>OX438922.1:642500-3060000 GCA_949316025.1 Lapara coniferarum
GGAGGTTCTGTATTCGATCCGTATGTATGTTAGTATGTAAATTTGTATGGCCGCGAGTTTGTGAAAAACTACTGATCCGAATTAGGCATCGACTCCAAATTTCAATTAAGAAAATTAACATTTATATGGCAGCATAGACTTTTGTATTTCGTCGGCTCATGCATTTATGTGTAGAGCATTTACTTCGAAGTTATGAAACAGGCTCATAGGTACTGATAAACAAAGCAATAATGTTATGTTTGTGTCACAGTGTGGTCAGGGCTGACTAAAGGGGGTGTATTTTTAAATAATAACATTGATATACTTCGTCTTTTACAAATGGCTTCACCGTTTCATCGGTGATTTTGCAACATTGATATAAATGAAAGTTCCATTTATATATGACACTTGATTGACAGGCCGTATCGGATGTATTCGGACACCTAGCAATTTTATACCTTTTGGTGTGCTTTTGGTGCGGTGGCAGTTAATATTTTCTATGCGCGGATCGTATTACAAAATGGTCGTCTATTGTTGTTGCGTTAGCCTCGTGTGTAGTGGACACCTATTTCTTTAGTCAATATTTCATTGAGTTAGTTGTTGTCGATATTAATGACGCGAATTTTTCCATACTTACACCTGAATATCACAGGGCGCTTTCGTGTCGTATTGAAAGCCAATCGTGATTATTTCTATAAACAGTAAGTAGCTTTAAGGTGGACTAACTTAACCAAAGTAAATCTGCCGTCATACTGAATGATGGTCAGTGACACCGCGTGGCGCCGCTGCGCCCAACAACGCTGATACATGTTATTGACAATGTTGAATTCGGTGACTCATCACAAAAAATAAATTTGTTTAGCTGACACTTAAAAGCAAGCATTTTTTTAAACAAATACACGTGTTTGGTATATTGGGAAAGGTGTTTGCTATTGCATGGTTATTTTGGAAATGCCGCGACAACGTCAATATTTCACCTCACCAGACTTCTTCTGACCCAAATAGCGTACTTATTAAAATATCAGCTAAACTTTTAAATCATGTAGCTCACATTTTTAAATATTAGTAAAAATAAATATTAGTAGCAAAGACAATAATTTTTATTAAAATATACCGCATGCTACACTTTTTAGCTGCATATTTGAATACCCTATTATGAAATGATGACGCTTTAAAATCAAGATAATATAGGTACAAGTTGTATATTAATAAATTAACGTGTGTGTGTTGTGCGTATTGCAGATGGTTATTGGAGAAGGAGGTGAGCGTGTCAGCGGAGCGCGCGCAGTCGCTGGCGGCCGCCGCCACCGCGCATCTCAACGCCGCTGTCGCCGAGCTGCGCAGGTACACGCTACACGCTACACGCTACACGCTACACGCTACACGCTACACACTACACGCTACACGCTACACGCTGATTAGTCTTTAGTTTAGTTCTTCTGTACGTGGCAATGTAACCCCACTGTATCTGATGGTAAGTGTAGTAGATGATTTCCCCTCGCCAGTCGACACAGTTGTGCCGGGGCTCCAAGCATCACGGCGGAGGCGAATTGTACTTCCTCGGCTATAATGTAATTATTAAAAAACATCATGACATTACAAATAATATTGGGCAGCTTAAGCGAATGCCAGTGCTAGCCCAGTATATATGGGACTGGCGTCAGTAAACCATAAATGAAATGTACAGTCAGCCACGTAAGTAGCTGAACAAAATCAAAATTTCAATCACTTCCACGCGTTGAGTTTAATTGAAACATTTTTTTGCCTTTGTGGAAAGTAAAGTTAATCGCCTTTATTTTATTTTGGTGAAGAGAAAACAAAAAATTGTAAGAACACAAAAGTGTAGACGCGATTTGAAGTTTTGAATTTGTTCAGTTACTTATGTGGCTGACTGTACTTAGTAAAAAACCTTAGCCTTAATGAAAATACCTAATCTTCATGGTTTACTTCGGTCAACCGATGCACACTATACTCAGTGAGGTAAGCTGGTATGCTGGCGACTATCGAGCAACGCAGTCCGGCATTAGCAAATATTTTACGCACTGTAGAAAATAAAAAGATAACGTCACACGGTTTTATTTTCGTATTTTAAATAAATTCAATTTCTTTAGAGGACGACAAAAAGAAGCATTTAAAAAAATTAAAGTTTATACTACATACATATTATATACATTTTACATGCTAAGGAGATTGCTGGCGCCTGTCCTGGATTCTAGTAGTTTGGTGGTGTAATGTGAATGTGTTATTCGGTGCCGGCAGACTGTTCCTGGTGGAGGACCTGGTGGACTCGCTGAAGTTCGGCGTGCTGCTGTGGTGCCTCACGTACGTGGGCGCCTGCTTCAACGGCATCACGCTCATCATACTCGGTATGTACTACATGGCGCCTCTCATCTGGAATTATGTTCATATTCATAGTCAATTATTATAATACTCGGTCGGAGTGCCTCAGTGCCGTAGTTGTTTTGCGCTACGACTGCAATGCTGAGGTCTCAGGTTCGATTCCCGGGTCGGGAAAAGTGATATTGGGTTTTTCTACTCCGTATCAGCCCGGAGTCTGGAATTTGTGCCCGATATGACGTTAGGCGCGCCCCTTATCACATCATGGGACGGCATACGCACGGCGAAAAGTGGGTGCACTAGTTGCGCTTCTGCTTACCCCTTCGGAGATAAAAGGCGTGAGTACGTGTGAATTATTATAATATCCTTTGGCAGAAAGGCATTGGTGGGCTAGCTAGTAGTGTTCATTAGAACACCACACATAAACTCTGAAAACTTATTCTGCCTGAGGAATGACGAGCACGTTACACATCTTTAATGAGATGAGAGTTATGACAGCTGAGAATAGGTTTTGTTTTTAGTGGTATTGCTCCGACAGAACCGGCCTAGTCTAGCAACATGGCTATCATTTAATTAGTATTAAGTATAAGCATATTATTCTTACTGGTAGTAGGTCTCATAATATATTATGTGAAAGTCCATCTGGGTGGGTACCACCGCAATGTCAATTTCTACCGCCAAACAGCAGTTTGCATGCAGTGTTGTATTTCGGTGTGAAAGACATTGTAGCCAGTGTACTGTTTATGGGTGGTCGTAGCGCTTACCATCGGACGAACGGCATGCGCGTCTCGTCATGCAATGACATAAAAAAAATCGAAATATTAATATGTTTTCAGAAAACTATAAGTTAAAATATTACTGTAAGCATATTAACGCGCATTATTACATGTTGCAGGGTGGATAGCGCTGTTCACTCTTCCCAAAGCGTACGAGATGAACAAGGCGCAAGTGGACGCGAACCTTGAACTGGCTCGCGCCAAGATCAACGAGATCTCAGCTAAGTGAGTATTTACTAGTTACTAATGTCCAAGGACAATCCCCTACTTTTATACTAGCTTGCAAACAGTTGGGGAAGACTTGAAAATAGATCTGTATAGAACTGAAAGTTTGTGAGTGAGGTCGAACAATTTGTGAGCACGATTTAAATTGCTATCTTATCGTAATATTCCGAGTTAGAAAGCATCGTTATTTTACAAAAAAAATGTTGGAAAAAAAAAATCGAAACAGTTCTAGGATATCGATTAGAAGATTTGAAATTGACAAAATATTTTTTTTTTCCAACTTGACTTGTATTAAGGTAGCAAACATATTATATAAATGAAATTTAGAAAATATATTAAAGTTAACAATTATTAGGTAAAAAATTAAATTAAAATTTAAATAACCCCCGACACAAAAAATCTCTAAAATGTGAAATAATAATAGTGTCTTTGTCGTTTAAGTACCTAGTAATATTTTGACCCAACCGTCGTCGCGTCAGGGGACCGCTAAAGAAGTATTTTCATCTCCCAGGTCCGGAGTTCGGTCTCCCGACGTGAGGACGCTTGGGTCAAAATATTCCTAGGTACTTCAACGACAAAGACACTATTATTATTTTACTTTTTAGAGATTTTTTGTGTCGGGGGTTATTTAAATTTTAATTTAATTTTTTATTTCAAACTTTTTAAATTACTTTATTCTCTATCTTGGGGCCTTGATAATTAACTATCTATCACCTACTCGTTGAGCCCATCCTTATGAGCCCAAACACACTATATCTGCTATAAGTTGCTAAGTAGTTGGGTATCCCGCAGACTACTTGATGCCGCAGCATCAGCTCATGTTTACAAATATATTGAATGTCACAGTACACCAAATTTAAAGTCAATCGGATTTTTTAAGTTGGAAATGAGCTGATAATCCTCAAACGCCTGAACAGATCTTCATAAATTATAGCTAAGAACCATCGCAGTCATATCAGCTTTCAAACAAAAAAAACCGCGTTCAAATCGGTCCATTCGTTTGAGAGCTACGATGCCACAGACAGACATACAGATACACAGATACACACCCTAAACTTATAACTCCCCTCTTTTTTGTCGGGGGTTAAAAATAGGTACGTAGGTCTTTCTGTTAAATAATCTGGTTCCCTGACATGACAGCTTACTAGGGTTGACAATATTTTGGGCTTAGATAATTAATTAATTATATTTTTTACAGGGTATTTTGTAACACATTGTAAATTGTCCCCTTCTGAATAAACGGAGTTTTGAATACTTACATATATCAACCTTAGAACATATCTAATAATCTGTGATAGGCCTAATTCTTCAATCACCATATAAATGTTATTCACACACACACACACACACACACACTCACACACACACGCCTGTTATCCCCGAAGGGGTAGGCAGAGGCGCAACTAGTGCACCCACTTTTCGCCGTTATTCCGTCCCATGATGTGATAGGGGGCGAGCCTATCGCCATATCGGGCACAAATTCCAGACTCCGGGCTGATACTGAATAGAAAAACTCAATATCACTTTGCCCGACCCGGGGATCGAACCCGAGACCTCAGCTTTGCAGTCGTACTGTAATACAACTACGCCACCGAGGCAGATCTACCTGTCGGAAACACGTATAGAGCTATCACATGGTAGTAAGCACGCTGCTGTATGGTGTATGGTGTACTGACGTGTGGTGTGTTCCATCACGCAGGGTGCGGGCGGCCGTGCCGCTGGGCCGGAAGGCGGAGAGCGACAAGGAGAAGTAGGCGCAACACCTCGCCGGCGCTGGAGTACTGCACTTGGAGTACTGCACTCGCTGTTTGTTATATTTATTACTGTACCATTAAATAATACCACTTACGTGTAAAGCTTTATGAGACGAATCATGCGGAGATTATTGTATTGCTTTTTGAAATTTTAAATTAAAATAACTGTCGAACCGATCTCCACCTTTGTTTTATTGGACACCGAACACAAACCCCCTGTTATTAGTGAATAGGAGAATGCCTTTGATGTGCATGGCACAAACTACGGAATTAAACATCCAGAGTCCATCTTAGTATGCCAAAGGAATACATGAGTACAGGCAAAAAACCCAACCGTTGAAAGGACGCATCTTGTTTCCACCTGAAAAAAAAACTGTTAAATACTTTTGTTAGACGGCCGAAGAAACGTTCCCTCACCGATTGTTTTACGTCGGCACCCATAATACCCAGTGCTTCAGGCATGCCCAGATATTTGTAGGTTTCCGTCTCAGAAAGGGATCTAAATCTTACAATCTCTGAGACTTGTATGTCATCAGAGACCACAACTTCTCATAGATACCTTCTCTCTTATAGATCGATTGGCGCGCCGGGCAATACTTGTTGACGTCACCATTCCGCATTACGATAACCTTGTTAAGGGCGAAAAGGACAAATTGTTTAAATATTTAGATTTGGCACAGGAAATTACTGACATGTGGGATGTGGACTCCACAATTACTGTTCCGAATGTCGTTTCTGATTATGGGTTGATACCAAAGAGTCTCGACCAACATCTTCAGAAGCTCTCAATTGGTCGTTGGGTTAAGAGCCAGATGCAAAAAGCAGTACTTCTGGACACAGCACACATTGAGAGGAGATTCCTCTGTGGATTCCTCACTTTGAATCCCTGACCACCGGGGGCTTGGGTCTTGAGCCACGCCATCGAAGGGTGATTCACTTTTTTATATTTTTATATGTATTAATGTTTTTTATGTATAAAAATGTAGAAAAAAGAAACATTTAAAATAAAGAGAAATAACACTTGTCAATATAATATATTAGGTTAACTACAAACAATATTTTTATGGCATTATATATAATCAATGAGGAAATAGCTATAAATATTTACACTAAATAAGAGGGAAGAAATACAACAAGGAAAAAGAACTCCAAAAGAAATGAGTTGGCTTATAAAAGGAGCACGATCATTAAGTGGACAAGCGAAGAAGATGTGATGAAGGTCACCCTCTTCTTCACCACATTCACAAGCTCTACTACTAACAATACCAACTAACGCCCGAATACTCAAACGCTACTTAAATATTTGAGATGGCCTTACGGATTTGAGCATTCGTTATTGGTGAAATTGGTATACTGAAACGTCACTTATCTCTTAACCTTAAATTTAAGGCAACTCAGTTTAAGGTCCGCTTATTGATTCAAACGGTATTCACAAACACTGCTTAAAGTTTGACAGCTATGTAAGGCCTCCAAATATGGCTGTTAATCGAGATCAATTTGAGAGTGCTTCAGACTAGTCTCAAATATTTACGTTCAAATCTTTAATAATTTTATTGCGTAATAACTACTTATTATATTCTCTTTGGATTTAATAAATCGTTTTTTTCTTCATTATCATCATTGTCTGAAGAGGAGTGTGGTGTCAAAGGAATAAATCGAGAGAAATCAAATGCTTTCGAAGAATACAATAATAATAATTTAATGTTAATGTTTGACAAATAAATATATCATATCTTATCTTAACTTATCGTAAAAGAAGATTCCAACTCAGCAAGGAAACAGTTCTTCATTTATGTTCTTTAAAATCGGGATTATATCCAGCCGAACACAAAAAGAAACCAAACAATCCAACCGATAGCCCAAGGTCATCGGGGTTATTTTTCACGGGAAACAACCAACGGTAGTACATCGTATTGTGCGTAGTAAAGCAGTTGAGTTAGCATATTTTGTAAATGTTTGTAAATATGCCTACTTCTGATGATAAAACTGAAATAAGAATTATAAATATTATTGTTGTTGACTTGTTTATTTTTTTTTCTAAAGCGGCTAATGTCAACCCTGACATAGTGCCAAGTGGCAATATAATGCCAATATAAGCTCATCACATCAATGTTAAGAATATAATAATTAATAAGCTATTTCTAATAATGAATATGCCATTCCTACATATTAAAAACCTAGGATGGTTTTTAAACGTACTTACCATTTTTACTATGTAGCATCTGCACATAGTACATAAAATACACACGAAAATTAAATATAATAGACATATTATAACATTGTAAATCATTTTCAAACTGCGCATTGTGTTATTCGATTTATTTATATTTAACATCTTAAAAATTATACTGCGTGAAACGACACATAAATATCAAATTTATTAAAATTGTAATCGAAAACAAACTTTTTATAATCTGTAGCAAAGTGACTGCTTCTCGGCTGAGTTTTCCATCAAATCTTTTAAAGTGCGTTTGAGAATGCCATTTAAAATAAGAAGCCGGCTAAAATTAAGTAGGCCTCAGATAACTTGGTTGGTTGAGTAGCGTTTGAGTATTCGGGCGTTAGACTAACAAATACCAAGACTGTCAAGGTGAGCCGGCGAAATTCGTGATGTTTTCACACGTGAAGGTTTATGTATGTGTTATTTGTATAAAAGTTATGTAAAATAAAAAAAACATACATACATAATATACATCGATGGCTTAATTATCAAAGTTCGTAACTCCATTTTTTGTCAAAATCATGTTTTAATGCCATCTGGTGTAAAATACTGCGATGCATCGAATGGAATTATGCCCAAATCCATAAATGCCATAAAAAATTGTTATTCACTTATTTTCCGAATGCGTAATTCCACGACGCGATTTTTAGTGGTGCAATATTCGTAAGTCCCCCATTTAGTACCGGGCTAGCCGTCAGATTTATGGTCGTATTATTTCCTGCGTTTTTTTTAGCATCTCGGTGCTTTTCCATCCTTTCTTATGATTGAAGTGAATAAATGGTAAGTAATTTGAACTATATTTATATATTTTGTGACATAATTGAATAAATTGAATCGAAACTAGTCTTATTTTCGAATGTTTTGGAGATACGTGTATTCATAAAATATCCGAGAGGAGTTACGTCAAGTATGTTTGAAAAGTAACGTAATATTGTTAAGATCTTGAACTGTATAGAACTTCTGTTTAATAATTTCACACGATATTAACGTTTCCCATAAATTTCTATATTAGAAACATTTTTGTATGATGCATTTTTAAGAATAATACCTGTCATCATTTATTATGAGGAGTTACGTATTTTTCTAGTGTGTTTTGACTGAAAGGTGTACCAACTTAATGTTGAAAACCATACATCTCCAAAAGCTTAAAGTTTTGTTGTCCCCAAAATTACTTTACGCCATTTAAATTGTTGAAGCTATGTATTTTATGAAAGTTAATAAGTTATATATTGTATTTATTTAGTGATAAGTAATGAAATTTAATAACTACCCTTACAATTAAGTTATCTGTGTATTTTCACTTTTTTAAGTTTCAGAATGAAACGCAGGGCATCTTTAAACTTGCACTGTGACTCACAATCATTGAAGTGTCACAAATATTTATAAGGCCATTAAATCCTCGTACTTTGAAAATAATAAATAGCGTCTTGAGCCCTGAATCTCCATCTGAATGATTAGCACAACGTAGTCTACGTTACTTTACATTGAACAAACTGATGGATGCTTGGTACTCAAAATGATAAAGAAAACACCATAAATGATATAAGTGGGACTACCAAAGATATTATTATATAACTCTTAAAATATGAGAGTTCTTATCCAAGATGTAATTTTTTTCTTTTGAGTATTGTATTAATCCAAACATCGCAATGTTAATGATTGATGATGTGATTGTTATGAATGTCCCCCAGAGACTACGATATCAGCAACATTTAATCAGTTTACTTGACGTTAGTTCTATTTCTAAAATAAATATTCATAATGCAGCAAATTGAGTAAGACAGGAACTTACTACGCTTATTAATTTTGTTACCGACCAAATAATACACCCTAAATACAATTGCAATTAAAATTATTGTGCCAAATGATCTAACTATAATTACTTAGACTACCAAAGAACGCATAGTTGATATAGTTTAACACCATCTCAGTCATGACTGACACAGCAACGCAAGAAACAATTACAGCAACCACTGAGACTGTAGCTTTGTTGTGCGAAGAAGTACGACAGAAAATAACTAAAAAAGACCAAATACATGGAGCATAAAAATTAATTAAAAAAGAAAACAAAGGAAAAGGAGATCTTATTTTGGGAAAAAGAAAATAGATAATAATTGGAAATACCGTAATATGTCCAACAGAAACCAGAAAGAATTATAAAAGGAAGGTCCAATTTCAAGCTGAGTTTAAAAGAAGAAAGAAAGCTAAAATGTAACAAATGATCACAAGAAAAAAGGAGGAAGATATTTGAATAATTTGGGAATCTTGATTGGAAAGAATTTTTAAGTCTTAATACGTTTACTTATAAAATAAATAATACGTCAACATCTTCTCGTTATTCTGATCTTAGTAAGTAATTTGAAATATGTTAATTTTATTTTACTTTAATGAGCCTGATAACATGAATAAATGAATAATTTTCTAATATTTAATCGAATTTGGTTTAAAATTATTATTTGAATACTACGTTTCAGATTGCATTTGAAAGACAACCCTAAAAAAACTACGTATATCCATGCCAACTTCCTAAATTGTGAAAGGCTTGGAATTTCCAAGTGCGCAAGTCCATTTTAAATACTAGATCAAACGATTTATTGCATTATTTGATTGAAAATGAGTACATGAACAATTAAAATACTGTACTGAATAAAAAAAATATATACATTTCCTTAAAAATTTTACAGTAGACAGTTTTTTTATCCTCCTGTAAAATTTGGTTGAATGGAGTTACGATGTTTGATAATTAAGCCATCGACATATACACTCACGCCTGTTATCCCCGAAGGGGTAGGCAGAGGCGCAACTAGTGCACCCTCTTTTCGCCGACATTCCGTCCCATGGTGTGATAGGGGGCGAGCCTATCGCCATATCGGGCAGAAATTCCAGACTCCGGACTGATACTGAATAGAAAAACTCAATATCACTTTGCCCGACCCGGGGACCGAACCCGAGACCTCAGCTTTAAAATAAAAAAAATCTCAAAAATAACCATTACTATTAAAATTCTTATACCCTAAAATGATTTTAGTATGAGTATATTATTTATTTATTATGGATCTATGCTCCTTAAAATATTCATAGCCAATGTAAAAATTGGCGTAGATTGCCGCCATTTTGAATTCCTTTGTTTTATAATTTATCGTTTTATATCAATTGCCGCCAGCAGCATTTCTGGACAGATACGACCTGGCGACCTTCAAAAAAAGAGCGTATTCCCCATTGATGTATTAAAAACCCGTATTCCCACCTAAAAGGCCGGCAACGAATCTCTGTACCTCCTGTAGTCCAAAGAGCATTATAATACTACGGCCAAGAACTTTATCTTCTTGACTACGGCTGTAGTCAAAGAGAATATAAACACTACGTTAGACCTGCAGTTGCAGATGTCCATGGGCGGCGGTGATCACTCCCAATGTATATAATACTCTTAGGTGATCACTTACCATCAGGTGAACCGTATGCTCGTTTGCCCCCTATATCATAAAAAAAAATCAAGATATACTCTGAAATGGAATCCGAGATCAAAAATGTAAGTAGAAGGGTTACCACTACAATAAAATAAAGTGCCATGAAATGTTAAAATTAATAAATAATAATAATAATAATTTATTTCCAAAAAAAAAAAACGAATTACACCGGGAGAAATGACAAAACACTCTACACTAGGCAATGCCTGTCTCGTAGAGTGTAATACGTAGGAGTAACATTTTGGACAGGTGTGCCGTGCTTAAAATATTATCAAGAGACTACAAAGAAGGCTCAGATTAAATCTAATAAATTATAATGAATAATTCTGTTGAAAAAGAAACAACAGACTGGGCTGCATGGCAAAATGCCTTTGCTTTCTCCATTTACCAAGGAGGAAGAAATTGGTTGACATTTACGTTTGACAGTTGACACATGACACTTGACACTTGACAGTCTTGACACTGACAGTAGGACTTTGAACATCATTGACAGCGGACGTCCAACGTCGCGCATTATGAGAAATTCGTAACACATAAGTTATTTATTTTAATTATTTATTATGTACAAATGTTTATAAGACTAATTTATTATTAAGTATTGTTATGCGTGAACTAATGTTCTCGGGTATAGTGCAATTTTATTGTTGAGGTGATTGTAAATAGGGTTTGCAAACAAAATATCCTCAAATGCGAGTGTTCGAGAATATACCAAGAATCTGAAGATAAAAAGTTCACGTGTCTTGGCCAAACACAATGGCAGACGTTGCAAGGTCAGTTGATTTATTTAATTTTTAATAAACAAAAGCTTTTACCTACAGTGGCACTGACCTACATCTAACATTTAACTAATAATATGGTAAGTATTTCATCAGCTATAACGTAAATTATTATGTCTCTTAACTATCTACATGTAGGTACAGTTTCTTCCTTATATTGTATAATACATGGCAATGAATTTGTAAGTGACTCTTTGAACCAAAGATGGCTAATTACAATATCAGTAGCATTATTATGCCATATGTGGAAATGTTCATAAAATGTGCTTATAAGTTCTATACAAATATATTTAGTTACTTACAAATAATCATAATTTCTATGTAATGAACATCCAAATGTAGTAAAATAGTTATGCAATCACAGTGTTAAATTAGCTTAATGTTGTATTAATTTGTGAGTGACATAGATTGAATTTCGGTGATGTAATTTTGTTAATTTACCAGTTTAATAATGGTCCAAATATATTTAAACACATTTAGTTGGAATACTTTATGTTAATGTGCTAGTTGGCATCGTCTAGTTAGTAATAGTTCTTTGTGAGAGTTAACAACTCTTATCTGATTAGACTATAAGAATCAAAAGCTTTATAAGGAACTATTTGAATAGATACATTTAACAATATAATATTATAATTTAAAAATAATTCCTATTAAATATTACTTGGTCACAATCTTTAATGTGACACAATTTTATTAACAATCAGCATGAAAATATATTAAACTAGCTTTTGCCCGTGGCTCCGCCCGCCTTAAAAAGCTTTTCCGGGATAAAAGTCCCGGTTTATATTTTCCCGGGATAAAAAGTAGCCTATGTGTTAATCCAGGAAATGATCTACCTGTGTGCCAAATTTCATCGAAATCCGATCAGTAGTTTTTGCGTGAAAGAGGAACACACATCAATACATTCTTCCCAACTTTCGCATTTATAATATTAGTATGATTCAGTATGGTTTCATAATAATTCACAATTAATGTGTGGGGTTTTGCCTTTGCACTTGTTGGACTGTAAGCTTTATTAGGGAATATGTTAGTGACCCACAATGATATAGTAGTTGTAAATTCATAAAAGTTTATTAATAGATGAAAACACATATTACATTATTACATAATTATATGCATTCACATAGTGCCGGACTCCATGTTACACTACTCTCTCTGTTGAGTGACTGCACTCCATATGCATTGTGCTTATATAGCAATATGGTCATTACACACTAATTGTATGAAGTTGTATGTTTATTTAATATGCTTTTCCTGCTTTTTTGGCTGAAAACAGATGCTTTCAAAATCGAGTTGTTTTACCAAATGTTTAGTTAAAAAACATATCAAGACTATATTTAAACTGATTGCATAATATGGCGCGCTTTCAACGACGCAGTCACGTGGCTCGTGAACAAACCTTGGATTGGGCCATACACCATGGAATTTATAGGGAATTCGACTCTTCTTCGATTGACTGCTTTGGTGGCGTAGTTGTATTACGTACGCGTTACGAGTACGATTTGCGTGCCGAGGTCCTGGGTTCGAATGCCAGGTTGAGCCAAGAACATTTTTCCATCTTAAAAATTACTCAGTTGCAGCTCAAAGTCAGTAAGTTGGCGGTGTGATAGCCCTGTGCCTCGGAAAGCACTTAAAGCCGTTGGTCCTGCGCCTGATCTCTTTCGTGTCATGTCGGATTGCCGTCTCACCAGACTATGAGAGTGAAGGAATGCGAGTGCACCGGTGTATTGCGCACACACTTATGCACTGTAATATCTCATGCGTACCTGGCCTGATCTCCGTTGAGATTGGCCGCCGTGGCCGACATCGGTTAGGAAGCGATATGATATATAAGGAATTTATTTTAAAATCATTGCCGCGTCGTTGCCGCGTGTCATTTTGCGTCTAATTTGTACCCTATGCTCAGTTGAATAGTGTGGTTGGGGCGCCAAAATGCGTAAAATAAAACGCGTGCACGCGTGAATTATTTGTTGAAATGAACATTTTTATTGAGCCCTGGGGTGGGAAATTTTGAAGCCGCCCTGAGCGGCAAGAACTAAGTACACCAGGGCCTAAACTATATTAAACACTGGGCATATATGTGGCACGCCATGCTTATTACTCTAGGCGATATATCGGCATCACGCCGCCACACACTACTTCTCGCTTTCAAGTATGAGCGTACACGTGCGTATTCATAACCTAACCTAAGTGCGACCTAAATCCAGATACGCGACGCGCTTGCAAATGCCAATCGAGATCGGCAAGCGCTGCGCAGGATCAGCATGACGCTGGTGCCCAATGCACTGCGACGTAGCGCTTCGTAGGAAAATGGTCTAACAAGTGATGCTTATAATACGTCACACGTGTACACACATCAAATTTACTTTGATGGCCAAGGTCCAAAAACTCATTCAAAATAATGGGATGGTACTTCAATGTTTTTTTTATAAAAAATAATGTAAGTAACCTCTGACCACGCAGTAGATAAATAATTATGATATACGAAGAATGCTCTATACTGCTTTTATAATAATAAATCCCACCAAAATGATTTTCATGTAAAATGTTTCCATGCCGAGATCATATGGCTCGCACTCAAACAATTATCATATCTCGTGTAGAGCTAAGCTTCTAACTCTACACGCCCTAACTCTACAAACCCTAACTTCACAAAATCTACACTTTATTCAAAATATGTGCCTTGGCCGTTTGTCTATAAGTCTATGTATTTGTATAATTTTCAGATTTCTAAATCAAGTTTGTATGGGAACCCATAAAAAGACGAATTTCCAATACGTTTCACAGTGGCGCAGCGTTATGTTTAAAAGCACGAAGTAAAGATAGAATTTAAAAGCATCATTCAGTGCGATTTGCCGTTTGACGATGATGGCCGTTTTGACAAATTAAAATAGTGAGATGACATCTCAATTCATTATCGAAAAAATGTATAATCAAATGCGAGTCGCATCTATAAATTTTAAGATTTGTAATTAGCATTGGAAGGCGAAGCTAAAAGAAAATGGTTAATAAAACGAAAATACACACACATACTCACGCCTATTATCCCCGAAGGGGTAGGCAGAGGCGCAACTAGTGCACCCACTTTTCGCTGTTATTCCGTCCCATGATGTGATAAGGGGCGAGCCTATCGCCATGTCGGGCACAAATTCCAGACTCCGAGCTGATATTGAATAAAAAACTCAATATCACTTTGCCCGACCCGGGGATCGAACCCGAGACCTCAGCATTGCAGTCGTACCATAATACAACCACGCCACCGAGGCAGTCACGTAAATAATAATGTTCAAGTACCGCGAGCCGAATATTGCAATCATTGAACTTTGACACGAGTTTGCCGAAGGTTGAAGTTGTGCTGGCCATGCTAAAGTGACGATCGTATTAGATTTCATTTTCTAAAATTTCGAAAAACAAATGCCTAATTCTGCCGCAAAATTATACACTCCATAAATTTTACTGCACGTCACTATTGACAATAATTTACAACAATTAGCTTCTTCAACGTAGTTCTGAATTAATACGAAACTTGATGAGCGGAGAAACGTTATTTACGACTATCCTAGCGTGCCGGTATTACAAGTATGGCGGAATCAAACGTATCAGATTTGCTACAGAATACAAAGCTCCCTAAATGCTTGCCAAATTTATGTAAAGCAAGCCTTTACACAAGTTACTGTATTTCCACACACTGACGAATGGGTTTTTATACTTAAGAGACAGTGTGGTGGACGTGATAGTTATGCCTATACCGCGTACAAACGTGTGAACGAGGGGCAAGCAAGCGTCTGGCTCTTTTGCCAAACCACGCAAGGAAACCATACGCCGACACCCATGTTTAAATTTGTGATTGACAAGGTCTGTGCAAGCGTGTGGTTCCGGCATTAGGGTTCCCTCAAACTAGTCGCAGTCTAACATAACAAAAAGGATCCATTATTTAGTTTATAAAATTTTAAGTTGGTCATATAAGTTACGCACTAATGTCAAATTCATAACTTTCGTAGTACAAGTACAACCAGCCCAGAGTCCTAGGTTCCTTATTTATAAAAAGCCCGCCGTACTAAATTAGTTGACAAAAATATAACAATACATGGATTGAAACACCAACGACACCAAATTATTTAATTATTTTGGTGCATTTAACTAAGCGGGTGAAAATAGCATTATTTGAGTAAATATCCTACTATTAGATATTTCGTAGTGTAGTAGGTATAGTAGTGTGTGTAGTGTAGTGTGCTTTGCATGCTGAGTGCAGTTTGTGCTTGATCAAATTTTATGATTTGCAGGTGCAAGATGCTAACCTGAAGGACTGTGGCACAGTATGTAACTATTGTGTATTATTACTAACAAAATAACATTAATTCATAATAATTTACTGATGGCTTTGTTTTACGAAACCCATTTTCTGTTTTTGATAGGTAACACAATGCAATAATAAATCTAACATTCACATAAGAGAGCGGCATGCGTTTGAGATGGTTTGGCGAGCCGAAAGTACTTAAGCTATTTTGAACGGCAGTTCCAATAACTTTCATAAAGCAAACTAGGCTAAATTTTGCCCCGTATAACTCTATACATCTGTTTGTCAGGGACTTATTAAGCTGGACGCGCTCGCAGCACCTCACGCCTCACCTCACACCTCACGCCTCACGCCCCGCGCCGGAGCACTCGAAGCCCTGCGAGCGCGATCAGCTTAATAACACCCTGACTAAAAGATAACTACAGTTGAAAAAACACGGTCTTAATGACGCGATAAGCAGAAAAACCAAACAAAATACGAACTCGGTTGATAGTTTGAAGATAATATAAGTGTTTGAATATTTTGATCGCGAATATTCCATGTGTTTCAGAAATACGGAAATATACAGGCTTATAAGTAACAGATTGAAGTGTGAGGCCATCGATAGGGTCCGCCGCGCCGAGCGTATCTCGTAACTAATCTTTGTTCACATCTTGATATCTTTGTCATCTTTAAATCAAATATTTACTACATTGTTCCTACATTTTATAACATCATTGGTTGTAGTATATACTTAAATAATAATTAAATATTTACTAACAACTTCATTGTTTCTGACGTATGCCTATATTGTTACTTCAGTTCACTCAAATTGATTAGACCAGCTGGTATCTTTGTTTTGTGGTTTAGACTATTAAGTTATGAATTATGAAGGCCATTATGCCGCGATTTGTTCTAACTTATCACTCGGTCAGGATACTGCAATGCAATGCAATCAGCCCTGTATTATATACTGCCCACTATCGAGCACAGACTCATCTACTACTTAAAGAGTTTAGCCTACTTACTACGAACTATTTAAATTACTTGTTGCGCAATGAGTCGTTGTTGACGTGCATAATATAGAGAGAAATCGATTATTGAACATTCATTGGTTATTTAACCTTCAAAGATCTAGCTTCAACTGTGAAATTAAAATGTGGTCAGTGGAGTGGTTCAAATGGTATCGACCGAGACATTGTTTCGCTGGTTAAATGCCCCGAATGTACAATATCTCGTTCTAACATAGTCGACAAGAATGACGTCAGTATGTTGTGTGCCGGGTTTGCTAGACCAAGCTTGTATCGTAAATGTTTGATTATGTTAATGATGTAAGTATGTATTTAGTGGAAGCCTATGTTCAGCAGTAGATTTCATGTAGCTGATGATAATGAAGTGTTTCTTACAAATGGCATGGATTCTCTTAACGTTAAAAACGAGCACTAAGTTATAGAGAACTTGCTGTATATAAGGTCTCATAAACCAGAAAAAGCAGTTCTTTCCGAAGCCGGTATTTATTCACGTCGTAATCGCACGTCATGTGGTTTAACAGCTCAGTATGCGCCGCTCCGCAGATGCTAATGTCGGCTACTCTATTTATAAGCTAATCATATGAAAATAAGTTTACTATATAAATATTTACTTCCAAAATACTATTTTAGGAAAGGCGCGGTTAGAAATAGTTACTTGTTATTTGTTATGTATGAAATCTCTATTTTTTATCGTGCCACATATCTCGACGCAACAGTGATATATAGACGCACTGGGGCACCGCTATTATACCGACCTGTCTTACTGGATGTCAATCGGCTGTACCTGGATCTTACCCAAGGGCGTATTTCATGTATGGCACTAGTTTCATTGCGTTAGATTTACTGTCAGCTATACTTTAAACAATTAATTTCATAGCCTACCAACTGTCTCGATTGACACGTCTCATCTTTCAATCGTTTAGCTTCATAGTAAATTGAAAATGTCGCACGAATTAGAGAATGTAGATGATGTAGAGAATTGATGTCCTTTATAGAAAATTTCTTTTCCTGGACAAAATCCAAAGTAGGCGCGGTTGCAATATTAATGCTATAAGAAAAACATTGATGGTAAGAACTGGGTTTTTACTTCAAAAAAACTTTGATTTTTTTTACTGTTTCGAAATACGAGACGAGCATGCCGTTCAACTGATAGCGATACGACCGCTCATGAACAGTAGAACTACCATCCAGCACCTTGAGTTACAAAGTAGGTACTGTGTGGTATTCCACTGCGTTCGTCATCCTGAGACATAAGATGTTAAGTCTCATTATGTCCAGAAGTTACACTTGCTACAATGCCCTTCAAACCGAAACAACAGTGCATGCGCACTGCTGCTTGGTAGTAGAAATAGACATTGCAGTGGTACCCACCAAGATGGACTCTTACATATGAGAGTTCTACCACCAATAATAACTGCAAGCAGTTATAAGTACCTACTTTACGAACCACGGCCTTGCTACCTATAAAATTACTTATCAATGGATTTTCGCCTAAAAGTATTTGTCGCGAATAAAATGTATTTCCTAAAGGATGCCTCCATCTAAGTAGCAACATTTATTAATTTTGTTTTTAACCGACTTCAAAAAGGAGGTTCTGTATTCGATCCATATGTACTAGCTTTTGCCCGCGGCTCCGCCCGCTTGAATAAGTTTTGCCGGGATAAAAGTCCCGCTGCATATTTTCCCGGGATAAAAAGTAGCCTATGTGTTTATCCAGGTCATGATCTACCCGTGTGCCAAATTTTATCGAAATCCGCTCAGTAGTTTTTGCGTGAAAGAGTAACAAACATCCAGACGTCCATACATACTTACAAACTTTCGCCTTTATAATATTAGCAGGATGTAAATTTGTATGGCCGCGAGTTTCTCAAGTTTTTGAGAAACACGCGGCCATACAAATTTACATACATACAAACATACATACGGATCGAATACAGAACCTCCTTTTTGAAGTCGGTTAAAAATAATTAAAATTTGTATTCGCTTAGTACCTACATAGGTACGTACGTTACGTACATTATACGTAATACGTATATTTGGAGTCGGTGCCTAATTTAAATTGACCAATGTTGTCGTATATTTGTTGGTATATTTCCTTACCTTAGCTTAGCACGCAAGTCACATTAGGCATCGACTCCAAATATACGTATATATTAAGCGAATACAAATTTGCAAAAGTCGAACCCAAAATATTTATTGTAGTAGGTACCCGCGACCACCTTCCTTGCCATGAGAGTGGTTAAATTTCTTCCGTACGCGTATGTCACTTTCGAAACTCAAGGTATAACTCATATGAAATGAACACAACTTACGTGAGTTACGCCATTTCCCCGCGAGTGTGTGATGTCGCCACCCGCCAAGGCACCGTCTACCAGTTATCAGTATTTGTTCAACTCACTGCGCTGGTGGCTGCTCTATTTTTTTTTGTAAATAAGCTTTGGTATGATTAATGACATTGTAACGGTGGCCATAGTCTGTTACTTATGAGGATTGCTTATTATATTTAACGTTTTATAAATACTCTAATCAAACCTTCTCTTGGATTATAATGTTGCGTTGTCATTGCATGGCAATTAAACTCCTACAATAGACTTAAATAAATATTTGCATATCATAAGGTAGCCTTGGTCGACCTTGATCGGTAACAAATATTTGCGGCTCTCACACATGTCTCCGTGGTGGGTGCAAACCCTGCTTATCAAGCTGCATGTGTATTGTGTTCACACTGAAGTCAACACACGTAGCGAGGCATCTAGTCAGCTATAGAGCTGCATTTAATATATTTTATGGTATCGCACTGAAAATTAAAACATGTATTGTTATCCGTTGTCGCTTTAGAAAAAAAAATTACAAAGGGGTAGTCAACGTGGCAACCGAGCACTCACTTATCGTCAGGTGTGTTCCGTACCATGATGGGATAGGGGACGAGCCTTTCACCATATCGAGCACTAATTCCACACTCCAGGCTGATACTGAGCAGAAAAACCCAATATCACTTTACACGACCCGGGATTTGAACCGAGACCTCAGAGCGGTGTCGCACAGCGTAGTCCATACGCAACAACTACACCGCTGAGGCTGTCGCTTTAGGCAGCCTTAATATACCTACATCGTGTAGGACTTTTGGCCGGGAGTACCGGGACATAAAGACAGATAAGTTAAAGATAGAGCGAATAATTGCGATGCAAAGTTAATTGGGAGTATAGCGCAGGTACACAATTATAGATCTTTTAAAATGTTTTTGACAGATTTTTTTTTAAATAAAAAATAAACCAAAATCAAAACCACTACAAATAAAAAAACAATTGAAATATTTTGTATTCGCTTCGTATATGTATAATACGTATATTTGGAGTCGATACCTAATTTAAATTGCCAGCTAAGCTAAGCAAATACATGAACAAATATACGAAAGCAATATTCAATTTAAATTAGGCACCGACTCCAAATATACGTATATACTAAGCGATACAAAATATTATAATTATTTTTTGATTTGTAGTGGTTTTGAAGTTGGTTTATTTTTTATTAAAAAGTTTTTATTTATTGCTTTTTTGTTAGTTAATTATGGAATGTTGTAAACAATACATCATAGATATACAATTGCAGCATTCGCGAGCCATCTGCTGTTAGTTATTGAAGAGTTCCATTATGTATCTCCGAAAATCTTCATCAGATCTTCATAAATTATATACTAAAACCTTCCCTGCAAAATATACATTTAAATATCGTAAACCGCATCCAAATCGGATCAGTATTTTTTGAGAAACTCGCGGCCATACAAATTTACATACATACAAACATACATACAAACATACATACATACATACATACGGATCGAATACAGAACCTCCTTTTTGAAGTTGGTTAGTAAATAAATGTATATCAGTCGTGTCATGTGTGTACACAGACTCCAGAATATCGATTTGTTTTATCTAATAATTCGACAGTAGAGAGCAGCAATAATCATGTTTACGTAGGTGTGTGTGTATCGAGACACCCGACTGATAGCGAGATATTTTGTAATGTAGGCACAATTTGCTATAATAGTATAGCTGCCGCCATACAAACCCTATTAGTGGTCTGTGCCGCTTTACTCCCCATCCCTCTACATTTGTCACCGCATGAAAAAGAACAGCGCTGCTCTTGTATCGTAACCAACAAGCCGGCCAAGATAGTATAGTCGATGTAAACGAGTGATGTACAATCACTTGTAATTGCTAGTTACACCCTATTCTATAACACTATACCATACCTATATATTTTCGATGTTTTAGTTTAATATAGCGGTACCGAAGGTGCCACGGTAAACTACACATGTATTATTCTCGAACCTCTGAAAACATAAATCCCTGTCGATCGCACCAAGTTATTCAAATAAATCATGTATGTAAAAATTTGGCAATAAATTAGTCTGTTAGCGGTTAGTCGCATCATTCATCTGGTCACAACCTAAGTACCTAATCATGTCATGATTTGGCATAGACAGTAATTATACTATAGCCCCAGAAGGAGCATTGACAAGTAGATACTTAACCCGTCAAGCCCCGCTTATACAGATAGATGTACGCGGAAACCCTAGGAATATACTCGGACGCCGGCGTCCGTCGCAAGTCTTATCCGAGTCAATGTCAACTTGATATGGACTTTAAAGCCCTTGGTAACGTGATCATAACATATTATGTTAAGAATATGGCATTACAATTTTGTGAAACGTCATATGAATTGGTTGGTACCGATGAATAGTAGCCAGTGTTTTGGAACGACGTACAAAGTCGGGTGGGGTCGTGGCGATAACCCGGCGCAGAATAGATCTCGTGTAGTTTGCACAAACACTCCGATTGTGTAATGTTATTAGACAACGTCTGATGAGAAGCCCTCGTCAGCAAAGGCAAGGTAATACGTACCTTTAAATATTGTAAGTGATGTAACCTCATATATTCACTAGAAATTAATAAGACGCTGACTATTATGAGGATACCCATGATAATTTAGCAAATAACTGTCGGAAAATTGCGGTTTGATTTCTGCGTTGAAATTACACTAGAAATTAGATTTTGTCCAGTGGAACATTCTACGTAGTATTAAAGTCATGTATATACGAAATTCGCTTTACACTGTTACTAACTCTAGAGCACCCACTCCGTCCATAAAACTATTAACTGACTGTCACCCTACGCATCGCATTGTGTGGATGTTGTTGAAATTAGTCCGTTCTCGGAAACGTCGCAGATCAAATAAAATACAGCGCGTGTCGCGAGCTCGGCGTTTCACCAGTCTACCATTGTCTGTGTCGGTCCACGCCTGCTCCAACCGCGCATACAAATGTACGTATCATCAATATCTTAGAAACACAACTTCACACTTAATATACAGTGTAATTAAACGGTTCGGTGTTAATTACCAATGTCAGCTGTTTAAAGTCAGTTGCTTCATCGGTTTGATTTACCGTGGCTCAGATGATGTCAAGTCTAGTGAGAAATGCAAGTCCGCGTGTCCCATCAAACCGAGATCAATGTGGGATCCGAAGTTTGTTCAGGGTGCGGGCGCTGAGTTCCTGATACCCGTGATACAAGATTATTGTATCTCATTACTGGGTTTTGTCTGACTGTTGGCTGTTACTAGTCCAATAAATATATGGGTGAAACTGGATAGATCTTATCCAATGCTTAGATCATGAAATTATTTGAGGTATTGATTGGGATAAATGCGTCTTGTCATATCTAGTACATGGGTGAGCAAGTGAAACGAGTGAATGAGTTTGTGTACCTAGGAAATATGACTACGAGAGATGGAAGTATGACATGGATATTGAAAGAAAAGTTGTAATAGGAAACAAAGTAAATGGCACCTTGCGTGCAATAGTGAGTAGCCAGGCGGTGTCTAAAAAGGCAAGAATGTCTAATCACAATGGCGTGCTGGTGCCGGCGCTTACCTATGTATGGAATTGAATGTTGGGTTTGGCAAAATAAGCATGAAAGTTGAATAAATGTGGTGGAAATGCGCTCCTTACGGCGTATATATGGAGACACGACACCATTGCTGATCGCATGAGGAATAGTATGATAAGAGATCGTTGTATGTTAAAGGATGATGGGGTGACTTAGATTGAAAGAAGTATGCTGAGATGGTTTGGGCACATCGAGAGGATGGATACGATATGGATGATGGATATCTGGATGGTACGGCTGGAAGGGGATGCCCGAAGAGAAGATTCTCTGACTAAATAAATCATCTTCTCTGAAAATGGCAGGTCAGGAGCATCCTTAGCCGACGAAAATGTATGAAAAGAACTACGAATGTGGAAGAGGCAAAAGAGGTGTGTCGAGATCGTAGCTTGTGTCGCTCAATAGTCTCTACCTACCCCTAGGGGATAAGGGTGTGAGTGTTTTGATTTCAATTTGAGGCGTAAATTACGTTTTTTTGTTATAAATTAAGGCAGGCTCTTAGAACTTCTACTTATATTCATCTAGAGTTCATAAGTAGATACTGACGTTCATATTTCTTAGATCAATTTTAATAACTTTTTTATATGCATATAATGGACTGACTATTCTAAGTTGCCATAAGTACTAAAATATGAAAGTATTTAAATTAATACAAAGTTACATTATGAGTGTTATAGGCTTCCTATCATGCACCTAGATTTTATAGCAGCTATACTCAACCCGCGGCCCGCCGAGTTTTCATGCAGCCCACTAAAGTCTAAACTAACTGTTCCCAAGTTCATTTGAGCTGTATGCTAACTATATGAATAAAGTTTTTTTAAAGTGTCAACTGCGTGTCAAGTATCAATTCTTAAAGTGTATATTTAGCGAGTTCAGTGACCTGATAACGTTATGTAATACTATTTATGTTGCGCCAATCACCTGTCAGATCATCACAATGCTATACCGTTACGCTTATACCCCCAGAAGTGTTAACAGAGATGCAACGAGCTCGTTTTGATAACGCTATTATCATGTACTAGCTTTTGTCCGTGGCTCCGCCCGCGTAAAAATATTTTTCCAGGATAAAAGTCCCGGTTTATATTTTCCCGGGATAAGAAGTAGCCTATGTGTTAATCCAGGGCACGATCTACCCATGTGCCAATTTTCATCGAAATCTGTTTAGTAGTTTTTGCGTGAACGAGGAACAAACATCCATACATTCTTACAAACTTTCACCTTTATAATATTCACCTTTATAATATTAGTAGGATAAGATATTACATCGTATTATGAAGTTTAGGTGATCCTATTCGGGTATAAGAACTACTAGGCAGGTCTCATATTATATAAGAGTCCGCCTAGGTAGATTTTGTTTTGTTCTGCCCCTAAGCCGGAGCGTGCACGCACTATTGTGGTTTGAAAGATATTGTGTGGCTCGGACTATTGGACATTATGATACTTTAATATCCTAGGATGACAAGCGACTAGCAAGCTACGTAGTCATGCAATTCATTCGTGATATTACTACTGATTAGGAACAGTTCCGGGTTACGGCGTTTATCAGGCGAGTGTCTTCTTAGCGTCGTCATTTTGCCGTATAAAACTCTGAACCAAACCCACACGTCAATTTGTTAAAAGATAGATAGTTTTTTTTTTTTTTTTTTTTTTTTTTTAAAT
Source organism: Lapara coniferarum (assembly GCA_949316025.1). Lineage (NCBI taxonomy): Eukaryota > Metazoa > Arthropoda > Insecta > Lepidoptera > Sphingidae > Lapara > Lapara coniferarum. The sequence continues at coordinate 666,950 of OX438922.1, forward strand.
AAAATAAATCTTTATTTGAACCACATTTTTTTAAAATATACATAAACAAAAGTGAACGATAATAGCTGTTGTAGTTAAAAACTGTGTTACAGCTATTTACGCCCGTCCTTCGGATATATTTACGTTGTACAATTTTAACTTAAATAATTATCAAATAATGATTTTGTATAAGACTTACATAAGAAAATAAAATAAAAATGAGGTCTACTATAGAGTTTTGTGTGTGTGTGTGTGTGTGTGTGTGTGTGTGTGTGTGTGTGTGTGTGTGTGTGTGTGTGTGTGTGTTTGTGTAATGCGCGTGTGTGTGTCATGTGTGTGCGAAATATGTTAAGTTATAGGTTTTAAAAAATGTTCCGATTCATCATAAGACAAGGTAAGAAGCCAATTGGTTAATTTATGTTTGCATTCAAATGAAGATAGTGCATAGATGTTAAGTTCCTTATTTACTTTATTATATAATTTAGGGCTCAGGAAAAAGTATTGACGACCAGCAGCAGCAGTGGCATATCTCAAGGTATCACATACTCTATCTGATCTGCGTTTGTTTTCAATAATTTTTGGATCAAATGCAACCTCACTATGTTTACGGAGTACTGTTTTCAAGATAAATAGCTTACGAACCGAGAGAAGTTTACACTGGGAGTAGAGGTCATTTGTGGGAAATTGTATGGGTTTGTGCATCATAATTTTAATAATACATCTTTGGGCTCTTTCAAGACGCAATAGATTAGTTTTGTTTGCAGCACCCCAAGAAGTTATGCAGTATCCCAAGATTGATTCTACCAAAGCGAAGTAGACCGTTTTTAATGTAGAGAGTTCAGCACTGGCTCTTAGCTTTTTGAAGACGAACATTAATTTTCTAATACGAGATACAAGAGATTTTATTTGATCGTTCCAAGAGAGTCTATAATCAATAATGATACCAAGATATTTTATGTTGTCAACTCGAGTCAGCGTGTTACAGCTACATAAAATATTTGCATTTCTACCACAATTGTGTGCTATTATAGTTAAATTATTTGGCGGTAGTGAGGTGGCACTTGTAGAAAAAGTAATAAATTTAGATTTATCAATATTTAAAGTTAACAAGTTTTTTCTTAGACGGCGAATAACTTCAGTTAGAGCAACTTCAGCAGATCTGTATGCATTTTGCCAGGTATCACCCTGAACGAGAAGAACGGTATCATCCGCGTAAGAAACTACTTTGCAGTTTTTCAAAGATAGCAAACAAAGTTCATTAATGTAAATCAAGAATAAAGTAGGCCCAAGGACACTACCTTGCGGCACTCCATAACTAAGGTATGCATCCGAACTAGTTATATGATCAATAACAACGCTCTGTGTGCGGTTACAAAGATAATTTTTAAACATATTCAGTGCAACGCCACGCACCCCGATGTCTTCAAGCTTTTGTATGAGAATGGGGACAGAGACAGTGTCAAAAGCCTTTTTAAGATCAAGGAAAATTCCAATAGTTTTCATGTTATTATTTATACTATTTATTATTGTATTAGTAACTTCCAATACGGCATCCTCAGTAGATTTGCCTGCGCGGAAACCGTATTGAGTGCCAGCTAAAATATTATTCTTATTTATATAGCCTACAAGTCTTTTGTTCAAAATTTTTTCGAAGATTTTAGATAAGGTAGTTAAAACTGAAATTGGTCTATAATTGCTGATAGTATCTCTGTTTCCACTTTTGTATATTGGGTGTACAAGTGCCTTTTTGAAAACTTTTGGAAACACTCCGGAAGAAATACACAGATTAAAGATATGTTTCATAATAGGTATTATAATATGTTTCGCAGATTTAATTACCGACGCCGATATACTATCCCAGCCAAAGGCACAGTTCTCTTTAAGGCCATTTATTATGTTAAAAATCTCAACATTATCAGTTTCCATTAGAACCATGGAATTTAGTTGGGTAGTCTTCTTGGAGACCCTACTAGAGTCGAACTCATTATCATGTTTAGTGTCAGAGATTATATTAGTTGCAAGATTATGTCCGATCTCAGCAAAAAATGAATTAACCATATTAACAGAGGAAAGTGGGTCGTTTCCGAGCACCAATAATTCAGTTGATACATGCTTAGATTTACTTAAATCAGTTATAGTTTTGATGATGTTCCAGGTTGTTTTAGGACATTTCCTGGCCATTTGTAGCTGTTTTTTCTCATAATCTTGTTTAATCTTTTTTAACAAGTTGTTGCAGAAGTTTCTGTAACGTGTGTATGTAATTTTAAATGTAAGGTTTGAGGGTTCCTTTTTGCTCTGACGATATAACCTAGTTATCAGTAATCTATGTCGAACGTTTTGTGTTTATTAGCGAAAGAGCGGTTAAATAATCGTATCGCAAAAAAACTTACACGCGCACATTGAGTTAAATGTAGTACGTAGTACATTTAACTCAATGCACGCGCATTAGTAAGTTGCTTATGATTTAATAATATTGCTGTATAGGCTTCCTCTATTACTTAGAATGTTTAGGATTTATTCCACCGTGCTAGCCAAACACAGGTTGGCAGACTTCACATACCTTCAAAATTTTTATGTGCAGTCATAACCAAGTTTTTGCGTCTTACTTCACCTCGGTATAATGCCCCTGTAACATACCTGTGATAGTTTTTCCATGCAATATGTATTATTAATTTCGATCAGATCTCCATGGATTACCAGCGCTTCAAAATTAAATACTTAGTAACCTACTGGTATTGTTGAGGTGTCGAGTTCCAATGGCCAGTTGCCAGTTAGTGTAGGCACTAGGAATCGAAACTTTCGTCATGTGTTGTTAAAATACCGGCTTTATATAGAACTCAAGGAGGTTAAATGAATGAATGAACTCTTTCTTTGTACGCATAAAATTTGTTTCAACCACAGACCTTAGGTAATGTAGTTTAAATATTATATGACTTTCTTGTATCCAATATCCATGTATGATATTTTTTGATGTAAGTAAATGTATCAATCTATACTAATATTATAAAGCTGAAGAGTTTGTTTGTTTGTTTCAACGCGCTAATCTCAGGAACTAATGAACCGATTGTGAAAATTCTTTCACTAATAGGAAGCTATATAACTCCTGAGTGCTATAGGCTACTTTTTATCCCGGGAAAATATTTTTGTCCCGGAAAAACTTTATCACGCGGGCGGAGCTGCGAGCACTACTAGTATTAGATAAACTAATCGGGGCGGAGTTAACATAACTCACTATTCTGCACTAAAGTAGGTCGACGGGTATTCAGAGCTTCATCTGTTCTCCAGCAGAATGCACCAAAGTTTTTTATTGCTTATCTCAACGCGGTGTGCAAGCACTGTTGTATTCCGGTTTGAAGAACATAGCCGTTTAGTGTTTGGGGCAGTAAGACATAAAAATGAAAGTCTCTGAGTAATGCGAGCAATGCAGTACAATGCAATGCTATGTGATTGGAAGTTCGGTCCGATAACATAATGTGTGTGTTGGTATTCATGGCGAAGCGGTTTCAAGCGAAAGACATAGATACCTCCACTTATTCATCTCGTTATTTAGTTACTTATTGCCTATACTATGTAGGTAGTATTTTATAGTAATAATTTAGGTATTTAAATATTCATTAACATAAGTATAATATAACTAATAGCTATACGCGAATAACCATGCAAGATGTTAAATCATAATACAGAGCATGTAGTTTTGCTATAGCGGCGAACAATTGTAATAACTGAACCCTCCGTCTAAATATTTTTATCTATTTCCATGTGGGTTTACGAAATGCGGTGAAAACTTGTTATTCAAATACGTGCTATCAGTTGTTCCACATATGTAGATCCTCTAGCAGCGTATATTTGTAATGCTAGGTACACTGTACCATTATGTTGCAACAAGAATAGGTTGTTCTCTAAGGCTTAATTTTTTTTCGTAACCTCCGCTCCTTATTTTAATGTAGACAAGGGTAGATGTGATAGTCACGCTACAGTTTAATGGATAGAGTTAAAGGGCCTGTTGGGCCTTGATGCCAGTTTCTAACAAAAAATTGTCCGCTATAATCTTTAGTCTGTGCGGACAGAATGTAATTCTACCAGGGTCTTAAAATTCGTCTTACTCATTCAAGGTTTGAAGTATCAGCACCTATTACTAATAGTCGGTATTGTGTTGACGGTTAAGCACTTACAATTAGTAACAATGAGATGACCGACTGGCGTGTATGGTCATGGCGGCCTTTTTTTGAATAATGCACCGCGTTCAGTACATTTTATAATTTCTAAAATAATAATAAGACTAAATATTAATTAGAAGGCTAATAAAAAAACGTAATCCTCCTAGACAGTTTCAGCCACGGCGGCCAATCTCAACGGAGATCAGCCAGCTACGCAGGAGATATTATAGAGCAAAAGTGGATTCGAAACCAGGATCTCAGCGCGCAAATCGTACTCGTAACGTGTACCAATACAACTACGCCACCGAGGCAGTCAAATAAATGTGTAAAATGTAATGTGTGAAGGCTAATAAATATGTATTACAATAGCGACTACATCTGTTTAAAGTAAATAAAATGTTATTTTTGCCTGTTATAAAAGGTAAAGTAGGTATACTACAACACAATATTATATTTATGGTCGGCGTGAAATGTGTCCCAGCGGAGTAGTTTAATAGTTGATCTGACTAACTTCAGACCAATTAAGTTACATTTTATGTATTGCAAATGAATTCTTCAGTGAAGTGTAGTGTCGTGTTGGCAGGCGCTCGTGTCGTAAGTGTCGTGTCTGGGCGACATTAATTGTACAAATAACAATTACGTGGCGTTCAGTGTGCATCTTCTGTCGTAACCGAGGTTTCGATTTAAAATCATATTAATAATTAATTTCTCCTTATAAGTGGACGATAGGCTAGTTGGGGATGGAACGGTCTGCCGACACAATGTCCGGAGATTCAAAACCCAAGGCACACACCGCTGACTTTTCGTTAATTACGTGTGTATTGTTTATCAATTATCCTTCGCTGTAACTATGAAGGAAAACATCGTGAGGAAACCTGCATACCTACCTAAGAAGTTCTTTATAAGAACTTCGAAGGTATGCGAAATCTACCAACCCGCACTAAGCCAACGTGATGGACTAAGGCCTAAACACTTCTCAGTAGTAGAGAAGGCCCGTGTCCAGCAGTGGGACAGTATTTAATACAGGGCTGGTATTATTTTTTTTTATTCTCCTTATCGTACTTTCCTAACTAAGATATTGTATAGCTTTGTTTACTTTTATTCAACCTTGCTATATATTTATCGACTACTTAATTTGTTATTATAAAATGTATACTTATTGTATCATAGCTAGTGAATTTACTATTTCAGAGATTGTACTAGGTTAGTGGCCTTTTGTCTTGTAAGGGAAACGAGACCTACATTCCTGCTCCAGTTTAACTAAATGTTTTAGTTTTTATCAACTAGGTACGAATTAAAGATTATAATTTGATATGGTGTAAAGATGTGAACTAAAATCACTTAATAAACTGTTACATGGATCTCTGCCTTTTCGCCGAAAATTGTTTGTCAGATTATCACTTGCCAACTGTACGTTTGGTCTGACTTTCATAATGACACTTTTTAAAAGCCCAACTTTCAGGTAGCGAAATTTTCAGTTAGAGTAACATTCATTTATTAGTTGTATATTGTTAACCAAATGATGTATTAAGTAAGGTTTTGTTTAGTACATAGTTTGGTTTTGACTGAGTTGGAAACGCCCTAAGGTGGATTCTCCTGCTCCCGCGGCACGCTCACTTCGCTCACTCGGCTCGTGCGGTAGTTCGTATGCACCTTACACGCTCGTCGCTTCGCTCCTCGCTAACCTACTTTATTTTAGGTGTAGCGCTGCGCATTACTGCGAGTTTAAAGTGTTAAGGTTTTTTTGTAATTCTTTAATAAAAATTCCATGTCGAAATTTTTAATTATTCGTCTAAAAGTTGTCTGGCCTAGTGAAGGATCTGACAAATGATAAGTGCCCTGAACATGTTGGGTCATTAAAATAATCAGCTTAAAAATAATTCTACCAAACGAAACGCTGTCATACAAACATTTGACAATCGTTAGTTATCAAAGTGAAAAGTAGGGTTGGTTGGCAAGTGATAATCGGCCAAACAATTTTCGGCGAGAAGGCAGGATCCCCTGTGACATAACTTACTGAGGAATAGAATTTATAATGTAGGAGTAGGTATGTTGTTTAGTGTAAAGTATATTTCTAAATCTATTTATGAATTTTGTCACAGTATTACTAGTCATTTCACACCTTATCTTATCTAATTAATGCCTGGTTTCAATAACTTACCAACATTTAACTAGAGTTTGCTATCAAACTTGACGATAAAAGTTACACTAACAGTTACTGCTGTTTCAATTTAAAAAACTTTGACGTAACTTATTGAGTGCACCCCGAAGCGTTTTATTTTTGCACTAAGTAGAAGTAATGTTCATTTAAAAAAATATTGAGTACTTTTCAATTATAATTATTATTCATATTTTACATTCGGTTTTATGTACCTAAAGCAATTAATATAACATAGTGCATAGTTTATTATAACAATGATTAATACGCTATTCATTCAATTAGTTCATCTTTCGTAAAAACGAACACACCAATGACAGTGATCACTGATCAAATTCGACCCTCCGATAGATATGATAAGGTAAGGATATTAATCAGAATAAGGACTATAAGCATAGAAGTAACGCTATGAAATTTGAGCGTACGCACCCATAGACATCAAGAAATTTAGTTGTGCTGTGATCCCTTGACAGTTTATCGATATCGATAGATGCTCTTTGTCTATGGGCTATGTTAAATTTACAGACGTGCTAAAATCAACACTTTTCGATTAATCAATTGCAAATACCTATCAATACAAATTGCTATTTTATATAAAGAGATACAAAAAAATATATAGATATGAAAACATTAATTTGGTATTAAAATACCAAATGAAGTCTGGGTGAATTCAAGCTCTCGTTAAGAAGCTGTTACTTTACAAGAAGTTAAGGTCATACCGGATTTCGCCAAAACGAAACTTCCACCGATTTGCTTGCTATTTACAGTGGTTTCCATAACTTCCTAAATTTCATCCACACTAAAATAGTTTGGAATATTTTTTGGACATTACAGAGCGAATGGAAACCACTGTACCTAAATAGCAAACCAAAATCGACCGAAATTTTGCATTATATTAGGTACCCAAGAAGTCTGGGTCTGACATAGAGCTATTAAAAATGGGACATTGAAATAAAACACGGTAGTATCATTCATGTCACATATTATAATATGTATGATCATTTATTATTTTAGCGCATTGTCGCAATTCTTAGATTGGTTTACTACCAATAATCTGATATTAAATTCAAAGACAACCAAATGTACCTATTCATTTTACGTTGCCTAACTTCCAAAATCACACGTTAGATTTATTTTTAAGCCAATAAATCTTTGAAACCTGTCGATGCAGCAGTTTTCTTGCGAATAACATATGACCCCAAACTTCAATGGAACGCTTGGCGGGGAAACTGAGCTCAGAGGCGTTTGCAATACGCAAAGTGAGAAAATTGACTAATGTCAACACTAGTCTATGTCAACACGCTAGGCTTGTCTATTTTAGTTATTTACATAGTGTTATGTCCTACGGAATTTTGCTTTGGGGCAGAGGCGCTAACATTGAAACAATTTTTATACTGCATAAGAGAGCTATACGAGCTATTTATACCTTAGGGGCACAAGTTTAGGGAACGCTTTAAATAAATAGGCATCTTGACAGTTGCATCATAATATATTTTAGCTAATATTATGTATGTAAAACAAAACATTTAATATTTTAGAAATATAAACCATTTAAACAAAAAATTTAGCCGTCTTCAAAAACGACCAAAAAATTATTTTAATAAAAAAATTAACCGCCTTCAAATACGACTAAAAAAACTAAAAACCAAAAAATAACTTAATAGTGAATAAATATACGATAGCGTTACTTATATACCTACTGGTAACCAATTTTGGAGTCAGTGCCTATTTAAAATTAAACATTGTTTTCGCATATTTATTATTGTATCTATATAGCTTAGCTAGTAATTTTAATTAGGCACAGACTCCAAAATTGGTTACCAATATATAAGTAAAGCTATCGTATATTTGTTCACTATTAACAATTTTTTGGTTTTTCGTTTTTTAGTCGTTTTTGAAGGCGGTTTAATTTTTTGTTAAAAAGTTTTTATTTGTTGGCTTTTTGTGTTAGTAAGAAATATGCCGCCTCGATGGCGTAGTTGTATTGCGCACGCAGTACGACTATCGCGCTGGCGTGTTGCGCCTCTGCCTACCCCTAAAAACGTAAAAGACGTTATGTTATTTACGCGAAAACACTAAAGAATAATTACTTCACAAGATTTGCGACATAAAGATGCGTGAGCTCATAAAATTTGAGGGTTGCCCTTGATTTCTCCAGGATCCAATCATCGTATCCTGACTTGGTGACTACGAGACGACTGCAGAAGTATCTCCTTACGAACAAAATAAGAATTTTGCAAATCGGTCCACAAATGGCGGAGTAATCGCGTAACATACACAAATAAAAAACATACCGTCGAATTGATAACCTCCTCCTTTTTTGAAGTCGGTTAAAAATAGTGATCATCGTAATATTAATGTTTTATTTCATTTGTTAAGGCCGAACACCGATCCATTTTTGCCTCATGGTATCATCCGTGGGGAATCTGCAATGTAACATATTGTATGATTTGTATGAAACACACTATGAAATAATACACCAGTATTCTCGACCTAAGCTCTCGCGCACGTTGCTCGAGTACCTTTTACCACTACAATACCATATTTTGAAAGTACGAGCCAATTTACGCAAAATAGTACCTATAGTACAAAATACTAACATTTACGTTGTCGATAAAATATGGAACACAACACTATTGAAAATGATCATGAAAATTTATAAAAATGAAAAATACTTAGAAATTACTGAACCCAATGGCCCACAGCAGATTATAATATGACTACAGCATAATAATAAGTATAATTACTTAGACATTTTGCTCTTCTGTATAGGTTTTTAGCAATTACTATTGGTTTGTTGTCTACTCACCGGTAGAAGCTGATAGTTTCATCTTGATTTTCTTTTCGGGAAGAATGAGATTTACATCCTAGAATAACGCAGGACATTGTTTGCTGGGCTTTAATTCACTCACAATAGCAATACGAAATAATTAAATTAAATTACAAAAAAATTATAAAATAGCTAAACAAATCTGTCAAGCCCGCACGGAAGTATAACGTCACCAAATTGTCAGGGCGCAAGAAGTTTATAATATATCTAAAATTCTTGTCAGGGCGTGTTGGCAAATTATATCATTTGACATTAGTTCGCTTTTTAATTCGGCATCGAAAGGTAGCCAAAGGTATCCAATTTGACGTTTGTACAGTGTGCATGAACCGTCCTTAACAACATAATATTTGTCTCTGTCTCTTCAATGTTTTTGGCCTATTTAAAAAAATAGGACAAGTATATGAGTGTGATTTAGGTTCCTTCTATGCTTTAGTCTTTATTCTATGGGTATTATTATCTATCTTTTTTTATAGAAATACAAACAACCACCAAAAGTGAGCATTTTAACTGTTTGTTATCTGTTAATAAGTTATTGAGACCGGCTGTTAGTCGTGGATACACATAGGACTTCCCAAAAAAGTCCGTTGTATCGATATGTCGCATCGTAACCGTATCGAAAGCGTTGTATCGATACGTGATATTATCGTATCATCTTGTATCGATAGGTATATCGTAACTTTATCATATGCGATTAAATGGAACGTATTTCACTCTCTCGGTGGCACGGCGTAGTTGTGTTACGGCACGATTGTAGAGCTGATCCTCGGAAACGTGTCTTATGGCCAAAATATCGTATTGAGTATCGATATATCGTATAGTGCTGTATACATTTATCGTATCAAATTAGGAAACCATAGACATGCGTGCCTCATGTCGATAACTTTAGTTATCTGGTCACGTAGGTACCGATAATTATGAATGATTACAGGTGCCTTTTATTTAGTCACTCGATTCCATCCACACGGGACACACTCAAATTTAACTTATGTGTTTTGTTTTAAACCGTTTGTATAGAATTTTAAGATGATTAATTCGCGAAAATAAAATGTAGTATTTATACTAGACAATAAATATATAGTAGTAAAGCGAAGTTTTATGAGCACTGTGATTGATGCTAATCGTTTTAGAGAATAGACCGACAGTCCCAAGTGCGAGTCAAATAAGTGCAGGTAAAGATTATCGTACCTATGCATCCATTCATGCGCAACCAATATAAAAACATAAATGATTGATCTGATATGGGAATAGTACTTTTATTCAGCGATATCTACCTATATGTTTGTTCTTGTTTATATTTGATCCCTGAGTGCAGAATGATTCCCTTAACTTCAGTTTTCCTTTTTCAAGGTTAAACGAAGACAAAGAGGCATCGCTGTGTCTAGCCAAAGAGGAAGGCATCAACATCAGGATGCGGGGCGCGCAGCGGCGGGTGCTGCTCGACGTGCTGATGATGTGCTGGGGCATGGGCACGTGGCTCGGCGTCAACGGCATCTACGTGCAGCTGCCGCTGCTGGTGGAGCGCCTGCCCGAGGGCTGGGCGCTGCCCTCCTCCATGGTGCTGGCCGTACAGCTCGCTAACGTGGGCCTGCTCGTCTACGGCTTCCTGCAGCGACTACGGCCCAACTCCTTAGATTCATATTACATATATGGACTGTTGACGTTGGGCACGCTCGCCCTAGTACTTAATGCGTTCCTGTACGATCAGACTTCTGTGATAGGCGCCTCCGAGCGCTCTATGGCGTTCCTAACGCTAACGTTCTTCGCGGCGCTGGTGGGCTGCACCAGCTCTGTGTTGTTCTACCCATACTTAAGACATTTCCGTGACGTGTACCTGGCTACATATTTCGTAGGCGAGGGCCTAAGCGGCTTCATACCTAGTATATTAGCGTTAATACAGGGTATCGGCGGCGAGCCCGAGTGTTTGCCTGTGGAGAACTCTACACTTATAGAAGCGCACTACCCGCCCCCGAGGTTTGACTCCACTGCGTTTCTGTTGATGTTGGGCGCGCTGTCCGCCGCGAGTCTGGTTAGTTTCATCACTATCAACAACTACAAAGGGTTCAACTCGGAGAGGGTGACAATGGCTGCCGCTGCCAAAGACGAGGAAGCGACCACGGAGTGGCCCGAACTGCTCGCACCACGATGGGTGATCATACTGGCGCTGATGGCGGTGCTGAACGCGCTGCACAACGGCGTGCTGCCCTCTATCCAATCGTACTCCTGCATGCCGTATGGCACGCAGACGTACCACCTGGCGGTGACACTGAGCGCTATGGCGAACCCTGCTGCGTGTCTGGCGGGTGTTTGGCTGCGTCCGATGGCTATAAAAGCGCTAGTGGCCATGCTGAGCGCGACCTCCGTGCCTCTCATGTACATTCTGGCGACGGCGCTGCTCAGCCCCGCACCACCGTTACACAGCAGCGGCCTCGGCGAAGCTTTAGTTGTAAGTCACTATTTACGTAAGTATTTTTAGTGGTAAACGATATATTAAATTATTGCCATTCAATTTGAGCATCCATAACTGCAAATGAATTGCCTATGAGATGTTGATCTTTGTGAATACGGCGGGAATGAATAGAATGGTGGCATTTCATCTGTCTACAACAATTCCACTGTCCACGGGAAACGAAACAGCCTTAACCTGTCTCTTCTTCACGTCAAGTGCGTTCCAGTTGATTGCAGACACCCCCCAGGAGTATGAGTATTATTTATATTTTTTTATATTGCAGGTAATATCGTGGGTGGTGGTGAGTGGCACGGTGTCGTACGCGCGCATGTGGGTGTACGCATGGGCGCGGCGCGGCGGCGCGCGCGGCATGTGGGCGTGCGGCGCGGTCACGCAGCTCGGCTCGGCCGCCGGCTCCGCGCTGCTCTTCCTACTCGTCAACTACACCCTGCTCTTCACACAACCAGACGTTTGTCCCTCGTAGAATATACTGACCAACTTATACGCTGTTTTATTTTTCCACCTTTTTATAACATCACGCATATCCCTAGAACAGGAATTCGGATATGCATCTATTAACATGGAAAGTTTATTTTTCATCCATGGTCCTATTGCGATATTAAGCATGAATCTTATCAAGGTTGAGCTTGCATGTGTTTTTCGAGGGAAACAATTTACACAAACTTTGATTACCTAGATTCAAGAAATCTGAATAGCTTCTCTATACACTCTATGCTTCTCTCACATTATTGAAGGTGAACACTGTCTTTTTCTACCGCCAAGCAGCAGTGTGCATGCACTATTGTATTCCGGTTTGAAGGACATTTTAGCCACCGTAATTATGAGACTTGTCTCAGGGTGGCGAGCGCAGTGGAATGCCACGCAGTACCTACATTGTAATTCAAAGTTATATGCGGCGTTGCTACTGTTTATGGGCGGTCGTATCGCTTACCATCAGGCGAACTGTATGCTCATCTTGTCATTTAACTGCAATAAAAAAAACACTGATATGATGTTTTCTATACGAAGAATGACAATGTTGCTGATGCTATCATCCCATCGGCTATTAAACATACACCGCTCAGAGGTATGTGTGTCGTATGATGAACTACAAATTACTTTGTGTCTTGCGCTCGTCAACCTAAAGCGTCAGCCTTAACAACGCCTGTAACAATAGCGGCTATCGTGCTACCGGGTTTGAAACCTAGGTACTTAATTATTTTGTTTGCTCATTCCAGACTGCTTAGTGGCAGAAATATTTGGTACCTAATCATTGGAACTGCTAATCCGATTCCGAAAACAAACATTCACTAATAGGGAGTTAATAGACTGCCTCGGTGGCGTAGTTGTATTATGGTACAACTGCAATGCCTGGGTCTCGGGTTTGATCCCCGGGTCGGGCCGTGATATTGAGTTTTTCTATTCAGTATCAGCTCGGAGTCTGGAATTTGTGCCCGATATGGCGATTACACTAGCGGCAAATTTACATCTTATCTTATCTTAGGTACCTACTTTTTACTAATATTATAAATGCGAAAGTTTGTGGGAATGTTTGGATGTTTGTTAGAAGTAAACGCAGACACCGCTGAACGGATTTGGATGAAATTTTACATGGTGGATACAAATCTTTCGCAAAAGATATTTTCTGTAAGTTTATTTACCAATCTAAACTCTGCTTTACGGTAAATGTTATTGCTGTGATCAGTACTAATTATAACCGGTAACTATATCGGTTATCTATACATAATATTAAAACAGTAGAACCCGTAATATCTGTACATTGAAAGAAAAGTACCTAATAATAAAAAACAAAGAACGTACTTACTAAAGAACAGTAGGTAATTAAAAAAAAATCGGCAATTTTTAGAATCCATTTGTCTCTGTCTTGTACTGTTTGTTAGCGCACATCGTGAAGGAAAACATCGCGACGAAACCTGCTACTTGAAAAGTTCTATGAATTTAGGAGGTATGTGAAGTCTGCCAACCCGCACTAGGCCAGCGTGGTGGCCTAAGGCCTTAACCCTCTGAGTTGTAGAGGAGGCCCGTGCTCAGTAGTGGGCAGTATATAATACAGGGCTGGTATGGTATGGTAGCGCACATCCGAACGTATCTACTGAACGGATTTTCATGTAGTTTTCTCAGCAGGGCAGAGTGTTATCGGAAGCAGAATAGGTTACGATTATCCGAAAAACTTGAATACTTTTAATGAATCTTGTTACTAGGATTGCCACATTTTTTTGTACAAGTAAAGTATACCTATTAATTGTTTAAAGGTAGAAAAGCAAAATTTGCATACTGCAACGACACTCGCGTTTATATTATCCGTCTTAACTATCGGCGTGATTTGTATGAATGAGGTTTCGAGTAGTGGAGGTGTCGTGTTCATATCATAATGCTATCTTAATAATCCGCGATGATCGCTTTTAGAGATAGGTATAATTATTGTAATTATTTTAAATGTCCGTTCGCTTTCGTTGATCATTCTTCAATATGGCAGCTTACAACACAAGTTGATTATTGCCGCTAAATTATAAATATTCATACCTACTCACCCCGCGGCATACTGCGATTGTTGTTGCATTTATTGTTGTGTAGATTAAATTCGAATTAAATTTGTTATTTAGTTTTTGTGATTTACTGTGAAAATTACTTCTACAGTGATTTTGTGGTTTCTTCTGAAACGGATTTTTGCATAACTCGCATATTCTTGAGCCTGATTGACGAGCCTCGGATATCTCATGAGAGTATCACAAATGCTCTATAATCGTTGGTAATGTCACTCAGAATTTGAAGTCTAATAAAATTTATGTATCTGTTTCTATGATTAGCGGGTTTCAGTGTCGTGCAGAATGTTGTGATTCAAAGTTATACCTTCCTAGAATGTGGCATGAAACACGACACGACCATACTCCGTGTCGTTTTATTGTTGTGTGGCTTTGTTGCTGTTTATGGGCAATCGTGATGCTTAGGTTCCTTCAGACGACCAAGATTAACGTCTCATCAGTTAAGTTTTTTATTGCAGGGTTAACGAGGATTAGAATATGTAAATATTTAGTCAAGAAACAAAACATTAACAAATAAAAAACTTACCATTTCGGAGGGTACGAAGCATCAGATCTTGCTGGACGCGTTGCTGATGTGCTGGGGCTTGGGTACGTACTTTGGCGTCAACGATATCTTCGTGCAGCTACGGGCTGCTGCGGCGGTTTCTGCCGAACCGTTCCGACCGGTACCTACTACATATTTGTCCTGCTGACCACGGGTATACTGGCGCTCTCACTGAACGCGTTCCTGTACGATCTCACGGCTATGATCGGCAGCTCGGAACGCTCCGTCTCTCCTGCTGTTGACGGTCTTCATGGCGCTGGTGGCATGCACCAGGTCGGTGCTGTTCTACCCGTACATGAGAACCTTCCGTGAGATGTATTTAGCCACTGACTTAGTAGGCGATAGTCTCAGTGGTTTGATACCCAGAATATCGGCTTCACGGGCGTAGCTATAGCTTTCCACATAGGGATATAAAATTTGTTAGCCTGGGTCCTTGCCTTGGATGATACCGTACCCCCCCCCCCCCTGCTCGGTCACGGCAAGCTGAGTGTCAGGATCCCCAAAATGTGAGCGGTCAATGGCGTAGCGTCGTTTACTCTAAGCTAAGTGGGAGGTCCAGACCGCCTGAACCCTCACCCTATATGTGCCCATGATTGGCTTTAATACAAGGCGTCAACGGCGAGCCCCAGTGCCTGCCCTCAGAGGATGTCACGTCCTTATTTCCTCACTTCCCACCACTTCTATTCAGCTCAGCTCTGTTCTTATTGGTCATGGCCTTGCTTGTTACCATAAGCCTGGTTAGCTTTATCAATATCAACTTCTTAAAGAGGTTTGACTCGAAGAGAGTGAGTTTAGTAGCAGTCCTTGAAGAAGCGAAGTAGGAAGTTGAGGAGAAGCCGGAGCAAGAGTCATTCCTATCGCGTTGGTGGCTATCAGTGATGCTGTTTATGATTGTGCTAAATGCTTTCAACAACGGCGTGTTTCCCACCACCCAGTCGTACTTTTGCATGCCGTACGGCACGCGAGCGTACCAATTAGCAGTGACGCTGGGTAACATGGCGCACCCTACTGCTTGCCTGGCAGGCATATGGTTAAAGCCGATGCACGTTAAGATGCTGGCTACAATGCTCACCGTCAACCTGGTACCTATGGGGTACATCAGCGGTTCGGCACTGCTCAGCCCTGCACCGCCGCTGCAGCATGAGATCACCGGCGAGATCCTAATTGTAATTTATTGTTAAAATCAGTTGATGACAGGTGCTCAGCTGAACGATGGTGTACGTGGTGGTGTCGTACGCGCGCATGCAGGTGCACACGACGCGGCGGCGCGCGCGTCATCGGTGGCGTCACGCAGCTCAGCTCGGCCTCCGGCTCAGCGCTGACCTTCGTGCTCGTCAACTTCACCAATCTGTTCACGCAGCCAGAGACATGTCCTGCTATTAACAGTTAAATAGGTATTAGAATCCTCCTTTTTATTGTTTTGTTTGCTGTTAACATTTCGTCTAAACTCTAACGACCTTATTTATGAACAGTTTATAAACCTATTTTAGTTATAGAATTGTTTGTCTTCTTCTTTCAAACTCAATTCAAAGTTCGTTCAAAGAAGACACAAACTCGATGACTAAAATAGGTTTATAAACTGTTTATGAATAAGGCCGTACGTATTTCACGATGAAGGATGCCAGATTATTAATTGATATGATGTTTTTTTATATTACATTTGCAAACTAGTATCAAATTTAGGAGGATTTGTAAAACGGTCTATAGATAGGGATGCCATTCGTCCGGAATTCCCCGCATTTGTCTTAGTTTGAAGGGCGTCTGGGGGCCGTCCGGCAGAGCATTTTAAAAAGTGTCAAGGACACTTTTGTTGTCAAGGGACATCCTTTTTTTAATAGATAAGCGATAAATCTTAGTTAAAAATTCATTCATAATAACCCGCATTCAAGAAGGCACGGCAAAATATTATTTCAGAGCGGCGGTGATCACTCATTTCGTGTGCCCACATGCACCAATGGAAAATAAAGAATGAAAAGATTGACATGCACAGCATTTCACTCGGAAAATAAATCCGATGTAGTTTGCTGGTTATTACACTAATAAGAAGCGCTGAGCTTCGATGT
Organism: Lapara coniferarum; assembly: GCA_949316025.1. NCBI lineage: Eukaryota > Metazoa > Arthropoda > Insecta > Lepidoptera > Sphingidae > Lapara > Lapara coniferarum. The sequence goes on from OX438922.1 coordinate 683,691, forward strand.
TTGTTCAGGTGGAGGCCCACTGCATTATGTGCAATTATCTGTTCGATCAGCAAACACTAGGCTTTGTCGCTAATACGAGCACTTATTAATTTAACTATATGATTGTTAAAGGGCATACACACCTCTGTGCTAACTTGTCCCACTTCTGGATTTGGGACCTCTTCCTCCTCGTCGCTGTCCTTATACGGGTCGGAAGCCTTCACATACTGTTGATATTCCTACGTGTAATTCTGCTACACCGGTGCAATACCATTTTTTTTCCTATTTTGTAATAAAGCGAACAAGATTTTAATAATAATTCCACATTCAAAATATGATAGTACCTATTTTTTCGAACTTTATTGTTACTTAGTAAAAATTTTAATCCCTTCTTGAAGACGTTATAGCCAGTGGCATAGCGTGATTTCGGCAGGGTAGGGGCCCGGGAGGTACTTTCTGCGGGGCGGCAAAACGTGTAAAATAAAACCTGCCTGTGTGACTCTTATTAGTTGAAATGCCTTTTTTAGGTGCCTTGGAGCGACACATTTTGAGTCCGCCCGGGGTGGCAAGACCTCACGCTACGCCACTGGTTATACCTCATGGTCACGGGTAGATCTGAAGTGCTGGTCGTTTAATAAAATAAGTTGTTGTCAAACTACCTTCATTTTATAATTATAGCATACGGGTTGATTTCACCACTTGCTGATAAATGCTACTCGTCAAGTCGTCACATAAATTATGTATAATCAACATTCCTAAGTAACATTGAAATAATTATTTTTATACATAATTAGGTACGTATTTAGAACAGACTATTGTTAAATAATAAGGATTAATCAATACTTACTATGTACCTAATTATCATTATGTCTTAAAGATTATATTACCTTTAAAATCTGATCAGATGTCACCGTATTGTTATCAAAATATGGACAAGTTCTCACAACAAAGCGTTAGGTAGCGACAGCGTTAATCTGAGTTCTGCGTAAACTACCGCTATTGTCACAAATCACAATTGTTTGATACCTGAGACAAATCAGTGTTTTTGTAATGCACTTTTGTACACACTATGTGGAGGAATCAGTTTTGTCTGTAACTGCGCCCATTGTATCAGCACTACGTCATACAAAATCACATCAAAAATAAGAGTTTGTAATCTTGGGTCAATCATGAATCCAGTAAAATTAAATTAAGTACCGTTCTATTACTCACTCCCACGTCGAATGATGATAAAAATATATTATTACGCGTTCTCGATGTTTTGTCATTTCCTTATGACGCCAAGAAAAAATTATGAATATAGGTACCAAAAATAACTGATTAAAATTGCGTAATTAATTAGATCGTTCATGATTACGTAGGTAATAGGTATGTAGCACGAAGTTACGTTTAGATATCTGTCCTGTTTCATCAACCAAATTATTTTTTTATTTTCCGTAGCACTAGCCCTTAACAGTGCACCGTTTGCTTTAAAATGCATGCATCGCACCCTTCAACGCACATTAGTACTTGCTGCGACGACAAGTTCATAAGCTCAGTTGTTTGTAGCAAGTGGCCACCGTTACAACATGGAGGCTTTTCATTTTATTCTCACCTATTTCACTACAAAGAAGCTGTCTTTGATTACTGCATTCCTCTGCTGGCCGCCGGGTAAGAAAATGAGTACAACACAATGTCAAGATCTTTTACTCGTCTGATGATAATATCGACGACTGGCGACTGCCTATAATAAAAAAAAAATCAATGAACTGCGCTTTTCACTCTGAGAAGTCCCATATTGGCCTGTAGTCTATATTCTATAATAATCCCTACAATTTCTTCAATCCGAAAAACAATAGTGCTCGTACAATTCTTGGTAGAAACAGATTAAGGTAGTTTTACCCCCAGGCGGACTAGCGATTACTTACCTACTACTTATTATGACGTCTGTCTATGAAAATTGATTCCGAGCACGATGGTAGGCCACTATTTCGATGCTTCGTTAAGTTTTTATAGTGTTCAACGAGTTAAATTCCCTAATATAACATAGAAAGAGGAAGATGATTGTGAGTCACAGACTATATGCCTCATATTATATTTAACAGGGGATCTCGTGCGATTCTGGCGCATCGGTCAGCAGTACGGCGTGACGATCGACATGCGTTCTGATTTCCAGCGGCTGTCCGACCTGCCCGCGTACCACGTGCATCGTGAGGGCGTGGTGGTCGATGTCTCTTGTCCTGGGGCTGCGCTAATTCTTCAAAAGGTGTATAGCGTTCAAAAGTTCATAAGTCAATAGATAGTAGAATTTTTGATATCTATATTTCATTTGTAAGCAACCAATTTGCCATCTAAAAATACCACAATGCTAGTGCAATCACTCACATTTTTATTATAGTGAGCACTGAGCACTGGGTAGTTTTGGCTTTTTGGAAATTCATTGATGTTCTTGCCAGGCGTCATCAAACCGCGCGTTCATCCACCGATACTCATGGCTGCTTCTCCACAACTCTTCCTACGATCCGACGATAGTCCAAAGTACCTTGGCTACCACCTCCATCCTACCAGATGCTGACGTTATCTGGTCCTCTCCTGATAATTTGGTTGACGTGTACCGAGTGAAGACTGACCAGCCGTTAGTGCTGACGGACCTGGGCCTATCAAGAGATTCTTCTTGTGAAAACCTGAATAAGCTGTGGCGAGAGCTGCCAACGGCTGCGACGAGGAGGAAAAACCTCAACAACGTATACTTGGATGCTGCTACTATTGTAAGTTACTATACTATTACCTAATTTTCTATGTTTACGCTAATGTTCATCATTGAAATTAAACTACATAATATAACAACATCTAAAATAAGACAAAATTAAAAAATCACTTGTTGACAGACCAATCTACGCAAAATGAGCCCACAATGTTTTGAAGTCTGGTAGTTGGTCTTTTGGGTTGCGTATGACTAGGCTATACCCCAGACCTACACTATATCCCAGGCTTGTGTAAGCTTGGAACCATCTTCTCTATTGAAATTCAGATGTTTTTTTTTTTATTTCATACACTCGCGAATCATCCTAGATAGGAATCGGTGTTCTTTGGTTTGGTGACTTGTCTAATCTAAGATAATGTTTGTAACTTCTTCTGAATGTTCAGCAACAACAACCACCACTTCTAAACAGAAAGAAGAAAGTTGTACAGGTATTACTCTAGCAGAACTTACAACAAATTCTTCAGATTAGCCAGCCGCAGTACTTCAAGGGATGGACGGACTTGCGCGACCGGCAGATCGACACCTACCCCAAGCTCACCTACCCCATCATGATGCTGTGCGCCGAGGACCTCAACTTCAGGTGCAGGAAAATTGTAGTTTAATGATATAGTATTTATTTCTAGTTTATTAATCTTATTTTTTTGACGCATCAACTAGGAGCAATATCTTCTTTAAAAACGAATTAGATACTACAAATACTCATGTAATATACTTCGGGATCCCTAATTACAAGCAACCACACTTATATTAATAATTAAACCTGATACAATAAAATTTAATAGGACAGAAATGCTGAATTCTGTCGTATTCTAACAAAAATAGCAAACAAGAAAAGAAGCATTAGTTATATAACACTGCATAAAAATCAAATAATAGGTATTGACCAATATAAAATAAAAAAATATTAATGGAGCCATCAGATTCCTATTAAGTATAATAAATTTATGTATTGGTACAAAAGTAACAAAATAATGTACACTAAAAACATAGGCTTTGAAAATTATGACAATAAGCAAAGTTAAGCCTCCATATGCCGAACTAGGTTAAATACCTATACTCGGCACACAGAGCCCTTCCCCACAGTTTTACAATAGCCTCAAAACTTTATCTAATTATAATACCTAAAATAAATAACTGCCTAACTGTAAGAACTTTACAGTTTTCATAAAGGAGTTTGGTTGGGTAAAGGAAAGGGCGAATGAATGTTTAACAATGAGTTAACTTGGGTGCAGTTAGATTTCGGTTGCCAACAATCCTGTTTTCCCAGGACATGTCTTGGTTTTTTACGGTGTTTTGCGATGTCCTGGAAAGATTTTAAGTAGCGTCCTGTGTTTCTGATCGCCCTAATAAGGTCATGTAATTTAAAATTTAATTCCATTTAATGTGTTTTTACTACATAATATGAATTTTCCTATCGGTCTTCCAGTACTACGTCCAATATTACTCTAAGTATTGGGTATTGGTAAACAATGGTTCGATGAATTCCAATTAACCTGATTATAAGTACTAACTTAACGCTACGCGCACATTTAACGCTACGTATATTACCCACATAGCGTTAAATGTAGTCTGACCAATAACGAGAGTGATCCTACAGTGAACAGACTACAGAGCTTTTATCTCGTGTCATCTGTAGGTACAACTTGAAGCAAGTGGACTTCTACGGTGAAGACAATAACGGCACGTTTAACGGGCTGGCGGGGCTGCTGCAGCGGCGCGCCATCGAGGTGGGCGTCACCTCCATGTTCATGCGCGAGGACCGCTGGCGTGTGCTGCACTACTGCGCCGAGACCGTCGAGCTCATGTGCGTGGACTTGCCTGAAATAGAAATAGTATCAGGTACTCACAAAACTCCCGCTGAGTTTTGTGAGGAAAATGTGGCTGCAGGCTCGCTCCATTACTATCACAAAATTTTACGGCCTAAATTATAAGTTTCTGCTGCTCAGCAGAGCTTGAAAACGCCTGTCTCCCCATAATTGAAAATAATATATAGTACCTATCTAGCCAGAAGGATACCCCTCTCTATTAATGTACCTAATATTGTTTGCAGCGGTGCGTTCATATTCCGTCAGCCAGCGCAGTCAGCGGTGAGCAACGTGTTCGCGCTGCCGTTCAGCCGCGGCGTGTGGGCTGCGAGCGGCGTGGTGTTCCTGACCGCGACGCTGTTGCTCGCCGCCATCACCTGCCGCCTGCGACGCGACGACCACGCGCTACAGCCGCTATCGGTGCCAGAGTGCTTTACATTCGCCATTGGCACTGTTTGTCAACAAGGTTTCATCTACTCATAATTATTATTACTCACATGAAAGTTATACTTGATGAAAACTCACTAGAGTAGGTTCAAAGATTTATTGATGAATCTAAATCTAGAACCACGTCACCAAGAGTTAATTATTCCTGGTGAAGTTAGTAGGTCCATTTAATCAAGCAAACTCGCAAATAAGGTCGATTCGCTCTTTACACATCCGTGCCTTCGAACAAAATGCTGTTTATCCACCATACTTGCTTTTCTAAAAATATTCTATACGATATCCATTATTCTTTGACATAGTCCACACTCGTTGTAGCAGAAAGTTAAGGTGATTGCCATGGGATTTGGATGCCAAATACCTCTCGTTAGTATTCCTTTGACGTGGCGAGGCATCCCGTCTCGGGCGGAGACTGGCTCCGAGAGAAGTCACGACTCAATTGGCCTCCATCCGCAGCGCAGCCACGGAAGAGTGGCATACCAGGCTGGAGAGCCCGAGTGCGGGTTTGAGGACCGTGGCGGCGATGCGACCTGTCTTCCTAAGTTGGCTAGACAGGCGCCACGGTGCGCCGACATTCCGTCTGACACAGTTGTTGCCGGGCCACGGGTGTTTCGGCTCGTTTCTGTTGGTTGGTTGTTGATTGGAAAGAAGGAGTCCGCCGTGTGCCATGATTGTGGCAACGGCCGCGAGGACACGGTCCAACATACTCTCGAGTAGTGTCCAGCCTGGAACCTACAACGCAGAGTTCTTAGCAGTTCCTCCTCTTCCTCTCGCTGCCAGCCGTAGTTTCCGCCATTCGCTTCCGGCGGCTGGAAGTCATGGCCAGCTATGGCCTCATCTGTGAGTGCGTCATCTCGCGGAAGGAGAGAGCCGAGCGAGATTGTGAGCACGGCGATCTCGCCCGCAGCCAGAGGAGACTAAGGAGGCGTCATGGAGACGTCTGATCGGCGCCTCGTGCCAGTCGTAATTGGCGACTAAATGGGGTTGGTGAAAGTCGCGGGGCGAGCAGTAGAGGTCTGCTCGCTTAACTACTCCAATGTAAGCGAATCCAAGGTGGACAACAATGTGGATGGTCGGTCTCCTGCAGTCGTAGACACCAAAGACGTGCTTTAGAGTTTGGGGGCTTCTCAGCCCCTTCATTTAGAGAGGTGCCGCAATGGCGGCAACACGCAGGGGCGGTTCCGTACAAGATTTTGCAGCAAGATACCCCAGGGCCGTCCGATAGGCGCCGAAGAAAGCCACCGCGTGTTTTGGTTGGTATGCCGGTGTAGGGAGTACATAGTGTTAGGGACTCGGTCCAATGCTCGCTCGGATGATGCTATACTCCCGAGTGTCGACATTGGGCTGTAAGATCGGTGAAACCAATATAACAGTCCCGCTCACCCCGCAGTGGTGGTAGCGATAACGCGTTTTTTTCACCCTATAAAAAAGAAGTTAAGGTGATCCAATAGCGCATTTGTCCATTTCTAATAAACTAAAATCATCTTATATACTGCAACATATTACATTTATCATCTGCAGGTTTCTACATGTTCCCATCATCGGTGTCGGTGCGCGTAGTGATGGTGTCGACGCTGGGGGCGGCGCTGTTCGCGTTCACGGCATACTCCGCGAAGGTGGTGGTCATCCTGCAGGCGCCGAGCGACGCGGTGCGCACCATTGCTGACCTGGCGCGTTCGCCCATGGCACTCGGCGTGCAAGAGACCACTTATAAGAGGGTTTACTTTGCTGTGGGTATCGCTAAAGCCTAGGCCGCACACATCGCGATAACCCGAAGATTCGCGTTATCCCGATGTGTGTAGCCAAGCAATCGCGTATACTTCCGTGCTTCGTACGTAGCTGCGAGGGCTTCGCTCCGCTGTCGGTAAATTCTCGCAGATCAAAGCGTTTTATCGCGATGAACTTCGCTTGCGCGGCCACACTTCAGTCGGCCGCCAGCTATCGTGCGTGGCGGACGTGTTAAGTTAAACTGCAGTGAATAGTATAGCTGAAGCGAAACATGGATTGGAGTAACGATAAAATTTTAGAATTTATTGCGAATTACGAGTCTGAGCTGATTTTATGGAATTCAAGCGAAGCTGACCATAAAAAAATAATTATTTGCTGCCATAAAATACAGAGCAACCGCGGCGTCCATTTTGTCTTTTGCGTTTATACATCGCTCGTACATCGCGATAAAATTTACGTCGCTCATTATGTGGCCGCGAGGCTTCGTAGTAGACCGAAGACGAAGTTTATCGCCCGAATGTTATCGCGATGTGTGCGGCCTAGGCATAAGGATTATTTATGGTTTTTACAAAGCAGAGGCTCACCTTTAAGACTCTAAATATACGATATGCGTTCTATCATGTACGTATTTAAAGCAATTAATTTATCTTACTGCCTCGGTGGTGTAGTTGTATTACGGTACGACCGCAATGCTGTGGTCCCGGGTTCGATCCCCGGGTTGGGCAAAGTGATATTGGATATTTTTTCTATTCAGTATCAGACTGGAGTCTGGAATTTGTGCCCGATATGGAAATAAACAGGCTCGCCTCCTATCATATCAAAGGACGGAAAAGGCATGACGAAAAGTGGGTGCACTAGATGCGCCTCTGCCAACCCGTTCGGGAGTAAAAGGCGTGACTGTATGTAATTTATCTTGATTGCATGCTCTTAGGAGAGTAAGGACCCAGCGACGCAGTACCTGTACCGGCGCAAGCTGCTGCCGCTGGGCGAGGGCGCGTACCTGAGCGTGGTGGACGGCATCGCCAGGATGCGCGCTGGACTCTTTGCCTTCCAGGTCATTTATGACTTACTGGTCACTTCAACTATTGCTGCCGTATGTACATAGTTCAAGCTGGTGAACGTTTTGTATTTGTAGCCAATATATTGAAAGTTTTTATTCAACATTGGACGTCCCAGTGTGATAAGCACAGTGCAATGCAGACAGTAGAACTTTAGTATTTAAAATAGGTGCTGAGTCATGTTTCTTTTGTGAATAGGAGTGGCATTTGGCTTCATGTGCCTTACTGACACTGAGTGAGACTGCCACTCACGCTAACGCCGACGCAATCTCATGCATGCATATTAAGATCATCTGTCGACTTGCTTGTGGTGGCCGCTCGTTGGTAGGTATTACTCACTGTAAAGAGCAAATGCTTGTTTATGCAAAATAGATATTATGACATATTTTTCAAGAAAAGTGCAGGTAGGTAAATTTAAATCAAATAGCAAAATAAATTATCTGCAAGAAGAGCCTGAAATTTATTACAGGCACATTAACGATTTTACCGCCTTCTTTTCTCAATATTTTATCGCCTATGCTAAACGTTTGATGAACCACTGCATTTAATTTTGCCACTGTTTCCTACACCTGGATGTGAGCAGGTGGAGCAGGGCCCGGGGTACGACATCATCAGCAAGACGTTCACAGAGCGCGAAAAGTGCGGCCTAAAGGAGATCCAGGCGTTCAAGCTGCCGATGGTCGCCGTGCCCATCGCCAAGCACTGTGGCTACAGGGAACTCATAGCTTCCAGGTAGAACTTATTTTTGGCACAATAATCCTATTGCTAGACAAAGGCATAAATCCCATCTCCTTTCTTCAAGTTCTGTAATAACTAAGGAGGAGGTCGACATTTAACTGCAGCTTAACAATAATAACAGCGGTCGAGGAGCGCAAAGAATTCATAATGACTGTCAGTTTATTTGCATTTCATTTAAAAGTGAAGTCATCATGCCGGTATAATAAACAAGATAAATGAAGAACAGTATCACGACTGTTGGTTGTTGCGTCAGACTCCGTTGGCAGCGCGAGATAGGCGTGATGGGTCGGTGGCGGCGGCGCTGGCTGGCGAGCCGGCCGCGGTGCGACTCCGCCGCGGGCGGCTTCCTCAGCGTCGGCGTCTCCGACGTGCTGCCCGCCATCGAGGTATAATCATATCAGAGTTACAATATTTTATTTGCATTGAATGCAAGCACAAACATAATGTAGCTATAATGTCGTGCAAAAGTAACGCTATCAATGTTTTTTATACTTATGTACTTAAAACTAAGTTACGAGACAAACTAATTCCTCGCCAGGTGAAAACCAATAAGCGTCAAGGTTGCCCGTTAATACAATAAACGCCACCCAAATTATAGAGTTTTGAAAATTGCATGGCACGATAATTTATTTATTTACTCACAATATGTTACAGTACCACCACATGCTAGCAGGGATAACCGTTGGCTACTATCTATTACTTGGCGATTTGTTTTTATTTTTGGAACTCTTAAAGGTTTGCTTTGATATTCATATTTACAGATTTTAGGGACGGGAATGCTGATCGCTATTATCTTGTTAATCGCTGAAAACGTTCTCCACGCCACATCAAACCGTAGAGCTCTACTGCGAAAGGTAGGGTTTACTTTTCCTTTATTATTATAAATAAAGAAGTTGTGTAAATCACCTTTTTATGAGGGACAAAACCAAGCATATTAAGACAAGAAATAATAACCAGATCACACCTAACACTTTATTTATAATTTCAATCTACCAATGGAATACACTGTTAAACGAATTACTTAATACAATTCTTATAAGGAAAAAAACTTATGAAACTCGGCGACTAGGTCTTAATATATAAATACTGAAGGACTAAAAATAAAGGCACTCATTTACGTGGAATGCAAGTCATAACCGCAGGTATAAATGACGCGTATTTTTGACAGTAGGTTACACTTATTACGATGCAGGGTCATCACAAAAGAACATTTTCATCTATAAAGAACTTCTATTCGGCAACACGTTGAGGATGTCTTTGGTATTGTGGATGGTTGTAATTAGTGGCAGGCACCTACCATGGGGGCTCCAATTACTCATTCATCCGCTTTTCTATAACAGAAAGTCAAACTTGGCGGGAATCTCAGAACATTCATTTTATTTTATTTTATTTTATTTTATTTTATTTTATTTATTTTATTTATTTATTTAAATATATCATCTATTTTAAAACCTTTCAGCATAATATTAACTTAACAGAAAGACAAAGAATTGTATTGTCTTATAGGGGGAAACGAAATAATAAATAAGGACATAATTAACGTAAAGAATAAGTTTTACGCGTGGAAAATCCAGGCGTAAATGTATGCGAGGTGTAAAACAATATAACTGATTCCAATAATAGGTAGTACGTACAAAAGTCGGAACAAGGAATTCCCCCTGGTCTCTACATTTACAACGTTATAAAAGTAGTGACATGACTACTGGAGAATAATGTAAGGTTTTGCGTAAATTTGTATAATGAGTATGTAATTGCTTTAAACAAATGAGAAGAAATATATGCTACATTTAAATAAGAATGTCCTTTTTATACAACTAAGAGGAGCAACAGGCGCGCTCTATAGTAAGCGACTGTGCCTATAAACAATAACGGCAATCAGGATTTTTGAATTCACATTTCACACCTTACCACTACAGCTAAACCTTGGCGTCAGATTTTAGCTAAGTTAATAGCTGTTTGGTGAAGTCGCGTTTAAGTAATTGCAGGCTAGAAAAAGTAGACTGCGGCGATGATGAAGCCGGTGAGGTGGAAGAGAACGAGCAGCGTGCGGTCGAGCAGCCGCGCCGACGCCGCCCACGCCGCGCTCTTCTCGCTCGGGAGCGTGTCCTGCACACACCAGCATTATGTAGTTATTGCACGTAGCCATTATGAATAAAGTCATTGGTTTTACTAAACCACTAGAATCAATTTATGTTTTATTTTTGTTATTTCAACATATACGTAACGTAAGTATTGATAAGTTATACCATTTCCAATCTTTGCATTGGTACCATTTCGTTACCAAATACCTACCATCCCGGTAGTGCCGGCTCATCCATGTAAACCAAAAAAAAGTATCCCAGAGCTGTAACACTCGCAAAGTAATAAATGTATATTGACCGGGTGCGGCGTGAGGTCGCACAGTGCCGAGACGCGGGAGAGCAGTGCGCGCAGTAGGGGCGGCGGTGCGGCCGAGCACGTCGCCACGCGCCCCACCAGCGCCGCGCCCGCGCCCAGCACCGCCGCCAGCACGCACGCGCCGCACATCGCCGCCGCCGCCGCCGGGCACGAGCCCGCCGCCGCGCCGCGGCTGCCCCACCACACCAACCTGCACAAATAAAATACAATTACGTGGGAAATATACTTATCAACATTGTAATGTTTGAAAGGCAGGAGTAAATCCTCATTCGAAAAAAGCGCAGAATTTATTTATTTGCAAAACCTGCACTCTATAACGTATTATAGTCGATAAGATGTTGGATACATACCAGACAACGGTGAGTAGCGCTGCAGCAGCGGCGAGTGGCGGTCGTTGCAGGGGAGGCAGCGCGGTTGCGCCGGCGAGCATAATCAGTGCAGCTACCAGCACGGCGCTGGTGGCGAGCGCATGCGCGGGCGCCCGCCGCCGCACGTGCACCGTCCACGTCGCCACGCGCAGGTCCACGCCCTCGCGGTTCCATAGCGAACTCTCGCTGCTCATCGACAGCATCTCCCACGCACCAGTCTCGAATACCAACGAGTTCTGAATCACAAATAAAATAATTCAGTTAGGATTTTTATTGAAAAAAATTAACAAATATTTTTTTGATGAGAGACTGTCGTTGACATCAGGCAGTAAATAAAAAACACTTTGATGCTTGCTAAATTTTAGCACTGCGGTTAAAAAAGGTACCAAATAAGTCAGGTAAAAGTACATCTGACGTCAATTACTTATGGCTGATCTATTAATGTTACGAGCGATAGCTGGTTTTACAATATAACAGGGATAATCTAGAATAAGATCAGTGAGTTATACAAGCTGCTTAAATTATAAGCACCTTAACATCTATGAGTAAAATATCGAGCTCCTGCACACTGTGCATCCTGGAGCCGAACTTAAAGGTGACGTCCTGCACGTCCCGCGGCCAGTCCCGGAGTTGCAGCTGCACGGGCGCGGTGAGGTCGAGCCGCTTGATCCAGAGCACGGAGCCGTCGCTCTCAAGTCGTGCGCGCAGCGACACGTCCCCGGCGCTGGTGGCGGCCGCGTTCATCACCACCACATCAGGCAGCCACAGCCGCTCTGCTGGCACCATCCAGCCGCTGCAATCCCATTCAGTTGCGTTCCATGACAGGCGAGGGTCTTTCCAACTCTGTAATTTTTAAGAAAAATTTGAATTTGAAGCAACGGTTGATATTATCTTAAGAACGAGAGATCTAGGTAAACTGCCCTGTGGATTGGGGGCTTTAGGAGAATTCCACCACGGTCCACGGTATTCTCTGCTTGTTATAAAAGGTGACTACTAGGGACCACCAGGGGTCGCGGGTCTTTGACAGGGGGCTGTTCGTAGTTGTGTATAATGTTAAATAGGTACATTGATGCGACCTCCAAAAGCCAGCCTCACCCTGCCGTCGATGCCGAGGGCGTCCTTGGGTACGCTGGGGCTTATGACCCCGTCCCCCCGGGCGGCACCGTGCAGGGGCGTTTGCGGACGAAAGCCTAGACACTTCCGTCGGCCGTCCCTAATGCGCCAATAATGGCCATCGCGGAGTTTTCGTTGGTTTGCCGTATGTGAGAAGGCACGGTGAACCCAACCGTTCAGTCACCTCCCACGAAGGCTGGGCGGTAGTACTAATGTACCTAATTACTCCGCGAAAAAAAATTAAAAAAAAGTTCCATCGTTAAGCCTGAGACAATGTCGTTCTATGCTTTCAAATATGATTTTTGTTCTCTTTTCTATAGTATAGTTGAACTAAAGGTAATTACCAGCTTCAAATCGGCTAGCATGCGAGCGGTGGAGTCAACCTCATTGATGGTGGCGTGGCGGACGTCCATGGATGCGTTAACTCGGTGACGCGCGGCGGGCGGCGTCTCGCGGTCATACACGGCCAGCAGCGCGTCGATCTGCAGCGACAGCACCGTCGTGTTGTCGCACTCGCCACGAACGTCATTCACTAAAAGAAAGAAATGGAAATTATTATCACCAAAACCTAGTTATTCATGCTACAAGATGAATATCTTCTAAGCAGTCATAATTTGGAAAATCATTTTAAAAACAATAATTCGTTGACGATTGTCAAATTAAACTAGCGAGAGACACAACTTTCGACTTCCTTCTACAAGGTGGACTGACGACTTGATAAAGATCGCGGGAAAACCGTGGAAGCTGGCCGCTTTTGACAGGTCTGTCTCGAAAGCTTTAGAGGAGACCTATGATCAGCAATGGACTTTATATGGGTGATAATGATGATGATAAATGATTTCTAATTATATTTTCAGTCGGACTTAAGGTAACTACAATTAAACTTTAATAGCTTTAGGACTTTGGGTCTAAAACCGAATTCCTAAAGCTGTCATTACAAAACCCGTTTGTAGCACTGAGCATATACTTCAGCTTGTCTTATTTGAATGATATCAAAAATACTACTGTCACGGGTATTACAAGTTTTAAGATGTGGATCTGTGGAGTGGAGTAGGCCCAAAAACCAAACATTAGCATAAACACTGAATACAAATTTTTATCAGTAAGACCTAGGTATATATCCTAACTTGTAGGCACACAAAATGCAGCTTCACACTGTTGAAACATATCCTTGTAATTTTCCACTGACCAAGTTCAAGTCTGAACAATCGAAAGAACACTTTCACTTGTCACCACAAATCACCATACATACCAAAGGATCCTATTATTAGTAGTATTATTTGCCATTAGTACCCACCACAGAGCAGCACCAGCAGCAGCGCGGGATGCACTCGCGGCGCCATTTTGCAACGACTGCTGGGGCCAGTCGCTTTCCGCGGTACGTGCCATCCGACAGGGGCTGTAAACCTTCTGTATCTATTGACTGCTCGTCTTTTCATTAAGTTGTATATAGATATAAGCTATATACAACTTAATGAAAATACGAGCAGCCTGCTTTCCTCATGAAAGCGTCATGGGTGCCATCTATAACATAGAGATTGTTTTCCATAGTCTCTTTCTTTCAGGTGGATGAAGAATACTGGCACGATGTTAAGCAGTCTGTTGAGATTAAAAAAAATGTTGTTTTATCCTCGATCTTTGTATTCTTCTTTAAAAGTAGAGCCCTTAAGATTATTTTAGCGTTGTAGATATTAATATATTGGATTTACGTTTCTTTGTCTTCGGCTATAGAACGATCTCTTTGTTTTAATGCAATAATTAAGCTTGTCTGTGGCCGAATGTTGCGTGCAGCTGGGGCGGCTGGCGCGGAGTCCGCGTGGGCGCACTATCGGGCCCAGCATCCGGCGCCGCAAGGACATTACTCTGAACGCCACCAACAACAGCTTCGGTGTTTTTATAAACATATGGGATATTCCCGTTGTTGCTAAATATAATGCACAATATGTTATCTCCATATTCGGCAATATTTATGTGGTGACCTTAGACTAACAGTGGTGACGGTTCTTTTATAGTGAGTGCATTGTCCTTCGGTGTGGGTAGGTACCTACTTTTTATGTCTACAGCCAAGTGTCAGTGCGCAAGAACTGTTGTTCTATTTTGAAAACATTTTAGTCATTGTTATTGCTGACCACAGAACAGGTCTTCTCTTTCCTCCGTGTTGCTGACCATTATAAGACTTTTTTCGTGTTTCAGACTGACAACGTCAATGAATTTGTATTTCGAACTCCTGGATGGTATCGCTACTACTTCCTACTTACTTCATGGACCATTGTAGTGCTTACTGTCCTTATACCATATTATTGTTGTACCGTTATTAATTGTATAAAAATCTAAACTTTTACTGAGTTTTTCATACTGACATACAAGACTAATAGTACCTGCAAACTGCCAGTAGAATAGGGTAGTTTCCTATGTTTGATTTTGTAAATTATGAAATGATGTAACAGAAAATATTACGATTGGGAAATTCTTCTGTGAAATCAGCATCAAAATTCGTTGAAAAATAAGGCAGTTATTCATATTTGAAATATTATTGTGTGCAAAAGTGGGTACGTGGAGGGGATATCGCGCTATCTCTTTCGCACGCACGCAGCGTTATGGCCGGCGACTCTCGGTGACGTCACAGTGTAACATTACTGTTCTTTGACCACTACCCCTTCGACCAAATTTCAAATTTTTATAACTTACTATTATCCAATTTTGAAAATTATTTTTCCCTTAGATTTCGGATGGCTTAAACTTTTGACAAATGTATTAAAATAAGTAGGTAGTCAACTACCATAATGTGAGTGTATTGTTGGTGAATAGGATTTAGGAAGAGGAACCGAATTTATTGGTATTCACCATACGATATGGTGATATACCAAGGAATTAATATCAAATAACAAACAATTATATTGAACTTTTATTTTAATGAAACAACATATTTACATTATATAAACATTATAATACATTGCGTAATGATAGACAAGTATTGTTGTAGGCACAACTACATAGCTATAGATACCGCTAAAAAGGACAACACAACCAGATCGACGCTGGATAGCATAAACGCTGTTACCCTGAAAGCATTACTTTCAGGGTAACAGCGTTTATGCTTTCCAGCGTCGAGACATATACCGGGTGGAAGGGAAACGCTCTCTATACCGGAACGGTAAGAGAGAAGAACCATAACATTAACGAAAAACTGTATTCATTTGCAAAGCTAAGCGATAATACTTACGATTTTAGTATTTCCGTAATTCATGCGCGCGCAATGTAAAGCGTACAAAGAACTGGGCGGCCGTCGCGCTGCGCCGGGACCGGCCCGCGGTCGTTAACCCGTCAGCTGATGTACGTGTTTCATTACGATTTTTTTTGAAATATTGACCTTTTTTACTATGTTTTTCAGAATAATAGTTTGATTTATCTATCCATACGTGAAGCTGTACAGAAATTTGAGAAAATCCTACTAAAATTGTAACAATGCGATCGCGATTTTTTAGTGCCATCACGTCAGGAATCACCAATACTATCACCTGTATTCGTTTCCGAGAGCGTTTCCCTTCCACCCGGTATAAACCATTTCACTTTATAGAACTAAAGCTTTATGCAGACTTATCGCATCAAATCGTCTCTAAGTATTGTTATAAAATGGTCTTATTACACATAATAATCACAAATAAAACATACTGTCTAGAGATTTGAATTTCGAGTAATTTATTACCATAAGTCTAGTCTAGTCTAGTTTTTTATTTTATTTGAGGTGGTCAGATTCTCTCGTGATAAGGGTGCGTTAATTATTCGTAAACACAGTAAGTTCAAAGTAAAACTAATTTAAGAATAAATTCACACAATCCATCCGAAAACAACGCAAACAATCAAGCTATTAAAAAAAGATTTTTTTTTAATAATTATAATAAAATAATCTTGTTCTAAAAAATATTGTTGGTTCCTATAAGATAACGTTAGTGGTTACCTAATTACACAAGTATAAGTATTATCTACATACATAAAGATATAACAGGCTACATGAAACGGGTCAAAATACACTGGGAGTCCCCGATGAGACTGTGTCTGTAATCTGTAATTACACTCCGCAACTCTAAAAATCGTGTAAACGTAAAAAAAGTCAAAAACAAAATATGTTCAAATAATGAATTAAAATTAACTGTATATTAATGACTCACTAAACAATTTTTCAAACCTGTTTTAAAAAAACTACATTTTATTATTTTCGTTTACAAAATTTTAAGAGCGAGACAAAAATGGCGCGGGGTTTTGTGTGTCTAATCCATTTAACGTGAGGTCACGTAGAGCGGTGCGACCATAGGGTACGACCTCATGAGCGTACTATGGTTCCTATTACTATGGTTACGTAGTTTAAAATTTTTTTCTCATTGGTCACATTTATGTTTAAATGTATCATTATCAGCCACATGACTTCCACTGCTGAACATAGGCCTCCTCTGAAGATTTCAAGACGGACTTGTCAAAAACGGCCTTCCTCCAGCGTGTTCCCGCGGCCTAGATCAAGTCCTCCAGCTTGCACATGGGCGGCCGACGCTGCGCTTGCCAGTACGTGGCCAGTTATGTATACTGACCCATAACTCTTAAAGAACGATAACAACATATACTTAATACAAAACAGAACACAACATACAACAAAAATATTTGTAGCTAACTAAAAGATTTAACTTATAACCTGATAAGAAATGAAATGTCTGAGCTTATTATTTCACAACTAGGTTTTGCTCACGGCTTCATCCGCGTAAACGCTTTTCTTTCTACAGAAGTCACTGTCAATATCACTATAGCTATCCATAGCGTCATCTATACGATGCAAGTGCGATTTATTTAAAAAACTCAGATGATAATTCATTTTTTCTACGGAGGCAAATTATCAGGATAAAAAGTACCTACCTTAAGCATATTTGATAATTCACGAGAACAAACTATTTGTGTGCCAAATTTGATCCAAATCCCTTCAATGGTTTTTGCGTTCACTAACAAACATCCAAAGGTTTCACAAACATTCGTAGCCATAATAATATTAAGAAATAAAATAAATTACACCATTACTTTAACTTAAAATAAAAATAACAATGCATTTCTATCGGCATATTATGGTATTTCCAAAAACTGCGATAACGTCTAATTATTGCTCACAATTCCTTATTTATAGGTAAAATATTATAATATAATTTTGCGTAGAACACTGTATATTATACAATTATAAAGGGTGACGCAGACTTATCGCTCGGAGTCGGAACAAAACTTAATCTATTTATATGTACATATAGGTACATATTGTCATCCATTGTTTCCATACTTGTACTTTATGTTGTTGATTCATTACAATTACAAGTATTTGCTCGCGGCTCCGCCCGCGTGCAAATATACGCGGGATAAAAAGTAGCCTATAGCACTCAGAAGTAATGTAGCTTCCTATTAGTGAAATAATTTTCAAAATCGGTGAGTAGTTCCCGAGGATAGCGCGTTTAACCAAACAAACAAACTTTTCAACTTTATAATAATTAGTGTAGATTATACAAAATAAGTATTGTATATCACAAGTACAACGTTAGATGGTATGAACTAGATACCTGCCTACCTAAGAGTAGGTAGTCGGACTTCAGACTACGGTTTACGTCAGATAGTATAGGTCTGTTAACCTATAATTTTAATTACTAGTCGTTCTGTTACAATCTGCGTGCACAATAAACCAAGTTTGAAGAAATAATTCACTTATTATCCTTATTATTGCTGGCACCAATAAAAAAAAACATTGCTAGCAAAAGTACAAGTGTTACGTATTCCCAGCTTTATTCAAGAACCACTACTGAGTACGATTTCTTAATCGGTGCACATTATGTTATATTCTAAGAAAACACGCAGAGAAATTCACTAAATCTACTTAGAAACTGACAACGAATTCAGCATGTGTGCTGTCCGTCCGTCTGAGCGCGGACTATATTATAACGGGTTAATGATTCGTCAACCCGGAAGCAATGTTACAGTTGATTTGTTCTTATTATCGTGACATTATTTTCAGACAGATGTTTCTAAACTTATGTTACGTTACGTTTTATGAAAATAATCTAAATATTATAACTTAGGAACTTATTCGATACAAAAATAATTATGTTTAACACAAATAAAGTGTTAAAATCTAACTATTTTGCAAGTTTGCCAACAACATAGTAAATATAATATGCTATTTTAAGTTTAAAATAATATTCTATCTAATAACAGTTCTACTAAGATAAAAAGAATTATTTTAAAATTATAAACTATGTTTTTCATTATTTACCAAAAACAACAACCACTTCCTTACAAATATGGTTTGGGATAGTTTGGTATTAGAAAAGTTAAAATGGCTATTACCCTGGGAAATAAGTCTTACATACCTACCGTATTTCTATCTTTTATATCTAGAGATAGCTACATTTTAAAATGAAGCGTTAGTCTAAGAATGAAGCTAGATATAACAAGGGTTCTGCAACCAATACTTTATTAAAACCATATACTGGGGCATCGACAAATTAAAAAAAATATTACAAAATTGATGGTTACTCCCTTCATTAGATACCTTAACACCATATTATGTAACATGAAAATACAAAAATAATTGCATAACCCGCATAGTTTGTTTTGTGTTTTAACTGTAAACGGAAAACCATGTCAACTAAGTTATGTATTTATTATCTTAGCTATGCGAACTAAACTAACTTATACCTACATACGTTTTTGTTTTATACGTTTTTGTTGATAAATGCAAACAAATTTTATATTTTACTATAAACTTATAAATTCACTATCTTTTAATATTTCCATTTTAACACGAGTATTTAATAATTGGTAATAATGCAACTTATATCATGATATTTATAAAAAAAATATTATTGTTTCTTGCCTGAGTTGGTACAGGCCAGATAAACCGACACAAATAAGTATGGGATTTTTACACAAAAGATTTAGTGTTGCTGTTTAACTAAAAAATAAGTAATACTAGGTTTTGCCCGCGACTCCGCCCGCTTTAAAAAAATTTCCGGGATAAAAGTCCCGGTATGTATTTTCCCGGGATAAAAAGTAGCCTATGTGTTAATCCAGGCGACGATCTACCTGTGTGCACAAATTATATCGAAATCCGTTCAGTAGTTTTTACGTGAAAGAGGAACAAACATCCATACATCCAGACATTCTTACAAACTTTCGCATTTATAATATTAGTAAGATTTGAAAAGTAGACAGATTTAAAACAACTGCATGTCTACACAGTAAAAAATGTACTCACAGATTCAATTGTCACTGTTAGTTTCTCCATGGAGTATAAAGTTATTCCTAACTGTGATGGGGGTTGAGTGTTCACTGCGTGGTGGCGGGTGGGTGCGAGTGTCCGTTGTTGTTGTGCGGCGAGGGGTGAGGTGCGGCGGGGGAGCGCGCGGGGGGCGGCGTCAGGTAGTGCCAGTAGGGCGGCGCGTCGGCCGCCTGCGCCTGGCACGCCGCCGTCAGGCCCGCCCAGCTGAACCGATACGCGTACCGCTTGCCGTGCACCTGACATACAGGACTTACAACATAAGCATTGTATTTGGCTCTTTTATTACAAACATTGAGATTTCGCAGATAAGGATATATTTTGAGACAAAAACGCCGAATAGGGTTAAGTATTGTTATTTGTACCGCTCTTGGTCAACAAGGCATATTATATTATTTTATTTCTACGAAAACAACTGTGGATACTCATATTAAAAGAAAAAATTGCCCGCAACAGCTTTTCGGATTATTGTTGCCTCGGATTTGTATTTATAGACGTCATTTACAATGAAAGTAGCTTGTAATCATACCTTGCTCATAATATTCTTATCGTAATAGTATCGTAACGCTCTGGACAGCTTGTCGTAGTTCATGTTGGGCTTCTGCTTACGTCGGCCCCAGCGTCGAGCCACCTCATCGGGGTCTGACAGTCGGAACTCACCGTCTCCGGGAGGACCCTGGGAAAATTATCATAATCAGCCTCGGGACGTTCTTGAGTAGAGTTCTTTCAGTTAGATAGTTTGGAGTTGATGACATCACCATAGTTCAATATAGGTTGTTAGAACCGGTAAGGTCGCGCGGACTCTGAACGACATTAGTTGGGCGTTCTGAATAAACAGAGGATTAAATAAATCACGTGGAACGTTGTGAATTAAAGAATCCTTACAATTTACGGGACATTCTAGCTCTCACAGCTCCAAATCTAAGAGAGCTAACACATAGATCTACGTGTCTGTCTTTTATATCAAATAGACACTCCATTGTTTTGATGATTCATCCGTTGCTGGGAAAGTATACAATAATATTAATAATTATATCCGATACGATATCACATAAACCATTTTTAGAGATAATTGTTGCGTGAGTGACTGGTGAGTCATGTGTTATCAACACGTGGTTCACCTTCTGATATCGGTGATAACAATGTGTTATAACAATCTCTATTAAATCTCGATGACAATTGACAAGTATGATCACAACACCTGGGAAATAGCTTTTTTCTTCACGTAGATATCTACTATCTACTTCAATGTGTATATTTCTGTCTGGTAAATGGCCAGTTTTGTTCCCGAATATGTGATCTCGTGTGGTGGTATATGGTGGAATCGTATATTGTACATTCGTAGATTTTGGATTGCATAAATGAAAATTCTGATTCAGGATGGAAAGCATCTTTGGCGAGTAGCTAGAAAATAAATAACTAACTGTACTGCTCTTCTAGTTTATTATAACGATTGCATATTACTACACAATCTAATGAGGAAATCTGCGCAGTATTAATTCCTAAACCCTGATGACTGTTATCCTTGTTACTCTAGTTATAGTATATCATATATTGTTAGGATTCAGTAATTTGTAATGGTATTTGGAACGTACTGACCTGTTACTAAATTCAGTCTAAATGTCAAATGAATCGTGGAAATGGTAGTTGGGTGTATAAAAAGGATGCCATATCGATATTCGCTCAGTGGCAGTGGAGTAAGTTTATCTTTGACTTTCATACTGGTCGGTTAGTTGCTGATACCTATATTTGTAAAAGTATTTCTGTTAAAAAGTGCTTATGTAAAATGAAAGATAAATGTGTTATGTAAAATCAGTAATAAATCGTTTTTATTTAAATCAAAATAGCTTCTGTTTCTTCAGTTTCTAACATCAGAAGTGAGATCGGAATCTATGCCCATACGAGTGGATTGTGTGCATTAAAATACCTACGCTATGTGCTACTACTGCGTAGATATTTCAGTACCCGTATATAACGCGGAGAACAATAATTAATTGCACGGAAGAATACCAGGGTATGTAATCACAGAAATAGATTGTGCTCACTACATATGTTCGCTATGTGAAATACATACATGGTACGATCGAGATATTTGACTACCCGCAATTTACGTGAAGAAAAAGAAATTGCGCTGAGTAATATCGGGATAAGAATTAGACTGCAATGTGAATAAAAATAGTCGTGTGGTATACAACATAGCCGTCGTATATACGTTTGTGACGACGACTTCGAATGAACAATTAAGTGTTTACGTGTAACACGATTGAACTGTTCGTGCCCAAGCGTTGTTTTTGGTGTTGAAACGTTCCTGTTGGTGTGCATACGATCCTGTTGGTGTGCAAACGTTCCTGTTGATGTGCAAAGTTCCTGTTGGTGTGCAAACGTTCCTGTTGGTGTGCAAACGTTCCTGTTGGTGTGCAAGTGTTCCGGTAGATGTGGTGCGTATGGTGTCACAGTTGGTGTCCTGGGCGAAGTGACTGCGCGGGTGGCAACTGGCGGTTGAAGCAAACTGCTCCAGCACAGAGAATGTTCATCGGTGACTGTAAATGAAGTTTGGTATCGTATGACCCGTAATCCTCATTTGAGGTTATGGCTTCTTTTATTTTTTTGGTAATCTCAACGAATATTGAGATCTTGTTTAGTGAGGCATGTACAGACATTGATTTATTCGTGTTGTAACTGACCGATACCTACATATTACTCTTCGAAAGTGGACCTGCTTGTAATAACAATGAGCTGTTTGTTCGGATGTAACAGCCGTAGTGTTTAAGTTAAGTACTCATGTGTCCAAATATTTTCAGTTATATGGCTTAAGTAGAAAATACTGTACATGGCTCTAATAAATGGTAAAATTTTGATTTCAATATCTGGACGATACTTAGTTTTACCCACTTTGCATAAAAAGCTGCTTCAAAGTGAAATCCTTTCTTAATTGAACGTATGTGATTTTTAAATTCTATAATGAGGGTATTGGAAAAATAAATGCCTTTGCTAGGATACACATTACACATACCATAGTTATGTGGATACACCACATGCATTGTCTATAACCATAGCTGCGGTTTACACATGGACTGTTTATGATGATGGCATGTGTGATGGGCAGTTAATGACGTGACCTCGACATTCTAGTGTGGGACTTAATCCAAGGTCAGAATAAGCCGAACGGTGTGTTTGCTTGTTTTTCTCTGCTTGCAGGTACAAGAAATCTGTGTAGTGTGTGCCCAGTGCACATCAGTGTACTTCAGGCTGTGCGGAGACGCGCGGTCTATACTGTGCGAATGCGCGCTCCAGAGTGTGCGGATACGCGCACCAGGGCGTGCAGGTACGCGCTGTCCAGGCAGTGCGGATACGCGCACCAGGGCGTGCAGGTACGCGCTGTCCAGGCAGTGCGGATACGCGCACCAGGGCGTGCAGGTACGCGCTGTCCAGGCAGTGCGGATACGCGCTCCAGGGTGTGCGGATACGTGCTCCAGGGTGTGCGGATACGCGCTCCAGCGTGTGCGGATATGAACGCCAGGGTGTGCGGGTATGAACGCCAGGGTGTGCGGGTATGAACGCCAGGGTGTGCGGATATGAACGCCAGGGTGTGCGAATACGAACGCCAGGGTGTGCGCATACGAACACCAGGGTGTGCGGATACAACACCAGGGTGTGCGGATGCGAGCACCAGGGTGTGCGGATACGCGCTCCAGGACGAACGGATACGCGCTCCAAGGCGTGCGGATACGCTCCTTCCAAGCTGAGCAGACGCAGAAAGGCGCGGAACGGCGCGTCCTAAGCTGAGCAGACGCAGAAAGGCGCGGAACGGCGCGTTCTAAGTTGAGCAGACGCGGAGAGGCGCGGAACGGCGCGCTCTAAGCTACGCAAATGGGGTAAGTCGCGGAACGGGGCGGTTCAGGTTGCGCGGACGTGGGACTAAGCACTCCACCACTATATTTGGAGTGGCGCGGATGTCAAGCGTTTGCTTGGCGGACGCATATTGTATAAAGGACTTTTGTAACCTACTATGTTACAGGTACGAGGCAACCCGTTTCCGAAGGGACTCTTGCAGGTGCTACAATCTTTATTCCCTGCTGCCGTCGCGAGATCCTGAGATAGTTCTAAATGGCGCATGCTGTGCCATGCAGTGCAGCTGGTGAGCAGCTATCAAGAGAAGGCGTCTACAGATCGTCAATCAGCGTTTCGGGGCTGTCAGTCCTGGGGAAACACTTTGTGAGCTCGCAGCTCCGCAAGGAAGTCGTTCGACTCTGGTGAGAAGTTTTCATTCTACTTTGTCTCATTGTTTTATTATGCTTCAATGTGTTCCATATAGAGGTTCTTTTTTGCGAATTTAAAGGGAAGAGTTTTCATAACGTTATAACTATGTCTGGCATATAACGCCCGTGAGTCAATATTGTTCATTTCCCCTTTATAGATGAGATTCACTACATGTGTATTGAGAGAGTCAATCTATGATAGAGTAGACTAGAGCTAATAGGCCAGAACGATAATCGGTGCTTAGTAAAGGTGTGTTGCAGTGCGGTAAGTACCCTGCGAGAGAAACAACTACGGTAACTCTCAATGCAGCTGATCTCGGGATCATGGTACTGAGGAAGCACAAGTTAGGGAACGGTCGATGGAGGCTTGTGTCTGTTATGTCGGCGCGATGTCGCTACGTTTGGTGACTTTTTGCATCATTAGTTGAACAAGCTATACTTTCGTTGTTATTGTATGCTCGTTAGCCCCTACATCATATATCAACTGACTGCCTCGGTGGCGTAGTGGTATTGCGTACGCATTACGAGTACGATTTGCGCGCTGAGGTCCTGGGTTCGAATCCCGGGTCGAGCCAAAAAAAAATTGTGACTGGGTTTTTCCATCTTAAAATTTACTCAGTCGCAGCTCGGAGTCAGGAAGTTGGCGGTGTGATACCCCCGTGCCTCGGAAAGCACGTAAAGCCGTTGGTCCTGCGCCTGATCTCTCTCCGGTCATGTCGGATTGCCGTCTCACCGGACTATGAGAGTGAAGGAATAGCGAGTGCACCTGTGTATTGCGCACACACTTGTGCACTATAATATCTCCTGCGTACCTGGCTGATCTCCGTTGAGATTGGCCGCCGTGGCCGAAACTGGCTAGGAGGATTTTCATATATCAAACATTTTAACTTTTTTTTTTCTCTCGTGTACCTCACGTTGTAAATAGACTGCTTGATTGCTTACAAATAGAACAACTTCCGAACAGCATAACTTCATTTTGTCATTGATATTGTTCGTGGTCTAACGAAGCATGCACTGTATCCTGATAATCGTTGGCTATCATACGCCAGATATAGATTGTCTTGAGTCAGTGTTAGACCACGGATAAGTCTTGATAATTATAATGCAGTGTGTTTAGTATTCAATACTAAGTATTTGCTGCTAAGTGTTATATGTTGCTTTGATTA
This sequence comes from Lapara coniferarum, assembly GCA_949316025.1. Taxonomy (NCBI): domain Eukaryota; kingdom Metazoa; phylum Arthropoda; class Insecta; order Lepidoptera; family Sphingidae; genus Lapara; species Lapara coniferarum. The sequence goes on from OX438922.1 coordinate 708,786, forward strand.
TTTCCACAATTACGATGATTACCTGCTGTTCGAAAGATTGATCTGAGTATAAAATTATTGGCAAACCGCTTATGTGACAACAAAGAGTTCTAAGATTATACAGAGAGGACATTGGGGAAATTTTCATACAAAGATTTTGAACCCGTTCGTCAGTAACTCAACCTACCGTGAAATAGCAAAACACTTGTGTAAAATACATTAGAACATACTTAACATAACCGTAATGCGCAAATTGGCATATTTCCTTCCAAAATAGTGCTTTCTTTGCGGAATTTGTGCCTACAGAGACTTCTTCCAATTTGGGACCGATGTCTGGTCTATAACTAACTATAGTGTTGAATGTCTCTGTGTGACAAGTTTTGTAAGGATGCCGCTGTTTAAGCTACGAATAGACTCTTATACTGATTGGCGTTACGACATCCAATACAAATTTTGGTTTGACATTGAATTTGAAATTGAATTTGAAATTGGATTTAAAATTTAAATTTAATTCGAAATTGAAATGAAAGTTAAAATTTAATTCGAAATTAAAGTTAAAATTGTAATTGAAGATGAAATTGAAAAGTTTTAAATTTCCCACGTGACTTCATGAGTGTCAGGAATGATCGAGCTATAAGATGTACTTGTGTTGTACTTAAATAAGCATTGTCTGAATTGTATTCAATTTAGTAACTATTTGACAGCAGTGTCTATCACTTCTCTCTGGTCATGACACTAGGTTAGCTAGGTAAGTTTTACCTTGCGGTCGGTAAAGCCTTTGTCTTGAGTCAAACATGCTAACCAGACCGACGGATACACTCCAAGTGAGGTATAGTTTCATGTTATTGGATGCTGCTTTGGAGTGCGCTCGTATGTTATCCTAGTACGTGGGAACATACTCTGGGTGGTTGTATTTTGTTATCTTTTGGACATGTTTTTGTGCTTTGTTTTTTTTTTATGCGCAGATACAAATGATAAGTTTGAGGAGGCTGATGCTCCTGGCGTCGCCCAGCCTTCTGAAAATGAAACACCTGGTGGCTTCGGCGAGCATCAACCAAGCACGTCTGGGACGCAGAGATGCAATGAAGAGGCTCCTGCAGCGTCGAGGGGAGTGAAGAAATTCCGGCGACTTCATTGCCAGTTCTGGAGACTGATCTTCGGAGCTGGAGGATGAAGCCCGAGGACGGACTTTCGTCAGGAGAGGCCGTGTTAGGATTCAGTAATTTGTAATGGTATTTGGAACGTACTGACCTGTTACTAAATTCAGTCTAAATGTCAAATGAATCGTGGAAATGGTAGTTGGGTGTATAAAAAGGATGCCATATCGATATTCGCTCAGTGGCAGTGGAGTAAGTTTATCTTTGACTTTCATACTGGTCGGTTAGTTGCTGATACCTATATTTGTAAAAGTATTTCTGTTAAAAAGTGCTTATGTAAAATGAAAGATAAATGTGTTATGTAAAATCAGTAATAAATCGTTTTTATTTAAATCAAAATAGCTTCTGCTTCTTCAGTTTCTAACAATATGTATACTGACCTCCCAGCAAATCCCGGGGGCCCCCGAGGCCAGCTCCTCCAGCAGAAACTGCCACAGCTGCACCTGCCCACCACTGGTGCGGGTGCAGCCACTCAGCGCCGTGTACCCATCTGCAGATAATTACATATTGTTATCATGACAAATTATAATTACTATTGGCTATAATTATAATCGAGGGACGGATTGATTGGACGACAGAATAGTACGTAATTGGACTGCATCGTCGTAGTTGTATATGGCGGTATGTTTTTTATTCTTAGGTCTCTAGTTTGATTCCTGCTTTGGGTAAAGTAATATTGCATTGCTCAGCTAAGTCTCGGCATAGTGTATCGAATGGCAAAAAGCTCGTCTCCTAGTGCATCCAGGGCCCAACATAACACTCAAAATCATCATGTCATGTTACAAAAGTGTCAAGTAAGCTGGTGAACGAATTCCATTTAGACGAATTTTCGCGTTGTATAATTTATACTTCTCAAATTTAGATTTATTCTCACTTACCAGGAATAGTTACAAAAAGGCAGTGATTAACACATTAATCACACGTGATGCGAATATAGGACACTAGTACCTATACAGAAATTTTATTATAATTGTGTAATGTTTGTACTTGGTGTAAATGTGAATTTCTTAGTTATGTATTTTTTTTATGTCTCTTTTGTTTTTTAATTTGTGTCTACGGCAACTTGTTTTCTTTATAGTAAACTGTGGATAATGGTGTGGGCTGCACATCTATGTAAATGTTTTTAAATACTATTGTTTGTATATTTTGTTGTGCAGCTGTTTGTTATCCCTAAATAAATAAATAAATAAATAAATAAGTACAAGTTAGTAGTTAATTGTAAATAGTGAAACTGTAAACCTTTCAAAATAATAAAAGGTGGCATAATGTGTCATCCTATTAATATTAAAAATAAAGTTTGTGAGTATGGATGTACTGGCTTTTGCCCGCGGCTCCGCCCGCGTGAATAAGTTTTCCCGGGACAAAAATTCCGCTTTATATTTCACTTGGATACAAAGTAAGCCTATATGTTAATCCAGGACATGATCTACCCGTGTGCCAAATTTCATAGAAATCCGTTGAATACTTTTTGCGTGAAAGAGTAAGAGACATCCATACATCCATACTTACAAACTTTCGCGTTTATAATAATAGTAGGATGAATGTATGGATGTTTATTACCTACTCTTTCACGCAAAAACTACTGAACGGATTTCGAAGAAATTTGGCGCACGGGTTGATCATGTCCTGGATTAACATATAGGCTACTTTTTATCCTGGAAAAACTTTTTTACGCGGGCGGAGCTGCGAAGAAAAGCTAGTTAAATACATATACATATACACTCACGCCTGTTATCCCCGAAGGGGTAGGCAGAGGCGCAATTAGTGCACCACTTTTCGCCATTATTCCGTCCCATGATGTGATAGGGGGCGAGCCTATCGTCATATCGGGCACAAATTCCAGACTCCGAGCTTATGCTGAATAGAAAAACTCAATACCACTTTGCCCGACCCGGGGATCGAACCCGAGACCTCAGCTTTGCAGTCGTACTGTAATACAATTACGCCACCGAGGCAGTCTAGTTAAATAATAATACTTAAAACTGTTCTTTAATAAGCATGTCTCTGCAGTTTGTAGTCTCTATAAAACTTGGCTATTTGTGAGGTTTTATGTCGGAATAAGAAGAAGAAGAGTGGCATTTATAGATATTAAAATACAAATATAATAATAATACCAGCCCTCCTCTACTACTGAGAGGGTTTAGGTCTTAGTCCACCACGCTGGCCTAGTGTGGGTTGGTAGACTTCACATGCCTTCGAAATTCTTAGAAAAAACTTATTAGTAATGCAGGATTCCTCACAATGTTTTTGTTCACCGTTAAAGCGAACGATAATCGATAAACAATAATATGTATACGTAACTTTGAAAAGTCAGAGGTGAGTGCCTTGGGTTTTGAACCTCCGGACATTGTCTCGGCAGACCGTTCCATTCCCAACTAGGCTATCGTCCAGTTAAAATACAAATATTCCGAAACGTTTCTCTTAAGCATACCGTGGTAGAAGTGTTGGAAGCGCGCGTGCTCTCCGCGACTCAGCCACAGCATCGCGACGGCTCACGGCAGCACACACATACTACACTACAGGCGACACCTCGCATGCACTATATTTGTTATAAAGCGTTTCAAATATTTGAGATATTTTTGAAATCGGTTTGTTACTTTTGCATTTTAGTCTTGTTGATTATCTTACACCGTATTCTATTTTAGGACTCACACTTTTTCACTTTAATTTCACCATGATTTTGTAGCTATTAAAACTAAACTAATATTAGATTAGTTTTAATTTCAATCCGAAAAACTTGCATAATTTTGTTAATTTAAGAATGGCTAAAATTATAGTACAATTTGCGACGTACACTTCAAGTCTAATAATGTATTATGTTATTTTTAAAATACTGAAATTGTAGAGACTGCTCCGGATGTGCGGGCGGATACACGACCGGAAGCGGACGAGTGGCGGCGGAAACCGCGTGGCGGCCGTACACCCCCCCCCCCATCCCCCACACCCCGACACCCCGCCCGCACCCACCGCACAGACTTAGGGACCTGTCACCGTCTGTCCAATGAATAATGCCCTCATCCCTTTGAAGGAAAACTGCTTCCCTAGGCTACACTTTGGTCTTTGGACAATTGTTTTTATTTTATTTTCCAATACTGTAATATGTTTTTATACTCCGGACAAACAAAAATATTATGTTGTCGTGTGTTCCGAGCCGTCAGGTCTATGTACAGGTACCTGCAATGAAGAACAAGAGATACTTAAAAAGTACCGTAAACAACAGAAGCAGGCTCGTTTTCTATCATAACATAAAATTCAAATCTCGCAAAATTATTACATTTTGCTTATCGTAAATGGTATAAACTATATCTAAATCTCTATTGTGCATCGAATATAAATTGTATATATCGCAGTAGTAAAGTTAAATTATTCAAGGGATACGGAGAAATGTATATTAGAAATAATAAAACATCCATACACATTATAGAACCACTTTTGCTTTTTGTTCTTTTTTTTTTATGTCATTGAATGATGAGACGAGCATGTCGTTCACCTGATGGTAAGCAATACGACCGCCCATAAACAGTAGTAGCACCATACAGCACCTTGATTTACAAAGTGTGTGGCATTCCACTACGCTTTTCATCCTGAGACATAAGAAGTCTCATTATGTCCAGTAGTTATACTGGCTACAATGTCCTTCAAATCAAAACACAACAGTGCATGCACACTGCTGCTTAGCGATAGAAATAGATATTGCGGTGGTACCCACCCACACGGACTCTTACATATGAGAGACCTGCCACCAGTTTCGTTTTAAAGCTAGCGTGGCCCATACGTACTTACAAGAACTTTTTTAAAGCAACATGGAATGGTTGTTTAATTTACTTAGTTAGGCTATAAAAAGTAGACACAAACAGACTGTTGGTAGTATATAAATTGTGGTTGGTAATATACTGTATATCGGCCCGAGTAGCGACCACCGCACACAACGGGTTTACACCCGCCATAGTGGCCGCGTTCCGGAATCAACCTACATGAATATTCGGTTCAAACAGGCCCGCAGACAAGATACAGTGGAAGCATCAAGCACAGTAATAACATCAACACGATCCCCACAGACAGCGGCTTAGCTTGTCGACCGGTTGGAGTTATTGGTGTCACGCGGCGCCGCCCGCCGAGGGTGGCTTACCGACCGGCCCCGCTCGCGGCTCCACGCTGGTTGCCGCTGCTAATGTTAATCATTTGCATAGCCAGGATTATATCGTTTTATAAACATTGACTCAGTTAAATTATTAAACGAAAAATGTTTACTTGCGAAACGAAAAAAAACACTCCGGTGTCTGACGCACTAAAACTCTAACTCAGGCATGGATGCTTCGTCATTATATTTTCCTTCACGATTTTAAAACGAACTATGATGTAAGTATATAAAGATAAAGATAATCTTTAAGGTGAAAATGTGAGGTTTGATTATTAGTTTGTTAATAATAATTTAGGGGTAGGCCTTCTGAAGCTACTTGTCCGGTTTTGAAGGAATGCTACACCTATAGGAATCCAAATTATCGCTGAATGTTGCAGGTTTTTTTTTATCCCAGGAACGGAAAAATGCGAGGTTTCCAGAGTATGCTCACAGTCTGTACGTCATAAAGTTCGATAAATTCCTTAGATTTATAAACATCACACTCAATAGATTTTTGTTGTTTTTGGTCTACAATAACACTACACCTCAGACTCCAGCTCGTAATGTAACCCGTGGAGATCCCATAATGCATGCGGCATGCATTATTCAGTGTTCCCCGCCGCGAGCGACCCTCGTCGTCACCCGACCGACGCTATCATAGCTGACACCTATTACACACTTTATCTACCGGATTACACTTTATTGAATTATTTGATTGTATGATTTCGCCATTTATTGTAACGCCGCGCCGTGGGTATCGACGTCAGTTCAGTATTGAGTTTGGTACGAAAGTAATTATAATTCAAACACACACTCACACCTTTTATCCCCGAAGTGGTAGGCAGAGACGCAACTAGTGCACCCACTTTTCGCCGTGCGTATTTCGTCCTATGATGTGATGGAGGCAAGCCTATCACCATATTGGGCACAAATTCTAGACTCCAGGCTGATGCTGAATAGAAAAACCCAATATCATTGTGCCCGACACAGAGATCTAACCCGAGACCTCAGCATTGCAATCGTACCGCAATACAACTACACCGCCGAAGCAGTCAGTCAATTAATAATTAATTAATTAATAATAAAATAATTCATTATAATACTTCGATTTAAATAAATGGCCAAATTGAAGACATTATTTGAACATCCTGCAAATATCCCGAGTATAATTATAATACTCAGGATAAAGAACTAAGAATGGTTACCTACACCAGTTCATAAAACGTAAAGAATGAAAAGTACTTCGTGCACAGTAAAGTTTTATTCGTTTCCTTAATCACAAACGCAATGGAAGTGAGGCGCATTTTAACACAATGCAAACAATCAACATGTGCAAACATCCATTAATTTATAGTGTCGACAAGAAACCTCGAAGGTCTCGAATATAAACGATTCTGAGAAGGCTTTATTGAAAACTTGCGATTTCCAATCATGTGGTTACGAGATATCACTTTATCCTTTTGATAAATTATAGGAGGAATACAAAATGCCTGTAACCTTGGATACGGCCTTTAGTAAAACCACTGTGTGGTTTGTTAGGCCTCAAACTTTATTGTTACAGAAATGTCTCAACTAAGTATGTAGTACCTATGTCCGTAGTATCACCGTAGTACCCTTATATCGTTATTGTTAGTTTAATCAGTGGAAATAATACGTTTTGCATTAAGGTAGATATGGTCACAGTAATCTTTTAAATTGTCCGTTAGGTATAGATATAATCATGATATAATATACTTTGGTCTATGCTATGAACAATTCAAAGTTTACTGAGTAGGTAACTCATGTACAACTTTCATAATATTAACATGATACTATCAGCCTCATAATTTAGGTACAAATACAAAAAGCTTGAAAATCCTAACTTTTAAAATTATAAAGTCTTTAATTTATGCCAAAATTTAAAAAGATGTATGTTTGGCACATGTGGAAAAATTTCAACTTCTTTACATCCGTTCCGTTCATGAGTGAATACACAAAAGCAGCCATTAGCGTCATCGACGTCATAAGCTTACAAAATTTTCACAAGTTGAAAACCCACGGGCATTTCCCCGAAACTATTAATCATAAGGTTTATAGAATTAGTTGTGGGTTCAATTTTATATCATAATAAAGTGTTGTTAATTGGCAATGAACGTAAAAGGCTTGGCCGTACAAGGTAGCTCTCTGCGAGGCCCACGTACTGTGATATATAGTCGTTGCGGCGTACAGTTCGTGGAAATGGCGTCTGGTACAAAAGCAATGTGGCGGCGGAGTAACTATTTAATAAGTAGGTCAATCAATTTTAACTCTAAGGTCGGCATATAAAGTCGGTCACCGTTCATGAACATATTGTTAGGAAAAAGCGGGGTTGAGTTGAGTTGCTGGCGTTTAAGTAGAGATATGATATCTTTACATTATAAAAAGTTTATTTTATTGTTTTGTGTGGTAAAATGTTAATTATCAAATTTATTTACCTTATTTTCATTCCACTAAATATCGTGTCAACGTTTCTCGAACCATTTAACGCAGAGAAAGGATTCCCATATTGATTACCCACAGTTTTTCGCTGAACATACCATTCATTTCAGTAAAATTTAATTATAAAATTCGAAATAAATAAAAACCTTTTATATAACAATTACATCAGTAGTCATTTGACTTCCTCGTTCATTAATAAAGTACCTACCCCACAGTTTTCCTTGTGTACACTTCCAAACAAAGCAAAATCTTACCACGGCAAACACAACTCGATTTGCTTATTTAAAGTTTGATGCCGAGCTTGTGTTGCTATGTGTGCTCAAAACTCAAGGTAAAAGCACACGATTGCCAGCGACACTACAAAAAAGAAAGATTTGCTATATTTAATATGTATCTGGCATAGTTGCGTGATATTTATGAAGTGATAATATTTGTCTTGTTGCCCGCCATCGCTAGTAACTTGATCGGTTAGTTCCCACAAGAGGCGGATACTTGGGAGGTGCGGCCGAGCGCTCCTCCCACCGAGGGACGGGTGGGCAGGCTCTGGGCTCCTCCAGACACCATCTTAGTCAAATGCCATGTTAGGAGCTATGAGGAAAAATTACTGTGGAAATTCACAAGGCAGTGATAGAGGTTCGTCGGGCGTTGCAATGGATTTATTGGGTATAGAGGCAGCGCTTGGATTGTCAGGTGTAGAATTCTGACTTTGAAACCTGGAAAGGACACTAAATAATGAAAGGCTAATCTCGTCATTGCCATAGCTACGGCCGCAGACTGGCGAACCCATGATATGGTGCCATAAAGTACAGGAACTGTTATTCAAAACTTGGTACAGTAGCGTTACAAATATTTATGTACCGTTGTGAGTAGCGTTGAAAATACTGAAAGAAACTAATTGTTTTTTTTTTCACGAAAAATACGGAAATATTTTTTGCAAGAAACGGGAACATTCATAGCTTTTTTAACGGTTGTTGTGACACAGACTATAAAACGAGTTTATAACCTCTTCATATCGCACTCACAAAAAAATATAACAATTATGATCGTTTGAGTCGTCTTATAAATATACAGGGTCATTTTTACACTCGTTACTAAATGAAACCACATATTCGTCTATACCTCTGCTAACTTCGTGCTAAAAATTATCAATTAATAACGAATACTTTCGCCAAAAATCCCGGTTGTAATATTCCAATTTTTTTTTCATTTTGTAGTTTAATGGGAATATGGTGTGTGCGTAAGTGTATTTCTGACTGAAAGTGTAATGTTGCTGCTGCGACGAATTCTCCTAGAGCAGTCACAGTGGCATTAGGGCGTGTAAACTTAAAGTTACTTTTCATTGATATTAATTTTGTTCGAAACTTACACTTTTTTATTTTACAACTATGGTTAAAATAACTCTACGGAAAACTTTATTTTCAACGAGATAAGTATGTGGTTTCGTTTATTAACGCAATGTCAAAATGACCCTATATGAGGTTAAATGAAAGAGTTAAAGCTTAAACTTATCAAAAAGTTTATCACTGTAGCAAACGCAGAACACTTTCTCTAATCACGTGTTAGAGGGAATCTTGAACACTATTACCTGCTCAATACGAGATATATTTACTTAAGTACTTGATTTTTTTTAATAAATCATTGCAAATATTTAAACTATTCAGCAAATCATATGACGTCGATTTAAATGTACAATGCAAGCAACAGAGCCACTAACGGCGTAAAAACTCTACATTCAATATGAGTAATATGCGTGAATTGTGATTAATGCAGTAGGTAAGTAGTACATCAAATGAATCAAAACGAAAAAAATGATGGCTCATATTCGAATGTTAAGTTCATTCGGCATTTTTTGGATGCCAGAATGACGCATAGAAAATTTGTATAGGTTTAATTTTTTTTATACTTCTATAATTTAATGAAGAGACGGGCGAAAATCTCACCTGAGGATAAGTACATGACTGTTCAAAAACAGCAGCAACAATACGCAGACTTAAAAAGATAAAAAAAGCTATAGACCGTTCCGACTCACAAAAAACGAGAAAGTCCAGAACCAGATAGAGAAGCTGACATATAGATTTAGCTATTGTTTATTATGTTATCGAGAAAAGTTTCCCAATATTCGACATTATATTTGTTCTTTTATGTGTTTACTATAATTAAGAATTATATAAAAATAAAAAGTTCAAATAAATCCTACATGTCACAGGATAAAAAATATAACAGACTTACGTTTTTTATACGGACTCGCCAAAGTGATCCCCCTGCACCAGATAGTAAGTTGGTGAGTGAAGTGCGATCCACATAGAGGGCTGACTGAAGAGAGATGAATATCTCTCGCCAGTCGACATTATTATACCGGCCTGCTCGATCCGGATGTACACAGGCTGCTCACGAGACACTTACTTGGTCCTAAGGCGGATTTTCGCCTGGTGTACGGTGGTCGCTATCCGGACGGATACAAGATATTATTATTTAATTATCACCAGCACACAAAATGTTATATCCTACAACCATACACCTAGGAGATTATTCAAACATCGTTAATGCAACCTGAATATAGTAAGGCGTGTAAATTAATATTCTTCAATCTACAAACTCAAAACAGTTTATTCATTCAGACCTCTACGCGTTTTTATGGATCAGACTCCAGCCTATCTCGGAATGTCCGTTCCAAACAAAAAAGCAAGTACTCATTATACATACGTTTACAAGTTATTTTTAAGTTAATGCATTAATACGCAAGTCTCGCCCAAGAGGTTTTCAGTCAATCCAGAGAGGCAAAGATTCCCATATTATTAAACAGGAGGCACAAACTATTTCAAGCCAAGGCAATTTAATATAGTTATTTGTAGAGCGGTGAAATCCTACAGACGAAGGAATCCGGTTTATTCCCATGATGTGTACGAGTTTTCGTAATTACCTCTTATAGTATGTATTGTTCATTATCGTTCGTTTTAACGGAGGAGGAAAACATCGTAAGAAATTAATTAACATGCCACAAAGTATTCTATAGCGAAATTGCAGCCATCTGAAGTCTACCAGCTCCCAAGCTTGCATGAGGGACTTAAGCCTCATAAAATAGGCTCGTGATCAACCGTAGGATAGTATAATATAGCAAAACCATATTTGTAATCACAAAATTTATTCTTCAACATGACTAACTCTACTGTAAAAATAACTAACGGACCTTTCCATTACTAAACTACACACTCAACAACGTGAAAGCGGTGAAACCTATAATTCATTTGAAATGTAGTGTGTTTGCACGGCCCCGAGCAGACACAGGCGGCTTTGGTCGGATTCCTCCTGCATGATTCAGTGTCGAACCATGCGACCGGACCGCGCACTCGCCGCGTGTTACCGCACAGTTTCATGTGTGTTATGTAATACGAAGGTGAGAGACGGTGATTTTGCGCGTGTTGGGATAATGAGCGTGTCGAAACTTGTTAAGATTTATTGATTTTGTGTCACTAAATATATCTTAGCAAACCTGCAGACCTAAGAAGTTCTCTATAAGAATTTCAAATATTGTGAAGTCTGCCAACCCACACTAGGCCAGCGCGATGGACTCAGGCCTTAACCCTCTCAGTTTTAGAGGAGACCGGTGTTCAGCAGTGGGCAGTATATAATACTGGGATGGTATGGTATAAATATGTTAAATTCAAATCATTTATTCAGTAATTAGGCCCCTAAGGGCACTTTTACACGTCATTTTTAACAATGTTGTTTTACTAAAAGATTCTACCAGTGCTTCGGAAAAGCCCATTGACCCGAGAAGAAGCACCAAGAAACTCAGCATAGGTCTTTTATTATCATTTTTTTTTAAAATATATATTTTACAATTTGCCAATCCCAATATAATTTAAATTTGAAATATGGATATTAAATGCGAAAATTAACGGAGAGTACCTAAGTCAAACAACCACCTACATGTTTAATTTTAAGTAAACAATAAAGTCAACCATCAATCAGAGCAGACCAGTCCACACAAGCAGGACCCGTTCATGAGTATGTTATTGCTAAGTGTCAAGTATGATAAAAATAGTAGTATGTTCTCAACCTTTTCATACCCTTAGCCCCATAGATCATAAACCCTGTTGATGGCCGATGAAGTTAGTTTCTTCTAGGAACACAACTCAACACAGTGGGCAGGAGGCGAGGAAACAGTATTGGTCTGTGATTGGCCCTTCATAGTGCTGATACAAGACTGACATAAATCCGTCTAGTAAACTAGTATGTCTTATCAAATGTCATGAAAAAAATTTCGATATAACTAATTTCTATCGCGTACTTAAATAATATTAAATTATCAATAAATAATTTATATCAATACTTTTTATACGACTGCCCAAAGAAGGAGTATTATAGAATCCATAAGCATCCTCCTAATATTATAAACGCGTAAACTTTGATTATTGTTATATTTGGAAAGCTCAATACGATAATTTACTCAATAACGCAAAAAAGGTATAGGGATTTGCATGAAATAAGGTATAGAAGTAGCTTACACGCTGTATTAACATAGCATAGTATCGGTTGCTTTTTATCTCAAGAAAAATCGTCGTTCCTAATAGATAGCGTCACTTTTAGTAACTTCATATACATAATATTATGTAAGAATGTTTGTGTTTTCCAAATGTATCACAAATCTTGTAAAAAATGATGACCACCTACATAAACGGGTGTTAAAAAAATGCGACAAGTTTCTTATGTTATGTGTGCACCCTCCTCTTGTCATATATTATTCATGTTCATATTATATTATTTACATTGTTATCATAGTCCTTAAGTTGTTTATACATATTTACTATTTAAGTTTCCCACATCATTTTTCTTATCTATTTACATAGATATTTAAAGTTACCATATCAATTCTAAATAATGTCATTATTATGTTTAACTCATTAGGGTGTCGCCTTATCTCCACCCTAATAATGTTTGTAAATCCCACATTGTCTTAGTATATAAGCGTAGTTCGTAAGCATCACAATCATTCTATTCTTCGACTTCATTCTGAACATATTCTATATTTTATTATTATTGTAAACAAAGTCTAATAAAGTTTTTTAAAATCAAGTTGTTGCTTACTGCGTAACAAATTTGGCGCAGTCGGTAGGATAGCCTAGGGCAGTCAGACAGGGATAACGTACCTGTTAGGTTGTGAATATTGTTATTTGCGAAGAAACAGTGCGGTACCTGAAGGGTTTTGAACTCCCTGCCGAACCGATGTCTATCCACACATTTATTGTGTTACTGTGGTAAGTGGCTTACATTGATTTGCTCTGTCTCCTTTACCCTTTACAATATCGACTCAATCTTTATATTATTTCTATACCCTAAATCCCATCCCTATAAAACTTATTAATTCGTATTTTTGCAAATTATAATCTAATTTTCACCATGTCGAAAACAGATTGCAAAACAGAAATAGGAAGTTGCTCAATCATTGACTTGAACACATTACTAAAACTTATACCCGATTTTGATACAACACAACCTGCTCAATTATATCGATTCATTCGATCATGCGACTCCGCATTTCAAATAGCATCTATTCCACAACAGAGTGTATTGATGACCTTTGCATTGAACCATATAACAGGGCCCGGATCTTCTGATGTTCATTCAAAACAATTCGCGTCATGGACAGATTTAAAAACATTTCTAATACAAAAGTTTTCTCAGACCAAAACATTAGCTCACCTACATCTGGAACTTCAGTCCATGTTTCAAAAACCAACAGAATCCATTACGGATTACTATCTTAGGGTTGATCTCTGTAGGAGCAAAATTTTAGAAAAACTTACAACAGAAGTTCAAGACCTCACACTAGAAGGTAGGAAAGCTACGACGGAGGAAACTGCTCTGAATGTGTTCATCAACGGTATCCATTCAGACATTGGTACAATGCTCCGCGTGAACGCATTTAAGCAGTTGTCCGATGCCGGAAGTTTTGCAATACAAGAGGAAAAAATTAGGAACATGAATGCTGCTAGACAGAGACTATATAAAAATAATATTAGCTCCTCTGTAACGACCCAATCCCGTAGGCAACCTATCCAGCGTCCAATAATACAAACCAATAAATTTTGCAATTATTGTAAAAATCCCGGCCATCTAATAACAGAATGTCGCAAAAGGTCATATAATAACAACATAAAAAATTTACCACGCCAACCTTATTCTCAGCCTCAATCTTCCACACCACCACAGACGACATCTAGAGTTAATAATTTAAACTCACAAGCGGCCGAAGACTTGAGCACGTCTCCGGAAACCGCTTTAGCTTATTGCTCAACCACCCCAACACAGGAAGCGAATCCTATGATCCATCGCCTGGACAAAGACCTAGAAGACCTACAAATGTAAAACTCGGTCCTCTCGGTCATAGGAATACTTGTAGCGACGCATTAAATTCAGTCCATCGGGGACGAATGGTCGCTTCCAACGCTTCGAATATTAAGTTTGATGCCAACACGCAAACATACCCAGTCTATCGGAGACAATGTCGTGATGTTGGCACACAAACAGATAGTATTCAAATTCCTACATCCACAAATTCATCAAAAAATTCGAATATCACTACTAAATCTATGCCAATTCCTACCAAATCTCTACAAACTCCAAATCCCACTGAATCGTTACTAATTCCTGGTAGGAATTCATTACCGAATTCTAAATCTCCTAACTCTTTACAAACTTCTGCAAAACGCAAACCTAAGTCAAAATCCAGTTCTAAATCTAAAAAGTCCAAAGCAACCGAATCCTATAATATTACATCTCTCAATGTTCCTCCAGAAAATTTACTACATTGTAAATTCCATGTCGATGGCCAACCTGTAGTCTTCTTAATTGACACAGGCGCAGCTATTTCAGTTATAAATAAAAGAAAAATCGGAAATAATGAAATCGACCCCTCTAACAAAGTCTCTATCATAGGTGTATCAAACTCTAATTCCACGATCCAAACATATGGAACTTGTGAATTAGCTCTAGATAAATTCCCTAAACACAAATTTCATGTCGCAAACCTCAATATCAACTCCGACGGAATCTTAGGTAACGATTTCATGTCGAAATTTAACGTTAGTATTTACATACAGTCGAAAACGATGCGAGTCCGTGACCATACATATAAGCTTTTTTTCTTAGGTGACTGTGACGAACAATTTGATAATAACAAACAGTTACTGAATCGACGGTCAGAAACCGTAATATCTTGTTTCACTAATGACATAACGAACGGGTCCGCCATCATCGAAAAGCAATCAATATCTGAAGATATTACGATTCCTAATGCCATTGTAAATATCAGGGATAACAAATTCCTTATAACATGTATGAACTCTAGTGACAAAGATACATATATTTCCATGCCCACAGTTCACGCTGAGATATTTAACGAATCCACTGACTCATCTCAATTTCAAATTAGTTCTATTAATTCATCTCATCAAATTTCGACAGATAAGATTAGTAGTGTCATAAGACAAGATCATCTGAACAAAGAAGAACGTGAATCCCTTGAAAAAATCATATATGAATTTGCAGACATATTTTACACCGAAGGTGATCCACTCACATTTACTAATCATACGAAACATTCAATTCCAACAACATCCGATACACCAATCAACACAAAAACATATAGATTTCCTTATGTACACCAACAAGAAGTAAAATCGCAAATTGACAAAATGCTACAACAAAATATCATACGTCCCAGTACTTCACCATGGAGTAGCCCAATTTGGGTAGTACCTAAGAAACTAGATGCCTCCGGAAAACAAAAATGGAGAGTAGTCATAGATTATCGTAAACTCAACGATATTACCGTAGGAGATAGTTACCCTTTACCTAACATCACTGATATATTAGACAAACTAGGCCACTCAGTTTACTTCACAACAATAGATCTTGTTTCTGGCTTCCATCAAATAGAATTAGAACCGAAAGATATACCTAAAACCGCATTCAATACACAATATGGACACTTCGAATTTTTAAGAATGCCCTTCGGCCTCAAAAACGCGCCAGCCACTTTTCAACGTGCCATGGATAATGTCCTTTACGGATTACAAGGCGAACGATGTTTTGTGTATCTAGATGATATTGTAGTATTTGCTTCCAGTCTTCAGGAACACGAATCAAAACTTAGAGAAGTTTTTAGCCGTCTGAAGAAATATGGACTTAAGATCCAACCAGACAAATGTGAATTCCTAAGAAAAGAAGTAGCATACTTAGGTCATATCATATCGAGTGACGGAGTAAAACCTAACCCAGACAAGGTTAAAGCCGTTAAGGAATTTCCAACCCCGAAATCATGCAAGGATATAAAATCGTTCTTAGGTCTAGCAGGCTATTACCGTCGGTTTATTGCCAATTTCAGTAAAATTACCAAACCCCTAACTAGCCTTTTAAAGAAAGACGTTCCCTTTATCTGGGGCACAGAGCAACAACGTGCCTTTGTTACTTGTAAAGATATTCTTACTTCAACTCCGCTATTACAGTACCCAGACTTTAGTAAAGAATTTGTTCTCACTACCGATGCTTCCATTCACGCTATTGGAGCTATATTATCGCAAGGTGAAATCGGAAAAGATTTACCTGTCGCATATGCATCCCGTACGCTCAACAAA
This sequence comes from Lapara coniferarum, assembly GCA_949316025.1. Classification (NCBI taxonomy): domain Eukaryota; kingdom Metazoa; phylum Arthropoda; class Insecta; order Lepidoptera; family Sphingidae; genus Lapara; species Lapara coniferarum. The sequence continues at coordinate 725,138 of OX438922.1, forward strand.
GCCGAAACAAACTACTCGACAATAGAACGCGAATTGTTAGCAATCGTCTGGGCAGTGAAACATTTTCGTCCATATTTATTTGGTAGAAAATTTAAAATTGTCACAGATCATAAACCCCTTACTTGGTTGTTCTCCATCAAAGATCCCGGTAGTCGTCTCGTTCGATGGAGGTTAAAATTAGAAGAATACGATTACGAAATCATATACAAAGCCGGTAAAACAAATACAAATGCTGACGCGTTATCTCGTCCACCAATTATGAATTCCAACGTAATCGACTTAACTTCAAATTCTGACAAGAGTGATGATTACTTGCAAATAAATTATGAACACTTTCTCTCTCAGGAACGATCATATGATACTCCAAAGCTTAAAGTCATACCAGATAGACTTCTAGATCCTAGACATAAGAACATATTTATACCAACTTCATGTGAACAGCCGGATCGATGTAATATTTTTAACGAAGCTATAGAATCGTGCTCTCAAACCGAACCCTATATTAATAAACAAAAAGTTCTTTATGATGTGCATCTTTTAGTCTCCAATCTACACCAAAATCTCTTCTTTAGTTGCACTAGACCTTCGCATTTCGACCCATGGGACTCGGAAAGTTATTTTAAATCCCTTTTGAGTTGCTTACAAGAAAATCAGATCGAAGAACTATATGTACCAGACGTTAAACTTGATCAAACCTGTAGAATTAAGGGCAATGAGCAATTACGAATAAGTGCTTATCTAGCTGAAATGTATAACTGCGAAATCATTATATGCCAAAATCAGGTAGGACATCCAGAACCAGAAGAAATCCCTCACATACTGAAAAAGTATCATGACGAGCCACTTTCTGGACATCGTGGTATTATAGAAACAACAAAAAAAATTCGCGAAGATTACTTCTGGAAGGGCATGACGCATGACATTAAAAACTACATCGAATCATGTGTTATCTGTCAAAGAAACAAAATTCAAAGAAAAACTTTTCAGGCCCCTATGGTCATCACTTCACAATCTACCGAACCTTTTGAAAGAGTCTCCATAGATTTAGTTTCCTATTCTGAAATCAGCGATAATAATAATAAATATGTGTTGACCTTTCAAGACGAATTAACAAGATACGTTCAAGCTTACGCCATTCCAAATAAGGAAACTACAACAGTTGCTACTCAATTACTGCATTTCTGCCAACATTTTGGAGTACCAAAACGGTTTCATTCAGATCAGGGCAAAGAATTTATGAATAGTCTGATGAAACAATTCGTGAAATTTTTAGGCTCTAGCCAAACATTTAATACCGCTTATCACCCACAAACTAACGGTGCGCTCGAAAGATTCCATGCGACCCTACGTGATCACATTCGTATGTATCACAGTCGCCGTCTAAAAAATTGGGATCAAATTATTCCTTTTGCTATCATGTGCCATAACACTTCAATTAACAACTCGACTGGTTATACTCCACACGAATTACTTTTCGGATATAAACCACGTCCTTTCTACTCTATTAAAACCATTCCTGAATACACTGCCTCCGATTACCTTAAAGATTTAAATGAACGTCTCAGAATAGCTAGGGACTCGGCATTACAAAAAGTCGAGATGATGAAGGAAAAAGCCAAAGAAAGATATGACGCTCAAATAAAGAATGTCGCAGATTTTTCTATAGGCGACAAAGTAATGTTAAAAGTTCCCACTCCAAACAACTTAGATTCTAAATGGGATGGACCCTACGAAGTAGTTAGAGTTGGGTTCAATGAAAACTATTTAATAAGAAAATCCGGTAAAAGTCAGACTGTGCATGCAAATAGACTTCGCCCATATCCCACTTCTAACCTTACAAATAGAATATAGAATAAGATATTTATATATTTAACGATATTTTATTAACATTTTACATCTTAATTTACAGGGTCTGTCGTTATACAACAGCCCAAAATACTACCATGTCCCTTACCCAAATATTTAGTGATCCTCATTACATATACAATTATACAATTTGTTCCATTATAAAAGTAGTAATATGTATCATTTTATACAAAATATACACTCTTATTAAAGACCTCATTAAATCTAGAATTCTAAATAAAAATATTCTTTCCATTACAGGGCAACCACCGGAGCCCTTACCCATATAAATATCTCCCAACCTCTACATTCCCATTCCGGCATATTTTATAAAGAAGAAGGAATAATACTTATTTCCGACGAATCCTGGAAATTCATTATATATAAGGAACTAAAACCACTATTTATCGCACATGAATCCCTTCTTCGTCTTTCTGACAAATTTTACTCTATGTCCTCTAAGTTCATGAAATTTCCCATAACCCAATCTACCAAGGCCTTTCTGAATATTAACCTTAACAAAATTGATAATCGACTCTCAGAACTAAGTATGTATCTAGGCAGAAACTCACGTACAAAACGAGAATTATTAGACGGTCTTGGCTCTGTATTAAAATGGCTCATCGGTACACCTGACGCATTAGACGCAAAAAGGTACGATGAATGCATCGATAAACTTGAAAAGCAGGAAATTGATTTAACAGAACTAATGCAAAAACAAGTCCAAATAACCTCATCGACTATTAAGAATTTTAATGAAACCATTTTTAAAATTTCCTTAGATGAAGGAATAATTAACGAAAATATTGATCGATTAAACCATTATATTAATAAAACTGATAATCTCATTTTCGATATTAAAGTTAGCGAAGACATCTCGTCGATATCACTCCAAATTTTAGAATTAGTAACCAGTTTAGAAAATGAAATCAATGATTGCCTAACGAGTATCCTTTTTGCCAAATCAAATATTTTGCACCCATCAATAATAACACTTAATAAACTTTATGAACAACTTTTAAAATCCAATAAAATAAGAAGTAACAAACAATTTGTAGCATCTATTTCTATCGAAAATATTCACACTCTGTTAGATTCTTCTTCCTTCTCAGCATACGTCTATTCCAATAGACTCGTATATATTTTAGAATTTCCTTTAGTCCAAAATAACCCATTAACACTTTATCACATGTATTCAATTCCCATCCAACATCCCAACTCCTCACTTCATACCACTATCCTCCCAGAGCACATCTATTTAGCCACCAACCCTAGTGGGCAATATTATGTGTCGACAAGTTCGCTAGACGGATGCACCACCTTCGCACCACGAAAAAGTGTCTGCAGAGATCTTGTGGTCTACGAATCTTCAACACGTCCTATCTGCGAGTTAAGCATCTTAACAAGCAAGTCAACAACGTTACCAACGAATTGTACGACGACTACATTTCCGGCAAATATCAACACATTTCAGCCATTGGGACAAAACAACTGGCTCTACGTGCTTACCAATGAAATAAACACTGTTCTACAATGCAACAACGATTTGTCAAACCATAAGTTACAAGGCTCGGGAATACTTACCCTACCTCGAAACTGCAAATTATATACAGGTTATAGCACCCTAACAGCTTTTCACACCACCGAAGATAATATCACCATACCTATTACTGTTCCTGACATCAGAAATGAAGATTGTTTTGAGCTTCCGAAGGACTACGAATCAAAGACTTTATTACCAATCACCCTAAATGAAACACCGTTGGACGCTCTACAAAACATTCATTCTCACCTAATAAAATACTCAGAAGAACTCAAGAAAATAGCAGACTCCAGGCAACAATCATTCATGAAGAGAAACCAAGCTAACTTCAGTTGGATCTACTTCACTATTGGACTCATTATGCTTATGTACATAGCGTTCAAAATGTACAGCAGATGTTCAAACACAATCACCGGGACTAACGACAGGAATTGTATCCAAATATTCAACAACTGTTTCGATAATTCGTCTAGACGACGTAACACACAAATATCAATTCCGATGAGGAATATCCACGACACCTCCTGCATTTCAGAAGATGAAGAAGATCGCGTTTCAACTTCTCCCAATCACCAAAGATCAGGCGTTAACGCCCAATCTTTATTCTAAGGGGGGAGGTGTTATGTGTGCACCCTCCTCTTGTCATATATTATTCATGTTCATATTATATTATTTACATTGTTATCATAGTCCTTAAGTTGTTTATACATATTTACTATTTAAGTTTCCCACATCATTTTTCTTATCTATTTACATAGATATTTAAAGTTACCATATCAATTCTAAATAATGTCATTATTATGTTTAACTCATTAGGGTGTCGCCTTATCTCCACCCTAATAATGTTTGTAAATCCCACATTGTCTTAGTATATAAGCGTAGTTCGTAAGCATCACAATCATTCTATTCTTCGACTTCATTCTGAACATATTCTATATTTTATTATTATTGTAAACAAAGTCTAATAAAGTTTTTTAAAATCAAGTTGTTGCTTACTGCGTAACACTTAGTAAATTTTACATTTTAATTTTAAATGAACCTCTAAGTATCTTTATAGATCAATTCTGGCTGTCGACTTAGGAAATTACGATGAACCTACCTAATGATACCTAATGATAACCTAATGATAACCGAGCAACTACATATTCTTCTTTAATAACGCATCTGCATAAAGTACATTTAATAGACAAGGCTGTATTTTGTAGGAATTCAGTTTTCTCTCCTAGTAGCTTCTATCCACTTTTCTTTCATATTTGGGTAATGTAAAAGGAAACAAAAGACAAAAGAATTGTTACAAAACCCAAGTTCATAGAACAATTTAATCATATTATGTCGATAAACTATTCCTGTTATGATATTGTAACAACCGCACTATCTTACTCGTGTCTTGGATAGAGAGAGAGTCATAAGATTCTCTATAAAATAGAAAAGGATAAAGAGAAAGACATCAACGGGTTCCTACTTTTTTAATTTATATATTCCTATTTAATTTCATAAATTGATGCTGGAAGTTTTTTTACTAATTACTGCAAAAATATACTTTCTTGTGGAATGATATGCCGCCCTTTGTAAAGCTAGATGTTTTACTGTTCTTTCCACACCATTTCACTGCACAATAGCTCATATTTTCTCTTTTATTTCGATTTTTGCTTCGTACTGTCACCGCAGAATGACTGCGTCAAACTGATGTTAGGAAACGGCTACCAGTGTAATTCAACTACTATTTGGCGCTTGGGGGGAAGCTGTATGACTAGTCAACTGGTTTATTGGTCTGTGCTTAGCCCATTCTACTTTGAGGTCGTTAGAAATGTTTAGATAGAATTGGCCTAGTTTTCACGATCGTATGCTTGATGATAACTTTCGTTGAGGATTCATTCAATACTCGGAAATAAAAATCCTATACAAAGTATTTTTCGACTTGGAATCTAACCCAGAACTTTCCGATCCAGTGTCTAGTATAGGCTGCCATGAAATCTAGAACGTGACAGAAATTCTCGAACAATCAATTAAAAGCAAAATATGTAAATTATTACTAGCTTTTAGTCGTGTCTCTATTTGCGTAAAAAGCTTTTTGCAATATCGGTTAGGCCATTGCAGAGATTTGAAGTGGTCCTCTTGTAATGCATAATGAACAATGATAACACTGCCATAAATAATCCCCTGGGCTCATATTTATGAAGAGGTATCATGGAGTGTCAGTTCAAATACGCATGAGGGGGCATGCCCCCGCCCATTCAGTTCATTCAGTTGCAAATGGCGCCCCCCGTGGTGATAAATGAACTCCGACCCATCGTGTCTCGGTGTCAAGTGGTTACGTTGTTTGAGGGAGGAGGGAGACTTTGTTAGAGTTACGTTACAAGATAGTAGGTACTCGGGAACCAGTATGACGTACAGTTGTTTTATAAAAACGTCATCGAGATAATTTAATAATAAACTTTTTTGTTATTGCTTCCGAATGACCAGACGAGTATGCCGCTCGCCTGATGGTAAGCGGTACGGCAGCTCATAAACAGTAGCAACACCATACAGAGCTTGTAATTATAAAGAACGAGTGGCACTCCTCTGCGCTCGTCACTCTGAGACATTAGATGATATGAAGTCTCATAAAGCCCAGTAATTACGCTGGCTACAATGTCCTTCAAACCGGAACACAATAGCGAATGCACATTGCTTCTTGGTGGTAGAAATAGACACTGCGGTACCCACCCCGACGGCCCCTCGTATACGAGAGATCTACCATCAGTAAAACTCACTGTAAATAAGTATTATAAGTTATAATATCACAAACGTTTTGAATTAACGAAGCACTACATTGCTCTACATAGTGACTGCGAGATTGCATCTTAACTTTAACATAACTTTACACCTTCAGCCTTGGTGGGTTAGCCAAAGGCTCATGTCGTTCACTAACATTTCATCAAGCTTTAATATATGTCCCACGATAATATAGAGCCAGCCTATTGCTATATCCAAATGTTGTACAATTTGCAAATCGAACGATAAGCTCAAAAAACACAGCCTGAGTATGATGCCTCTAAACGACCACCAATAACGCGATTACGTTTTAGATGCATAACAATTACTCTGAATATAATGTCGTTCCTGCTGCTTAGCGAGGGAAATAGACACCAGTTAGTACCTGTGCATATACACTAGCCTACCAGAGACGTGCATAGTAGCGCTCTACACATTTGTCATACAATTGTAAGAACACGTCATTTGTAGTAATTATTGTGAGCACTCACGAATTAAAGATAGAATGGATAGAGTTTAGCATCAATTTACTAAGAAAACCAGTGTCGCCAAACTCACACATGCATATATTCGCATACTATCATCTCTTCATTATGATTGGCCAAAATCACCAATAAAGATAAAGCGTATAATACAAAATCATTTGCATTAAATTTAACCTTAATGCCATTATATAAACTTCGTATTATAAAAATTCACATGACGTCATACGACATTATTCCTTCAGTCTGAATTTTGATTTTAATTCGATTTCATACCGCTAGTCCACGCGAGATGGCGTATAATCGCAATGGCATTCATAAGAACTCAATGGCAGTTGTTTTAAGATAAGTTATTGAATGACACCCAGTACGCTACGCATGCCGGTAATAGTGTTGCACCCATACGTTACCTTTTTGTAAACCTATCGATGGTGTTTGTTTTATAACTAACATTAATAAATGAAATGGACTTATAACAAAATTATATAATATTAATTTGATAAGTACTGGAAAAGTTGTTGGAACTGTCTTGAATACAATTTTAACTCAGTAAATTAAAAATTATTTTAAATTTTAAGTATATATTTTAAATTCCTACTTTATAATTTCAATACTGCAGATATGTATGTTACACATACTATATTAGCTACACAGCTTATATAGCTAGTTTGCAATAAATTATAATGAGTATATGTACTTATCATAGTCATTTCACTGCTGGGGTTAAGAGAGTAAGAGTAGACTTCACGTCTAAGCAAAACGTCAACCGACAAGGCAAGAAAATATCCTTTGACGGACAGCAGAATTATGCCGGCCTGCTAATAGCTTCTGCAAGTTCCGTTTTAAGGACCCAATATCATAAGACTTGGAAACATTCGTGCCCGGCAACTGTTTCACAGTTTAATAGCAAAATTACGAACTTCTTAACCCGATTGATATGGGCTGAGATAGAAGAAATCACTAAGCAGTGGTTTCGCAAGCCAGCACGCGTGGTTCCCCTAAGGAAGTGTGAGGATGGCCTAAGGTTAAACTTTTGTCCAGAGCACTCACCAAGACACGGACGATAGAATACACTAAGTGAGGCAATGTCTCGGCGTAACTGCATTGATTCCAAACTGAATAGTGCTTTGTGCTGTTTATGAGTGGTCGTATCGCTTGTTGAGCGACATGCTCGTCTCGTCAAGCAAAAGTTGTTTAATTTTGTACCTGGATCTGACTCGGTAATATTTTACGCTTTTTGGGGGCAACAATTTCTTGTGCTTCGTTTGAAGAAGATACGCCTGCGTTTAAATTTATGATTTCAGGTTTACTTTGGAATCCACCACCCTAAGAAATAACATTAACGATGAGATATCAAGTAATACTCATAATATAATATCAAGTAACATAGCTGATCAAACATTGTTAACCTATAAAGCAGACAGGCACATTTATATGTAATTAAAAACAATTATTTAAAACTATGTGTTGTCTCAATAAAAAGCTTTTCCCGTTAGAAAAGCCCCTAAAACGCAGTACGACGCATAGAAAAAATATCCATTATATCCCATGGGAGCAAATTACCGGAATAAAAGTAGCCTATATGTGTTAATCCAGGGTATTATGATCTGGCTGCGGACGACAACTTAGACACTTTAGCCCGGGGAAACCCGCAGCCGTCCCTAATGCGTCGAAGAAGGCCACCGCAGAGTTTTAGTTGGCATGCCGTGCGTTGTACATAAGTTAGGGACTCGGCCCGGTGGCTCAACGCTGGGTCGTAAGGCACGGTGAACCGAACAAAACCACTCAGTCGCCTCCCTTGAAAGGCTAGGTGATAGTAATAAGTCACTTTCTCCGCGAAAAAAAAGGATATTATGATCTACTCGTGTGCCAAATGTCTGAGTTTACTTCTAAGAAACATACAAACCAAACAAACATCCCGACATACAGAGATCCAAAAATTTCCACAAACATTTGCATTTATGATATTACTAAAATAAGACAAGAAGTAAGATAAGATTAAAAAGGGTATTTTTAAATAATAACCTATAGTTTTTTTAATAAATTTATGTAGTAAAATAAAACAATAAAATAAATATTATGGTGTGTGGCTTTCTTATAATTACTTATTGATTGATGAATTAGAATATTTATATGAGCTTCTGCATTCACTTTAAAATATTGATTTCCCCTTTTTTTTTACATTACACATCTTCTACAAAATGTTCTGAACATATTACGGAAAATTTGGAAGGAAACCAATTTAACCTTCCCGTAGCATTGATCCAACTTTCCTTAATAAATTGATCTTTTGGAAAACTGAAAATTAACAATCTAGTATTGTTTCATTAATTAATTATTATATCGACCACAGCTATGCATCACAAGCGGATCATGCATCAGATAACTTTTCGTACTTTTCTGCATAACATAACGCTTCAGTGAAAAATTAATAATTATCGATAATATTTTATCGACCACGCATGCACTAATTGAGTAGCGATGACATTATGAATTGGTGACAAATCATTCTAGAACAACTGATTTTCGTTTGCGACAATTAACCATATAGTGAAAAGAATAAGGAACATTTTAAATTGTAATTTTTGTGTCATGTTTGACATAGAAAATCAAGATACATTTTTCAACTAAATAGCAATATACCAGAAAATATTACTTACCGATGGTACGAAATACCTCCGTGGGACACATTTTTGGTACGGCTATTATTTTTGCATTCCAGAATAGCATAATAGGGCATTTTAATATTTTTAAATATTTTTTCCAATCATTAAACCTTTGACAATGCGCAATGACGACTGAGACCGTTCAAACAGTGAGTTTGTACTGCATTCTAAACTAGTGTATCAAAAGTTACGCCCACTTTATAGTTCTATCTCTATCTCTGTTCTGTGTGAGCACTAGACTGTTACATCATTTCCCGTTCAAGCGTAAGACTATTTAAATTATGATAAACGTAATATGCTGAGTACTACGACGTGTCCAATTAGTTTTCTGTGTTTGTCGACGCTTTGAAAAGTATTGCGACCTAAGAGGAAGAAGTAAGGAATCTTGTATTATATAATAGGTGGTAGGCTTGGTTTTCATATAATGCGACGGAACTAAAACGTTTGGGTACTATAGTTGTCGTCTTCCTATCTTTATATAAGTACGTGAGCTCAAGTCATATGTGAGATCAAAGTTAACATGGCCAAAGGCAGGATACAACAAATCTGTATAAAACACAATAAGATTATAAAAATCCGGAGGTTATTGATGACAAATAAGACGTATATACTAGTCATGTAGTAGATAGTCTCTTTATGACATGAATTAGGCTATTTACAAATACCTATAAAAACGTTACAGTACAGCGTCGCTTTTGCTTTTCACACGAACAATCAAACCGCAGGATGATATTCTCTCTTCTTTCAGTTGCCCTTACCCCATCTTATGGGAAATTTCAAATTAATGCAAATTACATTTTCAGACATGTTGCGGATAGGATTTGGCTTAAATTTTACGTCCAGCCTGACTGACGTCAACCATTCAACGAGATCCAGTCAATTGTGTTAGAAAAACTTACACTACGTTTATATACTCTCTCTATGAATAACAACAATGCACCGACGTGGCAGTTTTTCGTATGCTTGTAGCTATGCATAAATGGCGGTTAGCTTGTTTTTAATTTATTAATTCACTATCTTGATCCACTTTTGAGTGTTTCTGCTATCAAAAGTAATATTGCCAGTGGTTCAAAACGATGCCTCTCCTTAACATCAATCCTTAAGCCATAGTACGCCCAAATCTCCTCCGACAGTAAAAATAATGGGCGGTGATTGTTTACTACCAGGTAACAAATTCTTTTGTCGGTCTTCTGTAAAGGAACCAAGATGGCTGCCAACTAACAAATGAGGACAAATAGGAGGCGGAGCTCGAGTTCAACGTTTACCCAAATTAACAGATTGTAATTCGGTTGAAGTGTAATTTATTTGTGGCGACGCGTAGAGGCGCCGCGGTGAAGCAAGGACGACCGAGCGCCTTCCTAGAAACGTGTCTAATCTATCACATCGTATTATTCGCTATTCCCTATTAAAGTACATTTATCTATGTGGATCTTGAGAGAATGGACGATTACCTTAATTAATAATGTTTATAAGTTAAACAGGAAGAAGCAGGCTGGGAGAATATTTTCAAAGGCAAGTGAATAAAGTTATTCGTAAATAATTCTAGCAATAAAATATGATATATTTCATATGCCTGCATTATACAGGCGCACCGCCAACGCGAACCGCAACGTTTGTGGTTAAAATATTGTAGACTACTTATTGGCGAACACAATTAACTAGCTAAAACAACACCACCGTAAACAAAAACTTCTAGTATTTATTTATAGATCCAGTAGCATTTAAGAACTAAAGGTGACCTGACCCAACCTTGCCGAGTGTCCTTTAGCACTAATAAACCAAGATGTGGGTGTGTCCTCGCCCCAAGCAACCAATACCACGTGCGTTCAGACCGCCATACATTACACTTGTTTATAGTTATTACATACTGAGAACCAGACCAGTAGGTCGAGTAGGACGCGATGTGTTACAGATATTTTTGCTTTAATTTATGCCCCTTGAGTAGGATGTAAAAAATTGTGAGTAAGACGGAAGAATCTTACGTTTTTACCCTTCATAACTAATGGTATTGCTACTAAACATTACGAGAGATATTGATACCTAGACGGTAGCAAAAAACTCGTTCTTTAAAATTTTCTAAATGCCTTTTGAAAAATTTTGAATGAAACTAGTATAACAGGGCTCATGTTCCAAGGATTTGGTTATTTTTCTGGTGCCGATGTCACGTCAATGCTATCTGTCGGAGTTATCTGATAGATCGCATCATGAGACTTGGCTTAATTTCGCCATGCTATGCTAGTTACTTTAACAGATTGTTAATTGTCTTAACGGACCTTAAGATTTTTCAGTGTGCCTCCATGCCCTAATAGGTGATTATCTCCTTAACTAGGCGTTCATTCATGGGACGCTCGATACCGATTAATTTACGCCCGATAAATAAGAAATGTATGCGGGCCGCTTTTGACAGGTCCATTTGGAAATCTTTGGGGGCCTATTGTTCAGCAGTGGACGTCATGAAATAAGAAGTTGGTCAAATTGGACCTTAACATTTTATTTCTCGGTGTGTATGGGCATTGAAGTGGCACGCAGTACTTGGTATACGCCAACTTCCTTACTACTAATAAATAGATAAATAAGTACTCTATGGTCAGTCAAGGCCACATTGAGTGAAGGTGCTTTTCTCGTCTTTCAGTTGTAAAAAAAATAACAGTAATTATAGTGGCGAAATCTCGTTTAACTTATTGTATTACATCCTGGATCTAATCACAGCGTTAGTCAAATAGTTACCGTTAACAGTTGACTCATTGGAACCATTGAGACGCCTCTAGTCACTGACACATCAATACGAGGCGCCAAGAGTAGGTACTCTGCCGCCTGAATTATGAAGCGTTCGTGACGAGTATAAGTGTTTTATTTTATAAATGATAGGCAGATTATAGCTGGTCGTGTGCTTAATATGCACCAGTAAAGAGTAAATCTCACTCAGAACTTTAGATGGCATTGTAGCGCATTATGATTTATAGTACCGGCACGCTAGGATTGTCGTATTAACGTTTGTCCGCTCATCGAGTTTCGTACTAATTCAAAACTACGTTGTACGAGCAAATTGCTCATTATTGTCAATAATAATGCGCAGTAAAGTTTATTGAAATATATACTTCTACGACTCGGCACTTGTTTTATGAAATTAAAAATGTTAAAAAATTAAATCTTGTATGATCGTCATTTATAGAATCACTGGCTCGTACATTCTTTTCGATAGTGAATTTAAACTAAAAACATGATTTTATAGAAAATGCAACTAAAAAATGAGTAACTAATAGTTTATTTATTTTTAGTGCCATCTGTTGGATGATAGTAGAATTATAACTAAACTGGCTACTCTTATGTGTAAGAAAATCCTCCACGCTGGGCTAGTGTGAGTTGGCAGACTTCACATAAATCGGGATAAAACGTGGATCCATTACTTACTTATATTACCACGAATTAAAGATAGAATGGATAGAGTTTAGCATCAATTTACTAAGAAAACCCACGAATTAAAGATAGAATGGATAGAGTTTAGCATCAATTTACTAAGAAAACCAGTGTCGCCAAACTCACACATGCATATATTCGCATACTATCATCTCTTCATTATGATTGGCCAAAATCACCAATAAAGATAAAGCGTATAATACAAAATCATTTGCATTAAATTTAACCTTAATGCCATTATATAAACTTCGTATTATAAAAATTCACATGACGTCATACGACATTATTCCTTCAGTCTGAATTTTGATTTTAATTCGATTTCATACCGCTAGTCCACGCGAGATGGCGTATAATCGCAATGGCATTCATAAGAACTCAATGGCAGTTGTTTTAAGATAAGTTATTGAATGACACCCAGTACGCTACGCATGCCGGTAATAGTGTTGCACCCATACGTTACCTTTTTGTAAACCTATCGATGGTGTTTGTTTTATAACTAACATTAATAAATGAAATGGACTTATAACAAAATTATATAATATTAATTTGATAAGTACTGGAAAAGTTGTTGGAACTGTCTTGAATACAATTTTAACTCAGTAAATTAAAAATTATTTTAAATTTTAAGTATATATTTTAAATTCCTACTTTATAATTTCAATACTGCAGATATGTATGTTACACATACTATATTAGCTACACAGCTTATATAGCTAGTTTGCAATAAATTATAATGAGTATATGTACTTATCATAGTCATTTCACTGCTGGGGTTAAGAGAGTAAGAGTAGACTTCACGTCTAAGCAAAACGTCAACCGACAAGGCAAGAAAATATCCTTTGACGGACAGCAGAATTATGCCGGCCTGCTAATAGCTTCTGCAAGTTCCGTTTTAAGGACCCAATATCATAAGACTTGGAAACATTCGTGCCCGGCAACTGTTTCACAGTTTAATAGCAAAATTACGAACTTCTTAACCCGATTGATATGGGCTGAGATAGAAGAAATCACTAAGCAGTGGTTTCGCAAGCCAGCACGCGTGGTTCCCCTAAGGAAGTGTGAGGATGGCCTAAGGTTAAACTTTTGTCCAGAGCACTCACCAAGACACGGACGATAGAATACACTAAGTGAGGCAATGTCTCGGCGTAACTGCATTGATTCCAAACTGAATAGTGCTTTGTGCTGTTTATGAGTGGTCGTATCGCTTGTTGAGCGACATGCTCGTCTCGTCAAGCAAAAGTTGTTTAATTTTGTACCTGGATCTGACTCGGTAATATTTTACGCTTTTTGGGGGCAACAATTTCTTGTGCTTCGTTTGAAGAAGATACGCCTGCGTTTAAATTTATGATTTCAGGTTTACTTTGGAATCCACCACCCTAAGAAATAACATTAACGATGAGATATCAAGTAATACTCATAATATAATATCAAGTAACATAGCTGATCAAACATTGTTAACCTATAAAGCAGACAGGCACATTTATATGTAATTAAAAACAATTATTTAAAACTATGTGTTGTCTCAATAAAAAGCTTTTCCCGTTAGAAAAGCCCCTAAAACGCAGTACGACGCATAGAAAAAATATCCATTATATCCCATGGGAGCAAATTACCGGAATAAAAGTAGCCTATATGTGTTAATCCAGGGTATTATGATCTGGCTGCGGACGACAACTTAGACACTTTAGCCCGGGGAAACCCGCAGCCGTCCCTAATGCGTCGAAGAAGGCCACCGCAGAGTTTTAGTTGGCATGCCGTGCGTTGTACATAAGTTAGGGACTCGGCCCGGTGGCTCAACGCTGGGTCGTAAGGCACGGTGAACCGAACAAAACCACTCAGTCGCCTCCCTTGAAAGGCTAGGTGATAGTAATAAGTCACTTTCTCCGCGAAAAAAAAGGATATTATGATCTACTCGTGTGCCAAATGTCTGAGTTTACTTCTAAGAAACATACAAACCAAACAAACATCCCGACATACAGAGATCCAAAAATTTCCACAAACATTTGCATTTATGATATTACTAAAATAAGACAAGAAGTAAGATAAGATTAAAAAGGGTATTTTTAAATAATAACCTATAGTTTTTTTAATAAATTTATGTAGTAAAATAAAACAATAAAATAAATATTATGGTGTGTGGCTTTCTTATAATTACTTATTGATTGATGAATTAGAATATTTATATGAGCTTCTGCATTCACTTTAAAATATTGATTTCCCCTTTTTTTTTACATTACACATCTTCTACAAAATGTTCTGAACATATTACGGAAAATTTGGAAGGAAACCAATTTAACCTTCCCGTAGCATTGATCCAACTTTCCTTAATAAATTGATCTTTTGGAAAACTGAAAATTAACAATCTAGTATTGTTTCATTAATTAATTATTATATCGACCACAGCTATGCATCACAAGCGGATCATGCATCAGATAACTTTTCGTACTTTTCTGCATAACATAACGCTTCAGTGAAAAATTAATAATTATCGATAATATTTTATCGACCACGCATGCACTAATTGAGTAGCGATGACATTATGAATTGGTGACAAATCATTCTAGAACAACTGATTTTCGTTTGCGACAATTAACCATATAGTGAAAAGAATAAGGAACATTTTAAATTGTAATTTTTGTGTCATGTTTGACATAGAAAATCAAGATACATTTTTCAACTAAATAGCAATATACCAGAAAATATTACTTACCGATGGTACGAAATACCTCCGTGGGACACATTTTTGGTACGGCTATTATTTTTGCATTCCAGAATAGCATAATAGGGCATTTTAATATTTTTAAATATTTTTTCCAATCATTAAACCTTTGACAATGCGCAATGACGACTGAGACCGTTCAAACAGTGAGTTTGTACTGCATTCTAAACTAGTGTATCAAAAGTTACGCCCACTTTATAGTTCTATCTCTATCTCTGTTCTGTGTATATTACCACACATGTCTATGGTATGATTGTATTGCGACTGGCAACACACGTGCGATGACATCTAAAGATAGCAAGGAGCTCTCCCACGAGGCTTACCGTCGGCGCCAGAGCCAGCTTTAGCCAAAATCGAAACCAACTACAGAAATACTTAATACAGTATGTACACAGAGAAATTAGTTACAATATTTTCATATTGATTACTTTTTGTCTACAATTTTATAAATACAAGAAATAAAGTGTATAAAATATCTGATAAACAGACAATGTACTCATTACAATAATACCACAGAGTACCTTAGGAATGTGATATGAATTTAAAGCCTGAGAAAATACATTACCTACACGCTTTTCATACAGGCTTTCTGAAATAACTTGCACCATTGCTCAACACGTGACGGGAGTCTACATTTGTCTCGGCTTTTTGTTGACTACTCTAACAGTTTGTTTAATCAGTGAAAGAACAATTTATACCACAATTATTGTGATCTCTATTACGTAGAAAGTTGTTACTTTGGCATAGCCATGTTCTGGGTTAGTTATTTCACGGAAAAAAAATCAGCATGAGCAAGATGAATCCGGAATAAAATGAATCATAGTTCCGAGTAAATATTTGAGTCACTTCCGCACCCGTCACGTGTATGCCCAAACTGGCAGAAGAACACTGAGTAATCTCGGTAAAAAGCGCACGTGTGTAGTAACTACTACGCGTGTGTACCACGCGTGCAACACGCGGTGCAATGGATTACTAGAGTTGAAAATAATCAGTAACACGGTCTGTCTACTTTTTAACACACTTTTATTAGCTTCAGACGTATGTATGTACGTGTATGTAACGGAAACTTTGAACATGATTTTGTCCCCCTTCAAAACGTCAAATTAAATTGAAATTTGGCATACTTATCAAGGACCGATGACAATTTAATATTTTAAGCTAAAAACACGTTTTTATAGGAAATGCAACTAAAAATGACAAAATAATAGTTTATTTATTTTTAGTGACATCTGTTGGCTATGGTAGAATTATAACTAACTGGCTACTCTTATGTATAAGAAAATCCCGCTTGTCACAAGATGGTGCTTTCGACTATTTTTAGCGACATCTGTTGGACAATAGTAGAACAGAACTAAAAAATGAAAAATAAATAACAGTTTAAAAAAAAGCTACAAAACGCTTTTTGAAAATCCAACTAGAAATCCTACTAATATTGTAAAGGCGAAAGTTTGTAAGTATGTATGGATGTCTTTTTTTTTGTTTACGCGCAGAAAGTGACTTATTACTACCGCCCAGTGTTCAAGGGGAACGACTGAGCGGTTATGTTGGGTTCACCGTGCCGTACAACCCGACGTTGAGCCGCCCGGAGAGATGGAAAACGTCGGGCGACCGCCGGGCCGAGTCCCTAACCTATGTAGATACACCGCACGGCATACCAACTAAAACTCCGCGGTGGCCATCTTCGGCGCATTAGGGACGGCTGCGGGCTTCCTCCGACTCACGTCTAAGTTGTCGTACGCAACCGCCCCTGCGCGTACCGCTGTTGCGGTCCGTCTCCTGTTGTTGCGGGGGCTCAGAAGCCCCCGTACACCGAAGGACGCCCTTGGCGTCAGAGACAGCGTGAGGCACGCTGCCGTCCATCACGGGGGTCACAAACGTTGGCTAGACTTATTAGTCTACCTATTGGTGGACGGCACCTCCCGCCCACTCGTGACCCCCGGAGGCTGCTATGAGTCGCCTTTTACGACAGGCAGCGGATACCGAGGTGGAATTCTCCAAACGCCCCCAATCCACAGGGCGGGAGACGTCGGTCAGTCGTCCACCTGACGCCTCCTACGTCTCGTCTGGCGGCGGGAGGGATCACCACTGCGCTGGCGAACCCCTTTCAGCACTCTCCTTCCGCGAGAGGACCACCTCGCAGAAGTGGGCCACCGCCTGCCAGGCCTCCCGGCCGCCGACTATGGAAGCGACCACGGCCGGCAGCGAGAGTTCTTCTCCGACGACTGCTCTGAGACCGCTGCGTTCTTCATCCCCGGCTGAGCAAAACTCCAACGTGTGTTGGGCCGTGTCCATGGGGCACGAGACTATCCCGCCCTCACACCCACCACAGCAGTGGCACGCATTTTATGACACCGAGCGGTGAAGCTCGGCGAGTCTCAGGGAACACTAATTAGTCTTAACCCGCAACGAAGTTAATCAAACAGAAGCATAGGGAGGAGTTAGAAATATATTTTCCACTTCCCTCCATAGCAAAGCGGGAGACAAAATAATGAACTAAAAAAGGTAATTTAACCTTAATTATTTAGAGTTTCACAACTGGAAAAGCCAGATGTAAAGCACCACGGATAAAATTAAAGGGGTCCTTCTTGAGCTGTTACACTTGATTCCAATAGTAGGTATGGCAAAAACGCCGGAAAACACGGAAAGCACGGAAATTCTGCCTAGTATCCACAAGGTCCATGTAGTATACAACTCCAGATGTTATTTGCATACTATCAAACATAATGTTACTCTCATTTTGCCAAAGACTACACTCCCAAAGTATGTGATGCGCAGATTGTTCGTAGTTGCAGTCATTAGATGAACATGGACACGCAGGCGAATCAACCAACTTAAAGGAGAATAATTTGCACTTAAAATTACCATGGCCTGTAAGGAATTGCGAAACACAATGGTCAATTTCGAGCCAAAATTTTGTAAGACGGTCCTGAACAGAAGGAAACAATTGATACAAATGCCGCCCCTTTGTAGATATATCCCACCTACACTGCCATTTCTCCAGAAGATCGTTCATAACATCTGGACTCGGCTTAAATAATCTGTTAATTTTTAAAAGTTCGCGCGAAATTAATAAGCTTTTGTCGACATCGTCTCTAGCAGAGTAATACCTACATCGCGACGCGACGCTGCACCTCCAGATCGACTGGGAGTACACCCGCGAGGACAGGCAAAGCTTCTGTACTAACTGTTCTATACGCCTTACATAAGAATATCAACGCAAAGCGCTGGCTCTGGAGCAATTTTCTTCGTACGGCGCCGATAGTAGCCCTATCAGCTGATCCATAACAGATACACCCCAAATAAGTGGCTCCATAAATGATCTTTAGTGTACTGAATAACAGACCCCACGTTGATGTGTATATCCTCGTCAAGGCGTAGAAATTTCTTTTAGCTTTTTCCCCAATGGTTTTAATATGCTCAATAAACGAAAAATTACGCTCTAAAATGAATCCAAGGTAGCAGACCGATTCTTTTCTTTTAACTGTAACATTATTGAATTTTACTCGCGGTGGTGACTTAAAAATTCCCTTTAAAAGCAATTGATAAGTTTTTTGGGGTGCAAAAGTAAGGCGGTTGCGTTCACCCCATTCCGAAATTAGTTGCAAACACGTTTCAGCCAAATTCTCGAGACCCGATCTACTATTTGACTGAATGAGCAAAAGACCGTCGTCGGCGTAGCCAGTTAATGAGCAACTCGTGGGCAAAGGAATTTCAAAAAAGTCGTCGAATCCTAAATTCCATAAGTATGGACCGACCACCGAGCCCTGCGGACACCCCATCGTTAGTGACTTCGACACCGCATGATGGCCAAGCTTTAACTTGGTTGAACCTACAGAAAAATAGGAATATAATATAAGCGAATATATATTCTTAGGACAAACTCGATTTTTTAACTTTAGCAGTAGTATTGGCCACCAAGCGTTATCAAAGGCACCGGAGATGTCTAAAAAGATTCCTAATACGTACTTATGTTCCGAATTACTAATTGTTTTTCTGACCGATATTGCCGCGTCAATAGTAGATTTACCTAGGGTAAAACCGAATTGTTTGTCGTGAAATTTGGGTCCACCCGGCAGTAGCCGTGGGACAATAAGACGTTCAAGTAATTTACCTAAAGATGGTAATAAAGTTATAGGGCGATACGATTTGGGGTCCTCGGGTAACTTGTCGCCACTCTTTGGTATAATCCGAATGAAACCGCAGCGCCAAATCCGGGGAAAGATACCTGCAGCTATACATCGAATAAAAACCGTTAGTATGGATTGACCCGCTGTTTTACACGCTTCTTTTATCATTTTGTTTGATATTTTGTCCTCTCCGGAGGCTTTGTTTAGAGGCAAAGAATTAACTATATTAATAAATTCATCGAATGATGGGAGATCTGATTACGGGGTATTTGGTGGCTCCGACGCCCACATTCTAATTTGCTTATGGTAAGCACTTTCTACTGTGTCATCGGGTATTAGGGAGTGTAATAGTGTCCATTGGGCAGTTGTCACAATAGTGACATACGGCCGACTCCTCTATCCCCACCACCCGAAACAGGAACTCACCGAAGCAGCCATGCCCGGTGAGCACCTGCGTCAGGCGGTATGTTGCCGCTCCGTGGCGCCTGTCCAGCCATTCGGCAAAGACAGGACGCACTGCCTCTACGACCCTGTGCCCCCACGACGGGGTCTCCAGCCTGAGACGCCACTCCTCCACGGCGGCTCGCCGTAAGGAGGCCCTCTTGGCCTCCACCTCCTTCAGGGTGTATGGATGTCTGGATGTATGGATGTTTGTTACTCTTTCACGCAAAAACTACTGAACGGATTTCAATGAAATTTGGCACACGGGTAGATCATGTTCTGGATTAACACATAGGATACTTTTTATCCCGGGAAAATATAAAACGAGACTTTTATCCCGGGAAAACTCATTCATGCGGGCGGAGCCACCGGCAAAAACTAGCAGACATAGATTTTCTATAAAGCGTGTATTTAGTTTTTTTTTAACTATTACCTATTCATTTTTTCTTTTTATTAGCTATCTCGAAAGATATCCTTTCTAGATAAAGATGTAGTCTGTTTGTATAATATCTCTCAGTATCTTTCTATTGTGTAAACTTACTGATTAACAACTTAAATAGCGTAAGAAAAATAAGAACAACTTTCGGGTCTCCGAAATAATGACGTGTGAGAAACAATTGCAAACAACGGCAAGGATATCGCGTTTTCGATATTTCAGTAGCGACGTCGCATAGCTTTGATGTGTGTCGAACACTAATATTTTATTTACTAGTAAATTGTGAAAATACATTATCATGTCATGGCTCCGAAACATGGTCCCTAGTGGATAACGTTTTTAAAAACTCAATATTATACTTTGAACTGCATTATATTGTAAAATAAAAATTACTGATGTAGATATTGTGGCTTCCCCAAATATCGTAATAGTGGATAAATCGATCTATTGTTATCGACAGTCAATTTTGCAACATTTTTTGTTTGCAGTGAAAGGTCGTCCAAAATCAGCAAATCGGTGACGGTCGTGGTGACGGTTTACTCAATTTGTAGCATATCAGATCACTGGTGGTCCATGCAAGTGAGTAATATGGGCCGTTATGTCACAGAGTGCCTTTCGTCATATAACAAGCTGTAACTTTCGCTTGAGGAAAACCATTATCAATGTACCAAGTGCCAGTTATAAGAAAGTGAAAAAACATTATCACAAATGATCACTTTTTGCTCTATCTTGTTAGCTCAAATTAAACTTTGTTTACTTTTATTGGAATTATGTTTGCAAATTGACTTTTACCAAATGCTTTTAACATTTTAATATTTTATAATATCTGAAATTATTATGATAAAAATCTTATTGAACGACCGCGTCTCCGTTTCGGAGATCGCTAATATCTGTTTTTCAATCACATTTTTTACACAAATATAAAAACGCAGACAATCTCGCCATCTCGACATTTCCTTCCCTGCTATCTATTATATAAATCAATGTGAATAATTATAATCAGAAAATTTAATGGAACGACCAGGAACATAGCGACTCATCTGATTATAGGTAATGTAGGTCGATATCGCCCTCGCACTATAAGCATCCAAAACTCTATAGAAATCGTAGGAGAGTTCATGATATGATTATGATATGAGATTAAGAGGGGGTATTTTGGATGTCGTGCAATATTGCTAGCACAAACAGTCGAGTGACGAACGCAGTGAACACGTTGTTTTCTACGGTTTCCCGCGGGCGTTGCATGCCTCGCGCGTTTGGCGCGTCCACAACTGTTACTCAGCCCGCCGGCACGAGCCATCACTGATTCACATTACTGTTGCTGATTTAATGTTTGGACACTTGCTCATTTACATTCCTTAAATTTTTGATGGTGTATTAATTCTCTTAAATTATTATGTATACGTACTCATAAAGAAACAGAGCTTATGATGACAAACATCGTATTATAAGCAACACGTAAAAATTCTCATGTAACAACGATATATCAGGCACTATAATTATTGTTATTTGATTTAACTACATCCATATAAAAAGCTCACGCTTATATCAACAAGGGAGTTCGCAAAAGTGTAAATAAAGAGTGCGCCCACGGTACGCCAAGTTCATTTCCACCACATCTTACGAATAAAGGAAGCCTATTGAAGACGTGGAATTCGTTCAGTCATAATTAGATAAAATATATTTTTAGATCGAAAAAACTCATATTATAAATTCGACTTGATCAAACCAGGAATACAATATAACCCTGAAGAGAGACTGAGCGATTATGTAGAGCATAGAGTTCATCAGTGTAGCCATTCGTGAGGGGTTTGTCATCAATAAAAACGCTGATCTATAATTTCCTTTAAAACCAATCAAAACCTTGTGAAAGCTACATTGAAGTCATTAAAATCGGCTTCAGAGTACCGCAAATCGCTAAAAATATCGCATGAAAAGAGAAGGTTAACAGAGCTTATTGTTATTTTTTAAATCCGAAATGATTTTAGGAAGTTTCTTTGGTCTCTAGGAATGTAGCGTAGGTACAACGCTAAATAAATTAATGAAGCTGTTCGTTGGATGCTCATGCCGTTTATCTAGTATGACCCCATGGACAAATTGAAATATTCAATGCATCTCTATCGCTTCTAACAGCGCTTCTATCGCTTGTGCAGCGTGCACATGATTATTAATTTTGTCTCATATGAGGGTTTCTAATTTTCCTTTATCATTCATAGATAATTATTATCAAAACATCTGTATCTTTTAAAACTCAGAAGTGCCCTGAAATCGACCCTGAGACATCTCGGCAGCTGGTAACATCCACACTGGGCTAGCACTTCTTTTCATAATGGATTGATAATATCAAAATGATTTATCTACAATAAACTTCTAGTAAAATGTCTTTAGGGTGAAACTCGTAAAATATCTCTAAGATTTCATCGTAGTCACTGCGACTTGTAAATAATCTCACTATAATCCTCTCTATTCCCCCGAGTCCCACTGTGATGGTCCAGCGAAAGTGATTTTGGCGTAATACCATCGTTTTCCAGAGGGCATCGCAGAATACAAAATGAGTCATACATATAAATGGAATATTTATCAGATCGAGTACTTAATTAAAATTATCTATCGGAAAACAATGTTTTACAATCTACAGTTGTTATCTACAGGCATTTATTAGATATATTGCAATAGCAATAATGAGTCATATTTACGATAGAATTATAATAGTCTGATATACTTGTAAGGTAAAAATGTAGCTCGATGTTTTATTCATAGATAATACCTCCATATCACTAAAATCTTCACTAGACTCTTTTTATAATGTCATAATTTAAAGTATAAGTATTTACACAATCCTATAATATAAATAGAATGGAACGTAGCAGGTATACCCATCTCCTCTCAAAAAAAATATTTACTACTTGCATTATAATTGTTATTTTTATGCAATTATAATTACAATTATTTACTTCTCAATATTCGGCCAGTAATCAAATAATTACATAATATTTTTAAGAATTTCACTATGTGGTAGTCGGTTAACGATTGGTTGTTTATGCCACATTAACAGAAGTAACAACGTACATCGTAATTACAGGTGACGAACACCGAACAGTTTTAACAAAGCTACTCTATGTTTCCCGCCATGAGGCGCAGGCCGCACAGCATAGCTGCACGGACGCTGACCCTGCCGACATTAGGGACCGAGGCCACGCAGTTTACGATTTACGACTTTATCGCATCAAATTTTAGATAGCATTTTTTTAAATATTTTACAATTTTGTTCCCTATATTGAGTATGATCTTATTGCGATAAGAAAATAAAAAAAGTAAATAAGTTAAGTCAATGAACTCAAACTGTATCTATAATACTATGATACTATGTCATTCGTGGATAATGATATGAGTCATGTTGAAGATTTCATTGATAAATAATCTTAATCTTCTTAACATAGTATAAAGCAAAAGCAGTCTGTCCCTATGTCCCTATGTCTGCTTATATCTTTAAAACTACGCAACGGATTTTCATGCGTTTTTTTTAATAGATAGAGTGATTCAAAAATATGTTTTATTTGTATACATATACACTCACGCCTTTTATCCCCGAACGGGTAGGCAGAGGCGCAACTAGTGCATCCACTTTTCGCCATTATTCCGATTTCCGTCCCACGATCATAATCACAATCACACAATCAATCACATATCGGGCAAAAATTTCAGACTCCGAGCTGATACTGAATAGAAAAACTCAATATCACTTTCCTCGACCCGAGGACCGAACACGAGGCCTCAGCATTGCAGTCGTACCATAATACAACTTCGCCACCGAAGCAGTCGAGGTAAGTTTTATAATACCTATGTATAATCTATACTAATATTATATTATAAAGCTGAAGAGTTTGTTTGTTTGTTTGAACGCGCTAATCTCAGGAACTACTGGTTCGAATTGAAAAATTATTTTGTGTTGAATAGACCATTTATCGAGGAAGGCTTTAGGCTATATAACATCACGATGCAACTATTAGGAGCGAAGAAATAATGGAAAATGTGAAAAAAGCGGGGAAAATTATTCATCCTTGAGGGCTTCCATTGCGTGTGCTGCGAAAACGGTTCAAGATACCAAAAATATATGTACGAAAGAATTATTCCTCTTAAAATGATCTAAAAAAATGTCCGCGACAGTATATGTCTATCTTTTAAGATTAACTCACTAGAACCGTTTTTATGGTAATCAAATTTGGTTGAAATTAATGCATTATTTGTTAAGAGTTGTATCAACGTCATAGTCATAGAGTGATTCAACGGGAAGGTTTTTATTTACTTTTAGCCCGGAAAAACTTATTAACGCGGGCGAAGCCGTGGGCAAAAGCTAGTATATGCATAATATGGTAGAGAAACACTGATAATTTTGTGCTTACTTTGCAAACGCTAGCTAAACCCTACGCGATAGATCAGAATGATATACCTACTACAGTATTGTCACCTTAAAAAGCTCTAAAAAATCCGCGATGGTATATTATGTCTATCTCTTAACGGTAACCCACAATAACCATTTTTATCCTTTACTTTTTACGAGAAATAATGGCTTATTTAGGAAGCTATTTTAAACATTAGAGCATTAATCCTTATCCAATTAAGTAGAAGCTAGTTTACTTATACTATGAGTAACTAAACATTTAAGTACAAAAGGAGATTTGTTGCAAATGCCAGCAGGGGTATAATAATATCTCCATGATAAAATCTTGTTTAACGGGGCCAGCTGGGTCATCTATTGTACTGAATTTTAGAGTGAATAATCACAGTCAATTATTCGGTAACAGATACAACATAAAACGTTATTATCAAAGTTTCATTTCGTAGAAAATTGTTGAGTCAGTAACCGTGAGAGATGAATGGAACGCACGCGGCGCCGTGAGGTGACTCATACCATACGTCCATTCATCAGTTTTGCCGCGTATTTTTGTTTACATTAAACGACGATAGATGACGCTGTATCGTAAAAGATGTTTTATGCATATATTTTTTTATATTTGTCGGGACAGGAAGGAAGTATAAAAAGGAATTATGATTTTTATTAATCTCATTGAGGGTGTCTGAATATATTAAGTCGGGTAAGATAAAATAATAATCGTGCGACAAACCAGTCGGTATGTCGAACTCGTAGTGGGAGTTACAGTTGGGTGTATAAAAAGAGTGCCGAATCATTTGAAGCGACTAGTACGGTGCAGATCACTAATAAGTGGTAACTATGGTGGTTTCCATATCAGTCAGTGCTTAGTAAAGCGGTTACTATGTTATTTCGAGGTGTTACTAGGTGAGTTGATTATAATCACTTAACCAAACGGTTAAGTAATTGCCTCAATATGCAATGTGTTATAATAACCAAAGTTAATAATGAATCCTGACGTGGTATTGTACTCTGTGAACAGTTTATTACGCAATAATTGACCAACGAACAATAAATAGCGAGTTAAAGAGAATTCATTTGTGACTTTTATTATGTGAACCTACGTGTATCGATATCGGCCGCCACTCTGTCTCCGACATCAGAAGTGGGATGAGCCTATTCCCGCAGATATGTGAAATGCAATTAATGGTACTATGGAGAAGCTATTTAAGTACCCGCAATTTACATGAAGAAAAAAATTGCATTGAGTAATGTCGGAATAAGAACAAGACTACAACGTGAAAAGTGACAACGTGTGAAATATAACTATCGCATGGTCATTTGTGATTTTATGTGCATACGACTTCGAATGAAAGAGAATCGCGTGTGTACCGCGATTGAACTGTTGGTGTTCAAACGTTCCTGTTGGTGCTCAAGCGTTCCGGTAGATGTGCTGCCGTATGGTGCGTCGTAGTTGGTGTCCCAGACATGACTGTACGGTTGTCTAGTACCGGTTGATGCTAACTATTGCATCGCGTATCATGTGTGGCTATATATGAAGACAGATATGCTTACTGCAGCACTACAGGAAGTTTGGTATCGTATGACCCATAATCCTTATTTGAACGTTATGGTTTCCTTTATTATTATTTTTTGGTTATCTTTAAAAATATTGGAATTTCGTTTAGTAGTCATGTACCTAGTTCTTGTACGTAACAATCTATTTGTGGATGTAAGTCAAGTACCGTATAGTGTAAAAAGAAAAGTATAGCCATTTTCTTGTGTAATTCGCATAGTGGATGTGTTTTGTGTCAATAAGATTGCTGTCCAGATATAATGTTAGTGATATTTGACTTGTTGAGTACTTATGAAGGTTCAAATATTTTCCGTTAAATGACAGTTTTAAGTACAAAATATCGTTGATGGCTTCAATTGGTAAAACTTTTAATTTCTACTACTAACTACTTAGCATAAAAAGATTCCTTAAAGGGAAGTCCTACCGTAATTCAACTTATGTGATTTCTTTTATTTCTTGGTAACCTTTACAAATGTTGAGATCTTGTTTAATAGGGCATGTGCAGCCATGGATTAACGAGCTATTCGTAGTTTATGTTAGTACAGAACCGTCCTTAAACTTAAGGACAAGTAGGTACCTGTTGTTGGAAACTATGACTGTGCATAGCATTGGTTTACAAAAGTGATCTAGGTGTATAGTGTTGGGTCTGAAGGATTGCTAGCCTTCCATGGTCAATGTTTCCCATTGTTTAAAATTTTTGAATTAAGAACGAGACGTGCGATAATTTTGTGATTGTCCTCATATTAAGATAACTACTGAATTCCCGCTCAAAGATTGATGCGTGACTTGATTTAAGTTCAGGATAGGGTGAACGGTTTGATGCTGTTGCGATATTTTTGATTGCAGGAACTGGAGATCCTTGCAGGGAGTACTTAAAGTATTCAGCGTTAGAAGACGCCGTAAGCTGTGACTACTGAAGAGCCTCTGCGGGATCCTTTGGTGGATCTGACATTAACAGCGGTGATAGAGGATTTGGACATCAGGAGTTTGAAGATTCTTGCACTTTGGTGAGAAGTTTTCATTTTGTTGTGTTGAGTTTTTTTTTTATTTGTCCCTGCGATTGATTGTGGAAAAGCCTGAAAGTGAAGTAGTGATTGAAACGTTCAACGCTAGAACAAAGTAGATGAGCCTGCTCTCGCAATAAATCTGTGTGGTGAATGTTCCAGTAAAATATCTCAAAAAGGATCTTTGTGGTTAAAATCTTGTACAAGATCTATGTGGTTAAGGACGGCTGTGTGATCAAGTCCATGTGGTTAAGGACGGCTGTGTGATCAAGTCCATGTGGTTAAGGACTGCTGTGTGATCAAGTCCATGTGGTTAAGGACTGCTGTGTGATCAAGTCCATGTGGTTAAGGACTGCTGTGTGATCAAGTTCATGTGGTTAAGGACTGCTGTGTGATCAAGTCCATGTGGTTAAGGACTGCTGTGTGATCAAGTCCATGTGGTTAAGGATGGCTGTGTGATCAAGTCCATGTGATTAAGGATGGCTGTGTGATCAAGTTCATGTGGTTAAGGACTGCTGTGTGATCAAGTCCATGTGATAAAGGATGGCTGTGTGATCAAATCCATGTGGTTAAGAATGGCTGTGTGATCAAGTCCATGTGGTTAAGAATGGTTGTGTGATCAAGTCCATGTGGTTAAGAATGGCTGTGTGATCAAATCGATGACGTGACTTCGACCAGTCTTATATTGTGAAAATAGTAAATAAATTACAATCTGCTCACTATATGTGTCTTGTGTATTGTGTTGTAACTATAGCGTGATCATCCTCCACTGGGTCTGAATCATTGTAGCAAATTTGGTCCTGATGGTAAACAAGCATAACTGAAATAGTGATTGTAGTAGTTAGGAAGAGTCTTAATGTAAGGTCAGAATAGGCCGAGCGATGTGATGCTGCTGCGTATATTTTCTGTTTGCAGGCATTGGAAATTACTGCTGGTGGTGCCGCGTGTGACGTGTCTACTCCGGTTCGAAGACGGTGTGCAGTGCAGTGCAGCTACTGAGCCGCTTCCAAGGGAAGATTGCTGCTGATCGTCAGTGGCACTGATCTCCGTTTAGATAAGAATTGTTTGCATTGTATACGGTTCTAATAACTATTGGACAGCTGTATCCTTGAGAGTTTGTTACCGTCACTACTTCTCTCTTGTAAGGAGGTACTAGGAAGTGATGGCGGAAGGGCGATTTGGGGGTGCTGTCTATTTTGTAAAACATACGTAAGAGAACGATCACATGTCAGGAGTATCATGTCACTATACGTGATTTAACTGAATTTTAAAATTAGATTTGTTTCTTAAATCCCTTGCACTTAGGGAGACACATTGCGAGCTTTTCCTTAACGTTTGAACAATGGAAGCAACTGACTACAGTAACTTGTGTAAATGGTTACAGCGATAACTTTCTTTGCCTATCGATTATGGTCACTGGTATGACTGCAGAAATAATTCTAAATTCATGACAGCATTAATTCCTAAGTTTTAAAATTTTGGTTGGGTTCTTACACTTTAATTGGAAATTTAAATTGTCATTTAATTATTCGGTGTTAAATTTTCATGAAGCGTGGGTTTGCGAAAAATGCTTGAAGGTTAAGTTTTGAGATAATCAATGAAATTGTAGCAGAGACAAGTGGAAATGACAGTAATTAAGTTTGCATGATGATCTGGAGTGGACTTTAGTAGTCCGTTGGGAGTCGGTATTTACTGTGTAAGCAATCCGTGGTTGTGCGTTGCGCGGGTGGTTCTGGCGGTGGTTTGGTTTCAAAGGAAGCCATAGAGTGCGGAAGAGATGAGAGTAACTAGAGGTTACTGGCAGAGGTCACATGCAGGGCTTAATTGGTTAGATTATGTAGTTTGCGTTTGGCAATCGAGACGGACCTTCATCCATTTTTGGTACTAACTATGTTGTTTTGAAGAGTGTTGTTAAGTTTACGTGATGATCGTACTTTGTGTCATTCAGAGTAACACACGAGGACGTGTGTCTTACCAGAATGGCCGTGTCGGGACAGGAAGGAAGTATAAAAAGGAATTATCATTTTTATTAATCACATTTTTGGTACTAACTATGTTGTTTTGAAGAGTGTTGTTATGTTTACGTGATGATCGTACTTTGTGTCATTCAGAGTAACACACGAGGACGTGTGTCTTGCCAGAATGGCCGTGTCGGGACAGGAAGGAAGTATAAAAAGGAATTATGATTTTTATTAATCTCATTGAGGGTGTCTGAATATATTAAGTCGGGTAAGATAAAATAATAATCGTGCGACAAACCAGTCGGTATGTCGAACTCGTAGTGGGAGTTACAGTTGGGTGTATAAAAAGAGTGCCGAATCATTTGAAGCGACTAGTACGGTGCAGATCACTAATAAGTGGTAACTATGGTGGTTTCCATATCAGTCAGTGCTTAGTAAAGCGGTTACTATGTTATTTCGAGGTGTTACTAGGTGAGTTGATTATAATCACTTAACCAAACGGTTAAGTAATTGCCTCAATATGCAATGTGTTATAATAACCAAAGTTAATAATGAATCCTGACGTGGTATTGTACTCTGTGAACAGTTTATTACGCAATAATTGACCAACGAACAATAAATAGCGAGTTAAAGAGAATTCATTTGTGACTTTTATTATGTGAACCTACGTGTATCGATATCGGCCGCCACTCTGTCTCCGACATATTATTAACCTCTTAATGTCTATCATATTACTTTTATTTAAATTGTGCGAATATAATTATAATACTCCAAGCTTTATTATCAATTGTATGAAAAAAGAATTAGAAGATGGATAATATTAAGATTGTTGAGATATTTTTTCTAAATAGTAAATCGTTGAATCATAGTGTGAAACAGGTCACAATTACTCACACATTGAATCTGAAGAGAACATATTATTTCATAATACTAGTATAAAGAGTTTTTGAATTTAATTAACAATGCCTACATAGTAAATGGATTTATCATTACAAATTTATAATGCCAATTAATGATAAGAATGTAATTTCATTTACTAAATTACTATATAAAAATAATACCTCGTTACTGTCACATTATCAATCGTTTTTATCAAAATCTTTTGGACTAAAGCTGGTATTGGTTGGTGATCCTGCCACTCTGGTCTTATTTGGTAAGGGAGGTCCGCCTCGGGTACAAGCACCAGGGGGTGACAACATCAACTTACTTGTATGCTCAGATAAAATAGAAAGAGCACTGTATGATCAAATCAAATTATTCACTGAGTAATTAGGCCCCTAAGGGCGCTTTTACACGTCATTTTTTACAATGCTTTTTATCAACTAAATAATTCTACCAGTGCTTCGGAAAAACCTACTGACCTGAGAAGAAGCACCAAGAAACTCAGCGTAGATATTTGATTTTCATCTTATTTTTTACATATATATATATTTTACAAATTGCAAGTAACAATACAAATAAAATTTTAAATATGGATATTTAATGCGAAAATTAACGGAGAGTACCTAAGTCATGGAAAAAGCAATCACAACATTCAAGCTTAAGGCATGCTAGATTGAAAACCGGCCTCGGTGCCAGCCCATTCTACGCCGCTACTTGCGAGTGGGTCGCCCTTACCTTGTCTGACTATAATCTGTAACATGTCCCACACACTAGTGAGGTTGAACCACCCGAAATGTGTGTTTAGTAAAACCCATAGAGAATAATAATGGTGAAACCTTACAGCCTTAATTATAGTTATTAATTTATGCATTAGTTATATTTTTTGATTCTATATACATATAAATAGCTATAAGTACGACTAATAGGTAGGTAGTCAATAAACTATTGTAAGATTTTAATATGGTTTTGATAGATACAATATTATTATATTCCTCATCATATCAGATACATAAAATGCAGTGCATAGGCCTTCCCTAAAGATTTCTAGACGGTCCTGCCAAAAGCGGTGTTATTATATTACACCTATCAAAAACCAGTTCAAAACCTTGAGACCATTGGGTATATACCGAGTAGTACCTACCTAATAATAGAATCTAGTATAAGAAATTTTAGGTGACGAACAAATGAATCAGCTGGTTGCGACAACCTGCGCCAGAGGCCAGTAGACCAGAACACGCTCATTATTTCGCGGAACATAACCACACTTAGTTGTGTAATGTACCAAACACATCTCGACTCTTTGAGCTAAATCATAAATTTTCTAATTCATAAAATAGTTACTGAGGACTGACAGAAACTAATTATTTAACCGGTGGCAAAGAACTACTTAAGGTAGGTTGCAGAAACAACTTAAACCATAACAAAAGTCTAACCAACTGTCAAATTTTCGGTTAAGCAATTTTCGAGTTGCATAAAATTAACAATTGTCAAAATGACGTCACGAATAACAGTAACATTAACCGATCAATTTAAGGCGGATAATGTTAAAGTTACGGTTAGTTTTTGTAATCTGTATGTATAATCTGTATAGTTCATTGTCATTTGTCAAACGATTTGCAATAAAAACATCCTATGCCCTATTTTAATACAAATACTCTGTTAAATACCTAAATATGGTGAGAAACAAACTCTCGCGATGATAACTATTCTGACAATGGGTTTATGCAAATAGTTTGGTGGTGCAAAAAATTCCGCTGAAATTCTATGATAGACAAAAAGAGGATGTATATACTAGGTACCTACGTAGCAATAGAAATTTGAAAAATGAATCGATATTTCATCAAGACAGTTATATTAAATTATTGCCATTGCTAAAATATATCTACCCGCGCAAGTTTTTGGGGTAGTATAGCATCATTTCACTGGTCATTCGTTTACCTTTAACTTTAATAATTACGGCAATGATGCAACAGACAAATCGTCAATTTCGATAGTCAATGTTATTGCCACTGCTAAAGTTAACTTTATTGGTAACACTAACGTCAGATTTTGTGAAAAATCTTATGTGGACCGTTTAAAGGTCTTGATAATACCACTAAGAAGCTTAATTACTACTCACGGTAGTCAGTAGGTGCGCTGGAACTGGCCTGGTGTTCGGGCAGTGGCGGTGGTGGCGCCTGGCCCGTGGCGCTGGCGTGCGCGTGCAGCAGGTACGCGTGGTAGATGCGCGCCGCTGCCTCGTCGCCGTTGCACACCTACACACAACACCACATTAGAGCCCATGCACTCGGTGTTTTTTACGAGCTGTTGACTTGCTTCAAGCGCAGATGTAGTCGAAGACTATATCCTTGAACTCGCTTAAAAAAAATCGTATTCGTGGGCATTTGACGTATTTTTCACAATAGCTTAATTGTGGTTGATTTCATTCATCGTAATGAGCGATGCAGCCACTCCTATGAGAGCTGGTGAGGAGTGACCAGTGTAATAGAGACCTGCAGCCAGTTGTCGGCGGTGAGGGCGAGCAGCGCGACGCCGGAGTCGGGCAGCAGATGCCGCCGCGGCGCCTGCACGCGGAATGTGCGCGCTACCCACCGCACGCACCGCACGACGTCCGAACGGTCCCATTTCTCAGGATCTGCACGAAGAATAATCACATAGTTTCATTAAATTATTGTCCGACCAGTAGTAGTACTAGTATTACGTCATGGCCTGAAAAAGGTTAGGTCTATATAGACTCTATTTATATAAGCTGGAATCTATAAGAGGAATCCGATGCACGTAAATAAAAAATAAAGAAATAGAGTCCTTTGGGTTACATTACTGTCTATTTACCGAAGAGTAGGAAGATAGAGACGATTGGTTTCCACCGGGGAACAAAAAGGTACGATTCTCTCTCATGTAACGATTCTCTATCATGTACAGCTGTATTAACAGTATCACGTATGTAGGTAATACAAATTCCTCATAGCCCAAAGTCGAAACCCAGTCTGGATACTAAAACGCGCTTTCAAACGTTTGTTTTAGAAAAGGAATCGAATCAGGGCTATGACACAACCGACTATAAGAGTGTGGTAACTCAAGACTTTGATACCCAAGAGCTCTATTATAGATCCGTTCTAAATCACTAATATCGATGGTGGAAATTTCAAACAGGAACAAACATCGACTTTAAAGTAGAGCCAAAAAACAAAAATTGTATACTTTACAACTTTTACTTTGTTTTTCTATTAATTAAGATGCTTTCTAGACAGCCACTTTTAAAATGACCGTCTAGGTAAAGCAAAGTAAAATAAAGTTGGATGCAAACCTTGACCTGCACGACTGTAATTTTCCGACTTTGTAATTAACAAAACCAATTCGATATCCTAGCTCCCCATTTTAAGAGATATCAAAATCTTAAAATATACACTGGTTATTACAACAAGATATCCCTTACGACATTTGATATTTCCACCGTGGTTATCGGATAGCTACTAGCCGCCGCGGTGCCAATTATCAACTGATTACAATTGCCAATTATCGACTCACTTGGTAGCGCGTGTCACGGTCCTATCTCTACAGATAACGCACAGGTGATTTTTAGCCACTTGAGATAACAATTGCGTGAGATTACATTTATATGACTCAGCGATTGTAATTTTGCTATCTATAGCATGTTCAGTTTACAAGGGCTCGCATTTTAGCATAATATTCATGAATTACAAAAGTTAGATTCACAATAAACCTAGTTTCCAACATATAAGAACATGAAAGTTTCCAAAATAACAAATTTTATTATGAATTGATTTCATAAACTCTACAATTAAGATGTTTCTCGTCTTAAATAACCTTTGTCAGGTAGCGGCGTTGTCTAGCAAGTAATTACACATAGTTACCTCGCACCTACTTCCTGATATCTCTGCACTACCCCGTCAGGTTGACTGGTAGAGAATGCCTACGGCATTAAGTCCACCTATACACCTTGTTTAAAGTGTTAAATAAATAAATAAAGCGGTTTTCCATGTCGGAACCAAAAGCAAATTTTAATAAAGAATGCAAGTAATCAAAAAATATATAATTTCGCTTGTATTTCCAATCCAGGAGATGGATATACATAACATTATTAAAAAAATACAAACATCATAATTCAAACTTCTTCATAAACATTATCGCAATGTTTAAATTTAAGCCTTGTGAAAACCAAAAAGGTTTTCTAATCTATACTAATATTATAAAGCTGAAGAGTTTGTTTGTTTGTTTGTTTGTTTGTTTGAACGCGCTAATCTCAGGAACTACTGGTTCGAATTGAAAAATTATTTTTGTGTTGAATAGACCATTTATCGAGGAAGGCTTTAGGCTATATAACATCACGATGCAACTATTAGGAGCGAAGAAATAATGGAAAATGTGAAAAAAGCGGGGAAAATTATTCATCCTTGAGGGCTTCCATTGCGTGCGCTGCGAAAACGGTTCAAGATAGCAAAAATATATTTACGAAAGAATTATTCCTCTTGAAATGATCTAAAAAAATGTCCGAGACAGTATATGTCTATCTTTTAAGATTAACTCACTAGAACCGTTTTTATGGTAATCAAATTTGGTCGAAATTAATGCATTATTTGTGAAGAGTTGTATCAACGTCATAATATTAATCTTTATCCAAATAAATGTGTTGGGTAGAGTGATTCAACGGGAAGGTTTTAATGTATGTACTTTTAGCCCGGAAAAACTTATTAACGCGGGCGAAGCCGTGGGCAAAAGCTAGTATGTATATATTTGTAAAACACAATTAGTGAAATCTATACTAAAGTTCAATTTCTGTACGAAAGATTATCGCTGTTGTTATCTGTGTTGTGCGTCGCACGGGGTATTTTGCAAACCCTAGACCATTTTCCGGAATTAGAATATGAGCCATATCGGGATTTTATGGTATTAAAGACAAACAAGCTAATGAACAGTCCATGACCCACGCCGCAGGAACATAGTGTCGACGATTTACGTAGAGGAAGAGTTTAGGAACAATCATGCAATGTAGTTAGTGGTAAGAAAATCCCAAATAATCGAAATTTATCACACCCTTTTTTCGCTGTGGGATAAGCTTAGTATATGGTCATGGATCTCAATGATTCTAATATGATCAATCTCGCATTCGTGGTACACAGGAATCAGCAACGATGGTAGCGGGGTAAGGCCACACTAAGTACGATACTTTAGCATCAGCGATTGGCGATTTGGTCTGTGACTTATTATTTACTTTGTTATATTTTTGTCATTTAATATGAACAAAGCATTATCGATCATCAATTTAGCCAGTTAAGTTATCCTCATCAGTTTTCTGCTTCTCACTAGTTATTTATTAGTATAAATAAAAAGTGAAACTTAAATAATGCTAGCGAGATTAGTTGAAATAGGTATTGTATATTTTTTATATAAATATTGATATATTTGCTTTGATGTGATAAAACGGCACAAGCTTTTTTGCGTTCGCCGCTAAGGATCCCCATAAGATGTAAAAGGGAAAAAAAATACTTAGTTTGAAAATTATACTTAGTTTATATTCCGTGAAGAACGTAGTAGGTTGTATAGTTATAAACACACACACACACACGCCTGTTATCCCCGAAGGGGTAGGCAGAGGCGCAACTAGTGCACCCACTTTTCGCCGTTATTCCGTCCCATGATGTGATAGGGGGCGAGCCTATCGCCATATCGGGCACAAATTCCAGACTCCGGGCTGATACTGAATTGAAAAACTCAATATCACTTTGCCCGACCCGGGGATCGAACCCGAGACCTCAGCTTTGCAGTCGTACTGTAATACAACTACGCCACCGAGGCAGTATAGTTATAAAATTTTATGTATATCCTTATTTAGTCTATCGAATGTTCAACTGTTTGTTTTTTCTTAATAAAATAAAATAAGGGGGAGGGGGTGAAAACGAAGTAATTGGCATAATGATCACCTGAAGCTATATGAGAGAGTATTGAATTGAATATATTGGCAGGGATGGCAAAGTTGATGTCGACCAACGAGAGACATATCTCGACCATCGCATTACCAGAATCATACAAAGCTAGACACGGCGACCGAAAGTAAATCATTGGTATAATGCAAACGGCATCGCTCGTAGAGTAGTGTGCGCTGTGACCTTATCGAATTATCATTTTTGTCGTAAAATAACACATTTTTATGGGAACCTAATACAGGCCTTTGGCCTTGTCTAGACTAATGAATTATCAAAATAAGAACGTATTATAATATGCAATACACCCTAATAAATAGAGCAGTCAGAATCTGATGGTCACGAGGACTATGGTGTCTGGCTTCTTGTTTTAATCTAATTAGTTGTTGGCAGTAGATATCCGAATCGATGGTATTACCCGACGATAAAAGCTCATAATGAGCAATGCCCTTCCAATCCCACCATACACACAGCATCACCTTATTGCGAGTTAACCCAGGTTTTGCTACAGTCTGTGCATCCTGACCGACCTTTGACCTCAACCTTTTTCATACGTTGTTGTCGTACGTGATCCACTTTTAATCACCAGTTATTAATTTCTTCAAAAACGGTTCGGTTTCATTACGTCTCAATAAAGAATCG
Source organism: Lapara coniferarum (assembly GCA_949316025.1). Lineage (NCBI taxonomy): Eukaryota > Metazoa > Arthropoda > Insecta > Lepidoptera > Sphingidae > Lapara > Lapara coniferarum. Next base: position 761,947 of record OX438922.1, read on the forward strand.
CAAATGAGTACATGGTTCATTAGGTTTCTTTCAGTGAGGTCATGTGGCACCCAGATATCGAGCTTTTACAAACTTTTTACCCAACCAACTTTTACCCAAATATCCAGCTTTTTTCAAATGTGTCAAAACTGTTTTTTGGTCAATTCTCAGTTCTTTAGCTATGTCGTAACTACTGATATGTCACTTTATTCGTAACAGGACGACCAAAGCGAGATGCTTCTTTGACATCAAAATTTCCGGATTGAAAACGTTTAAACCCACTTTGTGCTACTCTCACTGGACGTGCATTAGGTTCATAAACGTCACATTGTTTGTCACGGTTTTATTGTGCATTTTTTTTCTTTTAACACGCTTTATTAGCTTCAGACGTATGTATATATGTATCTACTAGTAGTGCTCGTGTTCCGCCCGACGGGAAAAAGTTTTTCCTGGATAAAAATATTTTCCCGGGACAAAAAGTAGCCTATAGCACTCAGGAGTAAAGTAGCTTCCTATTAGTGAAAGAATTTTTAAAATCTGTTCCTGAGATTAGCGCGTTCAAACAAACAAACTCTTCAGCTTTATAATATTTGTATAGATGTAACAGAAACTTTGAACACGATTTTGACCCCCCTCAAAACGTCGGATTTAATTGAAATTTGGCATACTTGTCGAGGACCGATGAAAATTGAATATTTTAAACTAAAAAGACGCTTTTAAATAAAATCAACTAAAAATGAATGAATAATATTTTTTATTTTTAGTGACATCTGTTGGACTATAGTGGAATAGAACTAAAAAAATAAAAATAAATAATAGTAAAAAAAAAACTAAAAACACGCTTTAAATTAAATCCAACCAAAAAATAGAAAATAAATTTGAAATAATAGTAGTATAAATAAGAATAAAATGTATTTTATTGTAAAAAAAAAGCGTGGGGTGCATGGTGACAATAGTTACAAATATTTTATTGACAGACAATATGAGTAGAAGGATTATCATTTTAATAATATCTTAAAGCCAGTTATTTGGATGTTATTGAGGCAAAATTAGGAGGTAATCTTGATATCTTCCCTTAACTACAAATTTGTTTGTATTTAAAAACAATTGTATACTGTATTGTATTGTCTTTAAAACTTATTTACTTTTATAAATTACATAATGAGACATATCTAAATTGAGACTCACACGTATAACTATGTATGTTTTGTATAACTTTTTTATTTTTGTTGATTTTCACATGACCGTAGAATGTAAGTACTTAGGTACTATTCTTGGGAACATCATGGGATTTTACACCATTTGATTTATTTATTTTTATATTAAGGAGCATCCAGATATACAGCAATACATTATCAACCAATATTAATATTTTACGTCAATGCCAAGTATCGATAGGCTGAAAGATTCAAATTGCGCCACCAGTGCCCTGTTTATCAAACGTTACAAGCCTTGTATTACAAGCGTTTTCTCTTGTAAATTAGCCCATTTTACAAAAATGCGTTCATCAAAACTATATGTGTAAACTACAAGTTACAAGTAATATCACTTGTATTACAAGTTCTTTTTCACAGTTGTATTTGTGGTTTTCAATATCATAAATGCCTTTCTAGCTTTTAAATTGTTTCAAAAAAGTTATGTTTTATAAACATGGCAAAATGCCCTTTTATCAAATGGTAGAAGTCTAGGAGCTTACAAGTTAAATGGTACAAAAACATATTTACAAATTCTTGTAAAATGCGTTCATAGAAAATATGTAGATACATAGTAGACACTAACCCACAAGTTACAAGATACAAGAATATTTATACAAGACTGTGTAAATTACGTTCATCAAATAATTTCACAAGACTTGTAGATGGTACATACTTGTATTTTTAATTTACAAGACATTTTTTTTATTTTTGATATGTTTATAAAAAATATATCGTATTATATCGCTTTTTACTTCGGTAAAGTGTTATTTAAGTATGGAATCTTCTAGATGTATAAGGTTATTGAAGCAAAGAGGCGATCTTATGTTGGTAAGGTAGAAATTATGGTATGATAACTATTGACAATAACTCGCCAAGGCAATGTATTTTTTTCTTACATGTATATAGTTTGATTTTGTATGTAAAAATCTATTTTAAAACTCATTATATTAGTTATTTGAATTATGATTACAAATTTACCCCATCTTTTATTCACGACTTAAAGTTTGTAAAAACTAGTGGTCTATTGACGAACTATACAAAGTACTTAAAAAACCTTTGAGAATAATAACATGGCGGCAAATCATTCTCGCCATTAATTATTTGCTACTTCTTGAATTACCTACTTATACCGCAAAACCGTCGAAATCCGATTCGGATATCACGAAATTGTATTGAATTCACCTATAAACTACCTAAAAACCAAATTATAACAGAGTAGAAAGAGATACTATTGGCTTGTAACATATATTACAAATCCACAAAAACTCTTCAACTTTTTCGCCACAAGTTACAAACTACAAGTTACAAAGGCATTTTTGATAAACAGAAATAACAAATACAAGTGTAAAAAGTACTTATAATACAAGTGATATCACTTGTAGTTGTAGTGTATTCATTTAGTTTTGATGAACGCATTATTGTAATACAAGCCTCGTAACGTTTAATAAACTAGGGTACTAATATATAATATATTTTTCTTCTCTGCAATTTTTTTGGTCTTTACATAGTTCGTCGGTAATAGCGCCATATAAAATATCTTAATATAGGTATCATAATTTATTCTTATCTTATTCTTACGTAATTTTGATATAATAGCACAGTATACCTTTAATGGTATATATGATAATACATCTGAGGGGCACAATTATTGTTTATTTTATGTATCAATTTGTTAATATATAATATGCTGTTGGTGCACCGTAACAAAATAAATCGTTTTATCACGAATTAATTGAAGAAGTGTAATTCGAAGAGTAACAAAATCAATGCCTGGCGGGAATGATTTGCTACCATGTTATTTATCTCCAAGAAAGCTTTTAAAAAACGTACATGGGTCTGCAATAGACCATCCTGTTTTTTCAAACTTTAAGTCGCTTATAAACAAACATTAAAGTTTTAACCATAAATCGTAATTCATGAAACTAATAAAATAGGTTTTATTATTATGGTTTATTTATTTGTTTTTGTTTTATTTTGGTTATTTACGCACAAAAATGAAATTATTGCAAATTGTTTTTATTTTTAACATTAACTTGACTAGTTATTTTACCGTAATTTCTATATTACCGACGTATAAATATGATAGAAGCATTATTTGGTAATGCATCAAAAAAAGTCTTGTAAATTTAAAATGCAAGATGATACATACATACATACACACTCACGACTTTTATCCTCGAAGGGGTAGGCAGAGGCACAAAGTAGGTGCAGGCCATGCATACTGCATCCCATGGTATGATAGGGGGCGAGGCTATCCCCATATCGGGCACAAATTCCAGACTTCGAGCTAATACTGAATAGAAAAACCCAGTATCACTTTGCCCGACCCGGGGATCGAACCCGAGACCTCACCATTGCAGTGCCATTGCCACCACCACAAGTTAATACAAACTACAAGTCTAGTAAAAGTATTTCATGAACATAATTTTCAAGAACTTGTAAAAAAAATCTTTAACATGTAACTTGTGAGCCTGTAGACTTGTAATGTTTGATGAATAGGGCACAGATAGCAGACTCACGACGTGCACGTTCCCTATAGGAATCACAAAAGGGTAGAACAATGATTCTATAATATATTCAAGGAACCTTTCGCCCATAAGTGACTACGATTGATATTATAATAGACAACTTCATTTAAAAAAAAACGTACGTGGTTGCTTTTTGCCTATCCGGTGAAATAGCACAAACGATTTTGTTTTGTTAAGTACTAAGTTAGAGTTAACTAATGAGTAAAATTTATAAAACATGTATATACAAAGTAAATCAGTTTGATTTAACTAGTGGTTTCAGTTTTAAATAGGTCGTGCACGAGTGATCACTTGGTTTTCCCAGCATTTATGGAAATATGGCAGATGACGGATATATTCTGATAACAAAGATCATTAAGAATTTTTGTACTTGACATATAAAATATTTTATGTGTAATATGTAGGCATTATATTTATTAATATGTAATATTAATAACAATCCGAATTTGGGTCTTAGGTGAATACGTAAATTCAATAACCTAAGTGTTTAGGCCTATCGACTCGCTTGCGAAATCTTTATAATTAACCGATATTTACGACGTAATGAATTTCTAACTAAATAAGAGCCCAGTTCATCGTTCCTATACAATATGTTGCACTATTATATTTTGATGCTTATTTACATATTTTATTTACAGCAGGATGGGGCTAAACATTACCCGGCATAACCTCCACACATAAAACATGATCACGTGACTAATGACCCGTATTGCGTACTAGAAACTATAAACACTTTCTTTTGGGTATACAAAGCTATACACAGGAGCATGACTATCATTCAATCAATCATTCATCAAATCATCAATCATTGCAATAATTTGGCAAACCATATCTATTCCTATTACTTGACTTGTAATATATAAACTAGTTTCGTGTCTATTTTTTATCCTGGTAGCGCAAGGATGCTCCTCTGCACCTGATTAGTAAACAACCATAGGGAACGTCGTGCATAACACAATCCTGGATGCAGCACACCGTGGCACAACACAGATCACATCACAAACACTTCGTACCGGCGGGGACGGTCGCGTCGCCGGAGTCGCCGGAGTCCTCGTCAGAGTCTGCCGGCGAGCGCGACTCCATGCAGGCATCATGAGGAGCCAGGGTTGTCTCCTCGGTGAAAGACGGAGAGCTACTAGGGCCGGCGCGCCGACAACGCGCGGTTTTTTATTCGCGGGTGCGCGTCATCGGCGTGACGTAGATATTCGTCAGCGTGCAGCAGGAAAACGCTTTCTGGGAAGCTGCGCTGGCTTGCGACACTCGATGCACCGACTGCGCCCAGGCAAGTGCCAGCTGCCTCCTACAACTGGTTTTTAGATGTTGCTCTTGTTTCAATAGTTAAATCCTGGGTATTCTGGACAATATATTTTAATGTTTTGTTTTTTGCTGTCAGTATGTGTGCGGAATGTTTGCTAATAGTTTGATATTGCGAGAAATCGGTCGTAGTTTTTCAGAACTTTCAAGTAATCAGTTTTTCAGAAGTTTTAACAGTTTGCTGATTAGGATAGTGTATGTCTGCTAAAATCTAAGTGCCTACCGAGAGTTAAGGATTCTAAGGTATAATATTTATTATTGGTATGATTTTTTCTTACTTTTAGCGATTTTAATCTTTAAGATTTCTGTTTTAATGAGCGGTGCATTTTATTTGATAACAAATAATAATTGATTGAATTTAATTATACGACACTTATTTATTAAAATTTGAAACACACATTTAGTCTGAAACCTGACCGTTAGTAGAAAGCATTATTCATATAAAATTTGCATCGGTCTATGAAAATGATATTATTCAATATTCGCTCTATTTTAGAATTAATAGTTCTTGCTAATTATAATGACTAAAGTTCAATGTCTAAACTACGTCTCATTCTCATCTATGATTCATAAACTTTTTTTAGGATAATACTCGGAAACCAATACCTACAGCGGTTCTTCCAGAAGTCCGAATTATTACCCAACTACAGCGAAACAATGAAGGGTAATGATTTTAAGTTTTAACATCCTATGTATGTACCTATGTATGTATCCATTGTATGTGCCACTCTAGCGTTGCTCCTGTTGAACTGATTTTGATAAATGACGTGTCTATCGTTTCGTACCTATTTAGTGTGCGATGGTAATAAGATATATGTTTTTGTAATTCTTAACAATGACTAATAATTGTAATTAAATTTTTGTGTTAATAATTCTGAGATGACATAATATTCTATAACAGAGCGAGCGAGTAAACGACCATCAACACTATTGTCAGATGACCCTTAATAAGTCGCCCCAAAACTAAGTGAAGAATTCTCAAAAAACGGCGTTTTGAATGAGAGACCTAAAGAAAGAGCCCCCGAGCTTTTCACTGTTAAAAATAGCTGATTTGCCAAGAAACACACTATTAGGTACATTTTGCTGACAATCCAGCTAATTTCTTCCCCCAAAAGTATTGCATAAAAAAACAAACTTCACAACAAACCCCCCATTCGGTTATCGAGAACAAGGGATTTGTAATTTACTTCTTACAAGTTTGAACATGGAACATCGAGAATGTCGCTGTAATAATAACAATATAGAAATTTTCTATTTAGAAATTAAAATAACGTAGCTATTAGGGTAGCTTCAAATGTGCCGCGTGGACGCAGTGCAGGTGCACCTATGCAGCCGAACTACAAAGAAAATCCATAATACACATTATAAAGAAAACACGGGCAATTGCAGGGCTGCAGCCGAGCTGCCCCGCGCGTCACTTGGCGGCAAATGGAAGGCGCTCTGCTTAGGTCTTTCAGTTTGTGGACTTACAAGTAGCGCAGCCGTCGCGCTGCCTTCGTGCGAAACTAAGCGGTTAATTTAAAGGCGCCTTGTTTTGTTTTCATAAATGTAAAACAAACAGGAAAAAAGAATATTATTGTGAACTGCACCGGAATAAAATCGCACTTCACACATTTCCGGGAAGGAGTAGCATACACATGGTTCTCCTTATGCCAAAGTTCATCCAAATTTATTTTAACATATTCGTTTACGAGTATTCTTATATCCTCACAAGCTTTCACAGTTTCAGATTAGTAGTATTAGTAAGATGATCTTCCATATACCTATCTATCGATAATATGATATTGTTCTCAATACCTAACTATGTATCATATATATGTATGTTGGTAAACAAGTAACTAAATTAACTGAATATAATAAATGATCAACCCATGGCTTACACTTTAATCAATACCTAAACATATAAAACCTCTTTTCCATAAATCACTTAAACGCGCGTGTTTCACGCTTTGTATCGAAATATAGTGATCCTGATACATCATACCCAGTAGCCACCGAAGATCGAGCTGCCAAACTGAAGTTAAACCAAATAGTAGGTCACAAGACTCTTGTGCGTGAGAGTTTGTTGATGGTAGGATATCTGTATGTGCCCGGATAGCCACCATGTTCACAAACAATTGTTACACTACAAAAATAAATGTTTTGGAGTAACTCATTAATAAAAGTGCACAATATACAAATGGTGTAAAACAGAGATGTCGGGAGCCGGCTTTCCCGTGGGTGCTTATGACTATTATTTTTGTAGACACACACGAGGAGAAAAAGGTAAAGCATTTTATAAATACATTTTTATTAATCATTTTGAAGATACTTTTATTGTCTGTGGGTGCTCTCCCACTACTTGACTTTCAGGGGTGCTTGATTGCACGGTCGTAGTTGGCGCAACTGTTGTAAACAGGCCATAGGTCGGTACTTATGTTCGATTTCGAACAGGCCGGTATAACTGGTGAGGGATGATCATCCCTCCGCAGTTAGTGGCTTTTCTGGATGACATTTCAGTTACCATCAAGTATAAAAGACTCGCTCACAGGTATTAAAAGAATCAACATCCCATGTGCAAGCAGTGCAGTTGTAATCCATTTTTTTGGGTGTTGTCTATGTATGAAGGAATTATAATGATTATAGCAGTGAGTTATACCTATAGCGCGCAACTTGTCTCGACATTAGATTAATAAAATATTCTAAGTACAGTTACAATCCTTATACAGCACTAGCTTTTGCCCGCGTCTCCGCCCGCGTGAATGAGTTTTTCCGGAATAAGTCCCGCTTTATATTTTCCCGGGATAAAAGCCTTTGTGTTAATCCAGGACATGATCTACCCGTGTGTCAAATTTTATCGAAATCTGTTCGCAGTTTTTGCGTGAAAGAGTAACAATCATAAATCAATAGTACATAAAAACTGTCGCGATTATAATATTAGTAGGATTGTATAAACGGAGAAAAAACATTTTAAGCAAACAATCGTACAGCATTAAGTTAATAAAGCGGTTGGGAAACCCATACAGAGCATGTGTCTCGCTTTGTTCAACGTCATCACAAAAGCGCTTGTCATGAACATCCAGGAAGAACTGTACCGATTGTGTTCTCTTATTTATAGAACGTGTTTGATATTTTTTCCTTCTCCGATAGTGCTAGTAGGTACTCTAGCGTAAGCATAGTATAATCCTTTTGGTAATGTACAATATCGATCCAAAAGACATAATGTTGCCAGTCGCCTGAACGTGCCCTCTTAGTTGATAAGTATGCCATGTGCCGGAATGAGCCACTATGGCAGCTTCACCAGACAACACCAAGATGTAAGAGGTCTTCCGGTCGAATACGAACTAAATATAAATATTATAGAGTACCCTGGCTGAGCGCATCTGTTTCTTGGGGCCAAATTTATTTCTGGCGGCCGGCAATGTCATTAGTTTTAGACTGCAGATGTCTCTGCCGCTGGTTGCCATTGAAATTGTCTATGTCTAGGGCCCATTACCATCATCATCATCAGCCACATGAAGTCCGCTACTGATCATAGGCCTCCAGTTAAGATTTCCAGACGGACCTGTTAAAACCGGCCTGCATCTAATCCTAGTATTATAAATGTGAAAGTAACTCAGTTTGTCTGTCTGTCACGCGTTGACGCCAAAACTACTGAACCGATTTAAATGAAATTTGGTACACAGATAGTCTAGAGCCTGAGAAAGGACATAGGCTACTCTATCCCAATATAAAGCGGGACTTATATCCTGGAAAAAAATTTCACGCGGGCGGAGCCACGATCAAAAGCTAGTAAATAATATAATAAAAATATAGAGATGTTCTGATCAAAATCTTACGCTGAACTAAGATGTTAATTACCGAAGGATCATGAAATATTTGCTTTTGGTTTATTTGTTGTTACGCAGTGTCAGTTTCTAACGTTGTTCTCAGACCGCAGGCCTACATAGATCTTGTAAAGTGTTCATGTCATCATCATGTTTAAATCTAATGTTTATTATAATCATTGGAGGAAACCCTCGCCATAAAACAATGGGAGACTAAAAACCAATGTGGTAAAACTACGTCAAACGCAAAACATCTCTAGCCAAACGCCAGTTACAAATGCCGATCACGAACCTGCAAGGTTAAATTCATAGCTTTGCATACGCAGTTCTACGTAATTTGCGTTTAGTTCCGAATACAGTGATGCACTATATGACACAGCCTCGAGTACTACCTACCCCAACAGTGAATCATGGGTATTGTCCAAAGTATAGTAATCGGAGCCGATTGTGTCGATGGTGTGCACGCGCCATCTAGTGCGATTCTGTATACATTAGTAACTTGCGCGTGCGGCACCGCTCGTTATGAAAGACCTTTTTTACATTGGAGCTAGTTATTTAAGCAAAATTAGGTTAATTAGGAGGTTATTTCTACAGATTGTTTGTGTTGAATATGATTTTCAAAACATCTTTATTTTTAACACGCTTTTCATAAATTAGGTAAGTAGTGTAATATTTCCAAATGCTTTTGGAACTCATAACTATGTATGTTTTATACAGCTTTTATTATTGTTGACGATGTTCACTTAACCATGGAATGTAATTACTTAGGTACTATTCTTGCAGGGGCGGCTTTCCCTACAGGCCGAGTAGGCCCGGGCCTAGGGCGGCAATATTTAGGGGGCGGCAAAATTTGGTCGTTTTTTTTGTGACAGACTTTTTGTGAAAGACAATTTATGAATAATGATCATTACTCACAAATAGAAGTGGTAAGAATCAGTATCTGAAATACACTGATTGAGATATTTAAATCATTTACTAACTATATATTTTTTTTTTAATTTGATTTCTATAAATTATTTAATTTTTCATGCGTAGGGGGCGGCAATATTTCGTAGGCCTAGGGCAGCCAACAACGTATCAAATCCGCCCTTGTATTCTTAGGAGCATCATAGAATTTCACACTATTTGGTTTGTTTATTATTATGTTTTGGAGCATCCAGATGTGTGTACCTAATAATATAATAATGTAATTTAATCTTAGTTAAAAATTCCTTCATAATAACCTGCGTTCAAGAAGGTAGGGCAAAATTTAGAGGTCACCGGGGAAAAACCCATATTTCGCCCAAATGTCCGAGATTTTGTCGTGTTTAGCCGGCGTCGGCAATTTAGGTGATGGCAGCCCCTTAGTGGCAGCCCTACCTATACCCCGACAAGGGGGTCCCCGAGACCGTAATGCAAAGTGATTAGTGAAAGAGCATTATAATACTACGGAAACCGTAATGGTTTCACCAATATACCAGAGTCAACCGATAGAGGACGTTGTACCATATAACGAAAACATTCTCTTTTGGGACTTTTCGCTTTTGACAGTAAATAAATAAATATAAATACGTAATGACTCAATAGTATTTTACAAAATTATTAAGGCAAATAGAAATATTATTCTGTCTACCAAACTGAATAAGTTTACTGGGGTACAAAGTTTTGAACGAAAATTGGGTGGCTACCTGTCAGTGTCATCTTGTCAATATTGATCAAAATAAATAAAACTACATAAGAAATTGAATTTTCGGTGGAAGCCACAAAACGAAAAGAAGAAGAAGAAATTGAATTAAAACTATCCAACTATGGTGATATACGGAGTGTATATAGTAAGCAAGTCCGGCGGACTCATATACAACTATGACCACAACATTCCACGGGTCGAAACTGAGAAGACATTTGGTTTTCCACTGGACATCAAGCTGCAGTATGAAAACAAGAAAGTTGTCGTCGCATTTGGACAGAGAGACGGGATTAACGGTATGATTTAGACTTTCTAGATAGTGACTTGCTTTTTCATCTTAACTATTTACGCCTGAAAATCAGTCGTACACACACCACAATTATTAAACACAATACACTAATAAGTCTCACCTTTTTTATGGTCATCGAGAAATATAAATTGTTTAAAAAGTCGTATACAAAGCAAATAATAACAGTGATCTATTTTTAATAAATAAATTCAGAAAATATTTAATATAGAGAATTTTTTTAGATCTAAATTTTTTATCTACAAATCAATGAGGAGACACCAATTTGTGCTCTGATGTGATGGGGGCGAGCCTATCGCCATATCAGTCACAAATTCCAGACTCCTGGCTGATCTGAATAGAAAGAGCCAATATCATTTTGCCTGACCTGGGGATTGAACCAGAGAACTCAGCTTTGCAGTCATGCCATAATACAAATATGCCACCAAGGCAGACTGATATTTTTTTTCTAATAGTAAAAACAAAAATTAGTCAAATACCCTATTATGTTTAACTAGCTTTTGCCCGCGGCTCCGCCCGTGTTAAAAGACCCGCTTTTTATTTTCCCGGGATAAAATGTAGCCTATGTGTTAATCCAGGACATGATCTACCTGTGTGCCAAATTTCATCGAAATCCGTTCAGTAGTTTATGCGTGAAATAGTAACAAACATCCATACATCCAGACTTCCAGACATCCATACATACTTACAAACTTTCGCCTTTATAATATTAGTAGGATAGTAGGATACAGTAGCCTTTGCCCAAAGCTTGTTCCACATAAAATCTTTTTTCTGGTATAAAAGTAAATAATTATAACAATAATTAGTAAGTTATAAAGCTTTAAAATTTGGTGGAAGGGGTAATTGTCAAATAACAATAATATTACACTGTAACATCAATGAGAGTCACCGCCAATAACGTTGCGTTTGTGCAATAGAGGTACAATATCCCCTTCACGTCCCCAGTTTTGCTCACAACAATATTTCAAATATGAATAACTGCTTTATTTTTTTATCAATTTTGAAGCTGATTTTACAGAAGAATTTCTTTATCGTATTATTTTATTGCATATAATATAAAATAATATTCAAAATAAACATAGGAAACTACCCTATTTTAGTATAAATAAATAAAATATTTTCCAGTGGGGCATGTGTTACTCTCAGTGAATGGTTCTCCAGTCAATGGCAGGACCACAGAGGATAACAGAGATGTTTTTGATGTCATAGAAGCTAAGGTAATGTAGCCTACAGACTTTTATGTTATTATGCAGTGCATAAATTAATAACCTATAACGCTTTAACAACACTGCTAAAAAGACAAATTGTCAAAATTTTTTGTTTGAATGTAAAGGTTTGAAATAATATTACCTTTTAAAGCTAATACAGATAATAAAAATATATGCCCTGTATTATATACTGTCCCACTGCTGGGAACGGGCCTCCTCTACTACTGAGAGGGTTTTAGACCTTAGTCCACCATGCTGGCCTAGTACGGTTTGGTGGACTTCACATACCTTCGGAATTCTTATAAAAAACTTCTTAGGTATATGTAGGTCACGAGATTTTCCTTCACCATTTAAGCGAACGGTAATTGATAAACAATACACACATAAAAAAGTCACGAGGTGTGTGCCTTGAGTTTTGAATCTCCGGACATTGTCTCGGCAGACCATTTCATTCCCAACTAGGCTATTGTCCACACAGATAATAATATTTTGTCTTAAATAATTTTTCAATCACTAAGTGCTAATTGAATAAATTGTTAGGCTATATTATTACAGGCACCAACATATGTTTCGCAGTAGCTCTCTAAGCTAATGTCCGACTTTGAACAGCAGATCTTTGTAAAAAAATATTTTACGGATTTTGGCCTGGTTTTTTAATTTATTTTTTCTCCCGACGTTTCGAAGACTTTACTGCCTTCATGGTCCCGGGGCAGATGTCCGCAAAATAGTTTTATTTCAATGTCTAACATTCGCGTCAATATATGAAACAAGCAGTGCCCTGTTTATCAAACGTTACAAGCCTTGTATTACAAGCGTTTTCTCTTGTAAATTAGCCCATTTTACAAAAATGCGTTCATCAAAACTATATGTGTAAACTACAAGTTACAAGTAATATCACTTGTATTACAAGTTCTTTTTCACAGTTGTATTTGTGGTTTTCAATATCATAAATGCCTTTCTAGCTTTTAAATTGTTTCAAAAAAGTTATGTTTTATAAACATGGCAAAATGCCCTTTTATCAAATGGTAGAAGTCTAGGAGCTTACAAGTTAAATGGTACAAAAACATATTTACAAATTCTTGTAAAATGCGTTCATAGAAAATATGTAGATACATAGTAGACACTAACCCACAAGTTACAAGATACAAGAATATTTATACAAGACTGTGTAAATTACGTTCATCAAATAATTTCACAAGACTTGTAGATGGTACATACTTGTATTTTTAATTTACAAGACATTTTTTTTATTTTTGATATGTTTATAAAAAATATATCGTATTATATCGCTTTTTACTTCGGTAAAGTGTTATTTAAGTATGGAATCTTCTAGATGTATAAGGTTATTGAAGCAAAGAGGCGATCTTATGTTGGTAAGGTAGAAATTATGGTATGATAACTATTGACAATAACTCGCCAAGGCAATGTATTTTTTTCTTACATGTATATAGTTTGATTTTGTATGTAAAAATCTATTTTAAAACTCATTATATTAGTTATTTGAATTATGATTACAAATTTACCCCATCTTTTATTCACGACTTAAAGTTTGTAAAAACTAGTGGTCTATTGACGAACTATACAAAGTACTTAAAAAACCTTTGAGAATAATAACATGGCGGCAAATCCAGGGCCTGATTAACCATTAGGCTAATTAGGCTGCAGCCTAGGGCGCGAGGATTGGGGGGGCGCGCTGAAATCGTGTCATCGCATGCACTATTAATCTAGCATCATTGCATCTACCCTACATATTACAACTAGACCGAGCCAAAATACTAAAACTAAATGCACTGTGAACTGAAAAAGCCTGGGACTCCCTGATTTGTTACTTTAAAAAGCGCGCGAAAAACAAACTGATTTATCACTCGAATCGGTCGGTGGTCGAGCGACTCGCTCGACTGCGATGTTGCCAACTCACTCGTCTCACTCACTCGCTTGGAGCGACGTCAACGACGCGCGAGGACTCCCCAGTGGTTAATAGTCAGTATACTTTGCCGCGCTTCATTCTCTTTCGTTAATCGTCGTTCGTCCGTCATATTATCACGCACTCGAATATATTCGTTTTTTGGTGATTGATATTTATTGTCCTTTCCTTCATATTTCGGTATTTTATTAAGACTATGAGTAGTAATGAGAGTATTTCGCTAGTAAAAAAGCCAAGTGGAACAGAATACAGAAAAAAAGCAAAAGAAAAGGAAAAGAAGAAAGAAAACATTTTAAAACATACTCGTAAACTGGAAACATTTTTTACGAGCTCTGCAGAAAGGAACAAAACGGTGAAGAATGCTGAACTATCGCCAGCGATTTCTTGCCCTGGTCCTTCTATCGCGGACTGTTCTTACGTTTCTCCGTCCAACACTAGTCCTATAGTAGCGACGACGCCGACGACCTACAATGAAGACGAAATTCTAATAGAAGAAAAGCCGTCTATTCCGTCAAGTGACCCTTTTTTTTTTAACGCGGAGAATGTGACTAATTACTACCACCCAGCCTTCAAGGGGAAGACTGAGCGGTTATGTTGGGTTCACCGTGCCTTACGACCCGACGTTAAGCCGCCCGGAGAGATGGAAAACGTCGGGCGACCGCCGGGCCGAGTCCCTAACCTATGTACACCGCACGGCATACCAACCAAAACTCCGCGGTGGCCATCTTCGGCGCATTAGGGACGGCTGCGGGCTTCCTCCGACTCACGTCTAAGTTGTCGTCCGCAAACGCCCCTGCGCGTACCGCTATTGCGGTCCGTCTCCTGTTGTTAGGGGGGCTCAGAAGCCCCCGTACACCGAAGGACGCCCTCGGCGTCAAAGGCAGCGTGAGGCCTAACCGCCACGCTGCCGTCCATCACGGGGGTCACAAAAGTTGGCTAGACTAATAGGTGGACGGCCCCTTCCGCCCACCTGCTACCCCCGGAGGCCCCTATTAGTCGCCTTTTACGACAGGCAGGGGATACCGTGGTGGAATTCTCCAAACGCCCCCAATCCACAGGGCGGGAGACGTCGGTCAGTCGTCCACCCGACGCCTCCTACACGTCTCGTCTGGCGGCGAGAGGGATCACCACTGCGCTGGCGATCCCTCTCGGCACTCTCCTTCCACGAGAGGACCACCTCGCAGAAGTGGGCCACCACCTGCCAGGCCTCCCGGCCGCCGACCATGGAAACGACCACGGCTGGGAGCGAGAGATCTTCTCCGATGACTGCTCTGAGAGCGCTGCGTTCCTCATACCAGGTTGGGCAAAACTCCAATGTATGTTGGGCCGTATCCAGCGGGCAGTTGTCACAATGGTGACACACGGCCGACACCTCCTTCCGTACCACCCGAAACAGGAACTCACAGAAGCAACCATGTCCGGTGAGCACCTGCGTCAGGCGGAACGTTGCCGCTCCGTGGCGCCTGTCCAGCCAATCGGCAAAGACAGGACGCACTGCCTCTACGACCCTGAGCCCCGACGACGGGGCCTCCAGCCTGAGACGTCAAGTGACCCTGGACTGTGGCATGTAAACGATGAATTTCGAGATTATATTGTTAAAAATGGACTGCAACAATACGAAAAATTAGACTTTTCCAGATCAGAATGGTACTATACATACATATACACTCACGCCTGTTATCCCCGAAGGGGTAGGCAGAGGCGCAACTAGTGCACCCACTTTTCGCCATTATTCCGTCCCATGATGTGATAGGGGGCGAGCTTATCGCCATATCGGGCACAAATTCCAGACTCCGAGCTGATACTGAATAGAAAAACTCAATATGACTTTGCCCGACCCGGGAATCGAACCCGAGACCTCAGCATTGCAGTCGTACCGTAATACAACTACGCCACCGAGGCAGTCTAGAAAGGTAGTATAAAAATTAAAAAAGATTTCTATCTAAACATATGTTTGTGATAAAGCTTGTTAATGGCGAAATTGTGAAGAGAAGCTGGTTAGTATACTCAGAATCCACAGGTCACGTGTTTTGTGGTCCTTGTAAATTATATGGAGGAACATCCATATTTGCCAAAAGTGGATTTAATGACTGGAAAAATTCTAACTGATCATGACAATTCTCCGGATCATCGTAAATGTTTAGGACAATAATATGTATGTAGAGGAAACTTTTACAACGATTGGATACCCAAAATAATCAAACAATATAATGAAGAAATACGTGTAATAGAAACAATTAAGTTTTTAGCTTCTCGTGGCCTTCCATTTCACGGTCAAAATGAAATTATTGGATCTGCACTAATCAGAAATTTTCTTGGCTGTATTGAGCATATATCCAAATTTGATCCTTTCATGGCTGAGAGTTTGGTGAGATTTGGACAAAAAGGCAGAGGTGCTCCATCGTACTTGTCATCCTCTATAATCGATGAATTTATTTTACTTCTCGCTGATAAGATAAGGTAAGATAATTTTTATTTGTATAAACATGAGTATTCATACGCACATGAGTATGCAAGATGTTTCATAATTACAGTAGAGACATCATGTTTAGCCGCAGCAGCGGCGTACTGATGAAGTTCGACTTTCGATTATTGGAGAAATAAAAAAAGCAAAATATTATTCGATTAGCATTGATTCTACTGCAGATATTCCACACACCGATCAGTTGACATTTATAATTCGTTATGTTTTGCCTGACGGAGAACCTGTCGAACGTTTTGTCACCTTTTTACCCAATTGCGGTCATAAAGGTGAAGACATGGGGAAGGCTGTTCTGGCGACAATTGATAAAACTTTGGGACTTGATATTAAAGACTGTCGTGGCCAAAGCTATGATAATGCTAGCAATATGTCTGGTCTTCAGTCAAGAATTAAGAGGCCGTATCTAAAATTTTGACTGTTTCAGCTTACTCTTCATAGTGATTTTTTTTTTAAAATAAGCTGATCTGATTAATTTATAATACATTATCGGAAAGACTATTTCAACACTAATAGAATAAACGAGCGAGATTTTTCATATCTTTCTTTAATTTCAATCTAGCCACCAAGTTCCAACGTCTGTTTCAGAAATTTTGACGTACGGAGACTCAAACTTGTCGTTTTCAATCAAAATCGTGCTTGAAACTAATTAATAAAAATTACAATTTATTGGTATAAAAGTCGCCTAAAGGATAAATGCAACTTCACACACTAGATGACCACGCACATGGTTAATGGCCGCAACAACTAACTTCTCTATAGAAATTAAGCCAATACAAGTCATGCGGCCAAACACGACATGGATTTGGTTTTCTACTTGGTAGCCTGGAGTCACTTGTCATGATTTTGGTCGTATAATTCGCGAGGTCGTATAAAGCGCCTTTATATACGGTCAGCTAAAAAAATGGTTTGCCACGCTAAGGCTGAATATCTTGTAGATTAATGGACCACATTAGTTGCACTGATCGATCTGAAAACATTTATAGGTAGAATGAACCATGTTAAAATTTTCACACTAGTAAACAAAGTCAAACTATTATACTACTTTTTAGGCCTACCGTATCACTTACACCTGACGGGGGCGCGTCCTCATAATTAGCCTAGGGCGGTCAGAAATCTTAATCAGTCGCTGGGCAAATCATTCTCGCCATTAATTATTTGCTACTTCTTGAATTACCTACTTATACCGCAAAACCGTCGAAATCCGATTCGGATATCACGAAATTGTATTGAATTCACCTATAAACTACCTAAAAACCAAATTATAACAGAGTAGAAAGAGATACTATTGGCTTGTAACATATATTACAAATCCACAAAAACTCTTCAACTTTTTCGCCACAAGTTACAAACTACAAGTTACAAAGGCATTTTTGATAAACAGAAATAACAAATACAAGTGTAAAAAGTACTTATAATACAAGTGATATCACTTGTAGTTGTAGTGTATTCATTTAGTTTTGATGAACGCATTATTGTAATACAAGCCTCGTAACGTTTAATAAACTAGGGTACTAATATATAATATATTTTTCTTCTCTGCAATTTTTTTGGTCTTTACATAGTTCGTCGGTAATAGCGCCATATAAAATATCTTAATATAGGTATCATAATTTATTCTTATCTTATTCTTACGTAATTTTGATATAATAGCACAGTATACCTTTAATGGTATATATGATAATACATCTGAGGGGCACAATTATTGTTTATTTTATGTATCAATTTGTTAATATATAATATGCTGTTGGTGCACCGTAACAAAATAAATCGTTTTATCACGAATTAATTGAAGAAGTGTAATTCGAAGAGTAACAAAATCAATGCCTGGCGGGAATGATTTGCTACCATGTTATTTATCTCCAAGAAAGCTTTTAAAAAACGTACATGGGTCTGCAATAGACCATCCTGTTTTTTCAAACTTTAAGTCGCTTATAAACAAACATTAAAGTTTTAACCATAAATCGTAATTCATGAAACTAATAAAATAGGTTTTATTATTATGGTTTATTTATTTGTTTTTGTTTTATTTTGGTTATTTACGCACAAAAATGAAATTATTGCAAATTGTTTTTATTTTTAACATTAACTTGACTAGTTATTTTACCGTAATTTCTATATTACCGACGTATAAATATGATAGAAGCATTATTTGGTAATGCATCAAAAAAAGTCTTGTAAATTTAAAATGCAAGATGATACATACATACATACACACTCACGACTTTTATCCTCGAAGGGGTAGGCAGAGGCACAAAGTAGGTGCAGGCCATGCATACTGCATCCCATGGTATGATAGGGGGCGAGGCTATCCCCATATCGGGCACAAATTCCAGACTTCGAGCTAATACTGAATAGAAAAACCCAGTATCACTTTGCCCGACCCGGGGATCGAACCCGAGACCTCACCATTGCAGTGCCATTGCCACCACCACAAGTTAATACAAACTACAAGTCTAGTAAAAGTATTTCATGAACATAATTTTCAAGAACTTGTAAAAAAAATCTTTAACATGTAACTTGTGAGCCTGTAGACTTGTAATGTTTGATGAATAGGGCACAGATCTCTGTGACGTCTTTTTATGCAATTGCCTTAGAAAGATGTTTTCCTTTGTGCCCGTTGCAAGCACATGACTCTTGGCGGTAGTCCTATGCGTAACCCCCTAAGACTGCCACTGTTTATCACACAATATTAGAAAGTTGCAAATGATTTACAGGAGAACTACCCTCTAAGTCTGAAATTCGGCCGAGCGCGCGCCACTACCAATGAGAAGATTGTGTTGGCCAGTATGTTCTACCCCTTGTTCGCCCTGGCAAGTCAACTCAGCCCTGTACCAAAGTCCTCTGGCATTGAGTCACTCACAGCCGACACCTTCAAATTATCTTGTTTTCAAACACTAACAGGTACAATTTTCAAAGTTGTTTTTTTATTATTATGGGACTCCTAGTAGTGGATGTCTACCTGTGAACATAAATCATAGCTGTAACTTATAATATGACTAAAGGATAATTTTTCAGATATCAAATAAAATATGTCCATCAAGTTCATTAGAACCTAATTGAATATAAAATGACTCAGTCAATAAAATACTTTATTATTACAACAATTAACTTTTGTTCATCCGATCTATGGCACATAATCTGTATGTAAAACTAATCATTTTATGTATATTTCCAGGTGTAAAGTTCATCATAGTGACAGACCCAAACATGCAAGGTACGGAGGTGGTACTCAAGCGCATATACGAGCTGTACTCAGATTACGCTCTCAAGAACCCGTTCTACTCGCTGGAGATGCCCATCAGATGCGAACTGTTCGACACGTCGTTGCACACGCTACTCGAGCTCGTCGAGAAATCCGGCACCACTAATTTATAGCTGTAAATAACATTAATTTATTTATAAAGAAGCCATCAGTGCAAGAATGGCCTAAAATTTAATAGAGAATTTATTAGTTCACTTCGCGAAGTTGTTATGCAACCAAAATACTCAGAGTAGCAAAAACATATTACCTGCGATTTTTAAAAATAGTGATTAAAGGTATTTGTGACATCTAACAAATGGCCAACAAGTTTCCTACAGTTTCAATTAAGTTCACATGGTATAGGCACTTCTTGCTCTCATGACATTAAATATATGACTGTTGTTTTGTATGCTTGAATCAGATGTATATCTATACTAATATTATAAAGCTGAAGAGTTTGTTTGTTTGTTTGAACGCGCTAATCTCAGGAACTACTGATGCGAATTGAAAAATTCTTTTTGTGTTGAATAGACCATTTATCGAGGAAGGCTATAGGCTAAATAACATCACGATGCAACTATTAGGAGCGAAGAAATAATGGAAAATGTGAAAAATGCGGGGAAAATTATTCATCCTTGAGGGCTTCCATTGCGTGCGCTGTGAAAACGGTTCAAGATACCAAAAATATATGTATGAAAGAATTATTCCTCTTGAAATGATCTAAAAAAAAGTCCGCGACAGTATATGTCTATCTTTTAAAATAAACTCTCTAGAACCGTTTTTATGGTAATCAAATTTGGTCGAAATTAATGCATTATTTGTTAAGAGTTGTATCAACGTCATAATATTAATCTTTATACAAATACATGTGTTGGATAGAGTGATTCAACGGGAAGGTTTTTATGTATGTACTTTTAGCCCGGAAAACTTATTAACGCGGGCGAAGCCGTGGGCAAAAGCTAGTTAAGTATAAAAGAATACCAAGATTTTGGTATATAAGAGGTGTTAAACCATTATTTTATAAGTGGAGTATTTCAGATTATATTGCGTTGAAATAGATATTTAATAGCACAATATCGTTCAGTATTCATGTCTAAAGACACATTTAGTACACCAGTGTCCATGCAATTGCTTATTATTAAGTAAGAAAAATTATCAATTAATGTAGCAACCGTAAGCGCTATTTCTGTTAGCAAGTTGTTGCGGTGTGTGTTGCATATTGTTTGTCAATCTTTAAATATTATCAATATAATATGACAACCTAAAACGTGTTATTCATAACAAATATGTCTTATTAACGCTATTTTTAAATTAGCCTGTATGCAACCACAAACTCAAAGATGTTAGCGACCTGTGCTAGTAGAAAAATAAAACGCATGACTAGTTTACAATAAAAAATTTATTGATATAATAATTATTTATTTATAACAAATTCAAACCCGGGCACTGATGCCCGCTCGCTCGTCAACCGCTTACTTCAGTCTGCAGCGACGACAGGCGACACACCGTCAGTCACGCTTGAAGTCGATACGCGCCGACAACGAACTCCGAGCAGCTACTGACACCTTTTCTACAACATGACGTGCACTCGTCGACCGTCAAATCTGGTCCAATTCAAATGTCAAACCAATAACTCAAGCTTAGAAATTAAATGAGCAAAGTAAATCAACAACAAAATGGGGTAAGTTCATTTCAGTACAATTAATATCACGTTATGAGATAAGGTGTCGCGAGACTTATAAAAGCTACTTTTAAATCTAAAATATAATAAAATATCAAAAAGAAAATAATCTAAAATTGCATTAACATAATTCTCTTGAAGCCGCCGCAGAGTTCGGTACTCGGCCTCCCTAACTGTCGACAGACGGTCAAGCCGGACTGAACGTCGTCACGTCATCGCTTGACCGTCCGGACATGCTATACTGGCCACCACGATGCAGATTACATCAGTCGAAGCATAATCGCAGATCATAAATATAAACGAGATTGGCCATACATTCGTCCCCAAAGCATATAGAGGACGCGATATCTAGTCAAATCAGTTGATGACTAAGTTGACACACACCAATCGAAGGCGTTCAATTATTAGATTTAAGGTCGATATTTGCCGAATCTTTGGCAGTCGCTAGGTTCCGTTTAGGTCTGCTGACCTTACCAAAGCCGATGTCACATAAATGCACTTTCAAGTTTGACTGAAACATCAATATAAACTAAATTTAGATTGATAGTACGGTTCAGTATTTATTGATCGGATTATTGACAGCTCGGCGTCGGACTTGTCGAACTCGAGAGATTCCGGGATTCGTTAAAAAAATAGAGCTACGCGCGGTCTCCGCTACAAAATATTAAACTCTTTTCGATATAATTAAGTCTTAATTAAGTTAATCGAAGGGACTTAAATAAAGTACTCTAGATTATGTGGATATCGCCTCTGAGTCGTTACGTCTCGTCACCTGAAACAATAGTGGGTACAGAACATTTAGTTACGAATTTGACAAGTATAGTTACCACTCTAAACGTTATAATATTAATATCGCCTTAGTCTGCAGTGGCGAGAGGTCAGCAGCTAGTCCTGGTGACTAGTGTGTTGTAGTGTAATGTGTACCGAGTGGTGGTGAGTGGTGATGAGTGGTGATGACTAGGAGCGGTGGTCGCGCGGGCCCCACAGACGCAGCGAGTAGTCGTCGGAGGCGGACACGAGCACGTCGTGGTGCACGGGGTTCCACGACACGGCGTTCACGCACCGCGTGTGACCAGAGATCACCGCGATCGGCTCTTCGCCGTTTATGTGCCAGATGTACACCTGGAATAGAACAAGTAGCATTTTTAGGTCAATAACATTAAAAATACAAAAGTGGACAGACTTGATAAATATTTCAGACATACGCTGGATGCAAGCCGCTTTCAACAGGTTCATCCGGAAATCTTTAGGGGAGGTCTATGTTCAGCAGTGGACTTCACGTGGTTGATATTCATGTGACATCAAGTCTATATAGAATGTTGCATGGCTCTAAAAATACCATTTCATGAGGCTGTTTCTCACTAGTCTCCCAGTTTGTTCCGCAAGTACTTTCGAGATGACACGCCAGGTATCCGACGAACTGGTTTATAACTGTTTTAACGTGGAAGTCAACTCGTTAAAGTATTTATATTTGTTGGTAGTACCTTGTTGTCCTCGCTGCCGGAGGCGATGAAGTCCTGGTGCGCGCCGCCGAAGCAGGCGTGTATGGTGAAGTGTCCCTGGCTCAGGCCGCGGAACCGACGCACCAGTGCACGGGCTCCTGCACACATACAATACGTAACTTGTACTGCATTCCATCAATAATATATGTACATATACGCTCACGCCTTTTATCCCCGAAGGGGTAGGCAGAGGCGCAACTAGTGCACCCACATTTCGCCAAATTCCAGACTCCGAGCTGATACTGAATAGAAAAATTCAGTATCAGTTTGCCCGACCCGGGATCGAACCCGAGACTTCAGTATTACAGTCGTATGACGTATCATAATACCACTACGCCACCGAGGCGTATTCTCAATAACCCACTTGTGTATTAATGTGTACATAGCAGACAAAAAGCTAACCAAAAAGTATTAAAACATATGCTTCACGGAAACTTCTAGATCCGTCATGCAAATTTTGCCATGTCAGTCATTGCATTAAGCAACGTCTACTCACGTATGTCCCACAGGTGCACGCCCTGGTTGGCCACGTTGAGAAGCAGCAGCGTGTCCGCCTGGTTCAGACTCATTGCCATCACCGCGTGCTCTTCCTGGATGCTGGAGTCATACACACAATATTATTCCATAGCTGCTGTTCGAAATATGTCAATGTTAAGTTTCATAGGAAGCCGGGTGATTTCAAGCTTTTCATTATAACATAAAAATGTAAAGAGGACAACGGTAAAATGAAATATACAATTATTGTATGTTGAATTTCTCCTGACAATGTAACTTTATATTATATTGGTGATTTTTTTTTAAATCAGTTCTGCAGCTTTTGGGTTTAACCATTACAAACAAAGGAAAAATCAAATTCTTCCTCTTTACGATATTAAAAAGAAGGCTGTAAGAAATAAGATGAGAAGGAGAGTGGTGTAAGGTCGTGTAGGATGTTTTGGTATGTGTGTGTGTGTGTGTGTTCTCACAGGTTGCGGTCGGTGAGGTCGGTGAAGTCGTACTGTCGCACGCGGTGGTGAGTGTCGGCGGCCAGCACGCCGCGTCCGTCCGCGCGGCACCACACCGCGTTCACACGCACGCCGTCCCAGCTGTTCAGCAGCGAGCCCTGCACCACAACACACAACACACTACAGTATATCTACCAACTCGTCACACGCTCGCCGCACGCGAGTCATACAACGTGTACTGACGTCGAGCCCGCAGTGGTAGAACTGTCCGCGCGCGCCGCCGCACACGAACTTGTCGGAGGAGGCGTGCCACGCCGCCGCCGTCAGCGAGTCCTCCTGCGAGTGCGTCATCTTCACGTGCAGCTGCTCCGTCTGCAACACGACACTGTTACTGTTATGTATGTAGGGATAACCTGCTGCTGGCTGCCGGCTGCCATGGGCGTAGCTCTGACCTGTAAGGTAACTAATCTAACCTAAATAACTAAATTATCTAGGTACTAACTACAATACTTAATATCCGTAAGAAAATTCGCACTCGACAGTATCAATCGACAATCGACACAAAAATAATTAACCAAAAATACAAATACAAAATACAAAATACTTTATTCATTATACAATTTACCTTACAGTTTGCTTGTAGTACCCAAACTAGGCTTAAAGCCTGTATCTTGGGTGCTTATTCTACGACTAACATAAAAGATAAGGCCTCGGTTAACAGTACTTTTAAAAGTAGTTATAGTAATTAATACAAAACTAGCTAATAATAGAAATCTAAGTAAGGAAATTAATACAGATTAGAATCAAAAGTAATGGAATATATATGGTTGGATAATAGTAATAGAATGTATAATATAAATGATAAATATATATAAATATGTAATTTAATATATCGATACCTCCCACGTAAGTTGTTGTATACCACAAAAATGCCGTTTAGCGTTTTTACCGAAAACTATCCTAATATGCATTATTTCATGCATTCAAAGTGAAAAAATTACAAAAACACGATTTTTTCAAGGATTTTCCAGACGTATTTTGTTGTATCTTTTGAACGAGAACGGACTACAATGGTGTATCGACCTTTGCAATGGTTTACGTGGGGTGTGGGACGCGAAGAATCACGCGCTCGCGTATCGTATTGGTCACATACAACAGACCACGCCGGACTTTCAACCGGCCGCACGCGGAAGGAAGGAAGCGGTTAAGTTCTCTCAAAATTTACTCACGTATTTGAATTACTCAAAATATATTATAACAATGAAACGTAAAATATAACAAGAGGGCGTAGACTACTTGATTTGGCCAATAAGGCGAGTACACAAAATAGAAACTTCGAGACACCCATTCAAAATAATAATGTTTCAATGGATGAAATAGAACTAAACAGTTTTCGTGATTCCAGCCTCCGAAATATCACAGATATGTTTCATTTTGTAATAGTTTATTGAGATTTAACAGGTTAATGTTACTTTTTGGTAATGATGCCAATCTAAAATGTTGTACAGATTAGTTACAATATTATACGTCGTTGAGCATTTATTAAAAATGTTGTAAGTAATGCATACAATATTTTACGTTTACATTGAAATTAAAATATTGTAGTATGTGATAAATACAACACTTTACTTCGGGAGTGGTTATTCTAAACTTTGTTGTATAGTAAAATGCTATATTATACGTTGCTATTACTCTTTTTTTTACTCAAATTCAATGTTGTATGTTAAAAATCGAATCTAAAATTGGGTCTTAAAAGTAATACATAAAATGATTTCTTCTGACTGACTGAGTTAGTGAGCGATCTATGAACGCAGAGCCTAAACGGCTGGTCCGGGAGACGTGAAGTTTGGTGGTTTTGTCCTTATACCCCTTAAGCTTTCGATTAAAATTACTGTTTCAGAATCTCCATTACCAATAGGTTTAATTTTTTTTATGGCATTAAATGACGAGACGAGCATGCCATTTTCCTGATGGCAAACGATACGACCGCCTATGAACATTAGTAACACCATACAGCACCTTGAGGTACAAAGCAATGTGACATTCCACTGCGCCCGTCATCCTGAGACATAAGATGTTAAGCCTTATTATGTTCAGTAGTTACACTGGCTACAATGTCCTTCAAACGGAAATACAACAGTACATGCACTCTGCTGCTTGGCGATAGAAATAGACATCGCAGTGGTACCCACCCAGACGAACTCTTACATATGAGAGACCTACCACCAGTATTAAGTAATTAATCGGAAATGAATGAGTTAGCATATAATAGATGGATACGTCTTTGACAATAACTTCTGACTAGCAATAGATTCTGATACTGCAAATCTTGTTGATAATTGTGCTGGTCAGAACCACAATCGCATAGTGTTTTAGTTTTATGTGTATATTGTTCATAAACTTAACATTACTACATTACACCATTTCACCTTTCTCGAAGAAGGCCATACCCAAACAGAGGGTGACAGTGCCCATGCTTTAATAGAACCTTCATCTAAAAATAAACTTATTATACGCCTTTGGAATGGTTTAGCTTGGTTAGATGGGATAAACAGGATATAAAACCATAAAACGCTATAGAAATGAAGCATATCATTTTCTTTAAACTATAAAAAGCTTTTGGATGGGCGTAATTGGTCAAAAAATATAAGTGGAGACGTCTTTAAATGTAACAAAACAAAAGAAGTGCAGGTATGTGGAGAAGACCCTTTTACAATTTAATATCGGTACGATTTGGCATACACTAATGCTATGACGATTGCATTAGTGTATGCACTAATACAATGTATGGCTGAGCTATGACCTCTCTATTCCAACCAACTCCAATTAACAAAGGCAAAATATGATGACTTATTGAGTCTCTGTCACAGTGGAATCATTCCAGCTATAAGTCAAGACTTTTTCAAGTGTCTATCTTTTCTTGCTGGCTCTCATGATGATGATTTTTATGAGAGTACATAAATTAGTCTTTTCTTTTTTTACATACTTCAATTTCTTGTTATTATTTATCTTCGTTTTCATTACAGGTTCTCATAGAAATAAAATTAGTTTTTTATAGATTTAAGTTGTTTGCTCAAGACCGGGATGGTTGGCGTTCATTTGGGGAGGCCAATGTTCAGCAGTGGACAGCGACAGGCTAATTGGTTGATTAATTTAGCTCAAATTAAAAAGAAAAATTAGGTTTATCTGATTAAAAGTAACTCAACTGTTTTTAATTATGATTTTGACAATTCTCGACTGCTCTGGTGTACTAGACTTCCTCGGTGGCGTAGTTTTATTACGGTACGGCCGCTGAGGGTTCAATCCCCGGGTCGGGCAGTGATGTTGGGTTTTTCTAATTAGTATCAGCCCGGAGTCTGGTAGGTATTAGGGCCCGATATGGCGATAGGCTCGCCCATAAGGGGAATCATACGGACATCGCACATCATGGAACGGAATACGCACGGCGAAAGGTGGGTGCATTAGTTGCGCATCTGCCTACCCCTTCGGGGATAAAAGGCGTCAGTATGTGTGAGTGTGATTTTTTTTAACTTCGAATAAAATCATGTATAGTTATAATTACAATAATAATTACAAACGGTTACCTAATTTGTTGTTATCCTAATTTTAAGTTGATCACTTAGAAGTAAGTAACTTATACTTTTTGATAATTTCATAGTGCTGACTTTTTTATTCTATTTTAATAAGCATTTGTGTTGTTTTTAAAATATCATGGAGATTGAGTTATGTTTTCTTTTCTATTATGTTTCTAAGTAATCTTTACTATGACTGTTTTATTTTCATTTTTTGTTATTACCTAGCAATGGAAGACATTACCTGTTACCTAAATGCATGTAATGTATACCTAAAGGTATATTATTAAATTTTTTCAAAGAAGTTTAATATCTAGTATGTGTTATTTCTATCAAAATATCAAAAAAATTATCCTTTATAATATTTCTTTCTCATTTTTTAACCTACAATTTGTTCACATATAATTATACACCCATAATTTTTAACCGATGTATATTATTATTGCCACATACGGTGGAAAGAGACTTATATTTTTCAGTGTATACTGTTGTAACTATTACATGCAACAATTGTAGACACCTAAAGTCCGCGGTATAATGTTGTAATTATGAGATACAACATCTGGCGTAGTCTGTACTCCGCAGTAAAATGTTGTAAGAACGATATCTCAGAAAATATACTTATTTTTTTAAATTATCTTTCAACATAGTCAAGAATACTATAACTTACATACGTATACCAAATTTCAGAAAGATAAAATGATAAATGAAGTTTTTAGTCCTATTTGAATCTTTAAAATGCTCTACTGTAAAATTGTGATTTTGGGGATACAACAACTTACGTGGGAGGTATCGATATATATAATAAGTATAGTATGTCGTCTACATTTTAGGTACCTGCATTGTTTGCTTTAAGTTATAGATTTAAACATGTTTTCGGTTTCTTCATATGACAGGGTCAGTAACCATTTGGTTATTATTGCATTGGATTCCTTAACTGTACAGTTTTTTATGTTACATATTTTAACAATTTTATTATAAATAAAAGATGATATATAAGGCTTAAAACGTTTAGCAAATGTTGTACTCACCGACTGAGTAGGAATATTAAAAACTCTACGTGATAACAGATCGTCATAGTGGTCAGAGTTTAGTATGGTTTTATGGACGGATAGACATAATTTGAGGATAAAAAGTTGACGCACGTTTAAGACATTGCACTCTTTACCGGGATAAGACTTCGGGTATGGCGATAGGCTCGCCACCTATCACATCATGGGACGGAATAACGGCGAATAGTGGGTGCATTAGTGACGCCTCTGCCTACCCCTTCGAGGATGAAAGGCGTGAGTGTATGTGTGTAATGTGTAAAGACTTCGAGTATAGTTTGCTAGTTACATATTATTATTTTATACTGCTGCCCCACTCTAAGCCTATGACTAGCTACGCCCATGCCGGCTGCGTACACACTACACGCCCCTGACTATACTCAATGCGCTAATAAATCAGTGCGCTACGAGCCAACATTTGTTTCACTCGTGTCGTCGTATTGCATACTCAACACCATACCATTTAGTGACGTCAAATATACTAATTAATAATTTTATTTTACTCAGAAAGAACCTCAACTCCAATTGTAGAAAAAATAAAAAACACTGACCGGAAACCCAGTAGACGAGCGTACTAATTTACAGTTGGTTTCATTGATGACTAGCGACCCGCCCTGGCTTCGCACAGGTGGCAAAACATAATATTATATGCCTAAATCTATTTTTCTGTCGTACAAAATATTTATGAATCATAAACATAAACGTACCTCTAGAATCACTCCATCCATTGGTAAAAAACGTATGAAAGTCCGTTCGGTAGTTTTAAATTCTTCGCGTTCAGACAGACAAACAGATGCGATGGCGGGACTTTGTTTTATAATATGTAGTGATGTAAATTGTAAAGACATATCCTTAATAAAAATATAAAAGTAGCCCGTCCTCTGGATCTCAAACTATTTCCATACTTATTCTCTCGCAGTTCCACTCACAGAAAACGATCTTCTGGGATAAAAGACCCAGTTTATATTATTTTCCGGATAAAAAATAGCCTAGGTCCTTCCCAGGGTCTTAAACTATCTCCTATCAAATTTCATCGAAATCAATTCAGTGGTTTGGCTGTGACGGTTAGACACGCATGAAAAAGTTATCCGGGATAAAAGTCCCGGTTTGAACTTTTCCGGGATATAAAGTAGCCTATGCTACTCAGGTATAATGTAGCATTCTAATGATGAAACAATTTTTGAAATCGGTCCAGTAATTTTGTTTTTGTTCGTTACAAACATACAAATCTTTCCTTTTATAATATGTATTAGTATAGATAATGGTACTGCAGTTGCCTCTTACACATCAGCCGAAACATAAGTTCGCTTTATAAATTTAACTGAAAAATAAATTAGCGCATAATGCTTGCCTCCATATTCCATATCCAGAGGTCGGGGCAGTCCTCAGGCCCGGCCGCGATCAGGTACCGGCCGTCGGGACTCCACGACAAGTATGACACTCCATATGTGTGACCTTCCAGGGATTTTCTGCGAACATAACAATATTTTCATTAAATTTGCATATTATGATACGAGACACTGTTGCTATTTGTCAAAAATGAATGGATTCGAGCAAAGTAATAAGAAAGTCCCTGTGATTGTTCTAGATATTCAATAATGGTGCAGTTACCTGAAGGAAAGTCTCTTCGCGCTGGGGTCGTAGTCCCATATCATGACGGTATTGTCCTTGGAGCCGGAGGCCAGCCGCGAGCCGTCCGGCGACCACTTGCAGTACCACACCTCGTCACAGTGCTCGTTGAGCACCTGCAGCGAGTGGATCGGGAAGTTGTCTACCGAGCAGTGGTGGTCCGCCAGCAGCGTGAAGGGGATCTGGTCGGCGGCGGGCGGTGGCCGCGGCGCGCAGTGGAACCGGCACCGCGCCGCCTGCTGTGCCGCCGCCTGTGCCAGCAGCACGCGCAGTCGCTCCGGCGCCATCATCAGCGCCGGCGGCACCACGGCCTGCACGCGGTGCAGCACCGAGGCGCGCGACACCTCGCCGGCGCCGGGCCAGCGCGCACGCGCCTGCAGCTCGCCGGCGGACGCGCACATCATGAGCGCGGACAGGCGGTGCACGCGCGCCGTGTCGTGCTGCAGCGGCGTCAGCTCGTTGCGCAGCACGTGCAGCGCGTCCAGCACGCGCCCCGCCTCCAGGTGCTCGAGGTACTTCTGCTCGAGCACCACGAACTTCATCTCGGCGAGATTGTGGGGCTCGACGTGCGGCGAGTCGCGCAGCAGCTCGTGCAGCGCGCGCAGGTCGTGGTCCGCCTTCACCCAGTCGCCGGCGAGCACGTGCTGCCGGAACGTAGCCGCCGCCGGGTGCTCCAGGTGCAACCCTGACTCCTCCATAAGGAGAGCCGCGCTGCGCCTGTACCACAACAAAACATTCATTAAATAATACTGTTAGGATAAATGTTTAGAAACGGTATTTGTAATGATATCTGAAGCGTGTTGCCAGTTGTAAAAACTAGTCGAGACTTCAAAGTAATGGTGGAAGTGACAGTTGGGTGCATAAAAAGGGTGCCGCACCGCCATTTGCATTCATTCGTGTTCAGACTCTCGTGCGCGCTCAGTCTCCCAGTCGATCTCAGTTGAGTAAGTTGAACATTGACTTTCATACTGGTCAGCTAGTTTCAGATATCTTTGTAAATGTATTTCTGATAAACGTGCTTATGTAAAATCAGTGACAAATCATTCTTTTATTTTTAATCAAACCCGCTTCTGGTTCCTAATAATACAATCTGACGTCTGATGAATCAGAGTAATTGAAATCGAATGAAAACTCAAAAAAACACAAACGTAATTTAATGCTCTTGTACTAAATAGGTACCTTATGTATTTTGGTCATTTAAAATATCCCTGAATGCAATAGAACTAAACCAAGTCTGTGGAAATTAGAATATTTCCTGGTATGCATGATCTAATGAAAATATTTGATGTAGAATTTTTCGAAAAACCCATCAAGCCAGCAGCGGCAGTATTTAGACAGCAAAGTATTTATCATCAGGTGCAATGTTCGTATGTATCAACTCTTTTACGAAACTAGCATCATTTTGTAAGCGTTCAATTCCGTGAAGCATGCTCAAGAGTCAAGGCGTGCCGATACGCGACTAACGCGACTCACGGCCGTCGCGTCGTCGTGTTCAGATAATTGCAGTATCGTAGTTGGTCGCGCGGTTGTGGAAACGTCGCCCACGGCGCTGCTTACGACATCGTGTTAACACATTCATGCTCCGAGCTTAAGATAACGCGACGCAGGGCCGCATTCGGAGACAACACAAGATCACACAAAAAAAATTACAGATTTTATGTACTGATAAGTGTAGTATAGGTACTCCGAAAAATATTAAAAATGAACTTTTGATAGCATGAACCATTGGCCCGCATTAAAAATTTGAACATGTGAATACAATAGATTCTGGAATAACCTCAAATACATTAAGTCGTCTGACTAACAAGGACTCTTTGAACATTCACATCACTGTTCTTCAAAAAGTGCAATCCCTCCAAGAAGTTGCTAGTTCTTGGTCATAAAATCTAAATACGCTCCTGTACATTTTGAGAGATTATTAACGAACTACAGTATAGTAGTGTGTCTGTACACGTATATCTTA
Organism: Lapara coniferarum; assembly: GCA_949316025.1. NCBI lineage: Eukaryota > Metazoa > Arthropoda > Insecta > Lepidoptera > Sphingidae > Lapara > Lapara coniferarum. The sequence goes on from OX438922.1 coordinate 793,938, forward strand.
AATCCCGTCTTGATGCTGGAGCAGAGGTCGCGCGACAGGGTTAGCGTACCGACTAATCGAAATTTGAATGTCATTATCTAAAGGCCGCTAAATAGTCGTTAGCAATAAATACGCAGCATGGTAGATCATTATTCCAAAAAATATGAAAACAGCGAACAGATATGAAATAACTACTGGTTTTCATTATCCTGATGCAAATTATACTGAACCTGCAACTGTGATAAGGAACTGTTCAGTAGTCGGTAGGATGCCGGCCAGGGTAGTAATCTCACGATGCAGACATATTTTGTCTAAAGACATTGGAAATACGAATGTTGGAGACAGGGCATATGAATATCGTATGGAGCTGACTACACGTTGCGTGTCATAGGAATACTAGAAAAAAACAATATATGTCGGGTAATTCCTTTTTAAGCTATTGCATAGCTTCTATCGCGGGCCTTGAGCGTGGAGACCGAATCCAGAAATTCCGTAACGAAAAAATAACCTGACACCCCTCACTCCGACCGGCACAGCAGTGATATTTTAATTTCAACTCTATCACAACCATGTAGAGTGTAAAATTCCATAAGTAAATTTAATATCGCAGTCTTGTAAGAATACAATATGTAAGAGGATATGAGCTGAATGTTAAACGATAAAAGGTCGAAATTACCGTGTATTTAAAAATTGTTCCAGTCAGTGAAACGTATGGAAATGTCAAACGTGATTCTAAGTTTGAATTTTTAAAAAGTTTTTATTTTATATCTGTTCAAAGAGGTTATAAATATTATTATAGAGTTTCGGCGTTAGGGCACGAGTGAAATTTGGACAATAGAAATAAAATAAATAATTATAATTACATAAGTTGATAAAAAATGCTATGCAATAGCTTTACCGCGGCAGTCTCCGAGTGCCACACGTCTTTTTTATTAATCTCTTTGGGGGTGTGTGAATATATTACGTCGGGTAAGACAAAATAAAAATCGTGAATAAAACCAGTCGAGATGTCAGACTAGTAGTGGGAGCGACAGTTGAGTGTACAAAAAGGGTGCCGAATCATTTCAAGCAACTAGTTCGGTGCAGTTCAATACTAAGTGGTAACTATGGTGGTTTTCATATCGATCAGTGCTTAGTAAAGCGGTTACTATGTTAATTCAGGTTGTTACTGGGTAAGTCGGTTATAGTTGATAAGTTTGGTTAAGTCATTGTCTCAATATGCAGTGTGTTATAATAACCAAAGTTAATAATGAATCCTGACGTGGTATTGTACTCTGCGAACACTCGATTACGCAATAATTGACAAACCAACAATAAATGTGAAATTCATTTGTGACTTTTATTATGTGTGCCCACGTGTACCTATATCGGCCGCCACTGTCTCAGATATACCGGGTGGAAGGGAAACGCTCTCGGAAACGAATACAGATGATAGTATTGGTGATTCCTGACGTGATGGCACTAAAAAAATCGCGATCGCATTGTTACAATTTTAGTAGGATTTTCTCAAATTTCTGTACAGCTTCACGTATGGATAGATCAATCGAACTATTATTCTGAAAAACATAGTAAAAAAGGTCAATATTTCAAAAAAATCGTAATGAAACACGTACATCAGCTGACGGGTTAACGACCGCGTGGCCGGCGCAGCGCGGCGGCCGCCGCCTTGTCGGCGTTTGCTTTGTAGTTTGTACCCTACCCAGTTTTTTGTACGCTTTATTGCGCGCGCATGAATTACGGAAATACTAAAATCGTAAGTATCATCGCTTAACTTTGCAAATGAATATAGTTTTTCGTTAATGTTATGGTTCTTCTCTCTTACCGTTCCGGTATAGAGAGCGTTTCCCTTCCACCCGGTATATTTCATACAACGTACTGAGCACACGGAAATGATTTTTATACGATGGCTGCCATTTTATTTCGCCATATCTGGTAGGAATTTATTTGAATGTCACTCGCGATACCATTAACTTGCTCTGCAAAAAACAATTCGATCACTTTCTCTTTCTTCTATGTTACTACGTGAAAGGATAAACACAATCACACTTTTGCAAATAATAATAATAATAATGTAGGTAATCAGCTGAATGGAAAGGAAGGCCCGCGATAACGAGCGGTAATCTCAAAAGTCGCGCATCACTGATAACGATATCGAACATAGGACACCGCCACCGCCCACCACACTAAATTCGACCACTTTGACTTAGGTATTTCTTATAGGAACACTAAATAGGTCAAACTTTGCAGGTAATCCCATATTCTAGGTCTTTGGAGAAAACCTTGTTTCTATAAAGGTTTCTTTGAAAAATAAGACTAGGCATTAAGACGGCTATCATGGATCCAAGGTGAAATTGACTGGTTTTTGACAAAGGTGTTCCGTATTATAAATTCGAGTATATTTGATCGAAGATATTGATGGTGAAAACAGCGAGACTTTTACCCAAAAGTCCGACTATACCGGGTGGAAGGGAAACGCTCTCGGAAACGAATACAGGTGATAGTATTGGTGGTTCCTGACGTGATGGCACTAAAAAAATCGCGATCGCATTGTTACAATTTTAGTAGGATTTTCTCAAATTTCTGTACAGCTTCACGTATGGATAGATAAATCAAACTATTATTCTGAAAAACACAGTAAAAAAGGTCAATATTTAAAAAAAAAACGTAATGAAACACGTACATCAGCTGACGGGTTAACGACCGCGGGCCGGTGCCGGCGCAGCGCGGCGGTCGCCCAGTTTTTTGTACGCTTTACATTGCACGCGCATGAATTACGGAAATACTAAAATCGTAAGTATTATCGCTTAGCTTTGCAAATGAATATAGTTTTTCGTTAATGTTATGGTTCTTCTCTCTTACCGTTCCGGTATAGAGAGCGTTTCCCTTCCACCCGGTATAACTACTGCACCCACGGATTAAAAACACGCATAGTTGCTTTGAGGAATCGAGATAGGATAATCGTCTTTTCATCTTACTGCGCCCTAGTTTCATATTAAACTGTATACCTACATTTTGCCATAGGTAATTGATAACAAGATTGTGTAAGTAATGTGTATCATAACATAAATCCTATAAATAACTTTATACTGATTGTTAATATAAAGATACTATTCTTGAACTCTATAAAGAGAGTAATGTCCATTACCACATTAAATATGACCTCCCCAAATTGAAATCGTTTCGTCTGCGCCGGGTCAGCACCGAGAACCGTCTGCCACCTGTCTAGACATCCTACCTTCCGAAGCACTTTATTTAATTCGTGTATTCGAACATTCAAGTGGAGAATATAATTACCTAGGTAGGTAGCTATACTTCTCGAAGTGTACACAACTCTAGTCTTCGATTACAAAACTTATAGATATTTATCGCAGAAAAAAAAAACATAAAAATAATTTAATACATATGTGGCTGTAAGAGCCATGACATAAAATAAATAAATAAACAACACATTATATGGCCTCTCTTGCTGCTAACTTGCGTTATCTAGCTGTAAGAAATCACAAACATTTATTTGATTCAGAGGGCTCAGAGGCTCAACAAGTCGTGCTGTGATATATTATGTGATGCATTTATAGCTTTAGGAATTATAAGTTGAATAATAATGATGATGAATTATAAGTTACACTTATATAAATAATTACTAAATTGCATTTAAAGTGTCTTATGATACAAACACGGTAAACTCAGTATAAAAGCGAGTGAAATTCTGTTGGATTCGGAAAGATAAAATTATCTAAATCCAATAACAACATTATACACACACACTCATGTCTTTTATCCCCGAAAGGATCGGCAGAGGCGCAACCAGTGCACCCACTTTTCGCCGTTATTCAGTCCCGCTCCCATAATGTGATAGGGGACGAGCCTATCGCCATATCGGGCACAAATTTCAGACTCCGAGCCGATACTGAATAGAAAAACTCAATATCACTTTGCGCGACCCGGGAATCGAACCTGAGACCTCAGAATTGCAGTCGACAACAACATTATATTTACAAAGTCCATTTCGCAATAAACAGCCGCTTCGCACGCGCCGCCCAAGGCTGCCACGTTATCAACCACAAGTACATAAAAACAAGTTGTGACCGCGACTTTGTTCGCATGACCTCCTACTTGCGTGCGTGTTTACTGTGCCGCTGGTGTAATTTTTATAGGCGAAAGTGGTGGATACGAACTCTTAACTGCGGCACAGCGCGTTAAATAATTGCCTACCCTATCAAGATTTGTTTTTTCGGGTCCGTACCCAAATTATTTAAAGGACACTTATTATGAGGCATTGAAAGTAAAAAATAAAAAGTAAATGACCCCTTCGGTTTGGCATAAGATTAGTTCATGGTCTTGTAATCCTTTGTCCAAAGATTACGCTTGAACTGATACCACATATACCGTCTAATGGTCACCTTGCAGTATTATTAATCTACATGGAATGCCTAAACTTAGTTAAGGGTATTGCAGCTATTGTTATGAGAGATTAAAGTACAGCATAAGAGGTAAGAGATGGATAAGTACCTACATAAAATAAGATAATATATTTCAAGCTGCTTAAAAAAAATTACGACAGGTCTCCCCCACCTCACCGCAGTTGACTAGAAGATACGCGCAAACTATAACACGTGTTCGTAAGAAACCTAATTTAAAAAATGTACTTAATTGAATTTCCCAGTATTTGCTATGAAGTATGAACTGCAAACAAATGTAATAAAATTTTTGCATCACAGATTTCAATACAATGAATAAGATTGCCAGCAAAATAATATTACTAGCCTAAATTTTTTCAGCATAATCCAGACATGAGGATATGAGAAAGTGGTTTACTTAATGGTATATGACCACCGATGCTCAGAAACCCCTATTGCTACAATACTAATCGCTTTCTCGACCTTTCTAGAAGAAAAAAGGAGGTCTAATAAATTCATTGAGCGTCCAGCACCTACAAACGCTAAAACTAAGGATGGCAATCCGTACACAATTATTGTTGCATTGTGGATTCCATGAGCTATTACTTATTATGTGACCCACTTGCTAGTGGACCGACCTTCTGCTATAAAAATAAATAACCGTGTCCCCACACTGAATAATAATATAAAGTACATATAAAATCATATCCTAATTGCTTCCGCTAAATGTGAGTGTAGTTTTCGTCACACGCGCACTAGCCTTCGCCGCAGATTCACCTGATGTAGTTCAAATATACATCGGCAAGACATCGCACCTCCCGATGATTGTCAGTAGACCGGTCTGCCTTACTCTTACCTGCTGATCCCGAAACCCGCACGAGTCACCATGTATATTGAAGACTAAGCACCAGTCTTCCGCAAATCCCCGTTGTCACGACAGGACTGGGGTCAGCAATATGGATGGATGTATTTTGATTGAAAAGATTGATTTTATTCCCCAAAGGGGTAGGCTGAGGCGCAATTAGTGCACCCACTTTTCGCCGTGCGGGGGCGAGTCTATCACCATATCGGGCACAAATTTCAGACACCGGGCTGATACCGAATAGAAAAATCCAATACCACTTTGTCCGACCTGGGGATCAAATCCGAGACTTCAGCATTGCAGGCGTACCGTAACACAACTACGCCACCGAGGCAGTCAGGAGTTATTTAGGGTTACATAAAATCCAATGCAGTACATTGGCACCTGTTCCGAGAGCCTGCAGCCGACGCGGCCTGGACACAACCCTGACCCGCTTCGGATTCATTACGATCGATAGACAAATACCATTAAATATTACTTTGTATCATTTTTATCAAGGAAATTACGGTTAAATAATTTCCGTTTTTATTTTAAAGAATTAATTTATGCTGTGCAATCAGTTAATCGCAACAATGGTAATTAATAATAGTAATTTATTTTATGAAAAACATTGATTGTCTAAGGCTGCGTCCTGAGTCACGGCGCATCGCGTATGCGGATTGCGGAGCGTAGGAATAAGCGGATGGCTGTCCTTAGTGCACGTTGGAGAGCGCATTTTTTTTTTAGGCGGAGAAAGTGCATTATTACTACCGCCCAGCGTTCAAGGGGAACGACTGAGCGGTTATGTTGGGTTCACCGTGCCTTACGACCCGACGTTGGACCGCCCGGAGAGATGGAAAACGTCTGGCGACCGCCGGGCCGAGTCCTATATACAACGCACGGCATACCAACCAAAACTCCGCGGTAGCCATCTTCGGCGCATTAGGGACGGCTGCGGGCTTCCTCCGACTCACATCTAAGTTGTCGCCCGCAACCGCTCCTGCGCGTACCGCTATTGCGGTCAGTCTCGTGTTGTTGGGGGGGCTCAGAAGCCCCCGCGCACCGAAGGACGCCCTCGGCGTCAACGGCAGCGTGAGGCCTAACCGCCACGCTGCCGTCCATCAACGTTGGAGAGCGCCTGCATTCGCACTCGTATATACGTGCTGTGCATATCATATTTATGTACATATTAAAATGTCGCATTCAAAAATTAAACGTTTACAGTATCCAGAAAGAAGTAGTTTCTTTACTAATAACATAATATTTAGTGAGAAAAAAGAAAGCAACTCTATCTATGAAATATCCAAATGAAAGGCTTTTCCATCACTGCTATAATAAAATCTTCCACTTCAATCGACATTGTCCTATTAATATTATAAAGGCGAAAGTTTGTAAGAATGTATGGATGTATGGATGTAAGGATGTTTGTTCCTCTTTCACGCAAAAACTTCTGAACGGATTTCGATGAAATTTGGCACACGGGTAGATCATGTCCTGGATTAACACATAGGCTACTTTTTATCCCGGGAAAACATAAAGCGGGACTTTTATCCCGGAAAAACTTTTCAACGCGGGCGGAGCCGCGGGCAAAAGCTAGTAAGTCATATGAATGCAAAATCAAAAGACGCGTATTGATGAGCGAATCAGTCAGCGTGACGCGACTCCAAATATACGTATACATATATTAAGCGAATACAAAGTTAAATTACTTTTTGGTTTGTAGTGGTTTTAAGGTCGGGTTTATTTTTTGTTAAAAAGATTTTTTATCCATATTGCCACACAGCAGTGCAAAATGCGAACGTGCAGAATCTGTTTAATTAAATCATCGCAGCGGCGGCGTCGCAACGTCCCACCACTGCACCCAAATCTGTGGCCGCCGCGGGCGCCGCCATTCTCCACGCCACGAAACTTTATAAACAACATCGTATTAATATGTTCATGTTTACGCGTGCGATGACGCGGCTACTGCACGCGCCGCCTCTCTATAAACAGAAATATCGCCACAAGCGCCGCGCGACGCCCCGTGTCACCGAAAACGAGGCCTAACATAAGAAGGCCCGGGATAAGAAGTACCCTAGGTCCTTCGGCCTTCCCAGGGTCTTAAACTATCTCCCTACCAAATATCACCGACATCGGTCAGTGGTTTAGCCGTAACGAGTCGCGAGAAAAAAAACCGAGATAAAAGTCCCGCTTTATATTTTTCCGGGATAAAAAGTAGCCTATGTGTTAATCCAGGATATAATATTAGTAGGATTTCTGACTGAAACTGTGACAGTCGCGCGTCATGGACGAAAATTGGCAACCAATACACTATTTACACCTCTAAATTCCTTCGAGTTGTTCCTCTTATGTTTGTATGAGAAATATTTCCTTTATCATTTTCAATTAACAAAATTAAATCCACATTAAAGTCGCCGTGACCAGTTGTAACGTCTAACGTAGGTAGTTGACGTATTTTGGGCGCGCGCCAATTTTTGTAATGGCGACATCTCTCCGTACATACTTGAACTATTTCTGCTCAGAATTACGCTCAGTCACAAACTGTCTAATTTCTTCATATTATGTTCGTTACTCCACTCATGTTTATACACGTATGTTTATGTCTTCTTTATTTCTCCGTGTGGATAGCTAAATAATGCGCGGTATTCTATGCATAATAATACTTCGTTAATAATACAAGTTCTCGACGAAATACAACTTTAGCCTAAATATGAAAGGAAATTTGTTTACTATTTGGTTTTGCAACATTCTTTTAGTATGATTTAGTTTTTCTTATGAAATATTTTTGGTAATACTTGGCATATACCATATATATCATACCAGTCCTATATTAAATAAGATTAAATACTGCCCATTGCCGGGCATGGGCCTCGTCTATAACTGAGAGGCTTTAGGCCACAGAACAATAAAAACAGTCTATCCTCAATGGTTTAGGCCTCGACCAAGCTGGCCTGGTGCGGGTTGGCAGACTTCACATACCTTCGAAATTCTTATACTTAGAGAACTTCTCAGGTATGCAGATTTCCTCACGATGATATACACATAACTTTTTAGAAAAGTCAGAGGTGCGTGCCCTTGGGTTTTGATCTTACTGATAATCGTCTCGGTAGTCCGTTCCACACCTAACTAGGCTATCGCCGTTTGTGACACTGTGTATAGCTAGGAGTAGTTGCTAAAATCTACTTGTTTACAATAAAATCCTTCAACATAACGTCGCGTTCCAAGATCACCTGTGTATATCGTGTTTCGAGCAGGCCGGTATTAGTTGTTAATCTATCGTTTTTTTAAACGGGCACGGCAAGTGACGAGACTACACCTGATTGTAAGTGGAGAGAGGTCCAGATAGAGAAAGCGATGGATATCCAAGTCGACACAATTATGCCGGCCTGTTTGAATCGGATATACGCAGACTGAACCCGGAACGCGGCACACTTACGTGGGTCACTATGGCAGGCTTTAACACCCTATGTACCGTGGTCGCTATCCACGCGGATATTGTATTATGTACATATATCCTAATTCCTACCACCAGCAAATCTGAACGCCACTCAACATACAGAGTCCGTCAATGAGAGGCAGTGGATTGTATTAACGATGAAGGAAAATATTGTGGAAAAAGGCACATAGCTGAGAATTCTTTGAAAAAAAAATGTTGCAGGTAATATTATGTGAAGTCTGCCAACCCGCAGTGGTGAACTGAGGCCTAAAACCCTATCAATAGGAGGCCCGTGATCAACAGTGGCCAGTATATTATAATCAACCCATTATTACGCAAATATAAAAACAAACAATAGATAACATCTACTTTTCAAAAAATAGTTGGTGCTTTTAACGAAGGCATTAACAACATCCATCACACGGCCGTTTAAGTTAAAGTGTGTATGTAGCGCGTACACTCCATATCACATTATTCTGTCCACGTGTAGTCGTGAGCGTTGCTACTTGCTAATTGTTACACCGAAGACATTTCATATTCATCGCCGGTTTTCAATTAACAAAGGCTTTATTAATTATTTCATAATTTAGTTTCGAGACACATAGGTACGGACCCAATTTGCATAATAAACGCTTCACATAACAAATAAACTTGCTGTAATATTAAATTCCTTATTTAAGACAAAATCTAGACGGCACAAACTGTAGATCATATGTAACTGAAAAAGGCTTTATAGCAGTAATTTAAACGAATCCCTTTACTCATGAAAGTTTACTTGCGTTTTAACAAAATTTTAAACTTTTAGGACCTTGTATTATGAAAGTATAGATTCTATATGTTAATTATAAGTACATGTACTTAATAAATGTTCAAATTCTCCTTTTAACAACCGCAACGTGTACCATTGTCATTTATTGTAAGTTGGCTATAGGGTTATATTCTATCTATCATGAAAAGTTCAAGTTAATTAACCTTCAAACAGTTTAACGCTCAACAATTGCTGCTCGTGTAGTGACAATAAAAAAAACTAATAACGCGTAAATATTATTAAATCGATTCCCTACGAGTGGTAAGTGCAGAGAGTGCGGATTGCGACCTCTCAACAACCGATAAACAAAATGTTACATCATTAATGTTATCGATTTAGCACGCTGCCACATCACGCCTACACCTCACGTCACACACCTTAGAATAAGCCTCCAAGATATGAATCAATATTCATATTAGCGAAACTTCTACAACCTGCCCTTATCTCAATCAAAGTGAGTTCGTTGCAGAATCAATTTGACTTAGTTTTCTCGACCGGCCGTCTGCCTGACGTCAACTACCTCTGGAGGAACTAGTCCCGGGAAAACTGTGTGAGAAAAATCTGCAAAAATCTATAATTTTTCACGCAATTACCAGGTAATAAGCTAGTTAGGTAAAAGCTATCAGATGTCAACCTCGAAGGAATATTGTCATTTGAAGTTACTTACATTTCCGGACCCCTGAACCACCGCCCAGCCCCCCCCCCCCTCCCATATATACGCCCATGTATATGATACTAGATCCAAAATAATGAGACCCGTATTTTTTCTTTTTTCATAATTCAGATATTTTCATTCATGATTTTCACTTTGAATTTTGTTTTATTCTAAAACGTCATAAGCACCAAATGACGTCATATATACGACTCAAGGCGTAAAAGCCTTACTTTGCGATACAATAACTGACAATAGATAGATATATATCAGTCAGTCGCTATCCGTGAACTTGAACAGACGTGTGCAAATTATTTTTTTACTTAATCGTAACAAGCCCAAACAATAACAATCTCTAATTAGTGAGTGATAAAGTCGTGAATTGTGTAAATCATTTCCTACCGCGGACGAACTGTAACTACGTTAACGCATCTGCAACGATAAAGACAACTGCGATTTTTGTCTCTCTCTAACATAGGCATTGAGTGAAGCGCAGCGATATTCTGAGCTATTTTTTCATACGAATACCTACGTGTAACTGTTACTTTTATATAATAATCATCACACCTGCCATTATGAATCCTATGAGGACGCCACCATATGGGACTGGATCACAGCCGGATTTATCTAAAGTTCCTGATCTGGATACAAATTCCTCAATCACCATGCGTAAGAGAAAGCAAATGGAGAACGAATATACAGAAGCACTCTCCAATTTTCGTTCCGAAATAATGACCACACTGAAAGATTTCGCCCAAGACCAAAAAAGTTACCTATCCACTTTATCGGCGGATGTTAAGCAAGTAATAAGTCAAATAGAGGATATCAAAATATCGCAGAAAAATTTAGAACGAGATCAATCAACATTACAAAAAAAAACCAATGAACTTCAAAAAGACACTGACTGCAAGATAAAATTACTTCAACATCAAGTAGACAAAGCCGATGAGAAAATTTCACTATTAACGAACCAGCTTAATACTATTGAGCAATACGGGCGTGGCAATAACTTGGAAATTACTGGAGTACCGATAAGTAAAGGAGAAAATCTAAACACCATCATTAACTCATTATCTATAAAAATTGGTATAACGCTATCAGATTGGGACATAGATTATATTAAACGAGTAAGAAAATACACACAAACACAAAAGCCAATGGTTGAACCACAAGCTATACCCAACATTGTTATAAGGTTTACTCAGCGTAAAATGAAAATGGAGTTTCTGGCAGCAGCTCGAGCTCGTCGCGGGATAACCACGGCGGACCTAGGACTCAACGGACCTGCCAAGCCTATTTTCATCAACGAGCATCTTACCCCGCTGAACAAGTCTCTTTATCGAGAAGTACGGTTGTTAGCTAAGGAAAAGGGATTTAAATTTGTCTGGTTGAAAAATAGCAAAATATTCATACGTAAATCAGAAATATCAAAGGCTGTCTTAATTGCGTCGGAGAACGACCTAGTAAAAATAATATGACTACATAACTATTCATTCCCAATAATGACGGTATTATATTGTAATGTTGAACGATTAAATGCAGAGTTTATCAATCTTAAGCGACGTTCAATTCATTCTATACTCAAACGCGACGGAATAAAGCGTATTATTCTATGTAACTTAGAGACGTATTCAAATAGAATTTACTACCCTCTTGAAAGTAACGACAACTTTTTAAACTGGAGTAACAATGCGCAAGATAATACATGTGAATATATGTTATGTAAAATGATAGTGCTAAACCAATTATATTGTATATGCATTATGGCGAAAGGTGGGTACACTCTTTACGCCCCTGCCCGCCTCCTTTATGATAAGAAGCGTAAGCGTGTATGTGTATATTTTTTCGTAAATGAACGTTTTTTGGTTGCTGTTCGCATACTATTTTTAATAAGACTATCTCAACAACAATTATATACAATATTTTTTTATATACAATATTTTTTTATGTCCTTTTCTTTTAAACAATGATTTCCAACGAATTATCAGTTTATTATCAAAACGCGAGGGGATTGCGTACAAAATCTTTAGAGTTTTCTAGTAATATTTTAAATCATGATTATGACGTTATATGTATAACAGAAACTTGGCTTACAACTGGCTTTTATGACTCTGAATACTTTGACAGTCGTTATGTTGTATTTCGTTGCGATCGAGAATTGCTTAGCACAGGATGTACACGCGGGGGTGGCGTGCTGGTGGCAATTCGCCGTAATCTACATCCAATGCAGATCGATCATCAATGTGAAACTATTTATTAAAATATTATACAAATATCACTATCGTACACCAACAACACAATTATATGAAAAAACAAAAATATTAAATTTAAAACAACTTTATACGTATTACACTTGCATTCTTATTAAAAATATAAACACTAATTCTGTTCAATCCAATTTAAACTTTATAACAAAAAATCATAAACATAATTTAAGAAACAGACACAAACTTCAACTCTTTAATGCCCGAACTAATTACGGAAAGAAAACAATATTGTTTGAAGGAGTGCAGTTGTATAATAGCTTACCTAATGAATTAAAAGAATGTAATAATATACTAGTTTTTAAAAATAAACTTAAAAAATATGTATGCATGCCGTAGTATATACATAGATAAATCATTTATCCAGCAGCCTGGATACAAAACTAGAAAAACATAATTCCATTTTAATTTTTATCTCATTGTAAGTGAACTGTATGTTTTTATGAGAATAAAATTCTTTAAACTCAAACTACGACCGCGGACGAAATATGGTTAAGTTTTTCTTTATTACCCTGTAGTACTTATAGTTTTACTGGCCCATCTGTACCGTCGAAGGTACATATAGTTTGCACGTATATTCCTCATAGTCAGATACATTTGGAAAGACTTAATTCTTTTTTTGAGAGGGTAAACGAATACGTTAATGCACAACCGAATGATATTTTTTTAATTGTAGGAGATTTTAATGTCACACATGCGGATTGGTACTATGATGAGACCCGCGATAGTATGAACTTACACACAAATAACAACCGCTTATCTGTACTGACTGCGAATTTTATGAATTTGTCACACTTATATCAATTTAATTCTTTTTTCAATTTCAACAATAGAATTTTAGATCTGGTTTTTTCTAACTTGCATTGTGAAGTATCCTCCTGTGATTGTCCTATGGTAAGGGAGGACTCGCACCATAAATCGCTTATTATTAGTTTGCCGTTACAATTTCCCCTGCCCCTCATTACAAATACTACTACAAAAAAGATGTTCTTTAAGTCAGACTTTGAATCAATTAAGAAAGAACTTTCTCTAGTTAATTGGGATGAAGAATTCGCAAAACTTACTGATGTGAATGCACTTACAGAACGTTTTTACCATATTTTAAATGATCTAGTCGATAGGCACGTACCACGCCGAGTCATATCTACAAACTCTAAGTATCCACCATGGTACTCAAAATCATTAATCAAATTAGATAAAGAAAAACTGAAATATCACAAAAAATGGAAACGATATGGAAACTCGGATGATTATAGTATCTTTTCATTGTTAAGAAGGAGATTCCATAAGTTAGAGGATCAATTGCATAAAACCTATATAACCTTAAGTGAGGAAAGAATTCGAGTAAATCCAAATTATCTTTGGGCTTATGTAAAAAATAAAAAATGTAGCATAAATGATATGCCGGCTAAAATGTTTTACCAGGGAGAATCTACCACGGACGGGAAAGATATATGCAATAAATTTAATACATATTTTCACTCAGTATTTATCAAGCACAAAGACACCTCAAATTCTTATAATTTTAATAAACTTCATACCACAGATACTATAGTAAACATTAATTCCATTAACCTGTCTTTAGAACTAACACTTAAAGAACTTAAATCGGTTAATATTAGAAAAGGTGCCGGGTACGACGGTATTCATCCCGTAATCATATCTAAATGTGCGTTACAATTATTAAAGCCAATTTACAAAATCTATTGTTTATCCCTGGCTTCTGGTATTTTCCCGAAGTCATGGAAAAAAGCGCTTATTAGTCCTATTCCTAAAAATACGAAAACAAATCTAATAACTGAGTATAGACCTATATCTAAACTTTGTATTTTCGGTAAAATGTTAGAAAAAATTGTCACGTCACAGCTCACATATCATTTTCGCAACTTTATATCTAAAGAACAACACGGTTTTATGAAGTTGCGCAGTGTAGACACAAACCTACTTACATTTACAGAGTTTTTGCTAAATGCTATGGATAAAAATCTTCAGGTAGATGCTGTGTATACGGATTTCTCCAAGGCATTCGACAAAATCAATCATGACTTGCTAATGGAGAAGCTGTGGAAGGCCGGCATACATGGCAGTCTTTTACGTTGGATAGAATCCTACATAAGAAATAGAAGTCAAGCCGTATGTGTTAAAGGTTACATATCTGATTTTCTTAAAATATCTTCAGGTGTGCCACAAGGTTCACATCTTGGTCCGGTTCTGTTTACTCTCTATATCAACGATGTCAGTAAAGCCCTCCCAAATACACATCAATTACTATACGCCGACGATACAAAGTTATTCAGAGTCATAAGAACTGTTGATGATTGCCTTAAAGTGCAGTCCGATATAAATAATTTGTCCAAATACTGTGAGGACAACCAGCTTTTCCTTAATAGTGATAAATGTTTCATAATTAGTTATACGCGTAAAACTAAACCAATTCATTTTCATTACACCATATTTAATCAAATACTTACAAGGGTGAAAACAATACGGGATTTAGGTATCACAATGGATGAAAAGTTGTCTTTTAATTTCCACATAGATAAAGTCGTTGAAAGATCATTAAAAATGCTTGGTTTTATAAACAGATGTAGCAAACCATTTAAAAACGTACATACTATCAAAATATTGTATTTTACATTTGTACGGTCAATTTTGGACTTCGGATGCATAATATGGAATCCCTCATATAAATTACATGTCGATCGACTAGAAAGAGTACAACGAAGGTTTATTAATACCTTAAATTATAGAAACAATTGTTATTCAAACACATATGAAGAATCATTAAAAATTTACTGTTTATCATCTTTAAAAACACGCCGATTATATTTTGATTTCCTTGTTCTTTATAAAATTCTAAACGGACTGATTGATTGTCCTGATATCCTATGTAGAATAAATTTCATTTCTAAAAGTAGATATTTATCACACCCCTCTCGTGTAAATCAACTGAATGATAAAAATATGCAAATATTTGTACCACCTTCTGCGAACAGAAACTATACGCGTAATCGTTTTCTTATCAGAAGCTTAAATAATTATAACAAAAAATTTTGCAATATGCATAACTTAGAATCAGATGTAGATATATTTCACAATTCAATCAACAAATTCAAAAAACTTATGCTTTCCAATTTATAATATTGTGTGCAGCTTTATTGTTAACTTAAGTTTTGCATTGTTTAATGTTGGATCATTAACCATTAGACTAGACTGCCTCGGTGGCGTAGTTGTATTATGGTACGACTGCAATGCTGAGGTCTCGGGTTCGATTCCCGGGTCGGGCAAAGTGATATTGAGTTTTTCTATTCAGTATCAGCTTGAGTCTGGAATTTGTGCCCGATATGGCGATGGGCTCGCCCCCTATCACATCATGGGACGGAGTAACGGCGAAAAGTGGGTGCACTGGTTGCGCCTCTGCCTACCCCTTCGGGGATAACATTTAATACTTATTTTTTTTTGTTATGTTTAGCAATTCATTAGTGAACATTGACACTCTTGGAAAACTTTACGTAATGCAACACTTCTGTTTTTATTATGCTTTTATTATATGTTTCTTATATCCCTAAGATATTCTTGTTTTGTTCATGGAGACAAAGTTAATCATTGTAAAATTATTCTTCTATTCGGCACTAGAGGTCTATAACATTAAGTTCATATTAGAATAAGTAAATACTTATAACTGTACTAAACATATTTGTATGACTGTTTGTTGCCAAAATAAAATAAAATAAAATAAAATATATATAGATAGATAGCTCAACCACAATAGCTTCTGTAATCTGTCATCCGGTTGGCGATTTACGATATACCCACTACGCAGTACTTACGTATCCACGTAAACAGAATCCCACCAAAAACATAAATGTAAAAAAGGAGAGCCAAGTTCAATACAAAAATTATGCTTGGCTGTGGGCCAAGTCAAATCTAACCTACTTTAAGATCTCACATTTTTAAATAACAGCAATTGTTATAGGTATCCAATAAAGCAAAGATTGATTTAAGGATTTTGCATAGAACCATGGACTAATAAGAGTATAGACTGACGATCCCCATACATTGAAGCGTTCACCTGAAAAAGTGCAAAATCCCGGCTTATTGCTAGATGGCGCTGATAATTAGCCTGGAAACTTCAACATCTGCCGGGTTTCAAAAATGTCCCGTTAGGGGGCATTGTATAGTAAAACAAAATAGTTTAGCATTAGAATGGACATACAACAGATGGCAGTAAGGCGCTTCACACACTGCCCCGCACCACGCGCGCGGGTGAGTGTGTGAAGTCAAGGACGATGTCAGAGCCACAAGCTATTTTATCAAGGTTCACTTGTTTAGCGACAACCGGGGATCAACGTGATTTTGTTGATTTTTTACCAAATATTTTGCATGTGCGGTGCATCAGCTTACAAAAGTCAGTTGGTTATGTTAAGTTTACATGATTATTATAGTATTTTTTTAGGCTTTTAGGCTTAAAGGGCAGATCCAATGTTAGAATTGAAAGAAGTGGCCGCCATTTAGAATTTCTTTGTTTTAAGGCCAATTGACCTCAAAATCGATAGCTGGGAATATCTTTGTTTACGAGAGACGGATCCACGGCTAGAATTAATAAAAGTGGCCGCCATTTTGAATTTCTTTATTTTAAGGCCAATCGACCGCAAAATCAATATCTGCGCATATCTTTAGTTACAAAAGATGGATCCAATGTCGGAATTGTAAAAAGAGGCCGCCATTTTGAATTTCTTGTTTAAAAGCCAATTGACCTCAAAATCGATAGCTGGGTACATCTTTGGTTACAAAAGACGGATCCAAGGCTAAAATTGATAAAAGTGGCCGCCATTTTGAATTTCTTTGTTTTAAGGCCAATCGACCGCAAAATCGATATCTGCGCATATCTTTAGTTACAAAAGATGGATCCAATGTCGGAATTGTAAAAAGAGGCCGCCATTGTGAATTTCTTTGTTTTAAGGCCAATTGAACTTAAAAATCGATATCTAGTAATTTTTTAGCTTTTATCTATAAAAGGCAGATCCAATGTTAGAATTGAGAAGGCACCGCTATTTTGAACTTGTTTTAGGGCCCATTAGCTTTAAAATCGATATTTGGGCATGCCTTTAACCACAATATAATGATTCGTTTTGATTGTGATAAAAATGAGCATCATGTTGGATTAATTATTTGTTTTCAAAGTCTTCCATCAACCATACAGCCTGTAAAGTGTAGAAGTTTCATAGAAGATTGACTTCCAGAAACAGATTTGTTTGAAATAGCAACGGTAGCTTACTATTCAATATTTTCAAGTTAGTTGAGACCACAACTGTGAGCTTTTAACACTTCTTCATGTGCATTTTAATAATTTATTATAACCAACCGTTGCAGAAACCAGTGTTATTGTAAAATCAAGCAAACTTCTGGCTTTCAGAAGTGTGGGATATTGAAAATTAAAAAAAAAATTTTCTTGCTTGGCTCACTTCTGTTCATCCCACATTATGTTAATAATTTCAAAGTTATGTCAATAGTTTGACTTTATTCAACTACATTTTACACTATTTTAATGGCTTAGTTTTTAAAAATTAAATGGGAATGAATAATTAGAATAGCAATAGATGGTTTAATAACAGATGCTACATAGCAGCGACACCAAACTGTATCCCCTGAATTTATAACATACATTTTTTGGATTGCCTTCCATTATAGAAAAAATTTAAATATATTTTCACATCAAAATTAAATACTTTTAAAAATCAAGAAGGTAATCAACCTAAGTAGCCTTTTAAGTCTGGTGAAAAGGGGTAAGTTAAAAGGGATACAATAATTAAATGGTCACCTAACAAGGTAAAACGATATGGGGGACGAAAAATATGGTAAGATCATTTCTACTACGTGGTTACTTATGCTTATAGCAATATTTCAAATGAAGGTTAACGACTCCCTAATTTTTTACCAATTTTGATGCTTTCACAGAACCATTTACTTTATTTCCTGTTTGCTGCCACAGGCCACGAAGACTTCGAACTTCGTCTTCTAAAATTCGAAGACAATTTATTTATTTTGCGATATAGCAAAGCTGTGATATCGTTATTGAAGAGAATTGAACAAGCTTTGATGGTGGCCATATTACCTACTATAGTTTATAGTCATGTCCAGCGTATTTTGATTTTAAAACCAATAGCCCTTAAACAACAAAATTTAACATGAAACGCAATTTTTTAAATTCCAACCTCGATTAATTATTCTATTTGGCTAAAGACAAGCCCAAATATCTATCTAAATCCAATCAGTCTTAAAACAATAAAGTTCAAAATGGCGACCACTTTTCTTATGCTCAAGTATCGATTTTGACGTTAATTGGCCTAAAAATAAAGAAGCCTAAATATTGGCCACTTTTTTCAATTATAATATAGGATAAGCCCTTTGTGCCCAAAGCCATTCTCAGAGGTCGATTGGTCTTAAAACAAATAAGTTCAAAATGGCGGCCTCATATTTCAGTTCTGACATCGGATCCGTCTTTTTTAACTAAAGATATGCCCAGATACCGATTTTGAGGTCAATTGGCATTAAAACAAAGAAATTCAAAATGGCGGCCACTTTTTCAATTCTAACTTTGGATCTGTCCCTTGTACCTAAAACCATGTCCAGGTATCGATTTTGAGGTTGATTGGCCTTAAAACAAAGAAATCCAAAATAGCGGCCACTTTTTCAATACATATATTTTTTTAAATATCTAGTATCCTTTTTGGTGTAAAAAAATATTTAGACACGCGGTAGCGTGTCAAGCCAAGTGCAAGCAAAGTAACTGGCTAGCCAGCGCCGAGTGTAATACTACACGAACGGAACGTAATTGTGTGTAACCGTAGGAAACAATCTAAAAATAAAAAAATGTTTAAAAATAGGGGGAGTCCCCATACAAAAAAAATCATTTTTTTGTAGCGTTGGAACCGTTACAAGCAGATATTTGAAACTATCCCAATATATTATGTATTATTATATTAGCTATATAACAAAAATATAAAAATAAAGTTCAGTCAAAAAAGGAGTGGTGTCCCCATATAAAAAACTTGTAATACGCGCTAAACAACCGGCCAACGATGTGTCGTCGGCGGCGCGTGGCACCAGATAACTTAATACCTGCCTAGTTTTCGTTACAAAAAGTAATTATATATTTAAGTGCCAATGCAGTCCATAAATACTCAAAATAATTGTAGTAGTCTGTGAGCTAAACAGTTTATAGCGCCATCTAGGCGTAATAATAACTATCGGATAAACCGATAGTTGTTTATTTTATCCATCCTCTCATTTGCGCCATTGAAATAACCATTTCAAATGATTTTATGGATCTTAGTGCCATCTAGTTGAATTCAATGTACTAAACAGCGAAGTACGCTTCAATGTATGGGGATCGTTAGTCTATACTCTTATTAGTCCATGATAGAACTTGGCACTCATTTAGATCTCCATTCTTTTTGCGGCGAACCCACAGCCAAGCATAATTTTTGTATTGAACTTGGCTCTCCTTTTTTACATTTATGTTTTTGGTGGGATATCATTACATTTTGTAGAGAAAACTAGGCAGGTATTGAGTTATGTGGTGTCGCGCGCCGCCGACGATACACCGTTGGACGGTTGTTGAGCGCGTATTATAAGTTTTTTGTATGGGGACACCACTTATTTTTTAACTTAACTTTATTTTTATATTTTTGTTATATAGCAAATATGATAATACATATATTGGGATAGTTTCAAATATTTGCTTGAAACGGTTCCAACGCTACCATTAATTTTTTTTTGTATGGGTGGACCCTCGCCCCCCCCCCCCCCCTCCTACATTTTAACTTTTTATTTTTAGATTTTTTCCTACGCTTACACACAATTACCGAGCTGGATTTCAAATTTCATCCTTCTAGGTCACCTGGAAGTAGGTTAGGTTTAGGTACTATACCGGGTGGAAGGGAAACGCTCTCTATACCGGAACGGTAAGAGAGAAGAACCATAACATTAACGAAAAACTATATTCATTTGCAAAGCTAAGCGATAATACTTACGATTTTAGTATTTCCGTAATTCATGCGCGCGCAATGTAAAGCGTACAAAGAACTGGGCGGCCGTCGCGCTGCGCCGGGACCGGCCCGCGGTCGTTAACCCGTCAGCTGATGTACGTGTTTCATTACGATTTTTTTTAAATATTGACCTTTTTTACTATGTTTTTCAGAATAATAGTTTGATTATTCTATCCGTACGTGAAGCTGTACAGAAATTTGAGAAAATCCTACTAAAATTGTAACAATGCGATCGCGATTTTTTTAGTGCCATCACGTCAGGAATCACCAATACTATCACCTGTATTCGTTTCCGAGAGCGTTTCCCTTCCACCCGGTATGTCAGTCAGTCAGTACTAAAATTTACGACTTTTAGACCTTCATATCTTTATATCCGTTTGAGCTAGCTTCATGAAATTTAGGATTCTAGATGTCCTTATGGATATAATTAAACACGCGTAGTTTTATGTGTTTACGTTAAAGAGGTTTTGAGTTATAGAAGGGTCAAAAGGGGCACCAAGTGGTTCGTTTAATATAACACTCGGCGCTAGCTAGCCAATTCCTTTGCTTGAACTTGGCTTGACACGCTGCCGCGTGTCTAGATGAAACTACTTCATTCAACCGTATATGCGACGTCATCAATCATTTTTCGTTTTTGTTTTTCTTTTTCTTCTAAATGAAGTAATACAAAAAAAAATTAAACATGTACTATATTCAGAATTGAATAAAACGGATTTTTTGTTTTAGGCACGCTTAGATTTTTAAATGGTATCAAATTCAATGAATATTCTAATTAGCAAGGCCAGCGCCGGACCAAAGCTGGCCGATACTGAGAAATTGCCACACTACTGTGGGAGAACGTAATTGGTTAATATATAGGTCTATTTAAAAATATACGATATTTTTAGATTAGTATTTTTATATAAAATACGAATATTATATTGCATAAGAATAAAAATATGTAGACAACCGGAGGTCTAAACATTGCTTTCAAACGTCCCATATAATTCGCGTCGTATTAGGTGCCAAAGAGTAGTGATGGTCAATTATTACTAACTACTCATTAGCTTGTAGCTGACCTATCAATATTCATAACGTGTCACTGACATCTATTATACTGCGTACTAGTATAATGGACGTCAGTGTAACGTGTTCACGGGGAACAAACGTCACTTGCGAAAGTCGTTTATTCGCACCTACTCGTAGGATTCTAATTAGAAATTTGAAATAACAGCTGTCAAGCTGACATAGAATATTGAGCGGTATAAAAAAAATGTGGAAAAAAACACGATTTATAGAAAATCCAACTAAAAAATCGAAAATTAATTTGAATTAAGAACAGCGTAAATAAGAAAAAAAAATTTTTATTGGAAGTAAAAGTGTATGGTACATGGTGTCAATAGTTATAAAAAAAAATATTGACAGATAATATGAGTAGGATTATCATTTTGATAATATCTTAAAAAGCATCCACGCTTTTGTTTACAATAAAATTAGTTTTTTCTTATTTACACTATTCTTAATTAAAATTTATTCTCTATTTTTTTTGTTGGATTTTCTGTAAGGCGTGTTTTTTAAACTATTATTTATTTTTCACTTTTTAGTTCTGTTCTACGATTATCCAACAGATGTCACTAAAAATAAATACGGAAACTATTATCATATCGATCATCATTATATAGAAGGGTTTCATAGGGATATGTAAAACTGGAGACAGTAAAATATACTTAACAGTTAGCAGGACCTTTCCACCAACGTGATATCAAACATTTTCACTCCCTAACACCCAGCTCTCGTAAAAATATTCCACAGCAAAATTTTCTGTCTGGAAATCGAACTCACTATGTCTCGTTTCTCAGCTGACCACTATATTAATTATTATATATACGACGGATTAATTACTTGATTAATAACAGATCGAGTGGTCTTTGTGTAATCGATACGTCATGGCGTGTAAAACAAAGGAGAAGTCTAATGCATTCAGGCCGATAATAGCTTGGACAAAGACTCCCTTGTATGCTTAATGCTACTTGATGGTACTAGTGCTTACTGCTTCGTAGGTCTTATACTGTTCTATATTAGGGCAATAGACGGAAAAACTAAATTGCTGTTACTGATGAAAATTGTAGACAGGCAGATAATAAATATACCCTTGGCGCATGTTGAGAAAAAAAATTATTACGTTCATCTGAGTTTATCAAATCAAGTTTAACAAAGTAAAGAAAAATAAGGTTTTACTAATAAAAAAAAAACTTTCTGGACGCCTGGGAAATTTGGAATTATCTTCATAATTAGGTATACAGGTGGCTATATATACAGAAGGTATCTGCTAAGTGCTATCCACCCAACATCATTACATTTTATTTGGGTAATTGATTTTCTGATAACATTTGTAGTTGATTACACTTCATGTGGTTTTCCTTTACATAATAAATATTGCAGCAACATACTACGTAGAACTATTCTGTGATTATACCAAGAGCAGTCAAAGTAAAATTTTATAGTATATCTTTATTATCTAAGCTTTATTATAGAATTCATTGCAACATGTTTTTGGGTGGTACTTAAAAATAAAATAGAAATACGGCTGAAGAAATTTATGAATTGACTGAGTATTTACTATTTCCAATAAATAATTATGTATATTAAATAAATATGTTATTAAATGTCCAATAACTAAATAAATTTTACTAGCAAATGAACATTGGCCTGTTCCCCAACATCAAAAACTCATTGCAATCAGATGACTTTTAGGAGTTTATTAATTGTATATAGTATAGAGACTTTCTATCACATTTAAGGAAGACAAAAATATTTGAATTATGGTTAGGAGCTTTGCATATAAGAAACTGTAATCAAGGGTTAATAATTTTTTTTTCTCTCAATTACTCTCTCATTGTAATTTGTCGTAAAGAAAGTTATAAAATTATGATAAGGTCCAATAGTGATTAGTAATTTTCATTTATTTTTATTTGGCAATGACTTTTTTGATATAAAGCTTATGAATGCCATTATCATATCACATCATCACATCATAAGACGGAATAACGACGTAAACTGGATGCACTAGTTGCGCCTCTGCCTACCCCTTCGGGGATAAAAGGCGCGCGCGCGCGTGTGTGTGTGTGTGTGTGTGTGTGTGTGTGTGTGTGTGTGTGTGTGTGTGTGTGTGTGTGTGTGTGTGTGTGTGTGTGTGTGTGTGTGTGTGAGTGTGCGTGTGTGTGTGTGTGTGTGTGTGTTAAACAAATGAATGTGGCTTTTATAAATTTGCAATGAAAATGCAAGAATCAAAATATGCAGATTCATATTTACAAAATCCTCATTTCCTACTGCACTATATGGATTAAAACCAATCAGAGAATTAAACCAAGGTATTTCTAATAAGGTTAAAAGTCAGAGATGCATGCCCTTGGGTTTGAACCTGCGCACATTCGTCTTCTGGCATGTCCGTTCCACTCCAACTAGGATCCAAAGCTTAGAATGACAGACATGGTTTTTTTTTGTTGTGCCCTGTGGTCCAGGGGCATCTAAACAATTTCGCCACGGCATCCCATGCCTGTCGTAAGAGGCGACTAAATGGGGTCTAAATGGGACATGCTTTTGCTATGCAGTAGTGAAAACTTCTGGATAGCATTATAGCTATTAAGTATCAAGTGAATGAGCTGATTGTCTGTTCAGAATAAATATCCCAATAGTTGCAGCATTGTACGTCATTGCAAGTATACGTCATTGTAAAATTAAAGTGAGTCTCACTAAGACTGCACATTTACTTAAATATCCATGTATTATACTTTAAGTTCTGTTACTATTTTCTTTATAATTCATGTACATATGTTCGTAAAGGCGCTTGCTAGCCTCAGTAACATTTATGCACAAATCTGTATACATATTTAGAATAAGATCTATTTGTGTATGTTGTATTGTATATGCTTAATAAAGACATTTTGAAATCAATCAATCAAATCAATAGTTGCAGCAACAGGTTCTTCCAGCTGTGTGTTGTTTAAAACTGTCAATAATTAGCACTTCAAGAAGTTGAATGAGGCTTCTTGTTAATGGAAAGTTACACTTGGATACCATACTTATATTTCTCTGAGTCACATGTTACACACATAGTTGATTTGGGTATCAGCTTGATACTGTAAAGAGATATCCTTCTGGTAGGGAATAAAGTAAATAAACTGGTGCACTGAATTCTAAATTCTGAGTCTGATGAATAAATGAAATGAAATATTTTTTTTTAACACATAAAATGTTATACATTATTTAGATTCATTCAATATTAACTCTACCACCAGTTCGGAAAGCAGTTTTCACTAGCGAAGAATGGGCAAGAAACTCTAGTATTGCTCTCTTCAAAATCAGTTCAAGGTATAAAATACAATTCATAATAAAAAAAAAATAACATGATATAGATAATATATTTGTTATTTTTGTTTAGAGCAGTTCATTTATATCCTCGCAAAAAAGGTAATAAATTTTTGAATCCTATACGAGTGCATAACCCTCTCAGGAATCATGTAATAATTTGGTCTTAAATTCTTCAAGATGTTGTTATTAATCTAAGTTCAATATATACCCCAAATACTTAGATGTAGTAAGCGAAAAGGGCAGACCAGTCCACACAAGCAGCACCCGTTCACGAGTATGACACATGTGCCAGCCATCGGCCTCCTGAACCATGTTGCAGGGAAGTGACCGACCCGGCACATGACGCTAAATAAATAAAGATGACTTACTTTTCTACACATTCACTTACTATGTTTTAATTATAATCAGTGTTCTTTTTAATCCTTTATGTAAATGACATAGCAATTTTGAACATACATCATTTTACTGCAATATGTGAATGAGCTGGAAAGTACTCAGAAATGTCTGTAGAGACAGCACCAGGACTGATGGATTTCAGGTGTGTTGGCTCAGTTCCAAGCACGTCATCCACTAACAACCATAGACATTAACAATCAATATCAATGTTTCAATGCATATTGCTCATGGAGTTTCTTGGTGATGGCAGGATCATGTCTTATTATGACATTGACAACTCTCTGATACTACCAAAGCCCAGATGAGTTATATGGAAATCATATGCATGTTAATGTTTGCAGTAATTTTATTGTTCCCGTCAGTATCACCCCGCCATCATCTAGAACCTGCATGGCTATATGTGTACAAAACATTATGTCAGCGCCAAGTCAAGGTAAACAATGGATTTCCAATAAGTATGACAAGAGTGTGAAACCGTTTCATGCCCTTGACAAACATCCACAATGAGAAGGACTAACAAATTCAAATCATCACACATAGTATCACCATGGACAAATATACATTTTCTGCAATAGAAACTCAGTGAGCTCAAGTAGGGCT
This sequence comes from Lapara coniferarum, assembly GCA_949316025.1. Classification (NCBI taxonomy): domain Eukaryota; kingdom Metazoa; phylum Arthropoda; class Insecta; order Lepidoptera; family Sphingidae; genus Lapara; species Lapara coniferarum. The sequence goes on from OX438922.1 coordinate 819,712, forward strand.
AATGTAATCAACCACCAACCACTATGACCAACCTGTCTATGAGAGCAGAATGTAAAGAGCAAGTGGTACTCACTCAAGGCCGATGGAGATGAGGTGTTGCCCTATGAGGCGCACGATCTCCTGGTCGGTCTGATCCAGGGCGCGGGCGGGCGGCGGCAGCTCGCCGTTGGTCGCGTCGCCGTTGAGGTGGCGCTGTTGCGCGCCGTTGGCGCACGGTTGGTGCATGGCCGCGGGCCGGGCGGGCGGCGACAGCCTGCGGGTCCGCTTGCGCGGCGGCCGGTGCCCTGCGCCCTCGTCCCCCGACTCACTGGAGGCCAGGCTGGCCCGCTGCGCTGCGAGTGCGCGCACCGAGATCACCGGCGCGCCCGCCTCATCGGCCGAGACGCCGCCGCCGACGCCGAGTGACGTCACGCCCGCCACCACCCGAGCTCACTCAACCATCTCCCTTTGTTCGACGCTGCGAAACAGTCGCTTCCTAGATGCCCTCGAGTCCCGACCTTGTGCCCACTTCTCTAATTGTGCGAGTCACGCAGAGTCTCTGGTACCGGTGTGATGAGCTTGGACCACCTTCACTGAGCGACGTCCGCGATGCGTACACAAAAATCAGCTGAAAATGATGCGACAGCTGTCTAATGTCTTTCTACGCCAGTCGCCCTTCTTTTCTGTTTCGGGTGACGTTCGTGTTTTGTTCGGTTGCGCATCGGGCGAAATCGTGTTGTAATAGAATGACCTCAAAATAAATTTATCCATGCAACTAAAATGGTGCAAGCTTATAATAAAATGTAACTGATTATTATAAAGCTTAAAACAAAAGCTTTGAAATCGTTATTCACTGCATGTTAACAAACTTAAAAGGTATAAAATAATAATTATAGTCTTGACATTAAAACAATCGCCTGCTTTAGTCTTTATTCTATGCAATCGCCCGTGCGAATTACAAAGAAATTGCGTAAAACGAAATGTAGGAGCTACTTTACGAATGTTGATATAAAATATAAATAATATATTAAGCGCTTTTAGTAACCAACAATCATATAGGTAACATGTAAAATCACACCGGATTTTTTTTTAAGATGCAGCAATTAAAAAAAGTTATACTGCTAGTAGAAATCTACATTTCCATATGGTATTATAATTCTCTTTGCAATGCGGAGTTTTGGCGGGAACGTAGAAGTGTCATGAGGTGCTCTTGTTTTAATTCATTATTTTGGTGATACTTAGTGTTATATTGCATAATTATGGTGGTATATTATCCAATATAGTTCTATTAAAGTGCTCAAATGAAGTGAATTGAAATGACTGTGCCAATCAAGTGTTTTTCCGTTGCCGCCAAAACTCCTTGATAAAGTCTTGGTAAGGTAGCCACTGCTTTACTACGACATAGTACGTAGGAAAAAAAAAAAAGTCAACCAAAAATATTACTTAAGACGAGGCTGTATGGGCTCGAACCCTTTGCCTTCCCTAAAGGGAAAATTATAAAAAAAAAAAAAAAAAAAAATCTCTTTGCAATGCAAAGTTTGCATGTATCTATCTTTATAAACATGCCAAGGGTGAGAACTGAGATGTCAATAGTGTGAAGTGTCAAACAAAATATAAATACGAAATGTTTCGATAAATTTTTATACCTTTTTTTTTATTAAAAAGGAAGCGATGGATATAATTATAATTAAGCTTACATTACTTTATTTATTTATTAGGCCGACCAATTTGCAACTTCTTATAAATGTTAGAAATCAGGTAAATATGAAAACTTTATAGTAAAAATTCTTCGTTTTACGAGGATTAGATGATTATAATTTCAATTATTTTTACAGGGCGGTGATGTTATGCAGGAAAACATAACAGCGAACGTGTCCGAAGATACAGTCGTTCTGGAGTTCATGCGGCTGGATGGTGTATTTGTGTCGCAGCTCGTCGATTTCACCAATGTAAGTAAAGCATTGAATCATTACCCTGTTGTAAGGCCATCCACTGAAACACTAAACTTAGGGCCGTATTAATAGATGCAAATCAATTCAGTCTCAAGTATGATGTTACCTGTGACGCTGTCAAGTTAAGGTCAGCATCTTAAGATAGTCACTCTTTAATAAACACCTATTGACATGAGCTCAAATGATATCTTGACTCGTCAAGCCCCGCTACGGACGTCGGCGTTCTAGTATATAGGGTTTCCGCATACATTGTACATTATTTTTTTTTGTTTATTGTGTTGTTGCTTGTATAACAATATTATATGATAATGCATACTTATATGATTGCAACACCTACATAATAAATTAATAAATATGTAAATAATTCATTTATAGCCTCTAAGATTACATTACCTATATATTGTCCATCCAACCATTTATTTAACTATTGACAGTTTGGTTTCTAATCAATTGGGATGTACTCATGCGTTACAGATTCGATTTCTTGTAATAATCGATTTAATTTATGAAGAAGTTTTGATTGATTAAACACATCGAAATCTTATTTTTACTCAATATTTTGTACTAGCTTTTGCCCACGGCTCTGCCCGCTTTAAAGAGTTTTTCTGGGATAAAAGTTCCGCTTTATATTTTCCCGGGATAAAAAGTAGCCTATGTGTTAATCCAGGACATGATCTACCCGTGTGCCAAATTTCATCGAAATCCAGAAAATATTTATTATTCAGAAAATATACACATCCAAACTCTTAGGCGTGTTTTTAAAACAATCCTACTAATATTATAAACGCGAAAGTTTGTAAGAATGTTTGGATGTAGGGATGTTTGTTACTCTTTCACGCAAAAACTACTTCAGTAGTTTTTGCGTGAAAGAGTAACAAACATCCATACAAACTTTCGCGTTTATAATATTAGTAGGATTGTTTTAAAAACACGCCTAAGAGTTTGGATGTGTATATTTTCTGAATACAAATTTCTTCTGTAGGTATACCGGGTGGAAGGGAAACGCTCTCTATACCGGAACGGTAAGAGAGAAGAACCATAACATTAACGAAAAACTATATCATTTGCAAAGCTAAGCGATAATACTTACGATGTTAGTATTTCCGTAATTCATGCGCGCGCAATGTAAAGCGTACAAAGAACTGGGCGGCCGTCGCGCTGCGCCGGGACCGGCCCGCGGTCGTTAACCCGTCAGCTGATGTACGTGTTTCATTACGATTTTTTTTAAATATTGACCTTTTTTACTATGTTTTTCAGAATAATAGTTTGATTTATCTATCCATACGTGAAGCTGTACAGAAATTTGAGAATATCCTACTAAAATTGTAACCATGCGATCGCGGTTTTTTTAGTGCCATCACGTCAGCAATCACCAATACTATCACCTGTATTCGTTTCCGAGAGCGTTTCCCTTCCACCCGGTATATTCTATATTACACAATCAGTGGGCTATCGAATATTGATCGATAATTAATATCGGAGCTGGAGAGCAAGTCGGTTCACTATGGAAAAGTAAAAATGGTGTCCATAAACTGGTCAATTATTTTGTTTTCGATTCCTTGTCAATCGTTATAAAATTTCATAGGCGTGCAGTATGTCAAAAGTTAAATAAATGGTTGGACGGAGTATAGTTATTATTTATAAAATAATGTTAATAAAATTTTAAACAAATGTAATTCATACTATTATAATATTACAGGAGGTGGAAGCAGTGAAAGTAATAATACCTGGAGAGGAGGAACTGGGCCAGAGTGGGCATCAGACACTGTGCTTCCTTACGCATGCTGCACAGGCTGACTTCATCACCCCTGATGCCATGGCCAAGCTGAGACAGGTGACTTTTCTATTATTCAACTGCCTTTAGCTTTAGTTATCAAAAAATATTCATGTCCCAATTTTAAAATGCAGTGGTATTTTATGAGATAAAACAATACATATTCTGGCTAATATTTTACTAGAATAGGGTTTTTTTCTTAACAGAAAAATGCAGGCACAGTTCGCGTAGCGGAGGAAGACAAGGGTTGGCGGCAGACTACGGCGACGTCGTGGGCGGGACGAGCCACGCGCCTGCTGTCAGTGGCGGCGGCGCGGCACTGCGCGCAGGCGAGGGACAGGGTGTATCTGCGTGCCGCAGATCTTGCCCGATGGGCACCCAGACCTGGTATTATGCATGTTATTACTATATTATTCTTAATACTGTATGTTTATGTGTAGTACTGTTTGCCAGTGGCGATAGCCTAGTTGGGAGTGGAATGGACTGCTGAGATGAATGTCCACAGGTTCAAACCCCAAGGGCACACACCTATGACTTTTCTAAAAAGTTATGTGTGTATTCTTTGTGAATTATCGCTTGCGTTAACGGTGAAGGAAAACATCGTGAGGAAACCTGCATACCTGAGAAGTTCTCTAAATTTCGAAGGTATGTGAAGTCTACCAGCCTGCAACAGGCCAGCGTGGTGGACTAACCCTAACCCCTCTCAGTAGTAGAGAAGGCCCGTGCTCAGCAGTGGGTAGTATTTAATATAGGGCTGGTATGGTATGGTACTGTATGTTATCAACTAACATACATTGCCCACCAAATAACTAGAAACTGCACAGTGGTTGATTTACAGGTCTGATTGAGGTGAGGTAAGAGCGTGGAGGTGAAGTTACGCGTCGTTATAAATACTCGCCGGGCACGTTCCGCGATCTCCTCGAGTCAATTCTAACGAAAAGTGTTATTTAAAATTAAAATGACGCCACGGAGGTGTGTCAGTTTTAAAGAGACAAGCAATGCAGTTGTTATGTCATGGCCATCAATATTTGGCATAGATAAATAATTTATTATACAGACAATACCACAAAACATAGCGTACAAAATATATTGAAGTTATCTTATAACTAGCTTTTGCCCACGGCTTCGCCCGCGTTAATAATTTTTTCCGGGCTAAAAGTACATACATAAAAACCTTCCCGTTGAATCACTCTATCCAACACATTTATTTGTATAAAGATTAATATTATGACGTTGATACAACTCTTAACAAATAATGCATTAATTTCGACCAAATTTGATTACCATAAAAACGGTTCTAGAGAGTTTATTTTAAAAGATAGACATATACTGTCGCGGACTTTTTTTTAGATCATTTCAAGAGGAATAATTCTTTCATACATATATTTTTGGTATCTTGAACCGTTTTCGCAGCGCACGCAATGGAAGCCCTCAAGGATGAATAATTTTCCCCGCATTTTTCACATTTTCCATTATTTCTTCGCTCCTAATAGTTGCATCGTGATGTTATATAGTCTATAGCCTTCCTCGATAAATGGTCTATTCAACACAAAAAGAACTTTTCAATTCGCACCAGTAGTTCCTGAGATTAGCGCGTTCAAACAAACAAACAAACTCTTCAGCTTTATAATATTAGTATAGATAATATCTCCTAGTATAGATAATGACTGCCTCGGTGGCGTAGTGGTGTTGCGTACGCATTACGAGTACGATTTGCGCGCTGAGGTCCTGGGTTCGAATCCCGGGTCGAGCCAAAAAAATTGTGACTGGGTTTTTCCATCTTAAAATTTACTCAGTCGCAGCTCGGAGTCAGGAAGTTGGCGGTGTGATACCCCCGTGCCTCGGAAAGCACGTAAAGCCGTTGGTCCTGCGCCTGATCTCTCTCCGGTCATGTCGGATTGCCGTCTCACCGGACTATGAGAGTGAAGGAATAGCGAGTGCACCTGTGTATTGCGCACACACTTGTGCACTATAATATCTCCTGCGTACCTGGCTGATCTCCGTTGAGATTGGCCGCCGTGGCCGAAACTGGCTAGGAGGATTTCATAGATAATAAATATTAATACTAGCCCTGTATTATATACTGCCTACTGCTGAGCACGGGCCTCCTCTACTGAGAGGGTTTTAGGCCTTAGTCTACCACACTGGCCTAGTGTGGATTGGCAAACTTCACATACCCTCGAAATTCTTATGGAAAATTGTCAGGTATATAGATTTCCTCACGATGTTTTCCTTCACCGTTAAAGTGAACGATAATTGATAAACAATACAAAACTAACTTTGAAAAGTCAGAGGTGTGTACCTTGGGTTTCGAACCTCCGGACATTGTCTCGGCAGACCGTTCTATTCCCAACTAGGCTATCGTCCACTTAAAGTTATCTCAACTGTTAATAAAATATAATGTAGTAGTTAAAAAATTATAGTATTAATAGGTACTCTGATTAAAAATCGTCAAATGATTTTGCGCTAGGATTTGTGTACGCAGTTGCCGTCATATTGGTTCAAATTTCGTGGTGCGTGCTATGCATAATTCATAAACAGGTATGGACCAATCTTCATACATGTCAGCTGTAACTCCATTCCCCGCGCACGCGCTTCTGTCGGATTCCTCAGATGGGAAACCGCCACTGGGAGCGTGCGTGTCTGAAAATGATGGCAGTAAAGAGTGCATCTGTCATTTAGAGGTATGTTGGTAAAGTAGTCTGCATCCAGTAATAATGATAATGGGGGTAATGCCATTGATAAACTACAAGACCGCATGAATTTTAAAGTGGCATGGGTGCTTGGATATATTATTATGTCAATACCAAAAGACTCCACATAAACACATAGCTGAGTTCAATTATATAAACAAGTACACAACTCATGTAAACCCATTTGAAAGTACATAATGTGTGATGTTACAGGTATGTGTAAACTGGTATCCCTGTGGGCTAAAGTACTGCAAAGGTAAACCACAAGGTGGTCTCAGCTACCGCTGCGGGATCAAGACCTGCCACCGCTGTTACCGCTACCACTTTTACGTGCGCCGGCGCGACGGGTGCCTCAACTACACGTGACGGCGCGACCGGCCGCCGCGCCATCTCTGCCTCACCACACTAGTAATAGTTGTACATAGTTATAAATACTGACAGTAGATTTCTACCTCAGTCCATTGGCTCAATTGAAGTGTTCAAAATGAGACATGTGGTTCACGAACATTGCGAGGCGGAGTTTACTTGATGAATCATTGTTGGTTAAAAACCAGCATAGAGTTTATAGCAGTCAGACTTACAGATTCCTTATGCTATATGTAAAAGAGAGTTGTGTTAGTTACACCATTTATAACTCGAGAATGGCCGAACCGATTATCATGTTCTTTGATTTTTTGGATTTTTAACCGTTCCGTTCTGAATAGCAGATTAACTATAAAAATATCAGGAAAGTTCACGATCAAAGAAATTTTGAACGAAATTCATTTTCGCATACATTTTTATTCGTAAGTTTAAAAAATGAACATGGCATTGTATATATTATCTTTTTGACAACTGCTTCAGTAGTGCAGTCCATGTAACACTTCCAAAGAGTAGGTATATAATAATGTTATATTACTTCCTTTCATTGCATACCGTTGTGCTTAGCTGTTATGCGATTAACTAGCATCTTTTTTGAGATTTCACCAATTTTATTCAGTTTTCGTATTGAAACATGGTGTTTCAATTTGAATTCCATTTCTATTAGTTTTTCATTCTAAGATCAACCAATGTTATAATACCGCGATTTAGAAGAACAACATGATCGCGTCTTTTCCATGAGGTATATGGTGGAGAAACATTTGGCAAAATCAAAAAAGTCTTTTGTGCCTCCGTAAACTTGGAGAAAGCTTATGATCTTGTGCCGAAGAATGAGCTGCGGTCAACCTTGTCATTAACGTATGGGACTAAGGGCCAGCTGCTGAGGGCATTGAAGTCTCTGTAATGAGATTTCCAAAGCTAGTATCAGAGTAAAGGGAGTAGAATAGGGATTCGCATTACTGTGCTGTTGCCAATGCTTATGTATGGAAGTGAATGTTGGTTTGACAGAAGCACGAAAGTGGAGTAAACGCAGTGGAAATACACTCCGTACCGAGTACATTATGTGGTTTCATTGTTACATCAAAAGATACAATAACATGTTTGTTTAATATAATGTGCTAAATGATTTTTTTTATTATATATAATTATGCCATTAGATGTATGGAATTATATACTATTGTTCTACTGTACTGGTTGACTGGTAGAGAATGACTGGCATTCATTCTAGCTTTACATAATATGTATAAAGTACAAATAAAGAATGCTGTTGTTTCTTAAGTAACATGTTGATGCTATGACAATATTGTATAATTGTAAATATTATGTTATATCTTGTATGCCTGTGAATATTCTGTTCTTTTATTTAAAAAAAGATTAAGCAGAACAAAATGCAGGTTGTTTATACCTTTTAGTATATTTGATTTGTATGTTTTATAACGAATTAAAGCTTACATTAAACAATATCATCAAATAAATTAAGTCAAGAATAAAATGAATCTTTTCTAAATTGTATTTATTTACATTTGTATAAGTAAACTATTTCTATATTTTCAATTTATTAAACAATGTATGAATTGTTTCATTTCTTTTGTTTTACACATTACTTGACTTCTTGAATTTGGTGAAGAAAATGAAAGTCTTGTCTGCAATATAATTTTGCATTCATTTTGATTACTAACAGACAGGCACCCAACCAGATGATTAGATTTTGCAATATGTGTTGACTAAATTTTTTTTATTGAGACACAAACACTTGCTCAAGGCAGATGCATGGGTGGCACAAAGATCTGAAATCTGTTATTACATGTGTGCTGTTACAAAAGCCTACATCTAATTACCTTAAATGTATAATAATTTAATAGCATCCTGGGAAAGGTTCATGTCGGTTTTTCCTGAGCACAAATTGTATTTTCCGTTCCATATCTTCATTGTATATAGCCTTGCAGCGCTCATGGTTTACACGCCGTCTGGTCTGTGGAATAAATAACAAATATTCGTAGCAATTTTCTGTAAATATTCTTTTTAAATACATTCTGATTTTAAGGATATCGCGTACTTGGATAATTCTTGTCTTATTTTTCTGTAAACGTAACAAATTCAGCCTTTTTTTTTACAAATCAATGTCTTAGTTTTGAGCTAACATTAAATGACTTACCTGAAAAGGTTTTTCATAGTATCTGGTAAGTCTATACTGCTCCAAGATGCCTTCTTTCCCGAGAATTCTATTAACTAATCTGCAAGCAGCATCTACATCGTCGTTCTTCACAAATACTGTACGAGCTATGAAAGATGGGTGTCTGTTGGATAGTAATCTTAATGTTAAAAACATGTTTAGTATTAGTTGCTGGTAAATTAAATTATTTTAACTTTGCACTTCGCAAGAAGAAGTGAGGTTATGTTGTTACGTTCACATTCAGGGATACCAGATAGTGTCTTAACTCTTACTAAAGTCACTAATACTGGTTACGGGTACAGATGTCGCCGAATGTTGGTATTTAGTATTTACTACTTGACCAAAAAAAAAATGGTACACACAATAATGCAAATAAATTGCAACTGTGGTCTATAATATGAAGAATGTGTATAAAACTACAATTTGTAAACCCTCTTCCATTCTTAGGTTACTACTATTCTTACTACCGTTTTTGTTTTCGAAGCATGTCATCATGCAACAAGAATTGATATTTTCCTACATGCAATACCTACCGCAATGTTTATTCCTACCGCCAAGCAGCAGTGTGCACGCACTGTTGCGTTTCGGTTTGAAGGGCATTGTAGCCAGTGTAACTACAGGACATAATGAGACTTAAAATCATGTCTCAGGATGATGAGCGCAGTGGAATGGCACACAGTACTTTGTAAACCAAGGTTCTGGATGGTATTTCTACTGTTTATGGGTGGTTGTATCACTTACCATCAGGCGAACGGCATGCTCGTCTCGTCATTTAATCCTATAAAAAAAAATGCAACAACAAAAAAGTTTATTCAGTGGTAAATGTTGAAAGTTTGTATTATTGAATGCGTACCAACCAAGAAACTTATTTGAGTATAAGCTTCTTGGTATCAACACAAGTTTGGTACATGGTACAAGACCCTGAAAAATGGTACCAATATCAGGAAACTGGTACATCTGTGGTCTGGCATCCCTGTTCACATTTGACATTAGACCAGTGTAGGCAACAAGATTTTTAAAAAATCCGTCAAGTTTGTCGTATATTTCCTCATAATAATAACTGGCTTTAGTTATTATTCTGAGTATATTTCTGTCAAAAATCCGTTCCATCAAGTATCAACAATTGACAAGGGCGTAGTTTTCACATGGTGGGTAGGAGGGTGCAAGCATGTGTTCTTGCCACCCCATGACAACAAAAACACTTATGGCACGTATGTAAAATATAAATTTAACATACTGTAAAATATATATTTAAAAAATGGAAGTAAATCATGACAATTGATGAAAATTTAGGCCCGGATTTTCTTTCTGCCTTTCTTCTTCGACTCATCATGGCTTAGGTAGCTAGTCAAAGGCTGGTAGGTTAGCTAGAATAGGACCTTTTTATCCTCGCCGGCGAGGACTGTGGCGTTTCCTTTCTTCGTAATGTAACGATACTCCTTCCCTTTCTTTTATATCAGCTCCACTTCTTCCCTAGCCCTATTCCCGTCCGCAATGTTCGTGTCCTCTGTACCTATCAGCCCATGCTGGTTGTTCGTAGTTTAATGTAGGTACTATAAATTATTTAATTGGTATATATATTATGTACCGATATGACTGCCACATGATATGACTGCCTCGGTGGCGTAGTTGTATTAAGGTACGACTGCAATGCTGAGGTCTCGGGTTCGATCCCCGGGTTGGGCAAAGTGATGTTGAGTTTTTCTATTCAGTATCAGTATAGTATAAATATAAAGTATATAAGAGTTTTGAAGGAAATATATAGTAAAAGTAAGGCTACAGTAAAGCTAGAAAGAAAAGGAAGTACATTTCAAATAAAAAGAGGCGTAAGACAAGAGGATCCTATCTCACCAAACCTTTTTAACGCTCTATTAGAGCATATATTTCGGCAACTTGAATGGACAGATATGGGAATAAATATAAACGGCGAGTATTTGAATCACCTTGGCTTTGCCGACGACATAGCGATAATATCTGAATCACATGAACAACTCCAATATATGATTGAATCACTTAATCGCTTCAGCAAGGAGTGCGGTTTAGAAATTAATCCAGATAAAACATGTATAATGACAAACGGTGAGCAGAAACCAATATATGTACAGAACAAAAGTATTTGCTATGTTTCCGAATATATCTATCTCGGTCAAAATATTACACTTAAAGGATGCTGTGAAGAAGAGGTGGTGAGGCGAATCAAAAAGGCCTGAGGCACTTTCTAGTCTCTCAAACATATATTCATACCAAAATGAGATTTAAAACTAAAGAAAAAGGCATTCGACTCTATAGTGACTCCAACACGGCTTAAGCAGTCAAACCTGGCCTATCACAAAAAATATTATCAATTGAGTCAATATCTTTCAAAGAGCCGTGGAGAGACATATGCTTGGAATAAGGATAGCAAACAAAATAAAAAACATAAAAATTCGAAAACAAACAAAATTAATAGACGCAGCAAAAATGTTATGTCGACTTAAATGGCGATGGGCAGGTCATGTATCAAGAACAAGAGATGACAGATGGACTGAAAAGATGCTACACTGGTACCCGCGAGACCAAAAACGCCCCCGAGGACGGCCACGACGACGCTAGCGAGATGACATAGAAGCTATCGCTGGAAACACCTGGACACGAATTTCACAACAAAGAGATGATTGGTGAAAGATGGAGGAGGCGTATGTCCAGAAATGGACAACCCATTAAAGTATCATATAATAAGTTTGGTATGCATGCATGAAATGTAATATGAAATGTTAATTCTATTTAAGTCTATTGTTCAAATCAAATTTAATACTTAATACAAATAATAGACTGCCTCGGTGGCGTAGTTGTATTACAGTACGACTGCAAAGCTGAGGTCTTGGGTTCGATCCCCGGGTCGGGCAAAGTGATATTGAGTTTTTCAATTCAGTGTCAGCCCGGAGTTTGGAATTTGTGCCCGATATGTCGATAGGCTCGCCCCCTATCACATCATGGGACGGAATGTCGGCGAATAGTGGGTGCACTAGTTGCGCCTCTGCCTACCCCTTCGGGGATAACAGGTGTGTGTGTGTGTGTGTGTACAAATAATAAAATTAATACTAACAAACAAAAATAAAAAAGAATAAAATAATAATTATAATAACTAATAATGATAATAAATAGTTGTGTGTGCAAAATAATATACATTTTACATAATATATAATATTAATTATACATCAATCTACTTAAAAATTACTTCTATATATTTTATTGTGAGTTAGGAAATAAAGGCTATTTTATTTTATATATTTATTCAGTATCGGCTCGGAGTCTGAAATTTGCGCCCGATATGGCGATAGGCTCGCCCCCTACCACATCATGGAATGGAATAACGGTGAAAAGTGGGTGCACTAGTTGCGCCTCTGCCTGCCCCTTCGAGGATAAAAGGCGTGAGATGTGTGTGTGTGTGTGATATATGTACCTTTGTTATTGTCTCTACCCTGTCATGACTTGTCATAAGTGCTTTTTATAAGCCTACTTCATCAATAAATAATTTTGTTTTTTAGCCCCCCCACCCCCCCTCCCCCGTCACATAAGACATAAGAAGTCGTCATTTTTGGTCCATTAAATATCCCATCAGCCGTTAAAAATATGTTTTCCCCTTTCTAACGTATCGAATTCCGCTAGATATTACGGGAAACCCGTTAAGCTGGCAACGCTGCATTAGGCGTCTATTATTGTTTTTATTGGATAAACGTAGAAGAACAGGCTAAGATTATATGAACTTACAGTCTCATGGTCACATTATGAAGTCTTCAATGATGTTCGTAATCGTTCTCTGACTAATATATAGTTATCTGTGATGTTCGTACATTGATCTTACAATGTGCAAAATATGATTATATGTCTGTGAAAATATATCGCATATTATCACGCAATCCGTAAAATCGCTGAGTTATTTTAATTAATACTGATTTGAAATCTCAGAATAATAATTTCCTATTCTTGTAGTAATTTGAGTAGACAATGATAAAACAATGATCCAAAGAGCATTATAATATTTCGGAAAATTTAATCAATGCAAACTATGATGCAAACTGAATGAGGTTTATGATTTATATTATATTGCTCGTGGAGTGCATCCACCACGCATCCACTGACGTCTATTATATTAATAAGCGTATAATAGAAGTCAGTGAGTGCATCACTTTAGGTATTGACCATTGAGGGTTTTTTAATACATCAACGGTATTGCCATTATCTTATAATATAAAATAGTATAATATAAGGATTGTATAAAATAAAGTCGTTTCCCGATGTCTGGCCCTATGTAGTATGCTTAGGTCTTCAAAACTACGCTTATATTATTAATATACGCGTATTAATTTTGATGCAGTTTTTTAATAGATAGAGTAATTCAAGAGGAAGGTTTATACATTGTATAATACATGCATACCTAATACAGTAGAGGAACACTAATAATTTTAGACCTTACTGTCCGAAGTTTTGGATTGGGGCCAATACAACTTGGCTGAATTCAACCCCACAAAGAAACAAGTTTGTGCGTTTACCGCAAACAAACTCCATTAGTCGTTTAGTAAATTCCAAGGCATTCCTCCACCACAGCCAGTATGGAATTTTTCGTGTCGACATATCGAGTGACGTTCAGTTCCGCGGTCACCTTGAGGGCCTCAAATTGGTCTCAAGGAAGCTTGGCGTGCTCAACAAATCGAACCGATATTTATGTCGGGCCATCGCCTGCAAATTTATAAGGCGCAGGTTCGGCCCCACATGGAATATTGTTCCCATCTTTGGACAGGGGCTCCCCAGTCCCCAGTAGGTACCTACCAGCTTCTCCCTCTTGACCGTATTCAACGTCGGGCAGCTCAAATCATCGACGACCGTTTTCTTTCAGACCGGCTTGATCTTTTGGCATTGCGCAGAGATGTAGCATCGTTCTGCATTCTCTATCGCATTTACCACGGGGGTGCTCTGAAGAATTCTTTGGACTTTTCCCTGCTGCTGAGTTCCATCACCGTACAACGCGGCAAAACTCCGAATTCCATCCACAACACCTCGGAGGTTGGAAATCCACCACTGTAGGTACGTTTCAACCGACATTTTTTCATCATCATCATCATCATCATCAGCCTTTATCAGTCCACTGCTGGACATAGGCCTCCCCTAATGAGCGCCATAGCGCCCTGTCTTCAGCTTGCCGCATCCAGCATCTGCCTGCAGTCTTTCGCAGATCGTCATCCCACCTGGCCGGAGGGCGTCCTACACTACGTTTGCCCAGTCGCGGTCTCCACTCAAGAACACGTTTACCCCAGCGGTTGTCGGTTCTTCGCGAGATATGGCCAGCCCACTGCCACTTCAGCTTGCTAATTCTTTGAGCTATGTCGATAACTTTGGTTCTCTGTCGGATGTATTCGTTGCGAATCCTATCCTTCAGAGAAACTCCAAGCATAGCTCTCTCCATAGCCCGCTGAGCGACTTTAAACTGGTGGACCAACCCTACCGTGAGTGTCCATGTCTCGGCTCCGTAGGTCATGACGGGTAGGACGCACTGATTGAAAACTTTCGTTTTCAAACTTTGCGGTATGGATGACGAAAAGACTCGACGTAGTTTTCCAAACGCTGCCCAGCCCAGCTGGATCCTCCTCTTGGCCTCCTTCTCAAAATTGTTTTTACCCATTTGCAGAATCTGCCCAAGGTAAGTATACTCGGAAACAATTTCAAGAAGGTGGCCATGTACGACCACCGGTCCTGGCTCAATGTGGCCATTGATCATGACTTTGGTTTTATCCAAATTCATGCCAAGACCGATGCGTCGCGAGGCTGAAGCTAGGCCGTCCAGCATCCGGTTCAGCTCCTCCAGTGACTCCGCCATTAAGACTATGTCATCTGCGAATCGAAGATGTGAGATGTGATCGCCGTTTATGTTAATGCCCATACCTTTCCAGTCCAGCGTCTTAAACATATCTTCCAACGCGCTAGTGAACAGTTTCGGCGATATCACATCACCCTGTCTCACTCCCCTGCGCAGTTGGATGGGTTTAGACTGCTGGCCCTGTACTTGGACACTCATGGTGGCGGCGTTATAGAGGCATCTCAACACCTCGATATAACGATAGTCTACTTGGCATCGCTGTAAGGATTCCAGAACAGCCCAGGTTTCGATAGAGTCAAAGGCTTTCTCATAGTCCACAAAGGCCAGACACAGGGGCTGATTATACTCTTCGGACTTCTGTATAATCTGCCTCACTGTGTGAATGTGGTCTATGGTGCCATATCCTCCGCGGAAACCGGCCTGTTCCGGTGGCTGGAACTCGTCTAGTCTCCTGGCGAGACGGTTCGTAACTACGCGTGAGAACAGCTTATAGACGTGGCTCAGGAGTGTGATTGGTCTGTAATTTTTAAGAAGGGTTTTATCTCCCTTCTTAAAAAAGAGCACAACCAAACTCCTGCTCCACGCCTTTGGAGTTCTCCCACTATGAAGGACGGAATTGAAGAGGTTCTTTAGCTCCTGTATAACAGGAGCTCCTCCTGCCTTCAGAAGCTCTGAAGTAATTCCGTCCTCACCTGGGGCTTTTCCATTTTTAAGCTGCCTCAGAGCTAGCACGATCTCGTCTTGACTGATGTCAGGCAGTTCGTCACTGTAGTGGCGCGTCAGGGTGGCTCTGGAATCATAGTCTTGTTGAGAAGGAGGGGCATGTGCAGCGTACAAACGGCCGTAGAAATCCTCTATCTCTGCAGAGATCTCCGGTTTCGACAATACGGTCCTCCCGTCGTGCGTTTTAAGCTTCGTCAGGTGGCTCCTGCCAAGCTGCTGAGTGAATACTTTGGACCCTCGGTTTCGCTCTATCGCCTCTTCAATGAGGCGAGTGTTGGAGCTCCGAAGGTCGCGCCGTACCATCTTCGCAATTTGCTTATTCAGGTTTGACCTCTCTGACGAAGTCGCTTGGGTGGTTTCCCGTCTTTTTGTCATCAGCCCGAGAGTCTCATCCGAGAGTTTAGACTTCTTACCCGTACGCTGCTTTTGGCAGAACTTGATGCCCTCGTCCCTCAACGTTTCAACCAGATTGTGTAGGGTCTCGTCAGCGTCATCAGTGGGTTCTAAGGCAACAAATCTATTCCCGAGAAGCTGCTGAAACTTCTCGGTGCCCGCCATGATTTGGATTGGGTTAGGTCGGAGCGTGGACATCATCAGACGGTTTCTCTCAAGCTTCAAATTAATATTCAGAGAGCCCCGGAGAAGTCGGTGATCGGATCCGGTATTGAACCTATTGATCACTGAGACATCTCTGAATATGTGCTTACTATCCGTCATGATGAAGTCGATCTCATTTTTTGTCACAGTGTCGGGGCTTTGCCATGTCCACTTCCTCTGAGGTTTTTTCTTGAAGAAAGAGTTCATCAAAAATAACTCCTCTTTCTCAAGGAAGTTGACAAGCATTTGCCCCCTGTGATTCCTGAGTCCATAACCATGCGGGCCTATTCGGGATTCGTTGCCACTCCGGGTTCCCACCTTGCCGTTAAAGTCCCCCATAACAACGTTGAAGTGAGCCTTAGCGGTGTTGTGTAAGGCTTTGGATATGTCTTCATACATATCCTCAACTTCATCATCCGAGTGTGTCGAGGTCGGTGCGTAAACCTGAATGACCTTCATGCTGTAACGCTTAGACAGCCGAAGGATCAGGTACGCTACCCTGGTCGACACACTGGAGATTTCTTCAACGTTGTTAGAGAGGGCCTTATTGACGAGGAAACCTACGCCACCCTGGGATGTTTTATCACCCTCGCGAAAGTAGAGAAGATGGCCCGAGTCTAGGGTTACGGTGTCCTCCCCCTCTCTACGGACTTCACATAACCCTAGAATATGCCATTTAATGTTCTCTAACTCCACTTCCAACTGCGCTAGATGATGGTCAAGCCTCAGAGTGCGTCCGTTAAACGTAGCCAGGGTCAGTTTGGTTAATGAATGGTAGCCTGAGGTAGCCCGGTGATTCTTAGCACCCCCTGCCCCGCCGTTACCGTAGCCGCTACCATGGCCAGGGATAGCGAGGCGGCCGGGAACTAGGGGCCATTTTTTGGCTTCAGTCATCATTTGAGGGTAATGCCCGTAATCCCCACGCTGGGCATGCGGGTTGGGGATCGCAGTTCAGTTGTGTTGTTCTGCAGGGGGCGCTGCTGCCCACCCCCCGGTTTTGTTTCCCTTAGTCGCCTTTTACGACACCCACAGGAAGAGTTGGGTTGGTGCTATTCTGTTGTAGGCCGACACCACACAGCCAATTTTTTATCACGTAGTAATTGCTAAACTCTGGAACCAATTGCCGCCAGCAGCATTTCCGGACAGATGCGAAGCGTATTCCACAAATAAAAGGCCGGCAACGCATCACTGTGCCCCCTGATAATGCAAATGTTCATGGGCGGCGGTGATCACTTACCATCAGGTGAACCGTATGCTCGTTAGCCACCTATGTCATAAAAAAAGTCTCTAATGTGATGTCGTAAATATACACTTTTTTTGAGCTTACATTGCAAACGCTGGCTAAACCCTACAAGATAGATCAAAATAACTGACTACAGTATTGCACGTCTTTAATTAACCCCTGGAATGCCGGGCTCAGTTTGCGTAAAAAACGCTTGCGTGCCGCCCATACATTTGAAAAAATCGGATTTTAGGTGTAAAGGATGTTCCAATTTATATACCATAAAATTATTTTAGTACGAATTTTGAAATTATTTATTTACTTATTTATTGTGGATCAATGGTCACTAAAATATTTAGAAACATTGTGAGATTTGGCATAGACGGCCGCCATTTTGAATTTCTTCGTTTTAAGGCCAATTGACTTCAAAATCGATATCTGGGCAGGCCTGTAGGTACAAAATACGGATCCAATGTTAGAGTTGAAAAAAGTGGCCGCCATTTTGAATTTCTTTGTTTTAAGGCCAATCGGCCTCAAAATCAATATCTGGGCAGGCCTTTAGGTACAGAAGACGGATCCAATGTTAGAATTGAAAAAAGTGGACGTCATTTTGAATTTCTTTGTTTTAAGGCCAATCGACCTCAAAATCGATATCTGGGCAAGCCTTTAGGCACAGAAGATGGATCCAATGTTAGAATTGAAAAAAGTGGCCGCCATTTTGAATTTCTTTGTTTTAAGGCCAATCGACCTCAAAATCGATATCTGGACAGGCCTTTAGGTACAGAAGACGTATCTAATGTTAGGATTGAAAAAAGTGGCCGCCATTTTGAATTTCTTTGTTTTAAGGCCAATCGACCTCAAAATCAATATCTGGGCAGGCCTTTAGGTACAGAAGATGGATCCAATGTTGGAATTGAAAAAAGTAGCCGCCATTTTGAATTTCTTTGTTTTAAGGCCAATCGACCTCAAAATCAATATCTGGGCAAGCCTTTAGGTACAGAAGATGGATCCAATGTTAGAATGGGAAAAAGTGGCCGCCATTTTGAATTTCTTTCTTTTAAGGACAATCGACCACAAAATCGATATCTGGGCAAGGCTGTATGTACAAAAGACGGATCCAATGTTAGAATTGAAAAAGTGGCCGCCATTTTGAATTTCTTTGTTTTAAGACCAATCGACCTCAAAATCGATACTTGGGCATGCCATCGTTTTGTTTTAACACTAATGGGATTTAAGATAGATATTTGGGCTTGTCTTTAGCCAAACAGAATAAATCGAGGTTGTAATTTTACTAATTTAACAATTTAAATACGCAATCACATCAAAATTAGATACTTTTAAAAATGAATAAGGTAATCAACCTGAGTAGCCTTTTAAGTCTGGTGATGGGGGGTAAATAAAGAAAAATATAATAAGATAATTTCAACTTCGCGGCTAATTATTCTTATAGCAATCGTTGAATTGTTAACGACTCCCTGATTTTTAACCGATTTTGATGCTTTCACAGAAGAATTTTCTTTATTTGCTGTTTGCTGCCACGGGACACTTTTTTCTTCTTCAATTCTTTATTTTGCGACATAACAAAGCTGCGTTATTGAAGAGAATTGAATAAGCATTGATGGTGGCCATAATATTTAAAAAATCTATAATTAAAACCTACTATAGTTTGTGGCCATGTCCAGCGGATTTAGATTTTAAAACCAATAGCCCTTAAAACAAGAACATTCAACATGGAATGCAACATGGAATGCTTAAAATACCAACCTCGAGTTATTCTATTTGGCTAAAGACAAGCCCAAATATCTATCTTTCCTCTCGCGGAAGGAGAGTGCCGAGAGGGATCGCCAGCGCAGTGGTGATCCCTCCCGCCGCCAGACGAGACGTAGGAGGCGTCGGGTGGACGACTGACCGACATCTCCCGCCCTGTGGATTGGGGGCGTTGGAGAATTCCACCACGGTATCCCCTGCCCGTCGTAAAAGGCGACTAATAGGGGCCTCCGGGGGTCACGGGTGGGCGGGAGGGGCCGTCCACCTATTAGTCTAGCCAACTTCTGTGACCCCCGTGATGGACGGCAGCGTGCCTCACGCTGCCTCGGACGCCAAGGGCATCCTTCAGTGTACGGGGGCTTCTGAGCCCCCGCAACAACAGAAGACGGACCGCAACAGCGGTACGCGCAGGGACGGTTGCGGACGACAACTTAGACGTGAGTTGGAGGAAGCCCGCAGCCGACCCTAATGCGCCGAAGATGGCCACTGCGGAAAAAAAAATAAAAAAAAAATATCTATCTTAAATACAATCAGTCTTAAAACAAAGAAGTTCAAAATGGCGACCACTTTTCATAAGTCTAGCATTAAATAATTATGACTTTTACTATCAATGCCATGCCCAGTAACGATTTTGAGGTCAATTGGCCTTAAAACAAAGAAATTCAAAATGGCGACCACTTTTTCAATTGTAACATTAGATCTGCCCTTTGTACCTAAAGCCATGCCCAGATATCGATTTTGAGGTCGATTGGCCTTAAAACAAAGAAATTCAAAATGGCGGCCACTTTTTTCCATTCTAACATTGGATCCGTCTTCTGTACCTAAAGGCCTACCCAGATATCGATTTTGAGGTCGATTGGCTTTAAAACAAAGAAATTCAAAATGGCGGCCACTTTTTTCAATTCTAACATTGGATCCGTCTTTTGTACTTAAAGCCATGTCCAGGTATCGATTTTGAGGTCAATCGGCCTCAAAACAAAGAAGTTAAAAATGGCGGCCACTTTTCTCAATTCTAACATTGGAACCATCTTCTGTACTTAATGGCTTGCCCAGATATCGATTTTGAGGTCGATTGGCCTTAAAACAAAGAAATTCAAAATGGTGGCCACTTTTTTCAATTCTAACATTGGATCCATCTTCTGTACCTAAAGGCTTGCCCAGATATCGATTTTGAGGTCGATTGGCCTTAAAACAAAGAAATTCAAAATGGCGGCCACTTTTTTCAATTCTAACATTGGATCCGTCTTTTGTACATACAGCCTTGCCCAGATATCGATTTTGAGGTCGATTGGCCTTAAAACAAAGAAATTCAAAATGGCGGCCACTTTTTTCAATTCTAACATTGGATCCGTCTTCTGTACCTAAAGGCTTGCCCAGATATCGATTTTGAGGTCGATTGGCCTTAAAACAAAGAAATTCAAAATGGCGGCCACTTTTTTCAATTCTAACATTGGATCCGTCTTTTGTACATACAGCCTTGCCCAGATATCGATTTTGAGGTCGATTGGCCTTAAAACAAAGAAATTCAAAATGGCGGCCACTTTTTTCAATTCTAACATTGGATCCGTCTTCTGTACCTAAAGGCTTGCCCAGATATCGATTTTGAGGTCGATTGGCCTTAAAACAAAGAAATTCAAAATGGCGGCCACTTTTTTCAATTCTAACATTGGATACGTCTTTTGTACTTAAAGCCATGTCCAGGTATCGGTTTTGAGGTCAATCGGCCTCAAAACAAAGAAGCTCAAAATGGCGGCCACTTTTCTCAATTCTCATATATGATTAAGATTTGCATCCAATGGAAACAAAAAATAAGCTAAAAAGAAACTACCTGTAGATGTTCAGTTTTCATACATTTTGTAGAAATCGGCCCGAGCGTGGATCCACGCTCCCGGCAGAGTTTGAACTCTTTGGTTTGAACACTTTTTTTGAGCGTGGATCCACGCTCCCGGCACGCGAGGGCTTAAAGCTCTATAAAAAGTCCGCGGTAGTATATACCTAGCTCTTAGGGATAACCCACAATAATCATTTTTGTCCTTTTCTTTTTACGAGAAATAATGGATTATTTACGAAGCGATTTTAAGCAATACAGCATTCATTCTTATCTAATTAAGTACATTAAATACACTGTGAGTTCAATATCTATAATCCATACGTAATATTATAAAGCTGAAGAGTTTGTTTGTTTGTTTGAACGCGCTAATCTCAGAAACTACTGAACCGATTTTGAAAATTCTTTCACTAATAGGAAGCTACATAACTCCTGAGTGCTACATAACATTTTGCTCATAGCTACATAACTTTTTGTCCCGGGAAAATATTTTTGTCCCGGAAAAACTTTTTCACGCGGGCGGAGCCGCGAGCACTACTGGTAGATTAATATGGCTCTTTACAGCATGTAATTTAAATAAATATTTTCGAAGATATTACAGATTTAAAATTCAGTGACTTGCGGTTGCGGCCCTACCGGCCGGGGGATGAGGCGTGCTTATAAATAGCGCGTCGAAGGCCGCGCTTCTCCCTACAGCACTTTAATTTTTTTATGTATTCAGGTGGATTCAAAATGGTTCAGATTTACAACTCAGTCCGGGAAATTGTATAGATTGTATATAAAGTGACTAATATACAGGAAAACCTCTTTACCTACTGCAGGTGAAAACGTGGGCAAAAGCTAGTGTATTATCATTTCAAAGAGCATTATAATATCTACTATGGAAAAATAATTCTCTTTGATTGTCATTTTTCCATAATATTTATTATTTTTCAGAATACTATTCTCTTTAATTGACATTGATTGCTATTTTTAAGAGCTGAGGATTTGTGTTGTAATCAAAAACTTTACTTAACACACTTTTATTTTTTATTAATATGGCAAACGACAGTGAAATGAGGTCTTTGATGACCTTATCATCAAAATCAGAAGGCAGTACTGCGCCGCAGACTCGAGCCCGATGGCGGAATGCCCCGCTGCACGACCGGTGCACCATCAATGATATGGTCAAGTTAAAGGAAGCTTTCCAAGATGCCTATAGGAATAAACTATTGCCTAACGAATTCAGGAACCTTTTAAGAACGTTACTCAACGTCGAATATGACGACGATGAATATAAAATTATTTTTATGAAGGTCCGGATTATTAGTAATCTAAAGAACTATAAATATAAAAGCTAGGTTTTTACAATGCCAGTGGTTGTAACTTAAGAAAGCACCCATTAGGGTCTCTATTCGCCCTCTAGTTTTGAATATTAAGCAGCCGCGCCGTAAAGTCGGTCGCTGGTAGTTGTTTTATTTTTTAGTCTATCTGATTTTCCTTATTAGATAAACACAAACCGTAATGGCGAGCTCGAATGGGATGAGCTGGTGTCGCACCTTTTATTGGGCTACTTCGGGAACGATGCGGAGAATCAGCGTGAGTCCCTACAGCCACCCATCATGGGTCTTCCTACGGTCATGCGCTCGCAGCACCGGCATCCCGTCTCCAGGATATGCTTCTGTCCTGATGTTGCTAAAGTATGTTTTCGATTATGATATCTTCTGATACCTATATACCTATTATTCCATTAGTCCGTATTATGCATTTTCTTTTCTCAAAACCGCAATTTGTGCTGTTGAGCCCGTACGATGCGTACGGTCTATAAAGTTGAAGATGATCAAAAAATCTCCTAAGTCTTAATTTCCTTAAAGTTGGCAATGCACTGTCAATTACATAGGTATTTGGGTACCTAGGTGTCGAGCGCGTGTTTATTGTTCACGAGTGATTATACATATATTTACTTAGGTACCTACAGTCAATTGGTCTATTATCTTGCTTAGGTAGATATTAGTCTCATATAAATGAATAATAAGAACTGCCTGAACTTAACTTTAAGGACCGCAGCACGGATCCGATGCAGGGCACGTACATTACAGCGAGCCGGGACGGTATGATCAACTGGTGGTCTCTTGACATGATCTTGCTGAGAACTGCCTATTCATCTAGCCGTTAGTTTCCAACTTATATTGACTTTGTTGTGTGTGTTTTCCTTAATGAGTCATCTTTCCTCTAATAACTACCACTTTCGGTGCTACTTGTATCCAGCACACTTAAAGGTGCGCACTACGTGGGTAACGGACATGGTGTGCATGCCCGATGTAAACATTATTGTCACGAGCTCCACGGAGCGCGACCTGCGCTTCTACGACTGCACCGCCAACACCTTCACTCTCAAGATCGTCATTACTAGCTGGGAGTACATGGTAAGGATGCTATTTGCCCTTGTTGACCATATTTTTCTAATAGTATTGTCTGTGCATAAATGTCGCTGCAAAAGCCTTCTAGTAAAAGCTTTTTGACAAATAAGTGTCAATGAATTTAAAATAAAATGAGTCACATAAATCTGATTACGAGGAAGTACGACAAAGATCGAGATTTTTTGGCAGATCTGCACGATGTACTACCACTTCCACAAAGACGAAAACGAGAAATGCATACTGATATGCGGTGACGTGGGCGGCAATGTTCGCGTGTTACTGTTCTCGCCTATCAAACGCGGCCCCTTCAAGAACGAGGCCGGCAGGGCACTCATACAGTTGAGGCACGTTGACCTGCAGCGAAAGGTAAAAGCTGTAATATTAAAGTTGATATTATAGAGAGCAAAGTCGATATGGATAGACTAAACTTTTGACTTTGGATTCCTTCAATATTATATCCAATCAGCTACTGCGATCAGGTTCGAATCTGTACCCAACAGTTACTTTTTTAGCCTCGGCTGCTTCCGGAGATGATGCTGGTGGAGTTGACGCGCGTGCACTCGGAATGGGTGCGGCAGGTATCGTTCTACGCGTCGCTGCACTGCGTGGTGTCATGTGCTACGTGTCCCGACGCTCTGCTCATGTGTGACATCGCCGGCTCTAAGACACACAACATATTCCACGTGGATAAGGTCAATCAGACATTATATGATAAATGGTTGCAAATTATGGCGTCTCCAACAAAATTCCTACATGATTTACTATTATCCTGAGCTGAGCTAATACTGTATCTATACGTGTCTTGATGAGTAATTTCAATGTATTACTTTTAAACTTCATCATTCGATGGGGATGCGCAGGGTATCCAATGCTTCGCCTTCGACGAGGAAGCTCACATCCTGGTGACGGGCGGGCCAGATTGTGCAATCCGTGTTTGGAACCCGTTCGTGCCGGCCAAGGCCAACGTGGTGCTGCATGGACACCATGCTGGGGTCATCTCACTGGTGCTGCAGAACAACGGGCAGACGATCTACTCTCTGTCTCGGGACAGGGTTATTAAAGTCTGGGATTTACAGGGACAGGTGTGCGTGCAGGTGGGTCTCATTAGCCATTACAAACTAAATGTACGGTACAAGTGGAGGCGCGCGCCGCTACTGGCGCTGCTGACGGTTAGGACAAACTTCTTGGCCAAAACGTTACCATCCGTAGTAATATCAAAATATCTTTGATAGCGTAGCCTCACACGATAATGCTTCGGTTAAAGACCTAACCGAGAAACGCGTAAAATGAACGAACGCGCTAGCAACCCCTTATCAGCCATGGCAAACTCTGATTATAATTTCTGTACGTCGCGTCGTGTGGCCGTTTTTGCCTTTCTCGTATTGGACAGCCAGAAAAAAAATTGTCTTAGGATAACCTCCAACAGTTGACGCTGTTTAAATCATCTAGATACACATATACACTCACGCCTTTGATCTCGTCTCGGGTTCGATCCCCGGGTCGGACAAAGTGATATTGAGTTTTTCTATTCAGTATCAGTCCGGAGTCTGGAATTTGTGCCCGATATGGCGATAGGCTCGCCCCCTATCACATCATGGGACGGAATGTCAGCGAAAAGTGGGTGCACTAGTTGCGCCTCTGCCTACCCCTTCGGGGATAACAGGCGTGAGTGTATATGTCAGCGACTATATAACCCCTAGACTCCTAATGTTCAATATTTCTCTTCAAATTAATTCTGTCAACTACCTGAGGTTTGAGGAAGCGGGGTACTGCATTATGATTGGTTCTTCCAACACCTTATCGCATTATATAACCTTGGAAACATAGGCATAGGGATAGGACGAGTTAAATGAAAACACGATTTTTTTATCGATATTACTTTTATGCAATAAAGTTTTATAGTAATATCATTATTATTTATTAAACATATTAATATTTTAACGAAACTCTTTATGTTATCGAATGACAGATGGCGCTTAGTAAGTCTCATCGACATTAACAAGAATATTTGAGCTGACTTGTAGGAATAACACAAAGAATAACTCAAAACAATCGTTATAATCAACAAACAAAATAAAAAAAATATCCTAATAACATTTATTTCTGATACCGCTAGTCAAAAATATATCCTAATCATATTTAAAATGAATTAACTATTACTAATGAACTAACCATTTAAAATAAGAAGCCTGTTAAAATTAAATAAGCCTCAGATAAATTGATTAATTGAGTAGCGTTTGAGTATTCGGGCGACAGTTTCTTTTATTTTTAATTTTATCGATAGAACTATCGACAAATCCTTTTGGTGTATCACTTACTTTTAATGTTAAAAAACAAAACGAAATAGAAAATATAAAAAGTACTTTCGTCGGAAAGAGATGCAAATATAACAAGATGGCGCGTAAACACCACATGGCCAGTCTAAGATGAACTCCGTAAAATTTTAAATAAAATGTGATTATGTGTCGTTATTGACTTACCTGTGAAATGTAATGCCATTTTTCTGAAAATTTGAATTATGGCTATTTATACCACACCATTTTATTGTGCACGGGTTCATTACAATAGTTATTTATTAGCAAGCACGGAAGTATTTACAGCTCACAGTTGTGGTCGCAACTGACTTGAAGATTTTGAACGGTAAGCTACATTGGATCTATTTGTCAGATGTGTTGCCCGAAGCCGATCGTCTGTTATTAGGAGTCTAGGGGTTATATAGTCGCTGGTATATGTATATATATGTATGTATCTAGTATTCTTTTCGTTTCGTTTCAGCACAACGTGTTATATATTTCGACAGTTCTTGTTCCTGCACCTCAGTGCAAACTTTATTATGTGCAACATACCCCAATGCTAATACTGCTTATACTGCCTGTATCATTGTTTGTGCCAGCTTTATCGCGTCTTCGAATATACCGCAACAAAGACATTCAATTAACTTTGTGCATTTCTACTGCTCTCCTTGATGACGTTCCTCTGTTTACTTCTTCATAAGCTTCCTTATATTGATTTATCATAGATCGAACTCTTTCCGTCTTCCTTAAACGTTCTCTTAGCATCTGTATGCAAAAATAACACATTTCAATTTTGTCACAACCGTACCCAAAGCACGCTTTCGCAAATCGAAAATCCAATCACTATGGCAGTATTAACCCTTTAAATGATTCGCGTACACACGGGTGTTCGGAGCATTCATTGGCGGCACGCGATGTTCGAACACCCGGGTGTTCATAAGGAATGTGCTACGATTGGCCTATTATTTCGCCCAGACAAGTGCGTTCTCAATACTCTTTCGCTTCATAGTTCCGTTCGTTCGTTCCTCAATAATCATTTTTGTAAAAGAAAACGAACTTCTTGGAGCAAAAATTAGAAAAAAAAAATTAAAAACCATTTGACATGTTTGAAAAGTCACTTAGCTGGATTTACGTTCGGCATCGGAGTGTGTCAGTGTTTGAAAATGGATTCACGCCGAAAACGGTAAGTATTCTTATATGATTCTTATATGAAATTACTGAGAAAATAACGTAGATCATATTTTTAGTGATGGTTTCTTAAAATTGAGTGTTAAAATTAGTGAAAAAAGCGTCAAACTTTTGGAGAGGGAAAAATACGATAGATTGCGCGGCATATTTGGCCAGATTTTGTTAGTCAAATATGCTGTGAGTGATAAGAATTGTATGTAACTTTGTCAATATATTATTAAGTTATCGGGAAAACCGAGTTTATGTGCATAATTATACAGTTTTGATTCATAAAAGTCGAAAAATCGGGAAATGATATGATTCATAGGTAGCCATTTTGACACTTGCTATCGAAATTACATAGGGTTGGCACAAACATTCAGTTTGCAACAAATTTATGCGATGAAATATTTTTATGTCAATATGAATTAAAATATTAATTTATTTAATTTTTATTGCACTGGTATAGTACAAATGGCGGACTTAATGCCAAAAGGCATTCTCTACCGGTCAATCAAATGGTAGTACAGATAGTTAAATATATTTAATATTATTTGTTTACCCTATTAGGATGTAGATAAGATAAATAAGGAGAAAGGAGCTCGAAATATTTTAAGATAGTGTAAAAAAAATAGGGACCCTTTTTATATTAGGGCAATTTTTAAAATGTTTTTAATAAAATATATTTCCTTCTAATTTTAATTTGTAATTTCATTTATTTATTTGAATTACAATTGACTGTTTTTTTTTAGATTAGCGAGACTGAGATCAACATCGGGGTCGGAGCGATCTCGCTCGGCGACCCCGAACCCGCAACACGCCTCCCAAAGGCCATCCGTGGCGAGGCGTGCCCTTATAATGGGCCTCTCTTTAGAGGGGCCCAAAAGGAAGTCACCGGAGTGCGTGGCTCCACCGCCGAAAAGGCAGTAAGTATTTATTTTGTATTCCAAAGAGGAAAGGAAACATATTTATAGATAGATAGATACACTTTATTGCACATATTGCAACAACATTACAGAACTACTAACATCTGATTATATAAATCATGTTTCCCCAACTACGCTCAAACCTATTCTGCATTGTGTCTTACGTATTTACTACCTACTACCTTTTATTTTCAGAGCTCTCCTCGTCAACCAGACTCCCGGAGGGTCATTTAGGGTCACAGGAGACTCTGTTCCTGTTACCCAAACCCCCGGGGGTAATGTACGCCTCGATATGGTGGATCCATCGTCTCTGATCTAATGATGATCTAAGTTTCTTAGACAGAAATAATATTGCTTTATAGTAATATATTATGTGAGTTATAAGTTAACTAATTTACGTTTACTTGCAGCGCAAACGTTTTAGAGCGTGTCGAGGCGATGGACATGTCTGATGAGGAGGCAGAAGAGGTCATGAGGAGAGCCCCGTGGCATGTTCGGCGGTGGATGGGTGATTTAGGGCAGCAGGGTCGGGAATGTCATACTCCAAAGCCACTTTCGCCCACTACTACAGCAGAGGACCTTAATAACACTTCCGGTATTGTTAGTGTTCACGAACCTAGCAATGCTCGAAGTGTACTTAAGGTTCCCTCTGTTGACGCTGATGTTGGTCCTTCAACGTCAGGGTTGACGGGCGCAACACTGAAGCCGGTGGGTGGGCGGGAGGACCAAGGCAGTGATTTAGATAGTGAGTTCGACGACGAGTTCGACGTTTCTCCTATAGAAACCACTGCTTTGGCGGGTGGAGGACGAGATATTCCTGATGACGAGGAACTAGACCAACCCGTTAGAGAAGTTATACACGCTATGGAGAGGGTAATGGATGATGTAGCTGATCGTTTGCTTGGCGTTTCGACTAGTTTCGATTGGTCACAAGACTTTGAGTCTTTCAGGGGTGTTCCTGAAGTTTTTTCAGGGCCATCCCCTGGTCCACTCAAAGACTATGATACGCCTTATGATGCTTTTACTGACATCTGGAGTAACGACATTATGGAGCTTATCGCCAATGAAACTAACCGTTATGCCAAACAAACCATCGATGCTTTGAAGGCGCAAGGTACATTAAAACCGACATCTCGTCTGCATCAGTGGCATGACACTAATGCGGACGAGATAGCGGTATTGTTTGCTGTTTTTATGTATATGGGCATTGATTGTAGATCATCTCAATATGAATACTGGAAGGCAAATGATTTCCTTGAAATGCCCAGATTCAAGGAACTTTTGTCTTATAATCGCTATATTCTTCTGAGCAAATTTCTTCACTTTGTTGATAACTCTGATGTGAGTCAGAACTTGTCACATAGTGAAGGACTTGTTTCAAAGAAGTTAGCGAAACTACAGCCAGTGATTTTGCAACTCAGTTTCAAATTTTCTTCTCTTTACAATTTGCGTAAAGAAATTTCGATTGACGAGTCATTGACCTTATTCAAGGGCCGCTTGTCCTTTGTCCAAACGATAAGGTCAAAGGCTGCGCGTTTCGGTATCAAGTCATACGAGCTCTGTGAATCACACACCGGCTATCTATATAAATTTTCTATTTACACGGGGAAGAACTCTGAACACAGCTCTGCTGCTGTCGCACCTAGTGCTGATTTAGGAGGCAAGACTACTCAGGTAGTTCTCGGTCTATTGAAGGGCTTGGAGCATCGGGGACATTGCGTAACTATGGATAATTTTTATAATTGTCCATCGTTAGCACGGTACCTGAAATCTCTGGGATTCGACTGTTTGGGAACATTACGTATAAATCGTAAGCACGTGCCTCATGACATCAATAGAATCTCGAAGAGTGTGGAAAAGGGTGCTATCGTAGCACGTCAGTGTGGCGATGTTTCCATCATTGCATGAAAAGACACCAAGCTGGTGACTATGATTTCTACCTACCATACCGACGAGACTTATATTGGATCGAAGGCAGGGAGAGCGTTAGTGAAGCCTGTGTGTGTGAGAGATTACAACAGTACGATGGGAGGAGTTGATCTGAAAGATCAAAAACTCTCAACGTATTTGTTGGAGCGAAAGAGAGGAGTGAAATGGTATATTAAGATGTTTAAACGTCTGCTGAATGCAAGCATTCACAACGCTTTCGTTATGTACGTCAGCTCCTTGCGTCGTCGCAACATGGTTCCCACGACACATCGTGATTTCCGCTACAAGCTAGCTAAATCTCTAGTGGAAGAGCACCACCACAGTCCACCAGCGATTAGAGAGCAAGCAGGGGAAGTTATGAGGTTGAGGCGGGATGTTGTGCACGAGCCCAAATATGAGCCTGGCAGAAACAAACGAAAGCGGTGTGTAGTTTGCTATCGGCAGAATAAGGACAAAATGGTGCATACTCAATGCGTGACCTGTGGAGATTTCTTGTGCTTTGAAACTTGTTGGAGAGAATGGCATTCTCTTCCCAAGCTGAAGGGCCAAGAATCTCGTGGTCGGAAAAGGACACGTAATGAGTAAGTTCAATTTGTCTGTGAATGGTGTGTGAAAGCGAGATTTGAAGATCTTACAATTTATACTGAATGTGTTCAAACAATCTCTTTCAATGACAAGGACAAGTGTCGCCTGGTACTTATCGGTAAACCAGATGTTACTGATAGGTAACCGTCATCACTAGGTAGAGTTCTTGGGGCTCTGGGCAGGGGTTACTACCCCTTCTTTCTTCACGGTACAATCCAAATTCATTTTGAGATATCTTGTCATGTCCATGTACTTATTACGGCACCTTGTATCTTGGGTCTTTTTCATACATTGCCTTCACCCTGACACATAGCATTTTATGACCCCTTAACAGGTTTTCTAGTTTTTCTGGTTAAGGTTCTTTTTTACATTTTTGAATATTTTTATTACTTTTTTTGTTTATTTTTATTCCTTTTTTTTAATTGTAAATAGTTTTTATAGAATAAAACACCATGACTTTTCTTTTTGTTTTCTTTACCCAGTGTTTATGATATGTATATATATAATAATAATAATTGTAAATAATAAGAATGATTGGGACAACTTTCGTATTGACGTAGTTCGATTTTGGAAGAACAGCTTGGCTGAAAACTATTCTTCCATATAATCACTTTACATAGGTACATTACATTACAAAATTCTAAAACACTTTTTATTTTTACCAAAAGTTAGTCAGAATTGTCATTACTTTCAATTTAAATAAAATAAGTTCCCCATTGTTCTTATCATTTCCAACTTATCACTAAATATTTTTTGCAACAAAAGGTAGCCTATGGCTTCTAAAGTATAATCAATCTCTAAACAAAATTGGTTCAGCAATTTACACGTAAACAAACCTCGAGAATGCAATGCACGTACAGTGACTACATATCAATCTATAATTATTTTGCAATATCACCCCTATTACAATTGCATAAGCGTGCTGCCGTCCGTAAATAATCTGAGGGAAAAAAAATAGGTACCTATCTCATAATTTTTTCATAGGCAGACGATGTAGCGTGTCAACTATATAGTCTAAAACACGTTCTATTTTATTATTCTGGACCAATATAAATAATTTTGAACATACTTTGAATAAAGAAACAGGCAGCTCGTAATAATTTTATAGGCAGACGAAGTCGCGGGCCCTGACTAGTACTGTATGATTGGAACATAGATACGTACCGAAAAGGAAAGTAAATAAATATACAACTGCTTGTAGTACTATTTTCTAATTTAGTTTTGTCATAAAATAATATTTGCTAATTTTGCAAACATTTGTCTTATTAGAAAGGAATAACTAGGTGATAACACAGTTATACAATTTTTAAATACGTTCTAGTTAATTATTTAGAAGCAATAGAAAATCCTTAGAGCAAAAAGTAAACAAGAAAAAACAAATTTTTTTTCGACTATACTTTGATTTTTTGTCAACCCTAGCGTATTGTTTTTTGTCGGGAACGAGCGCGCATGGCGGGGACGGGTGTCGTTTTTTGTCGCTGTGGTTACAAACGTTTTATGAAGTGGATATCGTTATTCAAAGTGTATAATTTATGTGATCGTTTCTTGATAATGTAAACATTGTAGTGTAAGTGTTATTTCCGTGGTTCTAAATGCTGAATTAGTCTAAACAAGTCATCAAAGTCAATGGATGGTGCATAAATGCATGAATCTAATAATCAACCCGTGATTTCAACATCAAGTAAGCTTTAATTACTATGTATTCTTTAATTGTCGGATAGGAAATTTCATGGAGATTACGGTGATATATAATTATTGTAGTAAAAATTGAAGGAAATGTTAGAATAAATCGATTATTTGATATCATAACAAAAAAGAAGTGCGGGCTGTCAAAGAGCTGTCATTAGCGACACAATTCAAATTGACAGACTCTATCGTACCATGGGTTAAATAAAGTACATCTAAGTAACCACTGCTATTTAATCACTAAAGTTTAGCAAATTATCAAAAAAATAAAATATTTCTATATCTGTACATAATACCTAAGATAACCAATAAGAAAAATCAGTCAAATAAATCGAATAAAAATACTTAGGTACTTTTGAGTCTCAATAAGCAAGGTGGGTCTCTGCTGACGTGAGCGTCGCTCGGCTGATGCAGTAGGTAGGTACTGTTAAAAATGCAATTCGGTTACGTTCAGACGCGCAAGACACTCGTCTTTTCCCTCACAGCCCCTAGTATTAATTATAGATTCGCTAATATTACGACTGCCACTACCGTTCCCTGGCACTACCGTACCCAGTCTACCCCAATATACTTAGGCGTTAATGTAAGGGATATAATTCGCTTCATGGCAGGCAGACGTTGGCAGTTGGCACAAACTATACCTACTACTATCCGACTGTATACAGCAGTTCTTATACAACAAAGCTGGACCGTAGAACTAACTTATCCTAAACCTATCTCCCTCCCAAGTCCTACATCGACATACCACCACAAGTGGGCGAGCGAACTCCCATCACAGCGGTGTACAACCCCGCGACACGCGAGTTCATCCTGGCAGCTATCAAGATTGCCGTGGTGATCCTAGACGAGCAGCTCAACCCGCAGCACACGGACGGCTTCACGCACTCTCGAGCTGTCGCCAAGATTCTCTACAACCCGCTGTTCAAAGTAGTCATCACTTGTGGGATGGACAGCATTATTATTAACTGGGATCCTGTCACTGGTAAATTGCCATTGTCTTTGTTGTAAGGAAGCAAGTAAACAGCTATTACAATCAGTTTCAGTGGTCAAATTGTCATAGAGTGCCATCATTATTCAACTTCTCAAAATCCAGTGTTTTTAAAGATTTGCATCGAATTCGTAATTCCTTCATTATTAATGTTCAAGTGTTATTGGAGACGTTTATTACTTATCAAGACTTCGCAGTTAACTATTTTTCTGCCGTAAAATAATAAAGAATCAGGCAATCAATCATCAAGCATCAATTATGTATCTTCATAGGTAAACGCAACGCGATGGTTCGTGACGCACACACTCGTCTGCTCCACGGAGAACTGATCCCGGTGGAGATTACCGCAGGCTGCTTCGACCCTGGTTACCAGCTGCTGCTTACAGGCGCCAGGAACGGATCACTGAAGGTATTGGTTCAGTGTAATTTAATACAGAACTGTTAATATTATAGCGATAATCTAAGATTTTGTAAATATTAATATGCAGGTATCATCTCTTTGCATTGTATTCAGGTGTGGAATTTCAATACTGGCTTGTGTCTGAGAACCATGTATATTGAACACATGTGTGAAGTCACCAATTGCTTCTGGGTGGAAGGGAGGTAAATTGGTATAAATCTTGTAATAATGTATTTACTTTGATGTATTTTATCTTGAAATACAATCATGAGTCATGCTATGTAACGATTCGGTCGGAATCGAATTAACCGGCACGATACTGCTGACTGAAAGTGCATATCATTACTGTCCATGTGCTAAGCAATTTGCTTACATGACATTTCCTCGTGTTAGGATCTTGGCGGTAGGCTGGAACCGTCACGTGACAGAATTCGAAGACACCGGCACTGCCACCACCGGCAAGAGCTGGGAGACGCGGCACACTGACGATGTATTGGCTGCAGCTGCACGCAGTCCGCTGTCACTTGCCACCGCCAGCTATAATTCGGAGCTCATGCTCTGGAAACTCGAGACTGGTCAGCCTTACAGGTAACGGAAATTGGCAAATATTCCTTTTACGAATTCTCTTTACTTAAGTTTGTTAGGATGATGATTTGTGAACTGGTTTATTTTCCAATATATAGCAATAAGGATTGGCTAACGGATAACTCCATAGAGTTTCTTATTTACATTTCTATATACTGTGTAGATCAATTATAATATAACCCGGTAACTGTTGCAGACGTTTTTCATGCACGGAACCGATGTTGCGGATCAAGATGCACTACAGCAAACGTGATGCAGCTAAGACGACTGCTGGGGCGTCAGCTGGTGGAGCAGCTTCCGCTGGAAAAAGATCTTCGACTATTAGGAAGCCAAGGTAGCGTGGAAGTTTGTTGCGTTATTTTTCATAACAAATAGGTAAGTATGTGGTACTAGTATGAGGTATCTATAAGTAACGATGAGTCTCGTTTCGGTTTGGTCAGCATGGGCGGGCCGCGCGAGTCGATGAGCAGTATGCTAGCGATGCGCAAGGCACGTGCGCGGCGCGTGTCGTCGGTGTCGCTGCCGCTGCGCGCGCAGACCATGCGCCAGCTCGCCGTGCACGCCTGCATCTTCCTGCTCACCAGACCCAACGCCATGAGGGTCGGTTAGTATGCAACACCAATCAAACAAAACTGACCTAAACTAACAGCTTTTGCGTAATCACTTACACATTTTCTTTCTTCAATAATATTCTAGAATTGCGAAAGTCATGCATATAGTGCTTGATGATGGCTTTGAAATCATAAAATTGTTTTCAAGCTCTTCTGTAGTTTGTTTTTAGATGACTTCTTGTTCCAGCTTCTCTATTCCTATCGCTGGAAAACGGTCAGGTGCAAGGCTGGTCGGACCACCCGGCGGGCGGGTACCAAGGCTCGTTCCAGGCGATCCACACGGCCGGGGACTACGTGTCCGCGTTCGCGACCGACGTCGACAACGACTACCTCTTCACCGGCACCACCGTCGGGTACGTGAAGGTGTGGCTCATGAAGAACTACCTCCGGAATGAGGAGGTTAGCACGGATATAAATATTTTTTAATAAACTGCCAAAAGGTAAGGTATAGGGTCTATACGTGATACGTCTGCCTACTCCTGAGCAGGGCAAAATGCGTTAAGTATGTATGTGTTTATGAAAATCCTCTAAAAACTCTTTTCGGATACTTTGCAAAATATGACAATGTCAATCTGAAAGCTGAAAGCACTACTCTATCATGGAATGATTCCACCGAAGGTGCACGTGAACATGCCGCAGCTCCGGCTGGAGTTCCCGTTCCTGTGGCGCGACCGTATCGAGGGCCGCGCCAAGCGTAGTGTGCGCGACCAGCCGCTGCCGCTGCTGCTCAACAGCTACCGCGCGCATCTGCGCTGCATCACCACCATGGCCTACATCGACGAGCTCAAGCTGCTGCTCAGGTTATTTGCCTTTAACGATATTCTTGTGGTCGGTCATCCCATCTCAATTATTAACAATATCCTGAGTACGCCCGGCGAAGTTTGGAGGTACTCGGACGTTGGCTTTAAGTGAGTGTAGGGAACTAGGTACCTATTTACTATTGCGTGATATTTTCGGTTACAATACTGTTTTACGTCGCTTTATTCGGTGTTTACTGGACTTTATGACGTGTCCTTAAAACGAGGTTAAAAGTCTTTACGTTAGGAAGCGGCTTAACCATGCCCCTGGGATTGCTCATTGCCGACGTCAATTGGCGACGGTAACCAATTACCATGAGGTGGGCCATTGGCTAATCGTATCGTAGTATAAGGTACCTATATAGGTATTATAAAATACAATTCAGGTGTGTCAACCTGCCTAGAATTTTGAAATGAAATTTTATGTATACAGCGGCAGTGCCGACTACAGCGTGCGTGTGTGGCGCCTGTCGGGCGAGTACCTGCAGACGCTCGGCAGCTTCGTGCCGTGGACGCTGGAGCTCACCAGGTTCCCGCCCGACGTCAAGAAGGTGGCTAGCTTCACCACGTTTAAGGTAAGCTGCACTATCATTAGTAAAGGAGAATATGGTCAGAAGTCCACCAAATGATGATAATTAAGACGGGAAAATTATTTAAATTAGGTACTAACCTTCATATTTCATAGGATCACAATGAGACGCGCAGACATCATTGCACGTTTCGCAGACACCGGATTACGATAGACATACACCACGAGATGCAGGTATTGAATAAACGGATGTTACGTTTTATTGTTAAGGTATGGCGCGGCGGGCACGTGTCGCGCTACGTGCCGGGCCAGATGGAGGTGGACAAGTTGCGCGACATCACGGAGCAGGAGCTGCGGCACAAGACGTTCGGCGACCCGCCCGGGGAGCCGTTGCTCGGCCGCTACTTCAAGCTGCCGCGTCGTCCTGAAGTGCAGGACCCGGTGGTTCTGGATGACACGCTGCAAACGGTACGCGTGCTGTCTATATTAGTGTACTCTCATTCGTTTGCGAGCTTTCTTTTATCTTCCAAGGCTAGTGAGAGCCTTGGCTATTGCGTAACAAAACACGTGATTAATTTAGTGCAATGTACAGCACTGCATGTCCATTTCGGCGCAGGTATATTTCTTTGTCAGTAGTTAGCAAATGTGTTGAAAGTAATTGTTTGGTAACCCTTAGATGTACCTATTTATAAAGTCACTAATGCCCGAATGTGGTTGTGGTCAGATCCCGGTGTACGCACACTTGCGCACGGCGTCGACGCAGCCGGTGCGGCGCCCCGCCACGCCCGACCTCGTGCGCGCCACGCGTCTGCAGCGCGCCGCCGCACGACGCGCGCGCTTCCAGTAGCCTACGCCCTAACTTTTAGTGAAAGAATACAGCACTGACGCACCTACACTATTGCTCATTAGTGCGTGCCTATTACAAATTGATTTATAGGTACTTACTGCAAGTGAAACCTGCATATGCAGAAAAATATTTGCGGGTAGTACCTAAAGACTAATTCCAATGGTGGTCTTGTAACACAGATTACCCCTTGTAAAGCAGATAGACCACGTAATCGGTGTCTTGTGAGTAGTCAATCATTCGTGGTATGGACATAATGTTTTGAACAATACTACCTTTTTCTTAACTAATTAATAAACTGCAATTTATTTTTATTCGATTTTTATTAAACCTACGATGATAATTAGATATATCTTTATTATAACTAAATAACTAACATAATATAATAAATTAAAATATTGTTTGATTTAATATTTAAAATACAATATCCTAAACTCGAGTACAATATGATGATAAACATTAGGTAATAATCCAGGAATCTCAATTAGGTATACATACCTACTTATCAATGAACTTATAGCAGTACCTAAAAATCGTTTATTCGCTTCCTTTTCAAAACATGTTCATACTTATTTCTTTAGTATGACTATCAGCGAACAAAAATTACAATAAACATATCGTCGTCCATTACTTGATCCGCGACTTGCCGCGTTCGATCCTTCGCGGCGGCTTGGCCATGCGCGCTGCCATGGCCTGCTCCAGCAGCTCGTCGATCATGGAGTACTCGCTGCAGCTGGCCGGCATCCTGTTACCTTCGATGACCACGCGCAATATCCCCGGGCCCGACTTGCGCACTGTCCTCTGCTGGTAGGACAAGACCCGCACCAACGCCACCACTGTCTCGTAGCCTAAGTCATTGAACGAGAGATTCAAATAGCAGAGTATAGTGTTTCCCAAGGAGAACACTTGCCGGTCCATTGTGTCAGTCTCGTCGACAGTGAAAGGGTCGGAGAGCGTGCCCACCAGCTCGCTGGCCATCGTGTCCGCCTTCATCGTGATGGCGTCCATAATGCTCGTGTGACATACGCCCAGCGGGACAGACGTCGTGCTTGTTTTCTTCGACCGCCCAGTAGCTGTCTTTCTGCGAACACTTCGGCTGCCGTCATCGGGAGACTTCTCTTTCATCGCCACAGACAGTTCTGTCACTAATCTTTGAAAAACGTGTTGCTTCAGCCGCATGTGCTCCAGCATGCGCTCCCTCTTCGTCAGCAGTTCTTCGTACGTTAATTCAAACTGCACGAGACTCTGCAGGATGCTCATCGCGCCGACGTCGCTTATTCTGTTTCCACTGAGATTTAAATATTGTAGCGTTCGATTACTTCGTAACGCTTGAGCGAGCGCGCACGCTCCTTCGTCGGATATTTGATTGGAGGCGAGAGACAGCAAGATTAAAGTGTTGGAGGCCGGCTGTGGGTGCACCAGCCTGGCGGCGATGCAGACGCAGTCGTCGTCGGTGAGCGCACACCGGGAGAGCGTGACGCGCCTGAGGTGCCCGAACTCGAACATCTGGTAGTAGTTGCGCTGCAGGACGGACGTATTCTCCAACAGCACTTCCGTGATGTGCGATTGCGGCAGGAACTTGGCCATCTCGTAGATGATGTCACCTTTCAGCGGCACCCAGCGCATGGTGATCCTGCTCAGGCATGTCTGGTAGGGGATACAGAGCGCGATAACCTTGATGAGCAGACGCGGCACGGCGACCGTCCTGTTGAACTGCAGCTCGACGAGGCTGCCGCCCACGTCGAACACCACCGTCACCACCACCTCGTTGGGGTCGCCGAACAACACGGCCGCTGTCGTTATGGACTCATCCTCTTTCTCCTGCGAGTCGCGCTGTGCGTGCGACGTTCGATGAGATATCGTCGATCTTCCCCTCGCAGATTTCTTGCTTTTCTCTTCAGTTTTGCTGACGTACTCATCTAGGAATAGTTCATAATATTAATATTTTTTTAAAAACTTGTTGGACGTACAGCTGGCCTTTCTCCTTCCTAGTTAGGATTATCTTTCCGCTTGAAGGCAAAAAAGAGAGCATTAGAACAATGCTATAGATTAAAGTCCTATGGATATTGGAAAAATACTTCCACGAACAAAGCACACAAAAGTAAAACCAGGATTCAAGAAAAAATGTCGATGATCTGGGGAAACAACCATTTAATTCAGAAACAAAAGATCTTCGACAAAAACAAGAGACTGCCCCGGTGGCGTAGTTGTATTACAGTACGACTGCAAAGCTGAGGTCTCGGGTTCGATCCCCGGGTCAGGCAAAGTGATGTTGAGTTTTTCTATTCAGTATCAGTCCGGAATCTGGAATTTGTGCCCGATATGGCGTTAGGCTCGCCCCCTATCACATCATGGGACGGAATGTCAGCGAAAAGTGGGTGCACTAGTTGCGCCTTTGCCTTCCCCTTCGGGGTTAACAGGCGTGAGTGTATACAAAAGATCTTCGACAAAAAATACAGAATACACATAGGACCTAGAAAAAACTGGTAACTTCCACATGACCATAAGTCGGTGGTATGTTTGACAGATGGCTCCAGGAAGAAATCAACAGAACGGTCGGGGGCAGGAATATTTATAACCACGCCATCCAACACAAAAGAAACCACAATAAAACTAGGAAAATAGTCGAGCGTATTCCAGGCGGAAACAATGGCCATTCTGGAATGCGCTGATCACACTAAGCAAATGACCAACAAGGAAATCAGCACAATACTAATCTACAGCGACAGTCAAACAGCCCTAAAGGCACTTGACAAACCAGAGACAACGTCGGCGCTAGTGAAAGAATGCAAACTGAACACGCTAGCAGCCGACAAAGAAGTCATCATCGCCTGGGTATCAGGTCACTAAGGGGTCACAGGAAATGAGAAGGCTGATGAGTTAGCGAGAGAGGGAGCTGATGAAACATTCATAGGACTGGAGCCGTGCTTACCTATAGGTACCGGCCTCAGAGTAAGTATATACCTATAGAGAGCGCGTATGCAAGTGGGAACAATAGGCACGGGTGGGAACATCGTCCTGCGCCGGCCGCAAGCGCTTGTAGTCACTCGAGTAGGAACGGCGTGAGCACACGCGAGTGAGATCTATGCGAATATTTGATTATGAATACTGCAAAATGGTTAAATGTTCTGTGGAATCTTGTAAAAACGACACTCGGAAACACACTTAACAGAATTCTAATATCACGTTTCACAGGCAAGCCATATTTCAGCATATTTTTAGGTAAAATTGAAATTACGCGTCGCGGTATGAAAGACGCTCGGGAGGCGAACACTTGTACCCCCCGCACTGCCCCGCATCCCGCTTTTTCGATAGTGATGTTACGCGTCGATACCAGAATCGATGTAATATTTTCATATTATAGCATACGTATTTATTACTATCGAAGGCGATGCTTAATATAATGTAGCTTAGGTAACTGTTTTTGTCTGTGTGTGATTTTTAAGCCAATTAATAATTGCGTTTTTGTTTATGAAATGAAAGAAATAATTACTGTTCCTAAAAATTGACTGATTACGATAATATTTTTAAGCTATGGCATAGCTTCTATCGCGGATCTTGACAGTATAAGTTGGCAATCATTAAGATATATTTCTTTGTCATTTTTTTAACATTAGTAATAAATATTTCAAAAACTAGACGTGACTATTTTAGGCTTGGGGAGACTAGCTAATAAATCCATGGTGCGATGCTCGGTTTATATCCATTGGTTCAATTATAATGGATATCCATTAATATTATTGGTTCTTAATGCTTGTAAAAACTGCTCTTGAGGTACCGTGTTTATAAATCATTCACACATGGCACTACACCAATTCGCAGCATAGCTTTTATCTATATTAAGGCAAAACGCTTAAAATTACTCACAAGGCCATATTTTGTAGAACCACAATTTTTTAACAACAATATGTACCGCGCCGCCGGACCTGTACTTATCGATAACTGTTGCGTTGGTGCTGCTCGCGTGCCCATCCCTAGCAGTCGCCAACATTTCTATATAAGTAGCTATAGTTCACCTGCCTACGCTGGGTAGTGGGTGCACGATGCGATATTAGCCCTCTATAGGTATATACTTACTCTGAGGTACCGGCAAAGGTCACGAAGGGAGTAATCAGCAGGAAGATACCGGCAAATCGGCCCAAAGTGAAAGTGGCAACACCACCCAACTGGGACTAAGGGTGAAATAGTAGCAACAAGGCGAACTGATCACCCGTCTGTGCAACTGCATACGTCCCCACAAAACATACATAGGATGAACTTTCAGAGTAACGTGTATTGTCGTAATTAGGTACAACTCTGTAATGAAAAGATTTGAATAGAGTGTTGCTTTTGAATCGTTATGAGAAACCATGCTATCGTACAAAAAGCTTATAACTAACTAGCTTTTGCCCACGGCTTCGCCCGCGTTAATAAGTTTTTCCGGGCTAAAAGTACATACATAAAAACCTTCCCGTTGAATCACTCTATCCAACACATTTATTTGGATAAATATTAATATTGTGACGTTGATACAACTCTTAACAAATAATGCATTAATTTCGACCAAATTTGATTACCATAAAAACGGTTCTAGAGAGTTAATCTTAAAAGATAGACATACCTATACTGTCGCGGATATTTTTTTAGATCATTTCAAGAGGAATAATTCTTTCATACATATATTTTTGGTATCTTGGACCGTTTTCGCAGCGCACGCAATGGAAGCCCTCAAGGATGAATAATTTCCCCCGTTTTTATCACATTTGCCATTATTTCATCCCTCCTAATAGTTGCATCGTGATGTTATATAAAGCCTAAGCCTAAAGCCTTCCTCGATAAATGGTCTATTCAACACAAAAAGAATTTTTCAATTCGAGACAGTAGTTCCTGAGATTAGCGCGTTCAAACAAACAAACAAACAAACTCAAACTCAAATCATTTATTATGTAATTAGGCCCCTAGGGGCACTTTTACACGTCATTGTTAACAATTTTTTTTTTAAACTATATGATTCTACCAGTGCTTCGGAAAAGCCCACTGACCTGAGAAGAAGCACCAAGAAACTCAGCGTGGTTATTTTTTTTCATCTTGTTTTTTTTTTAACACATATTTAAATACAAATGTCATTTAACAATATAAATTCATATTATGAAACATGTGTGAATGCGAGCAACCTAATCCCAAGCATTTGTATCTTCCAAATAATCTCCTATTGTGTAATAGCCTTTTTTGTAAAGTCGTTCTTTGACAGTTGCTTTAAATTTTTTTATTGGAAGATTAACAATATGCATTGGAAGTTTATTGAAGAAGCGTACGCATTGACCAACAAAAGAATTGCTTATTTTATGGAGACGAGTAGCATGTACAACAAGTTTATTTTTATTCCTAGTATTTTTATTGTGAATATCGCATATTCGGTCAAAATTTGCAATATTTTTTCGAACATACATAAGATTTGCAAATATGTATTGCGATGATACGGTAAGAATGTTTATCTCTTTGAATTTTTCTCTAAGAGAAACACGAGGTCCGAGACAATAGATAGCTCTAATAGCTCTCTTTTGCAAGACGAATACTGTATTAATATCCGCAGCATTACCCCAAAGAAGAATACCGTACGACAGAATACTATGAAAGTAACTGAAATAAACAATTCTTGCCGTGTCTATATCAGTCAGACGTCTTATTTTTCTGACTGCATAAGCCGCTGAACTTAGTCTACCTGCCAATTTTGCTATATGCGGTCCCCACTGGAGTCTCGCGTCTAGTGTGATGCCCAGAAAAGTAGTTGACGCATCAGGATTCAACTCTTCCCCATTGATTTGTATATTGGTTTTTACTTGTCTTACATTGGGCATAGTAAATTTAATGCATTTAGTTTTTTTAGCATTTAGTAACAAGTTGTTTAAATTAAACCAATGCACAATTTTAGAGAGAGCATCGTTCACTTCGTCATAATTTTGTAACATTCTTTTAATTTTAAATATTAATGATGTATCATCCGCGAACAATACAATCTCATGATTATCCCTTACGTGGTAAGGTAAGTCATTAATATATACAAGAAATAGAAATGGTCCCAGAATTGAACCCTGTGGAACTCCCATAGTGACCGCAGATCCGGGTGAGATTTTTCCATTAATATCAACCCTCTGAATCCTGTTAAACTCTCAGCTTTATAATATTAGTATAGATTAACCTTGCAGGAGTTTATGTATGGAGACGCTGAAGGGCGCCTGCAGTTGCACACACGCGTACGGTATGAACGTCACGAGATCGGCGGGCGTGGGTCGCGCGTCGCTCACCCGCGCCTCCACTGACGACTCCGTCATTCAGATTACGTACTAATATTGCAAATATCGAGCTTATTGATCAGTTACGAAAATTGCTTTATGAACAGTGTATTGCCTTTGTTTACAAAAAATAATTACACATTCTATATTTTTGACAAATATTTGAAAGAATAGGAAAAATAACATAGTAACCAAAGAGTATATAACGGTAATAACATACAATCAGTATTATAATGCTCTTTGATACAATCATTATACAGTAAAACAAAGAGCATTATATACATTGATTTTCAAAAAATAATAATATTAATTATATCATGGAATTATGTATTCCCTGATTATATTACTTACGGTTTTAGGGATACGGTCAGAAAAAATCTCCACGACTTTGAACCACAGTTCGAATCGTAATATTTTTTTAATGATATAGGTGTCTAACGAGCATACGGTTCACCTGATGGTAAGTGATCACCGCCGCCCATGAACATTTGTATTACCAGGGGGCACAGTGATGCATAAGAATATGAATAATATAATCTATTGTTTCTCATATAATATAATCTACATTTTTACAATACTTAGCAAGTAGTAAGTAGATAAGATACAATAATTACGTCCACACTAACTATGGAATGGAACATAACGGAAATCATTGCGATTTTTATCGCATTGTTATATCGTGTAGTTTCGTCGATATGTAGAGCATACATTAGGTGTTAGGACTTGAGGAGGTGATAGGTCTATGCAGCGGCCAGTTTTAGCCACACTCTCAATTTACAATTAGTTTATTACTGTTATTTGAATATGTTGTACAAAAGAATAAACAAAACAAACCGTTTGCCTAAAGTACTTTATTTTTACTTGATACATTACGAAAATATACAATCGAAACGGTATGCGTAGTTAAAGTTTTAGTAAGATTATATTGGGAACTAGTTTAACTCGTTAATATTGGTGTTATCATGTCACCAACTAAGGCAAGATGGTTAGGAATACCACTAGCCGTGCATGCAAACTGGTTTGTTACCTCTGACAACATAAAAAAAATTGGACCTATTTAAATAAATGACTGCTTCGGTGGCGTAGTTGTATTACGGTACGACTGCAATGCTGAGGTCTCGGGTTCGATCCCCGGGTCGGGCAGTGATATTGGGTTCTTTTTATTCAGTATTAGCCCGGAGTTTGGAATATGTGCCTAATATGGCGATAGGCTCGCCCCCTGTCACATCATAGGACGGAATATGCGCGACGAAAAGTGGGTGCACCAGTTGCGCCTCTACCTTCCTCTAGATAAAAAAACGTGACTGTATGTTAAATAAATGAGGTATCCTTATAATTGTGTCGACTCTCGATCCATAGAATAACCTAAGTTATATGTTGTCACAGGTAGTTGATTATAGCAATCATTAAGCATTTTTAATCGGCGTTTGTATTCTGCGTATTATTTTATGGATATAAAAACATATG
Organism: Lapara coniferarum; assembly: GCA_949316025.1. Classification (NCBI taxonomy): domain Eukaryota; kingdom Metazoa; phylum Arthropoda; class Insecta; order Lepidoptera; family Sphingidae; genus Lapara; species Lapara coniferarum. The sequence continues at coordinate 864,113 of OX438922.1, forward strand.
AAAGTGCTTGGAGTATCCTAGTGCTATGATGTTTCGTGTAATGTTTAATTTCTACTGAAGTTAACCTCAGCAGTTTGAGTTACGTGGCAGTACTACGAGAGCATAGTCACTTACGCAAAATTTCAATTTGAGCAATTGAATATTACTGTATTGTATGTTAGCAGATTCTGGTGTGCGATGTAGTGTTACTGTTTGGTTGGGGAGGCGGATTGCTAGGTGTTGGTCTCGCGTTTGGTGCCGCTGAGCACGATGTACGGGGAGTGCGTCTCACGCTGCTTTTCCTGCAGCATCTGTAGCGTGCCGAGTGGCGTGTCCGTGGAGCTCATCTTTTTCATGAGCCCCTCCTGTATCGCCTTCTTGATGCGTTTCTCCTGCTTGTTTTTGCCAGGCCCCTTGCCATGGAACTTGTGCGAGAGGTAGCGGAAAGCCTCCTTGGGGCAGAGCGCGCGGCCCTCGTCGTCCACGTAGTCCAGCTTCACGCTCGGCCTGAAGTTGCTCTTCTCGCGGAAGTCTTGCAGCGGGCCCGAGTGACCGCGCTCGCGACGGCCGTATTTGTCGTCTTCCCTGCGCAGAAATAATGTAATTTAAGTGATATTTGTATGTATATATTAATTGTATGTAGAGTTGTATTTACGCGTAGGTCTTGTCCTCGATGGAGTAGTGCGCGGCGAGCAGATGTGCCTGCGAGGCGGGCGGGTGGTGCGGCGCGGCGCGTGCCAGGTACCCCTTGGAGCGCGCCAGCCGCAGCGCCCCCGCCACACCCGCGCCCAGCGCCGGCTCCGAGCACAGCGCACGCGCGCCCTCTGCGGGGGAAACATCGAGATGTCTACAGAATGTCGTGGAAACGCAACAACTGACTAATTTGCGAGAGAGTTTCAACCTATTCTGGATCTTTCGAGAATATTCCACAAACTACAACGATACCGACGGACGGGTATAAAAGGCGGGCATTCAGTGTTGTTTACGACGTGATCAAGAGCGAGCGATAACTCCGAGCGACATCGAGGCGAGTATTGTGAATTGTGCGCGAACGTATAGTAAGTGATTTAATAATAAGTGTATTTGTGCGTTTCAGTATTGTAATATCGAATGCCGTGTTTTTGTTTGTTTATTAGTGTTCTATTGCTAATAAAGTCCTAATTAATATTTTTATCGCAATACCGATAATTTATTTGTTTATCCCGAACCCCAGCACGTAACATTATCATTACTGCAAAGTGCAAAGGCCTACGCTATTTTACTTGAGTACCAAATCATTAATAGTTTAACGTGTATGCACTAATCTACATGACTACATTTTCGATGTTCAGACACATTTAGTTACTAAATTACTTGCTACTCGACTGTAATACTAGCGTAGTCTGAATTAGTTTTAAGTTGCTTACACATCAGGTGATTGCACAGCACGCGTGCGCGGTGAGGGTAATAAAAAATCTTTTTAATAAAAAATAAACCGACTTCAAACCACTACAGATAAAAAAATAATTAAAATTTGTATTCGCTTAGTATATACGTATATTTGGAGTCAATGCCTAATTTAAATTGCCAGCTAAGCTAAGGAAATACACAAACAAATATACGAAAATATTGTTAAATTTAAATTAGGCACCGACTCCAAATATAAGTATATACTAAGCGGAATACAAATTTTAATTATTTTTTTATCTGTAGTGGTTTTGAAGTCGGTTTATTTTTATTGAAAAGATTTTTTATTTATTGCTTTTTTGTTAGTTAATTATAGAATGGTGTAAACAATACATCATAGACATACGATTGCAGCATTCGCAATTCATCTGCTGTTAGTTTTTGAAGAGTTATATCGTGTATCTCCGAAGATCTTCATCAGATCTTCATAAATTATATACTAAAACCTTACCTGAAAAATATACATTTCAATATCGAAAACCACGTCCAAATCGGATCAGTAGTTTTTGAGAAACTCGCGGCCATACAAATTTACATACATACATACATACGGATCGAATACAGAACCTCCTTTTTGAAGTCAGTTAAAAAATTCTCAGCCACTAATATTTAATGCAGTCTTTATAAACATTAAGAAGATATTGATTACTATGTTTGTGTCCCGATAACACCCTCAAGAAAAGCGTCATATAATTTAGGTGTTTTCAAAAGCCACAAAATTCATATGTGGAGAACATGATAAATACTTGTAAATGTGTTGTTGACTTTTTTATTTTTTAGGTACACGTTCTCACAAAGTTACCGCGACGCGAAAATGTGAATCGATATATCCATAATCTTATATTGTTCAACAAGTTGATACAATCTATCCGCACTTCTTACATGCACAATTACAACAAATACCATACCAGCGGTAAGATCCGGCGGCTTCTCACTGTCGACGTCAACCCGGCTCCAGGCGCCCGCGTTGGACTCTGTTTCCGTCTCCATTTCTGGCTCCTGCTCCAACTCCTGAACCAAAGCGTTCATTTTTATTTACAGACGAAGTGCAACAGAAACTAATAAGTAGTCCAATCTCATACTAAATGTTACAGAAATAAGTCCTGTATGCTTCAAAATTTGCAGCTGTCATCTTGTCATGATTGTTTACATGGTAACCATTGACAGCTAAAGTCAACATTTGCGTTTTAAAGAAACCGAAACCTCGCTTTACAATTTACATACAAAAATAGGGGCTTAGGATGTGAAAAAAAAAAAAACACGATGCGTCTCCGCTTCGTTTTATTGTGAGTGGTTGAGAGACTGACGTATCGGTATTTTGATATTTATGATTGATCGAGACACCGATACGTCAGTCTCTCAACCAATCACAATAAAACGAAACAGAGACGCATCGTGATTTTTTCACGTCCTAAGCCCCCTGGACGTTCTGACACGTACGGTTCAGCACATTCGTTACAGTAGGTGTTAATAAAGTTCTATAATAGTTATATTGCACGTTACCATAGGGTCTCCGAGTTTGTCCCTGTTGCCGGCGAGCCCGTAGGTGGGTATGTCGCCGAGCGTGCGGCAGAACTCCGCCGTTGCGTCGAAAACCATCGCGTCGCCCTCGCCGCCGTCCAGCTCCACCTCGGTCGCTGTCGGCTCCTCTTTGACGCGGTCCAGGATTTCTTCCACCTGGAGGTATATGAAAAGGGTTTTACAAAGGTTGTCACAAATTAAAAGTTGAGAAACACAGATCTTATCTTACTGATATTATAAATGCATATGTTTAACAGAAGTAAACACAGAACTCACTGAACTCTGAAATTTGGCATATGGATAAAAAATCAATCAAAATCAAAATCATAAATAAATCTGTGATTATATACTGCTGAACCACTACGCTACCCTGGGCATGTTCCAATGGGATGTTTGTGTATGTGCTGGTGCCTGCCGCAGACGGCGGGCGCGTGCCAGGGCGGCCTGCAGCTCCGTGTCGGGCTCCGTCTCCTCCTCGTCCACCGCCAGCGACAGCTGCGACGGCTTCACGTCTGCACAACCATAGTAAATGCTTATACATTAAAGCTGATCAATATGGTAGTTACGGGATTCAGACGTAAATGATCGTTATGCATAAAATAGATGGAACATTTTTATAATTATTAATTCATTAATTATATACAGGGTCATCTTGACATTGCGTTAATAAATGAAACCACATAATCGTCTTCGCTTTTGCTAACATTGTGCCAAAAATTGTCTATCAGGAACCAATATTTTCACCAAAAATTTCAATTTTACTTTCCTGATTTATTTATAACTAGCGGCCCGCCCTGGCTTAGCACAGGTAGCAAAGTATAATACTGTACACCTACATTTATTTTTCTGTCGTACAAAATATTTATGAATTATTCCTCTTGATTCACAACATCCATTGATGAAAAACGTATGAAAATCCGCTAAGCAGTGTTTGAGTTTATCGCGTTCAAGAGACAAACAGATGCGATAAGGGACTTTGTTTTATAATAAATAGAGATGTAGGGTCATATCCCTAAAAATAAAAAAAAAAACGAGAAAAAAAATCCGGAATAAAATTCCCGGTGTCTGTTTTCCGGGATAATAGTAGCCTATGTCCTCCTTTGGATCACAAACTATCTCCATACTTATTTTCATACGGTTCCACTGGCAGAAAACGATTTTCCGAGATTAAAGTTCCGGTTTATATTTTCCCGGGATATGAAGTAGCCTAAATTCTTCCCAGGGTTTTAAACTATCTCCCTGCCAAATTGCACCGCCATCGGTTCAGTGGTTTAGTCGTGGCACCTCCACTCGCGAGAAAATAAAATCCGGGATATAGTTCCCGGTTTATCTTTTCCTGGGATACCTAAGAGTAATTATGTCCTCAACTGGATCTCAAAATATTTTTATACTTGTTTTCTTGCGGTTCCACTGGCAGAAAACGATTATCGGGGATAAAAGTCCCGGTTTATATTTTCCCGGGATAAAAAGTATCCTATCTCCGTCTCGTGGTTCTAAGCTACCTCTCCACCAATTTCCAGCTAAATCCGTTCAGCCGTTCTTGAGTTATAAGTGGTGTAACTAACACAACTTTCTTTTATATATATAGATTTTGTAGTATAGTGCGAATATGGTGTGTGGGTGAGTGTTTTTCTGACTGAAAGTATGATGTTGCTCCAGTGACGAATCCTTCTAGAGTAGTAGTAGTGGCATTTGGGTGTGTAAACTTAAAGTTACTTTTTATTGATAAAAAGTAACTTTAAGTTTACACACCCAAATGCACCGACTGCCTCGGTGGCGTAGTTGTATTGCGTACGCGTAACGAGTACGATTTGCGCGCTGCGGTCCTGGGTTCGAATCCCGGGTCGGGCCAAAAAAAACTTTGTGGCTGGGTTTTTCCATCTTAAAAAAATTACTCAGTCGCAGCCCGGAGTCAGGAAGTTGGCGGTGTGATGCCCCCGTGCCTCGGAAAGCACGTAAAGCCGTTGGTCCTGCACCTGATCTCTCTCCGGTCATATCGGATTGCCGTCTCACCGGACTATGAGAGTGAAGGAATAGCGAGTGCACCTGAATATTGCGCACACACTTGTGCACTATAATATCTCCTGCGTATCTGCCTGATCTCCGTTGAGATTGGCCGCAGTGGCCGAAACTAGCAAGGAGGATTTTCATTCACTTTTTTATTGATAACTAGCTTTTGTCCGCGGCTCCGCCCGCATTAAAAAGTTTTTCCGGGATAAAGGTCCCGGTTTATATTTTCCCGGGATAAAAAGTTGCCTATGTGTTAATCCAGGACATGATCTACCCGTGTGCCAAATTTCATCGAAATCCGTTCAGTAGTTTTTGTGTGAAAGAGGAACAAACATCCTTACATCCATACATCCATACATCCAAACATCCAAACATCCAAACATCCATACATTCTTACAAACTTTCGCCTTTATAATATTAGTAGGATTATTTTGTTTGAGACTTATACTTTTTTTTATTTTACATCTATGGTTAAAATAACTTGATGGAAAGTGTTTTTTTCAACTAGCTTTTGCCCGCGGCTCCGCCCGCATTAAAAAGTTTTTCCGGGATAAAAGTCCCGGTTTATATTTTCCCGGGATAAAAAGTAGCCTATGTGTTAATCCAGGACATGATCTACCCGTGTGCCAAATTTCATCGAAATCCGTTCAGTAGTTTTTGCGTGAAAGAGTAACAAACATCCATACATTCTTAAAAACTTTTGCCTTTATAATATTAGTAGGATGAGATAAGTATGTGGTTTCATTGAGTAACGCAATGTCAAAATGACCCTGTATAAGGTTTTTAACAAATGTATATTAAAAATGGAATACATTAAGAATTATTATTAGGACTAAATGTCCTTCCAAATCATAGATTATCGCATCATACAAAGATATGAGTGACATAATTTTATTTTAATTCAGTGGAGGTGTTATTATCTTAGGTATGCCGAAGCGTTCGTTCCCCACCAGATTTTTTTTTATGGCATTGAATGACGAGACGAGCATACGAGCATACCGTTCGCCTGATGGTAAGCGATACGACCGCCCATAAACAGTAGCAACACCATCCAGAACCTTGAGTTACAAAGTAATGTGTGGTATTCCACTGCACTCGTTATCCTGAGAGACATAAGATATTAAGTCTCATTATGTCCTGTAGTTACATTTTCAATAGCAAATAATACGAAAAAGAAACACTTCGTAGGAACAACTTCAATACTGATAATAAACTGGTAGCAGTTAAAATTTATTTATTAATATGGTATAAGTGTGTGTGCAGTATGAGCAGATTACCTGTGTCATCGGTATCCAGCGGCGCGTTGCCCGCGTCGTAGTCGTCCACGTCGATGGGCTCTTCTTTGGCCTTCTTACGCATCTTGCCCTGAACAATAATGAAATATAAACTTTCTCTAACATCTCTATTTACATTTTTACCTTCCAGAAAGTAACATTTATGTGTAGACTTGTAAATAAGTTGACCTACGATACTTTACCTGACCTATCCTTTGACTGAATAAAAAATCTATAACAAATATATCATTTTTATATACAAAATGTCATTCACAATACCTTCTTCTTGGGCTTCTTGAACTTAGCGTTGATCTCATGTTCGTCCATGTAGTCGGAGGCGATGCGCAGTTCGGGCAGCTGCAGCGACTCCAGCCGCTTGTCAACACCACCCGCGATTAACTCTTGGCGCTGGTGGTCAGGCACAACTCATTTTTACTAACAGACTACCAAAAAAGAGGTTTTATATGTCATCAGTATGTATATACATAAATTTGTATGACCGAGATTTTTTCAAAAGTTATTCATCCGATTTGGATGGAGTTTCGGAGGTATCTCCTTTCTTCCGAGACCTAATATATGATTATACAGGCTTCTCACCATCCTATCCCTCATCCTCTTGGCCTCGATGGCGCGTTCGTCTCCGATGGTGAAGCCTCGGTCCTTGTCGGCTCGTCCCTTGTGTATCTCGTCGTCGTACTTGGCGAGCACGGGCCGCTGGAACCCGAGCGCGGCCTGCAGCTCCGCCTCGTCGTCGTACGCCTGGTACCCGGCACGCGCCTTCTTACGCTCCAGAATGTTCTGTCACAAAATATATTGAAGTGTATAAACTAACGAGAAGCAGCGTGTTCATTATTAATTTCGCAGTCATTCTCAGTGCTCGTCTAGTGCACCTGACGCAGTGCAGTGATTGCATCCCATTATGATCACGTATATTAGATCATCTTTAAAAAGGTCTCGACTCTCATCGAAACCTTTTAAAGTTATTAGTATACTAACCTTGCCAGCTGAATACATATTCCAAAACATAATGTATATCAGCAAAATCTAGATAGCTTTATAAAAATCAGTGACATACATTATATAAATACAAGGAACAAAAACAAACTTGCAGTTCCAAAGTTTAGGCTCAGCAAAATAAGTATTCGTTGATGGGCAACTGCATTAAACGCTATAATAAACTTCCTTCTGAAGTAATAAATCTGCCTGAAGTCCAATTTAAGCCTTACGTTAAACAAGTATTGATTTCTAGAGGCTACTAAAAAGTGACAGACTATTTAAATGATAAGAATATTTGGAATCAGTCCTGCACACAGCACAAAGGCACCGAGCTTTCACATTGAGCGCCTGTGAAAAAAAAAGGATAATAATATGACATTTATAATTTTATATGACTATGTCCATATTATATTTTTACTTTTTTGTGTCATCCAAGATAAATTACCTAATATGACATTATTTATCAATTTTGAATGTCAATGTTTATCAATCTAGTGAAGAGCTGGTAGGTTAGCTAGGCTAGGACCTTTATTATTAATCTAGCGAGGACAGTGACGTTTCCTTTCCTCGTAATGTTAAGATACTCCTTCGCTTTTATATCGACCCCACTTCTTCCGTAGCCCTATTCTTGTCCCCAATGTCTGTGTCCTCTGTACCTATCAGCCTGTGCTGGTTGTTCGTTGTTTTACTTTAAATTATTTAATTGGTATATGTACCTTTGTGAATTTGTTATTGTCTCTACCTTGCCATGATTTGTCGTAATTGCTTTTTTATAAGCGTACTTGATTAATAAATTATTTTATTGACCACTGTATTATTAAATATCTACTATAAACAACACGTCTGTTGTCCGTACCTTGTTGTATTTCTCGTTGTCAACAATGTTGACGTTGACAAGCACATCTTCAGCATCTTCCGCCAGCACGTCCTTGTCGGCGAGGGTCAGGATCGTCTCGCGCTCGTCTCCCAACTGTATGTTATGTGGACAGAATTCAACAAAACGCAATGTGTATGGCAATATGGTATTTTTGTTTTATTGAGAGAAGTTATTATTATCGTTAATGATGAATAACTATTAATAAAGGAACCAATAAAGATAATAGTGATGTAGTGTGTGGTGTGTGGTGTGTAGTGTGTAATGTGTACTGACCGCGTCGATGTCGTGTGCGACGCGCAGGCCGCGCAGGTCGTGTGCGGAGTACGAGTGTGAGCGGGAGTCGCGCTCCTCCTCCGCCACCAGCGCCGCCACGCCGAACACAGAGTCCATCTCGTCCAGCATCGCCGCCTGGTACACAATATACATATTTAACCCCTGGGATGCCGGGCTCAGTTTGCGTAAAAAACGCTTGCGTGCCGCCCATACATTTGAAAAAATCGGATTTTAGGTGTAAAGGATGTTCCGATTTATACACCATAAAATTCTTTTAGTACGAATTTTGAAATTATTTATTTACTTATTTTCAATTGACTTCAAAATCGATATCTGGGCAGGCCTGTAGGTACAAAATACGGATCCAATGTTAGAATTGAAAAAAGTGGCCGCCATTTTGAATTTCTTTGTTTTAAGGCCAATCGACCTCAAAATCAATATCTGGGCAAGCCTTTAGGTACAGAAGACGGATCCAATGTTAGAATTGAAAAAAGTGGCCGCCATTTTGAATTTCTTTGTTTTAACGCCAATCGACCTCAAAATCGATATCTGGGCAGGCCTTTAGGTACAGAAGACGGATCCAATGTTAGAATTGAAAAAAGTGGCCGCCATTTTGAATTTCCTTGTTTTAACGCCAATCGACCTCAAAATCGATATCTGGGCAAGCCTTTAGGTACAGAAGACGGATCCAGTGTTAGAATTGAAAAAAGTGGCCGCCATTTTGAATTTCTTTGTTTTAAGGCCAATCGACCTCAAAATCGATATCTGGGCAAGCCTTTAGGTACAGAAGACGGATCCAATGTTAGAATTGAAAAAAGTGGCCGCCATTTTGAATTTCTTTGTTTTAAGGCCAATCGTCCTCAAAATCGATATCTGGACAGGCCTTTAGGTACAGAAGACGTTTCCAATGTTAGAATTGAAAAAAGTGGCCGCCATTTTGAATTTATTTGTTTTAAGGCCAATCGACCTCAAAATCGATATCTGGGCAAGCCTTTAGGTACAGAAGACGGATCCAATGTTAGAATTGAAAAAAGTGGCCGCCATTTTGAATTTCTTTGTTTTAAGGCCAATCGTCCTCAAAATCGATATCTGGGCAGGCCTTTAGGTACAGAAGACGTTTCCAGTGTTAGAATTGAAAAAAGTGGCCGCCATTTTGAATTTCTTTGTTTTAAGGCCAATCGGCCTCAAAATCGATATCTGGGCAGACCTTTAGGTACAAAAGACGGATCCAATGTTAGAATTGAAAAAAGTGGCCGCCATTTTGATTTTTTTGTTTTAAGGCCAATCGACCTCAAAATCGATATCTGGACAAGCCTTTAGGTACAGAAGACGGATCCAATGTTAGAATTGAAAAAAGTAGCCGCCATTTTGAATTTCTTTGTTTTAAGGCCAATCGACCTCAAAATCGATATCTGGGCAAGGCTGTATGTACAAAAGACGGATCCAATGTTAGAATTGAAAAAAGTGGCAGCCATTTTGAATTTCTTTGTTTTAAGACCAATCGACCTCAAAATCGATACTTGGGCATGCCATCGTTTTGTTTTAACACTAATGGGATTTAAGATAGATATTTAGGCTTGTCTTTAGCCAAACAGAATAAATCGAGGTTGTAATTTTACTAATTTAACAATTTAAATACGCAATCACATCAAAATTAGATACTTTTAAAAATGAATAAGGTAATCAACCTGAGTAGCCTTTTAAGTCTGGTGATGGGGGGTACATAAATAAAAAGATACAGTAATTTAATGGTCACCCAACAGGGCATAACGATGTGGGGGAAGAAAAATATAAGATAATTTCTACTACGCGGCTAATTATTCTTATAGCAATCGTTGAATTGTTAACGACTCCCTGATTTTTAACCGATTTTGATGCTTTCACAAAAGAATTTACTTTATTTGCTGTTTGCTGCCACGGGACACTTTTTTCTTCTTCAATTCTTTATTTTGCGACATAACAAAGCTGCGTTATTGAAGAGAATTGAATAAGCATTGATGGTAGCCATAATATTTTAAAAATCTATAATTAAAACGTACTATAGTTTGTGGCCATGTCCAGCGGATTTTGATTTTAAAACCAATAGCCCTTAAAACAAGAACATTTAACATGGAATGCAGTTCTTAAAATTCCAACCTCCAGTTATTCTATTTGGCTAAAGACAAGCCCAAATATCTATCTTTCCTCTCGCGGAAGGAGAGTGCCGAGAGGGATCGCCAGCGCAGTGGTGATCCCTCCCGCCGCCAGACGAGACGTAGGAGGCGTCGGGTGGACGACTGACCGACATCTCCCGCCCTGTGGATTGGGGGCGTTGGAGAATTCCATCACGGTATCCCCTGCCTGTCGTAAAAGGCGACTAATAGGGGCCTCCGGGGGTCACGGGTGGGCGGGAGGGGCCGTCCACCTATTAGTCTAGCCAACTTCTGTGACCCCCGTGATGGACGCCAGCGTGCCTCACGCTGCCTCAGACGCCAAGGGCGTCCTTCGCTGTACGGGGGCTTCTGAGCCCCCGCAACAACAGGAGACGGACCGCAACAGCGGTACGCGCAGGGGCGGTTGCGGACGACAACTTAGACGTGAGTCGGAGGAAGCCCGCAGCCGTCCCTAATGCGCCGAAGATGGCCACCGCGGAAAAAAAAATCTATCTTAAATACAATCAGTCTTAAAACAAAGAAGTTCAAAATGGCGACCACTTTTCTTAAGTCTAACATTAAATAATTATGACTTTTACTATCAATGCCATGCCCAGTATCGATTTTGAGGTCAATTGGCCTTAAAACAAAGAAATTCAAAATGGCGACCACTTTTTCAATTCTAACATTGGATCTGCCCTTTGTACCTAAAGCCATGCCCAGATATCGATTTTGAGGTCTATTGGCCTTAAAACAAATAAATTAAAAATGGCGGCCATTTTTTCAATTCCAACATTGGATCCGTCTTTTGTACCTAAAGGCCTGCCCAGATATCGATTTTGAGGTCCATTGGCCTTAAAACTAAGAAATTCAAAATGGCAGCCATTTTTTTCAATTCTAACATTGGATCCGTCTTTTGTACATACAGCCTTGCCCAGATATCGATTTTGAGGTCGATTGGCCTTAAAACAAAGAAATTCAAAATGGCGGCCACTTTTTGCAATTCTAATATTGGGTCCGTCTTCTGTACATACAGCCTTGCCCAGATATCGATTTTGAGGTCGATTGGCCTTAAAACAAAGAAATTCAAAATGGCGGCCACTTTTTTCAATTCTAACATTGAATCCGTCTTCTGTAACTAAAGGCTTGCCCAGATATCGATTTTGAGGTTGATTGACCTTAAAACAAAGAAATTCAAAATGGCGGCCACTTTTTTCAATTCTAACATTGGATCCGTCTTCTGTACCTAAAGGCTTGCCCAGATATCGATTTTGAGGTCGATTGGCGTTAAAACAAAGAAATTCAAAATGGCGGCCACTTTTTTCAATTCTAACATTGGATCCGTCTTCTGTACCTAAAGGCTTGCCCAGATATCGATTTTGAGATCGATTGGCCTTAAAACAAAGAAATTCAAAATGGCGGCCACTTTTTTCAATTCTAACATTGGATCCGTATTTTGTACCTAAAGGCCTGCCCAGATATCGATTTTGAGGTCGATTGGCCTTAAAACAAAGAAATTCAAAATGGCGGCCACTTTTTTCAATTCTAACATTGGAGCCGTCTTTTGTACTTAAAGCCATGTCCAGGTATCGATTTTGAGGTCAATCGGCCTCAAAACAAAGAAGTTCAAAATGGCTGCCACTTTTCTCAATTCTCATATATGATTAAGATTTGCATCCAATGGAAACAAAAAATAAGCTAAAAAGAAACCACCTGTAGATGTTCAGTTTTCATACATTTTGCAGAAATCGGCCCGAGCGTGGATCCACGCTCCCGGCAGAGTTTGAACACTTTTTTTGAGCGTGGATCCACGCTCCCGGCACGCGAGGGCTTAATATTATGTTTATAATATATAACACACTTCTTAAATTATTTAAAGCTTTTAATGGTAATAAAAGTTTATACCCTCTTGGCAGCCTCTCGTTTCTGCTTCTCGATTTCACGGGATCTTTTGACCCACGCCGAAGTGTCATCTTCATCTAATTCATCAGCCAACAATGTTGTTTGAATCCTGTTATAAATGGTGCTTATTTTTATTAAAAATTTAAATTCGTGCAAAGAGACTAGTGCAAATTATATATTTTTATTGACTTAATAATGTTATAGTAAAAGATCTACACAATATTGCAAAGAATAGGTATCATATTTAACCCGTCAAACCCTACTTATAATGTATGAGGAAACCCTATATACTCGGACGCTGGCGTCCGTAGAGGGGCTTGACGAGTCAAATTATGCACATTTTCAAAAACCATTCAAATTACCTCTGTTCAATTTTTCTCTTTTCCTTGCGCTCCTCTAATTTTTCCTTCAGTTTCTGTGTCTTTTTCTGTTTGGCGATGTTCGCAGCAGGCTTGTGGTAGAACTCGCCAAGGTCGTCCTTGATTTTGCCATCGTCTGCCAGAGTTAAATTTATACTTAGTATATGTATAACTAATGTTTACATTAAATATTTAGTTTTTAAATTCTATGATTAATTAATAATATAATTGGTATTAAAATGCAAATTTTGATCCGAATCGAGCTTATCGTGAGAAGTTGAGAGCTCTTTATCCAATATTAGAACATTTACAGCCTAGGAAATGAAGTTTAAATGCATATTTTTTGATTTATTGCACCTCTATCTACCCTTTCGAGGATAAAACCTAGGAGCGAAGTCTATGAAAACATTTAACTTAAATAGAAGTTCCATGGTCCCAAAGCCCCCAGGCACTCACCAGCGGGCTTCTCATTAACTTCAAGTGGTTTGAGGCCGAGCTTGGCGCGCAGACGGTTGGTTTCCTCGATGGAGAGGCTCTCCTGCGCCGCGCCCGACGCCATCGGCGGCGACTGCTCGCGCTCGCGACCCGGCTCGGCCTCGGGCTCGTACGAACGCTCCCTGCTATAATTGTACAAATATTGATATTGTTGTTTTGACTGACGAGAGATGACTATTATGCTGGCCTGTTTCAAACCGGATATACATTATGTAGACCACTATGGTGGGGTGATAATTAATTTGCTATGAAATAAAAACCTATTTGCTAATATAATATATTTGTAACACATATTTACATAGATTTTATTTTTATGCACTCCTCTACATGAACTTTAATCATTCCAAATCTCACACACCTTACAGACGTTGCCTGCTTATTTCCTGAGATATAACACGACCATGTTGTGTTATGATGGAAATCTTACTCAGAACTATATGAAAGGTTATATAACAGCCACAACTCCTCAGCCAGATCTGCATTATGTTTTTTTTATAGGTTATAAGCTTGTGTTTGACCACCATCTCGTCTGATGGTAAGTGATGATGTGGTCTACAGTGGAGCACACTTGCCTAGAAAATACCTATTCACTCGTAACTTCAAGATTATCGTACAGTCTTGTTTAAGAAGCGACGCGATCAAGAGCGAGCGGCAAGCGGACAACGAGCGATAACTCCAAGCGATTTTGAGGCGAATATTGTTGATTATGTTTGAACGTGTAGTGAGTGATTTTAATAAGTGTATTTGAGTGTTTAATTATATGTGTATCTAGTGCAACGTTTTTGTTAATTTAGTAGTGTGATAATAAAGTCCTAATTTGGTGTTATTACCACAATACCGGCATTGTAATTGTTTATCCCGAACCCCAGCACGTAACAATATCGTGATTCTGGAATCTCGATATTATCACAAGATCGCAAATACTGATTATACGCAAATATACTTATCAATATTATCGTCAATATTATCATTTGTTGGTTGTGTTTCTGAAATCATGGGTAATAGAAGAAAGTCAGTTTTTTGCTATAGTACTCGCATAACGCATTTGCGTTCAAAAGTAAACGTCGCAGAAAGCGTTGGGCGATAGACTGAATTTTAAAACGAAACCAATACACTCATTTGAACATCACTCCAGAAATGCTCTTGGTTGACGACTTGAACTATTATGCCAATTATTTTAGAGTGAGTGAGGAGTTGTTTGAGAAGCTTTTAAACTTGACTCGGCGTCGTCGGGGCTTATTTCGATAGGCTGCTCACTTCTTTCCGCCATGACTGCAAGCGCGTACTGACAGAAAATATCACGATGTATTTACACCGTCAATAATGAAGCCACGCCCCCTTAGTATCGTGGATATCAAAATATCCGGATAACCTGCGATATTATCGATACTGCGATACGCAACAATATTGCATCAGTATTATCGTGGTAATACGAGTATCGCGTGATATTATTGATTGATTTTTGTAATATACCCCAATACAATACAATGTTTTACATTGCCTCAGACACCTTTCCCAAAATTTATTAGCTCATCCATTTAATACATAGCACCCCCATCCATGCATCTTATCAATTATAATTAATAAGTCTATTCCTTATTGCTATTTCTTCCATTAGCAGTTGTTAAACATGGATGTGTTTGATTTTAACCGTAAGGTTTATTGGCTAGTGTTTAGCTGTATTGTTTATTTACCTGTAGCTGTCAGAGTCGTCGTAGTTGGTGCGGTGTCGGTCGCGGCTGCGGCGGTCGCGGTCGCGCTCCTCGCTGGCGCTGGTGCTACGCGAAGCGGCACCGTTGCCATCCCTCAGGTGAGAGTCCACGGGCACCTCCTCCACTGCAACAACACTGCACATTGTACTTCACCATAAAGGTTGAAGGGAACATGTAGATTAGATATCTTCGTTATTGAAGAGAATGCCACTAAAGACATATTTTTTACATCAGAGATCTTGGCCTTGAGAAATGTAATCTGGATGAATTGATGTTATTAAAATAGTACAATTAGTCGGGGATAATACAATACCGCGTAAATAGCACAGGCAAATATAAAATAAATGTCAAATATATTTTTAGGGGAGAGTAAAACCTGAATACGTTGATATTATCCTTGTATTTTATGTACCAACTAGCTTTTGCCAGCGGTACCGCCCGCACGAGATTATTTCTTGGATAAAAGTCCCGTTATACATTTTCCCAGGATAAAAAGTAGCCTAAAAGCTTCCCAGGGTCTCGGAATATCTCCATACCAAATTTCATCACAAATCCAGTAGGTAGTTTTAGAGTTTATATCATACAAACTTTGCCATCACTTTTTACCCCGTGAGGGGGGAATTCCGCAAAATCTCGTTTTAGAGAGCAAATTTGAGACTCCAAGCACTTGTAGTTTCTGAGATTTCGTGACCTTTCGCTTTTATATATAATATATAGATATTAATTTGGCTACTATCAACTCTAAGGCGGTATTTACCAGAGCTAGTCGCGCTGACCTATTTCACACAGATTGTTTCCTGACTGCTTTATAGTTATAAAAAAAAAAAAAAAAATCTAATTAACTTGGCTAATTTTGTTTTAAAGCTAACAGAGATAACATTGTGTTATACTTTTCTTTACTATGTAATATTATGATATTATACTTTCATAGGCACTGCTTCATAAAAAGCACCATTTTGTGGCATATCTTTTGTGGATTAGACTTGAGATTGACTTTAACTATATAACATTAACAAAATATGCCTTCCTCTTAATTTTAAGAAGTTTCTTTTTTAATGCTTTGAATGACGAGACGAGCATGCCGTTCGCCTGATGGTAAGCGATACGACCGCCCATAAACAGTAGCAACACCATCCAGCACATTGAGTTACAAAGTACTGTGTGGCATTCCACTGCGCTCGTCATCTTGAGACATAGTAGGATACTTACAAAATAACTAGTCTGCTTTAAAGCAATGTTTTACCTTTGACACACACAATCAGCTGTAAGTAAAAACTCAATGCTTAACCACCTTTTAACGCTAAAAAAAGTTTATAAGTAAGACTGAAGATGTTAAGTCTCATTATGTCCAGTAGTTACACTGGCTACAATGTCCTACAAATCGAAAACAACAGTGCATGCACACTGCTACTTGGCAGTAGAAATAGACATTGTGGTGGTACCCACCCAGATGGACTCTTACTTATGAGACACCTACCACCAGTAAACCACCAGTTTTATATTTGATATTAACATATGGTAATAATAACACTTGCCTGAACAGGTACTTCATAAAAATATATATTACTCTGAGCTATTAATTGTAAGGTCCATAATAACACTGGCTACAATATTTAAATGAAACATAACAGTGCTAGGACACTGTTGCTTTGCAATAACTGTATATCTAGATATAGTACATATGACGGACTTCAGCATCTGAAACTCTTACAGCAAGGATTTAATTTACTTATATTTAAACAGAAGTATGTATAAGAATCAAAGAAGAACCATAGTGTTAAATTTTCTAAGAAAGCATTTTTCATGAGTAATTTTTCTATAAACTCTGCAATATCAGAACATCAGACTATTGGGAGTAGATTATGAAAACTTGTAGCCTAGGACATAATTTGAAGTCTAGCTACTATTTTACCAACCAGGCTTTTAGCAAAATATTTTCAGGACATTAAACACTTGATAGACTTGTAATATTGAAAAATTTAAGTGGTGTTGGTTATTTAATTATAAGATCTTTAAATAGTTATTCCTAGCAAATAACATATTATAATAAATGGATACAATTATGTATATGTCGGAGTGATTAAAATATTATAAAATAGGATGCTGGTTGATTACCAGTATTTCAACCTTATATAGTGAGTTTTAGAAATGAACTACTTATTTCTAAACATAGTGTAATACACAATCTTGCAGATTGTTTTGAATTTGTAAAATAAGTTGTTGATTTGACTATTTTTATTTATGAATACAGTATTACTGTTGACTTCAATGAATCGAGTAGTATGAAATGATGTAGAGGAGAGTGAACCTTTATAATGAGAGTGCAGACGCACTTCGGGGCATTCAAGGTTTAGTCTGCTAGCTCAACAGAACGTTTTTATTACCCTGTATCGTTGTTCGGACGAAATATATTACGTATATCTGAGAAAACCAGCTTTTAATAATTATTACAGAAAACTTAAATCATGACGAAGACTAAAACCTGGACATACCACCTTCGCCCATACCTCCTTCATAATGCAACTCCGAAATATACAAATCAATAAGTGAAAAAAAATATTGTCCTGAATGTGGCATTTGGTGACAATTGTATTATGCACCTGCTTCAGGTAATCAACAGCAGAATGATTTATTAAAGTAGCCAGGAGGCAGCAGTGAAGCATAACTAACACCATGCTAAAGCTATGGCTTTGCGGAACCCATAACATTCCACCTGATACAGGTGCTTATGGCAATCCTTGTTGATGACTTATGATTCATAAACAGCACAGAAAGAATTTGGCAGAGCATCAAAAGGACAACTGACTGCAGGACAAGAACCAATATACAATAAATACATTGAACTATTGCTCAACCTGGGATAAAGATTACAGTACTATCATGTCGCTGAAGAAGACTTCAGTAACAAGATAGTTAGTTGTAGTGTCAAGCATGGTTTGTACTGATATATCAAGGATGGCCAAAGCTAGGCTTTGGTTGATAAGCCAGTGTAGGGTGTAAATATTGATCAAGGTAAAGGACAAAGGGTTCAGTGTGGCAGTCACTCAATCCTAACTAACCCTGTAGATGGCATAATGCTTAATCCAATGAGCGGAGACCACAATATAACTAAATAGTCACATTTGTGTACCTCTGACAATGGGTGATAGTGGTCATTTACATACATTCCCAATGAAATAAAATTAAATATTTGGCCAGTGCGAAGACTCAGTCTCAAAGGGAAAATTGCTAAACTCGCAACCTGCGAGGAGGGCAATGGCCCCTCCCTGCACCCACCTACATATGCCCACGGAGTGATTCCTATTTGAAAATGATTATACAACATTAATATATTGCTCAAACATACTGCAAGCTCTGCAGCTGATTACTGCAGTCCTGTAACAATGTAGCAAGTACATTGTTATTGTGTCATACTTTCAAAACATTTCTTGGATATGCTGCTTCTCCTCCACAGTACCAGTCCCTCCGTCTAACATACGGACAAAGCAGGCTTTAGGTACAATACCTACCTCACGGCAGCACGGACGTGACGCGGTGGCCCATCCCGAATGCCACCGAGTCTGAAATAATGAGCAAAATATGCCATTATTATGTCAAACGGGGAAACAGCCAGTACCATTGATGATTTCCATTGTTTACATGGTTAATACATCACACAACATAATTTGGACGTACTTCGCAACACAAAATCGATCGATATCCTCGTACGAATTATGGATCAAAATATTATCTTCCAGAACCGCAAGCAAACAATTACTATACGAAAATCATCATCAGTGACTGGCCTATTTCACAAGATATATTATAAAAATTTACTAACCGTCTGGTGAGCGATCTTTTTTACGATCCTTGTGCTTTCTATGCCTCTTTCGATCGCGCTCCTCACTGTCGAGGGGTGATCGCGACCTGCTCCTGTGTTTTTTCTTTTTCGACTCTTTCTTATGCTTCTTTGAACCCATGATTATGTTACTCGGCAGGTTGGCCTTCAATTATTTAACGTAAGTTTTGTAAACAGGACACTTGTCGTAAATGCGTAGAAAACGAACACGTTCCTCAGTCAATATTTTGTCAGTTTGACCGTCGTCGCCATTTTGTGATGATTGACATAAGACATTTGACAATTGATAATTACAAAATATGCTAAGGAATCTACGAGTATACAACCATGTCTGAATAATCGATCCCCCGTCGCCAATTTTATTTTATTGGCCAATATTTGACTTCAAGAGCTACCTACTACAATGATAATTATTTCAAAATTATCTAGACACGCGGCAGCGTGTCAGGCCCAGTTCAAGCAAAGGAACTGGCTAGCCAGCGCCGAGTGTAATATTACACGAACCATTTGGTGCCACTTTTCACCCTTCTATAACCTTCTATTTAACGTAAACACATAAAATAACGTGTGTTAAAGTATATCCATAAGGACATTTAGAAGCCCAAATTTCATGAAGTTAGCTCAAACGGTTATAGAGATATGAAGGTCGAGAAGTCGTAAATTTTAGTACTGACTGACAGACTTACAGTACCTAAACCTAACTTACTTCCAGATGACCTAGAAGGATGAAATTTGGAATCCAGCTCGGTAATTGTGTGTAAGTGTAGGAAAAAATCTAAAAATAAAAAAAGTTAAAAATAGGGGGGTCCCCACATACATATATATACATATACACTCACGCCTGTTATCCCCGAAGGGGTAGGCAGAGGCGCAACTAGTGCGCCCTCTTTTCACCGTCATTCCGTCCTATGATGTGATAGGGGGCGAGCCTATCGCCATATCGGGCACATATTCCAGACTCCGGGCTGATACTGAATAGAAAATCTCAATATCACTTTGCCCGACCCGGGGATCGAACCCGAGACCTCAGTTTTGCAATCGTATTGTAATACAACTACGCCACCGAGGCAGTCATGTCATGGTCATGGGGGTCCCCATACAAAAAAATATATATTTTTAATGGTAGCGTTGGAACGGTTACAAGCAAATATTTGAAACTATGCCAACATATGTATTAATATATTTGCTATATAACATAAATATAAAAATAAAGTTAAGTCAAAAAATTAGTGGTGTCCCCATATAAAAAACTTGTAATAGGTACGCGATAAACAACCGGCCAACGGTGTGTCGTCGGCGGCGCGCGTCACCACATAACTCAAAACCTGCCTAGTTTTCTTTACAAAAAGTAATGATATCCCACCAAAACATAAATGTAAAAAAGGAGAGCCAAGTTCCATACAAAAATTATGCTTGGCTGTGGGCTTCGCTAAGTAAAAACTGCCACAAGTGCACCGGCGGCTAGTAGATACACCACCAGTGCCGGATTAAGAAAACTTGATGCCCTAAGCAATTCACGCCTGTGGGGCCCCCCTACCATAAGTAAACTAACATCAGTCTTTAATCGCGCGGATTTTCAAACAGCTTTACTTTTATGTGTTAGCATTTTTTGTGCTGTTTCTGGTGCCCCCCAAGACGTGATGCCCTAAGCAATTGCTTAATTTGTTTATGGGCTAATCCGACACTGAACACTACGTACTGATGCACGTCATGAGGTGAAATGTGATAGCTGGTTGATTCTCCACTGATTTCTGATCTTTTTTGTTGCTCGATCTGTTCATCGAGGGCTTTTTTAAAGTTTTCGTATAACTTAAATCCATATTCTTTAGCTGTCTTGACCCTTTCCGTAGTATTATAATGCTCTTTGCTCGACCCCATGTGTTGGTATAGACAGATTAAATATTTTGTTGATAGGTGGAATGATGACCTTGTCAACATCTGGTTGGACGGTCAGATAATTGTTCTGTCTCATATGCGAATATATGGTGAATCCTTCTCCTTTGATGATACAGCCATCCGCGAGAGTGATAATACCGGCCTTGCTGACTTGCGCGGCAGTAACTTGAGACCCTCAGATAATTTTAATTGTTCGTTGTCCACAACAAAAGTATAGGTACGTATTTATTTTATTAAGCTGCGTACACATGTCCACGCATATTGATATTTTTGTTGCACACCGATTTGTTTCCATATTCTTGACACATAGGTTATCATCTGGCTTCAGATGGTAAATTGGTTGCTGGAATGGGCACATAAGAGTATTTGTGTTGTAGGGTAAACACATGCGTAGATCATTTTCAGACAGAGATATGTAGGAAACCTTCTGTAGGTTTATGGCTACGTGGCTGGCAATTGGTAGGGGAAAGGTGTACGAGTTGATCCCAAGAGGTAAGATAATCATTTTTGATTGCACACAAATGGCTAACGCAATCTAGTTTAATTCTTTAACAAAACGTAGCCTTCCATGCCCCAGTGCTGGATTAAGCAAGCGCGGGGCCCGTAGCAAATTCTTTCAAAGAGCCCTTGATCTGCTATGGGTTCTTAAGTATAAAGTGGTAAAGATACAATTCAATACTCAATACGTTTATTTGCTATCTATAGGTTAGAATTTTGTGGGTAACTGATAATGTAGTAAATTACTATAGGCGCTGTTAGGCTCTGACAAGTACAAAAAGCCTGAGATGAGATTTCCTGGCAATTTAGAATAATTTTGATAGGAAACTAACAATTGAAAACAGATGATACTACACAAAATATTTTTTTCAATACATATTTCAAAGTTTATATTTAATACAAAGTATATTATATTTTTAGGAATAGCTAATGTTATATTTAATCAATTGTGTACTTTAAATAATGTTTATATTTATTTCTCTGTTTCCTTATTATTATTTAAACTTTTACAAAGTAGCTTTTCTATATTTCATGTGGGCAAATTTAGAAATAATACTATTTGTATCAATTTCTCTGAGCAAATTGTATTGTATATTCATCAAAGCGAGATAATTCAGACGTTTTTGACGTGTTCCTTAAGTTATTTGTAGAAAATGAACGTTCGCCACTGCAGTTAGTGATCATGAGAATCTCTCTTGAAGTAATAAAATATTTTTTTTAGTTATAAATTCTATAGCTCAATCTACATACATATACACTCACGCCTTTTATCCCCGAAGGGGTAGGCAGAGGTGCAACTAGTGCACCCACTTTTCGCCATTATTCTGTCCCATGATGTGATAGGGGGCGAGCCTATCGCCATATCGGGCACAAATTCCAGGCTCCGAGCTGATACTGAATAGAAAAACCCAATATCACTTTGCCCGACCCGGGGATCGTACCATAATATAACAACGCCACCGAGGCAGTCTCAATCTATATACTAGTACTAGCTTTTGCCCACGGCTTCGCCCGCATTAATAAGTTTTTCCGGGCTAAAAGTACATAAAAACCTTCCCGTTGAATCTCAAGGATGAATAATTTTCCCCGTTTTTTTCACATTTTCCATTATTTCTTCGCTCCTCATAGTTGCATCGTGATGTTATATAGCCTAAAGCCTTCCTCGATAAATGGGCTATTCAACACAAAAATATTTTTTCAATTCGAACCAGTAGTTCCTGAGATTAGCGCGTTCAAACAAACAAACTCTTCAGCTTTATAATATTAAGTACTAGCTTTTGCCCACGGCTTCGCCCGCGTTAGTAAGTTTTTCCGGGGTAAAAGTACATAAAAACCTTCCCGTTGAATCACTCTATGACTATGACGTTGATACAACTCTTAACAAATAATGAATTAATTTCGACCAAATTTGATTACCATAAAAACGGTTCTAGTGAGTTAATCTTAAAAGAAAGACACATACTGTCGCGGACATTTTTTTAGATCATTTCAAGAGGAATAATTCTTTCGTACATATATTTTTGGTATCTTGAACCGTTTTCGCAGCGCACGCAATGGAAGCCCTCAAAGATGAATAATTTTCCCCGTTTTTTTTACATTTTCCATTATTTCTTCGCTCCTAATAGTTGCATCGTGATGTTATATAGCCTAAACCCTTCCTCGACAAATGGTCTATTCAACACAAAAAGATTTTTTCAATTCGAACCAGTAGTTCCTGAGATTAGCGCGTTCAAACAAACAAACAAACAAACAAACAAACTCTTCAGCTTTATAATATTATTAGTATTAGTATAGATAGATAATAAACAGGAAAGATTTGTATTTTTGTATGTTTGACAAGGATAAACTCAAAAAGTACTGGACCGATATCAAAAATTATTTCACCATTAGAATGCTCCTGTATCCCGTACTTTATATCCCGGGACAAATTCAAACCGGGACTTTTATCCCGGATTCTTTATTCTCGCGAGTCGTTACGGCCAAACCAATAAACCGATTTCGATGAAATTTGTAAGGGATACAGTTTAAGACCCTGGGAAAGACACAGACTACAGCTTATCCCGGAAAAATATAAACCGGAACGTTTATCCCGGTTTTATTCCCGCGAGTGGGGCGGCCAAACCACTCAACCGATTTCTTTTAAATTTGGTAAGGAGATAGTTTAAAATCTTGGGGAGACCCAAGGCTAATTCTGATCCCGGGAAAAAATAAACCGGGATTTTATCCCGGAAAATATTCTTGCGGGTACCGCAAACAAATAAGTATGGAAATAGTTTGAGACCGAGGGAAAAACATAGACTACTTTTATCCCGGAAAACATAAACCGGGAATTTTAACCTGAATTTTTCTGTCGTGAGTGGAGCCGTCACGCCCAAACCACTGAACCGATTTCGATGAAATTTGGAAGGGACATAATTTAAGACCCTGGAAAGGATCTACGATATTTCTTATCCCGAGAATAAATAAACCGGGACTTTAATCCCGGAAACTATTTTCTTGCGGATGGAACCGCAAAGAAATAAGTATGGAGATAGTTTGAGACCGAGGGTAGGGCACAGGGTACTGCCCATCCCGGAAAAATATAAACCGGATATTTTATCCCGATTTTATTTTCTCACAAGTGGGACCGATTTCAACGAAATTTGGTAGGGAGGTAGTTCGAAACCGTTCGAACCGCAAAAAAAACAAATATGGAGATAGTTTGAGACCGAGGGAAGGACATAGGCTACTGCTTATCCTGAAAAAATAGAAACCGGGACTTTTATCCCAATTTTTTTTACCTCGCGGTTGTAGCCGTCACTCTCAGCCGATTTCCATGAAATTTCGTAGGAAGATAATTTAAGAGCTTGAGGAGCACCTAGGCTATTGCTTATCCCAGAGAAATATAAACCGGTACTTTTATCCCGGAAAATATTTTCTTGCGGGTGGAACCGTGAGAGAATAAATATGGAGATAGCTTGAGATCCAAGGAAGGACAGGTTACTATTATCTTTTTATTTTTAAGGATATGTCCTTACATCATTACATAATATTATAAAACAAAGTCCCCCCATCGCATCTGTTTGATTTTCATATGTTTTTCACCAATGGACGCAATGATTCAAGAGGAAGGGTTATGTGTATAATTCATTAGTATTTTGTACGACAGAAAATTAAATGTGCAAATATTATGCTTTGCTACCTGTGCGAAGCTAGGGCGGGCCGCTAGTATACTTATATTCTAGAAAATAGATTTTTGGTATACGGTTACTAAGTTATATTAAAAATAATGTAGACTGTTAATCTTATAAATAAATAGAAAATTTTAACAATTTAAATCAAGCTATTTCAATTTTGCTACACATACACACTAAGTGTTGGGTCAGAGAGCTTGCATATACAAGCAACTTTTTGTAAAACTTGTGTGTTTACCGTATGAAATTATTTGCATTATTTACGTAAAGGAAATAGTCGGGTATCGAGTGTCTGACATGGATTGTCTTAGTCGGAAAAGTTGTAACGTTTTACGTTTTTGTGATATCAAAAAAATTTAACATACAACATCTTAAAAAGTTTCACTCAAAAAATTACGCTCAGGCAGAGATGAGTGTGTTTAAATATGCGGGGCCCCCTTTCGCGCGGGGCCCGTAGCAATTGCTACTCTTGCTACGTGGTTAATCCGGCACTGCCATGCCCCCACATCTCAGTTCATTAGCAATGGCGGCATAAGCGACGTGTTAGTTTTTACGGAAGAAAATTTAAATTGTGTTCAGTTAATACAAGGTAAGATTGACTTATTAAACGTTATGATACTTTTATTCAATACTGTTAAATACAATGACTGCTGTGTTTTTGGCTTCGTAATATCCTTAATTTTGGTTTTTGGGCAACATGGAAATAGTGTCGTGACTATAGATTATGTTAGTCGACTTTGAATAAAAAAATGGACATTGGGGAAAGATGATTCCTTTCCTTGTGTACAAGATGATCCCCGGGATCATCTTGTACCTTCAATTTAACGAATAGCGTATAACTAATTTTTATGTACATACTTTTATTTTAAATTGATAAAAATGTCTTCGATCGTTGTTTTTGTATATATCATATAAATACCTTTTTCTTGAAACAAATTTTTTTCAGAATATTATGCCGCGTTAATATATACGAAAACCACTTGATGCGTGTGGAATGAAGCATCAGTGACAGCTGCTCTTGATGTTGTTAAAAAATTGAATGGCTTTAAAAAAGCAAGTAAAGAAGTTTCCGTGCCCATCATGTCAGTATAACGAAGGAACAAAGGTATAAACAAAATAGCTCCTGACGCAATAAAATATTTAGGAGGACGAAAAACTGTTTTTACAGAAGAAAAAGAAGTTGAGCTTAGGAATCATCTTAAGATGATAAAGACATGGAGACATGAATGTATGGGTTAACAAGAAAGGAACTACTGTCGATGGCTTATCAGTTGGCTGTGAAAATCAATATCCCGCATCCATTTAATGGAGAAAAAGCAGGATGTGACTGGTTGAGAGGATTTAGGCAAAGGCATCCCGGTATTACCCTCCTTGCTCCTGAATCTACTTCAACTGCTAGAGGTCGTGCTTTTAACAAATCTGTGGTAGACACGTTTTATTCGTCATTGAAAACCGTCCTGGATGAAAAAAACGTTTCATGTCATCGAATTTATGAGACTAGCCTTTGAGCCAACAAAAAATACAAAGGTGTTTCCAGAAACTGGGCGAAAACAAGTAGCATGTTATATTACCCGAAACAAGAGGGACAACAACGGATGCTATTCGCATGTCTGCTTCGGGAATTTTCGTTCCACCAAAGTTTATTTTTAAAAGGCTCGGTATTGAACTTATGGATGGTGCACCAACAGGGTCTTCATGGGCATGTAATTCATCGGGGTGGATGAAACTAGAAGTTTTTGCCCAGTGGTTTGACCATTTTCTACACCACAGGAAGCCTTCCAAAGAGGATCCAATGTTGCTGATTGTAAACGGTCACCGTTCTCATACGAAAAATTAAGAAGTAATTTTAAAAGCACGAGAAAATCACGCCACTATTGTTTACTTGCCACCACATTCCACACACTAGCTTCAACCTTTGTATGTAGGTGTCATTTATCCCTTGAGTGCTTTTCACAACCAATCACGCGAAAAATGGATGAAGCACAATCCTGGTATACCAGTGACCGTATTTCAGATTGCAAATAAAATTGGTGAGGCTTATTTAAAAGCGGCACTCCCAACAAATAGAAGATTGGTCTAATTATTTTTATTTTCCGTTGATTTTGTTGAGTTTATAAACCAGAATATTGTGTTTCTGAGAGTATTCTAAATAAAGACGCTGTATAATTTTATTTTTATTTTGGCACTTTTTAATTTTTATTTACGCTTTTTTTGACAAAAATAAAGTAAGAAAAAATAGGGGTAAAATGATCATTGGAATCGTTTTACCCCAACCATAGGGATCATCTTAACCACCAGGGTGTATAAGATGATCACTTTGTAGGGTTTTAAAAAAATATAAATATTATTATGAAAACTTATTAGATTTAATATTTTGAGTATGACAAAAGTAAGATAGATACATATGACACTAGTAAACGCCATCCTGTTTGTTTCATATGGAAATATGCATATCCTACTTCGATTCTTGCTTAAGGTGATCATCTTGTACACCCTTCCCCTAATATGTTGACCATTGTCCGCTGAGTCTGTAGAGGAACAGCGACGAGGTTGTAAATCTCGTAGTTGTCTCGGGTCCCTAATGGGATCTTGATCTCAAATATAAAATATTTAGCAGTCATTCTTGCCCTTACCCTTAATAAATGGTAAAGTTTACGTAGATCTGTCTGTATGTTGTCTATAGGAAGGCTTGAATCCTTGGGTAGTTGTCCAGAGATTAAGTTCAGTTCCACTTTGAATTGTTCAGGACTTAAGAGATGGATGTTGAATTTTCCATAGTGAACTTCCGTTACAGTGTCAAATAGTGTTTTTTGGAGATTCTTCATGTTCACAAGAATATTGTTGGCAATTAGGTATCGACATGAACGTGATGGTTGGCTATCATAATGTTTTTAACTTCGGTTGCAATCACATTAGTAGTCTTCTCGAGTTCGGCAAGGTGATTGTTGTACATGTTATGTTGTTTCTCGATGATTTTCTTTACTTTTTTTAATAGGTTGTTTTCCGCTTCTACTATCGATGTCTGATTTTGCAACAATAATGTCAGATGGTTTTCGTTCTCCTTTATTAAGTTTATATCTTTTTCATATCTTGTAGCAAACTGGTCATCGAGTATGCCGAACAAGCTATTAGCTAAGTAGCCAACTCCGTTGATAAGTCCCCTGCGTTGTCTATAGCGTGTATTCTGGCTGAGTAAGATATCACTATAGTACACCAATCCAGTGTAACCGTGACGTAGTTGTAGTAGGATGACGTCACATTGGCTAATCCTTTCTGAACTTGAACACGTTTTGTCAAGGCTGGTTATGTAGTTTTTAAGTATTTCCATACCTCTCCAATAGGGATTCATGTCATAATAAACGATCAATTTCCATTCGTCGCGAACAATATGCATGTCATTGACCTTGTCGAAGTAAATGCTTTGATTACTATTTAGATAGCTTAGGCTGTAGTTACACCGGGCGGGACACACTATTGATAGAATCGACATGATGGCCCATATCAAATTGCACGATCTGTTGCTTCTTCTTCCTTTAGGCTCCTTCGGTTGTGCATTTTGTTGTATCTTGTTTCTGGCTCGTTTTTCTTTGCTTTCATCTTGTTCTCTTACAGGTAGCTTCGAAACTTTGATAATTGGGCGTTTTAAAATTCCGCCTTTTGTCTTGACTGTAACAACGCGTATATATCCATCCTTGCCCGGATGTAGATCGATAACTCTGCCTAGACTCCACTTCCCAGCAGGATTTGCGTCATGGATTACAACAATATCGCCAATGCTCATATTTTCATGTACTCGATGCCATTTGTTTCGGGGTAATAAATGGGATAGATATCCAGACTGCCATCTTTTCCAGGTATCCTTGAAGTTTTTTTGTACCACTTGCCAGCGCGTTCGTTCATCTGTTTCAGTTTCAACGACAGTTAGGTAAGTTAGGACCACTTGAAAGGAAGTGTGATGGCATTATATGATGGCATAATTTATATCGTCAGTCTTCCGTAAGCGCTAAGACTGGCCTCGAATTAAGACAAGCCTCGAGTTGTGCTAGAAGCGTTGCAAGCTCTTCGTAAGTAAGTTTCTGCTCTCCAATGACTCTGCGTAAGTGATATTTCAGGCTCTTCACTGCGGCTTCCCAAAGGCCTACTGCGCTTGGCCACAATGGCGCAATCTCGAACCTGCGACAAAGAAAAGAAATGCACCGAAAAAGCAAACTTTTACCCCTGAATCCCTTTATCGACCGAACGGGGCTTCTGAGAGTGGGGGGAAGGTAAAAAAACGCAAACATCGATGAAGATCAGAAAATTCCAATTATAATTCCTCACGAGGGACACTTCACAAATTTATTGATCGATCATGCTCATAAAATGACATTCCATGGTGGAGTACGCCTAACGTTGGCTAATCTGCGAAAACAATATTGGATAATTGGTGGAAACAGGGCTGTCAAGAAGCGAATTTTCAAATTTTTATAAAATGCCGTAGACATAACCCTATTCAACAAAGTCAACTAATGAGAGCTTAAACGCCATAAAAACTCTTGGCGTGTACATTTCGACATGGGATCCGATTTTAGTACATCTCATCGCACAAAAATTGGATACTGATACCTACAACAGCTACATTGAGGAAAAATATCGCACATTTTGATCAAATATGCGATGTTCATAACATAAATACTAGGAATAAACATAAATATGTAATACAAGCTACTCGTCTCCATAAAATTAGACATTCTTTTGTTGGTCAATGTGTACGTTTCTTTAACAAACTTCCTAAGCATATTGTAAATCTACCAATAAAAAAATTTAAAATGACTATAAAAGACCGCCTCTGTAAAAAAGGTTACTATCGGGTTTGTGATTATCTGGAGGATACAAATGCTTGGGATTAAATTGCTCGTATTCAATCATGTTTTATAATTGTATTTTATTTCTATGTTATATATTCATTTGTAGATATAATACACTTTTTGACATGATATTTTTTCTTGACATCATGATTTTACACATTCTTACTCTGACATTTTTTAATACATTGTAATAATCTGGAAATGTATTATCTTAAGTAATTTGTGACAAATGGATATGAGCGACCGTCCCGGATAGTCCTAAGATTATATTTTTAATATATTACGTTACTTTTTTGATATACACCTTTGTTGTATCTGTTTTGTCTTGGTTAGCCACAGTCTGAGTATTCTTGCTCGCTTTAAAGTCTGTACCTGCGGCGGCGTCGTGTGCAGTGCTGGATTAAGCAAGCGCGGGGCCCGTAGCAAATTCTTTCAAAGAGCCCTTGATCTGCTATGGGTTCTTAAGTATAAAGTGGTAAAGATACAATTCAATACTCAATACGTTTATTTGCTATCTATAGGTTAGAATTTTGTGGGTAACTGATAATGTAGTAAATTACTATAGGCGCTGTTAGGCTCTGACAAGTACAAAAAGCCTGAGATGAGATTTCCTGGCAATTTAGAATAATTTTGATAGGAAACTAACAATTGAAAACAGATGATACTACACAAAATATTTTTTTCAATACATATTTCAAAGTTTATATTTAATACAAAGTATATTATATTTTTAGGAATAGCTAATGTTATATTTAATCAATTGTGTACTTTAAATAATGTTTATATTTATTTCTCTGTTTCCTTATTATTATTTAAACTTTTACAAAGTAGCTTTTCTATATTTCATGTGGGCAAATTTAGAAATAATACTATTTGTATCAATTTCTCTGAGCAAATTGTATTGTATATTCATCAAAGCGAGATAATTCAGACGTTTTTGACGTGTTCCTTAAGTTATTTGTAGAAAATGAACGTTCGCCACTGCAGTTAGTGATCATGAGAATCTCTCTTGAAGTAATAAAATATTTTTTTTAGTTATAAATTCTATAGCTCAATCTACATACATATACACTCACGCCTTTTATCCCCGAAGGGGTAGGCAGAGGTGCAACTAGTGCACCCACTTTTCGCCATTATTCTGTCCCATGATGTGATAGGGGGCGAGCCTATCGCCATATCGGGCACAAATTCCAGGCTCCGAGCTGATACTGAATAGAAAAACCCAATATCACTTTGCCCGACCCGGGGATCGTACCATAATATAACAACGCCACCGAGGCAGTCTCAATCTATATACTAGTACTAGCTTTTGCCCACGGCTTCGCCCGCATTAATAAGTTTTTCCGGGCTAAAAGTACATAAAAACCTTCCCGTTGAATCACTCCATCCAACACATTTATTTGGATAAAGATTAATATTATGACGGTGATACAACTCTTAACAAATAATGCATTAATTTCGACCAAATTTGATTACCATAAAAACGGTTCTAGTGAGTTAATCTTAAAAGATAGACATATACTGTCCCGGACATTTTTTTAGATCATTTCAAGAGGAATAATTCTTTCATACATATATTTTTGGTATCTTGAACAGTTTTCGCAGCGCACGCAATGGAAGCCCTCAAGGATGAATAATTTTCCCCGTTTTTTTCACATTTTCCATTATTTCTTCGCTCCTCATAGTTGCATCGTGATGTTATATAGCCTAAAGCCTTCCTCGATAAATGGGCTATTCAACACAAAAATATTTTTTCAATTCGAACCAGTAGTTCCTGAGATTAGCGCGTTCAAACAAACAAACTCTTCAGCTTTATAATATTAAGTACTAGCTTTTGCCCACGGCTTCGCCCGCGTTAGTAAGTTTTTCCGGGGTAAAAGTACATAAAAACCTTCCCGTTGAATCACTCTATGACTATGACGTTGATACAACTCTTAACAAATAATGAATTAATTTCGACCAAATTTGATTACCATAAAAACGGTTCTAGTGAGTTAATCTTAAAAGAAAGACACATACTGTCGCGGACATTTTTTTAGATCATTTCAAGAGGAATAATTCTTTCGTACATATATTTTTGGTATCTTGAACCGTTTTCGCAGCGCACGCAATGGAAGCCCTCAAAGATGAATAATTTTCCCCGTTTTTTTTACATTTTCCATTATTTCTTCGCTCCTAATAGTTGCATCGTGATGTTATATAGCCTAAACCCTTCCTCGACAAATGGTCTATTCAACACAAAAAGATTTTTTCAATTCGAACCAGTAGTTCCTGAGATTAGCGCGTTCAAACAAACAAACAAACAAACAAACAAACTCTTCAGCTTTATAATATTATTAGTATTAGTATAGATAGATAATAAACAGGAAAGATTTGTATTTTTGTATGTTTGACAAGGATAAACTCAAAAAGTACTGGACCGATATCAAAAATTATTTCACCATTAGAATGCTCCTGTATCCCGTACTTTATATCCCGGGACAAATTCAAACCGGGACTTTTATCCCGGATTCTTTATTCTCGCGAGTCGTTACGGCCAAACCAATAAACCGATTTCGATGAAATTTGTAAGGGATACAGTTTAAGACCCTGGGAAAGACACAGACTACAGCTTATCCCGGAAAAATATAAACCGGAACGTTTATCCCGGTTTTATTCCCGCGAGTGGGGCGGCCAAACCACTCAACCGATTTCTTTTAAATTTGGTAAGGAGATAGTTTAAAATCTTGGGGAGACCCAAGGCTAATTCTGATCCCGGGAAAAAATAAACCGGGATTTTATCCCGGAAAATATTCTTGCGGGTACCGCAAACAAATAAGTATGGAAATAGTTTGAGACCGAGGGAAAAACATAGACTACTTTTATCCCGGAAAACATAAACCGGGAATTTTAACCTGAATTTTTCTGTCGTGAGTGGAGCCGTCACGCCCAAACCACTGAACCGATTTCGATGAAATTTGGAAGGGACATAATTTAAGACCCTGGAAAGGATCTACGATATTTCTTATCCCGAGAATAAATAAACCGGGACTTTAATCCCGGAAACTATTTTCTTGCGGATGGAACCGCAAAGAAATAAGTATGGAGATAGTTTGAGACCGAGGGTAGGGCACAGGGTACTGCCCATCCCGGAAAAATATAAACCGGATATTTTATCCCGATTTTATTTTCTCACAAGTGGGACCGATTTCAACGAAATTTGGTAGGGAGGTAGTTCGAAACCGTTCGAACCGCAAAAAAACAAATATGGAGATAGTTTGAGACCGAGGGAAGGACATAGGCTACTGCTTATCCTGAAAAAATAGAAACCGGGACTTTTATCCCAATTTTTTTTACCTCGCGGTTGTAGCCGTCACTCTCAGCCGATTTCCATGAAATTTCGTAGGAAGATAATTTAAGAGCTTGAGGAGCACCTAGGCTATTGCTTATCCCAGAGAAATATAAACCGGTACTTTTATCCCGGAAAATATTTTCTTGCGGGTGGAACCGTGAGAGAATAAATATGGAGATAGCTTGAGATCCAAGGAAGGACAGGTTACTATTATCTTTTTATTTTTAAGGATATGTCCTTACATCATTACATAATATTATAAAACAAAGTCCCCCCATCGCATCTGTTTGATTTTCATATGTTTTTCACCAATGGACGCAGTGATTCAAGAGGAAGGGTTATGTGTATAATTCATTAGTATTTTGTACGACAGAAAATTAAATGTGCAAATATTATGCTTTGCTACCTGTGCGAAGCTAGGGCGGGCCGCTAGTATACTTATATTCTAGAAAATAGATTTTTGGTATACGGTTACTAAGTTATATTAAAAATAATGTAGACTGTTAATCTTATAAATAAATAGAAAATTTTAACAATTTAAATCAAGCTATTTCAATTTTGCTACACATACACACTAAGTGTTGGGTCAGAGAGCTTGCATATACAAGCAACTTTTTGTAAAACTTGTGTGTTTACCGTATGAAATTATTTGCATTATTTACGTAAAGGAAATAGTCGGGTATCGAGTGTCTGACATGGATTGTCTTAGTCGGAAAAGTTGTAACGTTTTACGTTTTTGTGATATCAAAAAAATTTAACATACAACATCTTAAAAAGTTTCACTCAAAAAATTACGCTCAGGCAGAGATGAGTGTGTTTAAATATGCGGGGCCCCCTTTCGCGCGGGGCCCGTAGCAATTGCTACTCTTGCTACGTGGTTAATCCGGCACTGGTCGTGTGCCGGGTTGGCCACTTCCCTGCAACATGGTTGAGGAGGCCGATGGCTGGCACATGCGTCATACTCGTGAACGGGTGCTGCTTGTGTGGACTGGTCTGCTCTGATTGGTGGTTGACTTTATTGTTTACTTAAAATTAAACATATAGGTGGTTGCTTGTCTTAAGTACTCTCCGGTAATTTCGCATCTAATATCCACGTTTAAAATTAATTTTGTATTGTAAAATATGTTCTATTTAAAAAAAAAAAATAAGATGACAAAAGACCTACGCTGAGTTTCTTGGTGCTTCTTCTCAGGTCAGTGGGCTTTTCCGAAGCACCGGTAGAATCTTCTAGTTGATAAAAAAGTATTGTAAAAACTGACGTGTAAAAGCGCCCTTAGGGGCCTAATTACTCAATAAATGATTTGATTTGATTGATTTGATTTGATTGATTCTTTAAAGGAACCCCGAGAATTACCCAAGTTGTCAGAATTCATACGTTTCTTAGAGAGCAAGTTTACATCTTTGGAAGGTGGACGTCGCAAACTAGAGCGACCATCTCATGACAATCAAAAACATCGTGTTACCTCATCCAATCAACCATACGCATATAAGGCATTCAATACAAACCAGAATGTCTGTACGAAAAATAAATCAATCAAAAATATTAACATTAGGTACATTAAACAAGCCAAAGAATGTGCTAAGTAACATAAAATGCCCAGTATGCAAAAATGATCATGGATTATTCCATTGCCACCAGTTTATCAAATTACATATTGACGAACGGCATAAATTAGTTCAAAAACACAATTTATGCAAAAATTGTTTATTCAATCACAAAGGCAAGGAATGCAAGTCTGAAAAACGACATGCCGCCAATGAAACGCACACCATCATACATTGCTACATAATTCGATCGAGAACATTACGCCTAGCAACAAGGAAAAAACTAACAATGAGAGCACTCCACCATCAAGTAGCCACGTGTCGATGGAAGAGATATCGGAAACAATTTTGGCCACCGCTCTGGTCAAGGTCAAGGCCTTTGATGGTTCTGAGCTCATTTTACGTGCTCTAGTTGATCAGGGATCTCAAATATCCCTTATAACTGAAAACGCTGCTCAAACACTAGGGCTACCTCGTAAAGGAGTAATTTTCGGCGTCGGAGCGCAACAGAATAACTGCAAGGGAGCTGTAACATTAACATGCTCTGCTGTGCATAGCAGTTACACTTTTGTCACAGAAGTGTACGTAATAACTAATTTGATTAACAATCTACCTAACATCATTTCCGAAACCATCAAGCTGGGAATATCTGAAAGGCATTCGATTGGCGGATCCTAACTTTAACATCAGCAGACAAATCGATATACTTCTTGGAGCCGATGCTTACTCCAACATCATACTCAGTGGTATCATCAAAGGAGATGGAACACAGCCCATAGCTCAACAAACTCATTTGGGCTGGATACTGTGCGGCAACATGAAGCCATACCAATGCAATGTCATTCTTAATAATTTAGAGGACATTCATAGATTTTGGGCTATAGAAGACATAGATAAAGCTCACCAATGTCGTCGCAAGACCTGCTATGCCTTAATCAATACAAAACTGAAACAAAACGTCAAGAAAGCGGGCGGTATGTCGTACGACTACCGCTACATTCCGATATCAACGAGAAGCTGGGTGAATCAAGACCTAAAGCTGCTGCACAATTTTTACAACTAGAGAAGAAATTTAACAAATCTCAAATCGTAGCTAAAGATTATAAAAAAATTATGGCGGAATATCTGGAATTAAATCACATGCAATTATGTCAAAGTAACAAGAAACCAAGCTACTATTTACCACATCATTGTGTACAACGCGCGGACTCTACTACTACAGGGCTACGCGTCGTATTTAATGCGTCATCAAAAACGACTTCGGGACTAAGTTTAAACGATTTGATGTACACTAGGCCGAATTTACAAACTGATTTAATTCAAATAATTTTAAAATGGCGACAATATAAGATAGCCTTTACAGCTGACATAGATAAAATATTTCGGCAAATTTTATGTCACGAAGACGACCAACAATATCAAAAAAATTTATGGAGAGACTCCATTAACCAATTAATCCAAGAGTGACTGCCTCGGTGGCGTAGTTGTATTGCGTACACGTTACGAGTACGATTTGCGCACTTGTGCACTATAATATCTCCTGCGTACCTGGCTAATCTCCGTTGAGATTGGCCGCCGTGGCCGAAACTGGCTAGGAGGGATTTTTCAATCCAAGAGTACACTTTAACAACACTGACCTACGGAACAAAGGCGGCTCCTTTCCTGGCTATGATGACGCTTAAACAACTCGCTAATGACGAGCGAAAGCTGCTGGTATTTTGGAGTCTTCATTCTATATGGATAACTTGCTCTTCAGCTGTGATGACCTTGAAAAATCGAAACGATTGAAATCTGACCTCATTAACTTGCTGAAGTCAGGTGAATTCAACTTAAGAAAGTGGTCATCTAACTTTCCCGATCTACAAGAATTTCACCACACTTCAATCTCATCATCAGGAACCTATGACTTTCGTCACCAAGACTCACAAAAAACATTGGGCTTACGGTGGAATCCAAGCGAAGACAACTTTACCTTTCAATTGGTAATCGATTACAAATCGACAAAACATGTTACAAAACGAGTTCTTCTTTCTGAAATTTCGAAGATTTTTGATCCGGCTCGAAGGACCAAAAAGATGTATGGTGCGTACCACACAATCTTTTAATGTTGTTGAGGTTGAGTTGAAGTTAAAGACGATCACTCGGTGATGACTTGATTTATTTGAGTTCCCAAAGATTAATTGTTAAAAGTAGTGATATACCGGGTGGAAGGGAAACGTTCTCTATACCGGAACGGTAAGAGAGAAGAACCATAACATTAACGAAAAACTATATTCATTTGCAAAGCTAAGCGATAATACTTACGATTTTAGCATTTCCGTAATTCATGCGCGCGCAATGTAAAGCGTACAAAGACCTGGACGGCCGCCGCGCTGCTCCGGCACCGGCCCGCGTTCGTTAACCCGTCAGCTGATGTTCGTGTTTCATTACGTTTTTTTTTAAATATTGACCTTTTTTACTATGTTTTTCAGAATAATAATTAGATTTATCTATCCATACGTGAAGCTGTACGGAAATTTGAGAAAATCCTACTAAAATTGTAACAATGCGATCGCGATTTTTTTAGTGCCATCACGTCAGGAATCACCAATACTATCACCATTCGTTTCCGAGAGCGTTTCCCTTCCACCCGGTATAATGTTATTTGCACGATGGCGTTAGGTGAACTGATGCGAATATATTGATATCACGAATTAAAGATAGAATCTGTTCTGTGATTGATATAATGAAAATGACACAGTAACGTAAAATGCTGACTCGCCCGTGCAAACTATACGTACACGGGGAGGTACAATGTGCGGTTTGTATAGTATAAACCGTACAACTAGCTTTTGCCAGCGGCTTCGCCCGCGTGAAAGTTTTTCCGGGATAAAAGTCCCGTTTTACATTTCACGGGGATAAAAAGTAGCCTATGTCCTTTTTCAGGCTCTAAAATATCTGTGTATCAAATTTCATTTAAATCGGTTCAGTAGTTTTGGCGTGAAAGCGCAACAGACAGGGTTACTTTTGCATTTATAATATACTAGCTTTTGCCCGCGGCTCCGCCCACGTTATAAAGTTTTTCCGAGATAAATGTCCCGCTTTATATTTTCCTGGGATAAAAAGTAGCCTGTGAGTTAATCCAGGACATGATCTACCCGTGTGCCAAATTTCATCCAAAACCGTTCAGTAGTTTTTGCGTGAAAGAGGAACAAACATCCATACATCCAATCTTACAAACTTTCGCCTTTATAATATTAGTAGGATATAAAGGGAGGCGCATTTATTTTCGCGCGCTAGCCCGCGAAAAAAGTCAACGTAGGGCTTATAGCCCTGCCCATGAATCTGAAGAAAATGAATGTTGCCATTGTAGACCATTTCTTTGATTGAAACAGCTGTATTTTAAAATTATCCAAGGTGTTTTTCAATCTAATAAGGATATTGACAAAAAATATACACTGTAATTCAAATATTTATTTTAAAAATAAAACAAAGTAGCATAATATAACAATTTACGGTAGATAAACAGTTTATACAGTACTAGATACACAAACCAGTAAATAATTTCTAGATTTTTCCATCGCTTTATTCTGAAGATCGTGGAATTAAACAAACATGTTGAAAATAATAATTTAATCTGATGTTAATATTTATTACTAAAAGCTTAAATTATAATAAGGTGTGAAGCTTTTATGATGAATTATATAAAAAAAGGAACTCTAAATAGGTTATATCTAATACATAACTGCAAAATCACCAGTGGTAGTTAGTAGCTGCCATAAACAAGTGAGATGCAGAAATTACCGCCCGCTGCCCGGCGAACAGGCGAGCATAGCCAGGAATAATAAAATACCTACACGTGATAGCAAAGTCTAGAAATTATCAAATTAATTTATTCATAAGAAATGACAACGTAGCATAAAATAATAGTGTTTTCAAAATAATACATTACTAACTAGTGCACTGCGGATACAATCACAATACGTACACCTTGGCTTGAAGTTAGTCACGATTGGCGCGGCTGTTGTGTCAGTACTTAGAACACTGATAAGGCTTGAATTTGCGAGATTCAGCCCGGTCGCGGTACATTTCGAGTATTGAGATCTTGATTCAAGAATTGTTTTATTATGCGACGTTATACTAAGTAGGTTACTCGTATTAAAAATATACTTTTCCATTAGCTATTATTCTTAAAGGCTATTTTTGTCATGGATCGTAAAATACAATTTTAAAAATAAATTTATTATATATACAGGTAAAATCATTTTTATGGATTATTTCATGTAACATTATTATGATAAAATTCCATGTAAATAACATAGATTATTTCATCTTATGCTCTCTGTCCGTCAAACCAAAGCGGAGCTGAGTGGGGTAGGAAATATTAACCAATAAGACTGCACGGAATATAAGTAATTTGTATGTTTTACAATCTTAGTGACTGATGTTGTTTCCTACACTGATTAGCTCTGCTTTCATTCGGACGAGCACCTTTAAGGTCTGTTCAAATATAGGCAATATTCACTGCAATTATGTTGCATATCCCTGGAGAAATATCGGCGTACCAACATTTCCAGCAAATATCGCGCATATACAGACCTTTAAACAAATTTAAATGCACTAGAGCCAAATACAATTTTCCAGGAATGTGTACTTACAAAAATAAGTTTGAATTCCGTTTCGTAATTCGAACGATATGTATTGCACTAGTTGCCATGGAACTGTACACTCTTAAATACATAATATTAAAAACAAAGCTGCATATTAACATTATTTGACGAGAAAAATATACTTCAAAAATATATAAACTTGATTGTTGTGAAAACCTTTATAGATTTTTTACTTTTCTGATCAAAAGCAGCTACCGACCTACAAAGATTGACCACAATCAGGATAACTTTCAGCCTCGAAATAATATCAATAGATTTGAGCATTTAGCAGAATATATTATACATTTATAAAAAAATAACATTGAAACAAGTAGTATCACATTTATGTAGTATATTATTGTAATTAAATTAATAGAAAGAAGAATACACTTCACATCTCTACGGAAAGAATATTATGCTAAATGTTCAAAATATAAATCATTTATAAACTCTATCATGATATGGGATTCTTGCACATTTTTCAATTACCACTCAATTATTAGTTCCCAGTTATGAAACCTCGAATTTTTTGAACCTAAATGACTGAAATTTTTAACAGAATCCCAACAGTGAAATCAAAACAAAACGGTGCATTTCTGCGTAACAAGTATAACAATGTGATTGGGGATCCGAGTTCCAGTTTCCGCCATTTTTGGCCGCAATATTCAGGTACAAAGACTAAAAACGTGGCCAGGACGTGTATCACAACTCATCAGAATTCATTCATCATCTCTCGCATCATCACAAGATATTGCTTATCGTTCTCTATGCATTGGCACGAAGGTCATCACAAATATTGTCTTACGTATAGAGCGGAAGACTATGTTCAAACCACTTGATTGCATTATATCAACGTGTATATTGCTGTACAAAATATATAACTATAGCAAACATTTATAGGTACCGGTTTACAATATGACAGTTAGCATGACATACACAAGTTATAATTTTTGCGAGTTCAACATCGGGAGATAGATCACCACAAAATTTAATTGTATATGTTATTGTAGTCGAGCGTTTATATGCCGATATCTATAAAACAGTATATATTCCAACTTGAAATTATTTAAGAATGTAACACTCTTGTTCAATTGAGTATATTTTTTGTTTATTTTAGAGTTGCTTTCTTTCATTTCAGGAAGAATATTTGGTAAATTATGGAGCTGCTTACCTTACAGTTTGCACGAGAAATCACTGTATTACAAGTGTTCAGATACTGAAAATATAATTGAAAACAATAGAAATTTAATTATATTTGGTTACTAATACGATTGAAATCTATAGAACAAAGTTGTGGTTTTGTTGTTTGCATGTTTTATAAAACCGGATATGGTTTATCTATATGGTACTCCGGTAGAGGCCATTAGAACATGAGCACGGCACGTGTGCGGCGAGTGCGGTGAATGCGGCGAGTGCGGCGGGTGCAGCGAGTGCGGCGGGTGCGGCGAGTGCGGCGGGTGCGGCGAGTGCGGCGAGTGCGGCGAGTGCGGTCCCTCAGAGCAGCGCCAGCGCGGGCAGCAGCCGCACGGGCGCGCGCGAGGCGCCGCTCTCCCACGCCGCCGCCGTGCCGTCCGCGTAGCACGCGAACAGCACCTGGCTGTCGCTGCTGTACGACAACCTGCACAATGCACAATGCACAACCTACTGCTGAACATAATATCGTAGCGGAGTCATGGCGTGAAGCGTCAAACGGTACTCCACATAATTAAAACTTCACAGTATTATTATGGTTCCACTACACATAACGAACAATTACTTAGAAGGGTTTTAAGCGACAGTTCATAGTTACAAGTTGAAACCACAACAAAAACATAATAACAAGTCAATCAATCAATCAATAATAACAAGTAGAGAACAGATTAAGTGAATTAACAAAAACTGTTGCGTTAGCGAGTGAGTACAAATTGCGCTGAAGCGTATATCGTCGCGGGTAGGATCCGACTGGCTATTCCGACTTTGGTGCAGTCGGTTACGCTCGGCAATCTCGTGGGTATTCGGGCCCTGAACGACACACCTCGTGTACACTCGGATGCATGGCGATGCTACCACACTCATGCGCACATCATGTAGCAGTGGGTAACCGGTCTTTGAGCAAACTCAAAAACGACCGGATGAGTGACTTGCGATTATGGCACATGAAGGAATCGGTCATCAGTGAATGTTTTAGTTTGTGTGTTTGAATGTATGTGTGTAAAAATATAGATGTATGTATGTATGTTTGTATGTATATTTTTATATATAAATGTATGTGTTTATTGTAGGTGAGTGCCCAAAATACAATAAAGTGCGCTGTTATAAATCTGGCTTTCCTCTGAGGATACTAATTGTTTTGTTGGTCAATATATTTTTTTATATTGTATGTACGCCGTTTGTGCCCTGATGTGGTGTGATGTGGTGTAATGTGTTGTACTGACGTGAGCAGCGGTGCACCTGCGCCGAGCGGCGGCAGGTAGGCGAGCGGGCGCAGGTCCCAGGAGGAGTAGAGCCGCGCGCCGCCCGAGGCCAGCCCCGCCGCCACCACGTTCACACTCACGCCCTCCGGCGCCAGCGAGTAGCACACGCACGTCACGCGCTCAACCACCTTCACGCTCCCTGTAACAACACATTGTTAAATTATATTGTATTACCACTACAAATTGCGTTTCAAGCAGCTACAACTATTATTTAGTAAACATCTGCTTTTAAGTTTTATCATATTGTACCAACCCACGAAGGTGGCGTTGCAAGTGTGCACTCGTATAAGCGACTTGTGTTTGTAGGCAGCGTCCTTTTCGTAATCGTTGGTGTCATGGTCGGACTGCTTGTGTTCATCTTGCGTATGTTCGTGGGAGTGTTCGTGCGCGTGTTCGTCCATGGTGTTGCGGCGCGGCGATAGTTCGTGTACGGACGCGACGTCGCACAGCGTCTCGCTGATGGTCACGTGCGTCACCGGCAACATGTCGCGGTTTGGTAGCGTGCGGATGTATGTCAAACTGCAACAAATCATTTTATTTTAGGTTGTTGTGCTAGAATATGCTATAAAATGCGGATATCTAGCTATGAACTCGAGATGAGTGACGAAATTATACATATAATTTTTTTTATTTATTTATTTATTTTTATTTACATCAGACTGTTCATGTACGGTTTCGTACATTGAACTTTGTTACCAACCGTTAGTGCTGATACGACTTTTCTGCACAACAAACATTTTTTACAATTCGCGTGAGGGCGACGCCCCGCTACGACCTGCACTAATAAGCATTTTTTGCCAACGCGACAATTTACTTCTATCGAACGTTTCTGATACGTACTTGTGCCATACCAAACGCCGACCCGAACACTTGTCTCGCACCAGAGTAATAATCGCTAAACTATAACAGTTGTGATATAACAATAAACTGGTGATTTTACTACTACAAGTTTACTTCCATTGCACCCCGGAACTCGCAACACCTACATACACCACTGCTCCAACGAGCTATCTAATGTCACTGAACATTTATGGTCCTTCGAGCCGGATAACCAGGTATTTTGTGCATTTTAAAAACTCTATTTAAGATAGCGAATCGGTTTGGCTGGCCTTCCACAAGCGGACCTCCCCAGTCAAATTGAGAAGGCGCACATATCCTAAATAGAGTGTAGATGCACTAAATATCAACTGGGACCTTCAAGACATACAAACGCATCGTCCAGCACAACGGCAGGCAGCGAAAACTCGTCTTGAAGAAGAAGATTGCAAAACATTGCCATCATCGTGTCCCGAACTACAACCAACAAGCTAAGCAACTACGTATTAGCTAACTGTACTAACAACTTAAAACTTCTGGTGGGATTGGAATTACGTCCGTCTACCAGAACATCAGGTAACCTACCTGTACGGTATTTTAATAGTATATTTGAGTACCGAATACAAAACAACTGGGACCTCCAAGATACGACAACGCTTCGTCAAACACGGCGGTAGACAACGATCACAAGTCTTGAAGAAGGTAATTGCAAAACATTTGCTATTATCGGGTCCTGAACTACGTACAACAAGCAACAAAACGACGCACGAATAAACAGTGCGCCAGGAACAACTAAGCACTACTTCAAACGAAGACTTCGTAGTAACTCA
The DNA here is from genome assembly GCA_949316025.1 of Lapara coniferarum. Taxonomy (NCBI): domain Eukaryota; kingdom Metazoa; phylum Arthropoda; class Insecta; order Lepidoptera; family Sphingidae; genus Lapara; species Lapara coniferarum. Next base: position 906,944 of record OX438922.1, read on the forward strand.
AAACTACTGGTGGGGTTAGAACTACTACTACGTTCGACTACCAGAACTTCAGGGAAACTACCTGAACTATAACTCTCAGACACATTTTCAACGAAAAAATGGAACATCTAAACAAACAAGTCACGAGCTTTGAGAACATTAAAACTATATGCTCCAACTTCAAGAAGGACAGTATCACCAGGAAGACTGTTGACTATCTGGAAAATCGTCTCCAGAAACTGGAAATTGAATGGGTGGAATTCCACGAACGTCACGAATTACTTGAAGAGACAATTGTGGATCAAACCAACGTAAGCTATTTTACGAACAACATATATGAGAGTACCAAACAATTATATGAATCCACCAAAATTAAAATGATGGATTTGTTGGTAGCGCGCCGTCAGCAAACGCTGCATAAACAAGAGTTTGACCTCACTGGCATTCTAGTAGAAGAAACAGACGACAACATAAAATAATTGCTAAACACTCAAGAGACATATTTTATGGCTCTAGATCGGGCAATGTCTAAAATTGACGTCGACTTGTTAACAGAAAAATGGGAATTTGAAGATTACCTGTCTATCTTAAAGTCGAAGTGGGAAGCCGTGGACAAACAACATTGGCAACTACAAACAGCACTAAAGGGTTCGAACTTGAAAAAAGAATACGACCGTAATTTCGAAGAAATTGAGGAAAAATACGATCACATAAGAAGATTGCTGAACGGCAAAATGTGGACGAATATCCACTATGAAAAATCTGCACCCCAAATAGAAATTCCTGAATTTTCCGGCAATTTCATAAAATGGATATCATTCAAAGACTTATTCATGGACGTCATACACAACAACCCTACGCTTTCAAAGAGCCAAAAAATGCAGCATCTTAAAACAAAATTGAAAGGTGAAGCTGAGCGTTTGGTTCAACATCTCACAATAAGTGCGCAAAACTATGATTCGTGCTGGAAAATACTAACGCAACGATACGACAACCGCCGACTTCAGTTTATATCTTTGATGAATACCATGCAACAGTTACCAGTCATCCAGGTTCCAAACAGCCGTAATTTAAAAACCATGCATGACCATATAAACGAAAGCATGAACGGACTCTCGAACATGGGCGTTGACGTCAGCAATTGGGGACCAATAATTGTATACTACATGATACAGAAATTAGACGCAATGACTTTAGACGAATACACTAAAGAAATGAAGAACAATCGTGACTTGCCTGATTTGAATTTATTTCTATCATTTTTAGAAAGCAAATTCGTCAGTTTTGAAACTGTGAAGAACTGTCCAAAGGAATCGCCTATACGTCAAAAATTAAACCAAGGGTCAAGATATAACCAACACCAGAAAAGCTTTCCAACAAAGCCATACGACTACTCGAACAATAACGAGAGATTGAGCAATGAAAAATCGACTTTATTTGAACGTAATAGAGACCACTCAAAGATATTCCATACATCATTTGGAAAATGTCCACTCTGCGATAAAGATCACGTACTAAGGCAGTGCGAACAATTTATCGAAAAAGATCCTGCACAGCGAAACAGCATAGTAACAAAACTTAACCTATGCAAAAATTGCTTATACAGTCACAAAAACGCCGATTGTTTTTCACACAAAACATGCAGACAATGCAACTTGAAACACCATACTTTACTGCATAAAGACGAAACTGAACCGGCATCCAAAAACGGAAAACAGCCGACAAACCCACAAGCTTCAACTTCAAAGCACCAAAGCTCCCATCATTTATCGGTCAACGACATGGAAGTATTGTTGACCACTGTACAACTAAGGGTCCAAGCTATTGATGGGACGTATATCACATTACGAGCATTACTAGACCAGGGTTCCCAGGCGAACTTAATCACCGAAAAAGCTGCGCAATTACTACGACAACCACGCGCCAACTTCAATGCAACCATATCAGGAATCGGATCTGAGGTCAGAGATTGCAAAGGACGCATGAACTTAACATGCAAGTCATTACATTCCGACTATACGTTCAACGTTGAAACATTAATCCTCACTCAACTAACAAACAAGTTACCAAACCAAAGCTTCGCCAAGACCAACTGGGCACACATTGAGAACCTGAAACTTGCAGACCCTGATTATAATGTGTCAAGCCCAATCGACTTACTGTTGGGCGCCGATGTCTACGCTGAAATTATACTGGAAGGGGTACTCAAAGGGGATCATCAATCCCCTATCGCACAGCAAACTAAGTTGGGATGGATTCTATGTGGCAAACTAAAAACCTTTAATTGTCACGTAACAACTGTCGACTTATCAAAACTATCGAAATATTGGGAAACTGAAGATATCACTCAAGGCCCCGAGGATATTAACAAAGACGACCAATGTGAAATCTTCTATCAGCAAACTACTAAAAGAGCTACAGACGGAAAATTCATCGTCAAGATGCCGATGGTCGAAAATTTCGAGCAACACCTTGGAAAATCTCGATCAATAGCAACCTCACAGTTTCTGCAACAAGAAAAGCGTTTACAGAAAAAGCAAAAAATGATGACTATGTACAAAGATTTCATTAAGGAATACTATGAACTACAACACATGAAATTGGAACCAAACAGTGTGTCATCCAATGCTGTGTCACCTAAATGTTATCTTCCACACCATGGGGTTCTGCGGGAAGAGTCAACCACTACTAAACTGAGAGTAGTATTCAACGCGTCTCAAAAAACTACATCTGGATTCAGCCTAAATAGTTTAATGGAAAAAGGCCCTAATCTACAGAAAGATATGCAAGAACTTATTTTAAAATGGCGAACTTACAAATATGCCTTCACCGCAGACATTGAAAAAATGTACAGGTGTATATGGATAGACGAAACACAACACAAACTGCAAAAAATCATTTGGCGAAACTCTCCGTCCGAAAATTTACAAGAATATAGCTTATGCACAGTAACATACGGCACAAAATGTGCGCCATGGTTAGCTTTGCGAACATTAAAACAGCTAGCAATGGAAGATGGGCACAAATATCCAGAGGCAGCAAAAATATTAGCAACGGAATTTTTCGTCGACGATTTGGCGAGTGGACACAATACACTTGAGGGTGCAAAACATTTACAATCAACACTTATTGAACTACTTAAAGGAGCAGGCATGAATTTACGAAAATGGTCGAGTAATAGTCCGGATTTATTGAAACACCTGGATAGAGATCAAATTTCAAAATTTATGTATGACTTTAAAGACGGAGATACAAAAAAAACGCTCGGCTTAGGTTGGAACCCAAACTCAGATAATTTCGTTTTTAACTGGAATCTAGAAAAATCTAAGAAGCAAATAACTAAACGAAAGTTATTATCCGAAATATCACAACTCTATGATCCACTGGGATGGCTGTCACCAGTCACCATAACAGCGAAACTCATGTTTCAGCGGATATGGACAGAAAAATTGTTATGGGACGAACCCCTCCCTAAAGAAATTCAAGACAATTGGCTGAAACTAAAAACGGAACTCCCAGAATTGAAAAACATTAAAATAAACAGGTGGATCGGCAGTACGAATAATAACATCGAACTACTTGGATTTAGCGACGCAAGCGAAAAGGCATACTCATGTGTCATATATCTGCGCGCTAAGGATGAAGAGGGCAAACATAAAGTAACGTTACTCACAGCGAAAACTAGGGTTGCCCCTCTTGCACAAAAAACAACTTTGCCTAGACTCGAACTATGCGGTGCTCTACTACTTGCACAGCTAGTATTAAAGGTCAAGGAAAGCTTAAAAGAACACAACATTACTGTATGGGCTTGGTGCGACTCCAAAGTAGTGCTAGCATGGCTACAAGGAGAGAAAACAAAATGGGAGAGATATGCGGAAAATAGAGTAGAAAGAATTAAACAAGTAATACCAGCATCGCAATGGAATTACATTGTCACAAAAATGAATCCCGCAGATTGCGCAACAAGAGGACTATATCCAAGCAAACTTTTAAACTTCAATCTTTGGTGGGATGGCCCAGCAATCTTAAAGACCTTTAAAGGGGAGAAACAAATCGAAAAGAGATGTCTCTTCACTACTAACACGGAGAAAAAACAGAAGTTGACAACCCTGAGCGATAACAATGAAAATAACATTATTTCGCATTTATTGAATAACTGTAGTTCGCTGACCCGCGTCACGCGGGTATTGACTTGGATTTTGCGCTTCGTCAACAAAATGCGAAACAAAACAACAGCTGACATGCAATTTAACACCTACAAGGCGCTACCTAATTACCTAACAATAAAAGAACTTGAGACTGTAACAAAACTGATTATAAAATATGTACAGAATTGCGAATTCGAAACAGAAATTAAACTGTTGTCGACGAATAGACCTTTAACAAATAAATGTGCTGTCTTGAAACTAAATCCGCAACTAGGTGAAAATGGGATTCTGCGGGTTGGCGGCCGCCTGAACAACACTAACTTATCTTCAGGTAGAAAGAACCCCATAATTATATCCAGAACGGGAAGGTTCACACAACTCTTAATAGAGCAAGCTCACTCAGCAACTCTACATGGTGGTGCACGACTCACGCTGGCCTATATCCGTCAACGTTATTGGATCATAGGCGGCAATAGAGCGGTGAAAACACAACTACGTCGCTGCGTCCGGTGCCATCGTTTCAAGAAACGGGAAAGCTATCAACTCATGGCTGATTTACCAGCACAACGGGTGACACCCTGTCGGCCGTTCACCCACACAGGTGTGGACTTTACGGGATATGTCGACATAAAACTTAATAAAGGAAGAGGAGTTAAAACGTCAAAGGGATATATCGCAATATTTGTGTGCATGACAACAAAGGCGGTATACATAGAACTTGTGTCGGATCTGAGCGCCGAAACATTTCTTGCTGCTTTCCAAAGGATGTGTGCAAGGCGTGGAACACCGAAACACGTCTATTCTGATTGTGGCACAAACTTTATAGGAGCTTCGAAAATCTTACGTAATGAATTTGAGTCATTCAAAGTGGAACTACCAAAGGAATTTTTCGAGGAACTAAGCAAACTGGAGGTGGAATGGCACTTTAACGCTCCAGCCTGGCCTACAGCCGGGGGTCTTTGGGAGGCTGCAGTACGTTCTATGAAGCATCATCTTCGTCGTGTTTTGGGAGATCAGAAGCTTACATTCGAAGAATTCTCCACTCTACTCGCTAAGATTGAAGCCTGTTTGAACTCGAGGCCCCTCTGTCCATTAACTGAAGATCCGGACGAGTTTTACAATTACCTGACTCCTGGACACTTCCTCACTGGGAGTCCCACAATGGCATTACCATTATCTTGTCATGAAGATGAACGAAGGTTGAACCTAAGGCATCGATGGCAATTAATGGAGCATATGTTTAGCCACTTCTGGAAAACATGGTCTAATGAGTACCTTACACAGCTGCAAACTCGAAGCAAATGGAATAAGCCAACAAAGAATTTATCAATAAACGACCTCGTGATAATAAAGGATAACAATCTCCCGCCGGGAAAGTGGGCCATGGGACGAGTCATCGACGTTCACCCAGGCAGCGACGGCAGAGTTCGAGTGACAACTTTAAAAACGCAAGCTGGCATTACGAAACGACCAATAACAAAATTGTCACCGCTGCCAATTAATGACGATAACATCAGCGAGTAATTACAACAGCAAAGCAATGATTGACTTTGACATTCAAATTCCGACGCTCGACACATCAATCAATTCAATCATAAGCACCCAGAAAATTCCGCAATTGCATTTCCAAGCATATAATAATATCGAAGTTGCTAAAGAAAAGCTTGAGCACCTTAAAACACCATGAACAACTTCCAGCGTCGATTACAAAGCACGACCTGCATCAATACATCATCTGTTATTTCATCTGGATAACTAAAAAATACCGTTGCTGTGACAGGCGAGCGAAATCGAACCCTAATAATGACAATTTGAAACAGGACCAAGACATCGAACTACAACCCTACTAAAGCAGTAGTAAAATACTCAAAAAATATTTCGATCATTTTCAGGAAGAGAGCGCGGGAACAAGGAGACATCCCGGGCGGCGACGTCAGCAGCGATGCCAGTCGCATCTACACCGCATCAGCGTACTCTAACGCCCAAGCCTCGATGTCTAGCAACGGAGGCAACGACAACCCATGATGTCCAGTTTACATTAGAAGACTAAATATTTATTTATTATTTTGATTTTTACGAATTATCTTTTGTTTTATACTTTACTTATTACTTTTACTTTGTACTAGCGATTCTTATTCTATTGCGTTTTCTCTTTGTTTTCGGGTCGGGAATATGTACGGTTTCGTACATTGAACTTTGTTACCAACCGTTAGTGCTGATACGACTTTTCTGCACAACAAACATTTTTTACAATTCGCGTGAGGGCGACGCCCCGCTATGACCTGCACTAATAAGCATTTTTTGCCAACGCGACAATTTACTTCTATCGAACGTTTCTGATACGTACTTGTGCCATACCAAACGCCGACCCGAACACTTGTCTCGCACCAGAGTAATAATCGCTAAACTATAACAGTTGTGATATAACAATAAACTGGTGATTTTACTACTACAAGTTTACTTCCATTGCACCCCGGAACTCGCAACACCTACATACACCACTGCTCCAACGAGCTATCTAATGTCACTGAACAGTTCATGTCCATATCATTATATTATTACATATTATTTTGTTAGTAAGTTCATAAAACTATGTTAGTAACATTAACTGAAAGAAAAAGTACTTATAAAAGACAATCCCACATCAAGCCAAGATGGTCTTTGCATGCAAAGCCAACCAGTGACTCATCAACAGGGAGTCCCACTTATCTGCCCACACGTTAACGATGATGTTAGGGCTGCAGCGCACACGCGACATTAGCGAGGCACAGCGTTTTCTTATAATAGCGTGGAACCCGTTAACGCGCGCCTCCGCAAACATATTGGACGCGCTACAATGGCGCGGCAGCCCCATCAACACCCGGAACGATTATAGAATAAAGATTTAACTGTAGAAAAATTGTTTGTATGTTACTTCGTAATTTCAATAGTAAGAAAAGTCGGAGAAAATCTACTTGAGGGCTTAAGATTCCACATGAACTCCTGCGATTTCGTGGTACGTGATTGTATTTATTTAAAATAGGCGAAAGAATGAATAATTAGTGGTGACTGACTCGTTGAGGTCCCAGAGCACGATGGTGCCGTCGCGGCTGGCGCTGGCGAGCAGGCCGGCGCGTGCGCACACACACACCGCGGTGACACGTGCGCCGTGCGCGTACAGCCACCGCGTGCGCACGCGCCGCGCACCCCCACCGCCCCCGCCGCCCCCCACGCACTCCACGCGCACCGCCAGCACGCGCCCCGACTCGTGCCCCAGGAACAGCGGGTACGGACACGTCGCGCTCGCGCACCATGATGACACCGTTGTTATCTGTACGTAAATATTTTGTTCACATTTCACATTAACACCAAATACTTTTGGTTTTTGTGTGTCTGCACCGAAACCGTTACTGTGCACGAATGATGCGGCAATAGCATGTGAACCCATTCTATCTTTATACATTTTCATTACAATTACATTATCGAAATTAATTTTAGTATTATTGTTCAATTGTCTTTTGAGCAAAAGTACCTGATCAAGAGGCGGTACTTGCAGCAGCATATCAGGCGGTACGTCACGACGCCGTTTGAGACGCACCATGCCGTCGGAGTGGCCCCACGTCACAAGTGCCAGCACACCGCGAGAATTACTTGAGCTCACGTCACCTGCGGAATCGATTATAATTAATTATAATCATAGGTTATTAATTAATTAATTAATTATTATAGGTTAGTGATATTGAGTTTTTCTATTCAGTATCAGCCCTGAATCTGGAATTTGTGCCCGATATGATGATAGGCTTGCCCCTATCACATCATGGGACGGAATAACGGCGAAAAGTGGGTGCACTAGTTGCGCCTCTGCCTGCCATTACGGAGATAACAGACGTGTGTGTGTGTGTGTGTATTATAGGTTAGGAAATGTTATCATAAAATAATACCAGGCCTGTATTATACACTGCGCCACTGCTGAGCACGGGCCTCCGCTACTACTGAGAGGGTTAAAGCCTTAGTCCACCACGCTGGCCTAGTGCGGGTTGGTAGACTTCACATATTATTGAAATTTTTATAAAGAACTTCTAAGGGTAAGAGGCCGCAGTACCATGGAGTAAGGGTAAGGACAGCGCGTACCGTGCACATGTAGGAGTGCGGCGGCGCGCGGCACGAGCGCGGCGTGCCTGGGCGAGTGCAGCGGCTGCAGCGCACAGCCCGGCGGGCCGGCGCGCCTCGCCGCCAGCGCGGGCGGCGGCAGGGCCGGCGAGCCGCAGTACCATGGAGTAAGGGTAAGGACAGCGCGTACCGTGCACATGTAGGAGTGCGGCGGCGCGCGGCACGAGCGCGGCGTGCCTGGGCGAGTGCAGCGGCTGCAGCGCACAGCCCGGCGGGCCGGCGCGCCTCGCCGCCAGCGCGGGCGGCGGCAGGGCCGGCGAGCCGCAGTACCATGGAGTAAGGGTAAGGACAGCGCGTACCGTGCACATGTAGGAGTGCGGCGGCGCGCGGCACGAGCGCGGCGTGCCTGGGCGAGTGCAGCGGCTGCAGCGCACAGCCCGGCGGGCCGGCGCGCCTCGCCGCCAGCGCGGGCGGCGGCAGGGCCGGCGAGCCGCAGTACCATGGAGTAAGGGTAAGGACAGCGCGTACCGTGCACATGTAGGAGTGCGGCGGCGCGCGGCACGAGCGCGGCGTGCCTGGGCGAGTGCAGCGGCTGCAGCGCACAGCCCGGCGGGCCGGCGCGCCTCGCCGCCAGCGCGGGCGGCGGCAGGGCCGGCGAGCCGCAGTACCATGGAGTAAGGGTAAGGACAGCGCGTACCGTGCACATGTAGGAGTGCGGCGGCGCGCGGCACGAGCGCGGCGTGCCTGGGCGAGTGCAGCGGCTGCAGCGCACAGCCCGGCGGGCCGGCGCGCCTCGCCGCCAGCGCGGGCGGCGGCAGGGCCGGCGAGCCGCAGTACCATGGAGTAAGGGTAAGGACAGCGCGTACCGTGCACATGTAGGAGTGCGGCGGCGCGCGGCACGAGCGCGGCGTGCCTGGGCGAGTGCAGCGGCTGCAGCGCACAGCCCGGCGGGCCGGCGCGCCTCGCCGCCAGCGCGGGCGGCGGCAGGGCCGGCGAGCCGCAGTACCATGGAGTAAGGGTAAGGACAGCGCGTACCGTGCACATGTAGGAGTGCGGCGGCGCGCGGCACGAGCGCGGCGTGCCTGGGCGAGTGCAGCGGCTGCAGCGCACAGCCCGGCGGGCCGGCGCGCCTCGCCGCCAGCGCGGGCGGCGGCAGGGCCGGCGAGCCGCAGTACCATGGAGTAAGGGTAAGGACAGCGCGTACCGTGCACATGTAGGAGTGCGGCGGCGCGCGGCACGAGCGCGGCGTGCCTGGGCGAGTGCAGCGGCTGCAGCGCACAGCCCGGCGGGCCGGCGCGCCTCGCCGCCAGCGCGGGCGGCGGCAGGGCCGGCGAGCCGCAGTACCATGGAGTAAGGGTAAGGACAGCGCGTACCGTGCACATGTAGGAGTGCGGCGGCGCGCGGCACGAGCGCGGCGTGTCTGGGCGAGTGCAGCGGCTGCAGCGCACAGCCCGGCGGGCCGGCGCGCCTCGCCGCCAGCGCGGGCGGCGGCAGGGCCGGCGAGCCGCAGTACCATGGAGTAAGGGTAAGGACAGCGCGTACCGTGCACATGTAGGAGTGCGGCGGCGCGCGGCACGAGCGCGGCGTGCCTGGGCGAGTGCAGCGGCTGCAGCGCACAGCCCGGCGGGCCGGCGCGCCTCGCCGCCAGCGCGGGCGGCGGCAGGGCCGGCGAGCCGCAGTACCATGGAGTAAGGGTAAGGACAGCGCGTACCGTGCACATGTAGGAGTGCGGCGGCGCGCGGCACGAGCGCGGCGTGTCTGGGCGAGTGCAGCGGCTGCAGCGCACAGCCCGGCGGGCCGGCGCGCCTCGCCGCCAGCGCGGGCGGCGGCAGGGCCGGCGAGCCGCAGTACCATGGAGTAAGGGTAAGGACAGCGCGTACCGTGCACATGTAGGAGTGCGGCGGCGCGCGGCACGAGCGCGGCGTGCCTGGGCGAGTGCAGCGGCTGCAGCGCACAGCCCGGCGGGCCGGCGCGCCTCGCCGCCAGCGCGGGCGGCGGCAGGGCCGGCGAGCCGCAGTACCATGGAGTAAGGGTAAGGACAGCGCGTACCGTGCACATGTAGGAGTGCGGCGGCGCGCGGCACGAGCGCGGCGTGCCTGGGCGAGTGCAGCGGCTGCAGCGCACAGCCCGGCGGGCCGGCGCGCCTCGCCGCCAGCGCGGGCGGCGGCAGGGCCGGCGAGCCGCAGTACCATGGAGTAAGGGTAAGGACAGCGCGTACCGTGCACATGTAGGAGTGCGGCGGCGCGCGGCACGAGCGCGGCGTGCCTGGGCGAGTGCAGCGGCTGCAGCGCACAGCCCGGCGGGCCGGCGCGCCTCGCCGCCAGCGCGGGCGGCGGCAGGGCCGGCGAGCCGCAGTACCATGGAGTAAGGGTAAGGACAGCGCGTACCGTGCACATGTAGGAGTGCGGCGGCGCGCGGCACGAGCGCGGCGTGCCTGGGCGAGTGCAGCGGCTGCAGCGCACAGCCCGGCGGGCCGGCGCGCCTCGCCGCCAGCGCGGGCGGCGGCAGGGCCGGCGAGCCGCAGTACCATGGAGTAAGGGTAAGGACAGCGCGTACCGTGCACATGTAGGAGTGCGGCGGCGCGCGGCACGAGCGCGGCGTGCCTGGGCGAGTGCAGCGGCTGCAGCGCACAGCCCGGCGGGCCGGCGCGCCTCGCCGCCAGCGCGGGCGGCGGCAGCGCCGGCGAGCCGCAGTACCATGGAGTAAGGGTAAGGACAGCGCGTACCGTGCACATGTAGGAGTGCGGCGGCGCGCGGCACGAGCGCGGCGTGCCTGGGCGAGTGCAGCGGCTGCAGCGCACAGCCCGGCGGGCCGGCGCGCCTCGCCGCCAGCGCGGGCGGCGGCAGGGCCGGCGAGCCGCAGTACCATGGAGTAAGGGTAAGGACAGCGCGTACCGTGCACATGTAGGAGTGCGGCGGCGCGCGGCACGAGCGCGGCGTGTCTGGGCGAGTGCAGCGGCTGCAGCGCACAGCCCGGCGGGCCGGCGCGCCTCGCCGCCAGCGCGGGCGGCGGCAGGGCCGGCGAGCCGCAGTACCATGGAGTAAGGGTAAGGACAGCGCGTACCGTGCACATGTAGGAGTGCGGCGGCGCGCGGCACGAGCGCGGCGTGCCTGGGCGAGTGCAGCGGCTGCAGCGCACAGCCCGGCGGGCCGGCGCGCCTCGCCGCCAGCGCGGGCGGCGGCAGGGCCGGCGAGCCGCAGTACCATGGAGTAAGGGTAAGGACAGCGCGTACCGTGCACATGTAGGAGTGCGGCGGCGCGCGGCACGAGCGCGGCGTGCCTGGGCGAGTGCAGCGGCTGCAGCGCACAGCCCGGCGGGCCGGCGCGCCTCGCCGCCAGCGCGGGCGGCGGCAGGGCCGGCGAGCCGCAGTACCATGGAGTAAGGGTAAGGACAGCGCGTACCGTGCACATGTAGGAGTGCGGCGGCGCGCGGCACGAGCGCGGCGTGCCTGGGCGAGTGCAGCGGCTGCAGCGCACAGCCCGGCGGGCCGGCGCGCCTCGCCGCCAGCGCGGGCGGCGGCAGGGCCGGCGAGCCGCAGTACCATGGAGTAAGGGTAAGGACAGCGCGTACCGTGCACATGTAGGAGTGCGGCGGCGCGCGGCACGAGCGCGGCGTGTCTGGGCGAGTGCAGCGGCTGCAGCGCACAGCCCGGCGGGCCGGCGCGCCTCGCCGCCAGCGCGGGCGGCGGCAGGGCCGGCGAGCCGCAGTACCATGGAGTAAGGGTAAGGACAGCGCGTACCGTGCACATGTAGGAGTGCGGCGGCGCGCGGCACGAGCGCGGCGTGCCTGGGCGAGTGCAGCGGCTGCAGCGCACAGCCCGGCGGGCCGGCGCGCCTCGCCGCCAGCGCGGGCGGCGGCAGGGCCGGCGAGCCGCAGTACCATGGAGTAAGGGTAAGGACAGCGCGTACCGTGCACATGTAGGAGTGCGGCGGCGCGCGGCACGAGCGCGGCGTGCCTGGGCGAGTGCAGCGGCTGCAGCGCACAGCCCGGCGGGCCGGCGCGCCTCGCCGCCAGCGCGGGCGGCGGCAGGGCCGGCGAGCCGCAGTACCATGGAGTAAGGGTAAGGACAGCGCGTACCGTGCACATGTAGGAGTGCGGCGGCGCGCGGCACGAGCGCGGCGTGCCTGGGCGAGTGCAGCGGCTGCAGCGCACAGCCCGGCGGGCCGGCGCGCCTCGCCGCCAGCGCGGGCGGCGGCAGGGCCGGCGAGCCGCAGTACCATGGAGTAAGGGTAAGGACAGCGCGTACCGTGCACATGTAGGAGTGCGGCGGCGCGCGGCACGAGCGCGGCGTGCCTGGGCGAGTGCAGCGGCTGCAGCGCACAGCCCGGCGGGCCGGCGCGCCTCGCCGCCAGCGCGGGCGGCGGCAGGGCCGGCGAGCCGCAGTACCATGGAGTAAGGGTAAGGACAGCGCGTACCGTGCACATGTAGGAGTGCGGCGGCGCGCGGCACGAGCGCGGCGTGCCTGGGCGAGTGCAGCGGCTGCAGCGCACAGCCCGGCGGGCCGGCGCGCCTCGCCGCCAGCGCGGGCGGCGGCAGCGCCGGCGAGCCGCAGTACCATGGAGTAAGGGTAAGGACAGCGCGTACCGTGCACATGTAGGAGTGCGGCGGCGCGCGGCACGAGCGCGGCGTGCCTGGGCGAGTGCAGCGGCTGCAGCGCACAGCCCGGCGGGCCGGCGCGCCTCGCCGCCAGCGCGGGCGGCGGCAGGGCCGGCGAGCCGCAGTACCATGGAGTAAGGGTAAGGACAGCGCGTACCGTGCACATGTAGGAGTGCGGCGGCGCGCGGCACGAGCGCGGCGTGTCTGGGCGAGTGCAGCGGCTGCAGCGCACAGCCCGGCGGGCCGGCGCGCCTCGCCGCCAGCGCGGGCGGCGGCAGGGCCGGCGAGCCGCAGTACCATGGAGTAAGGGTAAGGACAGCGCGTACCGTGCACATGTAGGAGTGCGGCGGCGCGCGGCACGAGCGCGGCGTGCCTGGGCGAGTGCAGCGGCTGCAGCGCACAGCCCGGCGGGCCGGCGCGCCTCGCCGCCAGCGCGGGCGGCGGCAGGGCCGGCGAGCCGCAGTACCATGGAGTAAGGGTAAGGACAGCGCGTACCGTGCACATGTAGGAGTGCGGCGGCGCGCGGCACGAGCGCGGCGTGCCTGGGCGAGTGCAGCGGCTGCAGCGCACAGCCCGGCGGGCCGGCGCGCCTCGCCGCCAGCGCGGGCGGCGGCAGGGCCGGCGAGCCGCAGTACCATGGAGTAAGGGTAAGGACAGCGCGTACCGTGCACATGTAGGAGTGCGGCGGCGCGCGGCACGAGCGCGGCGTGCCTGGGCGAGTGCAGCGGCTGCAGCGCACAGCCCGGCGGGCCGGCGCGCCTCGCCGCCAGCGCGGGCGGCGGCAGGGCCGGCGAGCCGCAGTACCATGGAGTAAGGGTAAGGACAGCGCGTACCGTGCACATGTAGGAGTGCGGCGGCGCGCGGCACGAGCGCGGCGTGCCTGGGCGAGTGCAGCGGCTGCAGCGCACAGCCCGGCGGGCCGGCGCGCCTCGCCGCCAGCGCGGGCGGCGGCAGGGCCGGCGAGCCGCAGTACCATGGAGTAAGGGTAAGGACAGCGCGTACCGTGCACATGTAGGAGTGCGGCGGCGCGCGGCACGAGCGCGGCGTGCCTGGGCGAGTGCAGCGGCTGCAGCGCACAGCCCGGCGGGCCGGCGCGCCTCGCCGCCAGCGCGGGCGGCGGCAGGGCCGGCGAGCCGCAGTACCATGGAGTAAGGGTAAGGACAGCGCGTACCGTGCACATGTAGGAGTGCGGCGGCGCGCGGCACGAGCGCGGCGTGCCTGGGCGAGTGCAGCGGCTGCAGCGCACAGCCCGGCGGGCCGGCGCGCCTCGCCGCCAGCGCGGGCGGCGGCAGGGCCGGCGAGCCGCAGTACCATGGAGTAAGGGTAAGGACAGCGCGTACCGTGCACATGTAGGAGTGCGGCGGCGCGCGGCACGAGCGCGGCGTGTCTGGGCGAGTGCAGCGGCTGCAGCGCACAGCCCGGCGGGCCGGCGCGCCTCGCCGCCAGCGCGGGCGGCGGCAGGGCCGGCGAGCCGCAGTACCATGGAGTAAGGGTAAGGACAGCGCGTACCGTGCACATGTAGGAGTGCGGCGGCGCGCGGCACGAGCGCGGCGTGCCTGGGCGAGTGCAGCGGCTGCAGCGCACAGCCCGGCGGGCCGGCGCGCCTCGCCGCCAGCGCGGGCGGCGGCAGGGCCGGCGAGCCGCAGTACCATGGAGTAAGGGTAAGGACAGCGCGTACCGTGCACATGTAGGAGTGCGGCGGCGCGCGGCACGAGCGCGGCGTGCCTGGGCGAGTGCAGCGGCTGCAGCGCACAGCCCGGCGGGCCGGCGCGCCTCGCCGCCAGCGCGGGCGGCGGCAGGGCCGGCGAGCCGCAGTACCATGGAGTAAGGGTAAGGACAGCGCGTACCGTGCACATGTAGGAGTGCGGCGGCGCGCGGCACGAGCGCGGCGTGCCTGGGCGAGTGCAGCGGCTGCAGCGCACAGCCCGGCGGGCCGGCGCGCCTCGCCGCCAGCGCGGGCGGCGGCAGGGCCGGCGAGCCGCAGTACCATGGAGTAAGGGTAAGGACAGCGCGTACCGTGCACATGTAGGAGTGCGGCGGCGCGCGGCACGAGCGCGGCGTGCCTGGGCGAGTGCAGCGGCTGCAGCGCACAGCCCGGCGGGCCGGCGCGCCTCGCCGCCAGCGCGGGCGGCGGCAGGGCCGGCGAGCCGCAGTACCGGCCCCAGCGGGCGCCGCGCACGCCCGACCACACCGCAGGAGACGACTCACTCTCGCCGTTTGTGCCCTACATATTCATTACCTGATTAAAACAATGGACATTGGACGCTGCTCGGCTGCAATTATTTTGTTTAATGAATATCACGAATTGGAAGGGCTTGCTAATAAGACCATTATACGGCCTGTCTTCATGTACGTCTGTGAGATTTGGGTGGTTACACAGACATATTTGCGTACAATTATTATTGTTGAAATGAAGAATTTTAGATGGATGACTGGCATTACAAAACTACACATTAGAGTGTTTTATTATGTAAGGAAAAACAAATATTGTAATTACAACATACATCTTATATTACAATATAACATGTATGTCGTGTTGGAATGCCATTGAATTTTCTATGCCCAACGTAAAAAAAGTAACAACCAATGTACAAATAAATGGCGAAGAGTTGGATCCTGTTGCGTCAACTACCTTTTTGGGCATCACACTAGACGCGAAACTCCAGTGGGGACCGCATATAGCAAAGTTAGCAGGTAGACTAAGTTCAGCGGCTTATGCAGTCAGAAAAATAAGGCGTCTGACAGATGTAGAAACGGCAAGAATTGTTTATTTTAGTTATTTTCATAGCATTTTGTCATATGGAATTCTTCTTTGGGGAAATGCTGCAGACATTAATACAGTATTTGTATTACAAAAGAGGGCTATTAGAGCTATTTATTGTCTTGGACCCCGTGTTTCTCTTAGAGAAAAGTTTAAAGAGATAAACATTCTTACCGTAATATCTCAATACATTTATGAAAATCTTTTGTATGTGAGGAAAAATATCGCACATTTTGATCAAATATGCGATGTTCATAATATAAATACTAGGAATAAACATAAATATGTGATACATGCTACTCGTCTCCATAAAATTAGTCATTCTTTTGTTGGTCAATGTGTACGTTTCTTTAACAAACTTCCTAAGCATATTGTAAATCTACCAATAAAAAAATTTAAAATGACTATAAAAGACCGCCTCTGTAAAAAAGGTTACTATCGTATTTGCGATTATCTGGAGGATACAAATGCTTGGGATTAAATTGCTCGGATTCACTCATGTTCTATAATTTGATTATGTTAGGTACATACCTATATTATTATTTTTTTGACATGATTTATTTTTTTTTTTTTTGACATCTTTGTTTTACATATTATTATTCTTATTCTGACATTTTTTTTATTCGATTGTAATTAGCTTAAGTGATTTTTGACAGATGGATATGTGCGACTTTCCCGGGTAGTCCTAAGAGTATATTTTTGAACATACTACGTTACTCAGTTGATATACCCCTTTGTTGCATCTCTTTTGTCTTGGTTAGCCACAATCTGAGTAGTCTTGCTCGCTTTAATGTCTGTGCTTGCGGCGGCGTCGTGTGCCGGGTCGGTCACTTCCCTGAAACATGGTTGAGGAGGCCGATGGCTGGCACATGCGTCATACTCGTGAACGGGTGCTGCTTGTGTGGACTGGTCTGCTCTGTTTTGATGGTTGACTTTATTTTTTTTTACTTAAAATTAAACATATAGGTGGTTGTTTCACCTAGGTACTCTCCGTTAACTTTCGCACTTAATATCCATCTTTAAAAATTTGAAGTAATATTGTGATTTACAAATTGTAAAATATATATATATAAAAAAAAAATTATAAAAGACCTACGCTGAGTTTCTTGGTGCTTCTTCTCAGGTCAGTGGGCTTTTCCGAAGCACTGGTAGAATCTTTTAGTAAAACAATATTGTGAAAAATGACGTGTAAAAGTGCCCTTAGGGGCCTATTTACTGAATAAATGATTTGAATTTGAATTTGAATTTGAATTGGGGTAGAGTGTAGTGTACCTGGTGGGCGCGCAGCAGGTCGGTGTGTGCGCGCGGGTGTGGATGCCGCAGCAGCTGGCGCGGCGCCTGCCCGTAGGTGCGCACCATGGCCGCGGCCGCCGTGCGCTCCAGCTCGTCCTCCAGCGCGCTCGGGTCGAACCCGTAGTACGTCTGCATACACACACACACACACATACAACCTCCATCCCATACGGATAGGCAGAGATACGTTGACTCACAGGCTGGAGGCCCCGTCAGCGGGGCTCAGGGTCGTCGCGGCAGTGCGTCCTGTCTTTGCCGAATGGCTGGACAGACGCCACGGTGCGGCAACGTACCGCTCGACACAGGTGCTCACCGGGCATGGCTGCTTCGGTGAGTACCTGTGGCGGGTAGTGAGGAAGGAGGTGTCGGCCGTGTGTCACCATTGTGACAACTGCCCGCTGGATACGGCCCAGCATACGTTGGAGTTTTGCCCAGCCTGGGATGAGGAGCGCAGCGCTCTCAGAGCAGTCGTCGGAGGAGACCTCACGCTGCCGGCCGTGGTCGCTTCCATGGTCGATAGCCGGAGGTCTTGGCGTGCGGTGGCGCACTTCTGTGAGATGGTCCTCTTGCAGAAGGAGAGTGCCGAGAGGGATCGGAGGCGCGGTGATCCGTCCCGCCGCCAAACGAGACGCAGGAGGCGCCGGGTGGACGACTGACCGGCGTCTTCCGCCCTGTGGATTGGGGGCGTTTGGAGAATTCCACCACGGTATCCCCTGCCTGTCGTAAAAGGCGACTAATAGGGGCCACCGGGGGTCGCGGGCGGGCGGCAGGGGGCTGTCCGTCTGTAGTGTGTGTTTTTAGCACATTACTGCGACCCCCGTGATGGACGGCAGTGTGGCAGGTAGGCCTCATGCTGCCGTTGACGCCGAGGGCGTCCTTCGGTGCGCGGGGGCTTTTGAGCCCCCCCAAACAGGAGACGGGCTATATTAGACGGCACCGCGCAGAGGCGGCTGCGGACGACAACTTAGACACTCTTAGTCTGGGGAAACCCGCAGCCGTCTCTAATGCGCCGAAGAAGGCCAACGAAAAAAAAAAAAGAAAAAAAGAGATACGTTGACACTTTTCTCGATTCTGGCAAACTTTTTTGACTGCTTTCACTTTCATCAATCTCCTCATGAATTCCCATCGATTTAAGGTTATTTTTTCACCATTTACCAAGTATATCAGATACCGACATTCACAAATTCGATGTGATCGACCTCTACAGGATGTTCCATCCACACTCGCATTATAGATCATGTTTGTCAGTCTCTTATCATCCTTATATTCGAAGTGTAAGTATTCGTTATCTACTACAGAAAGTATGTGTGAATGTAAGGTGTAACGTACACAGGCAGGGAAGACGTTGATGGCGTCGAGCGCGGGCTGCCCGGTCTGCTTGTAGCCGAACACGAGGTCGATCCAGTGCGGCAGGTGCTCGGTGACGAGCGGCGACTCGAGCGCCTGTCGGTGCAGCAGCGTGAACAGCCGCGCGTCGGCCGCCCACGCCGGCACCTCCACAGAGTCCACGCCCGCGCCGCACTGACGCACGCCCAGGTTCAACCCTGCATCCGCTCAATGTGTTCATTGCTTGGCCAATATCAAACTTAAGAACACTCACAAAGGCCACTCGATTTCATAATTCTCAAATAATTGGGAGGGAAGGTAGGTGCGCAATGGTGATTTTAATGACTAAGGGCGGTATTAATAAATCAATCTGAAATTTGAGTTACATCTCCAGTAGAGATAATGTATTAGACTATTAATATGAGGGAAAATTATAAATATTATATTATATTAATATTCCATCATCCTTATTATCAGTTTCATGTTACTGGTTAACAATCAAAAGTTAACGACTTTTGATTCAGTTGAAAAGATTTTATTTTAAAATATTACAAGAAAAGTATTATTAGCGCAGACGAGACCGTATTATACCTGTTCAATATAAAAAAAAAACTCATTTTAATCATTATAGAAAAATTTACCTTCGTTATTATGGAACAGTTCGGGCAAGTAAAACAGCTCGGGGATAAGCTCCTTGACGTCTGTGGGCGAGTCGTTGGTGATCAGCCGCCACGTGGTCGCCAGCGAGTGGAATGTGCGGTCTGGCATATCGAAGTTGTTGTCTGGCGAACATTTAAAATATATAATTTTATGAAGTACGACACTAATTATACGGCTCACAGTAAGCAGAAACTTCTTAGAAAACTCAGCAGCTAATAACAGAAGTATTGTATGTGTTCGGTTATGGTAAAACCCGAACACACGACGTATTTTGGTGCCTACGTTGCACATATTATTATTGCTTAGTGATGCGCACATACTCAAGGTAAACACAGTGCACTATGTACAGCCGTCGCGATCGGGTGCACCACCGGTAACATAACATTTGGAACCACATTTGATAACATATTTTATATTTAAGTTATAAGTACGGTTTTAGCCATAAATTTTTTAAGAGTAAATGAAACAATGTAGACTGTTTTAAATAGGTGATATATGTTGAGTTCACTAATGCTAATGATAAATGCGATGCGAACGCGGTTTGATGATGAACTGATTGTATTGTACAAATGAATGCGTGTTGTGATGAATGCAGAGTCTAACGGTCGTTTACGTGGGTAGATATATGCGCGGTTGTACCGTACAAGTATAGACAAACGAAAACCAGTAGCGCAGCTTCGAACACATGTCATCCATGTATGAATACAGTACCTTGGTAGTTGAGGAAGAGCTTGGTGAATGGCGGCACGCGCACCAGGTAGTGCAGCACGCCGCCCGAGTTGGAGTACAGCGACGCGTAGTGGTGCGGCTGTCGGGACAGCAGCGGGCTGCAGCCCTCGCGCCGGGCCGCCTTCAGGTCCTGGACAGACCTCGGGAATATAACAAAAACAGTATCTTCGACATATCTATTTATTATCTCGATACATATATTTTTGGAAAAAATATACTTTCCGTATTTACTACTCACATTATATACATTGATATAATGCTGCTCTCTGTTCTTGTTCTGCACCGCCATGGGCTTGCTGAGGTCACGGAATGACGCAGGGTCGTTGAGGTCCAGGATCTTGGACGTGTAGTCGGCGATCACGAACGGCAGCACCGGGTACTGCATCAGGTCGTTGTAGGACCGTCCGGCGAGCCCGTTCAGCCGCATCAGGTACTCCCAGTTGGTGATCGTGCCGTTGCGCCATTGGTTCATCGCTTCCGTTAATGAATCGGCTTCAATTCTGTATGAGTAAAATATTGTTATTATAATGGTTTTAATAAGTAAATTACCAAATGTCGTATTATTAATATATTATCATTTTAAATTGGCAAACGGAATAGGAAGCTCAATTGGCAGAATATGAATTCTGGCCGTTTGGTGAACTGTGATGGGGATTCATGATAATACTAGCAAGATCACCTAGAAGGTAGATGGCAAGCATTGAGCGCCTTAAGGAAGGCGGCGCGCTCGTGTTCGTTTGCGAAGGCGAGCATGTGCGTGTGGCCAGAGTTGAGGAACAGCTCGACGGCCAGCTCCTGCAGGCACCAGCGGCGAGTCACCACCTGCAGCAGCGCGTCCAGCGGCCACGACTCCGGCGCGGGTCGCTCGTCGGGCGCCGGGGGCGGGGGCGGGTGGCGCGGGTGTGGCGGCGGGTCGGCGGGCTCGTCCGGTTGTTCGTCAGGCACGAAGTGCAGACAGCGGTCGGTGAGCAGCAGGTCGCCACGCGTGTCGCGCGCCACGGCGACGCGGGTGACGCGCGCCATGTGGCACACGGGCTCGTCGGGCTGCAGGCACGCACTGGCGCCGCCCAGCGTCTCCACCACGCTGCGCACCGGCGACGGCGCGCTCACCGCCTCTGATGCAAACAAATACAATCAAACAAACTCACAACATGTTTCACTTTCTACTAATAAAACTTACACTCACCAAGTTTATGTCTGTACTGCGGTTTGAGGAATCTCGGATGAATATTGAGATGTGCGCGCCGAAGTCTCACGCGCACACGGCCCGGTCCCTCCGTGGGGTCGAGCTGCCACGATGTGGGGTAGCTGCGCGGGTCGTGCCACACCGCTGTTATAATTAATAAAAACATTAAAGTAAACGAACAGAAATTCTGTATAGTGACTGTGGCATTTTGAATAAGTTTCTTACAACGTTTCATAGCTACTTTCTTTTATGTGGTAGACAGATACGAAAAAAAATCGGTGCGAGTATGTATGTACGCGCGTGAGAAGTTATACTTCTTCTTCTACTTCTAGAAGTTCAAAATAGCGACCTCTTTTCTTAAATCTAATAATAGATCTGTCTTTTACTATCAATGGCATGCCCAAGTATCGATTTTGACGTCAAAATTGTCCCTAAAACAAAGAAATTCAAAATGGCGGCCACTTTTTTCAATTATGACATTGGATCTGCCCTTTGTACCTAAGGCCATACTCAGATATCGATTTTGAGGTCGATTGGCCTTAAAACAATGAAATTAAAAATGGCGGCAACTTTTTCATTTCTAACATTGGATCTGCCCTTTGTACCTAAAGTCATGCCCAGATATCGATTTTGAGGCGGATTGGCCTTAAAACAAATATTATCACACATGCGCGCGCATCGTAAATTTTCACTCCCATCAATTTTTTATAACGCGCCTAAAGAAGTACAACTTCAATGGTAGGTTGTAGAAGTAATTTCAGCCTGGGTAACATGTTTGTAACACGTTGAATGAGCAAGTGTGTGGTGCGTGTGCGTGCGGTACCGTGTTCGTGCGTGAGGTCGTCGAGCAGGCGGCGCCAGCGTGCGGCGCGGGCGGCGGCGCGTGCGTTGGCGCTGCGCAGGAGCTCCATGAAGTTCTTGCGCTCGGCGTTCTGCGTCTCCACCACCTGCCGCGTCATCTGCATCGCCGTCTCAGACACCTTCGCCGCTAAAGCCTCTTTACTGAACACAGCTCTGGCGCATATAAACATCTGTTACTATACATTTGAAGTTAAAAAATGTAAGTAAGGAAAATAAAATATAGCTATACTAACTTGGCGATGGCCGGTCGTGTCCTAGTAGTAGCTTTGGCCCAGCGCTCCTCGTCAGCGCGCAGCAAGCTTTCTGCCTCCAGGGCCAAGGTTTCACTGTCGAGGCGGTCGGGCAGCCCGGCCTGGGTCGCCACTGCCCAACCTCGGGCCCAATCAGTGATCGCCAGCTCCACTGATGGCGGACCGTTCTCAGCTTCCGCGTGGATGTGTTTCAGGATCGTAAGCAGGTAAACTGCCAGCTGAGAATAAAATAATTTTGCTTTGTTAATTTAAGATTAGTTAGTCAAATATTCCATAGTATAGATTTTAGGAGACAACGCATTTTAAAAGTTTGCATGTATACTTTGTTAAAATTGTATGACATTTGTACTTGAGTATTTAAGCAAATATAATTTTAAGAAATGATATATTTAAACCAATAAAATATATTAAATGGTAAATTTAAATTTTACCTCGTCGGATTGCGAAGATGATAAAAGCGATGGGAAATATCCACAGGATTGTTTGAATAATATAATTATTTCAGAGCGAGGTATATCTAAAGTCCTGTCTAAGCTTGATGCTAGCAAAGGAGCAGGCTCGGACGGAATTCCTCCTTATTTTATTAAAATGACCCAAAAATATCTAACATTTCCCTTAAAGTTAATTTTACAAAAATCTTTACGTACGTCCGTGTTTCCAGCAGAATGGAAAAAGGCGAACGTGGTACCCATCTATAAGAAAGGTGACAAAGACATGGTTGCAAATTACCGGCCTGTTTCCATATTGAATGTTTTTTCCAAAGTGTTTGAATGTGTGGTTTATCCCATAGTGGCATCCCATGTCAAACATAAAACGTCCAACGGTCAACATGGATTTCTCAAGGCTAGGTCTACCGTTACAAATCTAGTTACGTTTATAAACGACGTTTCACAGTCTATTGACTCCCGAAATCAAGTTGACGTTATATATACAGATTTTAGTAGCGCCTTTGACAAAATGGATCATAACATCTTGATCCACAAACTGAGAAGATTTGGAGTACACGGTCCATTACTTATGTGGTTTCAGTCATATCTTAAACATAGCCCTTCACGAGTAACAATGGGTGGGTACCATTCAGAAAGCTACATCGCTTCTTCTGGAGTTCCTCAAGGTTCACATCTGGGGCCATTGCTTTTCGTTCTTTTTGTCAACGACATTCCGGACAACGTATTGCATAGTAAGTGCCTGCTCTTTGCTGACGACCTAAAACTGTATAAATGTATATCACGCATTCAGGACTCAGATGACCTTCAAAGAGACTTAGCTGCGATAAAAGACTGGTGTCAACTTAATAATATGGTACTGAATGCTGGTAAATGTGCCCATATTAAAATTACTAAAAATAAAAAGATACTTCCTACAAGCTATTTTGTAGAGGCTGAGCAGTTGCAGGAGGTTACTAGTATTCGAGATTTGGGTGTCATTGTCGATAATAAGTTGAACTTCGTTGAACATATTGATAAAACCATTTCTAAAGCACGAAGAATGCTCGGTTTCATAAAGAGAACATGTCGCGATTTTAATAGTATTCAAGCACTCTTGTGCTTGTATAATGCCTTAGTTCGCAGTCATTTGGAGTATGCTGCTGTGGTATGGAATCCTCACTTCAGGAATCACATTGTGAGACTAGAGCGAGTGCAAAAAGCGTTTACCAGGTTTTTGGCATTCAAAGACCCTCACTGTCCATATCGAGCCGATTATGGAGCACGTTTAAAGCATTTTAAAATGAACTCTCTGGAAGACCGACGAAAGCTGTACGACTTGCTGTTTTTGCACAAACTGGTTAACGGCTCCATTGATGCACCAGATTTGCTTGCCCAACTTTGCCTGTCTGTGCCACGGAAAATCCCTAGATATCCCTTGGATTGCATATTTAGAAGAGCTCCTTTCAGGACTAAAATATCATCCCCTCTTAATCGTATAGTTGAAACATACAAAAACAATAATGACATTGACATTTTCCAGTTGCCCTTTACAAATTGTAGGTCTATGTATTTAAGGTCTTTGATATCAGTTTAAGGTAAATTCGATAACTTTGATTCTTTTTATATTGTGTTGTTGACTGATGTGATTTCCGCAAAGTTTCTTCTTTTTTAGTCTTTTTTTATGTTTAAATAATTGTTAACAATTTTTAATGGATTTTAAATTTTTAATGGATTTTTAATTTTTAATGGATTTTTAATTTTTAATGGATTTTTAATTTTTGATGGATTTTTAATTTTTAATGGATTTTTAATTTTTAATTTTTAATGGATTTTTAATTTTTAATTGACTTTGTTTGTAATTTATATATTTTTAAGTTATTATTTTCAGACATTGTATTATTATGATTTAATTTAGAATTTTATTTGACATCATATTTTTGTTTATTTTAATCTGATTTATATTATTATTATTTTTATATCCAAATGAATGTAATGATGTATCCACTTATAATGATGTTACTTATAGTCCTTAGTTTTATATCACATTTTATTTTGATTGTAATATTTTTGTGAACTATCGCTAATGGATCTAAATAAATAAATAAATAAACAGTTCGCAAGTATAAAATATGAATGGTGAAAGTTTCAGTGTTCGGTTCAAGTTTACCTTCCTCTGCGAAGGCGGGTCCGGCGCGAGCAGCAGCAGCGCGGGCGGCGGCGCGGCGTACAGCGCGCGCAGCAGTGCCGGCTGCAGGCGTCGGGCTCCTGCCGCGGGGCTCGCCATCCACCAGAACAACTCCTGCAGCGGCGAGCACCAGTCACCACCACCGCCGCCCGCCCACCACTTAGGCCGCGCCGCGCTCGGCCCGCTCACCGCTGCGAGCATATACATGCACATCACCACCTAAACTAGTTTGGTATGCATAAAGAAGGGGAGGGTGCTCCGTGCCCACTCCAGAATTGCTGTGATGCCCACCCAAATGATTTTGAGGCAGCTTACTAATACCATAATTTTATAAAATGAATAAAATATTGAACTGTGCACATTCTCAGAACGATTGGTTCACCTGTCGGCCACGTGCGCTTACCGAGCAGCAGCGTGTTGAGCAGCCGCAGCGCGAGTGGTGCGCGTGTCGCGGGCGGGCGCGCGGGGGGGTGCGCCACCAGCGAGCACACGGCGCGCGTCACACACGCACACAGCCGCGCCGCCGGGCCCGCGCCCGCCTCCGCCGCGCCACCCGACACCACTGCAACCACATAACAACACATCTATTGCATCGCCCAACTAACATTTGCACTTCGTCAATCTTTTATAATTTAACTACAAAAATACTTTAACTTGTTGTATCTGCCCAAATAGCAACCACCGTACATAAGGTGTTAAAACTCGTCGTAATAGCACACGCAAGTGCCCCGCGTTTTGAAATCAGCCGGTATACATTCAGTTCAAACAAGCCGGCATAATAAAAAATCAATACCTAGCAATACACTTTCAACTTGTAAAAACAGTAAAGTTGAAACCTGTGGCAAAATAGTTAATGGTCCTGGCACTGGAATAAGAGGCGTTCAGGCGCTCCTCTAGATAGTCGAGCTGCGCGTGGTAGAGCGACACCTGCGCACGCGCCGCCACCTTGGCCAGCGCCTCGCCACTCTCGCCTGAGATAGCCTCCATCTCCACATAGCTCAGCATATGATGGATCTCGCACACTGTCTGCAGACACAACACTGTATCACCATCATGAATAAATGGTGATCGAATTGTTATCGATATTATGAGCAATTATCTTGAACTTAGATATCAATACTCAAAATTATGTTGATCATTGTTATCTTATCTTGATAAAGTTGATGATCTTGAAAAAAACCAAGTCCAAGTCAATATTAATTATTTCTGCGTCTATAATGTCAATAGTTGTCGTATGATGAAAACAAACCTGCATGCTGTGTTGTGTAGACAACGCCTTGATGGCGACCTTATTAAGGAGTTCGTGCAGATCCTCCAGAAGTAGGTCCCGACCTTCGAACTTCGTGTCCGGCATCAGACCGATAGCACGGAGGGCGCGTATCACGACCTCCACTACCGACACCTCGTTCAAGACTTTCAAAGATGCCTTTTTGAAAAACACGAATAAAGTATATTAATATCCTACCAAAAACATAAATTTGAAATATGGAAGCAAACTCAAATAATAAGAATATGCGTTGTTTTCCGCTCTGCCGCGAAATAGTTGACATCTAAATGGGTGCTGACTCTTGTAGATAATCCTGAAATTTAGTTATATACTCTACTGGACACCAAGTTTAAACTGTCTAGATCATCTGGGTATTAGGTTTTTGATCTGTATGTCAGTCAGTGATAAAAATGCTAATTTTTAGACGTAAATATCTCAATAACTATGTGAGCTGTATTTATGAAATTGAGGATTCTAGATCGTGTAAAGGGCTTTAATAAGTTAACAAAATTTCAAGTGTTATGCTAAATACATTTTGAGTTATTGAATCATCAATAGTCGCACCAAATGGTTCACGTGAAATTACACCAGGGGGCTTAGAATTTGAAAAAAAAAACACGATGCGTCTTCGCTTCGTTTTATTGTGATTGGTTGAGAGACTGACGTATCGATATTTTGATGTTTGTGATTGATCGAGAGATCCCATTTTTTTAGATTGGTTGACACGCTGCCACCTAACTAGAAAAAAAATAATTCTATTTTATAACGCATCACTAAAGTACTCGTTAAATGTATTTTTAATAAATTATATCAATACGCACTTCTCGACCGAAGAGGATGATAATGTATACTAATGAACAAAATAGTTCAAATGGTGCGTTTTGGCATCTAATGAATAATTATCAATGAATGATTATGAGTTATAGGCGGGTCCCAGCTGGCGGTACCTTATCGATGATCCTCCTGACGATGAGCGTGATGTTGTGCGCGAGCGGCACGTCGTCCAGCGCGCACGGCAGCAGCGCCAGCAGCGGCGCGCAGCGGTGCAGCGACTCCTCCGACACGTCCACCCAGATGTCGTCCTGCCTTGCCGAATATCATCATTGTGAACATATACCGTTGCGGTACAGAGTCCTTTCGGTATTCATTCATTCTTTATATAACCATTTATTATAATTACTAGCTGTTGCCCGCGGCTCCGCCCGCATTAAAAGGTTTTTCCGGGATAAAAGTCCCGCTTTACATTTTCCCGGGATAAAAAGTAGCCTATGTGTTATTCCAGGACATGATCTACCTGTGTGCCAAATTTCATCGAAATCCGTTCAGTAGTTTTTGCGTGAAAGAGGAACAAACATCCATACATCCAGACATTCTTACAAACTTTCGCGTTTATAATCTTTGTAGGATTATAAGTCAGTCATTAAACATAATTTACTCACGTCTAATTGGTCTTCCAGAGGCACGTCACATTTGGTGACGAGAGCGGCGCAAGCAGCCGCCAGCTCCCACGAACCTTCATATAGTGAAATCTGATGGATAGAAATATGGAATAGTGGCAAAGATAGTTTGAAATTAAATACTGATCAAGTTTTGAAGATTATAAAATAAAAATAATGACGTAAGATAGAACTTCTATTATAAAGAGGCCACGGTGATTGGAGTGCATTCTGAATCACTGGCTAGTTTTTTTTAATTATTAAAAATCGCTTTAAGGCTTCCAGCTTCAGCTTCAATACGGGTTAAGGTGGGTGATAACGTGTGTTCGGTGTGTGTGTACCTGGTTGGCGAGGTGCAGGTAGTAGTGTTGTGCCCGCAAGCGGCGTGCAAGGTCGGCGGGCGCGCGGCGCTGCAGCGCACTGAAGGCGCGCACGAGGGCGGCGCGCACGGTCGCCTCGCGGTGTGTGTGTGTGTGTGTGAGTACCTGGTCGGCGAGGTGCAGGTAGTAGTGTTGTGCCCGCAAGCGGCGTGCAAGGTCGGCGGGCGCGCGGCGCTGCAGCGCACTGAAGGCGCGCACGAGGGCGGCGCGCACGGTCGCCTCGCGGTGTGTGTGTGTGTGTGTGAGTACCTGGTCGGCGAGGTGCAGGTAGTAGTGTTGTGCCCGCAAGCGGCGTGCAAGGTCGGCGGGCGCGCGGCGCTGCAGCGCACTGAAGGCGCGCACGAGGGCGGCGCGCACGGTCGCCTCGCGGTGGTTGCCGAGCACCACCAGCGCCTCCGCCTGCACCGCGCCTGCCACCGCCTGCAAATGTACACATCCCAAAATTTATTATCATCAATCTGTCTTGTTATTACATCAACGAGGTACAACACTAGACTTTCAAATAGGGTAGTTTCCTATGTTTGATTTTGTCTATTATTTTAGGTGTAACGGAAAAGAATACGAAAAAGAAATTCTTCTGTGAAATCAGTATCATAATCGATTGAAAAATAAAGCAGTTATTCAATTTTGAAATATTCTAATGAGCAAAAATAGGGTGGTGGCGGGGATATCTTTCGCACGCACGCAGCGTTATGGCCAACGGCACTTGGTGACGTCACAGCCTAGTATTGCCGTTATTTGACTGCTACCCCTTTCAAAGCTTTATTATTTACTTACTATTGCGCTCATTTTGAAAATTCTTTTTCCATTAGATTTTGGATAGCATAAATTTTTCATGATACAACTCCGCCACCAAGGCAGTCAATAACTCTCAAAATCTATTTTAACATTATAAAGCTGCAGAGTTTGTTTATTTGGTAGAACATGCTAATCTCAGAAACTACTGAATCGATTTTGAGAATTCTTTCACGAATAGGAAGTTACATTACTCCTGAGTGCTATAGGCTACTTTCTATCCCGGGAAAATATTTTTATCCCGGAAAAACTTTTTCACACGGGTGGAACCGTGTGCAATACTAGTCATAAATTGACCTGCGCAAGCTCGTGGTCCGGCAGCACGCCGATGGTGTCTCGCAGTAACAGCAACAGTCCCTCGCACGCCGCCCAGCCCGGCACCGCGCCCGCTCGTACTCGCCGTTGCTACATACATCAACACACACTTTAACTAGAAAAACATTTCAATATAGTTAATAATTATTTGTTGACTAGAAGAGATGGCATGTCCGCTTGTACACCGTGTACGAAGTTTAAATAAATAAAATAGTTAATTTTCACAGTTTGAACACGTGAATGAACCAGTGGGGCTAGGATGTGAAAAAAAAAAACATGATGCGTCTCCGCTTCGTTTTATTGTGATTGGTTGAGAGACTGACGTGTTGGTCTCTCGATCAATCAAAAACATCAAAATACCGATACGTCAGTCACTCAACCAATCACAATAAAACGAAGCGTAGACGCATCGTGTTTTACTTTCACATGTGAATAATTTTTAAATAAAACTAAAGAAACAACAAATACAGCGAAATCTAAATATAAAGTTAAACAACTTCACTGCTGTTTTATACATATATTTGTTTAAATATAAACCGTAAATAGAAAAGAATAGATGTGACTGACCTGGTTGTAGAGTCCATGCGGGTACATGTCAACGGTGGTGGTGGTGACGTCGTCGAGGTCTACAACAATGTAATCCGTGAGGTCGGCGGCGCGCGGCTCTCCCTCGCCGCCGCACGCTCCGCTCGCCTCTGCAACCACCACCACTCACCACTCACCACTCACTCAGCACCACACCGCACCACACCGCAGGTAACGGATACCAAGCCCACGAGACGCACACATTGTTACACCACATTATGTTGATGATTATACCAATGTTTTATAAATACATATTATAAAATAGTACAATGGTCAATGCTCACTCACAAAATATTGTTCTTATTGCATTAAATTCAGCTCATATTAGTATAGTTGCTTTATGTGTCTTGCGATAATTATATAAGCTAGATGACAAATGCATTACTTCACTATTCAAATGCGTACTTTTAAACCGAATAATATTATATCTAACTCCCAATGTAAGAATTAGAATAATGGCAAGCTATAATAATTATTATTGCATGAATGCATGACAGATGAATCTGAGAATTGTGATGCAGCACGACAAAAGCACACGTGTTTTATTTGTGTGGTGAAGTCTTAAGTTCAATTTTTTTTTCCAGTTACGTATTGTAAGATACGGGAATCGATGACGTCATGTCATACGACTGCCTCGGTTGCGTAGTTACGTTACGGTACAACTGCAATACTGAGGTCTTGGGTTCAATCCCTGGGTCGGAAAAAGTGGTATTGGATTTATCTATTCAGTATCAGCCCTGGAATTTGTCTGAATTAATGTGGCTGAATACGAACGGCGAAAAATGGGTGCACTAGTTACGCCTCTGCCTACCCCATCGAGGTTATAAGGCGTGAATGTGCGTGTGTTATATGTAGCTGTAAGCAGAGACATCGATTGCGAAACTTACCGGCTATAGTATCAGAGTTTTCAGACGTTGACGATAAGTTGTGCTTTCTAGAACAGAAATCGTAGTAACTTTCATTAGTAGTAGGCAGTCTATTTAACAGTGTAAAGAAACTAGTATACCGCAAGCAGCATACATTCAACAAAATGGTCCGGTATAATTCCGGCGACGATAGTCAGTATTATAGTAAGACTACAGTATTTATTGCTAGAACAAAAAGGTAAGATAAACTGACCTGCCCTCTTTGATTTGCATATTAATGATGCCCTTGAGCTGCTTGGTGGACTCGACGCTGCTATCCATCTTGTCGCTGTCGAGCGTGTGCATGGACTCTCTCAGGTCCGCGTCCTCGGCGGAGGTACTGGACGCGCTGGGCCTCTCCTCCGACTTGCGCTTGCTGCGGCGGGAGGAGCGCCGCTTGACGCTCGTGATGAACTCGCTCATCTCCTGCGT
The DNA here is from genome assembly GCA_949316025.1 of Lapara coniferarum. Classification (NCBI taxonomy): domain Eukaryota; kingdom Metazoa; phylum Arthropoda; class Insecta; order Lepidoptera; family Sphingidae; genus Lapara; species Lapara coniferarum. The sequence continues at coordinate 937,551 of OX438922.1, forward strand.
CTCCGAGGTTAGCAGGAAGTAGAAGTTCGCTCGGGAATGTGTGACGAACGTGTCGCTTGCCTGAACAGTGTGCGTATTCGTAAATAATCTCATCTTTGTCGTTTATTGTTCGGCGATATAACATGTTGTAGTTATAATATCTATGGAAATAAATAGATGTGATAGTTACAAACCTGGTGCATGAGCAGTAAGAAGTCGCAGAGCTGCGCGACACGTTCGAGCGCGGGCGGGGTGCCGATGAGGCCACGCACCACCTCCACCAGGTTGTTGCTCGCTATCGGGTCCAGCGGGCCACAGTCTGAGTTCAGGAAACGCTCCTAAATGGTACATATAGTATGCTATGTTTTAACGATTTTTGTTCAGTTAACGTATAGTATTTGTGTGTGCGTACCTTGCACGCGAGCAGCAGGTGGTGCAGTAGCGCGGCGCGGTTCATCTGGTAGTGGTTGAAGGCGCGGCGCGGGTGTGAGTCTCGCAGGAGTGCACGCGCGCTCCACAGCCACAGCGCCAGCACCGACCCGCGCTGCGGCAACATGCCCGTGCCGGTTCCGTTACCACCGCCACCACCACTCCCGCCGTAATCAATATCCCAATTCACCTGAACATGGACAATCAAGTTTTAATTCATTAAGTCTAACAAAAAACTTTCTTTTCAAAACATTCAATACTTACCCCTAAAAATATTTAATAGCAACAGTAACCATTGGCATAAGAAGCAAAACTAACTTGCGTGGTGTCGAGATATCGCCAGGACTTGAGCAGCAATACGAATAGCGCAGGCTCGAGCAGCACGGCGTCGGTCCTGGCTAACAGGTGCACGCTGTCGCCGCTCACCGACAGCACCGGGCTGCTGCACGCCTCGTTCAGTACCACCTGCACGAATAATATTAACACTTCGTATCTACTATACATACTCACGTTTTTTAAAAAGAGCTACCATTGTTTGTATCGTAAAATCTGTCCCTTTTTAGGATCATCCTTGGGATTTCTCCAATAAAAACTAATTATCATAAAAACATTATAGATTAAATTTTATAATTACGTATTTTAAACATGGTCCTTCGAGCCAGATATGATTTATTATGATTTGCAGTTTTAATTTGTACCTCTAGCAGATGCTGCGTGACGTGGCACTTGGGTGAAGCAAATATATTAAGTAGCATTTCCAGTGAGTCGTTTCCGTAGAACATCGCGTATAGCCGGTTGTCGACGCGGCATGCCCGTAGCAGGATGCCCAACGCCATCGCCTGCTCCGCTGGCGTAGCGTCCAGTTCTACTACCTACAATCAAATTGTTGGGGAAAATTTATTTTAGATATGCATTTATCATAGCAAATTTTTTTAAGCTCAAAGCGATAGTGGTACGTATCATTATTTTGTCGATTATTGGAACTGAATGAGGTACCTAAAGATATTTATATCTGGAAAGACTTAAGATATTACGGTTAAAATAGATGAGGTTAGGCTACGGTATTAGCGAGTAACATAGGCTACTTTTCATTCTGAGAAAATATAAAGAGGGATTTTAACCCCGGAATGACTTTTTCATGCGGGCGGAGTCGCAAGTAATATTTAAGTATATTGCTTTGAATGACGAGACGAGCGTGCCGTTCGCCTGATGGTAAGTGATATAAACACTCATAAACAGTAGTGACACCATTCAGCATTTTCAGTTATAAAGTACTGTATGGCATTTCACTGCGCTCGTCATCCTGAGACATAAGATGTTAAGCCTCGTTATGTCCAGTAGTTACACTGGCTATAACGTCCTTCAAAGTGTATACACAGTGGTGCTTGTCGGTAGACACATATATTGCAGTGGTACCGACCCAGACGGTCTCGTACATATGAGAGAGTAGAGTGACACTCGTGAGTGTGAGTGTAGGTGTGATGTAGTTACCCGTGCGTATAGATAGAGTAGCACGTGCGGGCCGCCGAGCTGCAGCAGCGCGGGCGCGAGCCCCCGGTGCCGCGAGCGCAGCGCCGCGCCCGCCCACCGCGCGCACAGCGTCTCCGGGATGGACGCACCCGCACCCGCCCCCGCGCCCGCACCCGCACCCCCCGCGCCGCCCGTGCCCACCGCGCCCACCACACCCGCCATGGGCACGCGTCCCGAGAACACTGCACACACAACAAATCATGCATCATATTCAACAAATACTATAAAAACTTGAAATGTGTCAAGGGACATCCGGATGGGACGAAGTTCTATTCGATTAATTAGTGAAGATATTGTAATAAAATTTTATTTCTTTTAAGTTATAATAATAATTGTATATTTTATTAAAACGTTACCACATCAATGAAAACATTTACTTCTACCTACACAATAGTTATGTCATCGAATCACGATCATAACCTAAGCAAGCATTGACATTAAAATTAACATACAACTAACGAAAAAAAAACTACTCTAAAGAGCATTTAATTTGTCTTTTTTTATTGAAATTTCGAATGTCACTTTTACGGCCAGTTCTTTATTGTTACTGGCTGGTTTCACAGGGCAAGTATAAAAGTGTCGTTACAACTTTTCGTGAGAATTTTTGCCGTCTAGCCCCCTTTCACAACGCGCGATAAGGAACTTCGTTCCAATAAACCACTCTCAAATAAATTATACTCGAGAGACCAACATTTATATTTCATGTTAAGCTTCATTACTTCGCTGTACTGAAATATAACAACATTACCTGTAGGCATCGCCACGGTCTGATGGTACAGATTCATGATGTAAGGCGAACAGGCGGAGAACGTCAACACCACGTTATCGTGCAGTTCGCGTAATGTGGCTGTCGATATATCGTACACCTGTTAATAAAGTACTACATATTATCAAAATGATTTTCATAGCTAGTCAACATCGACACCAATAAAAAAAATGCTAATATTTGAGAAAGCATGAATTCGATGTAACAAGAACTCAACATTTATGGTAATTTGATGACGATGAAATATTTAAAACACTCACCTGATCCCAATCGATATTTGAATCCAGGACATTCGGTGTCAGTACGAGAGGGTAATTGGGAGATTCACACTTGATCTGGAACAATATCATTCAATGAATAATTTAGTAATTTGGCTTGTGTGCCGTGAAGAATTCAGTTGTATACAAGTGAATGTGCATCATACAGCATGTAGTGTACAAGTGATGGTACCTGGCAGGAGTGGTCGGGTCCGTGCGCGGCGAGGTGCAGCGCGGTGTGGCGCGTCAGCACGGGCCCGCGGTACACCGCCACGCGGGACAGGTGGTACACGCCACCGCCACCACCACCACCACCACCGCCGGCGCCGCCGCGGGACGCGTGCCCGACCAACACGTTCGTGGGCAGCACCTTGCGCACCAAGATGCCTGCGCAGCGTACATATTTATTCAATGTATTGCAATCAGCCCTGTATTATATATTGCCTACTGCTGAGCACGGGCCTCCTTTACTCCTGAGAGGGTTTAGGCCTTAGTCCACCACGCTGGCCTAGTGCTGGTTGATAGACATCACAATTCTCAGGTATGTAGGTTTCCCCATTTCTTCACCGTTAAAGCGAACGATAATTGATAACAATACACACGTAACTTCGAAAAGTCAGAGGTATGTGCCTTGGGTTTTGAACCTCTGGACATTGTCTCGGCAGACCGTTCCATTCCCAACTAGGCTATCCTCGCTACACATTTATATCAACCATAATAGTATTTATCTCCTTTTTAACCCGTTAAACCCCGCTTATATATGTATGGGGACACCCTATATACTCGGACGCTGGCGTCCGTAGCATGGCTTGACGAGTCAATACCAGTCACACTGACTGAAAAATCCCTTGAGATAAAATAAAATAAAAAAATAAATAAAATACTTTATTCATCACGTAGGCGAACATAGTTGCACTTATGATATGTCAAGATACATTCAATTAATAATTATTATTATAAATAGTCACTTATATAACTAAAGACATATTTAAAGGGAGCATAATCAATGTAAACTAAATATAAAGAATATATGAATAGGGTAATTAAATTGCTTTAATATAAAAAAATTACACTCAGACTTCTTACCCTGTAATGGAAGCGCAACGGATTCGCACTCGTATCCATTGATGAATAATGTGACCTGTAATGAAACAGGAAGCTTTAGTGTCACATGTGACCATGATGCTATTCCAAAATAGATCGCAAAAATTTTCATACAGATATGATTACAAGGCTACAACACGCATGTTTTATACTATCAACTATTCAGGTTTATTTAGGACCTCAGGTCATCTTTAAAAGCAACAGTAGCGAGCCAATGAATCAGATCGCACACGGCACAGCTATATACCTTTACGTGTATTTAACACACAGATACTATAATATACAGTGTGTGCGTGTGTATGTGTGTGTACCTCTATGAACATGTGTCGCTTGTGCAGGCGCTCGCGCACGTTGAGCGCGACATGGTTCCACTGCCTGTGCGCGGCGCCGCCCCACGCCACGCGCGCGCTGCTCATGACGCGCGGCCCGCTGCTCTCCGGCCGGCTCAGCCTCAGAGTGAATACGTGTGCGTGTGTATGTGTGTGTACCTCTATGAACATGTGTCGCTTGTGCAGGCGCTCGCGCACGTTGAGCGCGACATGGTTCCACTGCCTGTGCGCGGCGCCGCCCCACGCCACGCGCGCGCTGCTCATGACGCGCGGCCCGCTGCTCTCCGGCCGGCTCAGCCTCAGAGTGAATACGTGTGCGTGTGTATGTGTGTGTACCTCTATGAACATGTGTCGCTTGTGCAGGCGCTCGCGCACGTTGAGCGCGACATGGTTCCACTGCCTGTGCGCGGCGCCGCCCCACGCCACGCGCGCGCTGCTCATGACGCGCGGCCCGCTGCTCTCCGGCCGGCTCAGCCTCAGAGTGAATACGTGTGCGTGTGTATGTGTGTGTACCTCTATGAACATGTGTCGCTTGTGCAGGCGCTCGCGCACGTTGAGCGCGACATGGTTCCACTGCCTGTGCGCGGCGCCGCCCCACGCCACGCGCGCGCTGCTCATGACGCGCGGCCCGCTGCTCTCCGGCCGGCTCAGCCTCAGAGTGAATACGTGTGCGTGTGTATGTGTGTGTACCTCTATGAACATGTGTCGCTTGTGCAGGCGCTCGCGCACGTTGAGCGCGACATGGTTCCACTGCCTGTGCGCGGCGCCGCCCCACGCCACGCGCGCGCTGCTCATGACGCGCGGCCCGCTGCTCTCCGGCCGGCTCAGCCTCAGAGTGAATACGTGTGCGTGTGTATGTGTGTGTACCTCTATGAACATGTGTCGCTTGTGCAGGCGCTCGCGCACGTTGAGCGCGACATGGTTCCACTGCCTGTGCGCGGCGCCGCCCCACGCCACGCGCGCGCTGCTCATGACGCGCGGCCCGCTGCTCTCCGGCCGGCTCAGCCTCAGAGTGAATACGTGTGCGTGTGTATGTGTGTGTACCTCTATGAACATGTGTCGCTTGTGCAGGCGCTCGCGCACGTTGAGCGCGACATGGTTCCACTGCCTGTGCGCGGCGCCGCCCCACGCCACGCGCGCGCTGCTCATGACGCGCGGCCCGCTGCTCTCCGGCCGGCTCAGCCTCAGAGTGAATACGTGTGCGTGTGTATGTGTGTGTACCTCTATGAACATGTGTCGCTTGTGCAGGCGCTCGCGCACGTTGAGCGCGACATGGTTCCACTGCCTGTGCGCGGCGCCGCCCCACGCCACGCGCGCGCTGCTCATGACGCGCGGCCCGCTGCTCTCCGGCCGGCTCAGCCTCAGAGTGAATACGTGTGCGTGTGTATGTGTGTGTACCTCTATGAACATGTGTCGCTTGTGCAGGCGCTCGCGCACGTTGAGCGCGACATGGTTCCACTGCCTGTGCGCGGCGCCGCCCCACGCCACGCGCGCGCTGCTCATGACGCGCGGCCCGCTGCTCTCCGGCCGGCTCAGCCTCAGAGTGAATACACCTGCGAACGGGTGTTCTTATATTATTCCATGTTTTTTGTTACTACTGATCAGCCTTTCACTTCCACTGCTGACCGCTTCCTTAAGCAAGAGCCGCTCATCCCAGCCTTGAGTAGCCCACATCCATCAACAATGTTCAAGTCGTCATGCAGCACGACGTGCTACACTACGTTTTAACTTTTTTAATTTAAACTGGTAAATGAAAACGCATCATAAAATAAATACAAGCCGCACCGGTGCTGGTTTGCAGCCACAGCTCGAACATGAGAGAGTCGTGTCCGACGGACACCACGTGCGACAGCTCGGTGTGTCGGGCGCGCGGCTCTCGCGTCGGCGACCGCTTCGTCGACTCGTTGTCTGACGACTCGTCGTTAGTCTCCGCTGTCTCGTCTGGATGGGTTAAATAAGTTTTAAAATGAATATGCAAATCATGAAGTAAAATTTATTTAACGGAAAAAATATTTCACTTTAAATAATTAAAATCGTTTTTTATGTACACTGTTATAAAAAATTAGGATTATTTTGACATTTAATAACTAAATAAAATTACACATTTATCTCTTTGAAAATAATAACGATATCACCGTGTACGGTTTCGTACATTGAACTTTGTTACCAACCGTTAGTGCTGATACGACTTTTCTGCACAACAAACATTTCTTACAATTCGCGTGAGGGCGACGCCCCGCTATGACCTGCATTAATAAGCATTTTTTGCCAACGCAACAATTTACTTCTATCGAACGTTTCTGATACGTACTTGTGCCATACTAAACGCCGACCCGAACACTTGTCTCGCACCAGAGTAATAATCGCTAAACTATAACAGTTGTGATTTGAACAATAAACTGGTGATTTTACTACGACAAGTTTACTTCCATTGCACCCCGGAACTCGCAACACCTACATACACCACTGCTCCAACGAGCTATCTAATGTCACTGAACATTTATGGTCCTTCGAGCCGTTTTATGTCGCATACTTTGCGATTTCGCAAAAGAATCAGAATATATAGGTACTCCCTATTCACCTAGAATCATGAAATTTGCCAAGAAGCAAGGTGCAGAGTGCATCTAAAGGAAAAAAAATTAAAACCGTGAATATGTGTTTTAATAGAAACTTTTTCATTGTGATTATTACATTAATTAATTTTGTCAATTTATTGCTTATATAATTAGATACCTTACCTGCAAGTTTGTACGGAACTCTCGATATGAGAGTCCAACTCGTACTTGTCCGGTTTTTTCATGGATGATTTCGGTATAATGTTAGCAGAGGCAAAGACGAGCATGTGATTTAATTTATTAACGCAATGTAAATAAAATAGCTCTGTATAACGAAATTGACTGCAGTTTGGCATTATTCATAACGCAAAAATAAGAGTTAAGATACTGTTAACGCGCCTTATCGCATTAAAGCGGCAATCTGTTACCTTCTGATAAATTGTAACTTCATCGTTCATGTATGAATATTATGTTTTTTGATGTGAAACATCTATAGCCGCACGTAAAACCTGGCGTGGCGACGCATGCCGTGGCGACGCGTCGCCACACTATATGATGGTATATATATACAGTCTATATGCAGTAGTGTGTACGGTGTGGCGACGTGTCGCCGTGCGCAAAATTAATTAATTTTTCTAATCATAGTGGAATTTATAGTGAAACGTTCATTATTGATATTTATAATTTACGATCTTTAGTAATATATTGAAATAACTAGCTAAGATTCTTGTTGAGTTTACTAATATATTGAAGCCAATTTAATTCTGTATATTTTAATATCGATGTTTCACATCTGCCAGGCGTCCCGTGACGGCTCATATTTTATTTCCACCACCCGCGCAAACGACAATACCTCACTTCACTTTTCGGGATCGGTGTGAGCACTAGTTATATTAAATTTATTGTATTTTTGAACCATTAAAAAAGATTCTGAAGAATCCAAGGTGTTATTTATTGCCTTCTTTGTCAAGACCTTCATTTCGTCCATCTGAGACGAAACAGATATAATGATGATGTAGTGAGTGGTGTTGAGTGGTAGTGAGTGGTAGTGAGTGGTAGTGAGTGGTGGTGAGTGGTGTTGAGTGGTGGTGAGCGCTGACCGTGTAGCGCGTGCGTGTCGGGCGCGTGGAGCCACAGCGCGAGCGCGAAGCCTGCCGCCCACGGCGCCCAGCCCGCGCCACACACGCGCGCGCGCACCGCCGCTGTACACACACCACAACTATCACACAACTACTCCGAGCCTCATAGCAGGCGCAGAGGATCACATTCTATTGTTATACTCCATCCAACCATTTATTTAACTTTTCACATATGAATTTTTATAATTATTGACAAGGAGTCAAAAACAAAATAATTGACTATTTTATGGACGCCATTTTTCCTTTTCCATAGTGAAGCGATTTGCCCTTCAGCTCCGATATTGTGGGATCCACCCACGTACCCACATATCGCCGCCAAAGCATTCCAACTAGGTACGACGGGTGCGGTCTCACACTACATGCATGGAGCACGAGAAGCGACGGCGGAACAGCGAACGACGAAACACCCAGCTCACCGGCGTCGGTCTCGTGGCACGTCTAGTCACCGGCACACGGAGGCGCGCATATTTATAGTGTGCGAGCGAGCGCGCTGTGCGTGCGAGGGAGATGGACTGCTGCCCCTTCACTAATCGGTTGGGGCGATTGTATAAATATAGGGACCTTTGGCAATAAATCATGAGTATCAATCTGAGCGTCGTGTTTAATTTACTTCTGTTGGCTACCACATTACCTTGACCCCTACAATATTAATTATCGATCGATATTCATTAAGCCCATTAATTGTGTAATAAAGAAAATTCAAAACTTTTTCATTGGGAAATAAAACATGGCAGTGTAAATTAAACATTTTCTATTTATATATGCGTAAGTATATGATAACCAATAAAATAAACTATTACAGTTAAATATTGACAAAAGTTATATTGGATATAGAATATATACCTACAGAATACATTTGTATTCAGAAAATATATACATTCAAACTCTTAGACACGTTTATAAAACAATGCAAAATGTTGAGCTAAAATAAGATTTCGATGTGTTTAATCGATCAAAACTTCTTCATAAATTAAATCGATTATTACAATTGATCGAATCTGTAACGCATGGGTACATCCCCAATTGATTAGAAATCGAACTGTCAAAAGTTAAATAAATGGTTGGACGGACTATAGCGAGTTACATTTTTATACTTTACGCTGCTAGCACTAGTACGTAATGACTGTTACAAGTATTTATTGAACAACACTTCTGCTCGCGACTCCGCCGGCATGAATGTGTTTTTAAAAGTAGCCAAGGTTACTCGCTGGTAATGTAGTTTTACATTGTTTAAAGATTTTTTCAAAACGATCCAGTAGTTTCGGACCCTATTCAATATAAAAAAACAATAAAATCATTTTTCTTTATGATATTAGTATAGATTTTTTTTATTGTGTTTAATGACGAGACAAACATGCCGCTCGTCCGATAGTAAGCGATTCGACCACCCATTAAGAGTAGCAACACCATCCAGCATCTTGAGTTACAAAGTACTCTGTGGCATTCCACTGCGCTCGTCATCCTGAGATATATTAAGCCTCATTATATCCAATAGTTACACTGGCTCCTTCATACAGAAACACAACAGTGCATGAACACTGCTGTTTGGCGGTAGAAATAGACATTGCAGTGGTGGTACCCACCCAGACGGACTCTTACATACAAGAGACCTTCACCAGTAAAATAAATAACAAGCAAACATTCAAAACTAAAAATGTATAAAACAAACCAGTTTTTAAATGTGAATCCTGGAATATTTTGGTAGATTCATCCAGGGCTGTTTGCGTTATGTTATTCAATCCCAGTTGATTTATTTCTTCGTACATTTCTTGCATACCCTCTGCAACAATTATAAACAGACTTAAATGCAATGCCAGTATGTAAGTAAATCACCAGTATACTTGGTTGAGTTAACTAAAGAGAAGTAGTTGTATGAATGTGTCTAGTGTAGTGTGTAGTGTGTACCTTTGTTGGCGGTGTCGACGGGGAAGGTGAGTATGCAGTCCGGGGTGTCCGCGGGCTGGTGCAGCGCGAGGCGGCGCAGCGCGGACAGCAGCAGCGCCAGCGGCGGCCGCGGCGCCAGCACCAGCCGCACCAGCGCCGCCAGCTCCCACGCGCTCACGCTCTGCAGCGCCAGCGCCTGCACCAGCTCCAACACGCACCGCTGTAATTCTGGATTACAAAACATCACTATTATTATTATATTATTACTTTACACCATTCTATACTATTCTTTAAATATCTCGTTAATGATCGCAACAAGGTATAATTGAATTTTAATAGCTTCAGACGTGATGTATATATTAAGTACTTTATATCATGTAATAACCTATACTATATACATACTATATATATTTGGACCATTTATTTATAATAAAGTTAATAATCTTATTGCTATATATGCATTAAATAAAACATTATGCAAAATGAAAACATTATCTTGGTTGTTAACGCTGGGTTACGACGACACAGAAGAACTCTTGACAGTTCTAAAATAATATACTGTTCCTATGTTACCTACATATGTTACATATATTATATATATATTTATATATATGTATATATAAAAATATATTTATTTAGGTTATTATTTTGAATACTAAGATTCTACACGTGAGTTATTGGTTTTGTTATTTACAAATACATGCCGATTTGGTTTTAAACCATGGACACATCCTCTCTGTCTCACACATACACTCACTCACACTCACACTCACACACGCAACATATACACATTCAGAGAGGTTCATTATACTTCTACATGTAGCTGTATGCTTATTAAAATAGTTAATACATGAATTCTTGAGGCTTTTATAAAACTGTGGGGAACGGCGCTGTGTGCTGAGATACAGGTTTAAACCTAGTTCGGCACATGGAGGCTTAACTTTTCTTACTGTCGCAATTCTTTACAGCCTGTGTTTAGTGTAAATTTACTGTAATTTTTTTGGCCAATAAACTTATTATTATTATTATGTTGTATCTTTCCTGCGGGAAATCACGGCACGAAGACCGGTCCTTTTGGAAGGCTTGCGTGGGGATATGGATCCAACACGTAGAGGCCCCTTTAAGATACATTACTCTAGTTGGGATGTGTACGCCTTAGGGGTACTCTCTCTGTCTGTACTTAAGGAGGAAATACAGCCAAAGACAGCGCCCGTAAGGCGTAAGGACTATTGCAGAGAAGATGGGAATTATACTGGGTCTATGGATGGGATCTAGATGGACTGGTTGCTGGGCTATTGATTGAGACAACGGGACGCCTGCCAAGTAAAATGTCTCAATCATTTGTATTCAAGGCAGACGGTGACTTGCCCCCCACTAGATGGGCTTCCCAAAAAGTGGCGTATGCCAAGGACGCAACATCGGTGTGGGTGGCTAAAGGGTGTCGAGAGGTGTGCACCGATTTCACCATCGCGGGTCGCTAACGCGTCCCGGAGTGGGTTTCCTCGCTATTATGCAGATTGAGCACTTCCACCCTGGAGCTCAGGTTCTTAGCTCTTGCGATTTCCACCCCTAGCCGGCCAGTTAAGGCAAGCCAAGGGTCAGGGAGTCTCATTTAGCCCCCACGGAATCAGGGTACGCGGTGTCGCCACTCACCGACGGCTCGCCACAAAGCCGCCCCTGCGGGCTTATTATTATTATTATTATATTTGAAGAAAGCATAGAGTAAAAATAAAGAAGAAAAATAACATGGAAAGATCTTGGGGAGGTCTTTGCCAAACATTGGGACATTATAGGTTAACACAAATGAACAAATAATAATAATTATACATTGCCCACTGCCGAACACGATCCTCCTCTACTACTGAGAGAGTAAAGGACTTAGGCCACAACCCCGGCCTAGTGCGGGTTAGTAGACTTCACATACCTTCGAAATATCATGCATAACTTTAGATCAATCTTTAGTTACATGAGAAAAAAGGTGGCGAGGGGAGTGGTAGATGATGAGTAATGTGTTACCGTGGAACCTGGGATGGTGTTGCGCGAGCAGGTGGTCGCGGCCGGGCGCGAGCAGGCGCTGCAGCAGCGGCGGAGCCCCGGCGCCCCCCGCCCCGGCCCCCGCGCCCCCCGCCAGCCGCGCGCAGCACGCCCGCGCCAGCTGCGCGCCCACACGCTCGATGCTCACTGCAGACTCCTCGCTGCACTTTGACTCCAGCAGTCTGCAGCATTATAGAAACAAAATACATTTAATAGTACACACAATCTACAAAATGTAGTTCAGTGAAGTAGTTGCATTACGCGTATGCAATTAATTCACTATATCCAACTATAGATCAATTAGGAAAACACAAATCTTATACCTCACTTATTCATTAAATTAATCGTATGCTTGCGCATTATGTAAACACTAGCTGACCCGGCGAACTTCGTACGGGCATTTTTTTTTCTAGTCGCGGACTAAAGAAATATAGCACTTCCGATAAGGTCAAATCAGTTGGATTATGAATAATAAGATAGTTTCCTATATTTGATTTTGCAAAAGAAACTCATCTGTGAAATCATCATACAAATTGTTTGAAAAATAAAGCAGTTATTCATATTTGAAATATTGTGAGCAAAAGTGGGTACGTGGAGGGGATATCGCGCTATCTCTTTCGCGCGCACGCTGCGTTATGGCAGGCGACTCTCGGTGCGTTACAGTGTAATATTACTGTTATTTGACAACTACCCCCCTTCCATCGAATTTCAAAGCTTTGTAACTTACTAATTATCTAATCATTCAAAATGGTGGCCACTTTTTTCAATTCCGATATTGGATCCGTCTTTTGTAACCATAGATATGCCTAGATATCGATTTTGAGGTGAATTTGCCATAAAACAAAAAAATGAAAAATGGCGGCCACTTTATTCAGTTCTAACATTGGATCTGCCCTTTGTACCTAAAGCCACGCCCAGATATCGGTTTTGAGGTCGATTGGCCTTAAAACAAATAAATTCAAAATGACGGCCATTTTTCTCCATTCTTGCGTTGGATCCATCTTTTGTAACCAAAGATATACACATATATCGATGTGATATGAAATCATAAAATGTACTTTCGTATTGTAAGTCGTCAGGTAAGTAAGTAACGTAAAACTGATACAAAAAAATTGCATTCCGGTTGTGTAACGGTCAACTTTTTTTTTACAATGCCCTTTTACTATATTCCGAGATTTTTTTTTATTTACTCACCTTTTAAACCTTCCCTGGACTTCCACAAATAATTCAAAACCATAATTAGCCAAATCAGTCCAGTCGTTCTCAAGTTTTAGGCAACTTAACGAACAGCAATTGATTTCTATATAGATAGATAACAAAATCAATTCTTAGTTATGCACGCAGTACGTATTAATAACGGATATTTCAAGCAAAAAATATGTTTTGCACATTGATAAACAATGCATTAAAAATCTGTCACCACGAGTGGATTCCAGCAATGAGCGCGGGGCACTGTTCGAAGTAAAACGGTAATACGTACAATTACGGTCAGGCGTTAAGCCGGCTTAGAAACCTCACAGGGGACTTATAAAATCTGTTTTTTTAGCCAGTTCAGTACTAATTACTTTCTGAGTTTCTATAATACTAAGCTGCAAGTAAACTGTGAGTGAAGTAATTTATCAAATTAAAAAAATATATTATAACTTACAAGCATTAAATTTCATTATCAAAACGTGAAACTCAATAATAAAAGAGAAAAATATAAGACAATTGTTGTACATGGTGATGATCATTTATAGGATTAAGTAAAAAATACAACACTCACTAAATATAAACAAACTTACTCATTCATAACGTCGTCACTCGTGCCTCTCAGCGTTTGGACTGAACCACAAATTATTATGCAAAGAGTTGACTCCACAAAACATCACACCACTTCACTATACACAACCCAAACATATTATACGTTACATTTTATTATTAATAGAAGATATAGTTAATTTTCAAAAATAGCATATTGCTGAGAGATCGTTGACCAAACCACACGAACCGGTCCTTTGTTGTATTCTTAAAGATGTAACAATTAATCAATTCTATTCTCATTAACGTAACCACTAGTTATAATCTTCAATGTCATTGACCTATTAACATTTTTTTTAACAGGCTTTTATTTGCTTCAGACGTATGTATGTATGTCTGTAGTATGTAACTTACACTTTACACATGATTTTGACCCACTTCAAAACGTCGGATTAAATCAAAATTTGGCATATTTATCAAGGACCGATGGCAATACAATATTTTAAATTAAAAAATACGTTTTTATAGGACTTCAACTAAAAAAATTAAACTTAAGTTTTCCTTGTGCTTCAATAGATGGCGCCAGCATAGATTTAGATCTCGCTATGGTTTACAAGCAAGCGAAAGTATATAAGTTCGCATTTTTAAAAACCCTACGTGTTTTTTAGTGAACTATAAATGAAAAATAAATAATAGTTTATAAAAACTAAAAAAAAACACGCCTTTATAGAAAATCCAATTTAATTTTTTTTTTTTTAAACTTGAATTGAGATTTGAGAATAGTGTAAATAAGAAAAACATGTATTTTATCGTAAAAACAAAAGCGTGGGGTGCATAGTGTCAATAGTTATAAATATTTTATTGAAAGATAATATGAGTAGAAGGATTATCATTCTGATAATATATAAAAAAGCACCCCATGCTTTTTTTTACAATAAAATACATGTTTTTCTTATTTAAACTATTCTCAATTCAATTTTATTAAACATTATTTTCTAACGAATGGATTTGGATGAAATTGAGGAGTGTACGCTCACTTGTCGATGAGCTGCGTGAGTATGTCGACGACGATGACGCAGAGCTCGGGGTGGGCGAGCTCGCCGCGCCTGGTGTACTCGCCGCACTGCACGCTCAGCGCGTCCGTCGGCGACGTGTGCACGCCGGCCACGCCTGCCACGCCTGCACACGACCAGCGTTATAATAACATACACCATTAACAACTATTTATATTTAAACATTTTCAAAAGAGAATGATATTATCTTTGAACCGATTATTTTATTCGAAATTTGACTGGTTGATCTCAAGCTATGTGGACAAATGTATGTACTTATACACCTTTCCATAAGATGTATAAAAGTTGTTAAAAACAGACTGATGCTTATAGTTATTTTTTTCAGAAACTATGTGGATTATGTTATTCCTATAAAATGGTAATTTATATACTCTGTACATTATACCTACATTATTAAACACACGTCATATCAAACATCTTGGCTAATATATACAAATTGTAGACGAAATTTGAAAAACAAGACACGGAAGTCCTCGAAATGCAGCCAAAAACCAGACTAATGAACAGTCTAATCTATACATTTTATGACCGTTTTAAAATCTTGAATAGTCAAGATAAGATACTGACCACAGGTATCCATTAAATAAAAATAATTTCTCTCAAATGAACGTTAGCGGCGATATTATATTATCTACAATAATACAGTGAGCTGTTTACGTTTGGAATCATGTTTTCAAGAAAACATATTTATTTGCATAAGCTTGTAACTAAAAAGCTTTTAAATACTGCAACTATAGTATGATTTCGATAAAAAAAAAATTTATTCTAAATATCGCAGCAAAAAGTAAATCTATACTAATATATAGAGAAAAGATGTGTATTTTTGTATGTTTGTAACAAATAAGCTCACAAACTACTGGCGCGATTTCAAAAACTCTTTCACCATTGGAATGCTATGCCTAAGTAACATAGGCCACTTTTGATCGCGGAAAAATATAAAGCCGCTCACCTAAAAACTTTTTCAGGCTGGCGGAGCCGCGTGCAAAAGCTAGTACCTTTATAAAATAATCATTTTAAAACATCACCGTTATATATACCTTTATACTGCCGTGAATATATTAAGCCAGATTCTGATAAATACTGTCCCCTTCTCTCATACATATTTTACTACCAGGGTGAAGTTTACATTGTGCTACGAGGCGCGACAGAATTACGAAAGCATTTGTCACCTGAGTCGGAGGTGACGGTGGACATCGAGGTGGACATCTTGCGCGCCTTGTACGACTGGTGTAGCTCCAACTTGCCCACTTCCACATCCGCCTATAATTATACAATCTTGTTAACATACCGGGTGGAAGGGAAACGCTCTCGGAAACGAATACTGGTGATAGTATTGGTGATTCCTGACGTGATGGCACTAAAAAAATCGCGATCGCATTGTTACAATTTTAGTAGGATTTTCTCAAATTTCTGTACAGCTTCACTTATGGATAGATAAATCAAATTATTATTCTGAAAAACATAGTAAAAATGGTCAATATTTCAAAAAAATCGTAATGAAAGACGAAAATCAGCTGACGGGTTAACGATCGCGGGCCGGTGCCGGAGCAGCGCGGCGGCCGTCCAGTTTTTTGTACGCTTTACATTGCGCGCGCATGAATTACGGAAATACTAAAATCGTAAGTATTATCGCTTAGCTTTGCAAATGAATATAGTTTTTCGTTAATGTTATGGTTCTTCTCTCTTACCGTTCCGGTATAGAGAGCGTTTCCCTTCCACCCGGTAATTCTGTATTTTTGATCCACTGCGTTGGTACCGCCACCTGAGTCTCTTACGTTCAATTTATTGCTGTAGGACCAAACTATCTGTTATGTTTTGTAATCCACTACCATATCGGACAGTGGTCGAGTTGCATTCGTGGCGAATACACGTATATCGCAGGTAGCTCACCTTATCAATTCCAAGAAATTGTTGTTTACTAGCGGCCGCCTGGCCAACGCGTTGGCCAGGCAGTCCGTTTAATTTTAAACCTTATTCATAATGGATGAAGGTCTAATATCGGATGATCAATCAAGTGCAATGAGAAGTGAGGAGTTATTAGAAGCAAATATTAACTGTGAAGAATTTACAAGTATTTCTCATCAACATGAAACAATCAATAACAGACATCAAAAAAGAAGGCGAACAGTGGATGACGAGAATGAAGGATGGGTCGAAGTTAGAAATCGAAAAGAGAGACTAAAAGAAATAAGAGGATGTACAGAAATATCTATAACAGCTAAAGAAAAGTTTCCTAAGCAGTTTGCCCTCGCAAAATTATTTCAAAATCAAAAGATTTCTAATATTACTAAAGTTAAGTATATTAATGCTTACAAAATTGTAGTGGAATTTAACAATGAGTCGAGTGCCGAGAACCTTTTAACTTGTCAACATTTACTGGATCTAGGATGGAGATTCCAACGGCCTTTCGAGGTAGGCTTATCGTACGGAGTAATTAAAAATATTGAACTGGAATTGTCAGAAGAAGAATTAAAACAATCCATAACAAGTGAATACGAAGTAGTGAATATTAAACGCCTTAAACGTAGAATAAAAGGGGAGAGTGGTTGGACACCAAGCGAATCAGTGAGAATCGGATTTAACGGTTCTCAACTGCCTACACATATATATATATTTGAAATGAAGGTTAAAGTGGAGTCTTATTTGTTCCCAGTTACGCAATGTTCGAGGTGTTGGCGATTTGGACACAATATAAAGATGTGCCCATCCACAAGAATTTGTTGCCCTAAGTGTGGTGAGAAACATGAAAACTGTGAGGTTACCACATTCAGGTGTATCAACTGTACAAGTAATCATATTGCCCTGGATAGGAGTTGCCCTGTATATTTACGGGAAAGAAAGATCCGTGAAATAATGGCGGACTTTAATGTCTCTTACAGGAAAGCTGTAACTATGTATGTGGCACCCCAGACTCCCATGCACATAAATACATCGCCAAAAGAAAATCCACTCACTTCAGGAAGTCAAGTCAATTTCTCTCCATTTACAACCGTGACATCAAGATATGTAGAATCAACGACTCCGGTCCGCGGATCACCTTCATTCGCCCAAGTAGCATCAACCTCTAACCCTATTCATAATAATAATACATTTGAAGACCCTGAAGTTCTAAAGAAATCCACAAGAAGAAAGAAAAAGAAGAATAACAATAGGCGTGTGGACACAGAAGGAGTTATTCCATCCGATAGTGAGTCTACAGAATCAGAAGTGAACAATGGTGCATCAGACACAGAAGAAATAAGAAAGAAGAGGAGTAAAGCACGTACCGATATGTCATTTTATGAGTTAATGGAAAAAATTAAAAACGTAATATTTCGAAACAATAATCCATGGATGAGTAGAATAGAGCAAGCGTTACACATATGTATTGAGTGGGCTGTGAGCTATATGTTAAAACATATTCCAAGATTGCATTTTGTCCAAAAACTTTTTGACAAATTATGGGAAGAGTAGCCTTGAATATTATGCAATGGAATGCACAAAGCATAAAGCCTAAACTTGTAATATTAGAACAACTTTTACATCAAGAGAAAATACACATTTTAGCTGTGAGTGAGACGTGGCTTAACAGTAATACTAATTTATATGTAAAAGATTATTGTATATTCCGCCGGGATAGGAGTGATTCTTATGGTGGTGTAGCTATTTTAATACATAGATCGCTCAAAGCACGAATATGGCAGACACCAAACATTAATACGTCTCTAGAGGTCCTAGTAGTTCAAGTTTTTGAGTGTGAATGCGTTGAATACGTTATTGCTTTATATTGTCCTCCTCATGTGAATACGTCTTTAGCAGACTGGGATGGTATATTTTCAGTAAGTAATCGCAAAACTCTTATTCTTGGCGATTTTAACGGCCATCACTCCAACTGGTCCAATAAGACCGATTCCAGGGGAAGCCTAATTTTCGACTCGATGGTTGATCATAATTTTATAACCCTAAATGATGGCAGACCAACTCGAATAAAATTGGTCAACGGTGCTCTCCAGCAATCCACCCCTGATATAACAATAGTATCATCAGATATATCTTTGAGGTTTAACTGGCACGTGACAAATGAAAACCTTAATAGCGACCATTTAATCATTAAAATATCTACATCTATAGATTATGTTCCCATTTTCATGAAAAAACGAAATTTAAAATGTGCTGACTGGGTAAAATATAGACACCTTATAGAAGACAAACTCACTAACATTATTGTACCTAGTGATCCGCAGGAATTTTACGATATGTTCATCAAAATGATTAACGAAGCCGCAGACGTTGCTATACCAGTTATTAAATTATGTCACAACCCTAATAACAATTTTATACCTAAGCCATATTGGACACCAATGTTGTCTAAAGTGGTTGCTGAAAGGCGCTTGGCATTGACCAATTTGAGACGTAACCCTACGCCGGATAATCTGTCCAAATTTAAAGAAAAAGTTAGTGAATCTCAACGATTAATTAGAAACGCTAAAAGTAGGAGTTGGTGGCAATTTTGTTCGTCTTTAAATGAGGCTACTTCGGTAAGGGAATTATGGTATCGCATGCGATGGCTCAAAGGCAACAATTTCTCTAAACCTTATATTACAGAGGATACGGCAAAAAAATTGCTACAAAATCTTACACCTGATTTTGTTCAACCACCTTATCCAAATTTTGTCTCTACAAACTCTAAATTAGAAACTGAAATTTCGATACATGAATTGGAAAAATGCCTAAAGTCTAAAGATACTTCACCTGGGGATGACGAAATTCCATACTCAATGATATATAACTTACCCACTGTCGGTAAAACTATGTTACTCAAACTATTCAATACCTTCCTATCATTAGGTTTTGTTCCCGTTCAATGGCGAATTATTCGAATAATCCCAATCCCTAAACCTGGTCGTGAGCCTAATTCTTCATCTTCTCTGAGACCAATCTCCCTTATGTCGTGCTTATGCAAAATTCTGCACTCTATTATTAATAAAAGATTAGAATGGTACCTGGAAAGTAATAAGTTATTCGCTGAGGAAACTAAAGGCTTCAGAAAAGCAAGATCTTGCCTTGATAACTTAACAGACTTAGTTACGCAAATCCAAATTGGATTCTCTAATGATCAATTCACAGTTGCTTGCTTTTTAGATGTTGATAACGCCTACAACAATGTCGATATAACAAGTCTTTTAGTTAAACTCGACCAACTGAAAGTGGGTTCTACATTCTGTAAATATCTTTGGGAATTTCTTAAAAATAGAACACTGGTAATTAATACTTTAAATTACAAGCTATTCAGAAGTACAGGACGAGGTCTTGCTCAGGGAGATCCTTTATCACCACTATTATTTAATGTAGCAACAATTCAAATTTGCAAATGTATAATGTCTATGAGCAATGTAAACATTTCGCAATATGCTGATGATTATGTGATATATTTGACCTCAAATAATCGCATTGAAGCCGAATATCAAAGCCAAAATGCATTAGATAAGTTATATGAATTGTTTTCAAAAATTAATTTAGATATTTCACCTAACAAAAGTAAGATCTGTATTTTTAGAAAGGGGTATCAAAGATGTCAAATTAAACTAAAAATTAATAATTTTTACATGGATGTCGTCGAAACAGTAAAATATCTTGGAGTGTGGCTGGATCGTTCGCTGCGTTGGAATAAACATATTAATCATTTAAGCATAAAAACATTAAAATTTTTGAATGTATTTAAGGTATTGGCAGGTTCTGGGTGGGGGGTACACCCAAAACATTTACGGAAAATATATATATCGATAATCAGAAGCCGCATTGACTATGCTAGCTTTCTATATGATAACTCTTGCAAGACAAACCTTTTAAAACTCGATAGAATCCAAAATCAAGCTATGAGAGTAATTGGGGGCTTTGTAAGAAGTACCCCAATACATGTAATGGAAAGCGAGCTGTGCTTATGCCCGTTGCATGTAAGAAGAAAATATCTCAGTGGCAAATTTTGGCTTAAAATCAAATCAATGGAAAATCATTCTATTACTAAAATTTCAACCTTAACTAATCTTATGCAAAAACCATTTTGGAATAATAAAAAGAAGCCTAGCCTAACTTTAATCCATAATATTTTAAATCAAAATCCAATTCATTCCAGTGATCAAATAGGTATGTACTCTTTAGATGTTTGGATTAGTTATATTAATATTTCAAAATTTATTTGTTTGAACATCGAAGGGCTAACTAAATCTAAACGAAAATATCACCCTTTTACTATTAAACATATTTCGGCAATGTTTTTAAATGAACGTTATGCCAACTTTCATAAAATTTTTACTGATGGCTCTAAAGACGGTAAGGAAGCTGGAGCGGCTTTTTTTGATTTATATGCTAACTGTCATTCAAAGTTTAAAATGAACACAAAATTATGCTATCTGTTATGGATGTTGAACTTGTAGCCATTTTGGAAGCATTATCATACATAAATTCAACAAATTACTCAGATGTAGTCATTCTAACTGACTCTAAGAGTTCATTGCAACACCTGGCTCAGTGCACCTCGAATTTTCGAGGTAGACCGGTAGCCTACGCGATATTGAAACTTATAATGGAATTACAAACTGCTTCTAAGAATATTATACTTCAATGGATTCCATCTCACATTGGCCTTAATGGTAATGAGTTTGCTGATAGATTGGCTAAGGAAGCTATAACAGACGGTATTCCTTTCGATATCACACCTTCCTCGTCAAATTATATACCGCTTTTAAAAGAAATGTGTTTTAACTCGTGGAACGAATACTTTGATGAAAGGTCCAAGGAGAAGGGTATATGGTACCGAACGATCCAGCCTCATCCTTTGAATTCGCCATGGATTGATAATGTGATTTTAACTAGGAATGAACTGATCACGGCTTTAAGACTAAGATCCGGGCATATTCCATGCAATAAATACTCATATTTAATGCGCAAAACTGCTTCACCAAATTGTCAGACATGCCAGGTAATTGATGATATTTATCATATATTAATGGAATGTGTCCGGAATGCACATATAAGAAATAATTGTGGTGTCAATATATCTCAGATAAGCTACTGTAATAGCCTTCTAGCAGAACCACTCTCTGAAGATGCTAGGAAGTTATATAAATTAGTCGTTGGAAGAATTTAAGAAACATGATTTTAAGTGACCCTAGTGTTGATTACCTAATTCACGTAATGCCTGAATAGTGTTAATCCTAGCATAAATTAGGGCGGCATAATCGCTTGTGCGACAAAGCCCTTTCCTAAGAAACTACCATATCAGTTGATAAGGTAGGCAAAATTCTCGAGACTGATAGTCCTGCAGTTTATTGTACTGGCCATCAGATGCAATATAACCTACCACTAAACTCAAGATATAAGATGGTGTGTACGTGTGCGTGTGTGTGGTACCTCGTACCCCTCGTCGGGGCGCAGCGCGGGCGGCTCGCTGTGCTCGGAGGCGTACGGCGCGGCGGCGCTCTCCTCGCTCGACGAACACTCCGCTGAGCTGCTGCCCGGCGGACACACCAGCGGCGGCACCTGGACACACATTTACATACTTATGTCTTAACACCAATAGTCAAAGTTATTGATCTTATGTCTCCATAGTTATTGTTTCTTTTGTTTTTAAAAACTGAACGCCATACCCTAAGCCCTTCCACTTTGCCAATGTATTCATTGAAAATTTAATATCTTCAAGGTCCAATGGCTTCCCCGCCTTTGCCTTTCTATACCGTATAAATGACCCTACTAATATCCCTGCAAATGGCATAGCAATGTGGTCGGTGATAACATTGAAGGTGACCTCGTGTCCATGTGGCTACCATGTGATATAAAAACTTGTGATAGAGTTGCGACATAGACTATTTGTAATGTTGAGTTCTTTTAATACAAAAAGTAAGAGCGGTATGTGAAAATGCTCGAGGACTTTTGAGACGTAAATTGAATTAAATACAAACAAGACAGTCTAAGCCAGCTATAACCTTAAATAATGTTTATAATGTAAGGGCTTGTTCCATAGTTACATAAGATTGGATCTCCGGAGACAGTATGATGCATGCGCAAAAATACATATTCACATAAAATGAATTGTTGGTATAGTTCGCCTTGATATTGACACATTAAACACGATGAAGTTGGTGAGCTCAATTACTAACTAGAAAACAAAGTCAGTCTACACTGACTTATACGGTGAAATACGAACTTCACCGTCGATTGAAATTATTTATCTCGGTGTTTATCTGGCGCGAAAAGAAATTAACCCAGGGTCTATTAACCCGACAATTTTCATCTGAATGTTGGCAATCATTTAAATCGACAAAAGCACGAATGAACATGAAACACAAGTAAGTACTCTTCTCTCACTCTCACACGATAATAACTTGTTTCAAGTTAAACAAGTTAATTTGATTTTGGTAGTTATACTTAGTTATTAGGTATTGAAATTTTACCATCATTAACGACGATAGCTTAGTTGGGGATGGAACGGTCTACCGAGACAATGTCCAGAGGTTCAAAACCCAAGGCACACACCTCTGACTTTTCAAAGTTATGTTGTGTGTATTGTTTATCAATTATTGACCGCTTTAACGGTAAGAAAACATCGTGAGGAAACCTACATGCCTGAGATTTCTTCATAATAATTTCGAGGGTGTGTGAAGTCTGCCAATCCGCACTAGGCCAGCGTGGTAGACTAAGGCCTAAAGCCCTCTCAGTAGTAGAGGAGGCCCGTGCTCAGCAGTGGGAAGTATATAATACAGGGCTGGTATTATTATTTATATTATTATTTTACAATCGATATACTAACCCTGGATGAATAAACACGAAGTTATGTATTTATCTCAATATTAACGTGCAAGTGGTGCTTAATGAGATTATGTAGTTTTTGTTAGATCTGTCTTCAATATCGTATACCATTACTTCAATTTTATTTATACCACAATTTTATTAACGGTTCTCAATTCGTGTGTTTGTATTTTTTATTATTTATTTATTTAAACTTTTACAAAACAATAGAAACTTAAAAATCTACGTATGTCCTTCAAAGCTACTCAAATAGTTTGACTGAAGGATGAGTATTTAAAGCTATTAATAACAATTCGCAAAATAATTAAAAACAATGGGATTAGTGCCTAACTAAGGCAAGCTTTCTAACAGGTATTTTTTAACCTTGGATTTGAACAAGATCTTGTTGGATTCACGTCCAATGTCCTCAGGTAAGAGGTTAAGTATAAAAGGTATACGTTTACTAAGTGTTCTATCACCATAGATATTATTGACTTTAGCCACCAAAAATTTACCTGATGACATAGACCTCGTGTTATAAATATTATCTACCAACGACAATGGGGTACGCTCCAATTTCCCATGGTTGTTAACGAGAAGATGATATTTATGCTACATATTTATTGGAAATATTTTGCAAATTTTGAAAAGTTTGTTATAATCATTTTCATTATTACTTTTCACCTTTTTATCTATTAAATGCTTTAAGAATCTAATTTGAATGTTTTAAATTTTATTAACATGTGATTTGTGCGCTAGTCCATAGCAATCAAGAACATAACAATCATGTTAGAGAACTTTCAACTATAGATTTATTTAATACCTCAGCATTTAGTCTGAAGCGACGTCTAAATGATGTATTCTTTTGCTCTTAGAGTACGTTCTTATTGTTTTTGTCTTCAACAATAATGCATTAAGTATGTTCTTCATAATGTTTAGTTTGCATACGTCACATGTTCCTAATTGTAAGCCGGTTTCTTTATGGACTGTACAGGTATGGGTAAAGGCTTAGTAAACAAGTAGTTATGGTACAAGTAAACAGCTAACTTTAGCTTTTACAGTTAGTAAACAAACTGGCTGTTAGTGTGCTGTCTCTCAACCGATCGTAATTTAGTTTTACTTATATTTTAAAATACCTATCCGTGGAAACTCATAATTGGCTGTAAATTTTATAAATACATAATAACATAATCTATTTGTAACCTAGCTGTTAGTTTCCCTATAAGAATAAAATAAAATAATCCATTATTGGTTCCACTAAGCAGGAATATATAATTTTCAGAGTTCCTTTAGGGACCCTATAACTAAGTTGATTAAATTTAAGTAGTATTAACCTAAGTTTAGTGCATAAACAATTTACATGATCCGCCCAGGAGAAATGTATCTATGTAGTACACTGATTTCTCTAAAAATTGTGAGTTGTGAGCGTATTTCCTTGATTCCTTCTTTATTTGGTAAAAAAAAGGGGTCGCGAAGTGGTCCCATCTCAATATCTTGATTTAGGGTTTATTTATTTATTTATTTAGGTTCTCCAGCAGATTGCACATTAAATTTACACAGGTGATTTATGACCTCTGTTAGGTCATATTCTGATGCACAACCAACTTAAAGGAGTACACAGCATTCATTAAAATATGTGTTAAATTGTACAGCTATTATGTTTACGTGTAAAACTTAAAAACAAAATAAAATAAAAAACAAAATCTGATATACTTAATTAACAAGCAAAAAAAAAGAAAACAAATCAAAAATTGGAGGCATAAGAACCAAAATATTTCAACAGTTTTTGTCTGCACTTGTTGTATGAGTCATGGAAAATATCGATCATATATAGGGTTCATCATTTTATGGAACAGACTGAATAGACCTGAATAATACGAGTAATAAATGCATTAGTTTTCCCTTTCGAAACTTATTTTTTTTTTTTGTTGCATTGATTGACGAGACGAGCATGCCGTTCGCCTGATGGTAAGCGATACGACCACGCATAAAGAGGAGCAACACCATCCAGCACCTTGAGTTCCAAATTATTGTGTGGCATTCACCGCGCTCGTCATGCTGAGACATAAGATGTTAAGTCTCATTATGTTCAGTAGTTTATACTGGCTACAATTTCCTTCAAAACGAAACACAACAGTGCATACACACTGCTGCTTGGCGGTAGAAATAGACATTGCGGTAGTACCCACCCAAGAGGACTGTAAAACGGAGTCAATAAGCCATTCATTATTATTTGTATAGCTATACCTTTTATAATCATTCACCACACATGAGTTAGAGCCATTGCTGTAAAGGTTGAGGTCGAGGACGACTTCGATATTTTTAATTGGCTTACGGCCTTGAGAAATTCTCGCATAGTCGAAAATATTATGATTTTTTTGCGTGAAGTGCGGCGTATGTATAGTAGCCTGTTTAAATTGTATAAGGCTCATAATTATTTAGTAGAAAAAACGGTGCATATTCTATCATGTAGGCACGCAAAATAACGCCGGGGGACATAAGCGTACATTCGCTTTACTGTAACTGGCATGATATTTTCAACTTTATTGAAATTAGTATCCGTAATAAAGTCACACTATTTACAGTGATGTGGGTGGACACGGTGTTTGCTTTTTAAGGGGCTTCCTTTCCAAATCTGCGAAAATACATGTTTTACAATTCCTAACTAGTACCTTAAAATGACTGAACAACATGACATGGAAAATATATATAATAATTTGATTCATTAACTTTAATTTTGCAGAATTAGATTTTCAATTTATCATTTGTTAAGAAAAATATAATCGAAATAAAAAACTAGTACTTTCACTTAAATTGGGTATCAACTTTTCCATCAATGTATTTATGAATATAAAACTTACATTTATTAATAGAGAACACATTTATTGTCGATATTGCAGAAATGTTTTTTTGATTTACGATAATTTTAAGTCATTTATTTACATTTTTCGAGTTTCCGCTCGGACTATTGAAGCGGGTCTCTGCCGGGCGACAGGGGGAGTACGGCGAGCGCCGTTCCAAGGAATGGACGTACGCAATTTTTTTGTCGTGTTTACGTCAATAAAATATTCTATTTGAACAAAATAATGACTGAAATAAGTATTAAAATAATATTATCCACATTTTTGCCACATTGATTCTCTCGGTTATTTGTAGAATAATAAGTAATAATTATAATTAGTTTTACATTGACATGTTGTCATGCCACAAAATTCCTGTTTTCGCTGTCTCGGCTCTATGACATAATGAATGCGGCAAATGAGTATTGAGTCCGCATATTCTTAAAAAAATCACGGCTTATTAAAAGAGTAATTATTTCATTTGTCATTTACGCTCTCGCGTGCCAGGAGCGTACATGTACGTTCAAAAAAGTGTTCCTACTCTGCCGAGAGTGTACATAATATAGCTCGGGCCTATTTCTGCAAAATGTGTGAAAACTGAACATCTGCAGATTATTTTTCTTTCGCTACTTTTGGCTTGCCGTTGATTGCAAGATCTTGACGCAGGTAATGTTAGAATTTTAAAAGTAGCCGCCATTTTGACTTTCTTCGTTATAAGCTCAATTGACGTTAAAATAGATATCTGGATATAACTTAAGTTGCCTAAGACTGAACCAATGTCAGAATTTAATAAGGTGGCCGCCATTTAGAATTTCTTTGTTTTAAGGCTAATTGACCTCAAAATCGACATCTGGTATAACTTTGGTTACAAAAGACGAAACTAATGTCAGAATGGAAAAAGTGGCCGCGATATTTAATTTCTTTGTTTTAAGGCCAATTGACCTCAAATTTTATATCTGGACACTGTTCTGTGTACAAAAGGCATATCCAATGTTAAATAATAACAAAGCTGCCTCGATTTAGATTTTTCTTGTTTTAAGGGCTTCAAAATGAAAAACCGTTGGGCATGACTGGCCACAAATTGTAGTAGGTAATAGGTATAAATTTTAGAACTTTAAAATATGGCCATCATCAATGTTCATTCAATTCAATAACGATATCGGAACTTTATTTTGCAAAGATATTTAAGAAGTGGCACGTGGCCACAAACAGCAAATGAAATAAATTCTTGTGTGAAAATATCAAAATTGTTTAAAAAAATATGGAATAACTAACATTTCAAATATTGCTTTAAGTGTAAGTAGCCGCATAGTAGGAGTCACCTTGCTATATTTTTTTCTTTCCCCTCATCGTAATACCATGTTGTTAGGTGACTATTCACTTATTTTATTGATTATTTTTATTTAATATTTAGCCCCTTTACTATACTTTACAAGGCTATGCAGCATAATTACTTTATTGGTTTTCAAAATATTTATTTTTTCATGTAAATTCGTATTTAATTTTTTTCCGTAATGGAAGACGATTCAAAAACTAATGTTATAAAATCGGGGGTTACAGTTTAGTGTGTGGCGGGGGACTTTATTTTATAATATCTTAACAGTATAAAACAAAGTCGCTTTCCTCTGTCTGTCCCTATTGTAGGTTATGTTGGTGAAATAATTACGGCCACAGAGGATTTAACTTGCTTATATTAGAAAAAACAATTAAATATCCAACATGTTACATGTTGACGGGGAAAGAGACAGAACAGAGTGAGAGAAACGTCACTTTTGACAATGACATTTAAAATTACGTTTAGTTTACACAATATTAATATTTGTAACACCTATGACCCTATGTATGCTTAGGTCTTTAAAATTACGTAACGGATTTTCATGCGTTTTTTTTTATATATAGAGTGATTCCAGAGGAAGGTTTATATGTATAATACATGCATAATATAGTAGAGAAATAATTTGTATGTTCTATTGTGAGCGCGAGTGCCTTTCTGACAAAAGTCGGGGAACTACTTATACTAGACGGAAAGGCGTTTCGTACCAAAGTGTCGCTGACCGACTATATTGCAAGATCTCTCGATCTGTATGTGTAACGAATACTGTTAAAAAAATTATAGTTTTTGTATATAAAGTGATTTCTATACAGGAAACCTCTTTAATGCGGGCGAAGCCGCGGGCAAAAACTAGTGTAAGGATATGACAAAGTCGTGTTAGTTAAACCCTTTATAACTTGTCTAAGTCCCGAATAGCAGAATAACTATAAAAGATTTGAAGAGTTCACGAAAGTAAAAATTATGAAGATAATTTAATTTCTCATACATTTTGTACACGACGCCACTTGACATCTCTCATGCAACACTATCTGAAACGGTGAAGCCATTTTTAAAAAGAAGAAGAAGAAAGTATTCTTACAAAACCATTTTATGATTATTCAAAATAGTAATGTAACGCAACATTTTTGTGCTAGCTATAAAAACATACACAAGTATAAGGTCCAAAAGAACTTAGAAATATCTCATTGAATAATTTGTAAAATTAAACAAGGTTTGAAGTTAATATTCAATAGAAACAAATATAAAATTCAGGGAACATAACCTCATAACTTTGCTTCAATTATATACAAAAACTCCAAATATCATCTAAAAATGAAGCATATTCTGCCACGCTGATTTAAAAAATAAGCGACTGGAAGCCATATTTTATATTTTTTACCATATTATAACTAATTAAATTATAGGTTGTAAAAGTTTTCTTTTTTATTCACATGTGGCTCTTGTGTCGGTTTTGTACTTCCATTTACAGTTCGTAAACGTTCGCTATTTTATTAAGTAAATATATTTTCTTGTACATTGATTTGAATCTTATTTCGCTCTCCTGAAAAACACTATTTCTGACATATCCATATATAATAAGGCACCATCGCAACAGTATTGTAATTAGAGTGACAAAGTACCTACAGGTCGCGCTAAAAATATTTTATAATGCTGGAAACGAAGTTAACAATATTTTTCGCCTAAGCAAGGTCGAATTCGCAAATAAAAAGATCATGTATTAATCACAAGTAATTAAACAATCAAATCAGGTTATTAACGATTCATTCTGATTTTGTATTTAATTAAAATGAAAAATTAAATATTATGCCGCATCTAATATTCTTAGGTTCATGATGTGAAATCGCTATAGTCGCTGAAAGTTGTTTCCTAATTTTCACTAGATGGCGGTCAAATTTGACGTAATATTAGATGTAGAGGTATGAGGAGAGTGTAGTGACGACTAGTCTTGAGGGGAAGCGAACGCGTGACGTCATTCGGGTATAGGCGGCCCTTAACATAAGATATTTTCAATAAATACAAAACACTTTTCCCAGCTAAATAAAATAATGGAAAATAAGGATGCCTGTGGCATTAAGACTGACAGTAAAAATCATTAATTTTATGCAGACGGAAAATAGGCAAAATCAAGTATGAGTAATCTGATGGATTAGCTAATAGCTTAGAATTTAGACGAGGAAAAAATATATAATTGCTCTAATTGTGTCCAATCATGTGGGTGAGGTGAATGTAGTAAGGTTGACAAAAACTAGCGAGGTGATTGACTTGGCAGTTAGTGTGTGTTGCGTGTTGCTCCAAACATTTTCTTGTTTATTGGCATTATAAGAAATGAGAATACAATAATCTATCTTCTTGCGTCAACGATGGTTATGTTTGATTTGAATCTATGATTGGTATGAAATGTCGATTGATTTTTAGCTCAATATGTATAGATAGCTAGCAATTATTAGAGTTTTTGATACATTTTCCCGTTTCTCCATTAATTCTAAAAATAAACCAAATTTATTCATAATATTGCATGACCTCCGTTAGAATCACAAGCTTATCTCTAAAAGCTGCATGAAACAAAATTTATAACAGAATTTGCAAAATAAGATACAAAAATGGAATATGTTCCGCTAGTAGAATTTTTGCAAAAAGAAATAAAGCAGTGATCTATAAACATGCCTCGACATTTATTTAATCAGCTAGTGGTATGTAAAAAACAGCTTGTTGTAACGCATTAACTTAGAAGATAAGACGCATATAAAATACTAGCTGACCCGGCAAACGTTGTTTTGCCATATAAATAATTTCCTAGCAATTTCTAGCTATTAAAAAATAAGGGTTGATCGTAGAGGGGTGAAAATTTAGGGTTGTAGGTATTTTTGTATGCTGTATCATAAAAAAATTAAAACAAAAAATTTTGTCTGAAAAAAAAAAAAAAAAAAATTTAGGTGTGGTCCACCCTTAACATTTGGGGGGATGAAAAATAGATGTTGGCCGATTCTCATAGATACCGGATAAGCACAAAAAATTTCATCAAAATCGGTCAAGCCGTTTCGGAGGAGTATGGCAACGAAAACTGTGACACGAGAATTTTATATATATAGATTTTACATTCAAACATGGATTGCGGCTTAAATTTAAAATTCAAACGATCCCGATGACTGATCGAAAATAACATGTAATAATTAAAATTTTATACCACAATCACGAACGATAGTCTTTTATAATATTGGACCTGTCACAGTACAATCGCAAAAATAAAAATTACAATCAAATCATTACAAATATTTCATAGACGTCCCAAGCGGGTGAGCTGGGTGTTGCTGCTTGTTGCTGAGGCACCCAAGGAATCAAAATGTTATTAGTTATTTGCAAAATAATTTCTATTGATACAGAAAATATAGGTCCACCAGTTCATTAGCTCGCAAGCTATTGAACTTCCTGAGAATTTTTGAAATAGAGCTTGTAAAGCTGATTTAAGGTAAATATTCTTAGAAGATTCGTAACCGCAAAATAATGTTGGTAGCTAATTAGTGGTTTCCAAAACCACAAAAGTCCCTTGGAGTAGCGCAGATAATTCGGCATATCTCGCGAAGTTATTACGACCACAACTAGCTATCAAAGTCGTTTGACTCACGGAAAGCACTCCAACTAATGGATAACGGTAAAGCCTACAAATTATTGCCGAGAGATTATTTTTATGACACTACACCTAGAATACCAGTATACATTCACTCACATAGTTACTTAATTTTTCCTCCCAAAGCATCGATGACGCGTAGAAACGGCACAGATATCTAACTTATTTAATAAATATACACTAAATATTACGCCTTCCTTTATTGAGCGATTAGTCCTTGCGTCCAACACGCTGGCCTGGTGCGGGTTTGGAGATCACATACATTAGAAATTCTCTAGAACAAATACTAACACTAATGATAAATTACTTTATTGTATGTACAAAAGCGACTCTCTCGTCTGAAAATCGATACTGCACTGGCTTCGATAATATGCTTCTCCAGACATATTTAAGTTAATATTTATTATTAATTTATGTGTGAATTCTCAAACACGTGATATCTTCAATGTGAATCAAATAAGTTATCGGCAGATACATCTATATTACTTATGCTTAGAATATATTTGAATGAAAATCTCTCAGAGCGTAATTTTTTGTTTAAAGAATAGAGAACCTCCTTTTTGAAATCGGTTAAATATTGAATTGTCATTTGTCCTTGATATGTATGCCTAGTTTTGATTTAATCCGACGTTTTGAATAGGTCAAAATCATGATCAAAATTTCCGTTACAAACGTACATATGAAGCTAATAGAAGCGTGTTGAAAAACAATGCTTAGAGTCTACTTTTCGTCATAAATACTTCTTATTCCAAATCTCCGTGTTGTTAACACAATACCCTGAATCAATTTTATTTTAGAGGAGACCGACGAATTATGTTCTTAAATAACGAACATAATAGAAACACTCACAATAATACACATTAGGAAACATGGGTGGGTGTCGTTGACCTTCACAAAATAATTGGGCTAGAGGGAACTGAGGTATCGCAAAGTGGATGTGGTATCATAGTACCACTCTGCTTGAGTCGGCCCATTCGCATTTCAGACTGGTTGCGAATCACATAATGAATCCACATGCTTTGGAAGTGGTTTTGATAATATATTAATATTAATTTGACCGGAACTTAACAAAATGTGAAGTGTTTATAATATGTCATTGGATTGTAGATATCGGGTATCCAAAGGTTCGCCTCTTATAACATCATAGAACGAATATAAGCTAGATGAAATTTCAGTAGGGGTAGTGGATACCTCTGCCAAAGCCTTCATGCTATAGATTATCTTTAAACCAGAAAACAGCATTAAGAAAGGGTAGATAATGAGAAACCTGACATATCTGTTAAAGTCTACAAGTTATCAAATGATATGATTATTCATATATAGGTATAATAATAGGTAACATATTGTTATTTGTTATTAATATTCGTACGCAACAAAGAGCACACACACGCAAGAATTCGTTTCCAAACTAGTTAGTTCAAGGGTTTACCACGGGAAATGTTGCGCAACTCACGTTAGTTATGTTGTAGGCAACGGTTCGCAGAGTACACGCGGAGAAATATAATTAAATGTAAAAATAAACCATGACAAGATTGTCATTTGAGGGCTATCGGTTTTATAGCAATAAACAGGTATTTTGCTCGTGGGTGAGTCTGGACTCTGAAGTCAATACGAAGCTAAATAGTCCACTGCAGTTTAGGCATATTACGGTGTAGAACGGCCATGGCGGCGTTTTGTGTGTCGGAGTCGGGATTTCTAGTTAAGGGATGCAACGTTTTTGAGGTAGCCGCAATACCGTGGTGACTCATTCAACAATGTGGGATCATTATGAATTCAAAAGGTAATACACCGTGTAGTCTCCTTCGAATGTAGTGACTACCTTAAACAGCGACATCAACATCACCCAGAACATTGTATATTGTTTGATTATTATTGAACGAATAATCAAAAATTGTTATAGTTGATTATAACACGCCTCTATACACGTGTATTATATATAATGCGGCACGTGTACCATAATGCGAGTAATAATGAAGCCAAAAACCGGTTTGGACGAAAGCTAGTCGCATGGGTCGATGTCATAATGCATTACTTTTTATACACGGAGATTTGGAATCATCTAACTAGAGCATAATATTATGGTAATAAATGTGAGAAATCACTATGTTAATCAGTATTACCTCAAAGATTGGTATCGCATCAATTGTTTCTCTGGGGCCGTAGACAAGGGGCCGTAAAAGATAATAGAAAACACAAAAATATATGAGAATGACATGTCTTAGCGACAGATTAACACCACATATGTAATTGCCCTACATTTTTCTATTCTGTTAGCGATAACGATCGTAGTAAGGCATCTTGTTTAAGGCCCTGGTATTGTGGATATTCATGTGACTTACCACCAGGTGACCCAATCGACGTCTACGATAAAACATATATCTAACGGGAATATTGGATTGCCAATAAGTTGATTTTCTTTCCAGTGTTTATTTTTCTAAATTACAAACATCAATATTCGTACATTCTGGCCGTGTGGCCTCAGTGGCCTTAAGTAGTGGTAATTTTACTAATATTATAAATGCGAAAATTTGTAGACTATTTGGATGTTTGTAAGTTTGTTACAAGTAAACGTAGAAACAACTTAACGGATTTGGAATATAATTTGGCATACGAGTAGGTCATGTCGCGAATTAGCACACAGGGTACTTTTTATTGCAGTAAATTGTTCCTAAGGGAAATGTTGGATATTTTTAATGTGACTGTTTAAGTCGATGGCGCTCAAACTGTATTTTAAGGACTTTTATAGCGGAAATAGCTTTTCACGCGGGCGAAGCCGCGAGCAAACCCTAGAGTCCCTTAATTGTATTATGTGGTTCTATTTGAAACATTTTTTTAAACATTTTCTTTGTCATAACATATACTTAGGTTATTTATTAGATAGATTTCAAATTAGATTATATTATTCTTCATTACGACATAAGATTATGTTAATAATAAATTATAATTTTGCACTAGATTTGTAGATATGAATATTAAACTGATGAAGGCTGCAAGTTACAAAAACATCCGAGGTTGGTGATTCTAGAACGAATAATGATTTTGTTGTTGCTGTTGGACACCTAGCGGAAATGGACCAATCGGAATAAAGTTAATTTGCCATGCTTACAGATGCCTTCTATTCATTGGTTTATTCTTACCATTAACACATATTTAGGGGTGTGGCACCATTCCCCGTGGTAATTGATCGGCCATAAATCATGAACTTGACAATACCATATAATTATAGAGGCCAGTTAATACATTGGAGTTTGAACTTATGCTACGGAGTAATCCCGACATATTTAAATCGTAAAATAGTGTTATCAAAGAAAATATGAAGGTGAAAAGGGGAAAGCCATGAGGCAAATGAAAATACTTAATTCTATCGCAAATCTTTGCACCAATTATAGTCTAGTCGACAAGTTGAAAATGGTCTAATATAAAGATACTGCTCTTAAAATTATGTACGATAGCTCATTAGATCCGGAATGACGCCTAGAAAAATATTTTAAAAGCGTTTATCAGCACATAAAAAATTGTAAAAGATATGAACAATTAAAGACGAAAAAAAAAGTTTCGTTTTTCGCCAATATTTCATAAACTATTAATATTTAAGAAATTAAAAAAAAGTTTCTTAATGAAGAGGAAATTTCCAATAAAAAACTCCGCACTCCCGGAACTCTATCTCCATTACTTATAATTTTAATTTAACGCTGAAAATGGGTCTGCGTGCGAAAATTTTAGATAGCGCGCGTGGCGTAAAAGAGAGTACAACACATTGATTATGTTTTTTAAGGTATTGAAATTTTTTTTTTTAAATTTGACAAAATTGTGATATATTTTGAACACTTAAAAAAAGATTATTCCCGTTGGAAATTTTACTTAAAGTTAATTTTTCAACAAGTTCAACGATTGTTAACTTTAGATCATTAAAGGTAAGTTTAATATCAAACTTGTTGTTTACTCACCAGTGTAAAATATCCTCGACACTGTAGGAAATACAACTTCCGCAATATACCTTGTCCGATTTTCTCTAATAAACACTCACTTTCTAATCACTCGTTGCTCAATTTGATGATCTTATTAATAATTTATATTGCACATCGTCACAATAAAAGCAACGCATAAAAAAATTTGGCAAAAAATACTGGATTCCCTTATTAACATTAACAATAGTAAAATGCAAAGTAACGTGTTCTTCCTTCAGGTTGACGACTAGCGTCGAGGCTAGAGTTCCGCGTTATGAGAATTTTGTTGCTCATTATAATTAGGCGTGTGCTTTTATGCTTGACATTGGTTCCGTAAGTATTTTTTGGACTGCGTTTGTGGACACTGTCAACTAAGATTATTCAAAATAACAATAAATATCCAAATTAAAATCTTGTTTCTATCTTTTCAGTTATTCAATGAATGCAATAAAGATGGCAGATATTGACACAGTCGAGTTGTTTATTTTATTTTATTTGAATTGTATGTATAAAAATTATTGATATACATCACGAAGTTAAATACCTGTACATTTTACTACTTAACAAAAAACTGCCTTGAATGTTCGACCTACGGGGTTTGAACTTAAACCTATACGAAAAGTTAATAATTGTAGAGGCGTTAGAGCCTTGTCTAATCAATTAAATGCCTCACGTTAAATAGAACTTAGCACAAGTTCCGCAGATATTGGTAAGAAACCATACAATTTCAAGATATTCAAGTCAATGAATTGACACAAATAGGATAGGCATTTAAATAAAATGTAGTATAAAAACGGCGCATTTATATTTTTTGCGTAACAAATCAACAAGCACTTTTATGTTTACATTGCGTAATAAAAACATAAAAGTCTCGTTGATTCCTAATGAATAGTCCCACGTCGGTGCCCCACGAATCGCGACCTTATCATTTTAAGCCGTTTTTGTCCGAGACAACGGGACCCAAGGTAATAGCGGCTATTAACTGCGTGCATAGCCGAAAACCAGTCTGCGGGGCTACACCGACGCGGACCGCGGAATAAACCATCAAATAAAAATAAAAACAATCACATTAGAAGCGATACTTTGGAATTTGAATATAAAACGTGTAGGTATGGTGATACAAATAAATACTTTAAGGATTCACGCGTTTACTTATATTTTTTTACATATTGTTTTTTTTTAATGCTACTGAATAACGAGATGAACATGCCGCTCACCTTATGGCAAGCGATACGACAGCCCATAAACAGAAACAATACTATACAGAACTTTTAAGTACAAACTACTGCGTGTCGCTCTTCTGTGCTCGTCACACTGAGACCATGACCAGTAAATACGTTGGCTAAAATGTCCTCCAAACCGAAACACAACAGTGTATGCACAATGCTGCTTGGTGGCAGAAAGACAATGCGGTGGTACCTAACCAGATGACCCCTTGTATACGAAACCTACCACTAGTTAAAGACTTGTAAATGAAAACATCTAAGGTCCATTGAAGACATTCAAAAGACCAAACTGTCGTAAAATAGCTAATAAACACCTTGACCCTCAAGCCCCGCTTATATTATATATAGATGTATGGGAAAACCCTATGTATATGGACACCGGTGTCCGTCGCGGGGCTTGAGGAGTCAATTATATTTATAACTAAATAACCAAGATATTTATTTTATCATTTAAATTTTAAAATTCACTTGAAATTTTATTGTAATATCTGGAATGTCGCATGTGATGTTATGTTTTCATTATAAGATTACAGTCCAAGATTCATACAGTTTGTCATAGATATCACCTAACTGGAACGCACGCTCTGTATTCTGTAATAACAACGCTTCTACAACCCGCTTTATTCAATTAGAGGTGATGTCGGCTAATCGGCATATCATATAATAGACCTCTATGAAAATAAATGTTTGTTCGTATTTAAGCGCTGCTATACCGTACATCCGATTGAGATACAACTTTGTACTTGCACTAGCGGGAAGGTTTTAGGCATAATACAATTAACTGACAGCAGGTAGCGGGCGTGTTGGTCACGCTAATCTCGGAAACCACCAAACGGCAAATCGATTTTAATAAAAGGAGATGTCCCCTTTTTGCTGGGCTTCAAAATCTAACCAGGCTCAAACTTTAGGAATATTAACGGGGCAAAAAATATATTGGATCCTCAGATCACAGCAACTTGGATCCATTAAAAATATTTTAATACCGCGACATTTATAAGTAACTAATTATTGTAAAAGGCTAGTTTCTATTTAATATTATAAATGCGAAAGTTAGTGAAAATATTTGCGTGATTGGTAAAAGCAGGTAAATGCAAAAACTGCTAAACGGATTTGGATGAAATTTGGTACACGGGTGGATCATGTCCGGGATTACGTGAAATAATGGATATTTTTTATCTGATTCTTTAAGTAGATGGCGCTAGCGTCATACGGTGTTTTAGGTAGGGCTTCCAATCCTAAAATACTGAGAGCCTGGTATTCCGGGATCCCGTGTCATTTTCCAGTCCCGCATGTTGCAGGATTACCGGCACGGGATCCCGCGGGATTAATTTGGCATATTGGAAACGACACATTGGTCACGTTATGTATTCTTCGCAAGCATTTTCAATTGAATGGTGACCCTAGTAATCAGTCTTAATTAGTTTTGTAAAATTCAGAAATTTTTTTTTCCTGTCCGGAATCGGATATACACAGACTGATCCCGTAACGCGACACATTTACATGGGCTACTGGGGGGGGGTTACAGAGCAACGTGATTGATAGATACATGCTTTTAGTAAAACTGAAATAAAAGCGAAGTTAAGTAGATTATTTCAATGTTTTTCTGCTTATATCTTCCTTGTATGCGGGATCCCGCGGAATTGAAATTTTTCGGTTCGGTAAACATTGGGGATTGGAAGCCCTAGTTTTAGGGACTTTGTAGCGGAAAAGATTTTCACGCGGGCGTAGCCGCGACCAACCCTTCAGCCCCTTAACCCCTGGAATGCCGGGCTCAGTTTGCGTAAAAAGCGCTTGCGTGCCGCCCATACAATTGAAAAAATCGGATTTTAGGTGTAAAGGATGTTCCAATTTATACACCATAAAATTCTTTTAGTACGACGTTTGAAATTATTTATTTACTTATGTATTATGGATCAATGGTCACTAAAATATTCAGAAACATTGTGAGATTTGGCATAGACCTCAAATCGATATCTGGGCAAGCCTTTAGGTACAGAAGACCAATCCAATGTTAGAATGGAAAAAGTGGCCGCCATTTTGAATTTGTTTGTTTTAAGACCAATCGACCCCAAAATCGATACTTGGGCATGCCATCGTTTTGTTTTAAGACTAATGGGATTTAAGATAGATATTTGGGCTTGTCTTTAGCCAAACAGAATAAATCGAGGTTGTAATTTTACTAATTTTACAATTTAAATACGCAATCACATCAAAATTAGATACTTTTAAAAATGAATAAGGTAATCAACCTGAGTAGCCTTTTAAGTCTGGTGATGGGGGGTAAATAAATAAAAAGATACAGTAATTTAATGGCCACCCAACAGGGCATAACGATGTGGGGGAAGAAAAATATATTAAGATAATTTCTACTACGCGGCTAATTATTCTTACAGCAATCGTGGAATTGTTAACGACTCCCTGATTTTTAACCGATTTTGATGCTTTCACAGAAGAATTTACTTTATTTGCTGTTTGCTGCCACGGGACACTTCTTTCTTCTTCAATTCTTTATTTTGCGACATAACAAAGGTGCGTTATTGAAGCGAATTGAATAAGCATTGATGGTGGCCATAATATTAAAAAAATCTATAATTAAAAGCTACTATAGTTTGTGGCCATGTCCAGCGGATTTTGATTTTAAAACCAATAGCCCTTAAAACAAGAACATTTAACATGGAATGCAGTTCTTAAAATTCCAACCTCGAGTTATTCTATTTGGCTAAAGACAAGCCCAAATATCTATCTTAAATACAATCAGTCTTAAAACAAAGAAGTTCAAAATGGCTACCACTTTTCTTAAGTCTATCATTAAATAATTATGACTTTTACTATCAATGCCATGCCCAGTATCGATTTTGAGGTCAATTGGCCTTAAAACAAAGAAATTCAAAATGGCGACCACTTTTTCAATTCTAACATTGGATCCGTCTTTTGTACCTAAAGGCCTGCCCAGATATCGATTTTGAGGTCCATTGGCCTTAAAACAAAGAAATTCAAAATGGCGGCCATTTTTTTCAATTCTAACATTGGATCCGTCTTTTGTACCTAAAGGCCTGCCCAGATATCGATTTTGAGGTCGATTCGCCTTAAAACAAAGAAATTCAAAATGGCGGCCACTTTTTTCAATTCTGACATTGGATCGGTCTTTTGTACATACAGCCTTGCCCAGATATCGATTTTG
Organism: Lapara coniferarum; assembly: GCA_949316025.1. NCBI lineage: Eukaryota > Metazoa > Arthropoda > Insecta > Lepidoptera > Sphingidae > Lapara > Lapara coniferarum. Next base: position 977,285 of record OX438922.1, read on the forward strand.
AGGTCGATTGGCCTTAAAACAAAGAAATTCAAAATGGCGGCCACTTTTTTCCATTCTAACATTGGATCCGTCTTCTGTACCTATAGGCTTGCCTAGATGTCGATTTTGAGGTCGATTGGCCTTAAAACAAAGAAATTCAAAATGGCGGCCACTTTTTTCAATTCTAACATTGGAACCATCTTCTGTACCTAAAGGCCTGCCCAGATATCGATTTTGAGGTCGATTAGCCTTAAAACAAAGAAATTCAAAATGGCGGCCACTTTTTTCAATTCTGACATTGGATCCGTCTTCTGTACTTAAAGGCTTGTCCAGATATCGATTTTGAGGTCGATTGGCCTTAAAACAAAGAAATTCAAAATGGCGGCCACTTTTTTCAATTCTAACATTGGAACCATCTTCTGTACCTTAAGGCCTGCCCAGATATCGATTTTGAGGTCGATTAGCCTTAAAACAAAGAAATTCAAAATGGCGGCCACTTTTTTCAATTCTGACATTGGATCCGTCTTCTGTACCTAAAGGCTTGCCCAGATATCGATTTTGAGGTCGATTGGCCTTAAAACAAAGAAATTCAAAATGGCGGCCACTTTTTTCAATTCTAACATTGGATCCGTCTTCTGTACCTAAAGGCTTGCCCAGATATCGATTTTGAGGTCGATTGGCCTTAAAACAAAGAAATTCAAAATGGCGGCCACTTTTTTCAATTCTAACATTGGAGCCGTCTTTTGTACTTAAAGCCATGTCCAGGTATCGATTTTGAGGTCAATCGGCCTCAAAACAAAGAAGTTCAAAATGGCGGCCACTTTTCTCAATTCTCATATATGATTAAGATTTGCATCCAATGGAAACAAAAAATAAGCTAAAAAGAAACCACCTGTAGATGTTCAGTTTTCATACATTTTGCAGAAATCGGCCCGAGCGTGGATCCACGCTCCCGGCAGAGTTTGAACACTTTTTTTGAGCGTGGATCCACGCTCCCGGCACGCGAGGGCTTAATAATTGTATTATGTGGTCCTATTTTTAATATTTTTTTAAACACTATCTTCGTCATTAGATATACCTAGGTTTTAGTAACACCTAGTAGCTTCATAAACCATAGCATGCTGTTACGAAAAGTTATAAAAATTCATTATAATTGTATATGATTTTTAAAGGTCAGTGATGACATAAAAGTCAATACAATATTATATTTTTCTGATTTTAATATACATTACCATAATTATAGCCAATTTTATAAATGTGTTTAAAGCTTACATTTTTTACAATAACATATTTTTCATCCTTGTGTCAATTGAAAGCATACTGGTATACTTAATGCATTTATTCAGCTTTAATACGATAAAGTTACCACATTGAATTTCAAATTTCCAAATGGTCATTATTATTCTTAAGATGCATTAATTTGAATATTATGTAATAGTCGATAGTATATATTCCGTGCAGTAGGTCAGTTTTATTGTATTTGGTTTTATTTCACCTTATACACAATCTTTAACACTTAAATTTTATTTATTTTTATTTTATCGTCATACAAGAAACACACCAGTACACACAATCAAATTAATACAAAGTAACTCAACACATAATACCAAAAAGAGTTTCCAACATCTAAATAATGTGATAATTTGTATGCAACTTTGTATACATTTCTGGAGAATTAAATGGAATTAACAGTTGAGCTGTTGTAGCGTTGCATGGAACGTTTACACTCTTTCGTAAACTGTCTATGGCTTCAACTACCAATCGATGCCCTGATGAGCGCCGATTGGTCGTTATTTAGTTGTCATTCGTTTGACGTACGTCGGAATGGCGACCGTATAAATAAGCGTGCACTGTCATGCGGCCCTTCTTTTGAAATCGTCTTCGCCGTGGCACCACGACTTATCAACTGCGTGCTGCCACGCATACCGTTGTTCCCGCTGGGGTGAGTTGCCGATTAATCCCTACTAACCGCTACCAGTGTATTCTGTGTACCTGGGCTCGTGAGCTGTCACGAGTCGCTGGCGCGGAATGCAAGCCTAGCTTGCATTCCGAACCGCTGGGTGTCTGATTCCAGGTTCACCTCTACGGTACGGCGTTGACACCACCTTCTTGCACGGGGTGCTGACTTCGTGTTTCTCACCGGCGTCGCGGAAGCTGCTCCGCAACGCGCACCGTCATCGTCGCGGGTGCTGGCCCGACCACGTGGGCACCGGCATCGTCGCGGGAGCTGCCCCCGCCACGTGCTCACCTCCACCATCGCAGTCGGGCGCGCTAGCCCGACGACCACCTGACCACCGCAGCGCCGACCACGTGGCCATATCACCTGCCCGGCGAGCTGTCGCCGGAGCCAGCCACGTGCATCAGCGTCGTGCCGTTCGCCTGAGTCGGAGACCCCGCAGGCCAGTGACTCGTTTGCATACCATCAGCAAACGTATCGGGTGTACGCGGAGATGTAAAAATAAAGCTCGTACCACGAACCTAAACCCTGAGTTCTTTCTTTACTACCTATCTGCGGCTAAACGCCGCACTGTGATTGAACTGCAGCGGTGCTAGGCGGAGAGGCATAATATTGGGGTGAGAATTTGCCACCTAAGCGGTAAAAACAATTATTTTGATATTTATTACACTACATGTTTCTTGTAGTTCCTCTCGCGTGACATGCCACGTCCTACTGCGCATTTATTCGGCACACAAATCAAATAAAAAGTAGGTTCTTTTTATGGATCAATATTACTACGTACCAAATTTCGTCAAAATAAATTCAGTGGTTCAGATATAAACGAGCAACAGGTACACAGACAGACAGTGTTAGTTATTATAATGGTATGTATTGCGGTAGTGCTGTTACCTTGGCGTGCGTGAGGCGCGGCATGACGTGCGTGCGGCTGGGCTGCGCCGTCGCCACGCGGATCAGCGCCTCGCACAGCGCGCGCACCTCACCACCGCCGCGCTCCGCACCGCCAGTACCGCCTGTACCGCCAGTACCACCTGTACCGCCAGTACCGCCTGTACCGCCGGCCAGCGACAACGCGCGTCGGATCACGCCGCACGACGCCTCTTTCGATGATGAGCACGTCACATCTGAACATCAATACCATTTTTTATACGTCAGACATTGTGTGATATGTAATACATATTAGAAATTTGCGGAAAAAAAATTGTTGATGAGGTTTAACTATAATGTAATCGAAAAATAGCCCAGACAGAAACGAGGAATAAGTAGCTTTCCGTTAAAAAAAAACTTGTTTTAAATAGGGGTTATTTCACAATCTTCATTGATAAAAAGTGACAGTAATCTATGTTAAAGCTTAAATCACACTTCCTAACCGGTAAAATCCATAACACAACCAATCCTGCAAGTGGTCCGCGTCCAACAATGATTTGCACAAACAATCGATGTGGAAGTGTCTAATGATGTATAATAATCAACTAAGCTATGGCCTTGCAAATCTGTCACGTTATAGCCCCAATGCAACTTGTATTATACAAAAGACCACCTTAATGGGTGTATGGTTTCCGCTCTCGAGCGTTACGTATCAACTTAAAAATTTATAATAGATTACATAACTTCTATAGGATTTACCTGAAGCCATGCATTTTGTTTCCAGTGTTTTTTAAGATCGAAACATTATAATTCAAGATCAGATTGTATAATCAGCATTATAAGAGATAACACCAAGTGTCTCACATGCACTATTTTTGTCATTTGAATGAGCAAGTTATGATCAAAATCGCACTCACCGGCCACAGCAAACTGCACGGTGAGCAGCGCCTCCACGATCTTAATGAGCAGCCGGACGTCCTTGGCGTCGCTCTCAGATGAGACGGAGTACAGCGCCAGCTTCAGCAGTGCGTAGCTGTCCACGAACACCGGCTCGCGCGACACGTACTCGCGGAACATGGGGCTGTACAGGCACAGGCCAGCGCACGTCTTCCAGAACGTCCAGATGTTCTTCAGACTATCTGTGTAGTCACCAATGTCGGTACTCTCATCTTTCGTCTTCGAGTTAGTAATCACCTTGCTCTCGGTCTGCGTGAGACCCAACACCGCCCTCTCTTTACTAACATCGCACAGCTCTGTGAACTTGTCGACCGGTATCTTCGCTTTGTAAATCTTATAGAACTTGTCGGTCATGTCCGTCAGCGACTTGAACAGCATCTGCACCGACGCCAGCGTGCTTATCTCTCTGAAGTACGTCATTTCAGAATTCTCCTTCATTAGTTTGAATATCTCCACTATTATCGCTATCTCCAATATTGCGCAGCATTGGTTTGAAAATTCCGAGAGGGACACCAACTCTAGCACATAACTAAGTCCACCTTTTTGTATAAACTGTTCAGCAAAAGACACGGTGTTTAACAAACTGGCGAAAATATTTAAACAAGAAACCGTGACAAAGTACGCGGATTCCTCTAGGCGTATGATATACCGGTGCTTGGCGACGATGAACGTTGGGTATATGACGCTGAACAGCAGCTCGTATTTCATCTCAGTGCGACACTTCGGCGTGACTCGCAACAGATGGCCGACCGTCGCGTGCAGCACGTTGTTATGGTTATCCAGCTGCAGTAACGAGTTGTAGTGGATAAGGAAGGACCAAACGCTTTTTCTCTCCACAGGGCTCACGTTCAAAGGACAGTACTTCTTACTGTAGTCCCTTCTATCATCGGGCTCGCAAATCGAACAAGGAAGCTGGTCAGTTACTTTTGGTATAAGAATGCTTGCTCCTAATTCTCCATATACAGTATGCTCCAAAACCTGGAGACACAAGGAGGCGACGCCGTTGTGCGTCAACATGAGCCTTACGATGCTCTCCATAAGGATTCCTTGGGAGAAACAACAGCAGACGCCATAGTTCAACATCACTTTGAGTATTTTATTCCTGAGCACGCTGTGTGCGGAGACTTCCTCGTCGATGAGCAGAGATGTGAGGGTGCCGTACAGCACAGACACGCAGCAAGCCTCGGACATGGGCAGGCCGGAGCTGGCCTCGCCCAGCAGGTCGTGGTGGTGGTGCATGCCGGCCGCCACGCGCTGCCTGCACACCTTGTGCCGGGAGCGCGGACACGCCGCCGAGTGGATCACTTCACTTCTCACTCTTTTCATACCGTTGATCAATTTTCCCACCGAGTCTATCAATTTCTTAATCAACGTGATTGTCTCTTCACCAGCTGGCACTGGTATTCTGATCATCAGTTCTATACACTCCTTCAGAAGACCACCTTTGAGGCAATCTCCGTATAGCTTGAACTGTTCGGTGAACTCCCGCAGTTTGTCTACACTGCGGCACTGCATCAGCAGGCAGTGAAAAAACGCTGTGATGGAATAAGCAATGCCGAACACGAACTTAAGTAGATTCACTGATTCAGTCTTTTCGATATCTTTGGCCCGATTTTTGCTGCATTTTGATATGACGTCTTCAAGTATTCTAAGTAACATAGGCAGTATGCCATTATTGATAAGTTTAGCACACAGATCTGAGTGGATTAGAACTTTGTCCAGAGACACTATGAGTAGCTCTGTCAAGGCTACTTTTATCCTTGACACATCTTGGTTATTGACCTCAGAACTAAACTGCAGGGAGCAGAGGTTCCGTAAAGAGAAATTGATGCATTGCACCGATATCTGCGACCCCTCCGAGCCGGACAAACTACTCTCCGCCTTACACAGCTCCTGCAGTAGATCCGTTATTATCAAAGTAAATTCGAACGTAGTGATCTCTGAATTGATGATTTCTCTGTGTTTATCGTTCATATAGTCATCTGCTTTGGGTTTGGTTTTCTTTGGCGTGTAATACGGATCGCTGTAGTAGGAGTCATTAGGATATTCGTTAGAAGAGCGTACGGAAGAGTTGAAGTACTCGAAGTCGTCGACGGGCGAGCACACTTTGATGGCGAGGGAGCGGTTCAGTATCTGCAGGTCGTCGTTGGAGTCGGCCGACTCGGACGACTGCGAGGGATCCTTTATCAACTTCCTCTTCACTTTACTATCGGTTGAGTCGAATTTTATCAGGCTTGTGTGGCGCGACCTGGGAAACAAGAAATTGTGATTTAATAAACTTACTCGTTCTGAGGAAATTACAAATAAGAACTCGTAGAGCTTCTTATGAAAATTAATTTGACAGAAGTATTTTGTAGATTACTTTCGAATAAAATGATGCATTTATTTCACTAGATGTGAAGAAGAAATCTATGGAGAGAGCTATGCTCGGAGTTTCTCTGAAGGATAGGATTCGCAACGAATACATCCGACATCTTGAGTGGAGACCGCGACTGGGCAAACGTAGTGTAGGACGCCCTCCGACCAGGTGGGATAACGATCTGCGAAAGACTGCAGGCAGATGCTGGATGCGGCACGCTGAATACAGGGCGCTATGGCGCTCATTAGGGGAGGCCTATGTCCAGCAATGGACTGATAAAGGCTGATGATGATGATGAAGAAAAAATCACCAATATAAAGCTACATTATTAGCGAGTAACATAGGCTACTTTTTATCCCGGGGAAATATAAAACGGGACTTTTATCCTGGAAAAACATTTTCACGCGGGCGGAGCCGCGAACTAAAGCTAGTAAAAAGATTTCACTCACCTGGCCGTGACAGAACCTTTCTCCGAAGACGCGGCCGAGTTCACTTTCCCGCTGTGACCGCTCGGCTTCTGTTTAGACCAAATTCTGAAACAAATTTAATAATTATTATTTTTCAAACTGCAAGATCATTAATCGACGGTCCCATGGAACAAAGTCGTATATGCAAAATGTTAGTTTTTCAGTAGAGCGCTTGGAAAGTCGTTAGTTTGTATTCATGTGCGAATTAGTGTTATTTTCACACATTAGGTTCAAAGCTGTTACTGAACCCTTTAGATAATGTTTCCTTCATGTATAACTTGTGATTTTCACAATTAACTTAGACTTTCAAAGCGCTCTACTGAAAAACTTACATTTTGCATGTACGACTTTGTTCTATGGGACCGTCGATTTGCTCCAATAGAAGTGCAGGACAGATTCTGTGAGAATTTTATATTTCAATTATTGTATAATAGTCTAGTAAACACCTTTCGAAAAAATATGTCATTGCTCGTTGATATCAACAGACAACGCGATTGCGATTGTCTTTTAGTGTTAATAGAATTTTTAGTAAATATTGAACTTAGAATATGCAGCGTATGGTAGAACGTACCAGTCAAGAGTGTGACACGAAATACGCTTTTGGGAGCCGCGCTACGTTTTTTTAATAGGGACAATTATTTTAGCCCTTCTTAAAGGGGAGGGGCTTCAAAAGGATGCACGGATGAGTTGACGTTCAAATAGATTTAATTCTAAATATAAAATACTAGTTTTGGGCCGCGGCTCCGCCCGCGTTAAAAAGTTTTTCCGGGATAGAAGTCCCACTTTATATTATCCCAGGATAAAAAGTAGCCCATGTCCTTTCTGAGGCTCTAGACTATGTGTGAATCAAATTGCATTTAAATCGGTTCAGTAGTTTTGGCGTAAAAGCGCGACAGAGAGTCACATTCGCATTTATATTAGTAAGGATAAAGAAGTAAGCATTTCATTCCCTAGTTGTATGTAATTAATATTATAAGCTGGAAGAGTTCTGGGAAGACGCCAACCGGAGGAAGGAATGTAAGCCGCATGAAACTGCACTAAATTATGGCAAAAATAAACACACATCACGCGTTTATCCCGGAAGAGGTAGGCATATCGGGCACAAATCCCAGACTCCGCACTGATACTGAGCAGAAAACACAAAATATAAAAATTGTCCGACCCGGGATTCGAATCCCGGACCACAGACCAGTGCTACCACGCTGGCAATACGACTATACCACCAAAACAGTCTACTATAATAATATAGTTAATTATAAAATTAGATTTGAAACTACGACTATGGAGTCGCCATCTGGTGACATAACGTTACACTGTTCACATAATATCGTCGACAATAGAAATCTGCCACCACTACGACTATAGTATGGACTATAGTATGGACTATAGTCGTAGTGGTGGTAGACTTCTATTGTCGACGATATTATGTGAACAGTGTAACGTTATGTCACCAGATGGCGCCCGAGGATACAAAAAGCAAATACACAATATTTTAGTCAATAGAAGCACGTTTAGAGATATGCAAATCTTTATTTTTTCGTGTCCCTGTAGGGCAGATAAGGTCGGTGGTTGGTACTGCGGGTTATCGCGCGTCGCCACGCTATTTACGTTAAGTTTGACGTAAACATTTAAAGCAAACTCACATTCATGTCCGTTTTCACGACGCGTTGCTTATCTTAAGTTTTAAGACGAATCTAGCGTTCTACGTATATAGAAATAGACAAACGTCGTATCTCACTGTTTTTAGATGTGTGACTTGTGATTTTGAAGGTTGGTGGATGATAAGGAAATGTTCATGAAAACTGGCATGATGTTGCGTATAGCAATTTGTGACTTGCACGACACTGGCAAGTGGTTACGTTACAAAATTTAATTAAATGCAATGCAATCAGCTCTGTATTGTATACTGCCCACTGCTGAGCACGGGGCTCCTCTACTACTGAAAGTGCTCAGGCCTTAGTCCACAACGCTGGCGTAATGCGGGTTGGCACACTTCGCATACCCTCGAGATTCTTATAGAGAACTTCTCAGGTATCCAGGTTTCCTCACGATGTTTTCCGCCACCGTTAAGGCGAGTGATAATTGCAAAGGGACTATTTGTCATAATAATTAATAATTGAATGTATCTTGACATAAGTGCAACTTAACCTACGTGATGGATAAAGTATTTTATTTATTTTATTTATTAAAGAATACACACATTACATTTTAGAAAAGTCAGAGATGCGTGCTCATAGGTTTTGAATCTGCGGACATTGTCTCGGCAGACCGATCCATTCCCAATTAGGAATTATTATCCACGATTGTTCGGAACGTACTTATTTTAAATTAAATTAAAATCCTCTTCAGTGAAGCAATTCACAGTAAAAGAAAATTCACTTTCGAACGTGTAATTAATGTGAAAGCACATTGACAGTTTTACCCTTCCATCTTCTCCCTATCTTCAATTTTGATAAATAGACTTATTGAGTCACTAAATAAAATGAGCACCAGTTTCGTATTGCTAATTGCGTGCTGTCGATTCATGTTTACAGCAGTTACAGTTTAGACAGCAGGCTATTCTTGTTATAAATATGTAATCTATCAGATTTCCGCAGCTATACGCAGCGATGCAGCACCCTTCGGTATGGTACGACCCGCATCACGTTATCGAGTGGTCGCATGTGCTTTTACTTTACGACCGGGGCGGGTTGACAGGATGCCCTCGCGAATCATCTCTCAACTGGGCATTGTACCTATAAATAACTACATCACATTCCAGTTTTGTTTATATTACGTGTTTCTCGTGAATTATTTTTACACTTCTTGCGAGTGCAATATATTTTTTTATAAAGGCGACATACGTGCCATGCTCATTAACGGTAAGTGAATATCCTCGCCCTTACACATTATAAATATCCATGTACTTACATAATTAGCATTTAGCTTATAACATCCGGACAAAAAAATAAATTTTACCTCACTAGTGGTATCGTAGAAGGCTATCTACAGTATTCGAATCCATAAATTATAATGATAGCGGACGATATTTTACATATCAATGACGGACGACCAGAATTATTTAGACTTACAAAATATTTAAGATGGTGCCGCTTTCCCGTTTTGGCCTGCCTTGCCACATCAAAATTATATTCCAAGTGATATAGCTTTCGTGGAGGTTACTTCCATACCTCGGATATTATTTTGTATCATTAAGATGAAAGAAAACATCGTGAGGAAACCTGCGTACCTAAGAAGTTCCTTATAAGAATTTCGAAGGTATGTGAAGTCTGCCAACCCGCACTAGGCCAGCGTGGTGGACTAAGGCTTAAACCCCCTCAGTAGTAGAGGAGGCCCGTACTCAGCAGTGCGCAGTATAATAATACAGGGCTGGTATTATTATATTTATTATATTAAGATAGGTTGAATTATTTAGAACAGGAATCCTTTTACTGCTCAGTTTTTCGCGTTCTGCTAGTGTATACCTAGTCAGATAAAAAATTATCATGATTTTGAAAACTATGAAGGATTCTATGTATCTCGTTAGCTCACATTATCTATAATATACGTATATGGACTAAGTATAAAGTACACCTTAGTTACTATTAAGTACAATGCAGTTACATGTGCAAGAAGATAAACTTACTTATGTGAGAAGAGTTGGTGTATCGGGGTGGTGGCGGAGGGCGGTGCGCGTGCGCCGACGGGCTCGCCCTCCGCCCCCGCGCCCGGCCCCTGCCCCTCCGCGCGGGCCTCGCTCAGCTCGCCGAACAGCCAGATCAGCACCGAGCTCAGCTGCCGGCAGCACGAAAGGCCCTGTACACAAACACCACTAGTTCCTTAGCAGGACAAACCTACACGATCTTAAATGGGAGAAATGACTTGGAGCAAACAACCACTTTTCCATTTCACCCTTTGCTAAAAGGGAACGAACCAGTTAGTCACCAATCAATAAGTAATACTCAACTCATGAAAACACTAGGCCAAACGAATAATGCGTTAACGTTAAAGAGAGCTTAAAGTGCATAGAGATTACATTTGAGATGGCAGTTTAAATTAGTTTTGTTAGTTGACTGATCCAATCAGAACTACAGCATACCGCATGACTCTACAATAATTCATAGCTTTAATAAAGTAACATGAAACGTGTGGACGTAACATAAAATACATAACGATTTCAAATCGTACGAACAGTAATCGCACGGTACAACTAACGGGCATAAATGCGGTTGTGACACAAAATCATGAGTTTTGTGGCGGCGTGAGGACCCTGCGGTCGCGCGTCTGCGGCGAATGGTGTCCGCGCGACACTACTGACGGCCTCGAGTTACACGCTTGCTGTACTTGATTAGCTATTATTAACATCTGTGATATACCACATAATATGCGAAATAAAACGGGAAGTAGTGACCACTGTAAACATGGAGTAAACGCTATGAGAGTAATTCCTTCTAAATTCCAACGAGTCCTGTTCCAAATCACAATGAGTCCAGCTCCATTATCTGAGAGTTCTGTATAAAAAAATAGATATAAGATACATAATACATATAAATTCTGTCAAAACTAATGTAAAGTCGGACCTTTCTTAATCTAGAAAGCCGGGAGCTAGCAGGGAGTATGACACAAATCTATGAAGCATCAGAATCCGGTTGTTCATTAGATATGATAAACGATAGCAAAAGACTTATCAACGTTACCAAGAAACAGATTTTCCACGAAATCCATGAATGTATCCATAAATAGACTTTGCCCGCGGCTCCGCCCGCGTTAAAAAGTTTTTCCGGGATAAAAGTCCCGCTTTATGATTTCCCGGGATAAAAAGTAGCCTATGTGTTAATCCCGGACATGATCTACCCGTGTGCCAAATTTCATCGAAATCCGTTCAATAGTTTTTGCGTGAAAGAGGAACAAACATCCATACATCCAGACATTCTTACAAACTTTCGCCTTTATAATATTAGTAGGAAGTAGGATTAAAGGCTGGCGAAATCAAATTAGCTAGACACAGCGTTCCAGTTTTAGTCCGACGGTATCGCAAGATTCTCTTACGCGGAGCAAGCTAGCGCACGATTTGGCCAGGCCAGCTGCTGTAGTAATACTCGCGCATAGTTATTATCCCAGCACTGCTAAGTGGAGTGGCTTATGTTGTCTGAGTAATATCTCTGGCATTTGCCTTCGAAGACGATAAAAAAAGTTCAGACTTCGCAAAGCCTCACCTTACACTACCCAGTAAAATAATTTTTGGTCCCTCTCATTCCTGGTAAAAAAAATCATTACGCCTGTCTAGCATCAGTTGTTTATAATAGTTACTTGTCTAACTCTATCCCTCATCTACTATCTCACGAGTGACGTGTGCATTGTGTTTCAGCTAATTCAGTAACTCGTACTGCGTAATCAATCGTAAGTCAATAGTCGTTGCGCTCTGTCGATTATTTCCTCTCACGTCACGTCATTAACATCAACTACCACAACTATTATCTGTTCAATACATGTACTGCTATAACTACATAATATTGGCTTAATTGGATAATTTCTATAAAACGGTAATTTCCTTCCTAAGACCAAATTTGCATTAAATTGTGAAGCTTGCGTTTGATATATGTGTCATAAAATAACACAATGGAATTACACAAGTTATGTAATTACACAAAATGTAACAGACATGATAAGATAATGTGTATGTACTTCTGAAACTGGCCGGTACGCTAGACGTAACTACAGCGACCCTCCACCACTATGATATAAAGACCTCCCAAATCCATACTAATAATATTATAAGGAGAAAAGATTTGATTGTTTGTTCGTTTGCTGAATAGGCTCCGAATTTACTGGACTGATATGATTTTTTTCACCGATATAAAGCTACATTATCAGCGAGTAACATAGGCTACTTTTTATCCCGGGGAAATATACAGCGGGACTTTGATCCCGGAAAAACTTATTCACGCGGGCGGAGCCGCCCGCAGAAGTCTAGTATAATATACGCAGACAACACTTACACAACCACAATCACAACTATACTTTATTACCAAAACAATCCAGCAGGTTGCCATTTTATCTCCGCTATGTATACCGCGACCAGCAAGTATCGTACAAAGATAACGTTAATTACTATATTTTATGTAATAAAAACGTTTTTACATGAAAATGTACAAACTGCATTCGGCTGTGACCTTATAAACGATGTAGGAAGCTGTTTATGGTAATGATCATTGTTTAGTGTAAGTGCTTAGGCGACTGATCAGTGATATAGTTCTCTCAGCAGTGATTATGCTGTACTTACGGACAGTTTGTACATTGACAGTAACTAACTATAAATGTTAGAGTTTACTTTTGCGCTAATTATAATAGTAAGTGTAGCTGCACTAAAGTACAGAAAAAACCCCCACCATGCGGTAGTGTGCTCAAGTTTTTGCCGGCTTTTATATGACGTTCGTGTTATAGCAACTCTATGGCTTTATACCCGCCCCCCTTCGCCCCTAAGGGTTTCCAAACCAACTTATTAAAAGCGCCCTGAACCCAGCGGGTTCTTGGGACCTTTATCATCGACAGACATAAAATCATTTGTAAGCAATAAAAAATGTGCTGGGTGTATGACGAATATAAAATGAGCCGTAACCATAGTTTCCTATGCTCGTATTTTGATGTGATCTGATGTTGGGAATTGGGACGGCCTTTGTCAATTAACTCACAAGACAGTTGATGCTCAGCTGTATTGTATTCTGCTAATCGATATAAATTAATCGCCATAAATAACAATCGATATGATAGTAATCCATAGACATATAATATAACGTTGGCCTTCAAACTCCTAAATGTACCTTATCGCGCGACGGACACACATGATGAAAATCGATATTGTAACATAGCAATGGTTGGAACACGAGCGGCTATGTCACGTATCTCCTATGATAATGATTTAAGAGAGCAAAATGAACTGGTAGGATTTTTGTACAATATTCCTAAACATCCCAATATTTTTACAACATGACTACGTGCGTATTGTCTGGACGCGGCGCAATGTTTGATCCGAGTGCAGTAAGCTGCGCATACGCACTTATTTGTTGATAGATATCGATCATTTCCGTCGACGGCGCGGGGTGCCGACCTGCGACAGATAACCAACTAAACGACCTGCGCATCCCGCCCTATAGGTACTTACGCACGTTAAGTGAAATGAAATTTGTATTGATCGTGTAGCCAAATAACTCTTATGACTAATTTACATAGTAACAAACTAACAGTAGAACGCGTCTGTTATTCTAAAATATCGCGAAATATTTTCAACATCGACATCAATCAAATCAATATTGCAGGTGGTCTTAATTTAATGTAGTAACGATGATGATGGAGCTCACCTCGACTCCGAGCGCCCTGAGCAGCACGAGGCAGCGCCACGCGACGCCCCCGAGCAGGTACCTCCTGAGGATCTCCTGTGAGGACTGCGCGTTGTTGCGACTGAACAGGCTCGTCGGCTGGACTTTAACCTCGTCGACGTTCGGCTCTAGCGATCCTAAACGTTGAGTCATTGTCTTGTTTATCCATTTACAATTAATGAGAAGATTATCAGTTACATTGCGCGCAGTATTAAGCCCATATGTGTACACATGTTGATTAAACGTCAAATTAAGCCACATAAACTTTGCAATCTTTAGATAAGTTTATGTTATCGAACCTGTTTCCTCGTGGTTGTCTCGCTCGACGTAGGTGGCGTCGAAGGGCGGCAGCGGCGCGGAGCAGTGCGCCGTGATGGAGGAGGTGACGCGGTGGATGCCGCACAGCAGCTCGCACCCCACCAGCGTCACCACGCCACTCACTGGACTGGCCACACATCACACACCACACATTAGTAACGACAAATCATTATAACTATCAGTATATGTTCTCTATACACTGAAATTTCTTCGAAATAAAACTAATTTTCGAATTTTGTGGCGGTTTTTGTGTAATTTGTTCTCCTGACGGTTCAGTCTTCGTGGTCACAGGGCGGGCTGATGTTATCGGATACTTTATTCGTATCAATATGTGTGCAAGTTTGCGAAGTCAATTTACCCGCGGCCGCCATGGTGGTAAAAAAACGGATGTCTTTTATTGCTAACTCCTTATTGAAAGCATAAACCTACATAGTGTGTTAAAGATCAAATATTATGTTCCTATCATGGTAATCATATTACAGAGTATCTCCAAAATATTCACAAAATACTAATAAGATCCAAATCTGGAACACTCGGGCCCGTAGTATGAGTGACCCTAACTCAGTGCTTCGTAACAGATCATATTTTATTGGGGAGCGAGATAAGCAACTAAAGCATCACTTCATAAATTATACACGACTATAATATAATTTAACTTATAGCGGTAGAATATTTGTTTGTCAACAATTTCCAGCCATTAAGATAACTACAAAGTTATTATATAATTATTACTGATCGGATAACGAGATCACAAACACAGGTAGGGATTCTCTAAACAACATTACCCTTGGGCCTTGGACCACACATCATTTAGCACCAGGGTCCAGGACGATTTTACATTTATTTTAATTTTATTTATTTATAAACTCTTTATTGTACATCCAAGGCAAAGTGGAAATAACAAATATACAAAATAAACTAGGCTAAACAATAAGAAGTACAAATGGCGGTCTTATCGCAATTGGCGATTTCTTCCAGACAACCTTTGGACCTTTATTTACTGGTAATAAGAGGGGTTAGAGAACAGATGTACATAAATATTATATATATATATATATATATATATATATAGAGATACCTTGACGGTAAATGTTGATCAGACGCGACTTCACGCGAGCACTTTGTTGATCCAAAAATCTATGTTGATCCGCCGCCTTTTGTTGATCCAATATGCATTTCTGGTAACTAATGTGGCTCCAACCGGATCAACATCTGCACACATGGGACTGCTTGCTAACGTTTGCCGAAGTTGATCCGATATACAAATCCACCTTGCGATAGTTACGGAAAATGTTGATCCGATTTAAATGAGCCAATCAGAACACAGCAAACAGTCAGATTCAGATCAGATTGGCTGAGAGCATCCGCGACGTTTTATACACATCCAATTAATGTTATTTTTTTCATAGTACCAAAATGTTACTAATACGGTGTCACTGAGCCCAATTGGTAATCACACTAATATTATAATGGCGATAGTTTGAGACGAAGTGTGTAAGCATGTTTCTTACGTCTTCACGCTCAAACGGCTGGACCAATTTTGATAAAATTTGATATAGCGGTAGTTGACACCCTGAATTAGTACATAGACTAAACTTTATTCCGAAAAGTATTCCTGCGGTAATTTAAGCCGCGACTAACACCGCGGAGCGCATCTAGTCAAAGTTAAAAAAAGTGATGCTATCTGAAGTGTCGTAGATTGTTTTATACTCGATGTGAAAGTGATAATTTATTTTTGACTGTATTTTTTATTCTGTGATACCGGACTCTTACATTCCTTCAAAAGCTATTCTACTTCGTTCTGATCCAGGGTATAACGCCCGAGGCATGGAACAGGAGTGTGGTGGTATTGTTCTTAAAAAAAGGTGATAACGCCTTTTTTTTAAGAATTACAGGCCCATCTCACTCTTGAGCCATGTTTACAAGCTGTTCTCAAGAGTCATCACGAATCGTCTCAAGCGCAGGCTAGATGACTTCCAGCCTCCCGAACAAGCCGGATTCCGTAAAGATTATAGTACAATAGACTACATCCATACGCTGCGGCAAGTTATACAAAAAACTGGGGAGTATAACTTGCTACTTTGCTTAGCGTTCATAGACTATGAGAAAGCCTTAGATTCGATCGAGACCTGGGCTGTGCTGCAGTCTCTACAGCGGTGCCACATTGATTATCGGTACATCGAAGTGTTGAGGTGCTTGTATAAAACGCCACCATGTAGGTCCGAGTACAAGAACAGAGTTCGAAGGCTATTCCACTACACAGAGGCGTGAGATAGGGAGATGTTATCTCTCCGAAACTGTTCACTGCCGCGTTGGAAGGTGCTTACAAGCTCTTGGTCTGGAAAGAACTCGGCATCAACATCAATGGCGAATACATCACTCAGCTTCGTTTTGCTGATGATATCGGTGTACTGGCAGAATCGCTGGAGGGTCTGAGCACAATGCTCAGTGACCTCAACCGAGTTTCTCAACTGGTGGGTCTCAGGATGAACATGGACAAGACCAAGATCATGTCGAATGTTCATGTTGTGCCAACCCCGATTATCGTTGGGAGCTCAATTCTCGAAGTTGTAGACGAGTACGTCTGTTTAGGTCAAGTAGTCCAACTCGGCAAGTCCAAATTTGAGAAAGAGATCAATCGGCGAATCCAGCTTGGATGGGCAGTGTTCGGGAAACTAAGCAAGGTCTTCTCGTCCAAAATACCTCAATGCCTGAAGACAAAAGTCTTCAAGCAATGTGTGTTACCAGTGATGACATACGGCACTGAGACGTGGCCTCTGACTAGGGCCCGCCTAAGACAGCTCACGGTCACTCAGCGAGCTATGGAAAGGGCTTTGCTAGGTATTTCTCTACGCGATCGAACCAGAAATGAGGAGATCCGTAGAAGAACGAAAGTCACTGACATAGCCCAACGGATAAGCAAGCTGAAGTGGCAATGGGCAGGGCACGTAGTTCGAAGAACTGACGGCAGATGGGACAAAAAGTTCTCGAGTGGAGACCACGTACTGGCAAGCGTAGCGTCAGCCAACCATCTGCAAGGTGGACCGATGACTTGGTAAAGGCCGCAGGAACGCGCTGGATGCAGGCTGCTTTTGACAGGTCCACCTGGAAATCTTTGGGGGAGGCCTATGTTCAGTAGTGGACGTCATACGGCTGATGATGATGATGATGATGATACCGGATGATAGACCTAGATGATTGTTCTGTGGAAATAGACTCACAAATTTGCAGCATGAGAATGGACATTTCATTTTTGTCTCCCACGAAAAGTGGCCCCTTCCTATCACACTAAGTTGTTTTAATACCCATCCGCTTTAGACTTAAAAATGTGTTAAATGCTCATAAAACATTTTTGCAAAACAGAAAACGCTTAATTATTATAAATGTGTTACCTAGTATTATACTAAACTTTACCTTATAAGAGATTGAAATCAATGTTAAGAAGTTGAAAGTAGCGACCTCTTTTCTAAGTCTAATATTAGATCTGTGTTTTACTATCGATAGCATGCCCAAGTATCGATGTTGACGTCAATTGTCTAAAACAAAGAAATTCAAAATGGCGGCCATTTTTTCAATTATAACATTGGATCTGCCCTTTGTACCTAAGGACATGCTCAGATATCGATGTTGAGGTCGATTGGCCTTAAAACAAAGAAATTCAAACTGGCGGCCACTTTTTTCATTTCTAAAATTGGATCTGCCCTTTGTATCTAAAACCATGCTCAGATATCTATTTTCAGGTCGGTTGACCTTAAAACATAGAAATTCACAATGGTGGTTACTTTTTTGAAATCTAATATTAAATCTGCCCTATATGATAACTCTCCCGTGAGAAAATTTCATGTCACACATGCGCGCGCATCGTAAAATTTCACTCCATTAAATTTTTCATAACGCGCCTAAAGAAGTATGACTTCAAAAACAGGAGAAAACAGTAGAATCAGGGATTTTGCCGCTTTGTGTAGTACCTATTAGTCAATTTTGGCTCCGGATCAACTTAGTCAAAGTAAATGTCGCATATAAGTTAAATATATTCTGGATCAAAGTAATCACATTCAGTATCATTTTTTTGACCGTTAATGGATCCACAAATGTTGGTCAAAACGTCGACGAGTATGTTGAAAACCTGTGAGTGCAGATCCACCGACGTCACACGCGCATCAAGCACGGATCAAAGTATATCAGTTTGCGAGACGAGGAGCGGAGTATACAGGCAAAATAGGTGGATCAACATTTGTTCTAACTTCACACTGGAGCAACATTTACCGTAAAACCGTCATTATATATATATAGAGATAGCTTGACGGTAAATGTTGATCAGAGGCGACTTCACGCGAGCACTTTGTTGATCCAAAAATCTATGTTGATCCGGCGCCTTTTGTTGATCCAATATGCATTTCTGGTAACTAATGTGGCTCCAACCGGATCAACATCTGCACTCACGGGACTGCTTACTAGCGTTTGCCGAAGTTGATCCGATATACAAATCCACCTTGCGATAGTTACGGAAAATGTTGATCTGATTTAAATGAGCCAATCAGAGCACAGCAAACAATCATACTGAGATCAGATTGGCTGAGAGCAGCCGCAACGTTTTATACACATCCAATTAATGATATTTTATTCATAGTATCAACATGTTACTAATACGGCGAACCTGAGCCCAATTGGTAATCACACTAATATTATAATGGCGAAAGTTTGTGAGAAAGTGTGTGTGCATGTTAGTTACGTCTTCACGCTCAAACGGCTGGACCAATTTTGATGAAATTTGATATAGCGGTAGTTGGCACCCTAAATTAGTACATAGACTAAATTTTATTCCGAAAAGTATTCCTGCGGTAATTTAAGCCGCGACTAACACCGCGGAGCGCAACTAGTCCAAGTATAAAAAAAGTGATGCTATCTAAAGTGTCGTAGATTGTTTTATGCTCCATGTGAAAGTGATAATTTATCTGTATTTTTTATTGTACTTTTTACTCTGTGATACCGGACTCTTACATTCCTTCAGAAGGTATTCAATTTCGTTTTGCTCCAAGGTATAACGCCCAAGGCATGGAACAGGAGTGTGACAGGAGTGTGGTGGTATTGTTGTTAAAAAAGGTGATAACGCCTTGTTTTTAGAATTACAGGCCCATCTCACTCTTGAGCCATGTTTTCAAGCTGTTCTCAAGAGTCATCACGAATCATCTCGAGCGCAGGCTAGATGACTTCCAGCCTCCCGAACAAGCCGGATTCCGTAAAGGTTATAGTACATTAGACCACATCCATACGCTGCGGCAAGTTATACAAAAAACTGGGAAGTATAACTTGCTACTTTCCTTAGCGTTCAAGTGTTGAGGTGCTTGTATAACAACGCCACCATGTAGGTCCGAGTACAAGAACAGAGTTCGAAGGCTATTCCACTACACAGAGGCGTGAGACAGGGAGATGTTATCTCTCCGAAACTGTTCACTGCCACGTTGGAAGATGCTTACAAGCTCTTGGACTGGAAAGGACTCGGCATCAACATCAATGGCGAATACATCACTCACCTTCGGTTTGCCGATGACATCGGTGTACAGGCAGAATCGCTGGAAGGTCTGAGCACAATGCTCAGTGACCTCAACCGAGTTTCTCAACTGGTGGGTCTCAGGATGAACATGGACAAGACCAAGGTCATGTCGAATGTTCATGTTGTGCCAACCCCGATTATAGTTGGGAGCTGAATTCTCGAAGTTGTAGACGAGTACGTCTATTTAGGTCAAGTAGTCCAACTCAGGAAATCCAAATTTGAGAAAGAGATCAATCGGCGAATCCAGCTCGGATTGGCACCGTTCGGGAAACTAAGCAAGGGCTTCTCGTCCAAAATACCTCAGTGCCTGAACACAAAAGTCTACAATCAATGTGTGTTACCAGTGATGACATATGGCACTGAGACGTGGCCTCTGACTATGGGCCGCCTAAGACGGCTCACGGTGACTCAGCGAGCTATGGAAAGGGCTTTGCTAGGTGTTTCTCTACGCCATCGAATCAGAAATGAGGAGATCCGTAAAAGAACGAAAGTCACTGATATAGCCCAACGGATAAGCAAACTGAAGTGGCAATGGGCAGGGCACATAGTTCGAAAAACTGACGGCAGATGGGACAAAAAAGTTCTCGAGTGGAGACCACGTACTGGCAAGCGCAGCGTCGGCCGTCCACCTGCTGATGGACCGATGACTTGGTAAAGGCCGCAGGAACGCGCTGGATGCAGGCCGCTTTGGCAGGTCCATCTGGAAATCTATGGGGGAGGCCTATGTTCAGCAGTGGACGTCATACGGCTGATGATGATGATACCGGATGATAGACCTCGATGACTGTTCTGTGGAAATAGACTCACAAATTTGCTGCATGAGAATGGACGTTTCATTTTTGTCTCCCACGAAAAGTCGCCCCTTTCTATCACACTAAGTTCTTTTAATACCCATCCGCTTTAGACTTGAAAATGTGTTAAATGCTCATAAAACATTTTTGCAAAACAGAAAACGCTTAATTATAAATGTGTTACCTAGTATTATACTAAACTTTACCTCAAAAGAGATTGAAATCTCAATGTTAAGAAGTTTAAAATAGCGACCTCTTTTCTTAAGTCCAATATTAGATCTGTCTTTTACTATCAATGGCATGCCCAAGTATCGATTTTGACGTCAATTGCCCTTAAAACAAACAAATTCAAAATAGCGGCCACTTTTTTCAATTATAACATTGGATCTGCCCTTTGTACCTAAGGCCATGCTCAGATATCGATTTTGAAGTCGATTGGCCTTAAAACAAAGAAATTCAAAATTGCGGCCACTTTGCTCATTTCTAAAACTGGATCTGCCCTTTGTATCTAAAGCCATGCTCCGATATCGATTTTGAGGTCGATTGGCCTTCAAACAAAGAAATTCAAAATGGCGGCATTTTTTTTGAAATCTAACATTAAATCTGCCCTTTGTACCTAAAGCCATGCTTAGATATCTATTTTGAGGTCGATTGGCCTTCAAACAAAGAAATTCACAATGGCGGTCACTTTTTTGAAATCTAACATTAAATCTGACCTTTATGATAATTCTCCCGTGAGAAAATTTTGTGTCACACATGCGCGCGCATCGTAAAACTTCACTTCTATCAATTTTTCATAACGCGCCTAAAGAAGTATAACTTCAAAAACAGGAGAAAGCAGTAGAATCAGGGATTTTGCCGTTTTGTGTTTCAGTACCTATTCGTCAATTTTGGCTCCGGATCAACTAAGTCAAAGTAAATGTCGCATATAAGTTAAATATATTCTGGATCAAAGTAATCACATTCAGTATCATTTTTTTGACCGTTAATGGATCCACAAATGTTGGTCAAAACGTCGACGAGTATATTGAAAACCTGTGAGTGCAGATCCACCGACGTCACACGCGCATCAAGCAAGGATCAAAGTATATCAGTTTGCGAGACGAGGAGCTGAGTAAACAGGCAAAATAGGTGGATCAACATTTGTTCTAACTTCACACTGGAGCAACATTTACCGTAAATCCGTCATTATATATATATCCGTCATTATATATATATATATATATATATATATATATATATATATATATATATATATATATATATAATGACGGATTTACGGTAAATGTTGCTCCAGTGTGAAGTTAGAACAATTGTTGATCCACCTATTTTGCCTGTTTACTCAGCTCCAAGTCTCGCAAACTGATATACTTTGATCCTTGCTTGATGCGCGTGTGACGTCGGTGGATCTGCACTAACAGGTTTTCAACATACTCGTCGACGTTTTGACCAACATTTGTGGATCCATTAACGGTCAAAAAAATGATACTGAATGTGATTACTTTGATCCAGAATATATTTAACTTATATGCGACATTTACTTTGACTAAGTTGATCCGGAGCCAAAATTGACTAATAGGTACTACACAAAGCGGCAAAATCCCTGATTCTACTGTTTTTGAAGTCATACTTCTTTAGGCGCGTTATGAAAAATTGAATGGAGTGAAATTTTACGATGCGCGCGCATGTGTGACACGAAATTTTCTCACGGGAGAATTATCATATAGGGCAGATTTAATATTAGATTTCAAAAAAGTAGCCACCATTGTGAATTTCTATGTTTTAAGGTCAACCGACCTGAAAATAGATATCTGAGCATGGCTTTAGATACAAAGGGCAGATCCAATTTTAGAAATGAAAAAAGTGGCCGCCATTTTGAATTTCTTTGTTTTAAGGCCAATCGACCTCAACATCGATATCTGAGCATGTCCTTAGGTACAAAGGGCAGATCCAATGTTATAATTGAAAAAATGGCCGCCATTTTGAATTTCTTTGTTTTAGACAATTGACGTCAACATCGATACTTGGGCATGCTATCGATAGTAAAACACAGATCTAATATTAGACTTAGAAAAGAGGTCGCTACTTTCAACTTCTTAACATTGATTTCAATCTCTTATAAGGTAAAGTTTAGTATAATACTAGGTAACACATTTATAATTAAGCGTTTTCTGTTTTGCAAAAATGTTTTATGAGCATTTAACACATTTTTAAGTCTAAAGCGGATGGGTATTAAAACAACTTAGTGTGATAGGAAGGGGCGACTTTTCGTGGGAGACAAAAATGAAATGTCCATTCTCATGCTGCAAATTTGTGAGTCTATTTCCACAGAACAATCATCTAGGTCTATCATCCGGTATCATCATCATCATCATCAGCCGTATGACGTCCACTACTGAACATAGGCCTCCCCCAAAGATTTCCAGGTGGACCTGTCAAAAGCAGCCTGCATCCAGCGCGTTCCTGCGGCCTTTACCAAGTCATCGGTCCACCTTGCAGATGGATGGCTGACGCTACGCTTGCCAGTACGTGGTCTCCACTCTAGAACTTTTTGTCCCATCTGCCGTCAGTTCTTCGAACTACGTGCCCTGCCCATTGCCACTTCAGCTTGCTTATCCGTTGGGCTATGTCAGTGACTTTCGTTCTTCTACGGATCTCCTCATTTCTGGTTCGATCGCGTAGAGAAACACCTAGCAAAGCCCTTTCCATAGCTCGCTGAGTGACCGTGAGCCGTCTTAGGCGGGCCCTAGTCAGAGGCCACGTCTCAGTGCCGTATGTCATCACTGGTAACACACATTTCTTGAAGACTTTTGTCTTCAGGCATTGAGGTATTTTGGACGAGAAGACCTTGCTTAGTTTCCCGAACACTGCCCATCCCAGCTGGATTCGCCGATTGATCTCTTTCTCAAATTTGGACTTGCCGAGTTGGACTACTTGACCTAAACAGACGTACTCGTCTACAACTTCGAGAATTGAGCTCCCAACGATAATCGGGGTTGGCACAACATGAACATTCGACATGATCTTGGTCTTGTCCATGTTCATCCTGAGACCCACCAGTTGAGAAACTCGGTGGAGGTCACTGAGCATTGTGCTCAGACCCTCCAGCGATTCTGCCAGTACACCGATATCATCAGCAAAACGAAGCTGAGTGATGTATTCGCCATTGATGTTGATGCCGAGTTCTTTCCAGACCAAGAGCTTGTAAGCATCTTCCAACGCGGCAGTGAACAGTTTCGGAGAGATAACATCTCCCTGTCTCACGCCTCTGTGTAGTGGAATAGCCTTCGAACTCTGTTCTTGTACTCGGACCTACATGGTGGCGTTGTTATACAAGCACCTCAACACTTCGATGTACCGATGATCGTGGCGCTGCTGTAGAGACTGCAGCACAGGCCAGGTCTCGATCGCATCGAAGGCTTTCTCATAGTCCATGAACGCTAAGCAAAGTAGAAAGTTATACTGCCCAGTTTTTTTTATAACTTGCCGCAGCGTATGGATGTAGTCTATTGTACTATAATCTTTACGGAATCCGGCTTGTTCGGGAGGCTGGAAGTCATCTAGCCTGCGCTTGAGACGATTCGTGATGACTCTTGAGAACAGCTTGTAAACATGGCTCAAGAGTGAGATGGGCCTGTAATTCTTAAAAAAAACGGCGTTATCACCTTTTTTTTAAGAACAATACCACCACACTCCTGTTCCATGCCTCGGGCGTTATACCCTGGATCAGAACGAAGTAGAATAGCTTTGGAAGGAATGTAAGAGTCCGTTATCACAGAATAAAAAATACAGTCAAAAAATAAATTATCACTTTCACATCGAGTATAAAACAATCTACGACACTTCAGATAGCATCACTTTTTGTATACTTTGACTAGATGCGCTCCGCGGTGTTAGTCGCGGCTTAAATTACCGCAGGAATACTTTTCGGAATAAAGTTTAGTCTATGTACTAATTCAGGGTGTCAACTACTGCTATATCAAATTTCATCAAAATTGGTCCAGCCGTTTGAGCGTGAAGACGTAAGAAACATGCTTACACACTTCGTCACAAACTATCGCCATTATAATATTAGTGTGATTACCAATTGGGCTCAGTGACACCGTATTAGTAACATTTTGGTACTATGAAAAAAATAACATTAATTGGATGTGTATAAAACGTCGCGGCTGCTCTCAGCCAATCTGATCTGAATCTGATTGTTTGCTGTGCTCTGATTGGCTCATTTAAATCGGATCAACATTTTCCGTAACTATCGCAAGGTGGATTTGTATATCGGATCAACTTCGGCAAACGTTAGTAAGAAGTCCCGTGAGTGTAGATGTTGATCCGGTTGGAGCCACATTAGTTACCAGAAATGCATATTGGATCAACAAAAGGCGTCGGATCAACATAGATTTTTGGATCAACAAAGTGCTCGCGTGAAGTCGCGTCTGATCAACATTTACCGTCAAGATATCTCTATATATATATATATATATATATATATATATATATATATATATATATATTTATTTATTTATTTAAATAGGCACAGTTACAGAACACAAATCAATATGCATCAACAGTACAGTAAATAATAAGGATTAAATGTAAATTTGTGTCCTTACTACAACTACGCACAGCATTCGTTAGGAGAAAAGCATGCAAATAGACAAGGACAGTGTGTGATTACAATAATTGCATGAATTAAATTAGAAAGTTAAACGATATAATATTTTAGTGACGAGATTAGAAAATTAATTGTCATTATTTTAACTTGGATACAATCAATAACATCAAGAACCCTAGCGCTGATACACAGATATAAGAGGACAACACAACTTATACTTTAATACAGGAATATTAGTTACAGAGTAGGTATTATTAATTTGATATTTTAGTTTTAATTATTTATTTGTATATTATTATTTATTTTTATTTATTTTTTTACATTTATTTTTAGTCTGTTTTTACATGTTGCTAGATACGTGTGATATGTCATAGAGAACAAGTCTAGATCTTTGCTAAGCTCATTATATGATCTACACATTCTGTGGATGGGGTCGTTATAAGTGACGTTATTGTTACTGATAGGCAAGGTGAAAAGGGATTGGATTCTCTTGCTACCTATCTTTATAGAAAACTGGCTTAACAATTCAGCAGCATCCCATTTACCATTAAATATTTTATAAAGAGCGGAGAACTGAACCATCTGACGCCTTGATTCCAAAGTGCTCATTCCAAAATGTTCAAGTCTAGCTTCGTACGTTTGTAATTTACGTCTCAACCCGAATTTGGCAGATATATATCGCAAAAAACGTCTCTGTATAGCCTCAATCCTGTCTATATGAATGTTGTAGTAAGGGGACCATATTAAAGGACAGTATTCTAAGATACTTCTAACCAATGCAAAGTACAATGTTAGTACACTAGTCGGACTTCTAAATGGTTTAATTGTCCTAAGTATAAATCCCATGGTTTTATTTGCTTCCGAGATTATGTGGTCATAGTGAGGCACGTACGTAAGTTTGGAGTCGAGCCAGATTCCGAGATCTTTCACTAAGTTTTGACGTGCTAATGTGACGTTGTTAATGTTGTATGGAAAGTGAATGGGAGCTTTGTTTTTAGTGAACGTAATAAGATGGCATTTTGAAATATTTAGAGTCATATTGTTATACTCACACCATTGGTATAGGCGATCTATATCATGCTGTAATTCATTACTGTCAGTAGTAGACTTGATTTCACGAAAAATTTTTATATCATCTGCGTAAGCAAGACAGTTAGACGAAATGGATTCTAAAAGATCATTGACGTATAACGTGAAAAGTAGCGGTCCTAAATTCGAGCCTTGTGGTATACCTGACTTGGCTTCAAAGGGGATAGAGGTGTAGTCTTTAATTTTAACAATTTGTGACCTGTTGGATAGATATGAGATGAGCCAGCGGAGTAGCACACCATGAATTCCATAGTGACTAGCTTTTCGACATAGAATATTATGGTCTACCTTGTCAAAGGCCTTGGAGAAATCGGTGTACAGTGAGTCCACCTGTATTTTTCTGTTAAATGCAGAGTTTAGAAAATGTACATATGTTAACAGATTGGTGGAAGTAGATCGGCCGGCTACGAATCCATGCTGGCGAGAGCTTAGTATACCTTTAAGATGAAAAAATATATGTTTGTATATTAATGATTCAAATATCTTAGCAATGCAGCTAAGCAGGCTGATAGGTCTGTAATTTTTTACGTCTCTCTTATTGCCGTTTTTGTGTATAGGTACTATATGAGTTACTTTCCAGCACCTTGGAAAGTAACCTGTGCTAAGACTTTTGTTAAATATTATAGTGAGGGGTTTTACTAAACTTTTACCGCACCTTTTTACAAAGATTGGAGGTATTCCATCAGGACCTGAGGTTTTGGTGATATCTATGCATTTCAACGCCATTTTTACCTCTTTATATGAAATAGTAATCGAATGTATGTTGTTGTGGCTTTCAGGGAAATCAGGTATGTATGTTTTGCTAGAAGGTGTACTGTAAACCGAAGAAAAATGTTTAACGAACAAATTGGCCGATTCGAACCCATTTTCTGCGGCTTCGGAATCATAGAACAGCTGTGTAGGGAGATCACTATGGGCCCTTTTAGCTTTAGCGTATTGCCAGAAGTGTTTAATGTTCGCCTTTAGGTTAAGCTCTATACTACTAATATAATACTTAAAAGAAGTTTCGCATGCAGTTTTTACTCTAGATCTCAGGAGGGAAAATGCATCGAAGTCTCGCGGGTTGCCATATCTTTTGTATTTTGAGTGATATTTATTCTTTTCTTTTATTATTTTAATGGTGGAATACGTAAACCAGGATGGCCAAGAACCTTTAGGTTTACGCTTGGGTGTGTGTTTTCTTATAGAATCCCAAAGGTGTTTATAAAATATGTCCAAAAAATCATCACAACTCAAGTCAAGATACTGTTCCCAGGGTATCTGTGAAAGTTCTAACTGACATTTAGAAAAGTCTGTTTTATGAAAATTCAGACGAACAGAGTTTAAGTTTTCCTTCAAGACAGGGAGCTTATAACAGCTGACACAAATATCTAGAGGAGGGTGGTGGTCATCCAACCTACTTAGTGTGTGAGCTCTGGAGACACTATATATATATATATAATATAATAAAAACTACGTATTCTATACCTAGTATAAAAGTAACTACATATAATAATACATAAACTACACAACTACAATACAACATATACATAATATACAGTAATAAATAGAAATAAAAAAAAGGAGAAAAGAATATCACAGTGACAAGTAGTGTTGCTTCACAAGCCTTTTAAAAATGGGGAGAGATTTAGCCCTTCTTATCGACACAGGTAAATCGTTCCACAAGCGTGCAGCCTGTACTGTAAATGATTTATCAAGGAAATTAGTGGCATGCTTGGGAATCTCTAATTCCAGACTCTCCGATGATCTCAAGCATCGGCCATGGGTGCTACTCAAGAAGTGGAAACGGTTTTTAAGATAGGGAGGTAAAGAAGGAAGGAACAGAACACTATATAACAAATATTTTGTAAATGTATGCGGATTAGATTTACAGGAAAACTAAGACAGCGCAAAATGTTATTATCTAAACATTAAATATCCTAATACATACCTCATTCATCGATAAGTTAAACAATACAAAAATAACCTTCTCCTTTTGGAAGTCGGTTAATAAAGTGTACGTAAACTCATGACCTCAATAATCAATACCATAAAAAGTGTCCGTATTTTATATTGAACGTGTCTCTAGGTATGTATGCTCTAGTCTGCGTAGAGTACCGACGTGAGGGCCCAACACAAACGATATTTAGCTAAGCACGGTGCAATGCTAGGATATACAAATTTGCTTAAGTTGGTTATCGGATAAACAAAACTGAACAAGGCCAAAGAAAACTATGGAATCGCTGACACTATGCGTTCGGGAGCACTGTGCCTTGTCATAGTATTATTTGTGAATACGGGTTTAAATATTGCAAATATGCCGAATGGGCAAAAGTCGTAAACGGAGACTAATATTGTAACTAGGGACCGTTTGGCAAGCTTATTGTAATTAGTTTTTACATATTATCGGTGGGAAAATATCACTAATAACAAAATGCAAAAATAGAAAAAGTCGGCGGGTCTATTCAATTATCCGTCTGCACGAGGAACATTATAGATTACATATAAATAACGATAGGTATGTTAAATTTTAATACATAATACCAAGGTCAGCAATATTAATAAGGTTTTTATATATAACCACTTTTTCACTACTAGATACGGAATGAATGAAATAATTGTTTACCATAACATGTACATAATTATGGGTAGAAGCCGTTATCAACCCCCTCTTATCAATTTTATATATTTTTATATGAATCCTTACCAAAATTTAATCAGCTCCTTGGGATTGGCGCCATCGTTGAGGCGGATCAGAAACTCGGCCAGAAACAAATCCAGCCATGTGGTTTTCTGTACACAAAACAATGACTGAAATCTTACACTAAAATATATTTTTTGCTTTGTCTCTGATAATTAGTTGTTGTTTGTTATTTGTTTTGTTTCTAAAGTGAATTTAAACATTTTATGTGTTTGTTGTACGCCGTAGTTTCATTGACACAACAGTCTTCGTAAATATTTTCGTAAGAAAATGTTGACTACCCAGGATATTATTACATCATTTCTTGTTTACATTTAGTTAGGTAGATACTTAACCGATGGAGTATAGTTATATTCAATTTTATTCCTCTGCTGCGCTCGTCAACAATTCAAGGGACCCTAGGATGCTAGTGTATTCTTTAGCATTGAATTGTTCGAGAATTCTATACTTTTTGAGAGTATCATAATAACAAGAGAGTAGGTATAGTGACCTCATAAGTGCCGGTCTCCGCTTTGAAAAAATGATCCCAGTAGATTTTCAACGTGTCCGTATCTTCTTCCGCCGCCATGGTCTCCGTGCGTCGACCTGTTACAATCGATCAGCCATCAGCAAAAATAATGTGAATAGAATAATTATTAAATCGAAAAGATTTTTTTTTGTTATCAAGAGTGCTTTGCTATTGAAAGATCAAGAAACTTGTAACAAAAACTTTAGTCACGCATAATATTATACTTCAGACGAGTTCCGATAACCGGTTAGAATTTAGATGAAATCCATATGGAAAGCGTATTAACAGCAAATGTTGTAGCAAAAAACAAATTCCACGCGGGTTTTTTTATTCTAATAATTTCAGAATAGCGCGTGTATTGACATACCTATGGATGATTTATTAAAACCGCATGATTCGATCACCTACTTTAGAAAGAAAAGAAAATACCGAATAGTTTGTCATTACTTACAAACTCGCTACATAAATCATTACTAGCGGACTATCCTAATGGTTAGAAAGAGCTGCTCGACTCCATCATATTAATTGATCTATTAGACATAGGTACATTGGTCCAAACGTTTATTAATACATATAATACAGAACCGCAAACTGTAACGCTTTTGCTACGTGTAAATTCTCAAACTTATATGAATGATACGCTTGAGAATTTTTCGTTTCATACTTATTCGTTAAAGTAACTCAACTCTCAAGTACTAGAAACATGATGTAACATGTAGCAGTGGTGTAACGAATATTCGTATTCGCATTCGTGAATATTCGTGTATTTTTAAATATTTGCATTCTCACTCGCATTCGCAATAAATTATGCGAATGTTTTTGGCAATAACATGTAAAAATAAAATAACACTGCAATAAATTACATATACAATGTATAACTAATAATTTTGTTAGTATTTATAGTCCTCATACAGAATAACAATTATATTGTGAAAACAATAAACTTTAAACTTTCTAAACGCACTCACCTACTTTCAATTATTTTATTACCGAGATCACAATGTAAAAGAATTTATGTTGATATTTATAAGAGATCTTTTATTATACACTCATTTGCAAAAAAAACGGGCGGTTTGGATTTTAATTCTTTTTTAAAAAAATACGGTACCAAAATGATTTCAATCATTTGTACATGTTACTGGCCGGTTTTAAAAATGCCGTGGTGTTTAAAACAGTACGTTCTAAATTAAAATTTTCGTTTGATGCTCGTTTTTACAGAAAACCACTTTTTATCCTACATTTTTGGTGCGAAGTTCCAAAAGATAATATCGGTTTTCATAACTTTTAGTCAATTTTTATGAATTTATTTCATATTCTTAATTGTCAAAGCTTCATTTATTGCTGTTTAGCTGTCTCAATAATGTTAGAGAAAGTGGTAAAAGCTACCAAAATTATTGCGCTGCTCGAAGAGGGCTGTAGCCAATGCTTCGTGGCTCAGAGGCTAAGTGTGAGTCGCTCGACGGTTCAAAGGACCTGGCAGCGGTATCAAGACACCGGTTCCGTCGAGAGAAGGCCTGGTTCTGGAAGAAAACCATGTACCCAACCACGGGATGATCGTTTTCTTGTGAGTCGCGCATTGAGAAATCGCAAGTCTTCGTATGTGGACCTTAAGAACAACCTCGAAGAAGTAAGAAATGTGCATATTAGTCTATGGACGGTCAGGAGGAGGCTGCTCGCGGCCAATATACGCAGTCATCGCCCGGCCCGCGGCCCTAAGTTACTCCGTGAGCACAGAGTTGCCAGGCTTAGGTTTGCTCGAAATTGTGAGTCATGGACTCAAGAAGACTGGAATAGGGTATTGTTCTCCGATGAAGCCAGGATATCTCTGTTCGGTGAAGATCGACGTCGGCGAGTGCTACGAAGACGAGGAGAACGCTTTGCAGAGGCTTTTTTTGAAGAAATCACACCTTATGGTGGGGGCTCTGTTATGTTTTGGGCAGGAATAAATTCAATGGATCGTACAGAGTTAGTCTTCATTGAAAACGGCTCACTGACTGGACATCGATACATAACGGAAGTTCTTATTCCTCATGCACAACCCGCATTGGCCGCTTTAGGCGAAGACTCAATTTTTATGGACGACAACGCTCGCGCCCACCGGTCTGGCGATGTGGAAGCGTATGTGCAAGAGGTCGGCATTCGTCGTTTGGATTGGCCAGCTCGAAGTCCCGACCTCAATCCTATAGAGCATGTCTGGGACGTTCTGAAACGACGCGTGAGATCAGTACAACCGGCTCCGCAAACCATCAGAGAGCTGAAGAATGTGATTACCGCGGAGTGGGAACGTATTCCGCAAGCAAGTATCCGGGATATCCTCACTAGCATACCCAGACGAATTCAAGCTGTGATTTCAGCTAGAGGGGGTCACACTCGATACTAAACATTTATCTGCTTTTACTTTATTAAAGAAAAAACAAACAAAAATCTTTGTTAACTTTTACTTCACGAGCATATGCACTACTAGCGAGCATACACTACTAGTGAACTTTAGCATTAAAACCCATAAATTTTATCAAAATTTTATGATAATACCGACGAAAACGATTATTTGCTTATTAATTTACAAAATTGTGAAAGTAAAACTACCTATAATTATCAAACAAACCAATAGTAACATTTGAAATGGTTCATTGCTTAGGTGCCCGTTTTTTTTGCAAATGAGTTTATAATTAAACCTAAAATGTTATATTATTTGAAATTAATAATATCTTTAGTAAACAATAGATTTTGCCCGGGCTCCGCCCGCGTTAAAGAGTTTTTCCGGAATAAAAGTCCCACTTTTTATTTTCCCGGGATAAAATATAACCTTTGTGTTAATCCAGGACTTGATCTACCCGTGTGCCAAATTTCATCGAAATCCGTTCAGTGGTTTTTGCGTGAAAGAGTAACAAACATCCATACATCCAGGAATAGACAAATGTCTAAGCTGAAAACGGAAGAGGGCAACGGCAACGTAGTGTTGACAATGGCAGTGATATTGAGAAGGATTGAGAGGTTCAGAGTTCTACAAGACAACAAGCAAGGACGGAATCACTGCAGAACCTCTACAATCGGGCGGTGCGCTGATTCTAAAAGTCCTTCAGAGGCTCTTTCATGTCGTGCTGCTCGTAGATGTAATGCCTGGAGCAAGAGTATGGTGCTGTTCTTCCAGAATGGTAATAACGCCTAATTGAAGAATTATAGGCCCATTGCTATCTTGAACCATGGTTATAAACTGTTCTCGAGGGTTATCACAAATGTCTAGAAATCAGACTGGATAACTTCCAGCCTCCCAAGCAAATAGGATTCCGAAAAGGACATATATACAGTACCATAGATCACATTCATACAATGCGGCAGGTTATATAGAAAACTGAGGAATATAACTTACCACTTTACTTAGCGTTTGTGGACTATAAGGAGAACTTTAATTCGACCGAAACCTGGGCTGTGTTGCAGTTCTTCAAGCGGAGCCACATCGACTATCGGTACATTGAAGGGCTGAGGTCCTTGTACAACAACGCCTCCATGTCAGTCCAAGTAGAGGACCAGAGCACGAAGGTTATTCCACTACACAGAGGTGTGAGGCAGGGAGATTTTATTTATCCGAAATTGTACACTGCCGCGTTGGACGATATCTTCAAGCTTTTTGATTAGAAAGGATTTAGCTTCACAGCGAGTACATTACTCACCTTTGATTTGCCGACGATATTGTCTTGCCATAATCCATATTTAAGATCTATCAGCTTAAGCTTAAAGACCTTAAATGAACAAGTCCAATATCTTCCAATACTCAATGCCCATTTTGTGTATATGACAATTAGTGTTGAGAACGCAACTGTTGAAACTGTCGATGAATCTGTCTATCTAGGACAAGTGGTCCAGTTAGGCAGGTCCAACTTTAAGATAGAGGTCAAAACCAGCACACTCGGTGTGTGCTTCCAGATTGGTTGCAACTCCCATAGATTGGTTTTCATAAAATCAATTCAGTAGTTTGGTTTTTAAATCAAATAACTGGAATGAGTCGCACCTTTAGGATGAAAACGACACAATTCAAAGATATAGAAAATTGAGTTATCGTCATAAAATTACATAAAACGAAGTTCTCAATACAATAATAGTTCAAACACAGCCATATTCAAGCAGGAAAAGGACAAAATTGTTATATCGCTCCCTTTTTTATTATATTTTTATAAATAAGGGACTAGTTTTTACTCATTTAAAAATGACAACAAAATTTTCTATTTTATGAATTGTGTCGTTTTCGTTCTAAAGGTGCGAAGTATGTCCTTCATGTAACTTGTGAATTTTGCTTTCCTATGACTTTTTCAGGAGTGTTTTTAGTGTTCCATTGACAGTTCAACTGTAGTTATTTCTATGCCTAGTTTACTTAACATGTAAGTTATAACTGGGTTTATTGGGCCTGTGGACTGTGCTTGCCCTATATGCGTTTATCTCTGCGAAATGTTAAAAACATACATGATACACGTGTTTGTCTATTTTTGTGGGTTTCGTCATATCCGTAATATGACTAGCTATAATAGATATTAGATAAGTAACATACGCTTGTGCAATATTAATTCTAATCCATTCGATATCTGTTATTTGCCGTATGCAAATAATAGCTATTTAATAATTCATAGGTCAACAAGCTGACTGTTGCAGCTACACCGGATGTGACGTATAAAACTGTACGCATTACTATATATCATTTTTTTATCTATCTACAACGGTTTTGTAAACAATACTTTCATTCATAACCTCACGCTTGTATTTACGAGGGGGAGGGGGAGTATAAGGGCCGTATTAATGGAAGCAACTCAGTTTCGCTCTGAAGTGCGATATCAGCTGAGAGTTGAGACGGTCTCACTAAGGATAGCATTTTACGATAGTCGCTACCTATTTAATCCTACTAATATTATAAAGGCGAAAGTTTGTAAGTATGTATGGATGTCTGGATGTTTGTTACTCTTTCAAGCAAAAACTACTGAACGGATTTCGATGAAATTTGGCACACGGGTAGATCATGTCCTGGATTAACACATAAGCTACTTTTTATCCCGGGAAAATATACAGCGGGACTTTTATCCCGGTAAAACTTATTCAAGCGGGCGGAGCCGCGGGCAAAAGCTAGTAAACCCATATTTACATCAGCTCAAATTACATCTCAAGTTACAATATTATGTGACGGATTATGACAACTAAGTTTTGTTTATGTTACTTACAGCGCTTACTGGCTGACGACAAGCTCTTAAATGACAGCTTAAGCTAGGTTTATTAAATAGTTCAATACATAAAATGTCTACTTGAAATTTTACTCAAACGTGAGAATGATTTATTAATACCGCCCTAGGTTAAGAAACCAAGTGATCTAAATATTTACACACTCACTCACCCCTATTATCCCCGAAGGGGTAGGCAGAGGCGCAACTAGTGCACCAACTTTTCGCCGTTATTCCGTCCCATGATGTGATAGGGGGCGAGCCTATCGCCATGTCGGGCACAAATTCCAGGACCGTATTATCAATTCAATCTCAAGTTTGAGTTACATCTCAAGTAGACACAATGTATTGGACTTTTCATACATTATGTCTACTTGAGATGTAACTCAAACTTGAGATTGATTTATTAATACTGCCCCCAGACTCCGAGCTGATATTGAATAGAAAAACTCAATATCACTTTGCCCGACCCGGGAATCGAATCCGAGACCTCAGCATTGCAGTCGTCTAAATATTTACGGTTGAAAATAAAAATCGTGGATCACACAAACATTTGTTGTGGTGCAAGAAACTGGGGATCTGTCGATCTACAGCCAACGCACCATGTATTGTCATTTTATTGTCTGGGCTTATTTATTTATATATCAATGTATGCATGCATATATACACATAATCATATGTGTGTATAATATAGTTTTCCGCGAATCCTACTAATATTTTAAAGGCGAAAGTTTGTAAGAATGTATGGATGTTTGGATGTATGTATGGATTTAAGGATGTTTGTTCCTCTTTCACGGAAAAACTACTGAACGGATTTCGATGAAATTTGGCACACGGGTAGATCATGTCCTGGATTAACACATAGGCTACTTTTTATCCCGGGAAAATATAAACCGGGACTTTTATCCCGGAAAAACTTTTTAATGCGGGCGGAGCCGCGGGCAAAAGCTAGTATATAATATTGCTTTGAGATAATCATAGAATATTGAATGGGGTTGTCTCGCTAATTCCTGATTGCACTATGTAATGCAGTTTCTATATTAATTCCTACAGCAGACTTTTTGAATCTAAGTATAGTATGTAGAATTCAGTGGTTAGGTTGTTAATATTGAACAAAAAAAACTTTTACATTTGCTCATTTGGCATTTAGCATACAATGAAAGTTAAATACCGATTCCAGTAACAGTCAATTACCTCAACAGCATGGGTCAGCTCAGCCAATGCGAAGTTGATGTTACCAAATACACTAAATATAACACTGAAAAATTCTATATATTACATAGAAGTTAGTCTGTCTATTAATCCACAACGATCACTCGATTTCACAGTCAAAAACTCGGGCACAACAGCGGGCGTGCGGATGCGCACTGCGCGTAAATATGTGCGTCATGCCGTACTGGCGCGCGCCACCGGACTGCCTTATCAATAGTCGCCAGTCGCTACTCGCTAGTCGGAGAACATTATTTACTGGATAGTGAGAAGTGTTGAGATAAACAATCGTAAATGTGTAACAATGTTATCAACGCGAGATTTTCATGTACTTTAATTGGTTAACAATAACAATTCAATGGAAAAGTAGAATTCATATCTCTACTAGCCTTTGGCCGCCACTTGAGGCGGATAACGCGATGTGGCGGCGGGAAGGAGGCGCCACTTTCTAGTTTCATGTATGTTGATTAACAGACTTAGCAAATTATTTATCGCTTGAATATAGTTTGAGTATTCTTATCACAACTGGGTCATTGACCGTTTTCTTAACCAAGCATCTGATATCTAAAAGCTATTGAATCTAGAGAAACATCTACTTGCTGTCTATAATTACAGATAGTGTTATAAGTTAAGAAAATTTAAAATTATAATATTAAATATTAATCACTCAGCACTGCATTTTTTATTCTCATAATGACAATACAAGGCAATGATATTTCCTTATCATGGTTCAGATAGTTTGAATCACAGCACTCTACATTATGAAGGAAAAAAAGCACAACTATGATTCTTAGGTAGTAAGTTTCTAATTCAGTCAAACAAACTTATTATTTACTGATTTGTGACCAACTACGCTGTGAGCTATTGTTTTGCCAAAAGCACATTCGTTTTATCCCCAAAAGGATAGGCAGAAGCACCAACTGCCACTCACTCTAAGCATTGAATATTCATTTGTCAGTTGGACTCTTCAATTCCTTCACATTACTTACTATAATAATAATTTATTTATTCCTAGCCGTGAGCAACGCCTAGTGCTTACTCGTGACTAGGCCCACATGAAAAGCCATTCCCACTACAAAAGTCCTTAAAACACAGTATGATGCCAGCGCAATCACATTAAAAATGTCTATTGCTTCCCGTGGGAGCAAATAACCATGATAAAAGGAACCCATCTGTCAATATAGGATAATATGACGCTATCCATGGGCAAAATTTCATCTGAATCCATTTAGTTGTTCCTGCTTTTTGCTTCTGTACTCCTAACAAACATCAAAATATCCAAATGTTTTCATAAAATTTTGCTTTTATAATATTAGTAAGATTATACTATAAAAAAATTAACTTTTCCTTTTAATGAAATAGCCCAGTTGTCACAAATCTATACTAATATTATAAAGCTGAAGAGTTTGTTTGTTTGAACGCGCTAATCTCAGGAACTACTGAACCGATTTAGAAAATTCTTTCACTAATAGGAAGCTACATAACTCCTGAGTGCTATAGGCTACTTTTTATCCAAGGAAAATATTTTGACCAGGAAAAACTTTTTCACGCGGGCGGAGCCGCGAGCACTACTAGTGATTTATAAACATTAGGATAAAGTCAATATTTTTTCAGTGTTTTAGTGTGTACCTGCCAAGATGTACAAAAAAATGACTGCAAATGACTAGTATATATAAAAAAAATATTGCAGTTAAATTTGTAACTGTGTAAAAAACGGTGTCAACATTGTTTTCAATAAGTTTTTTTAGGAAAACATCAATAATAATGAAATTGTAATTTACTACATTCTTTATTATTATTGCTGCAATATTAGTGGACTATAATTATACATTTGTCAACCTTCTTCATAGGAATTAATAGAAATGTTAGAACCTTAATACGTAAGGTAGGTAAGTACCTCATTTGAGAAATCAAAATAAACATAAGTACCGAATAATTAATTTACTTACATATGAGTTGACCCCAAACGAGTATACTACTTAATAACTGCGATATGCGTTAAGATTACTGATCTCATTAGATTCAAGCATTTATATTCTCTACTAAATACTAACAATTGAAGTATTTTAATT
Source organism: Lapara coniferarum (assembly GCA_949316025.1). Lineage (NCBI taxonomy): Eukaryota > Metazoa > Arthropoda > Insecta > Lepidoptera > Sphingidae > Lapara > Lapara coniferarum. The sequence goes on from OX438922.1 coordinate 1,015,260, forward strand.
CACAAGTTCTACCGTCGCTGAATCGCACAACTTTTCGACAATCAAACAGAGACAACAATCAAAACTCAAAACCAAACTCAAAGTTGTTTTTTTTTTTTTTTTTTTTTTTTTCCCTTTGTTTTGGGAAGGCAAAGGGCTCAAGCCCATACAGCCTCGTCATAAGTAATATTCATATTTGAAATTCCGTGCATTAAGGCCTAAGCCAAGTCTTCATAATATTTTTTCCATATTTTTAGTCTTATATTTAGGCCTAAGCCAAGTCTTCATTATATTATTTCCATATTTGTAGTCTTATATTTAGGCGAAAGCCAAGTCTTCATTATGTTTTCTTCATTTTTAGTTTTGAGCGAAGTCAAGTCATTAGACTGCTATCTATTATATCTTTATTTTTCCCTAAATATCCATTACCGTATGGCATATGTAATCATAAATAGCTTTGTATGTCTCTGGTCTTTTAAGTATTTCTTGCATAGAGCGCGGGACAAGCTCAGATTTGCCGTAGATGTTAATTAATTTATCAATAAGTATAATTCTTTGTATGTTGAAAGCAGAGCATTCAAATATTATGTGATTCATTGTTTGTTCAACATTCTGATCGCAATCTGTGCATATGGGGGACGAAATAATGCGCATTCTGTTAAGATGGGCTTTAAAACGACCATGTCCAAATCGAAGTCTATTTAATATAGTATAAAATTTTCGTTGCATGTTGAATTTGGATCTACAGAACCAAGGACACTTTCCCACATTAATATTGACTGCCGCGTAATAGGCACCTTTAATCTTTGTTGTAGTCAACCAATATTCTTTCCATTCATTAAGAATAGACTCTCTTACGAGTAGCTTTAAGTCCGAGAATGGTATGGCAACTTCATCAACAGCTTTCACACTGTCGCCGCTGTCACTGTCAACAATTGACTTGGCTAAAAAATCAACTTGCTCGTTTCCGATTACTCCCACGTGCGCAGGTGTCCAAAGGAATTGTACTTCTTTGCCTTGATTCTTCAATTGAAACCAACGACTCTTGATGTTGTATATAATGTAATTAATTTTACAGTCTAAACTATTACTTTGTAAGGCACATAAAACACTCATACTGTCCGTAATAACAAGCCAACGTTGATCATTTGCTTGACCAATATATTGCAATGCAAATAATATTGCCAAAGCCTCAGCGGAAAAGATACTCAACTCACACGAGAGTTTGCGACCAAATCCTAAACGCAGATGAGGAATATAGAACGCCATCGATACGTTTCTCGACTTGGAACCATCAGTAAATATTTTTCTATATTCATTATATTCAGCCAAAACATTGTTTACCTCTTCTTTATGCTTCATATTGTTATTTATATTTATCTCTATAGAAGTAAATTTGCTTTCAAAACTGTCAGTATAGCAAGCCCAGTTGTCAGGTCTATGAATTTTATATTTTTGATCAAGTTGAATCATAAATGAAAAATCATGAAGTGCATAAGGTACATTAGTGGTTGAAACAAAGGAACATTGACTATCAAAATGTTTATATTTTCTCAATAATAAATTATTAGCCATAGAAAATAATTTGAGAAGAAAACAATATTTTAGATACTTAAATCTATATGACAAAGGAGGAGTATTGCACTCTACTTGTAATGAATTTATAGGGGTCGTCCTCATAGCACCAGTAATTAATCTCAGATTTTTATTTTGCAAAACATCCAATTTCTGAACAAGTTTGTCATTAGATGCGAAACACAAAAAACCATATTCAAAGTGACTACGGACAAGTGATTTATACAACATGAGCAAAATTTTTGGGTCAGCACCCCAAGACGTTCTTGCAAGTGATTTTAAGATATTGAATGCCTTACCTGCCCTTCCGATAATATAATCAACATATTTTTTCCATGACAGATTATTAGTCAAAATTACCCCTAAAAATTTAACTTCAGACACTTGTGGAATTTCTCTTTGGTCATAAAATAATTTAATTTTAAAGGGACGAGTTTTGTTAAATACCACCATTTTGGTTTTGTCAATATTAATATCAAGATCCAGATATTTAAAGTAAATGTGAAGATTCGTCAAAGCTGCATTAAGAGTATTAACAATGACATTTACATTAGACCCTGATGTATAAATAACAAGATCATCAGCAAATTGTAAATTTCTAACTTCTGAACCTAGTATTAAATTAAGTTTATAAATATACAATATGAATATTAAAGGGCTTAAAATTCCTCCTTGACACACACCTTTGAAAGACACTCTAGGTCCAATAAGTTGATTTTGAAATTTGACGTACACTACTCTACCATGTAAAAAGTTAAAAATCCATTTCACAATTTTTTCAGGAATACCAATGGTCAATAATTCAGAAGCTAATATGTGATGATTGACATTATTAAATGCTCCAACTATGTCAAAGAAAATACCTATTAGAACTTCTTTGTTCTTGAATGCATTGAAAACATCAAAATGTAAATGAGAAATACTTTCGCGACAAGAACGACCTTTGCGGAATCCAAACTGGTTTGATGGTAAAATATGATTGCTTTCTACAAAAAATTCTATTCTTTGTTTTAACAACTGTTCAAATATTTTTCCCATGCATGAAGTTAAAGCTATTGGCCTATAAGAATCAGCAAGTTCTTTCTCTTTATTGGGCTTTAAAATTGGTATTAAACAATCTGTTTTCCAACTTGAAGGAATGATTGAATTATTCCACAATAGATTATAAATATTTAACAAAACATGCTTTGAAGTATTTGATAAATGTTTAAGTACTTTATATGGAATTCCGTCGAGGCCAAAGGCTGTATCACGTCTAGAGGAAATAGCTGAATTCAATTCTGCAAAAGTAAATGAATTTGTAAGATAATCAGAACTCGAAGCAGTTATGAAGTTATTATTTAAATTTAATTCAGCCTCAACGGTGGAAGGTGTGTATTTTCTAATAAAATCAAAAATCCAATCTAATCTCTTACAGGAGTTATAGCTTGTATTTACGTTTTTAAAAATTTTCATGTAGTACCATATTCTAGATAAAGGAGTAGTTCTATTAAAGCTTTCACAAAGATTTTCCCAACTTTTTTGTCTTTCTTGCTTCAAGGTCAACTTTTTAATAGCTTGCAACTTTTTGAAATGTAAATAATTAGATTCAGTTGAATCACGTCTAAAGTTTACATATGCATGTTTGGCCTGTTCAACAGCAGAAGCACACCTGGCGTTCCACCAAGGTAGAGGTCTTCTATTTTTATTAAAATAAGTGCTGGAGTGACTTTGAGAATGAGGACGAAGTCCAATTGACATAGATAACTGAATAGCTGTATCCAAGAGACTCATTAATTCTTCATATGATTTTAAAGGATTTTCTTTGTTATAATGAAAATTATGCAGGAAACTATCTGAAATGGTTCTAAACATATCCCAATTAATTTTACGATAATTGTGTTGTTGAGGATATTGCTTACTATCGGGTAATAAAGTTTGTTTGTTACCAGAAACATTTCTAACAAAAACTTTTGTTATTACAGGTAAGTGATAGCTTCCTAGAGGGTCATCGTGCACAGACCAATCGCAGGAAACTGCAAGATCAGAAGAAACTATTGTAAGATCAAGTGCATTTTGTCGCCATTTATGGGAACCTACTGTTGTCATTTGACCATCATTCAGAATAACTAACAAATTATCATCTATACATTCTAATACTTCAGATCCACGAGTATCAGAAGTCATGCAACCCCAGCTATGGTGCAAGGCATTAAAGTCTCCAGCAATAAGCAAGGGCTCAGGTAGACTTTGAATTAGGTTGTTCAATTTATGTTTAGAGAAAGATGGAGAACATAGTTTGGGACTGTAAAGAGATACTATGGTCAGTTCCTTATTGTTACCATAATACAAACGAATTGCGCTATTTTGAATGGAATTATCGCTAAAAGTGTCTAATTTCTTAAAATTAAGGCTTTTATGTACTAAAATAGCAACGCCGTTATGATCGTTACCACTGTCTAATCTCACCATCTCATAATTTTTAAAACTAATATGATGATGTGACTTTAACCAGGTCTCGCATATAATGGCAATATGAATGCTTTTCTCATAAAGAAAATGTGAAAAAATAAGTCGATTACTCATTAAACTCTGGGCATTCCATTGTACAATATTTATATAATCCATAAAAGAGAGAAAAAGATTTAAGAGGAGATTTTTTGGTCTTTTATGTTTTGGATGAGAAATTCTTTGATAGTTTTACTACAGATGCTAGTTTCATTTGCTTTGCTCATGGTAATAATTTTTATAACTGAATCAACTAGTACTTTCAAAAAGTGATCAGAGTCTAAAAGTGATATAAATAGTTCATTAGGACTTTTTTTCCTGCCACCTAGTGAAGGGAATGATTTTTCATTGACAACATCCACAAATGATCTTTTAATAAACTTTTCTTTGTTCTGTTTAATTTTATCTTGTTTTACTGGGCACTCTGATGAAATAGCAATATGGTTTCCTTTGCAATGAATACAACAAGCATTAGTTGGAGCAATAGTGCAATTCTTAAAATTGTGGCTGCCAGTACAGATTGAACATTTTTCTGAGTTCTTGCAAAATTTAGCTAAATGGCCATACCGGAGACAACGCAAACACTGTTTGACTGGAGGTATGTATGGTGAGATCTCAAATCGCCAACTATTAAGATCAACACTGTCGGGTAAAGTTTGGCAGGAAAATGTAATACATATAGTTTTAGTGGGTTGTAAAGTAAAGGTGCTGTCAACATTTTTTATTCTCCTCATAATTCTACGTATAGAAATAATGTTTTTTGTTGTTGTTAATGCAGTATAAATTTGTTCGTTGGATAGGTCTATCGGAACATGATGTATAACACCTGTAGTCTCGGTAGCGGCAGCCGGTATACTGGCTTTAAGCTTATTCATGTCTAGAAATTTTTTATTTGATAATGCAGCATTTGCAAGTGTTGCACTGTCGAAAATAGCGCCCACCTTATACTTATTCATGCGCACTAGTTGTTTTATGCCCTTATTATACCTTTTCAGATTATTTGCCAGAGACATCATATCTCTGTCCCCCAGCGGTTTATTGTTTTCGATACTTTCTAAGAAGACAATAAATTCGACATTACCTGTATTTTCTGCATACAGTCTGTGATAATTGGGTATTTGGAAAGTTCTATACTTATCCACAGCATCCACGGATTTTTGAGACGAAGAATCCGACGCCTCCAACTCCGCCTCATCATGCCCTGACTCATCTTTTTTCTTACGTTTTCTTGTCCCCCCCATTTTGGACAAATCTCTTCTTCAACTACCAAGATATAAATATGTACAATTATTTATACTTTACTCGTATAAAAATTATTTTTAATAAATAAGTTTAAAAATTGCGCCTTTTCTTTTCGACGTTCCCGCGCTTTTCCAAACTCAAAGTTGACAACACAGCAATGTAACCAACAGTGTTGCCAGGGCCCTTGAGTAGTAAGTTACGTTTCGTTCTCTGAAATGTTACATTTTTGCTGAAAAAGTTACATTATTGTTTTTTTTTTAATTTACGTGTTTTTGGCGTCGGAGGTCGGATGCAAATAATTGATGTTAGCAAAAACGCAACGGAAATCACAATCAGGCATTGCTGTAGCTAAGAAACCGCGAACGGCGGGAACTCGCGAAGAAGGAAACGTGCGCGCGCGCACTTAAGCAAAATCAAGTTTTAACTAGTCCAAGATACGTTTCATTTTGTCATGGCGCTTTTCATTCAAAGTCATCTCTGAGTGTGATATGGAGTTTTAGGTGCGTTAAATTTGGATGCCTTGAGTTGGAATGCGTTCGTAAACTGTTTACAATAAAAATCTAGTATTACAAATCTCGTTCTCAAAAGTTACGAAAATTGCCTTAAATATAAAAATTACTTACATGTTACGCGAAGGGGTCAAAAGTAACGAAAAATGTAAGAAATGTAACCTTCTGGCAACGCTGGTAACCAACTCCCAGAAATATTTTCCCCCAACCAGTGGTCAAAAGACAAAATGTGAAATCGGTAGAGTTGCTAAGAAAAATCGGTATATTTGAAGCAAAAATCGATATATGCAAAAAAAACAAGCAATATTCAATCAAAATCCCTTAATTTTAAAGTCTAGGGTCTATTATTGTACCAAAAGAAGGTAATTTCAAAAAACGAGAGTCACGCATACATCCCCCCCCCCCCCGTCATGAAAGTAAAAAATTTAAACAAATTTTGCCGCCCCTTTAAAAATACTGCCCCAAACAGCAACATATTTAACCAAGGAATCGCAAAATATGAAAGAAAAATGGGATTTTAGCTTCGAATCGCTGAAAATCGGTAAAAAAATCGGAGAAAAATCATGTCATTTTGATAGGACAGACTCAAAATCGGTAGAAATACCGAAAAATCGGTAGGTTCGAGACCACTGCCCCAAACGCAAAGGCCAAAAAACCCTAAAAATGCCTATAATATAAAAAAAAAACACAAAAAATTGGACACTATATGGCAATAATGCGCAAACATTTTTTTCTGCCAATCCTGACGGGGGGCGAGATAGACAGATAGCACACATTTTACAAAAAACTCTTACGTGCAGGGCTGAATATAAGATTGCTTTTTACACAATAACACAACAAAAATCACAATTTCTGTGGAGCACCGCTTAATGTCATCATCGTAGAATATAATGAAAGCAATCGCGAGTCACATAGGTTTTAAAAAAAGGTTTATGACCAGCTGCGCATGTATGAACAACGAAGGTCTCTAGTATTAATAATAATCTATGAACGTAGGGTTCGCTTGGTCATCCCATCTCCTTTGCATTGCTAGATACTGACTTTATGCGTGACTCTCATTTGTTGAAATTACCTTCTTTTGGTGGAATAATAATCCCTAGAGTTAAAAATATTGAGATTTCATTGAATGTTGCTTGTTTTTTTGCATATACCGATTTTTGATCCAAATATATCGGTTTAACTTGGCCACTCTAGAGTAGAGTGTCGTCCGAGACCACTGACCAGCGCTGCCGACTTGTGGAGAATTCCCCAAATTGCGGAAAATTCCAAGTCGATTGGGGATTGGTGTGGCGATTGGTTGTATGCAAGGAAAATGTGGGAAATTTATACTTATACCAAAAGTGTCGAAAATTCCCTAGTTCAGGCATTGTATGTATATCACGAGCGGGTCCATAGGTTGCGTACGCACTCCCTCCCCGTCACCGTGATGTTTTTGCGTTGGGATTTGTTAGGTCTATTTTATGTTATTATAAATTTCCCCGCATTTGGGGAATTTAGCTTCGGTTTATGGGGAATTGAGAAAATAGGTAATGGCAGCCCTTCCACTAGCGATGCGACCAAGAAGTTTATAATATTATCTAAGATGCGACTCGAGTAGGATTGTATGATTCGAGTCACTCAAGTAATTTAATATTATAAACTTCTTGATTTCAATACGTCACTCGAGTCCGACAGAGAACCAAAGTTATCGACATAGCTCAAAGAATTAGCAAGCTGAAGTGGCAGTGGGCTGGCCATATCTCGCGAAGAACCGACAACCGCTGGGGTAAACGTGTTCTTGAGTGGAGACCGCGACTGGGCAAACGTAGTGTAGGACGCCCACCGGCCAGGTGGGATGACGATCTGTGAAAGACTGCAGGCAGATGCTGGATGCGGCAAGCTGAAGACAGGGCGCTATGGCGCTCATTAGGGGAGGCCTATGTCCAGCAGTGGACTGATAAAGGCTGATGATGATGATGATGATGACTCGAGTTGAACTCGAGTTACCGAGACACTCGAGCTGAATATTTAAGATTAGTGTTTCGTAACCGTAGTTTCATTTTCATATAATATTTCGTAAGCATTGTCTATCCACAAATTCGCTTTATGATGGAATGTGTATGAGACCGAAGGTGATTCAAATTATCACACATTTGCCGCCAAATCAACGGGAGGCAGCGCGCCCGCGCCATCGAGTGGATGGACTGCACTTAGTAACGAATGTCGGCGCATGCTATGGCGGCACGTTTCTCGGCGCGCTTCATAATTAATTGAAAGACTATTGACGGGTGCAGCAGCAGACCAAGGCGGTTTCCTTACGTCGTGTGGCAGATGTGAGTACTTGTGCACATTTTGATCGTCACGCGAAATTTCGACTTTGTCCCTATGTACCATCACGGTCCGCCCTGTGGATTGGGGGCGTTTGGAGAATTCCACCACGGTATCCCCTGCCTGTCGTAAAAGGCGACTAATAGGGGCCTCCGGGGGTCACGGGTGGGCGGGAGGTGCCGCCCACCTATTAGTCTAGCCAACTTCTGTGACTCCCGTGATGGACGGCAGCGTGTCTCACGCTGCCTCGGACGCCAGGGGCGTCCCTCGGTGTGCGGGGGCTTCTGAGCCCCCGCAACAACAGGAAAAGGACCGCAACAGCGGTACGCGCAGGGGCGGTTGCGGACGACAACTTAGACGTGAGTCGGAGGAAGCCCGTAGCCGTCCCTAATGCGCCGAAGATGACCATATCTAAAATAAAAAAAAAAAACCATCACGGTACAATTAGTTTCAATCTTTTTTTTAATATCTTCATGGAATTACTAATATACCGGAAGATGAAATGACATACAATATAATGGTCATTGTTCAATTAGTTAAAATTAATTTCTGCATGCTCTGTCACTCGAAAAATGCTGAATTGGCATTAAAAATGTTAAAATGATGGCCATAACGTTCGTGGCGTAAATAACAAGTAGTGAACTGGCAGCTTCTAGTAATTTCGACCGGCCACAGAGGGTACTCGGTGCATCGAGTTGACTCGGCAACTCAAGCGCAAATGGACTCTGATCAATATTTGTTGCACTGAGGAGAGTTTGACGAACTCGCTCGAGTCACTCGAATAGAAATACGACTCGAGTCGCATCACTACCTGACACAGACATTGATATTTGATTGACATTTTACCATTGATAAATGTTGGAATTTTACGACCAAAGAGCATTATGATACTACGGAAATGTACGACTTTGCAGTTATTGTGACTGTGATTTGTGTTTAAAGTTTTAAACTACAATTATTATATCGAATAATAATTACACAATTTCAAAATGTGGGATAATATAATAGAACATTTAAAGGATCCATTATTAGTCATAAAAGTGCAGAATTTCTTTGGCGTCACATACAAAACTAGTCGACAAGAAAATGATTCATCCGAGGTACTACATTCCGAGAGGCTCGAGGGCGTGGAAGAAGACTGCGGCTTGAAGAAACACAAGAGGATCCCAAGTAACATATCGAGTAGTTCTCAGTCGTCGTACGATACGGATACTTCAGCAGATAGTGGCGGGAAAGACGAGACTGTATTGTCCATAAACAATCTGTTCTGGTACTACTTGTTCGTACTGGGCACGGAGTTGGGCGACGAGATATTCTACGCGACGTTCATCCCGTTCTGGTTCTGGAACATCGACGGCGCGGTCGGCCGGCGAGTGGTGCTCGTGTGGACAGTCGTCATGTACATAGGTAAGCTAATGTACTAACACAGCAGGTGTGTGCTGGAATATTCAGCCTCATCGTAAGTTTATCATTGCAAAGTTATACAACCAAACCAAGTAATTGTGTATCAATAAAACATTTTCAGGGCAATGCAGACACTATTTTTTGTTAAAGATTGATTGATTGTGTCTGACCGAAAGATTCGGTTTTCGGTGGTAAATCAAAGTGTAGTTTCGCTTTCGGCAGAAATCCTGCCGTAACTACAACTGAAACTACTTCATGAAGATTCGCATAGCCTTTGGGCATGATCAGCATATTGTAGTGGAGTAGAGAGTGCCAGTCTACAACTGCTAAATCATGCGATCATCAGATTATTTCGATAATTGATGATTATCATTAGCTCCAAAATATGAGATAATGATTACCAGGCAGAAATATTTTAATTTGCATTAGAAAATGTATGAAGAACATTGTATGTGCCAATAAATGAGACGTCAGCTTTTTGTATGTGTGCTAAGCCTCAAAATTCAATCAGGCTCAAAAACATGGATCTTCGATCCATAAAAAAAATAATTTTTGACCTCTCCATTTTTAAAAAACTTTCATATTTACCCTTCAAGGCCCGCTTATATATATATAGATGTATGAGAAAACACTATGTATATAAACACTGGTGTCTCTGGATCACGCATGCAAAACAGGGTCCATTTATTACAGGTTATGTAAATATCAAAATGAGACAAGTTTGTATAAAATAGCCAAATGTTTTGTAACTCACGGGCATACAAAGAATAATATGTTATGCTAATTTATTTTTGTACTTCAATTAATATTAAGTAGGCATTGGTACATGTTGGAGTATTTACTCTCGACAATGTTTAAATTCCAAAACTTTGTGTGGAACCTGATTTACATATTTTTATTAAACACATGACATAAAATCTAGCTATAAATTAGTTTACAACCTTTGCTTTCACTGTTCTCTAACTAATAAGTAAAGTACACCTACCAATTTCTTAATACTTGTATTATATCACATGACACATAAATATTCATCTAGTTACATCTATGAGGGACAATATAATGACATCATTAATATTCATTTCATGCATTATGTAAATTTGTAGAGGATATTTATGACGTGCCAATTTACCTACAGTTTACTATGCAGTGCAGTTTAGATGACATTTGACACTAAAATGTGTTAAAATAGCTATTCAAACGAAACTATATATGTTGTGCGAATATTATATTTTCGGCGGAGTACCGTTCTGGTCTACGTCTTAAAGGAACTGACTTACAACTATTCCGCCAGCATATTTATACCTTTCCAAAAGTATCAAATCAGCAACTTTGTAATTTACTAACAAGTTCAAGAATATTGATTAATGTATAAATAGTATAATAATACAATCAATAGTTATGAGAGGTAGTAGAGAGTGTTTATACAATTATGTAATTACAATAATATGAAAATATAACGCAAACCAAAATTCCTTTAAATGCCACTACTATTACCGCCTCTCCGTCGACACGTTGTCTGAATGAGTCCATTGAGCTGTCAGTAAATGCATCTAGAAACGATGGGCATAACGCTACCTCAGATTGTACTGTCAATGAAACTGCTGACTGGAAAGAAGTAAGCTATAAACGTAACCGCAACCGTTCATCATACCTACTACGGGGTACAGCGACTCCGGGCTCTACCAGCCTGGAGGCGGCGAGCCGTTCGACCCATTTGCATTTGTTCTATGTCAAAGTAGGAACCACCGAGGAACAAGTACTTAACCACCTGAGAACTATATGCGATGCTGATGCGTATGTTGTACAGGCACTTAAAGCCCGAGGGAACTACGCCTCCTTCAAACTAGAAGTCCCTGCCGAATTATCAAAGCAAATCATGTCTGTTGAAAACTGGGCTGAAGGCATATGCATAAAACTCTGGAAAAATTTTCGTTCAAGAAAAGCCCTAGAGAAAGCAAACAAATAACCAAAACCTTAAAATGTTATTATCAGAACGTGAGAGGGTTACGATCCAAAACCGCTATAGTTAATAAAAATATGCCTCTAATCGATGCGGACATTATAGCCCTCACTGAAACGTTTCTGACCTCCTCTGTATTTGATGGAGAGTTGTTTTCCAGGGAATACACTGTACTTAGGAAGGACAGAGCAGGTGACGCGGGTTGGGGTGGTGTTTTGTTGGCTGTGAAGGAACCGTACTCGGCGTCAATGATTCCAGATATACCAGAGCTGACAGGTGATAAAGAATTAATTAGCGCAATCATTACTTGGAAGAATGTAAAATTCCTATGTTGTGTTGTCTATCTGCCACCTAACTATACCGAGGAACAATTCTTAAGTGTTTTATCATGTCTTGAAAATATTGTATGTAAATATTCATCACTTGAATTTGTTATATTTGGTGATTTTAATTTAAATTCATTTAGTACCAGTGTAAGAACCCAGTTAAATTGATTCATGAAATTTTGCAATTGTACTCAATATAATAGCATAGTTAACGAACATGGCGGTATACTAGATCTGGTGTTGAGTGGGCTCAGGGAAGATTGTGTGAATGTATCGCCTTGTGACGATGCCCTGGTGCCCCAGGACAGGTACCACCCTCCGCTGTCCATTTCAATAACGTTAAGAGCCTATGTCAGGAACTTTAAGGACTTTTAAATTCAAATTTCTCGTAAACTACTAAGATCAGAAGTTAGATTTTTGGATATGTGTAAATTGAACATATAACTCAATAATATGTCAAAGCCAAAACACAATTGCTATAAATTTTCTCGATCGAAAAAAAATTCAAAGTTACCTCTGATATTTTCTTTAAACACGCTTTATCTCTAAATGGTGGAATATGTACATTCGTAACTTTATTTAAATACAATACATCAATTTTTTCAAAGTTTTATCAATACACAATTAAAATGAATCAAATAGTATAATCACAATTAAAAGAAAATTGTTTTGGCGCTTACGCCATTTCATTTCGGCATACGCGTGCGCCACCCGTCACTTTCTCTCATCCGCGACGTCCAAATACGCCATCGCTGTTATGGGAGTGGCCCGTGCCGGCTTCAGTCGTCCGGAATCTTTACTGACGACGGACGTGCGCTCGAAATTTTCGGACGCCTTCAAAGTTGGAATTGGCCGTCTAGTGTAGGGATTCGTCCGCGCTACCGCGCGGCAAATTTGACGGTGCCCTGGAAATTCTGTTTTATAGTGTATCCAGCTCACGTCCGTGTATCAATATAAAATTATAGGCTCTATTAGGTCTATAAGATAGGCAGCAAGCGTAATTATTACATCCTTTCACCTTTGTAAATTGTTTCTAGTCGGAGACCTGCTTTAGTTATATTTCGTGATCGGAACGCTGAGGTGCCGGGTTCGAATCTCTGATTGAAAAACAATAGTCACTGCTTTTTTTTTTGTTATTTATACTGCCTCAGTGGTGTAGTTGTATTACGTTATGACTGCAATGCTGAGGTCTCTGGTTCGATCCCCGAGTCGGGCAGAGTGATATTGGATTTTTTTCTTTTCAGCCCGAAGTCTGGAGTTTGAGCCCGAAATGGTGATAGGCTCGCCCCCTATCACATCATAGGACGGAATACGCACGACGGAAAGTGAATGCACTAGTTGCGCCTCTGCCTACCCCTTCGGGGATAAAAGACGTGAGAGTATATGTATGTATTATTTATATTGCGTAATCCATAGCTAGGGACGCCCTGGAATGCCGGCCCAATTTTGTGTAAATGACGCTTGCGTGCCGCTCATACATTTAAAAAATTCGTATTTTGCATGTAAAGGCTGTTCAAATTTTTACACCATAAAATTATTTTAGTATGATTTTTTGTAGTACTCATTTATTTATACATTATGAATCAATAATAACTAAAATGTTAAGAGCCAATGCTAGAATTGGTATACACGGCGGCCATTTTGAATTTCTTTGTTTTAAGGCCAATCGACCTCAAAATCGATATCTGGGCAGGCCTTTAGGTATAAAAGACGGATCCAATGTTAGACTTGAAAAAAGTGGCCGCCATTTTGAATTTCCTTGTTTTAAGGCTAATCGACCTCAAAATCGATATCTGTGCAGGCCTTTAGGTACAAAAGACGGATCTAATTTTAGAATTGAAAAAAGTGGCCGCCATTTTGAATTTCTTTGTTTTAAGGCCAATCGAACTCAAAATCGATATCTTGGCAAGCCTGTAGGTAAAAAAGACGGATCCAATGTTAGAATTAAAAAAAGTGACCGCCATTTTGAATTCCTTTGTTTTAAGGTCATTCGACCTCAAAATCGATATCTGGGCAGGCCTTTAGGTATAAAAGACGGATCCAATGTTAGACTTGAAAAAAGTTGCCGCCATTTTGAATTTCCTTGTTTTAAGGCTAATCGACCTCAAAATCTATATCTGGGCAAGCCTGTAGGTACAAAAGACGGATCCAATGTTAGAATTGAAAAAAGTGACCGCCATTTTGAATTTCTTTGTTTTAAGACCAATCGACCTCAAAATCGATATCTGGGCAAGCCTTTAGGTATAAAAGACGGATCTAATGTTACGACTTGAAAAAGTGGCCGCCATTTTGAATTTCCTTGTTTTAAGGCTTATCGACCTCAAAATCTATATCTGGGCAAGCCTGTAGGTACAAAAGACGGATCCAATGTTAGAATTGAAAAAAATGACCGCCATTTTGAATTCCTTGGTTTTAAGGCCATTCGATCTCAAAATCGATATCTGGGCAGGCCTGTAGGTACAAAAGACGGGTCCAATGTCAGATCTGAAAAAATTGGCCGCCATTTTGAATTTCTTTATTTTAAGGCCAATTGACCTCAAAATCGGTATCTGAGTACACCACTTTAGTTACCAAAGGCAGATCCACCGTCAAAACTGAAAAAAGTGGCCGCCATTTGAATTTCTTTGTTTTAAGGCTAATCGACCGCAAAATCGATATCTGGGTGTAACATTATTAACAAAAGAGTGATCCAATGTCAGAATTGAAAAAGTAGCCACCATTTTGAAGTTTTTTGTATTAAGGCCAATCGAACTCAAAATCGATATCTGGGCATTGTTTTGTGCACAAAAGGCAGATGTAATGTTAGAATTTTAAATAAAGGCCGCCATTTAGATTTATTTTTCTTTAAAGGCTATTTGGCTTTAAAATCAAAATCCGCTGGACATGACTGGCCACAAACTCTAATAGGTATAAAGGAGACGGCTGAAATTGGGCTTGACCTTACACTTTTGAAGCATGTATCAATATTCTTCTATTTTTATGTCTTCCATTTAAAAATATCCCACCAAAAACATAAATGTAAAAAAGGATAGCCAAGTTCAATACCAAAATTATGCTTAGCTGTGGGCTTCGCCGCAAAAAGAATGGAGATCTAAATGTGTGCCAAGTTTTATGCAAAATCTAAATATGTATTTATAGGAACAAAATAACATTATGAACAAGTATTAAATTCTATTTGTTTGCTTTATTGAATACCTATAATAGTTGCTGGTATTTACAAATGTGAGATCTTTTACATTTATGTTTTTGGTGGGATATCATTACTTTTTGTAAAGAAAACTAGGTAGGTATTGAGTTGTGTGGTGCCGCGCGCCGCCGACGACACACCGTTGGCCGGCTGTTTAGCGTGTATTACAAGTGTTTTTTTATGGGGACACCACAAATGTTTTGGCTTAACTTTATCTTTATATTTCTGTTATAAAGCAAATATAATAAAACATATATTGGGATTGTTTCAAATATTTGCTTGTAACGGTTCCAACGCTACCATTAAAAGTATATTTTTTTTATGTGGACCCCTGTATTTTTTTACTTTTTTTATTTTTAGATGTTTTCTTACGCTTACACATAATTACCGAGCTGGATTCCAAATTTCATCCTTCTAGGTCATCTGGAAGTAGGTTAGGTTTAGATTCTATAAGTCTGTCAGTCAGTACAAAAATTTACGATTTTGACATCTTTATAACCGTTTGAGCTAGCTTCATGAAATTTGGGCTTCTAGATGTCCTTATAGATATAATTAAACTCACACAGTTTTATGTGTTTACTTTAAATAGGTTTTGAGTTATAGAAAGGTGAAAAGTGGCACCAAGTGGTTCGTGTAATATTACACACGGCGCTGGCACCAACTAACTAACTAACTAACTAACAACTAACTTTTGGGATATTTAATATTGGTCGATATTATTTAATTTTACTGGCAACTTTGTTCAGCGCTCCCGACGTAATGTCAAATTGAAATACATTATTGACTCACTAACACTCTAGCTTCACACCTCGCCTCGTGGCTCGTATTGTGTTCGGCGTACCACTCGCGCGAGAGTGTAAATGAGCCATTATATATTTATATCAGTCCTCGTCGATTCCATGTGATATGTTCAATTCTGGTTATTGTCTAAGCTAGCTCTGTTCACTATTCAATAGGGCAATCCAATGGGCAATGGTTAGGTACTGTGAACATCTTATGTCATCAGGTAAAAAAAAGTTATTCACCGAAAAATGATTTAGAAGCTTACTCTACAGCGGTTATTTCTTTACTCCCATTGGACAGACAGATTTTTCTTTCTCATTTGGAAATAGTTCTAATATAACTATAAAATAATGCATAAATTATCTCTGTAACACTAAGCCCAAAGCTCTATGAAGTTTTTCCCGTCTCCTTTTAAATATATAGCCATCATTATTTTTCATTCAGTTCAATAAGGATATCGGAGCTTTGTTATATTGCAAAACAAAAACAAATGCCTTAGAATTGAAGAAGTAGCTGTTGCAGTAAACATCAGTCTATTCTTCTGTACAAAATATCAAAAATATTTAAAAAATTGTAAGTAATTAACATTTAAAATTTTCTATAAGCATAAGTACCCGCGTAGTAAGAATGACCTTGCTATATTTTTCTTACCCCACATTACATACAGTTCAAATTAAAAATTATAAAAATTATCTAGATAGGTAGCGGCCGCCTTCAACATTTGTAACATTTATATACTATATAGTGACTATTCAACCATAATAATGTAATCAATCTTCATATCAAGCTATGTAATTTTATTGCATTGCATAAATTTCGAACATCCTTTACATACAAAATTCGATTTTTAAATTGTATGGTGGCACTAGAGTGAAGCATCATTTACGTAAAATAGACCTGACATTCCAGGGAAGAAGTTTCATCGTGAATGACTTGTCGAAACTACCTTGATGTCGCAACTCGTAGTTGTATTACGTGCCCGGTACGGCCTCCACGCTGAGGTCTCGGGTTCGAATCCCGCGTCGGGCAAATACTATTTTTTTCTGTCCAGTATCAACTCGGTCTGTTGAATTGGGCCCGGTATGTGGCAATAAGCTCGTCTCCTATTTGATAAGACCTAAAATAGCTAACGAAATCTGAGGAGAAAAGGTGTGATGCTATGTTTGCCTCCCAAGGCGTAGTTGCACACACGATACGCCTATTGTGCTAAGGTCCCGGGTTCGAATCCCGAGTCGGGCCGAAAAATAGTGACTGCATTTATTGTATTATTATTTATTTTATGTCCACCAAAGTTAGGAAAGTCCACAAGAATAAATCAAAGCAAAGCAAAATATAATTTAAAACATATTATAGAAGTTTCATACTGCTTTGCTTTTTACCTATGTACAGACCTACGTAGGGGTAAGACTCGAACCTACCACCACACCAAATTTTATCTTGTCAACAAAAGTCAACTATAAGTGAATAATTATTCGATGAGTTTAGATAACTTACAATGTCATTTTACAAAATGTTCAAGTAATTAGGTAGATAATAGTGACATAATAATGGTTCTATAAACGAATTAAAATAAATTCTATGTTTTATAAGTTATAAATTTATTAGAAATTATAATAACTATAATATTTACAACACAGACATGCATTTGCAATGACGATCTTTTCGCGGGCTTGAGTGCAACGACCTGTGGCAACGACGCGATGCGACGAGGGCCGAGGCGCGCGATCTATCTCAGCGGGGCCGTGCGGCGCCTCGCATTTGAAATACGCTAAGTCACGCCCATCACGATTCCATATGTTTTTCACATAGGCTCTTAATGCGCGGTGTTGCTAATCCACCATCCCCACTGACTGCCCCGAAACGTAATTCAAGGTCGGCGCCAATTTGGAACTTTCGCAAAGCTGATTTGTATTTGCTTTACGCATCATTAAAGGATATAGACTGGACTGACGTATATAATGAATCTGACATTGACTTGGCTATCGCAATCTTTTATAAAATACTTAATGTAAATATAAATAAATATGTTCCTATAAAAAAGTATTATTTAGGAAAACGCTCATATACATATCCGTCTTGGTATACGCAAGAAATTATAAACAATATTCAAAATAAGTATTATCATCATTTAAAATATAAGACCGAAGGCAAAGTTTATAACAGAGAATTATTTAAATTCTATAGAACTCATGTAAAATTTTTGATTAAATCTGCTTATGACCTGCATATCAAAACTGTAGAACGTGACATTACGAGTGACCCGACTAAATTCTGGCAGTATATCAAAAACAAACGGAACACTAAACACACATCCTATGAATACGAATACAACGACGAGAAAGTAATGGGGCAGCAGGCTGCAAATGCCTTTGCAAGCTATTTCAGTTCGGTTTTTCATGAAGGCAAACCCCAGCTGGACGTTTTCGTAGCCCAACGAGACAGTGGTAAGGATGGTGTGGCTAGTGCTGCTAGAATCGTTATTGACAGTGTTTGTTCAGCGGAGCTTCGACTTGCGATTCGCCGCCTAAAACCTAACTCTGCGGCTGGTCCTGATGAGATTCCACCTTTCTTAGTCAAGGACTGCTTTCCGGTGCTGGAAGAGCCGCTTTTGTACCTATACAACCTTTCTCTAAAGACATCGACATATCCGAAGCAATGGAAAATATCCAGAGTAACGCCTGTCCCTAAAGACAGTGCGACCAAAAACGTTACCACGTACAGACCGATAGCGGTACTTTCTGTATTTGGTAAGGTGTTTGAGATCATTATTGATCACAATATAAGACAGCAGATCGCCGTCCGAGTTGCTGACGGGCAACACGGTTTTAGAGCGAATCGGTCAACAGCAACGAATCACATCAACTTTATTGACTTCGCGACAGTTGAAATGGATGCAGGTAGACAGGTAGACTCTGCGTATTTCGATTTCAGTAAGGCGTTCGACATTGTAGATAATGATATCCTCCTTTCTAAAATGGCGTGTTTGGGTTTCACGCCAAAGCTACTCCTTTTTTTTGCATCTTATCTACGGGATCGAAAGCAATACGTACGTCTGAATGGATGTGAGTCTGATTCGTACTATACAAGATCTGGCGTGAGTCAAGGTAGTTCGTTGGGGCCTTCTTTATTTATCATTATGATCAATGATCTGCCAAATGTAGTCAATACTGCACACTGTCTTCTTTTTGCAGATGATTTAAAATTGTTTCTTGGTCCTGAAGACTGTATAGCCTTACAAAACGACATAGATGCAGTTTTTGATTGGAGTGTGGAAAATCGCCTTAATTTTAATATAGCTAAATGTAAAACTATATCATTTTCTCGGAAGCGCAAACCGTTACAATTTGGCTATCATATTGGTGGCGAATTGATAGATCGGGTTGAGAAAATTAAAGATTTGGGAATAATATTAGACTCTCGATTATACTTCCAAGAACATATTTTGTCAACCTGTGAAAGGGCCAACAAAATTCTGGGCTTTGTTATGCGGGTTTGTTCTGTTTTTAACGGTTGTAGAGCAGTAATCACACTATACAAAGCGTACGTGCGTAGTAGACTGGAATACAACGCGATAGTGTGGAACCCGTACCAGAGTATGTATACTTTGTTGATTGAGCGAATTCAAAGAAAATTTGCTCGATATTTATTCAACCGGATGTATGGATATTACCCGTATTTATATCCATCTATGTATGTAACGGGTATGGTAGGGTTGAACACTTTGGAGTACCGACGCAACCTGTTGCTGTTGATACATTACTATCACCTCCTTATCAACAAAGTAGACAACCCTGCAACACTCGAGCGGATTGGTATTGTGTGCACTCCAGCCCGGTTTTTGGTTAGTGACGAAAGTGTGGAGGGCCCGCGTAGGCGCAGGAATTTGTTTTCATTGCCGCGGGGTGTGCGCACACGCCGCGCCGAGTCAGCACCTACCGCACGGGCGGTCACACTTCTCAATGCCGTGCTCGCTCTGCACACAGATCTAGATATATTTTATGATAAACCTTGCCATATATACAATAGGATTAAGTTATTTTTAGAAACAATGTAAAATATTGCCTAGTTTAATTAAGTATGAGAATATTTTTAGTTATCTTTTAAAATTTTATTGTTATTGTTGTTATTGAATGTTTATACTTAGATTATATTGTTAGATGTAAGTGTTTTGGCTAAGTGCTGTAAACTTTCATTTCATTATAAATAAATAAATAAATAAATAATATTATAATGTAATCGTCGCATGACTACTTATTACTGTCGGTACTTGTTAACAAATGCCAGTTTAGTGGTGTAGGTATAAACTGATTTGGCCTCATAACAACCTCATCTCAATAAATTTTTTTTACTGCATCGAATGACTAGACGAGCGTGTCGTTCGCCTGATGGTAAGCGATACGATCGCCCATAAGCAGTAGCAACACCATACAGCACCTTGAGCAACAAAGTACTGCGTAGCATTCCACTGCGCTGGTCATCTTGACTCATAACATGTTAAGTCTCATTATGTCCAGTAGTTACACTGGCTACAATGTCCTTCAAACCGAAACACAACAGTGCATGTAGCTTTTGGCAATCTAGCTGACTGCGAGAAACAAATAGCAAAGCTGCACTTCATATCGTTACTCAGTATCACCCAAAAGCCACAATAGCGTCGGAAGACTTCCCACAAAACTACTCCAAGCACTTTAAACTCTAAACTATTGTGTCCCTATTGAAATAAAACTAGTATGCAGATTTTATCGTGTTCATTTAATTACATTTTGTTCCGACGTTGCGAAGGATTTTCAGCACTTCGTGGTCCATGCTAAGGTGTTGGTGGTCCAAAATAATAATTTTATTTCGATGTCCAACATTCGCGTAAACTTAAAAAATCATTATTTTTTTATTGTTTTTATTAGAAGAAGAAAGAAAGAAACAAAGAAATGCGTTTATTGCATTTATTTATTAAGTATTGTATTCTGCTAAATTTTCCACAAGTTATGTATTAAAAAAGCCATCACCATCATTCTTTCAGGTCAAGGCTTCAAAGACATAATCCGTTGGCCGCGCCCAGGCTACCCGGTAAAGAAGCTGCAGCAGAAGTGGGCGATCGAGTACGGCATGCCGTCCACTCACGCTATGGTGGGCGTGTGCATGCCGTTCTCAGTGCTGTTCTACACCATGGACAGGTACATCTACCCGCCGTACTGGGGAATGCTCGTGGCGGTCTCCTGGTGCGCGCTCATATGCGTCAGCAGGGTGTATCTGGGAATGCATTCAGTTTTGGTGAGTTGAGATTTGTTTCATATATACATACTCACGCCTTTTATATCCGAAGGGGTAGGCAGAGGCCGCACCTAGTGCACTCACTTCTGGCCATGCGTATTTCGTCCCATGGTGTCATAGGGGCGAGCCTATCACTATATCGGGCATAAATTCCAGACTTCGGGCTGATACTCAATAGAAAAAATCCCAATATCACTTTGCCTGACCCGGGAATCGAACCCGAGACCTCAGCATTGCAGTTATACCGCAATACAACTACGCCACCGAGGCAGTCTCGATTGCCGGTTTTGTTTCACTTTGTCACTAAAACATGTTTAAACTATGTATAAATTCAAATAGTTTAAGCGATGATTTGCGCGCGCAAACACAATGTGACTATAACTTTCAATGACTGTAGATAATGTTTAGTATCTAAGAATTATCAAATGGAGTTAGTGCCTACCTAACAAAGAAATTAAGGGACAACAATTGAACATTGCCTGTAGGCTATGAACTAAACAGCAACAATGTATATTACTCTTTGCTGGCTTACTTTTGTACTAAGAGCAAACTGTCCACAACACCCACCTATTACAGGTTGAGGAACTGTACGTACTATCTAAGGAATGATTATGGAGCGATACGTGAAGTGCAGGGCCTCTCAGTTCTAACAATGTTTTCCTTTATTATTCAAAATGTGTGTGTAATCATATTTTTGCAGCACAAAGTATGTTGTTACCCCTTGAATTCTGCATGGCTATGGCCTATGTGTGACCAAAGCTTAAAATCTTTACAAATGTGAAGATTGCACCAATATTCTGTTAGTTATACCTTTAAGCCCTCGCGTGCCGGGAGCGTGGATCCACGCTCAAAAAAAGTGTTCAAACTCTGCCGGGAGCGTGGATCCACGCTCGGGCCGATTTCTGCAAAATGTATGAAAACTGAACATCTACAGGTTGTTTCTTTTTAGCTTATTTTTGGGTTTCCATTGGATGCAAATCTTATTTATATATTAGAATTGAGAGAAGCGGCCGCCATTTTGAATTTCTTTGTTTTGAGGCCGATTGGCCTCAAAATCGATATCTGAGTAAGCCTGTAGGTACAAAAGACGGATCGAATGTTAGAATTGAAAAAAGTGGCCGCCATCTTGAATTTCTTTGTTTTAAGGCCAATCGACCTCAAAATCGATATCTGGACAGGCCTGTAGGTATAAAAGATGGATCGAATGTTAGAATTGAAAAAAGTGGCCGCCATTTTGAACTTCTTTGTTTTGAGGCCGATTGGCCTCAAAATCGATATCTGAGTATGCCTGTAGGTACAAAAGACGGATCGAATCTTAGAATTGAAAAAAGTGGCCGCCATTTTGAATTTCTTTGTTTTAAGGCCAATCGACCTCAAAATCGATATCTGGGCAGGGTTTTAGGTACAAAAGACGGATCCAATGTCAGAATAGAAAAATGTGGACGCCATTTTGAATTTCTTTGTTTTAAGGCCAATCGAACTCAAAATCGATATCTGGGCATGCCTTTAGGTACTGAAGATGCATCCAATGCTAGAATTGAAAAAAGTGGCCGCCATCTTGAATTTCTTTGTTTTAAGGCCAATCGACCTCAAAATCGATATCTGGGCAGGCCTGTAGGTATAAAAGATGGATCGAATGTTAGAATTGAAAAAAGCGGCCGCCATTTTGAACTTCTTTGTTTTAAGGCCAATCGACCTCAAAATCGATATCTGGGCAAGCCTTTAGGTACTGAAGATGGATCCAATGTTAGAATTGAAAAAAGTGGCCGCCATTTTGAATTTCCTTGTTTTAAGGCCAATCGACCTCAAAATCGATATCTGGGCGGGCCTGTAGGTACAAAAGACGGATCGAATCTTAGAATTGAAAAAAGCGGCCGCCATTTTGAACTTCTTTGTTTTAAGGCCAATCGACCTCAAAATCGATATCTGGGCAAGCCTTTAGGTACTGAAGATGGATCCAATGTTAGAATTGAAAAAAGTGGCCGCCATTTTGAATTTGTTTTAAGGCCAATCGACCATAAAATCGATATCTGGGCGGGCCTGTAGGTACAAAAGACGGATCGAATCTTAGAATTGAAAAAAGTGGCCGCCATTTTGAACTTTTTTGTTTTAAGGCCAATCGACCTCAAAATCGATATCTGGGCAGGCCTGTAGGTATAAAAGATGGATCGAATGTTAGAATTGAAAAAAGCGGCCGCCATTTTGAATTTCTTTGTTTTAAGGCCAATCGACCTCAAAATCGATATCTGGGCAGGCCTGTAGATATAAAAGATGGATCGAATGTTAGAATTGAAAAAAGTGGCCGCCATTTTGAACTTCTTTGTTTTAAGGCCAATCGACCTCAAAATCGATATCTGGGCAAGCCTTTAGGTACTGAAGATGGATTCAATGTTAGAATTGAAAAAAGTGGCCGCCATTTTGAATTTCTTTGTTTTAAGGCCAAGCGACCTCAAAATCGATATCTGGGCAGGCCTGTAGGTACAAAAGACGAATCGAATGTTAGAATTGAAAAAAGTGGCCGCCATTTTGAATTTCTTTGTTTTAAGGCCAATCGACCTCAAAATCGATATCTGGGCAGGCCTTTAGGTACAAAAGTCAGATCTAATGTTAGACTTAAGAAAAGTGGTCGCCATTTTGTACTTCTTTGTTTTAAGACTGATTGGATTTAAGATAGATATTTGGGCTTGTCTTTTAGCCAAAAATAATTAATCTAGGTTGGAATTTTAAGAACTGCATTCCATGTTAAATGTTCTTGTTTTAAGGGCTATTGGTTTTAAAATCAAAATCCGCTGGACATGGCCACAAACTATAGTAGGTTTTAATTATAGCTCTTTTAAATAATATCACCATCAAAGCTTATTCAATTCTCTTCAATAACGATATCGCAGCTTTGTTATGTCGCAAAATAAGGAATTTGTCTTCGAATTTAAGAAGTGGCTCGTGGCAGCAAACAGCTAATAAAGTAAATTCTTCTGTGAAAGCATCAAAATCGGTTAAAAATCCTGGGGTCGTTAGCAATTCAACTATAGCTATAAGCATAATTAGCCGCGTAGTAGAAATTATCTTACTATATTTTTCTCCCCTACATCGTTATGCCCTGGTGGGTGGCCATTCAATTACTGTATCTTTTTTTTTTGAAGCTATACTTTAGGCGCGTTATGAAAAATTAATGGGAGTGAAATTTTACTATGCGCGCGCATGTGTGACACAACAATTCTCTCGGTTGTTTTTTTATAATTTTCCCCTTATAGGGAAGGCAAAGGGTTCAAGCCCATACAGCCTCGTCTTAAGTGGTATTATTGGTTGTCTTTTTTTTTAATTAATTATAAAATTTATTTGTTTACTTTTAAAATAGGAAATAATCAATAACAAATATGAAGATCGCGAATATGAATATCTATCTCGCGAAGAACCGACAACCGCTGGGGTAAACATGTTCTTGAGTGGAGACCGCGACTGGGCAAACGTAGTGTAGGACGCCCTCCAGCTAGGTGGGATGACGATCTACGAAAGACTGCAGGTAGATGCTGGATGCGGCAAGCTGAAGACAGGGCGCTATGGCGCTCATTAGGGGAGGCCTATGTCCAGCAGTGGACTGATAAAGGCTGATGATGATGATGATGATGAATAAATATTTTGAATTAAGAATCTTCTAATATTTAGTACAAATTATGTCATATATATCTATTATTCTCTAAATTCTATATTTAATAATTATATAATATAATTTATTTTTTTTAGTAAAAGGAGAAGGCAAAGGCGCTTAGCCATGCACCCTTGTCTGTTGTTGTTTTACCACACCCAAGAACTTTTTCAAAATTCAAAGGCCGAAGCCAAGACTGCAATTTTCCCAAACTATAAAGGTTAATGATGCCAAAGAAGTATAACTTCTCACGCGCGTACACAAGTACACGCCCGGTTTTTTTTTAATTTACCCCCCCTTCACCAGACTTAAAAGGCTACTCAGGTTGATTACCTTATTAATATTTTTAAAAGTATTTAATTTTGATGAGATTGGGTATTGAAATTGTTAAATTAGCAAAAGTAACACCTCGATTTATTCTATTTGGCTAAAGACAAGCCCAAATATCTATCTTAAATCCAATCAGTCTTAAAACAAAGAAGTTTCAAATGGCGACCACTTTTATTGAGTCTAACATTAGATCTGTTTTTTACTATCGCCAAGTATCGATTTTGACGTTAATTGGCTTAAAATAAAGAAGTCCTAAGTGGTGGCCTCTTTTTTCAATTCCGACATTGGATCCGTCATTGGTAACTAAAGATATGCCCAGAAATCGATTTTGAGGTGAATTGGCATTAAAAGAAAGAAATTAAAAATGGCGGCCACTTTTTCAATTCTGACAATGGATCCGTCTTTTGTACCTAAAGCCATGCCCAAACATCGTTTTTGAGGTCAATTGACTTAAAACAAAGAAATTCAAAATGGCGGCAACTTTTTTCAATTCTGACATTGGATCCATCTTTTGTGCCTAAAGGCCTGCCCAGATATCGATTTTGGGGTCGATTGGCCTTAAAACAAAGAAATTCAAAATGGCGGCCACTTTTTCAATTCTGACATTGGATCCGTCTTTTGTGCCTTAAGGCCTGCCCAGATATCGATTTTGAGGTCGATTGGCCTTAAAACAAAGAAATTCAAAATGGTGGCCACTTTTTTCAATTCTAACATTGGATCCGTCTTCTGTGCCTGAAGGCCTGCCCAGATATCGATTTTGAGGTCGATTGGCCTTAAAACAAAGAAACTCAAAATGGCGGCCACATTTTTCAATTCTGACATTGGATCCGACTTTTGTACCTAAAGGCCTGCCCAGATATCGATTTTGAGGTCGATTGGCCTTAAAACAAAGAAATTCAAAATGGCGGCAACTTTTTTCAATTCTAACATTGGATCCGTCTTTTCTACCTACAGGCCTGCCCAGATATAGATTTAGAGGTCGATTGGCCTTAAAACAAAGAAACTCATAATGGCGGCCACATTTTTCATTTCTAACATTGGATCCGTCTTTTCTACCAACAGGCCTTCCCAGATATCGATTTTGAGGTCGATTGGCCTTAAAACAAAGAAATTCAAAATGGCGGCCACTTTTTCAATTCTGACATTGGATCCGTCTTTTGTGCCTAAAGGCCTGCCCATATATCGATTTTGAGGTCGATTGGCCTTAAAACAAACAAATTCAAAATGGTGGCCACTTTTTTTCAATTCTAACATTGGATCCGTCTTTTCTACCTACAGGCCTGCCCAGATATCGATTTTGAGGTCGATTGGCCTTAAAACAAAGAAATTCAAAATGGCGGCCACTTTTTTAAATTCTAACATTGGATCCGTCTTCAGTACCTAAAGACCTGCCCAGATATCGATTTTGAGGTCGATTGGCCTTAAAACAAAGAAATTCAAAATGGCGGCCATTTTTCTCAATTCAAGCATTAGATCCGTCTTTTGTAACCAGATATATCCAAATTTCGATTTTGAGGTCAATCGACCTCAAAATAAAGAAATTCAAAATGGCGGCCGTCTATGCCAAACTTCACAATGTTTCTGAATATTTTAGTGACCATTGATCCATAATAAATAAGTAAATAAATAATTTCAAAATTCGTACTAAAATAATTTTATGGTGTATAAATTAGAACACCCTTTACACTCAAAATCCGATTTTTTCAAATGTATGGGCGGCACGCACGCGTCTTTTACGCAAACTGAGCCCGGCATTCCAGGGGTTAAGACATTTAACTTAAACACTGATTGGTGATGTTATCACAACTCACTATTAAAAGTCTGTGAAGCAAGACGACACTGATATTGTTCAGAGTTACATTGGATTATTACAGAAGAAATGTATCTTATGTACGGAAAATGTTCACGAAGTTATTTGTTATTATGTACGTCTGTGGGAAATAATGGCATTTACAGTCGATATTTTTAAAAACATGTCCCTGGCGTCGTACAGTGTTTTAAGGAATTTTTGGTAGCGGGAAAAACTTTTTACACGGGCGAAGCCGCGAGCAACACCTAGGGTCATATATTTTATTTTGTTGTAATAGCTGTGTTAATTTATAATTTTTTGTTAAAATATTTAAACGAACAAAACTAGTATTTATGAGCGTATCGCTAACGTCGTAGAATCAATAAAACTGTCGCAATCAAACACTTATCATGATGTTCTTTAGATTAAAAACAGGACAACTACTTCACTCTTCAGTGAAACAAAGAAAAGAAACGATGAATTAACAAATTAGGTACTACAAAGTAGAAATGCACCCATACATGTTTAATGTTCTCTATTTACTTACTTTTAGGTTCTTATATTTAAGTATACTGATTACAATAATATATTATTTCCCAAATTTTTAAATTTTTAAAATAAAACAAAATAAAATACTTTATTTATCACATAGGCGAACATAGTTGCACTTATGATATGTCAAGATACATTCAATTAATAATTTTTATTACAAATAGTCACTTATATAACTAAAGACATATTCAAAGGGATCAAAATTAATGTAAACTAAATATAAAGAAGCCAAGCTCGGGCTGGCAGGAAAGAGATAAAAAAAGAATATTTTTTATTAAAATTAATGGGAGGCACGCGTCGCGATCCTCACCGGTGAGGACACTACAGGCCCTAGCCTAGCTAACCTACCAGCCTTTCACTAGCTACCTAAGCGATGAGTACCCGAAGAAGGAAGGCAGAAAGAAACTCCGGGCTTAATTTTTTGTCATCAATTGTCCATTAAATCTTTATATATATATTTTTTCTTTTTTTTCCAAATCTTTTGCATACAAAGTCAGATTAGTTATATAAGCTAATGCACACACATCACCGTTAAATAAGGATAAAATACAATTGAAGGAAATTTACAAACACAATACACTATACCTTATAATAAAATGAGAGACCAAAAATAAATAAATATAAACGGTGTACAACGTGCATACGCCTACATTTACAAACATAATTTTTGTTGATTAATTATCCGAATTTGAACATCAATACGCACAATTAAAATAATTTATAAGTTTAATAACAGGCAAGCGCAACACTGATCGGTCGGTCGTCATTAACAAAATGATAATATGTCAACGCGAGAATAACAATATAATGATTATAAAATGTCAAATAATAATTTAATATTAATTACTAGCTTTTGCCCGCGGCTCCGCCCGCGTGAATGAGTTTTTCCGGGATAAAAGTCCCGCTTTATATTTTCCCGGGATAAAATCCAGGACATGATCTACCCCTGTGCCAAATTTCATCGAAATCCGTTCAGTAGTTTTTGCGTGAAAGAGTAACAAACATCCATACATCCAGACATTCTTACAAACTTTCGCCTTTATAATATTAGTAGGATGAACATACTTATATCAAACATACATTCCAACATTTATATATTATTATAGCTTTTGCCTGCGGCTCCGCCCGCGTTAAAAAGTTTTTCCGGGATAAAAGTCCCGCTTTATAGCCTATGTGTTAATCCAGGACATGATGTACCCGTGTGCCAAATTTCATCGAAATCCCTTCAGTAGTTTTTGCGTGAAATAGGAACAAACATCCATACATCCAAACATCCATACATTCTTACAAACTTTCGCCTTTATAATATTAATAGGATTAATAGACCTGTTTGATTTCCAAAGATAAATAAATGTTTTAGCATACCTACTCGATTAGTAGCAATGTAACCACTGACATCATTTTTTTTGCAACGTTTACATAAGGCAAGTTTTCACACCGTCGACGATAATATAGACATGTCGTGTATATTATTATCCACGTAACACCTTATATTAACTTGAATTACATAAACGAAACGTACCTAACATTTTACATTTATACCACTCATCGTCAATCTAATCTCTAAATTACATAACATCATTAAATACGACACTGACACGAAACTCTACGTGCCCTATCGACAATTTGTAATAGATGTCAGAAGATTACTAACGCGCACGCGAATTTGAACTTTATGCAGCGGTAATAAATTACACCATTTTATTTAGAAAACGTTTGTATGGGAAATAGAAAAATGCTGTTTTGAGGATTTTCCCGGCAATTATTTGAATTTTTCCCACCTTTTAAACCTTCCCTAGACCTTCACGAATAATTCAAGACCAAGATAAGATAAATCCGTTCAGCCGTTCTCGAGTTTTAGCGAGACTAACGAACAGCAATTGATTTTTATATATATATAGATATATAGATAGATAATGTCAATATTGTAGATGGATACACCTAACATATTTAATGCAATCAACTTCTAATATGTGTTAACATGGTTCGATATTGTGTGCAGGACTAATTTTCCAAACTGTCTGATCATCAAGATAATCCGATACATTATAATACCCCTTAGACATTAACTGGCGTTTAACGTAACATTTGAATTTGTGTCCGGGTAGACTGGTTATTTCGGAGAGAAGTCTATTATAAAATTTAATTCCATTTGCTAAATATGATTTACTCGTTTTACAGAGCCTAAAATTTGGAACAACTAGTTTATTCTTATTTCTAGTGTTCAGACAGTGCAAGTCACTGTTTTTCATGAAAGCACTAAGGTTTTTGCGGACATACATAATATTCTGAAAAATGTATTCGGCCGGCAAAGTCAGTATATTGATCTCCTTAAACAGTTCTCTAAGAGAATCGCGAGAGCAAAGGTTATAAATGGCACGAATAGCTCGCTTCTGTAAGATAAAAATGCTCTGCAGATCTTTTGCAGAACCCCACAGAAGAATGTAATATGACATAATACTGTGGAAGTAAGCAAAATATACCAATCTTGCCGTAGCCACGTCAGTTAAATGTCTAATTTTCCTAATAGCAAAGACGGCAGAACTCATTTGCTTGCAATTTTTTGAATGTGGGGTCCCCATTGCAATTTATTATTGACTGAGACCCCGAGGAAGACCGTTGAGGGTACTAAATCTAGTTTATTCCCGTCTAAATCAATATTTAGCTTGATTAATGTTAATGTAATGACTATACATATACATAATATAATAATTATATTATACGCACGCATATAATATAATAATTATACATACTACATAATATATAGGTTCTTAAACGACAAATAAAGACACTTTTATGTTTTTCTTTTTAGAAGTTTTTGTGTCGGGGGATACTTAAATTTTATTGTTTCGATTTGTTGCCTTTAGTTCATTATTTATATCGATAGAGTGTAAGTAAGTATTATATCTGTCTATTTCTCGGTAGTGTACCGACTTCCGCCTTGAATTGTGATGCTCCGCATGTTGACAAGACAGTTCTAGGTAATGTGCATGCTTAGTTTTTCTCATACCTCACACAATAGCACTGTAATTAACAATATGGTTTTGATGTAATATGTTGCTATCATTGTACATCATAAAACATATATTAATTAGGTATAAATTGTATAAATTGTGTTTCTTGGTACATAATAATTATGAGTTAACTATGTAGTAAGCAATGTAATTAACATGAATTATTTACCATTGTAAAGAAACAAATTTGTGTACAATATATATTTTGATCTGGAATCCATTTTACTCTACATTTGTGTTACTGTGATTAAAAATAAAAGTTGTATTACATGCCTTAATCACTAAGAATTAAATCCATTCTCATTTCAGTACTACGGGGTATCGCCATTTCGGGTATATGTAATCTTTTAATGAGTTGATATTATATTTAACCCAATGTAACTCCGGTATATTGCTTGACGTTGAGTTAGCAACCAAAAATCCTCAACATTTAAAAGTTTCACATATGTATAATATACTGCCACTACACTAAAATTCAGAAGACAACATCTATAACAAGCGGCCAGCAATCATAGGTACTTATAAAGTGCCGTACCGTTCCAGGACATAGCGGCAGGTCTGCTGCTGTCCTCCTGGTTATTGCTGGTGCTGATCCCGCTAGTGGACTCGCTGGACGGGTTCCTGCTGACGTCGCAGTTCGCGCCGCTGCTCGTAATCTCCGTCTCCATACTTGTTATCGTATACCACCCTAACGCTGATAAGTGGACGCCTACCAGGTAGGTTTTAAATTTACATTTAGCGATTGTACAGTAGGTTTCTTACAAATAAAAATCTTAGTGTTCCCGGATGATTTTTAGATTATTATTTTTTTAGTTACATATGAATTTGATTTCAGATGAAGTAACTTTTTCAGATTATAACAGAAGAAAATTATGGATAATTATAATTAAAGAACGCAACCTAGATCAATTTATTAGAAAAGTTTGTTGATAGTTCTACGTTATTCCACGAGATAGGCGAGTTAGTAAGCTCAAATATATTCCAATACTACGATAACGTAAAAGCACATTGGAGATCTAATAAAATTATATACCTACCACAATGAACGTAAAGATCACATAATATTTCATACATAAAACTTAATTAAACTTCACCGTCCCGACTCCTTACAGAGGCGACACGACAATGATAGTCAGTGTGTGCGCGGGCATCCTGACCGGCTCGTGGACCAACTACCAGCTCGGCAACATGACAGCGAGTCCCCTGGGCCCACCCTACCAAATCATCTGGCCGTCAGTCGAGATGCTGGGTTGCACCATCCTGCGGACCATACTGGGATTCTGCGGCGTCCTAGCCACAAGAGCCATAGGAAAATCAGTATCGTACGCTTTCATATGCGCGCTACTCGGTAAAGACAAGAACGAGCTGCGAAACTCCGAAGACAGTCTCAACAACAAGCACAAAATCATAGTGGAGTTGAGTTATAAATACTTTACATACGGTATGATAGGGTTCAACACCACGTACGTGTTTCCCAACGTGTTCCATTTGCTGCGGATCAACAGGCCGACTTACTACACAGAGATTTAGATCAGTTTTATGATCGCCGCATCTGTTGCGCTATGGACAAATCTAGCGGAGTTCTACCTGTATCTCGAGAGATGGCGCTGTTATATTTTCCACGGTTTATTGTGTGAAAGTCGCCGCGATATCTGTTTAGGTTTGTCATGAAAGTTATTAATTGGTGTAACTATAGGATTGTTATTGTTGCAGAAGTTTTCATAAGTCGCAGGTGCTGTAGAGTAACGTGTTTATAATTATAATGGATTTTGAAACATTAACATTTGAAAAGTGAAGTTGTCCTGTCGTAAATACTTTATTTATGTACGTATCATTCCAACTATAGAAGATCGATTCCCGAGACCATAATTCTATCAAACCTCAAAGGAACTAAAAATGTGTTCCGTATATAAACAATAGGGTAGTTGACTACTTTTTTTTAAATAGATTTATCAAAAATGTATGCCATCCAAAATCTAACGGAAAAATAATATTCAAAATTGGGGCAATAATTAGCTTTGAAATTTGGTGGAAGGGGTAGTTGTTAAATAACAGTAATATTACACTGTGACGTCACCAAGAGTCGCCGGCCATAACGCGGCGTGCGTGCGAAAGAGATGCGCGAAATGCGCCATATCCCCTCGTCCCCAGTTTGGAGCACAACAATATGAATAACTGCTTTATATTTCAACCAATTTTGATGCTGATTTCGCAGAAGAATTTCATTTTCCGTATTATTTTCTGTTACATATAAAATAATGTACAGAATAGAACATAGGAAACTACCCTATTATTACTTATGACCAGTATTTTCCAGAGCGTAGTTACCGTGTTCAGAGGTTTTATATTTTTGACAATTTCGGAGATTTTATGAAAAAAAAAAACTTCAATACTATTCAAACGTATAGCTACACTTAATGTATTGTATAGTCACAATGTCTTTAAAGCACCAAAACGACATCACGTTATCTTATATTTAGACGCACCGCGTGCGAAATGAATGTTATAAATACTGTATATAATTTATTGTTAAATATTATAAGTGTTATAGAATGTGCCTTATGAAGAAGCACCACGGGAGTAAATGGGTGTAAAGATGGTTTGGCTGGCATCTTTAAAGCCAACTTTGATTCAAGCTTGGATTCTGGCTCGTTTAAAAATGATAAAAATGGTTTTGGCGTAATTATTTCTGAAATTGTTTTCTAATGTACCTGAACCAAGAATGTTATACCCATATGGATTTTTCATTCCGTTCAACAAACTGAAGAATAAAATGTGACGTCACAGCTGTCTGCTGTCTCTCTCTTTAGAGTGACAAAGGTTTATTTTCAAAACCAGGACGTAACATAATTAACTGTCCTTAATAATATGATATGATATAATATGGCTGCCTCGGTGGCGTAGTTGTATTATGGTACGACTGCAATGCTGAGATCTCGGGTTCGATCCCCGGGTTAGTCGGGTCGGGCAAAGTGATTATTTTCCATTCAGTATCAGCTCGGAGTCTGGAATTTGTACACGATAAGGCGATAGGCTCGCCCCCTATCACAGCATGGAACGGAATAACGGCAAAAAGTGGGTGCACTAATTGCACCTCTGTCTACCCGGGGGATAAGAGGCGTGAGTGTGTGAGTGTGTAATAATATGATATCGCACCATAATATTTATTTTTATCTTTATAAAGTAATGCGGTTTAAATTAATTATGAAAACCAACTACAGCGGCTAGTAATAGTTGATATTTAAAAAATATAATTAGAGTTAGAAAGTTTATTCCAAACAAAATTGGCATATTTACATACTTTATTGGTATGTGTAGTTCGGAACTACTAGTTCCACTTACATAAAAAAAATACCTCACCACGCGGTGGTGAATTCAGTGGCGGCCTTGGAGGAGGGGGGCGAACCAGGCAACCGCCTGGGGCCTCGCAGTTACAGGGGCATCTTGCACCTCCTTGGGGGCCCGTTTTTTGGCACCTTACTTACAAAGCTGTTAAAAAAAAATATTTGCTTCGCACGGGGCCCCGCGTGCTTTTTTTTTGCTCGGCACACAGCCTCACATTGTATATGTTTTACTTTCCCCCGCGACTGGATATGTTCACGTTGTTTGCCGGCCTTTATAACCAAATATGGAGACTGTAAGGTTAGACAGAAAAACATTGGGATATTTAAAAATGAAAACTACACACACACACACACACACACACACACTCACGCCTGTTATCCCCGAAGGGGTAGGCAGAGGCACAACTAGTGCACCCACTTTTCGCCGTTATTCCGTCCCATGATGTGATAGGGGGCGAGCCTATCGCCGTATCGGACACAAATTCCAGACTCCGAGCTGATACTGAATAGAAAAGCTCAATATCACTTTGCCCGACCCGGGGATCGAACTACAGTTATTGTTAAATTTAAATATAATAAAAAAAAATAAAAAACATACTCATAAAAGTAAACAATCATACATGAACAAAATAATACACATTTAGGAAGTTAATAACCTAATTTTCAGTGAGTAATTTTGAAATATTACGAATATCTATTTTGTGTGATTTTACAATTTTTTCAAGTATTCTGCGAACATTTTTTCTGTAATTATCCACTATAATAAATATTGTGTTTTAGAGATATTCTACTATGAGTTGTGTAATTCATGGTTGCAGAATTATTTGCAATCCAACATCTAGTGTGAAATTCCATAGGTAAGTTGATTGTAAACAAAGTTGTGTAGATATTTATAGCAAAAGTAATAAGCACGTGGATGTTTTACAAACTACAATACTAAATAAATTCTTGTTTGAGAGCCATGGAATCAAAAATTAACGCTACATTCTGCGGGTGAGGTTTCTTCCTTAAATTTATTTTTAATATTCTAAAACTTCTGTGAAGAAGCCAACAAAACTATTAAAGTTTGCTAAAGATCACCATAATGTGCTCTCTTTCGGCAAATAAATCTTTGAATTTATAAAAACAAAATTGTTTTCGGCGACTAAAGGTGTAATGTTAAAACAAAAGTCTTTATGTCATCACTATATGTAATTTTTCTTTGCTTGCTATTTGGAATATACTTTTAAAAAAAATCTCAAATGTTAGCAAAATTTCACTGCAAAATATTTTCAATTTCAGACTGTAAAGTATAATCATGAACAACTTTAGTAAGAAATAACTTGTCATTAATTTTCTTCTTTTATCTCTTCATCTTCTGCTGCAATACTGTCTTTTATTTCTTCTAATTTATTTCACGGGATGTCTTCACATTTACTGATATATTGAAATCTTTCAAGTCTTGACGTTTCAATGGTGGTTCATATTCATTTCGCTGACATATAATGTAAAAAGTAAATATCAATCAATAATAATATATTTAAGTACCTATATATTTTAGACAGAGGCAGAGGTGCCATTTAGTACACTCAGATATCACCCAATGTACCGCCGTTATAAAATTTGGTGGGTCGCAAGCTTAATGCCCTATCCTACTAATCTTACTAATATTATAAAGGCGAAAGTTTGTAAGAATGTCTGGATGTATGGATGTTTCTTTCATGCAAAAACTACTAAACGGATTTCGATGAAATATGGCACACGGGTAGATCATGTCCTGGATTAGCACATAGGCCACTTTTCATCCCAGTAAAATATAAACAGTGACTTTTATCCCGGAAAAACATTCACGCGGGCGGAGCCGCGGGCAAAAGCTAGTAAATAATAAAGTCTAAGTGGATCATAATTATACCAGTGAAATGATAAAAAATAATATACTTACAGCATGAGTTTCTGGTAATAAATAATTATTTTTGACATCTACTGCCATATTCCGAGAAGTAGAAGACACATTATCACATTCAGAATCATAATCTTCTGTCTTTAAATGTAGACTAGTAATTCTTGCAGACATCAAATTGACCTTTTAATGGTATTTATATTTAACCACGTTTTTGCTTATCCAGATCTTTAAGAAATCTGTAAAGAGTAATACAAACTCGACTTTATTTTAAATAAAAGTTTCAATAAATCAATGCTGGATACACTGAGAACTCGATTGTAACTGTTGATCCTCAGTTTTTATTTACGATGATTATTTAAAGATTAATAGGCTTTATAATATTCATTAGTAAGGCGGCTAGTATTACAAATACTCTAGCACCATCGTGAAACCGGTCCACCAAAGCTTACACCATGGTCACCCTAGCCTCTTGTTTACATATACTATTTACAATACAAAAAATCACATTTAACATTACGTTAATATGAAAAAAGTAGTCATATATAAAGCAAATCACATTAAGCGAGGTTTTTCTACAGTTCATTTATAAAATATTCACGTATTTTATTACGATTCGTATAAATATTGATAAAATTATAATATTTACACAATATTGATTACAATAAACTTACCTGTAGAATTTCACACTAAATTATGGATATCAAATATTTCTGCAACCGTGAACTACACAATTCACATTAAAATATCACTAAAACACACTTATTATTGTAGATAATTACAGAGAAAATTTCGAAGTGAACATTTATTTGACAACTATATTGTCATCGAACTTAACGTTTTATAACAGTGTTGCCGAAATATGTATTCGCAATTACCAATTAAATGAGGAAATTTTGTTTAACTAAAATGTTAATAAGGATAAAAAACCTTAAGGATATCTTATTCAACAAGAATAATTCTGAAATGAAAATAGTACTTATATCATTATATAAGATATGTTGGAAATATTTATATATATATGATTGAGACGACAATAACGGTATTGATATTTTTTTATGGGTGGGGAAATAATCCGTAAGCTTTGGCAACATAGGTTAAAGAGTGAGTGAGATAGAAGAGAGCTCAAAAGGTAATTTTTTTGTCTTCACACAAATGTGTGTACCGAGGCCTCCAGTAGATATATTATAAACTTCTTGACCTGAACAGATGGAAACCATAAAAACGCTCCAAAGAGGAAATTCAACATTAGAACAAAAAAGGAGAAACAAAAGCCTGTTATCATTTAAAAGTATAATTGGTTTAAATCAGTGACTAGTTTGTCATAATTATATTAGTCATATTATTATGTTTAAGATTTTAAGGTTGAATTTCAATTGTTATATAGTTTATAAATATCTACTCTAGATCCAAATTGTCGATCATATTACGTAAGGTTGTCATTAAGAAACTCTGTCAGTGGTTTTCCAAAGTGCGGGTTGGTGCTGGAGTGCCTATTTCTATAATTTATTATGGTATAAGTTAGTATTACTAAAAATGTTATGTAAAATTTTATTACACAATGAACAATATGGGTTTGAGAATGCTTTCGTGTAACTCAAAGTCTTCAATGTTTCCTATCATGATCATGATTACAACCAAAAATCAAGTACCTGCTGTTGTTCGTATTTTTGTTATGTTTGTTTTTTAGCGCGTCGTGTTTTGTGTATGAGATCCGAGTGCACTTGAAAACATGTACGCGCCCGTCGGCAACGTGTTTAATCTGTGTCCGCTATACCATCAATACATTAAGAAAATCAAAACGATGTTCTTACATCTTCGAACATACATCACCTAAAGTAGACGAATTCATGGTCGTATTTTATTGTGTAAAAAGCGTGTCCGTATTCGCGAATATGGAAATTATAATGTTCTTTACATCACTAGTAATTGTAATAACTGCTAGTTGTCTGTATGCGGCAAGAGGGAGTACGTCCGCTATAGCGAATCGTCATTCTTATCCGCTCTGAATATGTTGACTCACAACACAACCTTCGGTAACTATGGAGTTTATACAGGTGAACTCTTCCAGTGGGTGTGGATGGCAAAATCCGAAACTATGAGGAATAGCTAAAAACGCTCAATAGAGTCTGGGGGGCGAGTTTGATAATAACTAGAACTGTATCATTGGATTTTGAAAAAAATATGCTTAGCCCGGAATCGAACTCGTTGATTTTGGCAAAAAAATAACACACTATCATTACACCATTCCCTTGTGTCGCTAATAAGGATCAAATCCTGGGAAGTAATGACGTATGGCAAACTAGAGGAAGGGGCTCATTTCTAACAAATATTATTTTAATTTTCTTATGTTCAAAATTCACTCTGTATATAAATTAACTCGAAATGATCAATAGGGATTGTTTAATAATATTACTCTCTACGCCTCATACAGGTGACTAGCATTTGTGCACGAACAAAATAATTGTAAACATCACTAATTTATTGGGTATATTTAAAGTGTTCTTTATGTATGTGCAATATAGCTGGAGATTTATGCATTCCATACAGCCTCACTAATCTATGCAGAAATATTCTTATTCGCAAACTATTTATAAGTTATATCTATCCTTAAGTAATAAATGTGTTGTCGCTGTCCCTCCCGGGGCTCTGTACGTATTAAGCAATTCCGAACAAACTGAGAATACAGGAACAAACTTGTGTATATTATAACAGTTACAGTATTGCCAAGTTTTATTGTAGTGCATGCTCGCCTTGAGTACGACGCTGGAAGTCTCAAAAGTCCATAGACTATCTGGACCCCTCTGCCCAACCAACACATGAAATAATAAAGTAATGTAATATGTACTGCGCCTGTAACCTTATTACATTCGGTTTTCTTTGTTGTTGCAGTAAATAAATAAATAAATATAAGAATTTTCCAAATAGGTCAATAAATGACGGAGTCCTGAGGTAACAAACATTAAAAAAAAACATACACGTTGAATTGAGAACCTCCTCCTTTTTTGAAGTCGATTAAAATGTGACTGTCAAACACTAGTTAATTAAGTTAATTAAAACATTGATACGATAAATGGTCAATTATTCACACATTTTATTGTGATAAATATTATTGTAAATATAAGCCCCTTGGGATGAGGAAACATAAACATGTTTTTAATCTACGCTTATTAGAAACTAATGTTGTTCCTATATTGTAATGAGATTAGTTTTTACAAAGTTTGGATAACAGGAAGTACCTACTATTACGCAGTATGTTATAAACATATTTAATTATTGGCCATAAAAGCCGCGAAAAGTTTATGCGTTTCTTTGATTTAATTTGGCGCAATTTTTTCGACTGTCATGTAAACTGAAACCATGGGTTTGCAATGCGAAAAATTGGGTTGGTAGTAGAAACGATTGTAGCTATAATAAAGTTACAGCTGAAAAATTTACAGAAAAAATATCATGGGGCTCAGAATGTGAAAAAAAAAAAACGATGCATCTCCGCTTCGTTTTATTGTGGTTGGTTGAGAGACTGACGGATCGGTATTTTGGCTAAGCCCCCTGAACTATGAAAGCGTGCGTAGTTTTCGATCTGCAAACCGCATAAAACCCATTTCAGACTACGCTAGTATTTTAGTCGAGTACCAGACTGTCCCGTTCTCACACAAAACAGTGCAACTCCTGAGAGCCTGGATCTGCATTGGCACGCATTTTAGTCGAGTGGTGTGTAATTTAGAAACTAAAAGTATTTGAACACCAAAACTGTTTTAGTAGGGTATTTGACTCGTCAAGCCCCGCTACGGACGCCGGCGTCCGAGTATATAGAGTTTCCCCATACTTCTATATAATATATAAGCGGGGTTCGACGGGTTAAGCTAATAAAATAATAGTTTAAAAAAGCTAAAAAACACGAGTTATAGAAAATCGAACTAAAAAATCACTACATAGTATAAAACAAAGTCGCTTCCCGCTGTCTGTCCCTATGTATGCTTAAATCTTTAAAACTACGCAACGGATTTTGATGCGGTTTTTTTAATAGATAGAGTGATTCGAGAGGAAGGTTTATATGTATAATACATGCATAATATACTAGAGGAACATTGATAATTTTAGAGTTTTCTAATGTGATACATACATATACACTCACGCCTGTTATCCCCGAAGGGGTAGGCAGAGGCGCAACTAGTGCACCCACTTTTCGCCATTATTCCGTCCCATGATGTGATAGGGGGCGAGCCTATCGCCATATCGGGCACAAATTCCAGACTCCGAGCTGATACTGAATAGAAAAACTCAATATCACTTTGCCCGACCCGGGGATCGAACCCGAGACCTCAGCTTTGCAGTCGTAAGTTCTAATGTGATGTCGTAAATAAACACATTTTTTTTGCGCTTACATTGCAGACGCTGGCTAAACTCTACGAGATAGATCTAAATAATGTACTACACTATTGTACACCTTAAAAAGGTCTATAAAAAAGTCCCCGATGGTATATGTCTATCTCTTAGGGATAACCCACAATAACCATTTTGTATCCTTTACTTTTGACGAGAAATAATGGCTTATTTACGAAGCGATTTTAAGCAATGCAGCATTAATCCATATCCAATTAAGTACCATAAATACATTGCGCATTTAATATAAATCAATTTGGCCCTGTACAACATTTAATTTCAATAAATATTTTCGAAGATATCACAGATTTAAAATGCCAGGGACATAGCGGTTGCGGCGGTACCGGCGCGTGCCTATAAATGAGAAAAAGTATGGAGATAGTTCGAGATGCAGAGGAGGACATAGGCTACTTTTATCCCAGAAGAACATAACTCGGGAATTTTATAGCGTTTTTTATTTCTCGCGAGTGGGGCCGTCACGGCCTAACCACTGAACCGATTTTGATGAATGACAGACTATTTTTTATCTTTTTATTTTTAAGGATATTTCCTTACATCATTACAAATTATAAAACAAAGTCCCCCTAACGCATCTGATTGAACACGATAAACTCAAAAACTACCCAACGCATTTTCATAATATGTCTTTCACCAATGGATGGTGTGATTCAAGAGGAAGGTTTATGTGTATATTACATAAAAAAAATTGTATGACAAAAAAAAAATTTCAATAAGTATGTAATATTATGCTTTGCTACCTGTGCGAAGCCAGGGCGGGCCGCTAGTTGAAAATAAATTTGAAGTAACGTAAAGAGGAAAAGAAAAATTCCTATAAAAAATGGTGGGGTTCATAGTTGTAAATATTTTATTGGCAGATAATATGAGTAGAAGGATCATTTTGGTTAATATCTTAAAAAGCACCCCACATTTTTTCTCAATCAATTAATCAAATCAGCCCTTCTCCACCCACTGCTGGGTATAGGCCTCCTCTCTATCACGCCACTCTTTCCGGTTTTGTGCGCATCTCATCCACTGCTTTCCGGCACACCTTACGATGTCATCTGACCATCGGGCTGGTGGTCTGCCTCTCTCTCTGTGGCCGTTCCTCGGGTACCACTCGGTGAGTGCCTTGGTCCACCTGTCGTCGTCCCGTCTAGACAAGTGACCCGCCCATCTCCACTTCAGCTTGGCGATACGTGTGCCTACATCTTCAACTTTTGTGCGTCGTCGAATTTCTATGTTTGGCACACGATCTACCAAGTGAATACCTAGCATGGCCCGTTCCATGGCTCGCTGAGCTACGCGGATCTTATAAATATGAGTTAGAGTGAGGGGCCATGCTTCGGCTCCGTAGGTGAGTATAGGCAGCACACATTGGTTGTAAACCTTGGTCTTTAGGCATTGTGGCATTTTTGACTTAAGGACGTCATCTAGTCTACCGAAAGCAGCCCACCCAAGCTGGATTCGCCTAGCGATCTCCATCAACTGAGAACCCTGGTCGAAAGACAATCGATGACCAAGATAAATGTAGTGCTTAACTGTCTCTATGGGGCAGTTATTAACGACGATCTTTGGCGTTCGTGGTTGGTTGGCCATAATCTTGGTCTTGGTCATGTTCATCTTCAAACCAACGCTCTCAGACGCTTCGTGGAGCTCATTCAGCATGAGTTGGAGATCTGCAGTGGTCTCAGCTATAAGTACGAGATCATCGGCGAATCGTAGGTGCGACAAGTGGCGTCCGTTTACATTGACTCCTCTTTCACTCCAATTAAGGATCTTTATTACGTCCTCCAAGAGGCAAGTCAATAGCTTTGGTGAAAGAGTGTCACCTTGCCGCACGCCTCTCCCAATCGGGATGAGATTGGATAACCTGTGCATGCGCACCTGCATTGTGGCGGTGTTATATAATTCCCGGAGGATATCCACATAACGCTTGTCAATACCACAGCGATGGAGAGAGTTGAACACAGCCCAGTGTTCAACACTGTCGAAAGCCTTTTCATAATCGAGGAAGGCTAAAAACAGGGGTCGGTTATATTCCCTGCATTTCTCCATGAGCTGCTTGACAGCGTGTATGTGGTCCATAGTGGAGTAACCACTTCGGAATCCCGCCTGTTCTACAGGTTGGTAATCTTCGAAATAGCGAGACATTCTATTACACAGAACTTTGGCAAAAAGTTTATATACTTGTGAAAGAAGGCTAATGGGGCGATAATTTTTTAGTTTCGCTCTGTCACCCTTTTTGTGCAATATTGAAACAGATGCATTTTTCCAGGCCTTAGGCGAATTACCCCCGGACAGAACTTTATTGAAAAGTACTGCCAACGCTTTAAGTAATGGAGCTCCACTAGCTTGTAGCATTTCCACATAAACTCCGTCCTCCCCAGATGCTTTCCCGTGTTTCATGTGGTTCAAGGCAAATTCAATCTCATTTTCCATGATTGGTGGCATCAACTCATCATTGAGGCGCTCAATCGGAAGTGCTCTTGGGTCTGTAATGTCTGGGGATTCCGTTTTCTACAGTAAAATATATTTTTTTTTCTTATTTACACTATTCTTAATTCAAATTTATTATTTTTTCTATTTTTTAGTTCGATTTTCTATAAAGCGTGTTTTTTAGTTTTTTTTAACTATTAATTATTTATTTTTAATTTTTTAGTTCTGTTCTAAGAGTTTAACAGAATATGTTAAAAAAAACGAAAGCGCCATCTTATAACAAGTAGTCTGCGTAAACATCTTAAAAAACGTGAAAAATAGAGATAAAGGGCCTAAAAATATGAGCGATGGCTCATTCGATTCGTAATCACCTCTAGAAAAATGTTTTTGAAGGATTTTGGTGCAGGTTAAAAATTGCAATTGTTATTAACAAAATAAGATGAAAAAAAAATGATATTTCGTTTTTTGTTAATAACTCGTAAAATATTAACATTTAAGCAATTTTGAAAAAAGCTCGTTAAAGAGGAGGAAAATTCCAATAAAAAAGCCCTAACTCCCGGAATTCTATCTCCATTATTTATAATTTTAACTACACGTTGAAAATAGGACTCCGCGCGGCAATTACGGCATGCCCCCGCTGCCGCCAAAAGTGAGTTCAGCAATAAAAATAATTTATTAATAACATAAAATGTGATTTTGAAAATTTGTAAAAAATCTAGTATCTTCTTAACACTTGAAAGAATCGAGCCCTGAAGAAAAAAAAGTTTAATTACCATTTTCAAAAAGTTATTCAATTGTTAACTAACCAATTTTTTCCCAATCTCCATTGGCATAAACAATGTGATGAAAGGTATGAATAATTGGCCTATAAATTTTAAACTTCGTGGAGCCCTTCTGATACATGTACTTTATAAGATCCTGCGGTAAATTTTCATTAAAGTTTATTAATTTGTTAATTATGATTGTTTATAACTATTGAAAAATTTAAAAATTTATAAAATTAAGTAGTATAAATAAACAGTAGTAACACCATACAGCACCTTGAGTTACAAAATACCTACTGTGTGGCATTCCACTGCGCTCGTCATCCTGAGACATTAAATGTTAAATCTCATTATCTCCAGTAGTTACACTAGCTACAATGTCCTTCAAACCGAAACACAACAGTGCATGCACACTGCTTCTTGGCGGTAGAAATAGACATTGCGGTGGTACCCACCCAGACGGAATCTTACATACGAGAGACCTACCACCGGTAAATGTTACAATAAAACATAGGAAAATGTAGAATATGTATATTTATTATAGGTATCGTAAAAATAATTCCACAACTGGGTAATCCCTACTGGAACGTTGTAACTAGTTTCCTTATTTTGTCATCAAGATACGCGTAGATAGCAAATTATTTGCCATTATATGTCCATTAATACGTAGGAGCCCAGGCTGTCTACGTTCCGAAGCAATTCCTACAGGCATTCTGTAATGCTAAGCAGCGTAATAATAAAGAAAATTCATATGTAAACTGTGTTGTCTACTCCGGCATGGAGTTTGCAAGCACCGTTATGTACGGTTTAAACTTTGCGTGGTTAAGTAGTAAATACTCAAAGGGTTTAAAGGACAAAGCGAGTGTAATTGTACATACATATACATGTATACTCACGCCTTTTTATCCCCGAAGGGGTAGGCAGAGGTGCACCTATTACACCCACTTTTCGCCATTATTCCGTCCCACGATGTGATAGGGGGCGAGCCTATCGCCACATCGGGCACAAATTCCAGACTCCGGGCTGATACTGAATAGAAAACTCAATATCACTTTGCCTGACCCGGGGATCGAACCCGAGACCTCAGCATTGCAGTCGTAGCATAATACAACTACGCCACCGAGGAAGTCAATTGTAATTGTAGGGTATAATA
This sequence comes from Lapara coniferarum, assembly GCA_949316025.1. NCBI lineage: Eukaryota > Metazoa > Arthropoda > Insecta > Lepidoptera > Sphingidae > Lapara > Lapara coniferarum. The sequence continues at coordinate 1,059,574 of OX438922.1, forward strand.
ATTTAATTAAAAGTGTATCTACTGGTTATATTCGTGGATAGCGTTGCTGCAGCTATCTACGAGCAGACATTAGCTATCGGGCTTTGTTATCAAGCGAAATGCGCGTTTCGACATCCAGTTTCATAAAAATTAATTGCTTCATATCATTTGTATATGATATGAAGCAATTAATTTTTATATGATATGACGGTAGACATGCTTCGTATGTACAGTCAGCACCATAAGTATCTGTACAAAATCTAATTTTCAATTCGTCTATGTACGCGTTAAGTTAAACTGTAACATTTTTCTTCGTTTGAAGTAAAGTAAATCTTTTTTATTTTATTTTTGTGAAAAGAAATAAAACGATGTAGGCAATTTTGAATTTGTTCAGCTATTTATGCTGGAGTCTGTACACAGTGGAATGTGGGTGCATTAGGAGCAACTCTGCCTAAACATTCGGAGATGAAGTTCGAGCTTACATCTGTATGCATGTAAATGTTTAACTTGGCAATATTACGAAATGTAAGAGTGGGATTTTGTGGTTTGTACGACAATGACATCATATTAAAATAATACGAGTGCAATGTGCAGCTCTGAAGCAATCAATTACCACAATAGTATGTGCTCATCGGTTTTTTGTAGTGTCGACTCCATGCGGAACATTGTACATAAAATATTCCTTTGATTAATTAAAACAAATGTGTACATATCATTCCATTTATAATAAATTATCAATTTTTATGTTTTTATTATTTTTATTGGTGCTTTTGTTATTTCACAAGTCGCTAACGAGCCTCTGCCCTGTCAGTGGGTCAGCTGAGATAGGTGATTTCCACCGTTCAAACATACACACAATACTGAAAGGAGTCAGCAGGGCCCGCTTTTAACTATTCGGCCAGGAGGAAGATTTTAAGGCGCTCTTATTCTCGTGACTTTTTTAGAACCTTTTTTTGTTTTGTAGCCAATAGCCTAACGTCGACGATTACATTTTAGACAGAATCTGTGGCGCCCTCCTAAGCCTTCGGCGCTCCCCCTGGGATCTGGCGTTATTATAAATGGTGTAGGGTCCAGATATATAGTCGACTCGCCACTAGACACTATTATGCCGGTCTGTTTTTAACCGGAAATATACAGGCTGACCCCGATGTATCGTGGTCGCTATCCGTGCGGATACATCATGCAACTGTCTTTCTACCACAAGTACCTAATAAAATAACTATACCAATACAAAATACCATTTAACATAAATCATATCTTAGGGAAAAAGATAAATTGTCTAATACGTAGGTACTATTACACAGATATAGTGAAGCTAACTAAAAGTTCTCTCACTCGGCCGTGTCCTTGAAATAATTATCTGCAGCCGCGCGGTACGTAAACACGCCATAGAGCTGCCGGCCGTCTAAAGTATTATTAATTTAATCTAAGATACTTAAGTTTCTTTCTAGTTTTGAGATTGTACATGCATATACCCCCTCATGCCTTTTATCCCCGAAAGGATAGGCAGAGGCGCAACTAGTGCACCCACTTTTCGTCGTGCGTATTCCGTCCGATGATGTGATAGGGGGGAGCCTATCGCCATTTCAGGCACAAATTCCACACACCGGGATGATACTGAATAGAAAAATCCAATACCACTGTGCCCGACCCGGGGATCGCACCCGGACTTTAGTATTGCCGTCGTACCGTAATACAACTACGCCACCGAGGCAGTCATATGAGATTTTCTTGTATGTGTGTTCTTCCTTTACCAATACTAAAAACCACTTGATTCCTTGCAAAGGCTTTTCAATTCGAATTGTCGATTATCCCAAATTCACTGACAAAGTGAAGGCTCTAGGTACGCGGAGAGACATCGGATGACGGATTCCTCTGTGTATTAGGTATACTCGCCTCTTCCACAGGAATGCTCTGCGGGACTGTTGGTATGGTGCCCGACTCACTATTTTAACACCGCACCATTTGTCATCGCAGCAGAGATCATACCACACACACTTCGTTGAATCAATCCGTAGTATCACGTGCTTTATACTATATTTTTTACCCGACTGCGAAAGGAGTATTTTTGGAGTGTGTGTATGTATGTATGTTTAAAAGAAAATAGTATATTTTGAAAACATTATTTTTTTGAGATTACTTTTTGCCGCCAAAAATTGACAATTTTGTTTCTTTTTTTTAATTTAGATGTACACAGTGTCACTCTCACGACTAAGACGAATCTGTTGACACCACTCATATAAAAATACGATAAGCCGTTTAGGCTCTAGGGTATGCCAAAGAAATATACATACATACATTCGAAAAACATAACCCTCTTTCTTTCGCAGTCGGGTAAAAACAATTATTTAACGCCCACTTGCAAGCTTTGAAATGAACCTGCGTCGGTGTTACCTGAACCTGTCCTTTAAAAGAGGCTTAATAAAAAGAATAGTCATTTGTCCACGGGAGATCTTTTGAATCAGAACATATGGATGCGGTTTTTTATTATCAAAAGTTGATGTGATCGAAATGGTTCTTAGCTATAATTTGGATAGATCCATTCAATATTCAGGGGTTTGAAGATAATCAGCTCATTTCCTACTTTCACAAATTCGATTGTTTTGAAATTTGGTTTAGGTACTATTTATTACTTCAGTGATATTTTCAAAACATGGCAACTTTAAGCTAAAGCTGGAGCATCAAGTTGTTTGCGGAATACCCAACTGCTCATTAACTTACAACAGATGCTGGCGCTAGAAGAGCCCTCAACAAATTCACATATAGGGCCCCTCTATGGCAAGCTACGCCACTGAGTACTGGGGCATAATAAAGTGAAACAGACTTACGTCCAACAGACGTCCTGCGGTGGTCAGTAACTCCGGATTCGGCTTAAGCAAATAAAGAAGCTCAGCAGACCTAATTTATGGCGTTTGAGAAGGACCTGGCTGGCATAGATAGTTGAAGTCCGATGGTTGTGTACCTCACGGAACAGAGAAAGAGAACTTCGTGGTGTACCTACACACTGCCCACGAAAGTTTGCTGTAGCAGCCACCTGAAGATGTCTCGTTGTCTCCTAGAACAAGACATAGAACCTTTTGTATTGTGAGTACATTATCAGGTTTAGCTAAGCTAAAAAATAATCTAGAGGAATAACTTTGTCGTTACTCGTTTGTAAGCACCAGGCTAGCGTAAAATGTAAGATTACAATGATTCATGATAGTATGTACTATGTACCGTGGTTTCTAGGAACTTTACAGTCAAGTATTTGTTCTTCACAGAAATATTTACCCAGTTACTATGACATCGAAGTTCTGTCTCTTTAAGTAGGTACTTGCCCACGTTAATACTTGGTTGTTGCTTACCAATTACCAATCTTACCATAGTGCTGGGTTACTCAAACTTGTAAGCTATACGAAACCCCTTTAAACTTACCAAACAACCCCAGTAGGTACTAAGGTGTAGATTTTAAGCAAAATAAAATGACTTAAATCTCAAAATCGGACGACTTTAAAATTATACGATTTATTGTAAAATGCTAGTTTTTCCTAGTTCTATCCAAATACATACGTATAAACTCTCTTGGTTAGAATTGTAGACCCGATATTGGATATACCGCATACGTACACTTTAAAAAATTGTGATTTTAAAAAACAGAATCTGTTGATAAGACCTGTCAATTAATGTGATGGGCTTGATTGCTGTCATAAATTGAATCTAATTTTAACCGACTTCCAAAAAAGGAGGAGGTTCTCAATTCGTGTGTTTGTATTTTTTTTTAATGTATATACACTGATTTCTCTAAAAATTATGAGCCTATTTCCTTAATTCCTTCTTTCTTTAGTAAATTAGGGTCTCGAAGTGATCCCATTTCAATATATCTTGGTTTAGGATTCAACATTTTATGGAACAGACTTAATAGACCACAAAATGATCATTGGAACTATTTGGTGAGCTTCAATCAGATTTTAGCAAGTAGACTATTTCTATATTTAATTTTTATCGATATCAGATGTAAAATCCACTTCTACAGTTATCGCGTAAGGTAAAAGAAATTTTCCGCTTTGCGTGAGAGTTGAGAACCCGCTGCGGTGGATAACGCGAGTCACGAACCCAAGATCGAGTAGGTACCCTGCCAAACTCCATATGTCCTGTAGTTGTTCGACCTAGTTATTTAACTTTTATTTCAAATAAACTTTAGTGTATGATATGCAGAATACCGCGAGTTTATACTGCGATTGACTTTATCCTGTTGTAAACGGGTGAAGTCCAGTAGCTATTGTTGCCACAAATGACCGTTTCTAGTCGTTACCTATCCATTACTTTCCTGTACATTGCGCGGTTTTTCTGAGTTGTGACTTTCCGAGTGGTCGGGTAAATCGGTAAATGCATTATCCAGGGTTTTGTTGGGTATCCCTGAATATGTCTTAGGTAAATGTATTTTGGATTTATAAATACCTATATTTTTCACCAGTGTTGTATCAAAAATGTAAATAAATAGATTGTGAGACTTCGGACGACGTAATTTTTTCTAAAAGTTTTAAACAGTGTTGGGCAAATTTTAATCGCAAGAACAATTAAAGATTAACAATTAATCAATTGTAATTGTGAAAACTTACAATTAACAATTAATCAATTGTAATTGTGAAAACTTACAATTAACAATTAATCAATTGTAATTGTGAAAACTTACAATTAACAATTATTTAATTGTTAACTGTATTAATAGCAATTAACAATTAATTAATTTTCAATTGCTTAGTTAATTTTAATTAAAAATTACAATTAATAAAATACTGCTGCATAATATAAAGCCGGTATATATAAATATACAATATACCCGTGTGGTTGCGGGTAGTAGAATAGTGCCCCCCCATATTTTCATATAGTTAAATAAATATGTTGGCAACACATAAAAGACCGATCACAATAATAATCAATAACTTTAAGCCCTCGCGTGCCGGGAGCGTGGATCCACGCTCAAAAAAAGTGTTCAAACTCTGCCGGGAGCGTGGATCCACGCTCGGGCCGATTTCTGCAAAATGTATGAAAACTGAACATCTACAGGTGGTTTCTTTTGAGCTTATTTTTTGTTTCCATTGGATGCAAATCTTAATCATATATGAGAATTGAGAAAAGTGGCCGCCATTTTGAACTTCTTTGTTTTGAGGCCGATTGACCTCAAAATCGATACCTGGACATGGATTTAAGTACAAAAGACGGCTCCAATGTTAGAATTGAAAAAAGTGGCCGCCATTTTGAATTTCTTTGTTTTAAGGCCAATCGACCTCAAAATCGATATCTGGGCAGGCCTTTAGGTACAGAAGATGGTTCCAATGTTAGAATTGAAAAAAGTGGCCGCCATTTTGATTTTCTTTGTTTTAAGACCAATCGACCTCAAAATCGATATCTGGGCAATGCTGTATGTATAAAAGACGGATCCAATGTTAGAATTGAAAAAAGTGACCGCCATTTTGAATTTCTTTGTTTTAAGACCAATCCACCTCAAAATCGATATCTGGGCAAGGCTGTATGTATAAAAGACGGATCCAATGTTAGAATTGAAAAAAGTGGCCACCATTTTGAATTTCTTTGTTTTAAGACCAATCGACCTCAAAATCGATATCTGGACAGGCCTTTAGGTACAGAAGATGGTTCCAATGTTACTTCATCACCATCATCTATCATTTTTATAAGTATCTAATTTTGATGTGATTGCGTATTTAAATTGTTAAATTAGTAAAATTACAACCTCGATTTATTCTGTTTGGCTAAAGACAAACCCAAATATCTATCTTAAATCCCATTAGTCTTAAAACCAAACGATTTTGAGGTCGATTGGTCTTAAAACAAAGAAATTCAAAATGGCGGCCACTTTTTTCCATTCTTACATTGGATCCGTCTTCTGTACCTAAAGGCTTGTCCAGATATCGATTTTGAGGTCGATTGGCCTTAAAACAAAGAAATTCAAAATGGCGGCCACTTTTTTCAATTCTAACATTGGAACCATCTTCTGTACCTAAAGGCCTGCCCAGATATCGATTTTGAGGTCGATTGGCCTTAAAACAAAGAAATTCAAAATGGCGGCCACTTTTTTCCATTCTAACATTGGATCCGTCTTCTGTACCTAAAGGCTTGCCCAGATATCTATTTTGAGGTCGATTGGCCTTAAAACAAAGAAATTCAAAATGGCGGCCACTTTTTTCCATTCTAACATTGGACCCGTCTTCTGTACCTAAATGTCTGCCCAGATATCGATTTTGAGGTCGATTGGCCTTAAAACAAAGAAATTTAAAATGGCGCCCACTTTTTTCCATTCTAACATTGGATCCGTCTTCTGTACCTAAAGGCTTGCCCAGATATCGATTTTGAGGTCGATTGGCCTTAAAACAAAGAAATTCAAAATGGCGGCCACTTTTTTCCATTCTAACATTGGATCCGTCTTCTGTACCTAAAGGTCTGCCCAGATATCGATTTTGAAGTCAATTGGCCTTAAAACGAAGAAATTCAAAATGGCGGCCGTCTATGCCAAATCTCACAATGTTTCTGAATATTTTAGTGACCATTGATCCATAATAAATAAGTAAATAAATAATTTCAAAATTCGTACTAAAAGAATTTTATGGTGTATAAATTGGAACCTCCTTTACATCTAAAATCCGATTTTTTCAAATGTATGGGCGGCACGAAAGCATTTTTTACGCAAACTGAGCCCGGCATTCCAGGGGTTAATCAAACATGATTAGATAGACAATAACGATTTAAAACTTCTTGTAATAATTTAAATTACACTTCAGTACCACTCTCTTCTCGAACATGCTGTCTGACAGTTTGTGACTCTTTGGCAGATTTGTCATTGTTGCAAATGAAAAAAGGCGTTCCACTGCAGCTGATGATGGCAAAGGTGTGTTGTATTTAATAAAAATACTTTTTATCTCAAAATATCTATTGAGAAGTTGCATATGTTGGCATTCCTCAGCTAAATAATGTAAAATACCTACGCTGTAGAAATATTTATCAATGCTGTTGCATTGTTATGCATAAAAATAAACACATATTGAAAGGAAATATTCATTTTTTTATCTACTAGCAGTTTTTTTTTATTTAGAAAGAAAGATTTAGGAAAAATAAGCTATACTTACAGCCTTTGACCACTTTTTTATTCGTCTAAAGTCCAATACTTATAGTTTAATTCTCCTTAATCTTTACTAATTTGATTTTGATACATAAAGTTAATTGTTAGTTTTAATTGTTTCATTAATCAACTAAAAAAGTTAATTGTAATTATTTTAATTGCGAGTTACAATTAACACAGGTTAATCAAATTAATTTAATTGCAAGATGCAATTAAAAGTTCAATTGCGATTAATTTAATTGCAATTACTTTTTTAGTCAATTAACAAGATAATTGACAATTAATTGATTAATGCCCAACACTGGTTTTAAAATATATATTATTTGGATACGCTATTGCAATCAATGCAATCAGCCCTGTATGATATATTGCCCACTGCTGAGCACGGGCCTCTTCTGCTACTGAGAGGGTTCAAGCCTTAGTCCACCACGCTGGCTTAGTGCGGGTTGGCAGACTTCACATACCTACCCTCGAAATTCTTAATATAAAGAATTTTTAGGTATGTAGGTTTCCTAAAGATGTTTTTCTTCACCGTAAAAGCGAACGATAATTGCTATACAATGTATGTTCAAAAAGTCAGAGGTGTGTGCCTTGGGTTTCGATCCTCCGGACATTGTCTCGGCAGACCGTTCCATTCCCAATTAGGATATCGTTCACTTTTACGATATTAGAAGGCCTTAAACGTTAGAGTATACTGTTTACACATTTGGTATTTGGCTGGTGTTACCATTGACCTTGATGGCAGCCCGTGTTGTTTGCTTACGGCAGCGACGGGATTTCCAAATTAACGTGTAATGTTGCCATTCCATTCCTCAAAATAGTTTCAAGTTTTTCTACACATACATACATAGTATCACGCCTCTCCAAGGGGTAGGGAGAGACTATAGATTGCCACTTTGCTCGATTCGGGCACACTTCTTTCGCTTCCTCTACCATCATCAATCTTTTCATACATTCCCGCCGGTTTAGGGTACTTTTGACCTGGCTTTTACTTAGAATGTCAGATATCTGACATACAAAGGTTCGGTGTGGTTGACCTCTGCTGGCCCTTCCATCCACACTCACCATATATATCCTCTTTGTCAGTCTCCTATCATCCATCCGTTCCTAATGCCCAAACCACCTTAGCATACCCTTCTCAATTTTGGTCACTACATCCTCTGTCACTCCACACATGTCCATCCTCATAGTATTCCGCACTCTATCATACACAGTCACCCCACACATGCTTTTTAACGCTCTCTTCACGAGTCTTTCTACACCTTACACGAGTGTTTTAAAAAATGTGCGATTCAGTGGACAGCTTATTTCATCCTTTTAAGATAAAAAATGGAATATACAAAAGAAAAAAATATAATATCTTTTGCAATGTATTATTAAACGTTAAAATTTGTTTTTAAATCTTCAAATCATAGTATATTCGCTTTGGTTTTAATAGTCTTTAATCTAATGTGTATAAGTTAAAAGCTTTCTTGGCTCAGCGGGCGATGAAAATGTATCGGCTTTTAGACAAGATGCTATGGTTTCGGCTGACGGCTCCCAGGATCCGCAAATATTTATTGGTATAATAGGTACGGTATCATAGTTTCAAGACTCAGGGGATTGTGTGACGGATGCATTTATGGTGTTCAATGTAGGTTTTATTTTAGATATGTGTAAACCGGAAAGAGTTTTAGGGATTCCAATAAATGATGTCATTTCATTTCAGAGGGTAGGCGAAAACAAACTAAGCATTGTCGTATAATGTAATATATTCTAAACCGACACAATGTACACACAATGTTAACGCAGTTCAGTCTATACTACCGGAAATATATAAATTATATAAAATAAACCCTATGCTTAATGTTAAACAACGGCACCGCGACTCACAGTCGTTGGGTTCTATTTCTACAACATTTTTACATTTGACTTGTTTTTAGGCGGACCTAATTTTGTTAATTTATTTATGATATATTTGGCTAACTATTGAGTCACGGTACTATAATTTCAACACTATGTATATTAGTATATTATATACCTATTATATATATAGATATGTACCACCTGCTGAAATTTTTGAGAGCTCGATGTAGTAAGATTTTGTAAATTGTAGAAATTTTGAACTTTGTTAATGGCAAAAGAGACGTTTTTACGTCAAGGCGAACATTAAAAACTTAAACGCACGGAAAATTGTGTCACCTCGTTTTTTAAACGGTTAACACATTGTAACAGATATTTTGCACGTGTTTGGAGTTTGTGCAGTGACTTCAGATCTGTTAGTGACCAGCCTTATTTTACGAGTCGATAAGATTAACTTTTCCAAGTTTAACGCAGATAGGTTAAAATTATAAAAAAGAAACCCATTATTGCAGAGCTCCGATTAAATTATCAGAAGTGACCTCCTAATACGCACGTTCCATATTCGATAATCGTCATATGACAACAGAACAGAAACCCAATTTAATAATAACTTATAATTAAAAAGCATCATTTCATATTTGAAATGATGGGCAATATATGAAGAAATGTCCCTCACTTTCCACTATTTCCCTTCCCATATAAAAAATGCTGTGTAAAATAATCAAAAATGCTTTTGATAAATATAGGCAGCGTTAGATTATGTCCAAAAATTAATGTCCTTAACCGCTGCTTTCTTTTGAAAGTTGGAGCAAGGATAACTTTTTATATTACCATTTTTGGTGATATTTGAGTTTTTGTCGTTTATATTCGTGTGTCTTCAGTGAGTGGTAGTCTGCGGTCATCCACAGAGGTAATCTTATCACGTCATATTTGACGTATTATGCATCATTTAGCGAGGTCGGTTAAATTTGCATATGCAGGAATTTGCTACTAAGCAGATAACATTTATGTGGTTACCAATCGACCATGATGTAGAGACGAACATGTGAGGGTAGTGTATATGATTTATATCTGTATTCCGTTCTCAACATAATATGTAGCACCACCTTATTGTCTCTTATATTTCGTCTCGACATAACACTCACTTATAAATGTTGTCTCATAGGGTAGTGTAAGAGATAAAGGAAAGTAATTGTGAATTGAAACATAAAACACTTTAATTTACTTAACTATGACTAAACAATATTTATAAGTAAGCGTAATTGTGACACATCACGGTACTATGTACATAGTAGCAGTAACACATAGGAAGACGTACAAACACAGTCTGCTCCCGTCGCCGTCGACATCTCCATGCCGGCTCGAGGGGCCACACTAAACCGGCTTGTCGACCAACAACTCAGCTGAGTTACCAAGAGCTAAGCCGACTTAGCAGAGTCAGTTTAACTCAGGTAACTATGACCATTTCACACATTTATGGGTAGTAACGTCATGTCCACAGCTTCGTAACTTAGCATAGCTCTTGGCCGACACCCGCTTTAGACAACATTCAACAATAACAACTAGCGACAGCCTCGGCTCACAGTAACCACGGCCGCCCTGTCTTACCCGTTTCTTACATCCTGTCCGTATAGCATAAGGGACATTTCAGTTACAAACATTTTGCGACTTTGGATTTTTTTATACAAAATGCTATATGTTGTATACAAAAATCAAAATGGCGGCTTTATCCCGTAATATTACATCTTTACCGCAGTAGAGCTGCGACGTGCGGACATCAATTCATTTATTAATCGCAAACTAAGGAGTTACATCCTAAGTCAGAGATTATTCTGTTCTTACAATACCATTATCCGTCAAACGTTTATCTATCGCGCTTTATATTTAATTTTGTATATTTGAAACTAGCACAAAACAGTTCCTTAGCTTAGTCCATTAAAAACACCGAAACCGTCTGCAGTTGTCAAAAGTATGTAACTCGGTTTCGTCCCGGTTTTAAGGGACTAAGCGTATCTAGCATACGTCTCAGAGCAGTTGTTGAAGCGATAAACTATGTTATATACACATATAATAATAAATAGTGACAGTTAAGAATAGAGATTTCAATAACCTTCCAGTGTCATAAATATATAGCTTACATGAAAACATACTATGATTTATTTTAAACAGAAAAAGTTCTACATAAAATGATATTTGAGGCCGCGAGAATCACATTAGGCTCTAGATTGTTTCGACATAAATTTAATATAAAAAAAGTAGCATAGATTTTCTATAAAATATAAAAATGGCAGCATAATGGATTTATTTATACATTTAGTATTAATAGAATTATTAGACTAAGTTTACAACTAAAAAAAATTAGATTTAATTTTAATTACATTTTAAACTGATTCTCGCAAGCCAATTTCTAAGTTACAAAAAATAAAGAAATTAGATAAGTATAGTGATAGAAAATTCGATATATATATATGTATGCATCTGAGATGTATGATAGCCATCGCAGCTATGGCGCCTCGCAAATCTTCTGTTATTATATGAAGGATGCTGCGCACAGGAAACCACTAGACGTGGTATTGATCGCCATAGTAAGTCGTAAATACGCCAGTTTATAAAAGCGGGAAACACTAAACGGAAGTTACACTTGATATGATAATAGGCACAACCGGTAACATTTCTGCCTACTCCTTATCTAGCCGTGACTCGTGTACGCGTAATGGCGAGGCGGTAGTTGCGATGGCCTGTTCGTGTCGTGTAATTAGCCTAGGGTGTCGCGGCGGCTCTCAGGCCACGTTGATGGACGTGCTCAGGCTCTCGCGGAGTTTCTCGAACAACGTCTCGCTGTCACTATCGTACATCTGCAAAGACGAAGAAATACGTTAGTTATTAATTTCACAACTATTATAAAAATGAGTTAGGTTCCATTCAGGAATTCGAACTTTATGGTGACTATGTTAACATATGTACAGTCAGCAGAATAAGTAGCTGAACAAATTCAAACTGCCTACACACTTTTATGTTTTTAGTAATCTTTTTTTCTCTTCACAAAAATAAAATAAAAGAGATTTACTTTACTTTAAACAAAGAAGAAAAATGTTTCAGTTTTACTTAACGCGCATATAAGCGACTAGCTTTTGCCCACGGCTTCGCCCGCGTTAATGAGTTTTTCCGGTCTAAAAGTACATAAAAAACCTTCCCGTTGAATCACTCTATGACTATGACGTTGATACAACTTTTAACAAATAATGCATTAATTTCGACCAAATTTGATTACCATAAAAACGGTTCTAGTGAGTTAATCTTAAAAGATAGACATATACTGTCGCGGACATTTTTTTAAATCATTTCAAAAGGAATAATTCTTTCATACATATATTTTTGGTGCCTTAAACCGTTTTCGCAGCGCACGCAATGGAAGCCCTCAAGGATGAATAACTTTCCCCGTTTTTTTTTACATTTTCCATTATTTCTTCGCTCTTAATAGTTGCATCGTGATGTTATATAGCCTAAAGCCTTCCTCGATAAATGGTTTATTCAACACAAAAAGATTTTTTCAATTCGAACCAGTAGTTCCTGAGATTAGCGCGTTCAAACAAACAAACAAACTCTTCAGCTTTATAATATTAGTATAGATTTGAAATTTAGATTTTGTTCAGTTACTTATCCTGGTGACTGTACAACTAAATCAGCCACTGGCACTATATTTCAAGCTGGAATGTTTATATACTAACATCATCATCGGAGTCCGATTCAGAATCGCTGTCGTGGTTGTCGTCGAAGGCGGGCTCTGCCTTGGTGCGCCTGGCGAGGCGGCGCGGCGTGCGGCCCGCATAGTCCCGCGGCCGCGGCGCCACGCCGGCGCACCGCACGCGCAGGTACTGCACCGCGCGCAGGTCGCCGCGCCGCGCTGCGATGTGCAACGCCGTCCAACCCGCCAGGTTCTCCTGTACGACAACATATTACATTGCAGTCAATTCAGACGACGCAATACAAATATATATAAGCGCAATCGTGCAGTAACTTGATGATATGTAACCTACTAATAAGAGCGTGACCGACCTTTGAGGAAATGTAAGTGATTTGCGAGGAGGCACTATTAGCCAACAAAAATTATGATTCCAAATACTATATATTTGATTTAAAAACTAAGACAATAGCAGAACTATAATCTAACTGTTATTTAATCTATGATGTAATGACGGCCTCACGTTTGATTTGTAGATAAAGTGAATGTTCACTTTATCTACAATTCAAACATGAGGACGAGAGTTCTCGATGCGAATTTTCAACTCAAATACGGCTTCAACAAGAACGGCGTTTAAACATTTGCACATACTTATTTTCGTTTGAAACAGTATAGCCCGCCATTACGAGCGTGTGCGGCGCGAAAAACCCCAAGGTGCGCTATCAACGTTATCAGGTGATTAAGAAGCGGGTTTCCCAGCATTTGACTGCCACGCACCTCTCGTTTGACAGCTGTGTGTTTTTTTCTGGTAAGTAGTAGTATGTTGTATATGGAAGGTAGTAAAAAGCATAATAACTAAATCTGTTTCACTATGACGAGCGTATTGTAGTTCAGCAGTGCTTCGGTTTTCAATGTTCTAAATTTTTTATCACCATTTGCGAGAAATTAGTGCCTTTCAAATCAAAATAATGTTCCAATCTGTACCGTAAATGATTACTGTAAAAACTTTCGCTTGACACAAAATAAAACTATTTGTGTTCATTCTCGGAAGAGAGCTGAATTGAACATTCCCCCCGGATCTGACGGGGTTTGACCTTTAAGATTCCACGATCGACGGACGGAAGGCATCTGTCACGGCGCGCGCACGCTACGATACGATGTATTAATTACATCATACACCAAAAGTAGGCTTGTAAGCATTGGTATTATTTTCTCTATTCATTAGCTCACGTTTTTAACTCTTATGTAGACACCGAGGCAGCAAGAGTCAAGGAATTTTCTGTTATGTTTATCGACACTTGCTGGTTTTGAAACAAGAAAATGTACCCGAGATTTTCACCGTGAAGTGGCTGCTTACCGGTTATATTTTTCAAACTGATAACGGTCAGATAACGTCAACATGGCGCTTGAGACTTGAGACTGCCACGGTAAGATCATATTGCGACAGACTTAAACAAAAACCGAATTTAGAAGACCATCACCTTAAGGGATCTCAAGTGCGTGGATGTCGTAAGAACACATTGCTGCTGCATCTAATCCGTATGTATTTTCCACAATAAGACTGACAACACTAGCAGGAACGTAGACTTAGAATTCCCTATGCATAATCCGGGAAAACGCATTAGTAGGTTGCGATCGAATGAAGCGAGATATTATTGCCGATGGCGTCATGCGCTGGTCGCCGCCGGGTGCGTTTGATTTCCCCAGCGAGAGCAGCCGCTCCGTGCGATCGTACTGACTCACTGGATCTGTGTGGGATTTCTGTTTTTGTATAGGCTTCATTGTTCAAGGTCGACGTGGGTTTTAAATCCGTCTTAAAGTACTACCTGATTTCCTTAAAATATAGCTATAGTTAAGTACTTAGTGGTAAAACCACGGTAGTCACACAGGGGTGAAAATCGCATGTTTTTAACTGCTTTGAAGTAACATTCTTTTCACTAACCCTATTTTTCCTCAAAGGCCAAACGCCCCCACATGAAACATATCCACGGTTCCTCTTGGATTGTGAATGTTAACAATGGCCGATCCGAAGTCTCACTTACTCGTTTGTTAGTCTCCAACTATAGGTGTTAAGCATTAGCTAACTTACCCTGGCATTTATATCAGCTCCGTAGTAGACCAGGGTCTGCAGTGTCTCTACGCTTCCAAGTGACGCCGCCAGGTGGACACAACACTGACCTAGAACAAGACAAGGATATTTATTAGTACAAACATCTAAAAATAACACTACTGTCAAGATATAAGCTTTAATACTGCAGTCTCAACACTAGCCCTGATTGCAACTACCAGCCAAAACGTAATGTCAAGTTATGGAGACCTGCCTAGCTTTCATCGGCACCAGATCACATTGTTGGAATGCCGAATGAGCTACTACATCGTGTTTTCCACCATGTTTATAATCATATGCCCCTCCACTAGAAGAAGTCACGTAATACCCAGAGTTGAAAACAATATCTAACGTCACAAATGCACGTGTCTTAATATTTATTCAGATCGTTTCCCTTCTAAATTACTGCGCTTATCAACACCACGATAAGACGAAGATATTTCAAACATTATGAGGCTCTTGCCGCACTGCCGTGAAGGCTCAGAGCAGTTTGGGAGTCATCGAATGACTGAAAACAAATCATCTACTTATAACTGTAGCTGACTACTAACTATATTATATATGTAACGATATACACTGTAGTCTATTTTTATGGCTTAAAATAAATCTTAAAAACACTAGCAACTGGTATAAGGATATCATTATTTCACAATCTCTACATCATAGAATGCAATTAAACGCGAAAAACATTAGAAAACCAATGAATGCAAAAAAAAATTAACAACAAATTGATATACTGATAAGATACGAGTGAGGCAATGACCTATATCTCACGAATATTAAGCATCACAATCAGAGGGAAAGACGTGCAACATTTTTGACAACAATGTCGAATATTTGTCTGGTGGAGGTCGATGAACGCTAGGTTCAAGTGCTCATTGAGAGCTTTAATTAGGCATGCCGATGATATTCATGTGGGCAACACCTACTAGGAAATATTAATCCGTAAATTATATTATGTCAATTTTTACGATTAGATTTGATATCTACATAATTAATTCCGCAGGCGCATTGATTGCTAGGAATAGCCAGATTTCATTTTAAATTGTATATTGTAAAGGTCTCTGTCTCATACGTCGTTTTGGTTCACAATACCCGTAGTGTCCACAAGTAGAACTAATATTATAATTCTAGCTAAATAGGTAACAATAATTATGATTCATATAAAAACAAAGCTTGTTGTTTCCATTCCGTGTGGCACAGTACATCATTAATCGGGTTTTATAAACATAATTTTCCTCGAGATATTTCTTAAAATTTAAACGAGTTTCCAGAATTCCGTATTTTTCTAAAGCATAATAAATAGTTGACTCTTGTATAACTCGACCCCTTGCGCGCAATATTGTTGAACATGTGTGTAATTTGCATAACTAATGCGCTAGGTAAAATGCAACACGAGCTGCAGATTTGACGCAGTTACATACAAATTGTTATTATAGACACAAAAGACAAACAAATCTATAACACATACCACATGAACAGCTCAAATAGAGTTGGCTGCCGCCTATGATACCCCACTGGATGATGGGAGATATCCCAAACTGATGGACATGGACTGATAAGTCCAACCCTGCCATTAAATAGGACAGCAGCAGCGTATCCCAGTCGTAACTATCCCAAATTATGATGTAATTTTTTATCAAACTCGTTAAACTTTTTGCGCGATTAATTAATCGAGTAACGTGAAGTGTTCGCGAGATATTCTGTGGATGAACTATAATTGTATTGGTATTTTTAAAAACCAATTGTGTAGGTTATGTTTAAAACTGTTTTTAAATAAGCTGCGTCATGTATGAAAACCCACTGTTAATGCGTCTTAAAAAAATATGTCAATAAATATTTGTGTAGACTGTAGAATGTAAAAATCTTTACAACCACGGACACTTACAATATCAGTACGAATAACAATAATATGCATAGCACTTATCGTCCATTGACATCGTACAGCTGTCTATTTTTTAGCGTCGATCGAAATAACTATCCGTCTTCGTCTCCGCACTCGTCTTACACTTGCGTACACGCATGAGCTTTACGCATACCAAACAGCCAATAGAATGTAAATTTAAAATAACATCAGACATCAGTCATGTGTGATTTTTATGAATACACATACGTACACATACACTCACGCCTGTTATCCCCAGAGGCGCAACTAGTGCACCCTAAAATACCTGAATAGAAAACTCAATATCACTTTGCCCGACCCGGAGATCGAACCCGAGACCTCAGCTTTGCAGTCGTACTGTAGCACAACTACGCCACCGAGGCAGTCACACATACACACACTCGAAAAAAAAAACTCCTTTCGCAGTCGGGTAAAAAATATAGTTGAAAGCACAACGTGATACTACGGATCAGGGCTTGATAACGTTACCAGTTCACATTAAAAGTATCGGTAAGTAACGGTAATTTCATAAAGATACCTGTGTATCGGTAAAATTTTGTAGCGGTAATTACTTTAGTAACTTAACATAATTATAACGATACCATTAACGTTAAAACTTACCGGTAAGTTTTTATGCCGATAACGTTAAAAATTACCTGTGAATTTTAACGTTACTTCAAGCGACGTTGCCGTTTTTACCAAGGCGCGAATCAACCTATAAGCGCCCCTCGCGATACACGCGCTGTTGCCGTTCTGTTTTTCTGTTCGTTGCGTATTGCGCCTCAGCTCCATTCTCGTTTTTTTATACACTTACCTCTTCCATCGAAATTCAAATACCCATAACTTGTTGATTTTTGCCTGGATTTGAATTATTCTTTTTGTGTTAGTATTTAAATAACGTACACATTTGATAAAGTTATAAAACAAAAATGAGTCCAATACCTTATTAATGTTGAGAATATATTTACGTATACGTTAAAATGGTCATAAAACGGTGTGAATTAGGAGTATTGTATTTTTAATGTAGTAGTGATATTGAAAGAGTCAGAATTTTAGTCCGCGGTGATAAGTACACGGCGCGTCTTGTCTACATAGTATAGGTAAGGTTAAAAATAGTATATTAGATTGCTAAAGAAGAATTTCACCCGCTCCAGGTTGAGGTTTGATCCTCCGGCGTGACGACGCTTGGATCAAATATTACTAGGCACTTATAATAAAGTTAACATACATAATATTTTTTTTTACTTTTTAATCTTTTTAGGATTGCTAACTAACTCAACTAACTAACTCAAAAGGAATTAACAAAAAATAAAACCAACTTCAAAACCACTACAAACCAAAAAAATATTTAACTTTATATTCGCTTAGTATATACGTATATTTGGAGTCGATGCCTAATTTAAATTGCCAGGTAAGCAAAGTAAATACACGACATATCAATATACGAAAACATTGTTCAATTTAAATTAGGCACCGACTCCAAATATGCGTATATACTAAGCGAATATAAATTGTAATAATTTTTTGATTTGTAATGGTTTTGAAGTCGGTTTATTTTTGTTAAAAAGTTTTTATTTATTGCTTTTTTGTTAGTTAATTATGGAATGGTGTAAACAATATATCATAGATATACGATTGCAGCATTCGTGAGTCATCTGCTGTTAGTCATTGAAGAGTTCCATTGTGTATCTCCGAAGATCTTCATCAGATCGTCATAAATTATATACTAAAACATTCCCTGAAAAATACACATTTCAATGTCAAAATCCATATCCAAATCGGATCAGTAGTTTTTGAGAAACTCGCGGCCATACAAATTTACATACATACATACAAACATACATACATACATAGATACATACATACGGATCGAATACAGAACCTCCTTTTTGAAGTCGGTTAAAAAAGGGACCAGTTTTAATTTTATGACGATAACTCAACTTTAATTTTTTTTATTGTATCGTTCTCGTTCTAAAGGTGCGAATTATAATATAGATAATAGGGTCTTCGGTCTCTGTTAGTTGTGAAAAATCTAACTGTAAATCAACGCGATCAAAAGATATGACCGTTTATGTCGCATGTTTTGCGATTTCTCAAGGGAAAAACCAACAGGTTACTTCCCGTTGACGTAGAATCATGAAAATTTAAGGTTGGCTCACTAATAACCTTTTTTATGGTAATCAAATTTTAAATATTTGTTTTAAAATATTGCATTATTTGCGATGGTGTTTTTAAAAACATATTATTAGTCCTTTTTTTTTTTTTTTTTTAAGCCTCACATGTGTCCCACTGCTGAGCAAAGGCCTCCCCCTTTTTCTTCCAATTCCTTCGATCTTCCGCTAACTCTTTCCAGTCTGGTTCGAATGCGTCTAGGTCGTCTCTCCATCGCTTCCTTGGCCGTCCCCGTTTTCTGCGACCATTTGTTGGGATCCAATCTGTAGTTAGCTTGGCCCAGCGTTCCGGATTCATTCGAACTACGTGACCCGCCCAGTTCCACTTTAGTGTCGCGGCCTTTTTCCCTACATCTACTACTCG
Organism: Lapara coniferarum; assembly: GCA_949316025.1. Classification (NCBI taxonomy): domain Eukaryota; kingdom Metazoa; phylum Arthropoda; class Insecta; order Lepidoptera; family Sphingidae; genus Lapara; species Lapara coniferarum. Next base: position 1,078,718 of record OX438922.1, read on the forward strand.
AGTTTTGGAGCGCAACTCTGAATTTCTGACACGATCTGTTCGTTTGACATTGAGGATGATGCGCTCCATCGCTCGTTAACAAACCTTAAGTTTCAGCTTCTGGGACTCCGTTAACGACCAGGTTTGGGCGCCATAAGTTAAGACGGGCAAGATACACATGTCGATGAGTTTGCCTTTGATAGAGAGTGGAAGATCGCCTCTTAGAAATTCTTTCAAGGACCAGAAGCTCTTCCAAGAATTTTCAATCCTTCTTGTAATTTCCAGGTCCTGTCTATTCTTGAAAGATACTATCTGGCCCAAGTATAGATATTCGTCGACATATTCGATCTCTTGTCCGTCTATTTCTACCCAATGTTTATTGCAGTTGGTCATTAATTTTGTTTTTGTCCCGTTCATACGAAGCCCGACCTTAAGGCTTGCAATGCTTAGTTCTTGTAGCATTTCTTGAAGTTCCGCAGGTTTCGAGGCGAAGAGAACTATGTCGTCGGCGTAACGAAGATTTGACAATCGTTTGTCGCCAACCACGATACCCCCTTTAGCCCATAAGGTCGCCAAGGTCTTAAACACTTCCTGCAGAGTGCTCGTAAAAAGTTTAGGAGAAAGCGGATCTCCTTGCTTTACTCCTCTCCGTACGTCAAATGTTGGTCCTGAGTCGGATATATTTATTTTGAGATTGGCGGTACTATTTTCGTAGATTTTACTTAAAATATGAATATATTTTGGATGTATTTCCTGATTTTCGAGCGCTTTAAATATAGCTGAATGTCTGATGCTATCAAAGGCTTTTGTGTAGTCAATGAACGCCATGTATAAGGGAAAGTTAAATTCGTTATATTTTTCTATTATTTGATTTAAAGTGTGCAGATGGTCGGTGGTGGAGAAACCCATACGAAAACCTGCCTGTTCTGGAGGTTGATAGCTATCAAGTTGGCTCTCAATTCTATTCTGTATGACTTTGATGAAAGTTTTGTAGATATGAGATACCAAGCTGATAGGTCGGTAATTACTTATCTCACTTTTGTCTCCTTTTTTATGGATAAGGGTGATATTAGAGTGACACATTTTGTCGGGTATTTGACCTGATAAGAGAATAGAATTGAAAAGGTTAGTAAGGTGTGGTAAAAGTGTCTGCTGGGCTACTATTAAAGTTTCTGTTGTGACGCCATCCGCTCCAGGACTTTTGTTGAACTTGAGGCTTTTGAGAGCTTTCTGGACTTCATCTATGGTATTAGTCCTTATCCAAATAAATACGTTATTCATCACAAGTATTTAACTTTGAACAAAATTGCGTTCGACATCATTTGATTTCAATTAATATCTTAGGATATATCATAGTTTTAAAATAACTCCGCAAGAAAATAATGATTAAGTACCACGCACGCAGTTATGAACACGCTGATCTCAGGAACTACTGAATTTGAAAATGTCTTCACTAATAGCTAGGTACATTACCCCTGAGTGCTATAGGCTACCTTTTATCTCGAAAAAAATGTTTCAAATTGGTGGAGCCGCGGCCATAAGCTATGTATTATAAATTTCGAATAGATAGATAGTTTCCAAACAGAACCTCCTTTTTGAAGTCGGTTAAAAATACGGTTAGCGCGCCGTTTTGCTGGGGGAGCACCTTAGGTATATACGTGCGCTGCCGCGCTCTTAGCATCAATGCGGTTTGGTTATCTTTGCGAGTCGACGAGAGCGATGGTAACGAAATATACTCATAACGATAAAATTATCGGTAATTAAGGTATTACCGGTATTTACATTTAACGGTAAAAGGTTTGAGATATAACGTTAAATGGTTAACGTTACTTTTATAATTACCGATACCTGCCTCTAGCAGCCATAACGATACCAACTTTTTACCGGTATTTCAAGCCCTGCTACGGATTGATTCAACGAAGTGTGTGTGGTATGATCTCTGCTGCGATGGCAAATGGTGCGGTGTTAAAATAGTGAGTCGGGAACCATACCGACAGTTGAAGACTGTAATACAACTACGCTACCGAGGCAGTCATGAATACATTTTATGACAATTTGAATTGCATCTTTAAAATTGTATTGAATGACGAGACGAGCATGCCGTTCGCCTCATCGCAAGCGATACGACTACCCTTAAACAGTAACTATATCATCCAGTATCTTGACTTACAAAGTAGACACTGTGTGGCTTTTCCAGTGCGCTCGTCATCCTGAGACATAAGATGTTAAGTCTCATTATGTCCTGTAGTTACACTGGCGACAATGTCCTTCAAACCGAAACACAACAATACATGCACATTGCCGCTTGGCAGTAGAAATAGACATTGCACTGTTACCCACCCAGACGAACTCTTACATGATATGAGAGTCCTACCACCACCAGTCATAATTATCTGTTCAGGATAAGGAAAATGAAACAGATTAATAAAGAATTTTAATGAAATTAAGAGTAAAGTGATTATAATATTAGTTATGAACCTCATGGTCAAATACTGAGTAAAATTTTTGTTTACATTGCCTGCAAGACCCATATAAAATGTTTTTACTTATTTGCTTATTTCGGTTGTAAACTATTAGCCTTGCCATATTTTAAAATCTTCAAAGGAAATTATTGGAATGCTAGGGATTTCGACTGTTAATCACCGGGCTGTTTATAATATTCTCTCTCGCATTAAACCAGTGTTTGCCAGTTGGAAAACGTCCAAATTTATTTTAATGCCGTTGAAAATAGTACTCCTCCAAAAGCGTTGCGCTTTTTAAAGATCTGGAATTTGGGTTAACGGCTCTAGAATCACTAGACAAAACGAGTTTAATATTTAAACTGCATACGGATTTTCGCTTATTCGTCATTTTATGTTTGTTCGTCCTGATACTACTACGCTGTTACTGGCGATAAGAAAAATGCGATTTAATTATGCCGCCAACCCACGGGGCGTTGGATCCCTCGTTCGCTTGCTTTAACGATTCTACATTATTGTACGCCTAGCAAAGCACGTAAGGTGATTTGAATAAGTCATTCAATATCGAAACATAATACCACACAAAAATATTAAACACAAGAAAAACAAGCGCACGAAGAGCATTCCCGCTTGCTTGTGGGACCAAGTTTCGAGTCTCTACTCGCATGCACGTTATACGCGCGGATTAACTTTACCGCTCCACATGAGACCACAAAAGCGACTTAAATATTTCGCTTTCAGCTTGAGTGCCCTTTGGCATGGATTCTTTCACAAGAGCTCCTTGAAGAACTCAGCTATATGAATCATATGAAAAAGTACAAGGTAATGTGGAATTTTATTAATAGGTGACTATATTTTTGAATACATTGACAAGTTTTAATTTACGTTTCTGGCCAGGCCGTATGGGTTTCCATATTATTAATTTGTCCACAACCTTGACGTTCGTAGAACTAAACTAACCGCGTAATGTCACATAGGCATCCAATTGTTTCAAATAAGCGTGCATTACCATCCAAGGCCTGGTGGGACGTCATTTGTATTTTCCATTACTTTGTACGTCCATTGACGTAACCAAACATAGCATTCTATTACTTGCAAATAATATACATTCATCAATAAGGTGACGAATCGATAACCCTTGCCGATGTGTACTTCTTAACATAAGTTAATCTTGGATCGATAGTTAGTCTATAATGGAAGGACTGGAATCATGATCAAGTGACAATCACTCTGATATGACTGTAAATGAGCCAGATATGAACGAAGGAACCGTGTTCTCCAAACAGATGTAACATGTTGGTGATGAGTAAATATTTGTGTCTAATTTAGGCATTGGAAAATTGTTAGAGTTTCTTTATAACCACGAAACAAATCTATAAGTGCAAATAATGAAGAAAACATAAGGAGTCGTACAAGATCACTGGGGTGATATTCAATCAAGAAAATTTTATATTTAGTAGTTAAATAAATATTACTTCATAGTACAGAGCTGCCGACATTACAGCTCATTAGGATGGCACATCTAATTCGATATTACTAATGTGGGAATTCTAACGTGGTCACGAGGCTGTTGCCCGCGCGACGGGTCAGCGGACAAACATCACAGGAAACTGCTGATGATTTAGCTGGTTTGCAAAACTATTATATTGCGTGTAAGAGATTATAAAATTCTGAATAATTAGAAAATGATTACTTATTGTGGTTTCACATACATCGCCTAACACGGGTTAACTAGAAGGGGCGTATACAAAAACACATTAAATTACGATTATAAAACAGATAAGCCGAATTCATTTTAATCTTAACCGCTATTTCCTTAATATTGTATAGATTACAATAATCTTAATTCTCATCGATTCCTTTAATCTTGTTTCAACGTACCTATAATTCTTTATTCATATTGAACAAGGATAAATTGTCCTAAGTCACAATATGCCTATCAGTTTTATCATGAAGGTACAATTTTGTGCGAACATTCCAAACTTTCTGTGAGTCAGCCGCATCTCGAATCATGTGCACAGAATCCCATGTCAGGGAGTTTTTTTTTTTATGTAGATACAGGTAAAACAGAGAGAGTAAGCTCATCTCCCAAAAATCCGGTACTATCATATTCGTTTTAGTGACTAAGATTTCCGAGGCGCCTCATTATTGAGTTCTCATTTGTTTGTTTTGGTTTAAAACACGTCAAACCTTAATAATTTGACAAAATAGTATCACTGGAATTACACTGTAGTGGCTAAGTGCTAACTAGTCTAAGCGGTATAAGTAGTGGACGAATTCGACCAATAAAATATGGCACCGACGCGACAGCTTTTTACCATTAGTACTAGCTATACGACTTAAAGTTTACTTGTTTAATCCGCCGGTTCCCATTCCCAAACATCCCATCCAAGGAGTCTTTACACAAAAAGCTGTTGTCCAGCAAATGTCCGAAATTAAATACGAATGAACGTTTTCAATGCGTCCTATATTACTTGCTTTTGTTGAGATGTTTAAAATTCATAATTATAAAACATGGAGCGTACGCGCTGCGGTTTCGGCACACAAATAGCTTGGTTTTGTGTTTGGGAAATTTGGAGGATCACCAGTTATTCATCAAGACGACACGTCAACGCGTGAAGAGGTTTCCTGCCCGGCAAGAGTAGCGCGTCGTCAGTCGTCACTACTGCACACGCGCGACGACACATTGGCGGGTGCGGGGGAGAGCGGGGCAGCCAGCGGACAGTGCCGTGGCGGAGCGGCGGCATGGGAGGGGAGTGCTAACGTGCCGCAATGGGGTTTTCCCAGCAATGTGGCGGTCGGCGCGCGCGCCTTGTCTCTCGACCAAATACGGCGTTGCGATGTTTTCTCTGCTTCCGCGGCGCACTAGCTATTCATTATCGCAATATTCAACATGAATATAAAATATGTAACCTATTGAGGGTATGTTTACAATTCCGAATGACTCAGTTTACCAACTGTGACTGTTGTATTCTTAATTAATGTCAATTAAGTAAACTCGAACGAAATTATCAACTGTAATCAAGAAGTCCGTATCTAAAATAAATATATAAATTGAGTTAATAGAGCTACTGCTAAAATTATTTGTAGCGATAGTTCAAAACTATGTCCGACGCGAGGCAACCATTCTTAATACCTTTGATTAATATATGTTATAATTAATGAAAGGTACTACTTACTAATAGATACGGCATTATAGATATGAGTTATTATTTGATATAGGAAGGGAGTGCAATGCCATGGAATGTAAAATGTTTGGTACTAGACGGTTTTAGTGCTCATCACCAGAGGGTGACACGCTTGTCACGTCATTCATACAAATTTACAAATATAGTGAAACATATTAAACAGAATATCACAAGACTTTCAAAGAAACGTGTTTGTATCTAGTGAGATCATCGCTAAAAAATTATCGATTTAGCTACGTCAATGGTATTAATTTGGCTGAAGCTCGAATATAACTTCCTAGGTGTATCTCATGAATAATAATAAAAAATAATTGATTTATTATCTTCGTGAATGGTTATAAAGCTCGTAAATTTTACGGAATAGAGGCCCATTAAATTCTTATTAAGCGACCTCCTATAATTATAATTATAGGCGACCCGCTTAATTATAATCATGTTATCTTTACTAATAATGACGATGATAAAACATGATTTTGTTTCTATTACGTAATGTATCGTAGACTGCTAGAAATAAAGTTCATTTTATCGTACGAATCAAACCGTTCAAAATTTTCCAATGCAACTTATTCACTTTGTTTTGGACCTCGTCAGCCGTCTCTGAGTTATGTCAAGCGTGTATAATATATCTTATCATCAATTACAAATCATGAAAAATGAACCCGATTTAGACACAAAAGTATACTCAAGTGGGTACTACGGTAGATGAAATATTTGTTTAATACGAGCAGCGTACGTGTATATTGAAACCGGCGCGGGACATTGAAAAACCGGCGGAAAACCCAGCGTTCTGTAATCACCGAGTAGGTAGTGTCAAGTGTGTTTATAACTTTGTCTATTTTTGAGGCAAAACAGTGTGGTGTTACTATTTGAAGGACATTGTAGCCAGTGTAATAACAAGGCTTATGCGACTTATTATCAACTCATCGGCGGCAATGTGCTACGAGCAAGGTATACTGCGATACCGTACGCCCTCGGTATTAGGCTCGGCCTGTCATAGACTAGTACATAACAAAACTCGATTTGTGCACCGCAGGTTTAGGATGGTGTTTTTTTATATAGCCTGTATTAAGGTAAACTCGGTTCACAGCCGGTTACACACCCACTGCGCCCCGAACGCTATCAAAGATAACATAGATTGCGTACAAGTAGTGGGAATTCCGTAAACAGTCCTTGTGCTAGCAGCGCGAGGTTGTCGCTTACTAATGTGATCTGATAGCGTGAGATTCGGTGAAAACTTATTTATTTATACACATATACAAAACCATTATAGATTATATACTAAAGCGGTGTTGTACAAAGTTATTTGCTAATTGTTATTAACCTCAATACACCTGTAGGCCACTTCTGTGAATTCCTGCAGGTTGCAGATAAATATATCGACATTCTCGGAAATAATGTTGAGCAAGCGTATGGCCCGCGATAAAGGTGCTAACCTAAGCATATTTTTTATATTTGTCCGTGGTGTTCGGAGGTGGAACTGCGGCGGGAGAAGCAGAGTGGTGATGCGGCCGCCGGGCACGCACGGCTGCAGCGCGGACAGCACCTCCAGCTGGTGTCCCCATCCGCGCCACGCTCCGATTTGGCGTAATCATACAACCATCCACACTTGGCGGATTCGTCACCTACAGATCTGGCCCGCGCGTGCTTCCCCAGAAATCCGGTTCATCACACTAGGTTTGGGAAGTGCGCAAAATTTCAGGTGAGATAATAAGCACGAGCGCAGACTCTACGTGATTAGAAAGTGCGCCTGAGAAGGAACCAGCGTGCGGGATTTCCGCGCCTACGTAACTGCACTGCGAACTGCGCGGACTTTCACGTGGGTATAACCCCATTGTTACGGCAGACGGCTCCACTGCTCACGGTTCCAAACTGCGGTTTTCCTTGCACAGGCTTACTGTGAACACAGCAGACAGACATTGCCTCCGTAATTGTTCATTTCTAAATATTTCTTCGATTTCATTTTTGTTCTCCATTTCTGATTAGCATGCAACATGCGAAACAAAATCGAAGATGATTAAATCGGAGCATTTTTTTTTTGTATACTAAAAGTCCATGATACAAGGAAACGAATAGCCGCGAACGTGCTAATTGCGTAGGTACGCCATGAAGATATTCATGAGGTATTAAATTGTCTCCTTAGGAAAAAACATGTCGCCAAGTCTTAGCATATTCATAATAGTGTTGTAGATTTAGCGAATGCGAGCATCGACCGCCTGGGGGATCCCAAACCGATTGTGCGGACCGGTGGACGCTCGAACACGGTCAAAATTGCTTTCACTTTGGGAGTAAGAGGAGTGGGGGCGGCGGCGGTTGTGTTATGCGACCGGTCGTCGTAACACTGGAAATACCCAGCCGACGCTCGCCGCTCGACAGCCTCCGACGCGCCGCGCCAGCGGTCTCCGCTCCTCGCTCGCACGCTCGTGGCCTCTCTCCGACGTCTTTGTATAATTAGGCTCACAAATTATGTAAGTATATGTGTTCGGGGCGTCTTAACAATGTCGGAGAAACCCGTATGTAAATATACCATCTAAAAATGATGCGAAATTCGTATACGAAAGGCGCGGAGCGACCGGCACTCCGCGCGGCGCTGCTCCGCTTCGGAAAAACCAGATATAATAAACTCCAAAGAATTAATATGTTTTTAATGCACTTTACACGGATCGGGAATCCCGAATTTAAATTATAAATGGCACACACGTCGGAACATTCTCGACCGGCTGAACGGGTTATGTGGCACATGATACGCTTTTTGATCAGGAATATAATGTTGCAGTGAGTCGGGACAAAACAGGGTATTCAATTTATTTAAAACAAATGTTTATGTTACTCAACCCTTGCAATATAAAGAATCTTATAAATTTTTCATAAATAATAAAATAATTTATGGATAAACATATCAAATTGGGTTAAATTTTAAATGAAAAAAAAAAAAAAAAGGATGGACTGAATACGCGATGTCATTGCCATTACAGTGTACGAGTGCAAGTGAGATGGCGTGATGTTATCAGAATGTACTCAATATGTAGTACGCATACAAATATTAATTGCAGCCACATTGTAAAAGTAATTTTGACGCACTTTTCACACTGGTTTATATGTACGAACCCAATCTAATGTATGATAGTAGAAACGTCTGTACCATGATGACATTGAGCGTAATGGAGACCTTGGGCACGTCATTGGACTCGGTGCGTTCGCACGTAAACATTGCGACGCCTTTGTTTACTAAACTGGTTCTCGTTGAGCCTAACAATTAATTCAAGAAAATATCCTAGAGAACCTCCGCATTTTTTGTGCCGCGAGCTAGTGACGTCGCCGCGTTTGAATGCAGCTTCGTGTCCGGATGGCTGGCTACTACCTACCACAATGGGTACCCTTAACGCTATCGAATGTTCCTATAAACTATTTATCGTGTACTTGTTGGAAAGTGACCGCCTCGGTGGCGTAGTTGCATTATGGTACGTCTGCAATACTGAGGTCTCGGGTTCGATCCCGGGTCGGGCAAAGTGATATTGAGTTTTTCTATACAGTATCAGCTCGGAGTCTGGAATTTGTGCCCGATATGGCGATAGGCTCGCCCCCTATCGCATTATGGGACGGAATAATGGCAATAAGTGGGTGCACTAGTTGTGAGTGTGTGTGTGGGTGTTGTTGGAAAGTGTGAAGTTACTTGAAACTACGTCAAGGAATGTTGTGCGCTCACCGATATACCAACTAAATCCATTGTGATAAGTTGACAATTATGTTTATGATGAAGTAGCAAAACTCATTAAAAGTTTAATATTTGCAACCGTCGCGAATGATAACACTTGGTCCGCTGGCCGCAGCTCATCGAAGGTTATCTCGAGAGAGATAAATTATAATTTGACAGCGGTTCTATCGCGCTGTCCAACGGGTCACGGAGGTATCAGATGAGGCCCACGCATCGCGAAGCTAAACTTAGCTCGCCTATTTATGTTCCTTATTTCATCCACTTTGAGCTGGTAAAAGAAAATCAGATCTTCCATCACGCCTCTTAAATTCATTGGTACCTATAGTAGTAACTAACGTTCGTGCGTCGTTTTTTGGTCGGAGAGGTTAAACTTTAAGACATAAGTGCCAGAAACAAGCGGAGTAGGAGAACTTAAAATCTTTAATCTATTTAAATACAGCAAAAGCAGTGGTTTCCTCTGAGCGTAAATCAATTCGAGATAAACACAATATGTGCTATACTACGCAGCGGGTTTATAACATAATATGAATAAATATTTTATGTTGTGAAACGGTACTCTATGTAATGGTGGAAAAACCGTTTTGGATCGGGTTTTTACTACGTGAATCAGAAGGACATACGAGGTTACATGTTGTATTACTGTAATTAAATATTTATAATTATAAAAAACTACATTCTTAGATGGATTAATTTTCAATTACGATAGTAATTGATATTACTCATTTCTGGACCAACCGTACTTTATAATATTACTAGCTTTTGCCCGCGGCCCCGCCCGCGTGATTAAATTTTCCTGGTATAAAGTCCCGCTTTATATTTTCACGGGATGAAAAGTGGTAATCCAGGACACGATCTACACCTGTGCCAAATTTCATCGAAATCCGTTTAGTAGTTTTTGCGTGAAAGAGGAACAAATATCCATGCTTACAAACTTTCGCGTTTATAATATTAGTAGGATAATCATTTCGCCAGGTTTGTGAAACAATATAGTTTATAATATTATTATAGTCTTTTGACAATACCATACATTGAAGTGATAATCCAGCACGCTTATACTTATATGTGAGCAACGAAAATTGCTAATTTCATTATTTTTATAGCTGTTTATGACCACCTAAGTCTGTAAAATAATAAAATCGAAGTTTTGCGTAACAAATTAAATGTCAATGCAATGCAATGGGGAATGATCGATATATTAGGTCATCTGCTGATGTCAACAAATGAACAAAATCCAATGGAGTGACGAGACCAGCACAATGCTTGTCCAATGTAGTGCGCCACACCTGTCCATGTCCAAATGTAAAATGTAATGATGTTTCAACCAACCGTTATAGTTCCTCTGGTCGAGTACTGAAGACAATTTCCTATTTGGCTGTTCTGGTACGGGGGCAAGCAGGGCTTTGAGGCACTCCTGGTGTCGCGCTGCGGTCGCCTTGTGCAGAGGCGTTTCTCCCATGAAGTCGCGGATGGCGAGTGAAGCGCCAGCTATCACCAACATCCTCGTCACCACGGCGTTGCCGCTCATCACCGCGAGGTGGAGGGGCGTGTGGCCGTAGTCGTTAGGCAGGTCCAGCCACTCCTTGTCAGGGCACACCCTGATGATTGTGCTCACTGATTTCTCGCAGCCGTGTACCGATGCGATGTGTAGTTGTCTGCAAGTGAAATGTGATATGAATATTTCGGTAAAACAATATATAAAAGTTATCGTGTCCTTTAATTGACCACGATGATTTCTTTTTGTTACATTCAACCATTTTTATTAGTTGTGGACCGGTTTCATAGACCAGCATGAATGGAACATGTGTTCATTGTTGTTTGAAGGCATTGTCTACTAGTTACTATAGCACATAAACGAAAATAGAAATACAGTAAGTAGGAACGATTTAATACTGATATAGGGGTAAACACACGTGCAACAGGTGATAGAATGGGCTATGACCATAGGTGTTATTATTTCATATTATTATACGTCTTTAATGCCCTACTTGGAGAACGAACGCAAGACCTCGACAATAGATGATAGATCAGAGAAGAACACTACTAGTTAAGCATAAACTCCATTAATTTGGTATATTTATCGATTTACTGCATAATATAAAGATGCCTTGTTTAGTTGTCTCCATAAACATACAATAAGGTTACAATGGGGTTTATAAAAATGTGTACAATATTATAATGCTTATTAATTTAGTAGATTGGCAACTTTTGTATCAAAAAATCAGTATCGCCGCAATTTAGTTAGGTTCAGTTGATTACAAATAGCATCAAATAAGCTTGTAGTCAAGAGTAAGTTTGGATGGATGGTTTTGCCTCTTTGCCACCGTTTTGAATAAACGATCCCAATCGCTTTTTTTGATTTATTGCGAAAATGGACCAAACAGAAGGTTTTTTTTACACACTTACCAATGACTTATTTTGATTGGATCTAAGATTGGGAGCGTTCATTGAAAACGGCTGTAAATCTAGCAGCCATTGATACATTTCGTTTTGTTTTTGTAATAAACTAAGCATTAATCCCCAAACACGGCTCCTAGTAGGCCACGGCTCGTGAGGGTTCACGACATTCTATACTTTTTAATGAAGCTTAAAAACATTAAATTCGCGTTATACAGGCTATTAAAAACAGATCTATGTTGTTAAACTACAGAATAAATGGGACCTTGAACTCTAGTCAGCATTTTTTGCAAGTTGCGTAATGAATCCTGTACTATTTTACTGGTGGAAAGGTGACAAACCGCGTATCTTGCCGTGGGAATTAATTATGACGTATACGTCTATGAATGACGCATTTCCGTGAACCTATGGCATTCGATAAGGATGGAGTTACTCAGCGATCCCAGTAGTTGCCTGTATACAGAACTGGCGGTGGATTGTACGCAGTTGAGCACCTCGAAATGATAACAGTTACTTTTGCACTAGCATCTCAGTGAATATTGCTGTAGAAACAGAAGGTCCCATGCTTGGTGGCAGCATGTATGGGATTCCAGGTTAGGCAGGTTTTTTCAAGTTTCTAACATGACTTGCAAAATTTAGACTCATCAATAAATGTTTCTATAATGCATATCAATATGTAAATTATTCAATCTCCATAATGATACCAGTACAGGTGTTTTATTACCAAACTTTACTGAATTCCACACTGAACTCTGTCATTCAATTATTTATATATCATTGAAGAACAGTGTCAAATGTTCAATATGTCTATGTAATGTCATGTATATATAAATAATTGAATGACATTGTTTACTACAGGTTTTTGATAAAGAGTTCTGCTTATCATTTGAGAAGGATATTTGGTAAGTCTTGTGAATACTTTTAAATTACATTCAGAATGATAATTAGTGATCTTAGTTCAATAAGAAACAAAAGAGGTATGCTTGCAAATCTAAGGACCATGCACTTTTACTAATTAGTTTTTTTTCTTTGTTTACATTCTAAATAGCTACAGGCAAAAAAGGACCAAAGACTAGAATACTATGCAACAAAACCGGAATTAATTCTTTGTAGTAATTGCAAGCCACACAGAAAATTCAATATAACAGAACAATCTGCAACTTGAGCTTCATATCAATGTAATAGTACAATGGTATATCCAAATGAGTGAATGTTTGCCATATGATAATAGTATATCACTAAAAGATGACATTAAAATTATAGAAAGAATTTGCACAAAGATACCTAATTGTAAACAAACTTTTTAATTTTGCTTTTTTTAATTAAAAATATTTGACTTCCAAAATTTAATACAGTTGTATTACAATATTTTGCCCAAATGTACCTTTAATGCAGATTGATACTTCTGTTAAGCCAGGTAGGAAAATAATAAATAAGCTGGGCCTTTACAAACATGCACATAAAAACAAATAAGGAATTCCCGCACCATTCAGAGGTCACAGTTGCAAAAGAGGTGCTTGTATTTTTTTTATGTGATGCACAAATGGAACCTTGGGTTTGCCCAAATTTGATGACATCAATTCAGGCACATTTTCATAAAGGCGTAAAAAATATGCATGGTAAAACCTTAGACTATTTAACCAATGGACATGACATGGCAATAATGCGCAAACTTTTTTTCTGCCAATCCTGATGAGGAGCAAGGTAGACATGGATAACACACATTTAACAAAAAAAAAACACATGTACAGGGCTGAATATTAGGTCACTTTTTACACAATAACACAACAAAAACCACAATTTCTATGGAGCACCGCTTAATGTCATTATCATAGTATGTAATGACAGCAATCGCAAGTCACATAGGTTTTAATAAAAGTTTATGACCAGCTGCGACTGTATGACCAACGAAGGGTTTTATTTATTTTTTGTTATAGTACACCAACAGCATATTATGACACATTCAAAGTAAATCTGTTTGTAGGTACTGAATAGCTAAATATAGTTTGGACAACTCAAAAATCAGACCTCTTTCTATAAAAAAAGAATACATAAGTTGCTATTTAATATATGTACACTGTGTGTTCACCTTGAAGTTAATTTTAGACATTATACTTTATACCATGATATAGGTAAATAAAACGGCTATAGAGACTAATAAAAGGTTTAGAATTATTCAAAATCAAATGTACCTACCAGCTTTAGCATACATAACCCTTTACATACCAGGAATATAAAGTATACTAAACAAATAAATCGAATAAAACATGTCTCATGTTAATAAATTGGTTATCAGCAGTCTGACCGGAATGTAATTTCGATATGGTGTTTGTTTATGTGCCTATTTAGTATTGACAATTACGCGCAATGGTCGATTTTTAAGACTATTATGCCGGACTATTATGATTAAAATAAGAGTACGATTAGAGTCAGGTGGAATACTTACGTATCTCCATCATTGTCGGGGTGGAACAGGTCCGCTAGTGGTGGGACTTCAGGACAGCTCTTCTCCCTCACATTTACACTTTTGAACTTGTCCGTCAATTCCGTCACCTCACTAGGAACCCCTTCGTATTTCTTATCACAATCTATCACGCCCGAATCCACTTCACCAGAAATCTCACAAGATTCCAATTCACCAGACACAATTCCGGAATCCATGTTCTCTTCTTCGACAATCTTGGTTTCATATCCCTTTTTGGCACTCATTTTTGGTTCTTTATTGCGACACTTTAAAAAAACTTGTAATTTGTTGTATACTAATGTAGTATCATGAATATCTTGGATACGAACACATATTATAAAAAAAATAAAAAGAATAAGTTTGCTTCAGCAACCGACTAGCAACGAAATCGCGTTCGGAATGAATAGTGCGTTGTGTGGTGAATGCTATAAAAACTATAATACGTCGCCATCTTGACTACGTCATGGAGTGGTCGGATACATCTAACGGGTTTTCCTATATATACCGAATGATAAATTCTAATAGCGTTATTGAACATTTTGCTATACAATCGAAAAATATCCTTATGTTATAGCTAATTATGGTTCTAATTATTGTGTACAATAATTAGAACATTATTCATTTTATAAAAAAAAATGTTATCAACTACAAGGTATTGCAACAAAAATATATCTAAATACTGAAGAGGTAGAGGGATCAATTTCTTTACGTCACTGAGTTAGAAAAAATTACAAAAAACTTTCGTGTTTAATTTATGTTGACTTTCCGAACACATTTTTCTGTCAAGTGGCATTGGTCGGTGGCTCCCTTACTTCTATAATCTATGGTGGCCCCTTTGTGAATTCAGACTTATTCAGTCAATAGTTCGTGATGGACAACGTTGCCAACTCTACGTCTCTTTACGTACATCTACGTATTTTTTGCCATTCCTGAAAACCTACGAAATTCAATCCCAGAATCTACGTATTTTCTATTAAATATTAGAATGGAAATATTTCGTATTCTTCAGCAAAAAATAAATAAATTATAAACGTTCTGTTTCATACTAAAATGCGCTCACTTCACCACACTATACGTCACCTCTGACGTCATTCATTTTGAATTTAAACAAAATTCCCATAGCAAAGATCTGTGATTATTAAACACTACAAAAAGCACAATACAGACTACAGAAAGAACACTATTTGACTGTGACGGTAAAATGAAACGTGTCGTGTGTGAACTTTATTCATTTAATACACGTAGAAAAACAAATACCCCTCTTTTCATATAGAAAATAAAAGTACGTAGATCTAAGAACTTTTCATACGTAACTTTTAATAAATCTACGTAATTTTCTAGAATGGTCTACGCCTTTTTCAAAATACGAGTTGACAACACTGGTGATGGACAGTGGACTTTAGGAGTTTTGGCGGGAATGTGGAAGTGTCATGAGGTGCTCTTGTTTTAATTCATTATTTTGGTGATACTTAGTGTTATATTGCATAATTATGGTGGTATATTATCCAATATAGTTCTATTAAAGTGCTCAAATGAAGTGAATTGAAATAACTGTGCCAATCAAGTGTTTTTTCGTTGCTGCCAAAACTCCTTGATAAAGTCTTGGTAAGGTAGCCACTGCTTTACTTCGACATATTAGTTAGGAGTTAGGACTGAGGATGAAAATATATGAAAGACGGGCTCAATGGACTAGTATCCAGAGCCGTAATAATTAAATAATAAAAAAAAAAAACAGTGGACTTTAAAATTTTAAATCGATCTTGGAGTTTTTTTGGCGGGAACGTGGAAGTGTCATGAGGTGCTCTTATTTTAATTCATTATTTTGGTGATACTTAGTGTTATATTGCATAATTATGGTGGTATATTATCCAATATAGTTCTATTAAAGTGCTCAAATGAAGTGAATTGAAATAACTGTGCCAATCAAGTGTTTTTTCGTTGCCGCCAAAACTCCTTGATAGAGTCTTGGTAAGGTAGCCACTGCTTTACTACGACAACCAGAGATATCACTTAAGACGAGGCTGTATGGGCTTGAACCCTTTGCCTTCCCTGTAAGGGAGAATTATAAAAAAAAAAAAAAAAAAAAAAAATTAAATCGATCTCGTGAATTACTTACTCAGATACATTTCCCAATGTATGTAATACGAATTATATTACAATATGCATATAATAATTAACGTTTAATATTATGTATTATAATTCTCTTTGGAATTAAGTATTAACCGTGTTTGACAGTGCCCAGTTTGGTAAATCGCGTACCTAACGCGTTTCCCGCTTAAAATAACCAAGACTCAAGGTGCAAAGCTAAGCATTTTAGTGGAAAACTGGAAGTACAAACTCATGAAATAAGTCATAGGAAAATATTGTTCGTCCTTTGTCTATAATCCACGTCATTCCTTAACGTGCGCACTACACAATATTAATATGTTCGCGGAAAAAGTTATTGAGTTACTAAAGGAATCTGAACGAAATCCTGATACTATAGATCAATTTAATGTAAGTTTTCAATTATGTACCTATGTGAGCAGTATGGTTAGAATGAAATACAAAGTTAAATGTTTGTTTACATAGTTCTCTATACATAATATTGTGTTTATGAAGTGTGTTGTTTTACAGGATGACAAAATTCGACAAATATTAGAAGAAATGCATCTCTTGTTTAAAATGAATATGAATGATGCGTAAGTGTTTCAATATTTGCTTATGAATTTATACAGATAGCCCTACAATCATTTTTGTTTTTTGGGACACTGAAATTTAGAGCAGCCATAATCAACCTTTTTTTATACAAGCACAGACATTTTAATAATTTGTTAAGTTATGTAGTTCATTCTGTTCACTTCAAATTAATTAGTACATTGACTCGTCAAGCCCCTCTATGGTCACCAGCATCTGAGTATCTATATACCCTATGGTCTCCCCATGCACCTATATATAAGTGGGCTTGACGGGTTAATACAATGTTATATAACTTTTTATCATATCTAATTTTATTTCAAGTGGAACATTATACAGTCCAATTGTTTCAGAAATGCTACAACAGAGAACAGATCATTATGGACAACAGTCCAGGTGCGTCATTCAGCTCTGGAGAGAAATAAACGGTGTCTCCTTGCTTACCTCTATAACAGAATGAACAAAATCAAGACATTACGCTGGGAGTTTGGCTCCATACTCCCTTCAGATATAAGGGAACTTCTGTCAGATGAAGAATATGAGTGGTTCTCGAAATATTCCACTAATTTAGCTTCATACATGAGGTCTTTGGGTCAAGATATAGGCTATAGTGGTATAGATCTAACGGAGAATTTGAAGCCTCCAAAATCTCTGTACATAGAAGTGTTGTGCTTGCTTGATTATGGCAAGTTGGAGCTGGAAGATGGTGATGTTATTATGTTAAAAAAAAACAGTAGACACTTCTTGCCAACTTCTGAATGCCAGACTTTGATTCGCCAAGGTGTTTTGAAACAGATTACATAGGTGGTCTGTGAAATATTGCAGGCATAAATAATTTTCTGCCATGTGTGTTCACTCCAAAATGTCAGAATAAAGAATCTTTGCGGGCTGGCTGTTTCGCCCATTAATGTTGTAATGAACTTACAGATAGGCTAGAGTTTTAGGTAATAATGTCCAAGTGCCTTTAAGTAAATTGTGAAAAACATTGTGATGTTAAGTTTTATTGTCAATATACATTTTAGAACATTTTAGCACCAATAAATAAGTGTATTAAAATCTTGTAAATGTCTCTTGTTCCAATATTTGCAGTCTAACTTTTTTACATAATAATTTAATTATTTTATGAAACTACAGTCATGCACATGGTTGCATATTGCGACATATTGGTGAGTTAGATCAGTTATACTTTGAGAATATTCTGTGTTTTGTGCGATAAGGAACTTTCATTCTAGACAACTCTGCTGCTTTGTTATTACATAAATTTTAAATGTAACCTGTCATCCAAAAGCTCAGTAGTATCACATATATGTAGCTTTTTTTTCTATGCATATGTACGACGCGCATACATGGTATTGTATTTTTACATAACTACTGTCAAGCTAGTAAATTGCAAAAATGTTGCCAAAGCTATTTAATAGTTCTTATTTAATATTCTATACATAGGGTTATACATGGATTTATAAGACCATAGTAACTAATGATCAATTCAATCAAAAAATATAGAATCTCAAATAATAAAAAAATAAGTAGATTATACTTTTATTTATACTTGAACCAGCTTTTGCCCGCGGCTTCGCCCGAACGAAAGGTTTTTTCCGGGATAAAAGTCCCGCTATACATTTTCCCGGACCAAATTATAAACCTAAACCATTCTCGAATCCACCTGAAGACACAAAAAAATTCGTTTAGGAGTTCAGTGGCATACACACGCACTAAAGAATTATATATATAAAGATAAAATTTGATGCACTGCTATTTTTGAATGAATTTAGTAAATAAACAATATGGAAATATCATTTTTTTTCTGTAAAAGATTTGAGAAGGTACGCAAATAAAGATTAAGAATTTGCAGCAAAAATAACAACTGGTTGTCTTCATGTTTTTGAAAAATGTATTATGTAGATTAGAAAGGAATTTTGTGGGTCGTTCCCCAGTCTCAAGGTTTACAAAACGCCAGCAATGCAAGAAAGGCTTCATGCGGCTTGCCAACGGAACCGTAGTGCCAGTCGTGGCGTTTTTTTTTATTAGCACCAGCGATTTTTATGAATCAGTCAAAAAATTAAATACATACTCACGCTTTTTATCTCCAAAGGGATCAGCAGAGGCGCAACTAATGCAACCACTTTGCGCCGTGCATATTTCGTCCCATGATATGATAGGAGGGCGAACCTATCGCCATATCTGACACTAATTTCAGACTCCGGGCTGATACTGAATAGAAAAATCCAATATCACTGCCCGATCCGGGGATCGAACCCGAAACCTCAGCATTGCAGTCGTACCGTAATACAATTCGCCACCGAGGCAGTAAAAAAATCATATAATAAAATGTCAATTGAGAAAAACGTTGATTTTCGAGTTAAAATCCGGGAATTTACCTACTGATAAGGATTTCGTTGAAACCTAACTATGTATTAATAAAAACCCATCGTCCGTTCCCCACAAACCCCCGAGCTTGGTAAATCCGGCTTGGCTACATTACCATTCAAACAAAAGTGTGTAGCCTCTTTCATAGTTATTATTATGTAAAATGCATAATAATTAATAGACTAAAATAGCGGACGACCGCAAACATAATAATTATGTTAAACTGAAGTTTATGCGACACCTATGTTTAATAACCCCTGGAATGCCGGGCTCAGTTTGCGTAAAAGACGCGTGCGTGCCGCCATACATTTGAAAAAATCGGATTTTGAGTGTAAAGGATGTTCTAATTTATACACCATAAAATTCTTTTAGTACGAATTTTGAAATTATTTATTTACTTATTTATTATGGATCAATGGTCACTAAAATATTCAGAAACATCTTGAGATTTGGCATAAACGGCCGCCATTTTGAATTTCGTTGTTTTGAGGCCGATTGACCTCAAAATCGAAATCTGGGTATATCTTTGGTTACAAAAAACGGACCCAATGCTTGAATTGAGAAAAATGGTCGCCATTTTGAATTTCTTTGTTTTAAGGCCAATCGACCTCAAAATCGATATATGGGCAGGTCTTTAGGTACAAAAGACGGATCCAATGCTTGAATTGAGAAAAATGGCCGCCATTTTGAATTTCTTTGTTTTAAGGCCAATCGACCTCAAAATCGATATCTGGGCAGGTCTTTAGGTACAAAAGACGGATCCAATGTCAGAATTGAAAAAAGTGGCCGCCATTTTGAATTTCTTTGTTTTAAGGCCAATCGACCTCAAAATCGATATCTGGGCAGGCCTTTAGGTACCGAAGACGGATCCAATGTTAGAATTGAAAAAAGTGGCCGCCATCTTGAATTTCTTTGTTTTAAGGCCAATCGACCTCAAAATCGATATCTGAGCAGGCCTTTAGGTATAAAAGACAGATCCAATGTTAGAATTGAAAAAAGTGGCCGCCATTTTGAATTTCTTTGTTTTAAGGCCAATCGACCTCAAAATCGACATCTGAGCAGGCCTTTAGGTATAAAAGACGGATCCAATGTCAGAATTGAAAAAAGTGGCCGCCATTTTGAATTTCTTTGTTTTAAGGCCAATCGACCTTAAAATCGATATCTGGGCAGGCCTGTAAGTAGAAAAGACGGATCCAATGTTAGAATTGAAAAAAGTGGCCGCCATTTTGAATTTCTTTGTTTTATGGCCAATCGACCTCAAAATCGATATCTGGGCAGGCCTTTAGGTATAAAAGACGGATCCAATGTCAGAATTGAAAAAAGTGGCCGCCATTTTGAATTTCTTTGTTTTAAGGCCAATCGACCTCAAAATCGATATCTGGGCAGGCCTTTAGGTACCGAAGACGGATCCAATGTTAGAATTGAAAAAAGTGGCCGCCATCTTGAATTTCTTTGTTTTAAGGCCAATCGACCTCAAAATCGATATCTGAGCAGGCCTTTAGGTATAAAAGACGGATCCAATGTTAGAATTGAAAAAAGTGGCCGCCATTTTGAATTTCTTTGTTTTAAGGCCAATCGACCTCAAAATCGACATCTGAGCAGGCCTTTAGGTATAAAAGACGGATCCAATGTCAGAATTGAAAAAAGTGGCCGCCATTTTGAATTTCTTTGTTTTAAGGCCAATCGACCTCAAAATCGATATCTGAGCAGGCCTTTAGGTATAAAAGACGGATCCAATGTTAGAATTGAAAAAAGTGGCCGCCATTTTGAATTTCTTTGTTTTAAGGCCAATCGACCTCAAAATCGATATCTGGGCAGGCCTTTAGGTATAAAAGACGGATCCAATGTCAGAATTGAAAAAAGTGGCCGCCATTGTGAATTTCTTTGTTTTAAGGCCAATCGCCCTCAAAATCGATATCTGGGCAGGCCTGTAGGTTCAAAAGACGGATCCAATGTTATAATTGAAAAAGTGGCCGCCATTTTGAATTTCTTTGTTTTAAGGCCAATCGACCTCAAAATCGATGTTTGGGCATGGCTTTAGGTACAAAAGACGGGTCCATTGTCAGAATTGAAAAAAATGGCCGCCATTTTGAATTTCTTTGTTTTAAGGCCAATCGACCTCAAAATCAATTTCTCGGCATATCTGTAGTTACCAAAAACGGATCCAATGTCGGAATTGAAAAAGGAGGCCACCACTTAGGACTTCTTTATTTTAAGCTAATTAACGTCAAAATCGATACTTGGCGATAGTAAAAAACAGATCTAATGTTAGACTCAATAAAAGTGGTCGCCATTTTAAACTTCTTTGTTTTTAAGACTGATTGGATTTAAGATAGATATTTGGGCTTGTATTTAGCCAAATAGAATAAATCGAGGTGTAATATATGTATGTACGCGCGTGAGAAGTTATACATCTTTGGCATCATTAACCTTTATAGTTTGGGAAAATTGCAGTCTTGGCTTCGGCGTTTGAATTTTGAAAAAGTCCTTGGGTGTGGTAAAACAACAACAGACAAGGCTGCAAGGCTAATCGCCTTTGTCTTCTCCTTTTACTAAAAAATAAATTATTATTAGAAACTGTAACGGTTTTGATTTAAATAAAAATATGTACCACTGACTTTACAGAAATACTTTCATACAAAATATCACCAAGCGAACGACCGGCACGAAGACAATGACCAACTAACTCGAACTGTCAAACGTTCTATGCTTTTATAGCAAAAATTGTAGATCATGTCATTAATACCCGCACAAAAAATATTTTTGCCCTAACATTATATTATATAATTATTAAATATAGAATTTAGAGAATAATAAATATATAGGGTAATGTGTGATAGGTGATAGGTGAAGCGTGAAGAAATGAAGAAGAATAGATGATAGTGGCAGAAGATAAAGTTTATTACACGCACACGGAAGAAACAGTCTACACACAGAAGAATACACTACAAAGTAGAAATAGAAGGAGCAGTCAAGAGATAGTATAGAGTTTAAGACACTGAGCAACATACAATATGGCGCAAGCGTAAGCGTAAGCGTTAGCGTTACGGTAGCGGGTGACACGGGCTTCGCGGGCGAGATTTGGTGTACCGCCGGCCGGCCGCACGCGCAGCGGTCATTCCGCCCCCGCGCCTCAACTACGTGCATCGCCTTAAAACCGGCTGGTGGTACGCCGAGCCGCGCGCAACGTGCGTCTCCAATGCACTCGAAGCAAGTTAAATATTATTATTCGCACACTCACGCCTTTGTCCCCGAAGGGGTAGGCAGAGGTGCAAATATTATAAATATAAATATTAGAATAGTGTACGCCACAAATATATATGACATAATTTGTACTTAATATTAGAAGATTCTTAATTTAAAATATTTATTATTGATTATTTATTATTTTAAAAATATTTTTTTTTTATAATTAATTTAAAAAAAAGACATCCAATAATATCACTTAAGACGAGGCTATATGGGCTTGAACCCTTTGCCTTCCCTATAAGGGGAAAATTATAATAAAAAAACAACCGTGAGAATTTTTGTGTCACACATGCGCGCGCATCGTAAAATTTCACTCCCATAAATTTTTCATAACGCGCTTAAGGTATAACTTCAAAAAAAAAAGGATACAGTAATTGAATGGCCACCCACCAGGGCATAACGATGTAGGGGAAGAAAAATATTATAGTAAGATAATTTCTACTACGCGGCTAATTATGCTTATAGCTATTGTTGAATTGCTAACGACCCCCGAATTTTTAACCGATTTTGATGCTTTCACAGAAGAATTTACTTTATTAGCTGTTTGCTGCCACGGGCCACTTCTTAAATTCGAAGACAAATTCCTTTTTTTGCGACATAACAAAGCTGCAATATCGTTATTGAAGAGAATTGAATAAGCTTTGATGGTGATATTATTTAAAAGTGATATAATTAAAACCTACTATAGTTTGTGGCCATGTCCAGCGGATTTTGATTTTAAAACCAATGGCCCTTAAAACAAGAACATTTAACATGGAATGCAGTTATTAAAATTCCAACCTCGATTAATCAGTTTTGGCTAAAAGACAAGCCCAAATATCCATCTTAAATCCAATCAGTCTTAAAACAAAGAAGTACAAAATGGCGACCACTTTTCTTAAGTCTAACATTAGATCTGACTTTTACTATCAATGGCATGCCAAGTATCGATTTTGAGGTCAATTGGCCTTAAAACAAAGAAATTCAAAATGGCGGCCACTTTTTTCCATTCTAATGTTCGATCCGTCTTTTGTACCTACAGGCCTGCCCAGATATCGATTTTGAGGTCGATTGGCCTTAAAACAAAGAAATTCAAAATGGTGGCCACTTTTTTCAATTCTGACATGGGATCCGTCTTTTGTACCTAAAGGCCTGCCCAGATATCGATTTTGAGGTCGATTGGCCTTAAAACAAAGAAATTCAAAATGGCGGCCACTTTTTTCAATTCTAACATTGGATCCGTCTTTTATACCTAAAGGCCTGCTCAGATATCGATTTTGAGGTCGATTGGCCTTAAAACAAAGAAATTCAAAATGGCGGCCACTTTTTTCAATTCTAACATTGGATCCGTCTTCGGCACCTAAAGGCCTGCCCAGATATCGATTTTGAGGTCGATTGGCCTTAAAACAAAAAAATTCAAAATGGCGGCCACTTTTTTCAATTCTAACATTGGATCCGTCTTTTCTACTTACAGGCCTGCCCAGATATCGATTTTAAGGTCGATTGGCCTTAAAACAAAGAAATTCAAAATGGTGGCCACTTTTTTCAATTCTGACATGGGATCCGTCTTTTGTACCTAAAGGCCTGCCCAGATATCGATTTTGAGGTCGATTGGCCTTAAAACAAATAAATTCAAAATGGCGGCCACTTTTTTCAATTCTAACATTGGATCCGTCTTTTATACCTAAAGGCCTGCTCAGATATCGATTTTGAGGTCGATTGGCCTTAAAACAAAGAAATTCAAAATGGCGGCCACTTTTTTCAATTCTAACATTGGATCCGTCTTCGGTACCTAAAGGCCTGCCCAGATATCGATTTTGAGGTCGATTGGCCTTAAAACAAAGAAATTCAAAATGGCGGCCACTTTTTTCAATTCTAACATTGGATCCGTCTTTTCTACTTACAGGCCTGCCCAGATATCGATTTTAAGGTCGATTGGCCTTAAAACAAAGAAATTCAAAATGGCGGCCACTTTTTTGAATTATAACATTGGATCCAACTTTTGTACCTACAGGCCTGCCCAGATATCGATTTTGAGGTCGATTGGCCATAAAACAAAGAAATTCAAAATGGCGGCCACTTTTTTCAATTCTAACATTGGATCCGTCTTCATTACCTAAAGGCTTGCCCAGATATCGATTTTGAGGTCGATTGGCCTTAAAACAAAGAAATTCAAAATGGCGGCCACTTTTTTCAATTATAACATTGGATCCAACTTTTGTACCTACAGGCCTGCCTAGATATCGGTTTTGAGGTCGATTGGCCATAAAACAAAGAAATTCAAAATGGCGGCCACTTTTTTCAATTCTAACATTGGATCCGTCTTTTATACCTAAAGGCCTGCTCAGATATCGATTTTGAGGTCGATTGGCCTTAAAACAAAGAAATTCAAAATGGCGGCCACTTTTTTCAATTCTAACATTGGATCCGTCTTCGGTACCTAAAGGCCTGCCCAGATCTCGATTTTGAGGTCGATTGGCCTTAAAACAAAGAAAATCAAAATGGCGGCCACTTTTTTCAATTCTAACATTGGATCCGTCTTTTCTACCTACAGGCCTACTCAGATATCGATTTTGAGGCCAATCGGCCTCAAAACAAAGAAATTCAAAATGGCGGCCGCTTTTCTCAATTCTAATATATAATTAAGATTTGCATCCAATGGAAACCCAAAAATAACCTAAAAAGAAACAACCTGTAGATGTTCAGTTTTCATACATTTTGCAGAAATCGGCCCGAGCGTGGATCCACGCTCCGGCAGAGTTTGAACACTTTTTTTGAGCGTGGATCCACGCTCCCGGCACGCGAGGGCTTAATCACGCCTATTACTGACGCGACGGGTTAAATTAGGAAACAAACCAAAATCAAACAAACCAAAAAACGCGGGTTTTATGTGGCTGGAATAAATACGTTAGCGATGCTTATCGCGACGCTAAGCTTAAATTAAATATTTGGGTGTTACATAATCGACCCAGCACAGGCGTAGCTTATGACCAAATGTGCGAGTCGCGTAGAATTTTTAAAAGCCGTCTAAAATGGTGTCAGAAAAATCAAGACCAAATTAAAATGGATATTTTAGCGCGAAATAGAGCAACTAATAATTTTGCCAAGTTCTGGAAATCCACAAACATGCTGGAAAATAAGCCGAGCCTTCCAGTAAGTGTTGCGGGATTAAATAGTGCTGGAAAAATTGCAAATATGTTTAGGCAACATTTTAAGGTAGTGTCCCCTTTAGGTCCCTCTAATACGCCAACCCATATTAAGTCCGATAATCAAGGAATGGGGCAGCTATTGCATTTTTCGTGTAAACAAGTCAAAGCTGTCATTGACAAGATGAGCAGGGGCAAATCACCCGGACATGACGGGCTCAGCATTGAGCATTTTAAATATGCCGGTATTCACCTACCTAGAGTTCTGGCTATATTTTACAATATGTGTATTAGTCACTCATATCTACCAGAGGACCTAATGAAGACAACGGTTGTGCCTATTGTTAAAAACAGGACAGGTGATATATCCGATAAAGCAAATTATCGTCCAATCTCTCTTGCCACCACTGTAGCCAAAATATTGGATGGTTTGCTTGACGCATGTATTGCGAAATATGTGCGTCTACACGATGCTTAATTTGGTTTTCAACCAGGTTTATCGACAGATAGCGCTATCTTAAGCGTCAAGCATACCATCCAATATTACATAGACCGTAGAACGCCGGTTTATGCCTGTTTTCTCGATCTCTCAAAGGCTTTTGACCTTGTGTCTTATGATTTGCTTTGGAGAAAGTTGGGAAATAGAGGTATTCCACCGGAGGTTCTGCGGATATTCCAATATTGGTACACGAACCAGGTCAACCACATTAAGTGGTCTAATGCTTTCTCTGGAGCCTATAGATTAGAGTGTGGAGTGAGGCAAGGGGGGCTATCTTCTCCGCGACTTTTTAACCTTTATATGGATGATCTCATAGTCGAGCTCAGCAGCATGCGTGTCGGATGCAAACTGAATGGTATAAGCGCAAATAATATTAGTTATGCAGACGACATGGTGCTGCTGAGCCCGACTACTGCAGCATTGGGAAATATGTTAAAAGTCTGTGCGGAATACGCTACTACACATGGATTGCAGTATAATGTGAAAAAAACAGAATACATGATTTTTGGGGCCACCACTAAACATCCGGATAGTGTCCCCGTTGTCACGCTTAATGGTGTAAATATTAAAAGGGTGACGCAGTTTAAATATCTAGGGCATGTTCTTGTAGGTGACCTCAAAGATAATTTAGACATAGAAAGAGAGCGCAGGGCTCTGGCGGTCCGAGGTAACATGTTGACACGTAGATTCTTTCGTTGTACTGACCAAGTGAAAATTACGCTTTTTAAGGCGTATTGTCAGAGTTTTTACACGGGGAATCTATGGATCAACTACACTAAAAAAGCACTAGAGGTACTGCGCGTACAATATAATAATATATTTAGAATGTTGTTGGGACTGTCTCGTTATTGTAGTGCGTCAGAGATGTTTGTGAAGAACAGGACTGATAGTTTCCAAGCTGTTCTTCGCAAGCAAACTATATCTCTCGTAAGTCGAATACGAGCCAGTCACAACAGCATTCTAAAAACAGTGGTGGATACTGTCATGTCACCTATCCTAAGACATTTTGTGTGGAGGATGATAAATTAGACAGAATATAATTGGAACTGTTGATACTAACATTAGTTTTTAAGTAAATTTTCTTTTCTTTTACTAACACTACGGATCTTTGATATCTGGAATAAAGAATTATTATTATTTATTATTATTAAAAAGGTAAGCAGAGGTGCAACCAGCACTCCAACTTTTCGTCATGAGTGTTCCATCCCATGCTGTGATGGGGGAGAGACTACCACCATGTCTGGAAATTACGCCAGTATAAAATAAAATAAACAAAAATAAATAAAAACGCCAGTATTACTGAACAAGAAAACCCAATTTACCGAACCCGGGATTCGAACTTGTTTCCTGATCTGATGAAACAAAGCAAGGTGATACCTCTCTTCAAGGCTGGTGATTTATCGGATCCTTCGAACTTCCGACCTGTTTCAATATTACCCACTCTAAGTAAGTTATTTGAAAAAATTATGCTAAATCAATTACTGACACATTTTGACGACAATAACCTACTTCATGGGAAGCAGTTCGGATTTACTAGGGATCGGTCCACCATTGATGCGGGGGTGGATCTCTTGGAAAATATTTTTATGGCCTGGGAAGAGTCGCACGATGCTCTTGGCGTCTTCTGCGACTTGTCTAAGGCATTTGACTGTGTACATCATGATACTCTGCTCAGGAAACTACACCATTACGGCATTAAAAACACGGCTCTCAATCTTCTGACATCCTATTTGAGTAACAGGATTCAGAGGGTTGATATTAATGGAAAAATCTCACCCGGATCTGCGGTCACTATGGGAGTTCCACAGGGTTCAATTCTGGGACCATTTCTCTTTCTTGTATATATTAATGACTTACCTTACCACGTAAGGGATAATCATGAGATTGTATTGTTCGCGGATGATACATCATTAATATTTAAAATTAAAAGAATGTTACAAAATTATGACGAAGTGAACGATGCGCTCTCTAAAATTGTGCATTGGTTTAATTTAAACAACTTGTTACTAAATGCTAAAAAAACTAAATGCATTAAATTTACTATGCCCAATGTAAGACAAGTAAAAACCAATATACAAATCAATGGGGAAGAGTTGAATCCTGATGCGTCAACTACTTTTCTGGGCATCACACTAGACGCGAGACTCCAGTGGGGACCGCAGATAGCAAAATTGGCAGGTAGACTAAGTTCAGCGGCTTATGCAGTCAGAAAAATAAGACGTCTGACTGATATAGACACGGCAAGAATTGTTTATTTCAGTTACTTTCATAGTATTCTGTCGTACGGTATTCTTCTTTGGGGTAATGCTGCGGATATTAATACAGTATTCGTCTTGCAAAAGAGAGCTATTAGAGCTATCTATAGTCTCGGACCTCGTGTTTCTCTTAGAGAAAAATTCAAAGAGATAAACATTCTTACCGTATCATCGCAATACATATTTGCAAATCTTATGTATGTTCGAAAAAATATTGCAAATTTTGACCGAATATGCGATATTCACAATAAAAATACTAGGAATAAAAATAAACTTGTTGTACATGCTACTCGTCTCCATAAAATAAGCAATTCTTTTGTTGGTCAATGCGTACGCTTCTTCAATAAACTTCCAATGCATATTGTTAATCTTCCAATAAAAAAATTTAAAACAACTGTCAAAGAACGACTTTACAAAAAAGGCTATTACACTATAGGAGATTATTTGGAAGATACAAATGCTTGGGATTAGGTTGCTCGCATTCACACATGTTTCCATAATATGAATTTATACTGTTAAATGACATTTGTATTTAAATACCTATGTGTTAAAAAAAAAACAAGATGAAAAAAAAATAACCACGCTGAGTTTCTTGGTGCTTCTTCTCAGGTCAGTGGGCTTTTCCGAAGCACTGGTAGAATCATATAGTATAAAAAAAAACATTGTTAAAAATGACGTGTAAAAGTGCCCCTAGGGGCCTAATTACATAATAAATGATTTGAGTTTGAGTTTGAGTTTGAGTTTGAACTCAGGACCTCGGCGGTATCGTACCGTCAGTATACACCATAGAATTACTATAGAATGATATTATAAAGAACAAGAGCATGTCGCCTAGGCATAATATTCAAAAAATTCAAAAAATAATTTTGGTCTGTTCTGGGAATCGAATCCAAGAGCCAGTCAGGTTTGGTAGAATTACATCAACGAAACAATTATGTTTGTTTCTTTTTTTGCATATTTTTACGTCACATTGACGCAATTCATTATTATTTACAAGTTTGATAACTTGTTATTCATTTGAAGATTGTTTATATTTTGTTACCTTCCAATTTATCTGAATCGCATGTTTTTTATATGAATGATGAGACAAGAAATTAGGAAATCTTATGACTGATAAAAGCTGGAGGTGTGGCTGCTGGTAAAAACACAAACACCGAAGTTATAGGTTTTAAAATAATTACGGGGTCGTCGGATGCATTACACGCTCACTTCTCATAATTTGGTTGGTGATATAGGTAGAGCTACAAAATCTCGGAGTGAGCAGATGCCTCCGACTGCGTTTGTGAACACTGACCACTAAGATTATTCAAAACCAAAATAAAATATTCAAAGTCAAGCCCTGCTTATATGTATACATACATATAGATGTATGGAAAAACCTTATATACTCGGACACCGGTGTCCGTCGCGGGGCTTGACGGGTCAAAATCTTGTTTCTAAATACTAATGAAAATAAAATCATCAAAGTTGGCGCAATAAGTACTATTAGTACTATTAGTACTTAATTAGTACTAATAATAAGTACTTAAGTTATAAATCTTTAAAATTTGGTGGAAGGGGTAACTCATAACTGCCAAATAACATAATAATAATATCAAACTGTGACGTCACTGAGTGTCACCGGCCAAAACGCTGCGTGCTTGTGATAGGGATAGCGCGATATCCAAACCACACCCCCACTTTTGCTAACAATTAATTTCTATTTACTTGAAAATTCTGTATGACGTTGCTACTGTTTATGGGCGGTCGTAACTCGTAAAGATCATACCATCAGGTGAGCGGCATGTTCACCTTGTTATTCAGTAGCAATAAAAACGCATGCAAGCACGCACGCACCCACACACGCACACACACACACACACACACACACGCACACACAGACACACACGCGCGCGCACATACACACACACACACACACACACACACTGGTTGGACTGTGGTTTGCGGTAAAAATACTCTTATCTACACGGACTTTCTTACACTATATACCGGACGGCATGTTTGCTGCTGCTGCGGCCTTCTCGAAGTCAACCTTCCTTGGAAAATCTGTTTTACTCTCCCACCGTGTGTGTGTCTCAGGGTACCTACTACTTTACACGTGCCCCACTGGGATTCCCAATTCCGCTGGACGCCTTTCCCTGCAAAAGGTTTTCATTTATTGAATAATAAAAGTGGAAATAACGTTCTAAAATTAATACAAAAAACCCGACGGGATATAAAAATAAATTCGGGAAGCCCCGGACCGGGTGTTCGGTAGTTTGGGGCGTTTTGTATGTATGACGCGTTAGTAACGATATCTAGTCCGCGGTCAGCGAGAAAACATAAATAATCGTAGTAAAGATGATTTAGAACATTCCTTTGTTGCGCTAATGCTGCAACTTCTACTATTAATGTTGATTTATGATCCATGTTCTTGTAGCCCGGCTAATTGCTGTGGTGTTCTATTCGGCATAGAAATCGGCTTACGGTATTTTTTTGGAATAATATTTTAAATAAAAAACTAAAAAACACGCTTTATAAAAAATCCAACCAAAAATAGAAAATAAATTTAAATAAATTTGAATCAAGAAAAGTTTAAATAAGAAAAAAATGTATTTTATTGTAAAAAAAAAGCGCGAGGTGCTTTTTAAGATATTATCAAAATGATAATCCTTCTACTCATTTTGTCCTGTCAACAAAATATTTATAACTATTGACACAATGCACCCCACGCCCCTTGGTCCCCAAATCCATTTTGACTCCCCTTGAACCTCCAAACTCATTTTGACCCCCTTGACCCCCAACCCAATTTGTCCCCTAAACCCATTTTGCTCCCTCTTGACCGCCAACCCAATTTGAACTCCCTCGACCCCAAACCCATTTGACACCCATTGACCCCCAACTAGACATGGGCGCCGCCTAGGAAAAAGCCGGCGGCGGCGTGCTGGTAATTTTTGGTCGGCGGCGGCGTAGCGCCGGCAGCGTGGATTTTTTTTTGAGTACTAGCTTTTGCCCGCGGCTCCACCCGCATTAAAAAGTTTTTCCGGGATAAAAGTTCCGGTTTATATTTTCCCGGGATAAGAAGTAGCCTATGTGTTAATCCAGAGCATGATGTACCCGTGTGCTAAATTTTATCGAAAGCCGTTCAGTAGTTTTTGCGTGAAAGAGGAACAAACATCCATACATCCATACATTTTTACAAACTTTCGCCTTTATAATATTAGTAGGATAAAGGCCACATTTAAATTCCTGAGTTACACGTTCCTAGGTAGTTGGAAGCAATAGCCAATTAACCTATCGGTATAAAAATCCCTTTAGGACCCATGCTCTATCCGCCCTGTAGATTGGGGCCGTTTGGAGAACTCCAATACGGTACGTATCCCCTGCCTGTCGTAAAAGGCGACTAATAGGGGCCACCGGGGGTCGTAGATGGGCGGCAGGGGGCTGTCCGTCTTTAGTTTTGTGTTTTTTAACACATTGTTGCGATCCCTGTTATGGACGGCAGCGTGGTAGGTAGGCCTTACCCTGCCGTTGACGCAGAGGGCGTCCTTCGGTACACGGGAGCTTCTGAGCCCAACACAACAAGAGACGGGCCGCACTAGGCGGCAACGCGCAGGGGCAGTTGCGGACGGCAAATTAGACACTTCCGTCAGAAGAAGACCGCAGCCATTTCTAATGCGCGAAGATGGCCACCGCGGAGTTTTGGTTTATATGCCGTGCGTTGTATATAGGTAAGGGTCTCGGCCCGGCGGTCGCCCGACGTTTTCCATCTCTCTGGGCGGCTCAACGTCGGGTCGTAAGTCACGGTGAATCCAACATAACCGCTCAGTCGTTCCCCTTGAACGCTGGGCGGTAGTAAAAAGTCACTTTCTCCGCGTAAAAAAAAAGCCTGAGACCACATCCTCCAAGGCAACTCCGGCGAAATGAGCCCGCTTGGCCTGTATTTAGGAGCCGGACGTTGCTCGGGTGTGGAAGCTTCCTAGAGCCAGCGGAAGTTGGCCGTAGGGCTTTGGAGTCCAGATCCTAGACCGGTATCTAACCAACAAGTAAGTCACATACAAGACAGTATAGTACACCCTTATCGTCTGCTGCGGATGTCGCTGAAGAGCATTGCAGAGGGATTCGGAGGTCGAATGTTTCAGCCGAATAGGGACTACTGTTAAAGCTCATGGACCACGTAAATTCGTGGCATAAAGTCTGGTTAGCGATGCCAGGACCTTCTAAGTTAGACAGCAAGCTTGCAAGAGCGCAGCCGCGAATGGGCGCGTGAGCACAGAGGCCGTAGCCAAGATGCCTTTTACAATCGTTAACGCCCCTATTAGTCGACTTTTTCGACAAACCGGGGATGCTGTAGTGAACTTTCCTAAACGCCTCCAATTCACAGGTCAGGACCAGGAGTCTCTAACATCTCTGATGGCAGAGGGATTGACCCGCTATCGATCTCTCGTAGCACTCTCTTCCTGATGGAGGACTACTTCGAAAAAGTGAGCCACTGCAATCTAGAACCTCCACCTGTCGGCCATGGACCAGTAAAACACGATCACATGCACCTGACCGTAAGACACCGCCATTGGGCAGTTATCACAATGAAAGGACATGACCTACGATCTGCCACAGATACTCTCCGAAACAATGTTCTCCGATGAGTACATATTTTGTCAGTTGATAGTTGGATCATCATTGCTTCGCGCCTTGGTGAAATCAGGGTGCACTACGAAAACATCTGAGCACCGAGGACGGGGTCTCCAGCCTGAGACCACATCTTCCATGGCAACTTCGCCGAAAGGAGCCCGCTTGGCCTCTATTTAAAAGCCGGACGCTGCTCGTGTGTGGAAGCTTCCTCGAGCCAGTGGAAGGTGGTCGTAGGGCTTTGGGGTCCAGATCCTTGGCCGGTATCTAACCAACAAGTAAGTCACCTACAAGATCGTGTGGTACGCCATTATTGTATGCTGCGAATTCCACTGGAAAGCATTGCAGAGGTATTCGGAGGTCCAAGATTTTGGCCGAAAACGGACTGCTGTAAAAGATCATGGACCACATAACTCCGTGGCATAAAGTCTAGTTAGCGATGCCAGGACCTTTTAGGTTAGACAGCAAGCTTGAAAGAGCGCAGACGCGTATGCCTTTTTACAATCGTTAACGCTAATAGTAGTTTTTTGGTATTAACTTTAAAAATCTTTAAAATTTTAGAAGAAAAATGTTTTTTAATTGCAAATCCACGCCGGCGCGGCGCCCATGTCTACATCGAACAATATATATGACATTTGAGACCCAATCATTAATAAAATTTGTCAATAAAAATTAAAAGCATTCACAAAATCCACGCCGTTCAAGTTAGGCGGCGGCGGCGCGCGGGTCCTGCCCGGCGGCGTAGCGCCGGCGCGGCGCCCATGTCTACCCCCAACCCAATATGACCCCCCTTGACCTCCCAAACCCATTTTGACCCCCCTTGACTCCCAATCCAATTTGACCCCCCTTGACCCCTTAAACCCATTTTGACCCCCCTTGACCTCCAAACACATTTGACCCTCTTGACTAGCGGGTAGTTTAACATAATTAATACTAAATATTAAATTATTTAATGATGCCAAAGAAGTATAAAGTCTCACACGCGTACATAAGTACATGCACCTTTTTTTCTCTTTGTTGTACCTATACTTTTAAATAAATAAGTACTTATTTTTACAAACGCATATTAATTTTTGCCTATTTCCATTAGCTGGTCATGTTGATCATGAATCCCCTTTTTGCGTTGCACGCAAGGATCCAATTCATGAATTCAACCTGGGGCCGTAAACAAATGCCTTTCTGTAATCGTTTACGCTACCATTATGTATGAGAATGAGACGACCTAGCGGAAGACTAAGAGCGGGTGTTTTCAACTGTAGTTATATTTTTGTCAGGGTCTTATCAAGCTGGACGCGCTCACAGAGATTCGAGTTCTCCAGGTGCTGCGAGCTCGTCCAGCTTAATAACACCCTGACAAATAGGTAACGACTAGTTGAAAAAACGAGGCCTTGGCGATATAATATGTCATTCCCATGCATTTTTTCAGTTTTCTACAATTAGCGTTAACGATTGTAGAGTCAAATCTAACATACTTTAAGATCTCACAGTTGTAAATAACAGCCATTGTAATAGGTATCCAATAAAACAAAGAAATAGAGTTTAATACTTGTTCATAATGTTATTTTGTTCCTATAAATATATATTTGGATTTTGCATTGAAATTGGCATTCATTTAGATCTCTATTCTTTTTGCGGCGACGCCCACAGCCAAGCATAATTTTTGTCTTGTGCTTGACTCTCCTTTTTTATATTTATGTTTTTGGTGGGGTATTTACTTACCTATACCTACTTATAAAATATGACGTAATGTCCAACCTGAATTATCCTACCTATAGTCCTTATATAGATTAGTTGATAGACAGGTAGTTGGTAACACGTCGAACTACGGGTAATTCCGATATAGGTAACAGGACGTCTAATTAAACATTGCGAATGAAACTCCGCCGTCGCGTTGCGTCGTCCCTAATTAGACAACGAAATTCCTGTCCCACTAGTTACGAGTCACGAGTAGTTAGAGCGTCGTAGCTAGAGGCTACGGATCACGAGGTCATATAACCCGGTTTGGGCAATAATTTATTTATTTGGAATAACAAACAGCTGCACCACACAATAGGGTAGTTGACTACTTTTTTAAACATACATTTATCAAAAATGTATGTCTTCTAAAATCAAGAGGAAAAGTATTTTTTAAAATACAAGCGTTAATAAATGAGTTATAAAGCTTTGAAGTTTGGTGGAAGGGGCATCTGTCAGATAACGGAAACAGCAGAACATGACGTCAGTGAGTGTCGCCAGCAATAACGCTGCGTGCGTGCGATACAGATGACGCGATATCCCCGCTACGCCCCCCCCCCACTTTTGCTCACAACAATATTTCAAATGTGAATATCTGTTTTGGGTGTTAACCAATTTTGATTTTACAGATAAATTTAGTTCTCGTATTATGTTCTGTTACATATAAATAATGTACAAAATCAAACATAGGAAACTACCCTATTTCTAGATAATAATTACTTTAAAATATTCAAAATTATGGGTACACAGCCCACAACATTATTTAAAGATTACTAAAGGATAACCACAAAATTACCGCGGGTTGATACCTACTCAATAGGGTAGTTTACTATGTTTGATTTTGTAAATTATTTTATATGTAACAGAAAATAATACGAAAAAGAAATTCTTCTGTGAAAGCAGCATCAAAATTGGTTGCCATAAAGAGATTAAGTACCTACCTACGATGCAGGTAGAAATACTTATATGTATGTCGGAGACAGTGACGGCCGATATCGATACACGTAGGTTCACATAATAAAAGTCACAAATGAATTCTCTTTAACTCGCTATTTATTGTTCGTTGGTCAATTATTGCGTAATAAACTGTTCACAGAGTACAATACCACGTCAGGATTCATTATTAACTTTGGTTATTATAACACACTGCATATTGAGACAATTTCTTAACCAAACTTCGCAACTCTAAACGACTCACCTAGTAACAACCCGAATTAACATAGTAACCGCTTTACTAAGCACTGACCGATATGGAAACCACCATAGTTACCACTTAGTAGTGATCTGCACCGTACTAGTTGCTTCAAATGATTCGGCACCCTTTTTATACACCCAAATGCCGCTCCCACTACGAGTTCAACATACCGACTGGTTTATCGCACGATTATTATTTTATCTTACCCGACGTAATATATTCAGACACCCTCAATGAGATTAATAAAAAGGAATCTGCCGACATGTATATTATGTGTAAGTAATAACTCAATACTCTATAGTAAAACTAGGTATTGCATTATGAGGATAATGATCCATTGCGTTCGACATTTGGGTTCCTGGAGATCAAACTGGTTATATTATATACTATAATTCCTTGAAACTGGAACTTTGTGTTCATATTGCTTAGCGGTAGAAGTTAAGAAAGCAGTAGTTTCATATCCAGAGACTCAAATTGTCGCATATACCTACTAAATGAGTATGATAACTACTAACAACCTATCCATACTGGTGGTAGGACTCTCATATGTAAGAATCCGTCTGGGTGGGTACCACCCAATGTTTATTTCTACCGCCAAGCAGCAGTGTGCATGCACTGTTGTGTTTCGGTTTGAAGGGCATTGTAGCCAGTGTAACTACAGGACATAATGAGACTTAATATCTTATGTCTCAGGATGACGAGCGCAGTGGAATGCCACTCAGTACTTTGTAAATCAAGGTTCTGGATGGTATTTCTACTGTTTATGGGTGGTGGTATCGCTTACCATCAGGCGAACAGCATGCTCGTCTCGCCATTCAATGCTATAAAAAAAAAAAATCGAGTGAATCACTTTGTCTCACGTGAGTATCTAATCTGCTTGGTAAGTTGGCAAATTTAGGGGAACATATTTTACCGCAATACCAATAATGGAGACTAACATCCTGCATGATTATGGAAGTTCCGTATGGTTTCTGAGGAAATCAACTAACGTGTGCAATGATTGCGTATTGTTTTTGTATTACAACGGAGACGGGACTATACATTTTTTATGTAAAGTAATTAAGAGGAAAAACCTACTAATTAAATATTATAAACGCGAAAGTTTGTAAGAATGTATGGATGTTTGTTCCTCTTTCACACAAAAACTACTGAACGGATTTCGATGAAATTTGGCGAACGGGTAGATCATGTCCTGAATTAACACATAGGCTACTTTTTAGTCTGGGAAATATAAAGCGGGACTTTCATCCCGGAAAAATCTTTTTCTGCTAGTGGAACCGCAAGAAAACAAGTATAGAGATAGTTCGCGATCCAAAAGAGGACATAAGCTACTTTTATCCCGCAAAAACATTACTCGGGAATGTTATCCCGGATTTAGATTTTAAAGAAAGAAAGAAAGAAAATCCTTTTATTCAGCCATGATCACAGGACCAGCCTCCTTATTATCAATGATAGTGATTACTCGTAACGGGCGCGTCACGTTCACTTCGTGTAACTGGCGTAAAATGGTATTCTGTATCCCAATTTCCATAATGATAAACGCGATGAGTTACGTTATGCGCTTGTTACGAACGGTAAAAATAACGTGTGTCATAGAGAATAAGGGGGCATATGGCGGTGAATACTAAGTCTAACATACGGGGAACAAAAATTTAAAAAAAGGATAAGTATTTAAAAAAAACACAATAAGAAATTCAAAGACACAATATAAATACTACTTAATACACGTTACAGAAAACAATCTGAAAGACTAACTGGGTGGTCCCCGCCATATCTATACACCCCAGCCATCCGCATCCGAGGCATGGCCAAAAGGGCCGCAAGCTCAGCGTTCACCAGGTGGACTGGTCCACCTGATACTGATTTTCAGCGAGGGCCATAGGAGTGTCACACGGATTTCTCGCGAGTGGATCCGTCACAGCCGAACCATTGAACCGATTGGGATGTAATTTGGTAGGGAGATAGTTTAAGACCCTGGGAAGGACCTAGGCTATTTCTTATCCCGGGGAAATATAAAACGGAACATCTGTCCCTGAAAAACTTTTTAACACGGGCGGAGCCGCGGGCAAAAGCTAGCTATCTATATTATAATAACTTGTTTGTATTTATATATTGTAACTTTGGGACGAATTGATTTGTAAACACGAAAGGAAAATTTTAATGGGTTGTTTTTAGCGATCTACTGGCAGACGACGCGATGACGTCACTTTAAAGTATAAAAACCACGAAGAAAAGAAGAAGAGCGGAGGTGTGTCAAGCCAAAATCTCTTTAGAACGTAGCGTCGCTAAATGCGGGGGGTCGGGGGATGAAATATAACGATAGCTCCTCCCCCCAATCAAAATCCATCTAGCGGTGAATGGCATTATTACAGCGTAACAGAGCTAACTTGTCAATAATTTAGTTCGTCTTTTCACCCCTATGGCGTAACAAGCAAAAGTGTTTGTTCCAGACGATTCTATGTGCGTTAGTATGGCGGACCACATTATTTATTATTCTACTGGCGCTTAGCCGTTTTTTCAGCATATAGGTACATTACATAGGTGACACATATATGATAAAATAATTATATATGTCTATAATTATTTTATCATACGTACAGGAAAATTAGGGAATAAACAAAATAAAATAAGTTGTTAAAGTTGTTGATAAAAAATCTTTATTGATTAAAATTAATAATTACGATAATCTTACTAATATCTACTTCAGTATCCTGTGATGATATTATAAATGCGAAAGTTCATAAAAATATTTGGATATTTACATGCGTGTTAGAAGTAAACACAGAAACAACAAAACGGATTTAGATGAAATGGCACGCTAGTAGATCATGTCTTAGATTAACACATAGTCTGCTTGTTATCCCGGTAATTTACCCCCATGGAAATAATGCATATTTTTAATCTCTTCGTAGGGACTTTTTTTTAGCGGAAAAGCTTTACACGCGGATGAAGCCGCAAGAAACACCTAGTATTATGATAAAAATGAATGTATTCCTTATTGGCCACTGAACAAACCGCATCATGCACATAAAAATCAAATTCAACCGAAACAACGCAACCTTTACGCCCAGGTTCCCGCCAAAGTCCGTATTATAGTTGCGATCAGAAATTGTTAGTTGTCAACGTCAAATGTCAAAAACAAATAAAAAAACTAAAGTATTCTTCTAAATTTAATTTATTTCTAAACGATGGGACGAATATTAAACGTTTGACATTCAAAACCAAAACAAGTAGAATAAAACTCCACTTTTAGTAATATTTTAACTTGTAAATTTAATTGATTTCTAAACGACGGGACGAACATCAAATGTTTGACAGGTAGGAATATTTTCTAAAGAAAAGCGAAATTGTTGTTTTTACTATATTTCAAGCATTATTTTATATTTTCGAATATTTAGTTGTTGCGTCTATTCATAACACGTATTCATGCATTTCTATTTTCTGTATTTACAGCATCGGTAGTAATAAGTTACTTTCTCCGCAAAAACAAAAAAAAAATGGGGAATCTAAAATGATAACAAATAAATCAATAACACGAAAAAAACTTACAAATACAACGAAATTAATAAAAATAATATCGACGCTTGAAAGGCGTCTAAGGCTAAATTATTGGGTCGCACGAAAGTAGAAAAACATAAATACGTGCACAATATTGTAAATATTGTTATTCGCACCAACATTAAACTATTTAATAAACAGCAAACTTTAATGAAAATCAAATTTTATTGTTAGATAAACATACTTACATCCTAAATATAGCATATTGATATAGAATTTGTTAATAGTTAACTAATTTCGTTGGAGGGAGGTTCTCGCCTCAAGCAGAACTAGAAAACAATAATATTATCATTTATTCATTGTGTTGGAAACTCGTAATTTTCACTCAAATTTTATTTTTGCTGAAAGCACACACATACAACCTAACGCCCTTATCCCATACGGGTAGTCAGAGACTATGGAGCACCACATTCTACGATTTTGACATACGTCTTCCACAAAGGATTTTATAGTACTTTGCAAACACGAGAAAGAATGTGGGACGATGTAAAAGAGGCCATGGAATATAAGAAAAGTACATGGCTAGATGAGAATAGCCAACGACACTTTCAAAACACTAGGTGATTCGCAAGCGGGTGTATTTTCTTTATTACGAACAGGTGAATATCTCCTAACAATAAGTATAACCACCTGAACATACCCGGTAAATTAACTATGCGACATCATTGAAGTTAAAGGTTGACAAGTAAAAATATCTAAGCATAAAAAATAGAACTTATATTATTCAGGTAAAACTATCTAACCGATTAATCTCTTTTTATTTTGTTTTATGTAAAGTTGTATATATGTACTATTAACAAAATATTTTATTAAGCTGAAAATATCTAAGCACATCAATATGGTGAGTATGGGTGCAGGCAAATATATATCTACGCCAATGCTATAATTTTGTTGTGTAGGTAATAAACAACTCATTAAATAGTGAGCATATTTTTTTTTTTTCAAGTAAACATAATTATATTAATGCAAAACAGTAATATCACGATTTCAAGTGAGACACGATAAGTTCAAAATCAATTTCCTTAAGTGTACCAACTACTATAAATCCGAAAAGTCGTGAATTTCTTGTCGGTAAACGAGAAAAAAGTTGTGAAATTTACCGGAATCATCTAATATCTAACCGCCAAAAAAGTTGTCCTAGAGCTACGAAACCCGGATCAATCGACGCAAAAAAATTTGGCGATTCCAAATATGTATATAACTCATTTTCGGTATATTTGTCGCTTAGATATTATTGCCTTTCAAGCGTCGAATTATATTCGATGTTGGGTGTCGCTCGCATGACGCACATGTTTTTCGCTATCCGTTATTTCTGAATATTTCTGAATTACCCACAGATGTCACTACATGTTTTAATATATTTTTTCACATTTTATGTAACTAAGTAATAAATCTTTGAAATAATTAATATATTAGCAGGCAGAATAATGGTCCGTGGGCCAGTGACAGATTTCGATGACCAAGTTTCTCTCAAACGATAATTGGTGAGACGCATCAGAGACGTGTATCATAAAGCCTCGTGAACGTCAGCTTCGGCTCCGTGGGTGCCATGAGCGGTCGTAGCCTCCCAAAGATGTAGAAAAAAATATATTATTCAGTCATTTCCTCCCAACTAAGAATCATTTTAAATTGTAGCTAACCCGATACCTTGAAGAAAAAAAATAATCAGCTGACTGTAACTTGGGGCATTATGCGTCAGCTGGTCAATCAAACATGTAAAAAAAATATATCATTTCAGTGATTTCCTCTCAACTACAAATTTACCTGATGATAGCTTATACGCAACTATGAATAAATATATATGTCAGCTGGCTGTATGCCGGGGCAAAAACCGTTAGCTGATGCCTTGAAAGTTATAACGCAGGTGTTAGGCGAGAGCTTCTATTACATAATTACATGCATCAGCTGACAATGTTTCCCTCGAATTAATGATAGTGGATTCTCTTTATTAATTACAGCATTGTATTATCAATCTATACATGTAAAATGCTTTGTCCTGAATGACTGACTGACGGTTAAACGCACAGCCCAAACCTCTGACCGTAGAGATCTGAAACTTGCAGGGTGTGTTCCTTGTATGACGCGATGTAGGCATGCAACACTTTTCTAACCCTTAGATTAGAAACGTGTTGCAAAGGTGGTACCTGCAGTAGGTTGTGTTAATCTGAATAGTCTTCTGCTGACCACTTTATCTTACTCCGGAGAGTACAATAAACTATAAATTCATAATCACTGTTCTTAATATTTCTTCAGTTATTTAATTATATACGTATTAGTCGTAAAGTATTTATACATTTCATCGGAAAACTCATATCTGAGCGTAAAGTCAAACATTTAGGATACATTATATCTTCCCAGATGAAAA
Source organism: Lapara coniferarum (assembly GCA_949316025.1). Lineage (NCBI taxonomy): Eukaryota > Metazoa > Arthropoda > Insecta > Lepidoptera > Sphingidae > Lapara > Lapara coniferarum. Next base: position 1,120,545 of record OX438922.1, read on the forward strand.
TTTATAAGCTGACTAGCTTTTTCCCGCAGCCGCGGTCGTACGAAAGAGTTTTTTTTTTATAAAGGTCCCACTTGTACATTTTCACGGGATAAGAAGTAGCCTAAAACTTTCCAGTTTCCCAGATGCTCGAATTATCTCCATACCAAATTTAATCAAAATCCGTTTGATAGTCTTTGAGTTTATCGCGTACAATCTTTTTACCCCATTAGGGGTTGAATTTCGCAAAATCCCGTCTTAGTGAGCTCCAACGTCCTAAAAGGAACCTCCACAAAATTTGAGACTCCTAGCACGTGTAGCTTCTCAGATTTCGTGATGAGTGAGTTAATGACCTTTCGTTTTAATACATATTATATATTACGGGATGAATTTCAATAAAACATGAAACACGTCTTCTATCAGTTCTGTTAAAAATAAGTTTAAGCAATATTTGAAGTAGGTTGGACCAAGGAATCACGTTGGCCCATACAAACTTTGCCCCCCTTTTTCACCCTCTTAGGGGTAGACTTTCGGAAAATTCAATCTCATTAGATGCCTATGGCATACAAAGAACACACCCTGCAAGTTTCAGGTCTCTACGGTCAGAGGTTTAGGCTGTGCGTCAGTCAGTCATTCAGGACAAAGCATTTTACATGTATTGATTGATAATACAATGCTGTAATTAATAAAGAGAATCTACTATCATTAATTCGAGGAAAACATTGTCAGCTGATGCATGTAATTATGTAATAGAAGCTCTCGCCTAACACCTGCGTTATAACTTTCAAGGCATCAGCTGACGGTTTTTGCCCCGGCATACAGACAGCTGACATATATATTTATTCATAGTTGCGTATAAGCTATCATCAGGTAAATTTGTAGTTGAGAGGAAATCACTGAAATGATATATTTTTTACATGTTTGATTGACCAGCTGACGCATAATGCCCCAAGTTACAGTCAGCTGATTATTTTTTTTCTTCAAGGTGTCGGGTTTGCTACAATTTAAAATGATTCTTAGTTGGGAGGAAATGACTGAATAATATTTTTTTTTCTACATCTTTGGGAGGCTACCACCGCTCATGGCACCCACGGAGCCGAAGCTGACGTTCACGAGGCTTTATGATACACGTCTCTGATGCATCTCACCAATTATCGTTCGGGAGAAAATGACTGACGAAATTTTGCACTGGCCCACGGTCTATAAGCTAAATTTACTAATTTCTGCCGAAAATTCGTATGACATGCGTTTATAACGTTAAAATCATGATATCAGTGAGAAATCTAAAGAACCAAACTTTTTGACGACAGATGTCACTTTGTAATAAAACAATAAAATGTGTTTTAAAATGCAAATAATCATAAATTTAAACGACTTACAAATGAAATGTTATGCCATCTTGTTTGATTTGTGATCCTGAGCAATTTCTACACCCAGCAACAGCGCACTTCATGGTTAAAAAAAAATTATACCTATTTAAACGTCAGATGAATCCGATCCGAACGCACTGACGACTCACTCGGGAGTACAGTTTTAGGCCCCGCCTACTGTGACGTCATGACCTTAGTTGATGGTGACATGACCTAATCGCCTTGCGGCACCTCCGCTCTTCTTCTTTTCTTCGTGATAAAAATAAAAACGCACTAAGTAAAGTAGGATAATATTGGGCATTCTAGACCACCTGTCGCTCGGCGAAACAAGTTCGCCATCGCTCCGGACGGTGGTCTAGAATGCCCAATATGGAATGATCGATTCAAAATATGAATTCACACCACAATTTTATACTCTGATAAGTTTGCCATCGCTCCGGACGGTGGTCTAGGCTGTTCAATATGGAATGATCGACTCAAAACATGAATTCACAGCACAGTTTTATACTCTGACAACAGGCAATCAATGAATGTCGAAGGTAGAATAAAGGTTTGTAATGTGTGTTGTACGAATTCATAAAATTATGACTGCAACTTACATGAAATGTTAAGTGTATTATTTTTTTATGAATGTGAAAGCTTTGGTTCAGTAAAATAACTGTGACGTTTTCGAATTATTTATTTTTTATTTAGCATTAGGTATTATATATTTTGGGTGGTTCTTCGAACAATAAATCAGACAAACGCACGAACTCTTGTAATTTTCGCCACTGAGGGGAATCGGTGTCGGTTTGGAACTTGATACGGATGAGCGCCTTCTTCCACATGTCCAATGGTTCGGTGTCGTGCGCGTCGCTCGACTTGTACACCTTGCAGTCGATGTAGTATTCACCGCTGGTGCTCGCTGTTCGCCGCTCGCTGCCGTTGGCCACTCGGTTCACAAAATATGACGAGAGCCGACTAATACTTTCAGTTTGCTCTGACTCCGTTGCGTAGTTGCGACTTATACCAAATATATCAACAGTATTCTTTGTTTTTTTACTGAAACAATATAAAAAACCTAAATGTTAATTTTCAAAATATCACTGAAGTTTCTCCTAAAACTTTTTAAATTGATAGGAATACATTATATCTACCACCCGTATCAGTACTCTTTTAAACAAAAACTATGTTTTAAAACAACGCCTATTACCTCGGAGATATACGCGGTAGTTGGACACTGCACACACATCTCAAAATATATTGCAGAAACACAGAAAACATTCTTACTACGAAGTAAAATATTTTAATTTCTTACCTCGTTCGTGTTGAATTCGCCGTTGAGGCTGGCTTGCGCTTCCCGATGTTGTCCGCCGATAGGCAGCGGTTCGATTTCTTCTTTTGTTCAGAAGCTGGAGCTGGTTGATAGTACTCGCATTCAGATTCAGACCTGAAAATTTTGTCAATTTTAAAACAACATATTTATATACAAATTCAATAAGTCAGTACGTGAGAGTGATTTCAAAATAATTTATACTCACATTTTTCCGTTTGGAACAGCTGGTTGAATATACCTGTACAATAAGTTTGGTGAGTCGGTGGCAGCAGGCACGGTGTCAGCAGCTTGGCAGCAGGTTCGGTTATTCGCTGATTACTTCTTCAAGTGTACTTCCCGTCTTGTAGAGTTGATTTTGTTATGTCGCTTCCATCAAAACCCAGTTGTTTATAATCGAAAAACGAAAAATAATTTGCAACATTAAAAATGTTGCATGTGCTATGATATAATGCATTTTACGTTACTTTTTTCCGTGTACGTATTACACTCGTGTAAAATGCGCATTCAGAGTTTGCGTAACATTGAACGTCGATGCAGCAAAAATGCTTAAGGCTGGTACACATACTACATTTCATTGTAAATATTTAATTATCCATAAATTATGTTATACAGATTATTTCAAATACCATATTAATAACTTCAAACTGTTACAAGTAATTTATTTATATTATGATATTGACCATCATTTATTTCCTTTTTTAATTTTTATCGTAATAAATAACAATATTATTCACAATACCTTTTGTGTATAATATTATAAAATTGTCATTATAACTATAGTTAATGTAAGAAATATTTCATTTGAATGAATATTGTAATAAAATAACTTAAATTTGAATACATGCCCGTGATACGTATGTACCATCCTTATTTGAATTGACGCAAATGTGGTTTTGCTGACTGGAAATTAATATATAGGTTGAGCGCACGTAGCGCGATATGAACCATGTTATTTACCTGATATTTGAGTATATCCTTCTAATGGAAGAAGATCGTATGAACAGTAACCATAATATGACTCTTATGATTAATTATTATTTTAATATTGAATTCAAAATTACTATAAAAGCTGTTTTTTCTTTTTCAAAGTTCATTGCCAAAAAATGTTGAAGTAACATAGCAGCATTTATAAAAAAATGTTAAATATATTTTTATAACAAATAATCGGTATATCACATACAAATTGATATATCAATACAGTTTTATATTGAGCTACAGAATATAGAAATATGAACTAAAATAGAAAAACGGCAGAATTCAGGTAACTATTAATATTTTTTATAAACATAAAAATCTTTGGTATTGTTGATTGTATGTTAAAAATACGTTTAATATTCAACTAACATTGTGCATTACTCTTTCAGAAATGTTTTAAAAACAAGTTACTTTCGTGAATAAGAACAAGAAGCACAACCGACAACTGAGTTTCAACAGGACACAGGCATTGGCTTTATGGTGTTGGATAAGCCACTTCATTCATTTTAAAATCCGACTTGAAATTTGTACAAGTGTTTTTTATACTTACTATATATTTTGTAAGTATTGAACAATTATTTTTGTTGTAGTTTATAAGCACGATTGGTGCTTCTGTAATTTAAAATAGTATAAAGCATTGTAAATTATAATTAGATAGATACTGTAATATTAATAATGCCATACTGTTCGGTTTGCAAAGTGTACGTAGATAATCGTCGATGGTTGGGTCATTCACGGAGCAATGCACATAAAAACAATAGCGCAACCCCATTTTACGACAATGTTTCAATTATCAATACTTCGTTTAAAGGACGTATTGTAAGTTATAGGATAACTGCAACCGACGAGCAAGTAAATAATTTCCCAGAGATGTTTCTGAGTAGTATTTGTGATCAAGTAAAAAAATTAATAGATCGATCACTTTACATACACACATCTGTTAAAATTAATTTTGAACTCTTTTCTGTTTTTCTTTTATATAAAAGTGATCAAAGTGAAATTAAATCATTTTGTACAAAAAATTATATAGTTCATGTTAATTACGAGTTCGATTCAATTTATAAATCTGCGATAACATTGCTGTTAAAAAAAATAGAAGAATTTCAGGAGAGAGATAGCGGTTGGACCTTTTTGAATAAATCACATTTAGAAATAAACATTAATAAATATCAGCCTCTTGGCGGCAGCGGATTTATAGATTTACCAAAATTCATAAAAAATAAAAAAGCTTGTTTGAATATTCGAAACAAAGACAAGTATTGCTTTTTGTGGTGTGTTGTGGCAGCCTTGTACCCTGCAACCCGACATTCTGACAGAGTTTCGTCTTATCCTCACTTTCAGAACATTTTAAACATTGATGATTTGTCATTTCCTATAACTTTTTCTGATATAGTGATTTTTGAGAAAAATAATCCCTTTCTGAATATTTTCGTGTATGGGTTAAAAAATAATAAGACAATCACAGGTCCCTTGTATAAATCTACGAATAACAATAAATCTAAAAGCATCCACTTGTTATTTCTAGAAAATAATGCAAATTCCCACTATTGCCTTATCAAGGACTTGCCACGTCTCGTTAGAAATCAAATCACCAAACATCATGGCAAATTATATTTCTGTGAAACGTGCTTGTTATTTTTTTCGACTCTCAGTCAAATTGATACACATTTGTGTGGAGGGATAATTACAGTTTTGCCAGAAAAAGGATCATTTTTAAAATTCAAGAATTATGATAGAAAACAAAATATTCCATTTGTGATATATGCGGATTTTGAGACGTTGCTTGAACCAATTGGTGCCGCTGAATCGAACACCACCGCTAACACGTCATACTCACAACGCCACGTGCCGGCGGCGTTCGCCTATAATATAGTATCATCTTTCGTGGGTTCATTTGAAGGTTATAGAAGTTATCGCGGTAAAGACTGTGTTTTGAAATTTGTTGAATATTTGATAGATGATGTTAAAGTAATATACAGAATTCTGTCTAAAAATGAACCTATGATATTCACAGAAAAAGATGACTTTGATTTTATCAATGCCGTCCAGTGTCACATATGTGAAAACTTGTTATGGTGCGATAAAGTAAGAGATCACTGTCATATTACAGGCCGATATCGTGGCGCGGCTCATCGACATTGTAATCTACAACATAAAGTTCCAAAATTTATTCCTGTATTTTTTCATAATTTATCAGGTTATGGTTGTCATTTATTTATAAAAAAATTGGCTGAAATTCCTGGGCAAATAAAAATTATACCTAAGACCAAAGAAAAATATACATCATTTTCTAAATTTATTCATATTACTGATAATGAGTACATACAAATAAGATTCTTAGATTCTTTCAACTTTTTAGGAACGAGTTTAGACAAACTTGCCAAAACAATGCATACCGAAGATTTTGTTAATCTAAAATCGCACTTTTCTGATAAAAGAAAATTCAATTTGTTGACACGGAAAGGTATTTATTCATATGACTATATGACTGATTGGAAACGATATGAAAATAAATCGTTACCACCAAAATGCGATTTTTATAATTCATTGACCGGCGTAAATATAAGCGACGATGATTATAATCACGCCAAAACTGTTTGGAACGAATTTAATATAAAAAATTTAGGCGAATACACGGACCTGTACTTGAAAACGGATGTACTTTTATTGACAGACATATTCCAAAATTTTCGAAAAACATGTAAACAACATTACAAACTGGATCCTGCCTTTTACATCACCGCTCCTAGTTTATCTTTTGACGCTATGTTGCTTAAAACAGGCGTTCATTTGGAACTCTTGTCGGACTTGGCAATCGTAAGAATGATTCAAAAAGGTATAAGAGGAGGTTTGTGCATGTGTTCTCATCGGCATGCAAAAGCCAATCACATGTACATGCCTGAATATAATGCGTCAAACCCTTCATGTTTCATAGCATATCTCGATTGTAATAATCTTTATGGTTTTAGTATGTGCCAGTATTTACCGTATTCTAGTTTTAGATTTCTCAATGAAAGTGAATTAGCTAATCTACACGTAGAAAATATTGAGGACAACGCCGAATGGGGCTTTATATTAGAAGTTGATCTTTTGTATCCCGAACATTTGCACGAATATCATAACGATTTACCATTTTGTCCAGAAAAATGTGTGCCTCCAGGAGGTAAAACAAATAAACTTATTGCTAATTTATATAATAAATATAATTATATAATACACTACATTTATTTGAAAAAATGCATAGAGCATGGTTTAATATTACGTAAAATTCACAAAGCTATAACTTTTAAACAGTGTCCATATTTAAAAAAATATATAGAATTGAACACTCTGTTAAGACAAAAGGCCAAAAGTAGTTTTGAGCAAGACTTTTTTAAGTTGTTAAATAACACTGTTTTTGGGAAAACTTTAGAAAATACTGAAAAAAGAGTAACTGTTCATTTAGTTAATCAATGGAGTGATAAAAATAATCTCACTAAAAAATCAATATCCGCTGAGAGGCTCATAGCCAACCCCTATTTCCATAGTGCTTCGATTTTATCTGATAATTTGGTGGCTATACAAATGAAACCCGATCAAGTTATTTTAGACAAGCCCATTTATATAGGATTTACGGTATTAGAACTTTCTAAGTCACATATGTATAACTTTCATTACAATATTGTAAAGAAATTTTACGGAGATAGAGTGAAACTATGTTATACAGATACTGATTCTCTTGTGTATGAAATATATACAAATGACTTTTATCGTGACTTAAAATACCAGTTTTTGCAATATTTTGACACAAGTAACTATGATGATGTTAATGTATATAAGTTACCATTAATAAATAAAAAAGTTCCAGGTCTCTTCAAAGATGAAATGGGAGGAAATTATATAACGGATTTCGTTGGTTTGAGATCCAAACTTTATTCTATAAAAACTCCCAATGACATCATTAAAAAAGCAAAGGGAGTAAAATCATGCGTGGTAAGAGGATTAAGTATCTCAGATTATGAAAAAATATTATTTGAGGGTGGAGTCATTCGTAGCAAAAATATTATCTTTAAATCAATTAAGCACGAAATATTTACACAAAGTGTTAACAAAATTGCATTGTCTAGCAATGACGATAAACGAGCAATATCTGCAAACAAAATATCTACGCGAGCCTGGGGTCATGCGCAAATTTTTAAAGAATGATATTTAAAAACTATCTAGCTATTAAGTTATAAACATCTTATAAAATTGCAATTGTATTATTTATTGTAGTATTAAGTACATTTAAGAGCTTATTATCTATTTTTAATTGTTTTGGAAAAATATAAATAAATATGTGTTGAATTGTAATAGCTTGTTTTATTTACGAACCCGACAAACAGACAGATTTACTATAGCAGCAATACTATTAGTATGGATCATAATAAACATAATTCGATCATCACACTATAGGAAGGTACTTTAGCTGATATACAATATTATGATACTTTAGATTGTCTTCTATCCAGCTCCACGTACATACACACACGCAATCATACTTTTTACTTAGTTCTAGTTCAATGTACTACAAAATGATAAATAAGCATTTAATACAAGACGTATTGTTTGTTTCTAATAATAAAATATTATGCTTATTTAACGTTTTATAGTAAACGTGTTCTTACATGTATAATGTCGTTGTTTGTTTCGAGGAGATATATAATTTTTGGTCATTTGTCACATGTTACTGGTCCGAATAGGTACTTGAACTACTTTGCAAAGGCATCATAACATCATCAGCATGTCGTCGGTACGTATAATTTTAAATTATATTTGATTAACTTCGTATTAAATACTACCATTACTTATTTGATTATTTATGATAGATTGTATTAATACCTTTAGTAATGAATTAATTTGTTTTGTTACAGATTCCTGACACAGAGATTATATTTAGCCAGTATGCGCAAGATCCCTTCGAAGGACTTTCCGAGTTGCTACGCAACGAGCCCGAATCTTACAATCAACACACGAATGAAAAGAAATCTAAACGACGTCGGGAAAAGGCAGCACATAATAATATAACGAAACAGAAAGCCAACAAGTCTTTTGTAATGAGTAGATTACAGCGACGCGGCATCAAATTGATAAAAATTGCCGTTGTAGACCTCTGTAACAACAGTACTCAAACCAGTGTCGGTGATAGTGATGGTGAAAATGTAATTTTAAATGCTCAATACATTGTTAAAGACGCTATTGATAGCGTCATGGACGATACGGAATCATTGGTCAAAAAAATTTCAAAGTCCTTAATAGATAGTGATTTTTAAGAAACTCTGTTTGAAAATAATTACTTAGTGAAATTAATATTTTTTTTTAAACATGAACTTGTAAATTGTCTATTTAGATGTATCAGATATTATTACGGATTGTGTAATAAAATATTCTTATGATATAATGATTTTTATTTAATGAAACTTAAAATAATTTTACATTTTATTACCAATTCAGATATTTCTTAATACATAATACATTTTTTAAGGCGCAATGCTTGAAATGTTGAGTACAATTTAGATTTGTTTTTTCATCACAATATTTTTTGTGTAACACTGTAAAATTAGGACACTTTTCTTCACCGAGGTCTGATACTTTACAATTTACACAAAGATCTTGTACCCATTTCACCTTTTCCAATCCTTTTACAATGATTTCTTGATTTTCTAAATATGGAACGATTACACGTTGAAATTCTCTAAAGTCTATATATCCTTCGTTCCAGTAAATGCCTCTGTTTTTTTCCAACCATATAACCTGTCTCTTTTCTTCATCTGATAAGTATTTAAAAAGATATGGTGGTTTTATTAAAAACGTTTGCGTGTAATCACGAGTTGCAAAAGATAATTCCTTTAATATAAAATTGTTATGTATGTCTTTAAATCCTTGAACGTCCAATATTATAGTATTAGAATTCATGATATTTTTCTTACAGTACTGCTTAGTGGTTTATACTCAATTATACAATCATTCAATATAAGGCAGTAAGCAGAAGTTTGATCAGGTATTTCAACAATACTCTCCAACTCTACTCTCACGTCAACTACTGGACCTGATATAAGATTATCTATTTGCCGAGAACAATCTATCACACATAACGGAGCAATGTCTTTAAATTCTTTAGCACTCAACAAAGGCTCTGGTCTACGTCCGTAATAAGACTGTTGAAATCGAGCGTACTGTTCATATAATAAAGCATATTGATTGTTTATAAAATCAGTATTTAGATTTTCGTATGGATAATAAGTTGAATTTAAGTAAACTTTTACTTCACGTAAGTTACAGTGATCAAATCTAGACATGTCAGCCTCAGATTTGTTCTTCCTGTTGGTTTGCAGTCCTATAACAACGTATCGTGGTTTTTCGATTTGCGATGAGGTTTTAATAGACCATGTATGCTTTGTAGTTTTAGGTAATAACGGATATTCATATAAATCCCAGTTTCTAAAAATTAATTGAAGTGCTCGGTCTTTTTCTAAAATCTTTATGAAGTTCAATTTTTCTTTGTCCGACACTTTCACATGTGGCATCCTCCATACAATTTTATTAATTTCAACACTTTGTATGACTTCTCCACTATTTAGTTTCAAAGCATTCAAGTCTGTATTACTTCTTAGCAAAATCAGTTCGTGTTTGCAATTTATGATAACTTTTTTGTAATCTTCACCAAATCCTAAGATGTTACTTAGAGGTATTGATACTGAAAAAAATCCATTCTCACTTTTCGTACCATGTATGTCCCATCTCCAGGCTTGGGATGTTTTAGATTCACTTTCGTTCATAGATATCAATGATTTTATGGTAGTAGTTACACCCGCATTTTTTATTTTATCTATCTCGACTCCATTCAATTCATACCTGATATCTTGAAAAAGGTACATCAACGGATTGTTTGTAAATTCTACCTTTGTTTTTTCTTTGGTATCTTTTTTCGTAACATTCACAAATCCTTCTAAATGCAAAGTGCTTACTGATGGTAGGACATACAAATCTTTTTGATTGATAGGTATACGAATTTCATCATTTCTATTAAAACTATTGACGTAGGGTTTATACGAATGAAATTCAATACCTTCGATGGTATTATCGTATAATGGAGTAGTTAAAAGATCTAGAATATTCATTTTAATAAACCTATTGTTTTAAGAAAATTGAGATTTTCTTTGCTTAGTTTTTATCTCTTATTAGAACGCAATGCAGCTTTGGAGATGGTTCGTGCCTTACTAACGTTTTTGGTATGTGCACTGCTATATTTATGTAGTGGGTAGTAATCAATCATTTTCTTTTTAGGTGTAAATATAATTGTACTTCTTCGCCACGTAGATTAAGCAAATTGTTGTTAATATCTAATAACCTTATATTAACACTATTAATAATATTTTGATTGACCGGAAAGTATATTATATTCTTCGGAATTTCAATAATTCTGTATCCTGGAGGCACGTTAGGAGCAAATTCGTGAATAATATGACTAGGTCTACCATTCACATAAGATCCGCTAATAATATCACATTCAACCCTCACCACGGTCGTTGATAAAATGTCGACTGGAAACTGTGACACGTGTAATATATTAGCTTCAAGAACTTTTTTATCGAATCCTAATAATCTCCCAATAGAACCTTCTTTTATAAAATTTATCTTTTTCGTGCAATATATATTCGTCTTTAATGTATTGTTATTGCACTGTAGCTGAAATCTTGTATTTTTTATTTTTGATTTAATGTAATCGTTGATATCTTGGAGTTCATATGCACCTTCAGGTATTTCAATAAAATCGTTGTAATCACCATAATACAATTTATTATTTTTTTCATCAATATTCGGAATCGAATTAAATGTAGACAAATGTAATAATGCACATTCATATTCTCCTTCAAGATGCAAATTTGGTGAATAATATGTGGAAAGTATTGACGAGGTGCCTGTTATAGACAGCGTGAAAGACATCTTGCGATTGCTGGCAATAAAACAAGTTAATTTATTTTATACTTTTATTCCAAAATTTAAACAAAAAATTCAAACATAATTGACCACAGTTTACAGAATTATATGTTTGATACATTACATAGTTATAATAAATATTACAATGTTTAAAATAATGTATTAATTCTGTCGGTGGTTTTAAATCACCAAAGCTGTCAAAATATTCACAGTATTTATCTATTTTAACATAGGCTACCCAATGAGTTCCTTCGTTGACAGAGTTATCCAAATTTACAATACCACATTCGATGGGTTTCGATTTCTTAGGTAATTGGTCTTTCATAAATACTCCTCGAAAATATGGTATATTTTGTGCGTAACGCATGATTTCGATATTACTTAGAGCATGATTAGGTAACCTCATATTTAGTTTTTTGATCGCTTTACAAACAATCCTTTACCATTCTTGTAAGGCTTGATATACAAACCTTTACCGATTGCTATGGATTCCATAACCTTATTATGGCGTTCAGATTCTCTTAAATTTTTTTGAGCATTTTTGTAATCATTAACAGTTTTTGCAATTCCAGCCGCACCACCGGCTAATGAACCTAACGCAGATAACCCAGCAAATATAGGTATTAAAGGCAAAACTCCACCAGTTTTTGGTAAGGGTATAACTCTTGGCAAACAAATCCTATGATTTGAATTTAATGGATATAATTTTTTCGCTGCCAAATAGGCATACTTTATTAAATTTGTTTTACTAGGCTTGGACTTCTTAATATGTGTGCGAATTTTAGAAACTAAGGACCCGAATGATTTCAATCCTGACCCGGTTTTCAGTTTCGCCTTCATGACTTTGTTAACAATCCAAGAGGCCAGTTTTTCTCCTTTTCCCGCATCTTGAGCATTTAAACGTCGTTTAGCCATATTCATCAACTGTAAATCTGCTTTATGCCGATTGGGTAAATCTGAGAATGTTGAATATGCAATGTCGTGTTCTTTACAAGCCTCATCCAACTTATTTATGCCTTTATCGCCGCGCAACAAGCGCCTTTCAAGTTTAGTTCCTGGACCGCAATAGTTATAACCAGGTAAGTGTAGTTCAATCGGTAAATTGTTTATCAAACTATTTACCAGTCCTCCTCCGTTCATTGTTTGTAATAGAATGTACTGTTGTCATGAAGAAAAAAGGTTAATATATAATATCTCATCAGTTAACAACTTTAGACTTATCAATCCAACTGTTTTCACTGTCTTGTAGACCCAACCATTTTACAAATAACTTATTACCTTTCTTCTTTATAACCTTTTTGTTGAAAACGAGGAATAATGATTTATATTAAGTGATTTAATTAATTTTGAAAACGTTTCATTGTAAAATTCAGTGCCTAAATCAGTTTGTAAATTTACTGGGGTGCGACCGCTTTGTTTCAGTACTTTTTCAAAAGCGTGTGATACTTCTATTTTTGTTTTTGTCTTTAAAGGGACTGCCCAAGAATACTTAGTAAAACAATCGATTATAACTAATATATAACTAAACCCATTGTTGTATTTTTTTATATTTTTTAAATCAATTAGATCTGCTTGCCATAAGTCATCTATGCCTTTAAGGATGACAGAGCGACGAATAAAATTCTTACGAGCCGATCGATGCAATTCATTGACGACTTGTTGTTTTATCATTTTGAATGGCTTTACTGGTCTTTTTAGTTGAAGAGTTTGAATTATTCTGATTGATAAATGAAAATATATTTTCTTTTAAATGCTCTATAGAATTTTGTACCTCGCTCATAATTTCTTGCTTAGATTTATCTATTAATGTTTGCACGTAACTTTTATTGCACAAATTTTGAATTTTGCTATCAACGTACTGCTTATTTGAGACATGATCAGCTTCCGTAGGATCAATCACACCACAAATACGATTCTGTTGTAAATCAAATTCTCTATTTATTGATTTGGTAATTGTTTTGTCAGCTATATCAAAAATATCGGACAATCGCATCCTTTTGTGGATGTGATGACCGAACTTATCAACATTCATCACGTCCAATATTGTTTTAAGTTAAATTTAAAATGAATTGTATTGCTGAAGATCGAAGTATTTATTGATTTATGATTCCATTTTCGCGTAGTTCTTCTATAATTGACAAAATTTCATTGTCTACACCTGTATTCCCAGCATCTCGAGACGCAATTAATAACTTCAACCTATCAACTAATTCATTAGGATCATCCCAATAAACATAATCAACAAACTTATTCCACTTCTTTAAAATTGGCAAACCCTTACCTTTTGGTATTTGTTTACAACTTATATCCTCGGTTAGTTTAAATAGCGGTTTAATTATATACATATACTTTTTACCTTTATTACTCTTTATAGGCTTTTTAGGATCAAAGTCTCGTCTATGAGCATTGGTTTCTAACAGCATTTGTTTATAATTCTGCTTGTCTACTTCCGTTACTAACTTTAAATCAGGATCTTTTTTTAACAAGAGTTCTCTTAAACCTGGTGTATTTTTATACGACGTTTCACCAACATTGATGGTTTTATTGTTAGCCATTACGTTAGACGTACCTAACATTAATTTTCCTTTATCTATTCTGATCCCGAAAGTAACATCTTCGTACATTTCCGGTGATAGTGACCATGATGCTGTATTTTGATTTATACCAGGGTTCGAATCTAATGTTCTATACGAATCACCACTATTTTCTAAATCATCATCATCAGAAACTTCAGTCTCTCCTTTTTCATTTTCAATGTGATCATTATCATTAAAGTCCGATTGAACCTTAATATTATCCCAATAATTTTTGATTTTAGTATTCTCATCTTCAGGTAAATTAGTATCTTGACGTTCATTGTAGTCATACTTTAAGTAAGGTTCTTCTTTGAAATCACGGTCATTCTTAGATGCTATTTGATTCAAAGGGGTAATCAATGGTTTAAATACGGTTTGCAAGGCCTTTTCATTGTCTACTTCAATATTTCTCATTTTACGAACTTTCTTCCTTACGACTTCAGCCGCGTTGATAATTTGTCGTTTGAATGATTGATCCATTTATGAAGTACTTCGTTCTTCTGTTATGTTTCAAATAGAATAAAAATGTATTGTAAGAATGACGATATTTATAGAAATTCTTAATCGAAAACTACGAAACTGTCAAATTTATTTCGATAACATCCATCGTTTTTTCGACAATCTTTATTTATAACCAAATAACTATATGGTTCTATCCATATTTGTGAACACATTTCTCGAAATTCATGCCATTTCATGTCTGTGTTAACATGTTCATCATAGACATGTCGCATATTAATATCATCTTGTTTAAAAAGAATAATGAGATTTGCATTATCCCTAACAAGTTGTTTAGGTACTTTACTATATGTTTGATTCAAATAAAAGCAATCTATATTTTTATGTCGCCCCATTGCAAAATAATCCCTCATATTATTTTGATTTTCACAAGCCACATCATCAAATATAATTATCGAATCACTGCAAGCTTCTTGAGGACACAATACTTCTTCGTTGTCCTTGAACTTGGCAAATGTTACGTCAGGAACCATGTCATACACTTTTTCTAAAAACAAATACTTCGGTTGATTTAGAGTTTTTGAGTATAGATAAACATTACGATACTTTAATCCGTCTTTATGTAAAAGTAGACCTATTACTAAATTTGTTTTTCCACAGTTAGACGGACCACAAATAATACATCCAGTTATGCGCGGGTAGTCACAGCGGCCGCTCGTATCGCACTCCGCAAGTTATCGTGTCGTTTGTTTTACGCGTCGTATATAATAGATTATCGCCGCGCCGTAACAAAATAAGGGTAACTCCTGGCAACAGGAGACCCTATGTGTTAAAATGAATCACACCCCAACGTCTCAACAATACCAAAAGTCGCAACCAAATACTTCGAGTTATGCAAACGTGACGTCATCAACATGTTTTCCTAAGAAAGATCAAGCGGTAATAATTGATTCAATTGATGGAATAACATTAAGAGAATATCTCGTTTCGTTGTCTGCTCTAATACCAGGTTCTTCTATTCGATTTATATCAAGAATTTCGAATGCACGCATATGTATATATTTAGACTCTAAGAAGACAGCAGATAACCTTATAGATGGAAAAAAACAGATAACTATTCAAGGCATTACCCTCGAAATAAAACCGTTAATTACCAGAAACAAAAGAATTGTACTATCCAACGTTTGTCCCGTAATACCGCACTCCGCTATAGAACAAAAATTCCAGGAATTAAACATAAAGATTATGTCTACTATAACATTTATGAAAATAGGAGTTACTGACCCAGGGTTCTCGCATATATTAAGTTTTAGAAGACAATTATACATCTCTCCAGAGGATGAAAAACATCTTCCAGAATCTTTTCAAATAAATTATGAAGGTACAAATTATTGGATTTATGTATCCACAGATTCTCTAAAATGTTTCTCTTGTAATACTATGGGCCACTTAGCAAAGAATTGCCCTCAAAATAATCATGACACTCTACCTCAAGAAATGGATAACGAAACAGCGGAAGATATCAATAAAATTTTTGATAGAAATGATAACCTACAAGCGGATACCATGATTTCCCCACCCATCATACAACAGTTTCCAAAGCTACCTGAACCCAATCAAAAAGGAAAAAAACGTAATCGTTCTCCAACTACCAGTGATTCATCAAACAAACAATTGACTAAAATCTTGCATAGAAAAGAAGATGACTCCGATATTATAGAAAATGAAACTGATGAAACCGGCAGTAATTTATCGTTCGAAGAAGTAGAAGTCAAAGCTAATGCAAATAAAAAGTTGAAGAAACGTGACCTTAGAACTGAAGAAGAGGTATGGAAAGATATTGAAAAGAATATGACAGAATTGAAATCTGATACACCATTTCCCATAAATTTAGATCAGTTTATAAGTTTATTAGATAACTCACGAGGAAAACAGAATGTAAAAGAACTAGTTTATTCATATACCCAAGATATAAATGACCTAATTAAGATGTGTAACAAATTACACGGTAAGATGAATAAAGGATTAAAAAATAGATGTTCTCGCTTGACAAGAAAATTACAAGAAATGTTGAATCCCACTTCCTTTATGACTACAGATATAGATCCCGATACATCACTTGAATAACGACTTTGTAATTATAATTTGGTTAACACTAATTTCTATAACATCTACATTAACAGTTTTCTTTTATTATCAAATAAGTACATATTATATTATAACAATTATATTCTTATCATTATGGATATTTTACAGTGGAATGTAAACGGTTTTTATAAGCGATTAGAGAACATAAAGTTGTTAATAAACCAGCTAAATCCAACTTGCATTTGTCTACAAGAAACAAATTTTACGTCTAATCATTGTGGTTCATTATCATGTTATGATCATTTTTATAAAAATAGATTACAAAATTCGAGAGCTAGCGGTGGAGTAGCTATATATATTAAATCATATACATTACCAGAAGAATTACAGTTAAATACTCATTTAGAAGCAATTGCAATAAGAATTAAGTTCCCAGTGAATATTACAGTATGCAATATTTATATTCCAAATAGTCAACTTTTAAATATAAATGACTTTAATGCTCTGGTCAACCAACTTCCAACACCTTTTGTTATCTTAGGAGATTTTAATAGTCATCATTTTTACTGGGGATCGGGAAAATGTGACTCTAGAGGTAGATTAATAGCCCAATGGCTAGACAACCAAGACAATATATTGTTATTAAATACGGGTAAACCCACTCATTTTGATAGCAATACCGGTCGAACTAGTATTATAGATCTAACTTTTGCTTCACAAAATATAGCAATATATTTTGAATGGAATGCTTTAGACGATTTGTATGACAGTGACCATTTTCCGATTTCAATGCAATGCCAGATCTCACAAGACGTAATGAATAATGTAAAGTCTCCTAAAAAATGGAAAGTCGAAGATGCAGATTGGGCGAAGTTTCGTGAAGAAATAGAGATAAATATAACTAGTTTAATACACCTAAACCCCTCATTTGATTATGCCATAAATGATATTGTACAAAATTTTACTAAAGTTATCCTTGACGCAGCAGAGAAGACGATACCACAAACATCTGGAGTTAGCAGGAAAAATAATTTACCTTGGTGGAACCAAGAATGCAAAATTGCTGTCAAGAAATCTAAAAAAGCTTTCAGATTATATAAAAGATACTCCAGAAGTGATCAAGCTTCTGTATATAAGGTCGAATATAAAAAGAAAAGAGCCTACGCTAGAAGAGTTCTCAAAGAAAGTAAGAGGAAATATTGGGAAAAATGGGTCTCATCAGTGAGTAGCAAAACCCCAGTGAAAGAAATGTGGAAAAAGATACAAAAGATTAATAATCGTAACAATAAATTTAATACTATTATACTTGAAAAACATGACGGAACGTTAACATCCAATCCAATTGAAACAGCTTATATCTTGGCTCAAAGTTTTGCAGCAAACTCTAGCTCAAACAATTATGATGACCAATTTATTGAACATAAGATTAGTAAAGAATGTGGATCTACCTTTGATGTACATAATAATAGCAACCCGATTAATGGAAAAATATTAATGCATGAATTGTTACTAGTATTTTCCCAAATAGGAAATACTAGCCCTGGACCAGACAATGTCCCAAATATTATGATTAGACTTTTACCATTGTGTGGTCTTGAGTATTTAATTGAGTTGTATAATTATATATGGGAAAAGCAGGTATTTCCAGATAGCTGGAGAGAAGCATTGGTAATCCCTATATTAAAACCAGGAAAAAAATCAACTTTACAGTCAAGTTATAGACCCATATCACTAACATGCAACCTTTGTAAAATACTTGAAAAAGTAATAAGCAGAAGAATCAGATGGTACTTGGAAATAAATAAATGTTTGTCTCCCTTTCAGTTTGGTTTTCGACAATTCCGATCAACAATTGACCATCTAACAAATATCGAAGCCGAAATACTTGACTCTTTTGCAAATGATTATTATGTAGTAACTGTAACCTTAGATATAGAAAAAGCTTATGAGATGGTCTGGAAACATAGGGTGCTTATATTGTTGCAAGATATAGGTATTAAAGGAAACACTCTTGCGTTTGTCAGAAACTTTCTGTCACAAAGAACCATAAAAGTAAGAATAAATGATACAACTTCAACTTCAATTCCAATCGAAAATGGCCTTCCCCAGGGTTCAGTACTTAGTGTCATTCTCTTTCTCTTAACTATTAATAATGTTCTTTCGTATATTGACAAACCAGTAAAAGGTTTTTTGTTTGCAGATGATTTGACAATCACCTGTAGTGGTAGGACTCTGAGTCCTACATTAAAACTAATCCAAAATACACTAAATCATTTGCAACAATGGTCCAGGGAATCTGGATTTAGATTTTCACAAAAGAAATCAGAATTTATTATCTTTTCCAACAAAAAGAAAAAAGTCAAAAATATAAAATTGTTATTGAATGGACGTTGTATCACTCAGGTGGATAGTTTAAAGCTATTAGGACTAACATTTGATAGTAAAATGACCTGGATTACACATATAAATAAATTAAAATCAGATTGCCTCAAAAGATTGAATGTTATAAAAGTTTTATCATCGACAAGTTGGGGATCTGACAGGAAGTGCCTGTTAAACACTTACCATGCGCTAGTGAGACAAAAAATAGATAACGGTTCTGTCATTTATGGCTCGGCAAAAACAAGAACTTTACGTACCCTGGAAAGTGTACAAAACTGTGCTCTTCGGCTTAGCATTGGTGCTTTTAGATCTAGCCCTATAAATAGTATTTTAGCAGAAGCTGGAGAAATACCTTTATACTTGAGACGAAAGGAATTGGCTATAATATATGCTGCAAATATATTATCTCAACCCAATAACCCTACTCATAAATATTACACTAGTGCATCAGCTACAGACGCAGAATACCATCTACGACCGAATCTGCCACAACCATTACGTATAAGAGTAGCTAAATATTTAAATGAATTTAATCTCCAAATTCCTCCTGTTTACACCAAGAAACTACTCACTTGTGGTCCTTGGGAGAAAATAAATTTTCCCATTAATCTCGAGCTTACAAAATATCATAAAGAAGATACACCAAAATGTGTTTATAAGGCAATGTACAATGAAATGAATTACAAATATAAAGATTGGAAAACATGTTATACAGATGGATCAGTTATGAACGGGAAATCAGGTTGTGCAACAGTATTTGACAGCGGTTGTGTTAGATATAGGCTTTTTGATTTCCACTCCATTTTCAGTTGTGAAGCAACAGCTATCCTGAAGAGTTTGGATGTAATACATAGTAATTCTAATTTAGAAAAATATGTAATATATACAGATTCTAAATCATGTCTGACAGCCATACAAAATATTAATAATATACACCCACTAATATTGGAAATCAAACAAAAGATGTTAGATTTACTGAAAAATAATTTTAAATTTGAACTAATTTGGATTCCAAGTCATCAGGGTATTAAAGGCAATGACATAGCAGACAGAGAAGCCAGGAATGCTACAAATGAAAATGCAGTTGATACGTCAATTAAATCATGCACACTTGAATTAAAAAAATATTTTAAACATACAATAAAACTATTTTGGGACTTAAAATGGAAATCTAATAACACAAGTAAGTTATTTAATATTAGGAATTCTATATTTGATAAAGCTCCTGTACATTTCACCAGTAGAAAAGACCAAGTTATTATCACTAGATTACGCATAGGACATACAAATATGACACATATTCACTTAATAACTAAAGGTAACAAAAACAAATGCAAATGTGGACTGGATTTAACTGTGTTACATCTTTTGGAAAATTTTTCTTTGTATAATGATGAAAAAACTAAATGTAACTTACCAAATACGCTCAAAGAATGTTTAAGTGAGAAAGGATATAAACAAACAATTTGTTTTTTAAAATTAATTGATGCTTATAAATTGGTGTAACCGATAAATTGTAATTTTTTTCTGCTGTGGTCGCTAATGACCTTAGATGTTAAAAAGCGACCTAAAATAAATAAATGAAAAAAAAAAAATAATACATCTTATAGTATTTGGTAAAAGTTTGCCGTGTCGGTGAATTTCGTCTTGAGGTTCAACACGAATTGGATCCACAATAAGCGGATGTGGTTGTTTAACAAATTTCATAATTTACAGGCGTCTGGTCATATATACGGTCAAAGCAACAATAATTATTTGTGTGTATATGTTTCATTAATATAATATTCGGCTTGAACGCATTGCAAACGGCAGAGCATTACAATCTATCGATCATTCCATATTGGGCAGTCTAGACCACCGTCCGGAGCGATGGCGAACTTGTTTCGCCGAGCGACAGGTGGTCTAGAATGCCCAATATTATCCTACTAAGTAATCCTACTTCCTACTAATATTATAAAGGGGAAAGTTTGTAAGAATGTCTGGATGTTTGGATGTTTAGATGTTTGGATGTTTGGATT
This sequence comes from Lapara coniferarum, assembly GCA_949316025.1. NCBI lineage: Eukaryota > Metazoa > Arthropoda > Insecta > Lepidoptera > Sphingidae > Lapara > Lapara coniferarum. Next base: position 1,141,663 of record OX438922.1, read on the forward strand.
TATGGATGTTTGTTCCTCTTTCACGCAAAAACTACTGAATGGATTTCGATGAAATTTGGCACACGGGTAGATCATGTCCTGAATTAACACATAGGCTACTTTTTATCCCGGGAAAATATAAAGCGGGACTTTTATCCCGGAAAAACTTTTTAAAGCGGGCGGAGCCGCGGGCAAAAGCTAGTGAGAAATAATTTAGAAATAAATTATATTGTCTTAGGAGGCAAACGAGCAAGCGGTCCGCCTGATGGTAAGCAGGATCCGCTGCTCATGTACTGTAGCAATGCCAGAAGCACAGTCAAGCCGCTGCATACCGGGAGGTGGCCACTATTTTTAAACCTCGTTTAAAGAAGGACTGGTCATAGGTTAACTTTTAAGGGTCGCTCAGGGAAAAGTGGCCATAATTGCAAAATTCCAAAACGAAGTGTATTATCTAGGTATAGGTATAGAAAACCTAAAAAATAAATAGAAAAAGAACAGATAAGAGTTTTTATAGGTGCTTTACTTTTTTCCTTTGTGGCTTAGGCCCTAGGCAGTGTTGCCAGGGCCCTTGAGTCGTAAGTTACGTTTCGTTGCCTGAAATGTTACATTTTTGCTGCAAAAGTTACATTATTGTTTTTTTTTTTTTTATTTACAAGTTTTTGGGGTTGGAGGCAAATAATTGATGTTAGCAAAAACGCTACGGAACAAAACAAATCACAATCAGGCATTTCTGTAAAGTCTGTCTCACGAAAGAAGTCCCGCGGCAATATGTGGAACTAATCATGACAGATGTCACAGGTCGGCCATGTTGTCATTTTTTTTTTCGCTCTTTGGCAAGGCGCGGTTTGCGCGTCTGCCAGTGTCAAAGTTTTAGGTTAGACATTTTTTAAAGTATATAAGTTGTATTGTCTCTTTGTTATACTCAGTACTAACTACTATGTCGAAGTAAAGCAGTGGCTACCTTATCAAGACTTTATCCAGAAGTTTTGGCGGCAACAAAAAAAGCACTTGATTAGCACTGTTATTTCAATTCACTTCATTTGAGCCCTTTAATAGAACTATATTGGACAATATACCACCATAATTATGCAATATAACACTAAGTATCACCAAAATAATGAATTAAAACAAGAGCACCTCATGACACTTCCACGTTCCCGCCAAAACTCCCATGTTGTCATTGTTAGGTGCTGTTTACCTACAGTGTTGCAAAAATTCCCAGTTTATCGGGAGATCTACCGATTTTGTCTGTAGTCACCCGATATACCGATATTACTATCATATCTTTCGATCTATTGTGCTAAAATAAAATACTGAAATAAAACTAGTTATTTGACCCCCCCCCCCCCCCCCTTTTTAATATTTCATCTTATATACCACGTTTTGAAGATTTTGCAAGCTTGCTCAACTACTATGAAATGCTGTAAAGCATTCAAAATGTAGGAAGTAAAATAAAATTGTAAACCCGACCCGGTAACCTTGAATTCCCTACCTACTCTAAATCCCCCGTATCGCAGATTTTTCGAATACAGCAATATTGATAACATTTTATTTTACTTTTCATAATCACTAAAAATAATTATACCGTAATGGTTTTATGGATTTCGGGACATCTAACGTCTTTAAGTTACCAACATTACGTCGCATGACTGTGGTGCTGCGTCTGTGGGACTTCTTTCGTGAGACAGACTTCAGCTCACAGAACACTATTTGCTTCAGCTACGAAACCGAGAACAGCGGGAACTCGCGAAGTAGGAAACGTGCGCGCGCACACTCAAGCAAAATCAACTTTTAACTCAGTTAGAATATGTTTCATTTTGTCATGGCGCTTTTCATTCAGAGCCATCTCTGAGTGTGATATGGAGTGAAATACTTTTTAGACCCGCGCCAGTTTTAGGTGCGTTCAATTTAGATGCGTTGAATTGAAATGCGTTCGTAAACTGTTTACAATAAAAATCTAGTATTACAAATCTCGTTGTTCTCAAAAGTTACGAAAATTGCCTTAAATATGAAAATTACTTACATGTTACGCGAGGGGGTCAAAAGTAACGAAAAATGTAAGAAATGTAACCTTCTGGCAACGCTGGCCCTAGGCCACTCTCCCGCTGAGCGTATCGTATGCATGTCGGGTCAATCTTATAAGACGTTATTTGAAGTTAACGTTATTTTTTACGTTAACACAACGTTAGAGCAAGCTGAACAGTAGGATAATACAAGGAATAATTTTTGCATACTTAGAGAATATTATGATGTCATTCTCCTGAGTGTCGACATTGGGCCGTAAGACTGAAACCAACATAACCGTTCCACTCACCCCCCAGTGGTGCTGCTGCTCTTAGCATAGAATTGAAAATTTTAAGACAGCTTACACACTTGGCAGTATGTAACATAATACGCAGGCATATAACCACTAGACGAGTGCGTCGAGGGTATTATTCAATATAAAATATTAAAAGGACTGTCGGAGGTGGCGGGTGGCTGAAAGCGCGCGTTCCTTAGTCGCGACTTATAAAAATGACCCATTTCCACTGACCGAACCGTAAAAATGCGCACGTGGCTTCCATACAAAGCAATCAATATACGTTCCGATGGTTTCCTCAGATATCCTTATATAATTCAAATGTTTTTACGCTATTACTTTGTGGAAAAAGAATCATTTTTTACCCAACTGCACGAATAAAATAAAGACATGTTTTTTGGATCTTTATTTTAATTCTCACAACCGAATAATAACTGTACAAAAAGTTTAATTATATTTTATTATGATCCACAACGAACTATTTATATAAATGGCACCACCAAAGGTACCTTGGAATTAAAATATTGCATACGATTGTTGACACGTGCAAAGTGGACAGACGACTTGATAGAAGTCGCAGGAACATGCTGGATGCAGGCCGCTTTTGACAAGTCCGTCTGGAAATCTTTAGAGAGAGAGAAAATTCGAAGTAGCCTAAAGTCGCCCACTTCTGTGGGGATGCGGAGAGCAAAAAAAAAAAAAGGTCCCCAGTTTTCAATAATTGTGTGTTGTGTGTGTTTTCAAAAAAGGGGAATCTTACATATCCTCAAATTCGACAAAAACAATGCATAAAACACGAACTTTCCGAAGTAGCCTAAATTGGCGACTAATCACCATTCGCGTAGCCTAAACGGCGACCAGTCGCCATTCGCAATTTTGGTCGCCCCGACACTCTTCAAGATAGCCTAAATGGCGAAAAGTCGCCTAATCTGGCAGCACTGAGTGGACGTCACGTGGCTGATGATACACACAAATACACACGTCTTTTATCGCCGAAAGTGTAGGCAAAGGCGTAGTCGTACCCCGCATGCAATACAACAATGCCACAGAGGCCTTGCGAGGCAGTCGTTTCATATTATTCTTACAATAAATAATTACCTACATTGGATAGATTGTACTGAAAATCGGATGACAAAAATATTTTTACATTGAAGTTTATCAGTAGAAATAAATAATGCAACAGTAGGTTCTAGTTAGTAGGTACATATTTAGACAGGATTCATATGGGATGGATCTATTTCCTAGTGTCATCCGCGATGACGCGCCCCACTAATGCTCCTAATCGCTTACCGTCCAAGTGTGCAACCTTCCGTCTGTGTTTTAGTACTGTAAATACACAATATTAAATACCTATGAGTGCATTTGCATACAATGATGTACCGTCAAAATTTTATTAACCCGCGAAACGTGGATTTAGAAAAATCGTGTGTTTTAAAATAATACTGGTAGCGTCATCATGGATAAAATTATCTAGTTAAATAATTACATGATATTTAAGCTATTAAATACATAATATCATGTGGGTATCTACGTTTTAAACCTCTTTTTAAGCATGTATACGAGCGTGAAGGGAATCAAATATGCTGCCTCGTTTGAAAAACATTCAGGGACCATTCGTAGCTCTCCATTCAACCAGACAACCCGTCCGATACTGTAACTGCGAGGTTTTAACCTGGAGTTCATTTTTCCCGCAAGTGGTGTGCGTGTGGCAGGTGACAGCCAAACCGTGTAATCCATTGGTCGTCCAAAGCGTGCGTCCACTAGCTATTTCGTTTCATTTTTGAAGAGTTAAAGTATTTTGCAATTTCGAGCCGGCTGACGGCGACAGTTGCTTTGGAAACTTTGTGCTAAAAAAGAAAAGTTACTGCGCATTTCATACTTCACGAAATTCAAAGTTGGACAGGAAATTGTTTCGTATTTTACTGAATGCGAAATTAAAATGTGTTTAAATGTGAATATCCTCTTACAAAATGGACGTATAATTATAAAAATTAGCATATTTACGCAATGCAATTGTTTGACTGCCTCGGTGGCAAAGTTGTATTACGGTATGACTGCAATGCTTAGGTCTCGGGTTCGATCTCCGGATCGGGCAAAGTGGTATTGGATTTTTCTATTCTGTATCCGCCCGGAGTCTGGAATTTGTTCTTGAAATGGCTATAGGCTCACCCCCCATCACATCATGGGACGGTATGCGCACGGCGAAAAGTGGGTGCACTAGTTGCGCCTCTGTCTAATCCCCTCCGGGGATAAAAGGCGTGAGTTGTCTACCCGTGTGCCAAATTTCATCTAAATCCGTTGAGTAGTGTCTGCGTTTACTTCTAACAAATATCGAAACATTTTCATAATATTTCTCATCTTAACATAGTATAAAAGAAAGTCGCTTCCCGCTGTCTGTCCCTATGTCCCTATGTACCTATGCTTAGATCTTTAAAACCACGCAACGGATTTTGATGCGTTTTTTTTTTAATAGATAGAGTGATTCAAGAAATCAAGAGGAAGGTTTATATGTACAATAGATGCATAATATAGTAGCGAAATAATGTATATGTTCTATTGTCACTGCGAGTGCCTTTCTGACAAAAGTCGGGGATCCACTTAATATATACTGGACGGAAAGGTGTTTTATACCAAAGTGTCGCTAACCGACCATATTGCAAGATCTCTCAATCTGTACCTACCTATCAGTTTATCCGTCTGGTACTTGCAATTATAACGGATACTGTTAAAATGCATAGTTAGTATACATATAAAGTATAGTATAGGAAAACTCTTTAATGCGGGCGAAGCCGCGGGCAATACTTAGTTTATAATATTGGTAAGATAAGAATAAGATGAAGACTATTTTGACCTCACGACTTGTTATTGTGCAGAGTTCGCATATAATATTTACAGAATACTGAGAGATACATAATATTACTATGTAGTGGTAGGTAGGTACATTTTGCACTTGGAAGTCGATGGAAAGCATGAATGTCTACGGCTTTTCGTAAGGCTATTTTACGAGCACTTCCTCAGACACGGTCGTAAAGTAGAGATGCTATTCTTACATTTAAAATCGATTAAGGAATCGATTAACGTACAAAACTAAATCGATTTTCGATTCAATACGGAGGTACAAATTGCTATTCAACGATCTAAGAAAGATGGTGCTTTGTGTGTGCATATTTTTGTTGGGTTTATTTGTTTTTTTTTTCAACTGTCATCTTTAAATATACGTATATTAAACGAACGTAATTATTTCATAATATTAAGTCCCTTCTGTTTAGCAATTTCTAATATTATGTTGATGATTCAAAATCAAATTTTAAGAATTATGTTTTCATTAGTAAGTGTACGAATATTAATATATTAGTAATATATTTCTTATAATTTAAAATTTTTTCAACAATCGATTTTTGGTTCAATCGATCTCAAAGCGCCTATCCTAGCCGTGTTCCGTGAAATAAAGCTATACAAATTGTAGTAAGAGTTGACCGTTAGATATTGTTTGTATGCACATACATTGCGCAGCTGACTCGGGCAAACAGCACTGTACAAACATGTGCACCGAGTAATGTATTGCTTAACCTCGCCAGCTCCTTGCATTGTCTTGGATGCTTGAATTTGGCGTCACAGTTGATCAGCACTGCAGTAATATAAGTTATTATCAAGGTTATTATGGTTTTTAAATGAGAATTAGAGCTCAGATATAGTTTATAAGGAAGTTTTGCTAGCAAAGAAAAGCAGTACTAGACATTTAACTGCAAAAAGATTTATCAATATAACACGTATCGGATTAAAATCCGGCCCTGCTTTCGTATACTAGCCGACGACCTATTGCCTCACGCATCCTCGTACGAATATTTGAAATATTTAGTGAAGATTAATTTTTTTATCTATAATGCAGTAAGTATATTGTTAGAAAGTTAGAAACAGAAGCGATTTTGATTTAAATAAAAACGATTTATTGCTGATTTTTACATAACACATTTATCACTGATTTTACATAAACACTTTTATTATAAGAAATACTTTTACACAGATAGGTATCAACAACTAACCGACCAGTATGAAAATCAATGTTCAACTTACGCAACCGAGATTGACGATGAGACTGAGCTCCTGAGGGATTTGTATACGAAATGCATAATGACAAAACTTGTTATATTAGGCGGTTTGCCAATAATTTTGTACTCTGATCAATCTTCTAAATTCGCAAAAAGAAAACATCGACTCTGTAAAGAACTCATCGAATCATAATAACAAAATAATGGCAAAATGAAAACTTCTCACCAGAGTGTCCATGGATGTTACAGACAGCAGGTACAACTGCACCCATAACACGTGGCTTACTACTTCGTAAGGAGAAGAACGCGCCGATTCGCATTCGCGCAGCCAGGATTGCGACATTCCGCACTCGTACAGCCTGAAGTGTGTCGTTCCGCGTCGCTCCGCATTGCGAAGACAGTGCACACACACTGCATAGATCTCCAATTTCTGCAAAAATAAAAATCACAACAGCAATACACCGTTCGGCCTATTCTGACCTTAAATTAAATCCTACACTACTACAATTCACGTCATTAACTACCCATCACACTCTAAATAGTCCACATGTAAACCGCAGTTATGGTTATAGACAATGCATGTGGTGTAACCACACAACTATGGTATGTGTATTCCCGCAGAGGCACTTTTTCCAATACCCTCAATATCAAATTAAAAATCACATACGTTTGATTACGAAAGAATTTCACTTTAGGGCAACTTTTTATGCCAAGTAGGTAAAGTTATTTAGTATCGTTGCAACTACTGAATTTAAGTTTTACCAATTAGAGCCATGTACAGTAATATTTTTACTTAAGCTGCCATGTAAAATATTTTTTTACTTAACTGAAAATATTTGGACCACATGAGTACTTAGCTCGAACACTACAGCTGTTACATCCAAACAAACATCTCATTGCTATTAAAAGCAGGTCCACTTTCGAAGAGTAATATGTACCAGCCAGTTACAACACGAATAGTTAATTAATCAATGTCTACTCACTAAGCAAGATCTCAATATTCGTTAAGATTATCAAAAAATAAAAGAAGCCATAACCTCAAATGAGGATTACGGGTCATACGATACCAAACTTCCTTTACAGTCACCGATGAACATTCTCTGTGCTGGAGCAGTTTGCTTCAACCGCCAGTTGCCACCCGCGCAGTCACTTTGCCCAGGACACCAATTGACACCATACGCGGCACATCTATCGCAACACTTGCACACCAACAGGAACGTTTGCACACCAACAGGAACGTTTGCACACCAACAGGAACGTTTGCACACCAACAGGAACGTTTGCACACCAACAGGAACGTATGCACGCCAACAGGAACGTTTCAACACCAAAAACAATGCTTGAGCTCGAACAGTTCAATCGTGGTACACGGACACACTTGTTCATTCGAAGTCGTATACACATGACGTCATCACAATCTTGTACACCACACGACTACTTTTATTCACATTGCAGTCTAATTCTTATCCCGATATTACTCAGCGCAATTTGTTTTTCTTCACGTAAATTGCGGGTAGTCGAATTTCTCAATCGTACCATCTATGGATTCCACATAGCGTACATATGTACTGAACACAATCCACTTCTATGGACATCGATTAATTATTCCGGTATTCCTTAGCGCACTTAATTGTTCTCCGCGTTATATACAGGCACTAAATATCTACGCAGTGGTAGCACATAGCGTAGGTATGTAATGCACACAATCCACTTGTATGGACATCGATTGCTTATCCAGGTATTTTTCAGTGCAATCAATTGTTCACCGCATTATATGCGGGTAATGAAACATTTCGACAGTCGTATTGATGGCACATAGCATAGGTACCTATGTAATGCACACAATCCACTTGTATGGGCATAGATTACGATCTCACTTCTGATGTTAGAAAGATAGAAACAGAAGCGATTTTGATTTAAATAAAAACGATTTATTGCTGATTTTTACATAACACATTTATCACTGATTTTATATAAACACTTTTATTATAAGAAATACTTTTACACAGATAGGTATCAACAACTAACCGACCAGTATGAAAATCAATGTTCAACTTACGCAACCGAGATTGACGATGAGACTGAGCTCCAATAAGCGTCTGAGCACGAATGCATCCAAATGGCGGTACGGCACCCTTTTAATACACACAACTGTCATTACTTTGACGTCTCGACTGATTTTCATAACTGGCAACCCGCTACAAATTACGTTACAAAACTTTTATCCGAACAATATATAATTTTTTTTTAAACGGAGGTAAATACGTAGGGTATTCACCTTGTTAAAGACAGTATTCGCGTACTACTTTTTATTTTAGAAAATATAATAATAATACAACAATATGAGCCTTTATTCAGACACACAGTTTTAAATTAATTTAACAACTTATGCTAACGAGTCTTGAGTGTCGGAGACACCGATAACTTGGTCTGTTTGCCCAACTTTGGCAAACGCCTCGTCCATTTCTTTCCACTCTGTTCTATTTAGCACTTTTCTAGTCCACATTTTCCCTGCTACGATCTTTATTTCATCTCAAGTCGTATGGTATGTCTAACGATGAATACATCAAAAATTAAAACCATGACAAACGTGTCTGAGGACACAATTATTATAAATAGCCAGCCAATTGCAAATCGTGAAAGAATACACCTACCTAGGTCAACAAATCTCCACCACCAATAAAGTGTCAAAGGAAATAGGTACAAGCATTAGTATTCAGCTGAATAATATTACTGGCGACTTAAGGATGTAATGAGGAACACAGAAACTTAGATGGACATAGAAACTGAATACTTGTCAGATAGCAATGGAAAGGAGCATGTTAAAGACAAGGAAATCTGACAGAATAAACAACAAACCCGTAAGAAAACGCACGAAATTTGAAGATGAAATAATAAGAATGAAAAAAATCAAGGACTCGACATAATAATGAGAGGCATTGAGAAGTGAAGCAAAAACATATAATTTTGGTGCCACAGAAATAGGAAAACAAAACGTGGTCGACAGTTTCGGAATGAAATACATCTTATCAAATATATTATCATAAAACACTAAAAACTATTTCGACGGTTCCGTAGAACAAAGTCGTATATGCAAAATGAAGCTTTTCAGTAGAGCGCTTTGAAAGTCTAAGTTAATTGTGAAAATCACAAGTTATAGTGAACAAAACATTATATTCTATAGGGTTCAGTAACAACTTTGAACTTAATGTGTGAAAATAGCACTAATTCGCACATGAATACAAACTAACGACTTTCAAAGCGCTCTACTGAAAAGCTAACATTTTGCATATACGACTTTGTTCTACGGAACCGTCGATTTATTCATTATACATAATCTCTTTAATTATTTTGGGCTAGTGTACTTGACCTGCGAACCATTGGGTTTATTGTTTTATTCCTGGGTGGGATTCAAAAAGTCCGTAAGTACCCGGACAGGAAATTTGTGACCGATATGAAGGTAAACCCAACTCTTATTAGATAACTAGTATTTCTCGCAGCTCCGCCCGCGTGAATAGGTTTTTCCGGGTTCAAACTATTATCCCGGTATAAAAAGTCACCTATAGCACGCAGGAGTAATGTAGCATCCTATTAGTGAAAGAATTTTGGTTGGGAAATTGGTTGAGTAGTTTCTGAGATTAGCCTATTCAACCAAACAAACTCTTCAGCTTTATAATATCACTAGCTTTTGCCCACGGCTTCGCCCGCGTTAATAAGTTTTTCCGGGCTAAAAGTACATACATACAAACCTTCCCGTTGAATCACTCTATCCAACACATTTATTTGTATAAAGATTAATATTATGACGTTGATACAACTCTTAACAAATAATGCATTAATTTCGACCAAATTTGATTACCATAAAAACGATTCTAGAGAGTTTATTTTAAAAGATAGACATATACTGTCGCGGACTTTTTTTTAGATCATTTCAAGAGGAATAATTCTTTCATACATATATTTTTGGTATCTTGAACCGTTTTCGCAGCGCACGCAATGGAAGCCCTCAAGGATGAATAATTTTCCCCGCATTTTTCACATTTTCCATTATTTCTTCGCTCCTAATAGTCGCATCGTGATGTTATATAGCCTATAGCCTTCCTCGATAAATGGTCTATTCAACACAAAAAGAATTTTTCAATTCGCACCAGTAGTTCCTGAGATTAGCGCGTTCAAACAAACAAACAAACAAACAAACAAACTCTTCAGCTTTATAATATTAGTATAGATAGTAGGTATAGATTACAGGTCGCAAAACAAAATCAGGTATGCTTTGCGGCTCAACCGGCTACTTAGGTATAAAGGTGTGGGCTTACATACACGTGTTTTTAATACCTAATCCATTTATGTATGCTCCACCGATGACAGCAGATTTTTTCATTTGTGATTTATGTAGTGTTATGCAGTGACCACTATGTAGCAATAAAAAGCGAATATATTTCGGGATAAATGTTAAACTAATTCGGCGCGGCCAAATCTACATATTCATTTAAATGTTTCGATGTGATGACATTATGCCGATAAATAAATTTAAGATTTTTATTCCTACCTGCATGGGTACTATTTATTTACGGGAACAGGGATTTTTATAGTAAACGAGTTGGTGGGTCAATTAAGGCATGTGAAGTATACACACACACACACACACACTCACACCTTTTTTTAACCCTCAAAGGGGTAGAGGCGCAATGAATGCACCCACTTTTCGCCGTGTATATTCCGTCCCATGATGTGATAGGGGGCGGGCCTATCGCCATATCGGGCACAAATTCCAGACTCCGCGTTGATACTGAATAGAAAAATCCAATATCACTTTGTCTGACCCGGAGATTGAACACGAGACCTGAGCATTATGGTCGTACCATAATGAATAACTACGCCATCAAAGCAGCCAGTTAAAGAAATGAACTTAAGTTAAAAAGAACATATTCGGCACTTGTAAACTTCTTTGCATGGCATATAGGAGCGAAATCATAGGAAATTATTCATAGGAATAAATTTGCAAGGTGTCAGCGGACTATGGAGAGAAATATCTTGGAAGTCAAACTAAAAGACACACACACACACACACGCCTGTTATCACCGAAGGGGTAGGCAGAGGCGCAACTAGTGCACCCACTTTTCGCCGTTATTCCGTCCCATGATGTGATAGGGGGCGAGCCTATCGCCATATCGGGCATAAATTCCAGACTCCGGGCTGATACTGAATTAAAAAACTCAATATCACTTTGCCCGACCCGGGGATCGAACCCGAGACCTCAGCTTTGCAGTCGTACTGTAATACAACTACGCCACCGAGGCAGTCAAACTAAAAGACAAAATTAGAAATATGCAACATAACTAAACTACTTACTCACTGACATAGGTACTTACATTGACGATCAGATATGGAGATGGTTCGGGCACATGCTACGTATATACTTTGTGGTTCCCAAGAGAATGCCACAGAAGAAGGGCATGGTCTCACAATTGGTTCTAATCTAACTAATCTTGTTGGCAATCAGGAGATGGGAAGCCAAAATTACTCTAACTTTTGGACCATGTTTGACAAGAGTGGCAGAAGACAGATACCAATGGTGAATAGACATAATTGGAGGAGGCTTGTTATATTGTAAAATGTACGTGAAAGCCCAGTCTTCGGAACAAATGGTTATTTAAACTCAATCTTTTAATAGAAAACAAATCAATAAATTAGGTAGACTGGTCCACACAAGCAGCATCTGGTATCGAGTATGACGTATGTGCCAGCCATGGACCTCCTCCTCTCTTCTTATAAGAATGTAACTGGCCCGGCGTACGACGCCACTAGCACATACAGTTGCAAGTATGACGTAACCAAAGTGCTTTTGTACAAATAATAAAAATAAAGAATCTGAACCATAATTCAAAAGGTAATAATAAAAAACAAGGTAAAATTTTAAAAAGAGGATGTGAGTAAGACGTTCTTAGATTAGATAGACGTTGTTTATAACTCCATAAGTTATTATATAATTACTGTATTTTTTCTTTTCTTTTTATAGGCACTATGTGCTCTTTATATTTTGTTTGTAGTGTTAACTTTTTTGTGTTGTGCACTTAGTTTAAGTTTATAATTATTAGTGTATGTTTTTGTATTAGAATTCGGTATATCAACTGTTTGTGAACCTATTAAAATAAATAAATAAATTCTCTCTTTCACCCGCCATTGCGTCCCTACGTGGTCCCTACAGTATGGCTTGGTACAATAATCTTTTTCAACATTAATCATCGAAATTCTAAACGATTTTGTTTAGCATTAATCCGTTACGGTCGTTTGTATGACGTAATTTGCTGGAGCTTGCGTTTAAGATGGGTTAGGTTATTTTCCTTTCTTCATAGTATTCGAGTTATAGACATCACAATTTTCTGATTTTTTCTATATTCTAATAAACACGATTTAGTTTTAAGGTTACACCGAGAATAATATCAATAATCGCGAGTTGAGGTAAACGCCTTAATTTCAGAATCATACATTAGCATTTTGTTATCGCATGAATAAAATATAATTTAAGAAGATCTGTTGATCTACTGCTATTCTCAGTCACTGCGACATGCATGTGGCCGATTATATCGGCAAATTCTACAGTTTACTGGTCGGACTATACCTACGTTACAACTCTCGGGGTATTTGTACTATATGAACCCATTGCACTGTGTTTCGGTTATCGGCTCAGTGGTCTAGAAGTTTCCTTATACTAAACAAGATAAGATCGGGTGTTAAATCCCCATTTTAATCCTGCATGCCAAGTTATTAAACTTCGGTTGAGCTGGCAAAGTATGTTTACAGAGGTTCTACCACTTTCAAAACATCAGTGAAATGCTGTCATTAGTCAAACATGTGTTTTATATTATATCCTGTTTCAAACAGGCCGACGTATTTGTGTCGACTGGCGAATGAATTTAATCCCTCGTCAGACACTATCTCCAGATTCCATGCCGATTGACGAGACACTCATTGCGTATCATCAGGTGGCATGGCGTCACCCTATAATGCCCGTTTAAAAAAATCGTAATGTAGGTAAATTATAATTATTTTTGTAGTCTGTTTCATAAAAGATGATTGTTAGCCATATAGTTTGTTTTTAATATTTAATAATTGAGTCAATTTAATTCTGTGTAGTATGAGTCATAGTAAATATTATGAAGAGTCGTAATAGATGCTGGTATTAAACATGTGATTAATTTTTGGATGACTAGTTGGTAATGAACTTCTCATATGCCAGAGTCCATGTGTTATCTTTTTGACTTTATCGTCTGTTTTGAAGGACTTTAACGACTGTTAGGTATAAAATATCAATATAACCTGGAGGCCGCTGTACTGTACTGCACTCACACTATTTATATTCTAGGCATCTTATCACAACTTATATTCTAGGTACACATACTACACCGGCACGACAAACTTTTTTCATGTGGCAAAGATATTTGGTACAGTTTTTACAATTGACTGTAAAACGTGATCCCGTAAAAGATTTCAGTCTTTCAATTTATAATTTAGACCCCATACAGTTTTGCCCGAGTTACGATACGAACCAAGATCTATCGGTCTACAGCAATATACGTTACCACTAGGCCAAGGAACAAAATTAATATTCGACTGCAATGCTGAAGTCTCGGGTTCGATCCCCGGGTCGGGCAAAGTTATATTGAGTTTTTCTACTCACTATCAGCCCCGAGTCTGGAATTTGCGCCAGATATTACGATAGGAATATATAATATGCCACTGGATGCGGGCCGCTATTAACAGGTCCTTTTGGAAATCTTTGGAGGACGCCTAACTTCAGCAGTGGACGTCGTGTGGCTGATGATGAGCTCACCCCTATCACATGACTGCACCTCTGCCTACCCTTTCGGGGATAAAAAGCGTGAGTAGTGTGTGTGTTATTATAATTCATTTTAAAATAGGTTGAAACAACACATAATTGAGATTGATAATCAGCAAATGAGGTCATAATATTATCACAATTGCATTGCGAGTTCAAACAGCTAAACAATAATTCCAATAATGTGAAATATGTACCTATATTTTTTCCAAGACTTCGAATGATGCATTGTTATAAAAACTTTGTACTAATATTATAAACGCGAAAGTTTGTAAGTATGGATGTATGCTTGTTACTCTTTCACGCAAAAACGACTGAACGGATTTCGATGAAATTTGGCACACGAGTGGATCATGTCCTGGATTAACACATAGGCTTATTACTTTTTATCCCGGGAAATATAAAGCGGGACTTTTATCCCGGAAAAACTTGTTAACGCGTGCGGAGCCGCGGGCAAAAGCTAGGAATATATAATTTATAAATAATGTGACGCACTGTTGTCCATGACTGATGACTCATGAGGTATTCCCACACCTGGAAACCACATTTTATGTGACACAACCCAATGACTACTCTGATAGTTTTTTTTATCCGAGTCTGCACTGGCAACATTGATTCGTGATTATTTCTGACATGCATGAGTAGGCTCTGCTGTGTTCCGGTTTGGAGGATATTGCATTCGGTGCAGTTTTCTTTACGTTAAAAGATACATTATAAGTATACAATACTGTAGGTAGATGTCTCGTTTGCGTGGGGCCGTCTTCGTAGGTACCATCGCAAATTATTTTTCTACAGCCAAACAGCAGTTTGCATGCACTGTTGTGTTCTGGTATAAAAGAAATTGGAGCTGGCGTAATTACTGGGTACTATGACACTAAACATGTAATGGTTCAGGATGACGAGCGCAGTGGACTGCCACGCAGTACTTTTTAATTCAAAGTTCAGCATAGTGCATGGTGTTACTATTTAGATATGGACGGTCGTATCGCTAACCGTCAGGTGAGCGGCAAATGGAATAAAAAAAACATTGAAAGCTTATATACCTTTGGTCCAATGAAAATCTCTCCTTATGAACAGTCATTAACGGCAAATTGATAGTGGCTCTGTACCCGTCGAGCCGGCATATTCATGTTGTACACGTAAAATTTTCATGAATAATGTCTTACCATAAATTTATGAAAATTGTTTCTTACTATAAATTACCGCGTAGACTCGGTATGCTTTAGGTTGGCTCAAATCTCAGTTTGATAGCCACTAGCGCGTGCTAAGTGACTCAAACCGAGGGAGGAAGCGAACTGGAAGACCTAAGTGGTGCTCTGAATTGAACCTGTCCCAATAATAAAGCTATTCAGCCATTGAGAGTGCAGCCGAGGGACGAGCTACAAATAGTTAATTGCTGTCGTTTCTGGGCGGTGATGTTGAGTTATGAACGGATTAATCAAGATATCGATACAAAGAATCGCTAAGATACTAAATTCTAGTCATTATTATTATAATAATAATATTTTATTTATAGCGTTGTATTGCTTGTAATCTGTAATTGATGTTATAATTTAGTGTAGTAATAAATAAATAAATAGCTCCAAAGTTAGACTTGTATTCTCCATGGTTTACTTACATACCTAATCACCCTTTTTTTGACAAAACATTAATATAAGTAATCATGTAGTAATCATCATAGATACGTAGCTCTTCTTTTAACCAAAGATAACATAAATAAAATAAAGCATCAACGGTATCTGATGGTGAAATGAAATAATTTTATTCGAACCCATAAAATGTTGTACATTATTTAGATTAGGCACCGCGCAAATAGTTTTCGGAGACCATTGTGTGTCGCAATCATTATACAATACCTTGTCAGTCTTGAGTGCAATAACAAGTTGCTTAGAGCTTTTATCAATAGGTACTAATGTTATAGTAAATTTTCTTTGTCAGTATGGAATTTGAATGTTATATTTGAAACTACTGATCTGATTCAGAATGCCCTTGCCCTAACAGGTGTTCCCATTACTCCGGAATGCAATAGCCTACCTTAACCCGGCGAACAAAAGTAAAATGGGTACATGCAAATTGCAATGCTACAGTGAGACCGAAGATCGAATTGGTTGAATCATAAACATCACGTGGTGAAAGAAGTGAGATAACAATATGTTTATGAAACTTTGCGGCTTAGGTTATCTAGGGTTAACACTGTAATTCTAGGTAGACTACGCTTTATATTAATTTATCAATTATAAATGAGTTTTTACTGCTTTATACCCAACGATTCTAGGGTATAAATACCGGAGTGCGCCAGCCCCTTTTCTGTGTGAACTGCTTATACAGTCACATTTGCAGTTTATTCTAATTTGGCAGGCTCCCCTGGCGATACGAGATAACACAAGTGAAGACAAAGTCACTGTGGCTTGGGAATGAAAAACCAGTTCAAAATATAAAGTTCACCGGTTTGCAGTAATCCAAACCCGCCCTCTACATTACCTCTAAGTTCGAGAAAAAATAACCGTAACTACCACCACCGTGTTTGGCCAAACCATAGGTACTGGTTAAGTCTTTCGAATACCGAGGCCGGGTATCTACCAGTGCGTAATATTACTCAGCGTCAACATCCAACTTCCAAGCAATATAATTTTCCGATTAATAGGCTACTAGGTGTTGTTCGCGGGTTCGCCCGTGTGAAAAACCTTTCCCGCTACTAAAACCCATTAATCACTGTAATACACATAATGTCGTCTGTACGACTACTGCATTTTTTCAACCGACTTCAAAAAGGAGGTTCTGTATTCGATCCGTATGTATGTATGTATGTAAATTTGTATGGCCGCGTGTTTCTCAAAAACTACTGATCCAATTTGGATGTGGTTTTCGATATTGAAATGTATATTTTTCAGGAAAGGTTTTAGTATAAATTAGGCATCGACTCTAAATATACGTATTATATACTAAGCGAATATAAAGTTGAATTATTTTTTGGTTTGCAGTGGTTTTGAAGTCGGTTTATTTTTTTTTGCTATGCACTTACGAGTCAGATATAACATTCATTTATAAATATTTCCACGGGAGCAAATGACCAGAATGAAAATAGGCATATGTCGTAATCCAGGACGTGGTCTAAACTTGTGCCAAATTTCGTCCAAATCCGTTCAGCAGTTACTGGTTTACTTCTAACAAACATCCAAACATTTTCACAAGCTTTCGCATTTACTTACTGGCATTTGTTTGCGCCTGCGCCCGCGTTTATAACTTTTTCCGGGATATAAGTCCTGCTTTATATTTTACCGGGAGGCGATAATGATTTGATTATGGTAATACATTTGATTATTAATATTTATTATAAAATTATCGATATTTTTATCATGTTATTTGATTCTAATAAAACATGCATAAAATTTAAAAGTACTCCACTATAACTGTACTATGTTCTTGAGTGGAGACCGCGACTGGGCAAACTTAGTGTAGGACGCCCTCCGGCTAGGTGGGATGACGATCTGCGAAAGACTGCAGGCAGATGCTGGATGCGGCAAGCTGAAGACAGGGCGGTGGTGCTCATTGGGGGAGGCCTATGTCCAGCAGTGGACTGATAAAGGCTGATGATGATGATAATAACATCGATAGTATGTGAACTGTAACAATAGGTTAGAGTAATGGATCAAAGACTAGCCCTTATCATCTGTACAGGAAGTCCGTGCCCAGCAGTGGGACAGTATAATACAGAGATACAGATTTAAAATTGATAATATTATGTACCTATTTATTTGTAACGCTATTCCAACAATAAATAAATAAAATAAAAGAAGAGATAATATAGTGTGCTGTAAATTGTAATGTAGGTTTAATACTAGAAGAATAACTGTGAACCACCTTTGAGTTGTACGTCGTGCTCACAATGACAGAGATACCGTAGTACCTTGCCGCTCATTAGAGATGATTTGCATTATTTTGAACCTCTAGTTAAGGTAACTAGCATGTTGAAGTCGGAACTAGCTATAATTGTCTTTGTCCCATGGAGCGAAAGTACCTAGAGAGTCTAGCAGTGCTTATGGCCTAGTTGAAACTTCATTCCCTCAGTAGTCGCCAATACGCTAAAGATTCCCTTGACATTTTTTTTAATGCATCGAATCACTAGCATGCCGTTCGCCTGATGGTAAGCAATACAACCACCTATAAACAGTAGCAACACCATTCAGCACCTTGAGTTACAAAGTACTGAGTGGCATTCGACTTCGCTCGTCATCCTGAGACATAAAGTGGTAAGTGTCATTGTGCCCAGTAGTTATACTGGCTACAATGTCCTTCAAACCGAAACACAACAGTGTCTGCACACTGCTGCTTGGCGGTTGAAATAGACATATCCGTGGTACCCACCCAGACGGACTCTTACATAATTATGATAGACTTACCACCAGTAAATTGTTGGTTGTTCACTGGTAGCAATAATCCTCAGGCTTAAGCTTACTGCGCAATTGCTGGGTTTATACTAGTTGTGCAAAATTATTCTAGGAGCACTAAGGTCAATGGGTTTTTGGTATTCAAAGGTCTAATACTAAAGAAGCAGGAAAAAAGAGAGGAAACAGCCGCAAAAACAAACCGCAAACTCACATTAACTTTTAAATACGTTTTTTCCAGTTGCCAACGTTATGATTCTGCTATCACGAATGAAATAGATACTGTTATCACCTTAAACCGAAGGGCAGGGTGGGAATTCCATATTCATGAAGATACACTCTAATATCTCTTGGAGCTAATTTTTTCCTTTTAAATCTTTATTTATTTAGTGGACGATAGTCTAGTTGGGAATGGAACGGTCTGCCGAGACAATGTCCGGAGGTTCAAAACTCAAGGCATACACCTCTGACATTTTAAAGTTACGTGTGTGTTGTTAATGAACTATCGTCCGCTTTAACGGTGAAGGAAAGCATCGTGAGGAAACTTGCACACCTAAGAAGTTCTTTGTAAGAACTTCGAAGATATGTGAAGGTTGCCAACCCGCACTAAGCCAGCGCGGCGGAATAAGGCCTAAACCCTCTCAGTTGTAGCGGAGGCCCGTGCTCAGCAGTGGGACAGTATATAATACAGGGATGGTAGTTATATTATAATCTTTATTAGGAGAATTAATGGTTATAATTACTTCTAGTTTTACGGCGTTATTCATAAACAGTTAATAAATCTATTTTAGAATTTTTTTATTGACTTTGAAGGAAGGCAACAATACATTCTATAACTAAAATAGATGGGTACAATACAATACAAATACTCTTTATTGTAACCATTTTTAAGCAAAAATATAACAAAATATCAGGTTGATACAATTTTCTTAAGTCTATGGTGTACAATGGGCGGCCTTATCGCTACAAGCGATCTCTTTCAGGCAACCTTTGTATGGAAAGAAACTATAATCATACTTAGACAGCGGAGTACATCAAGAGGAAAAAAATTTTTTTTTTCAGAAATAACATATTAAATAAATCCTAATACATATATAATAAATATATATACTAATATATATTATGATTAATAACTAATAAATACGTTAGTATTTTGCACTATGTCATACAAAGATAATGATTTTTTACTAATTTTTTAAATATAGCTATAGATTTAGCTTGTCTTATCTCTAGCGGCAAGGCATTCCAAAGTCGGACAGCTTGTACAGTGAAAGATCGGTCATAGAAGTTAGAGGAATGAGTAGGAGTTTTAAGAAGAAGTGTGTGTGAGGAACGTAGAGATCGAGAGTGAGAGAGATGCAAGAATTCGAAACGCTCCTTTAGATATTTAGGGGAGATAGGGCTAAACAAGATATTGTACAACACAGTAAGAATGTGCATATTCCGGCGAAAACGGATGGGTAACCATTTTAGCTTCTCGCGAAATTCAGAAATATAGTCATACTTGCGTAGGCCAAATACAAACCTTATGCAAAAATGTTGTAGACGTTCGAGCTTATTAAGCTGGTCTTCGGTTAAATCAAGATATGAGGCGTCAGCATAGTCTAAAATAGGAAGAAGTAGGGACTGTGCAAGCAAAATTTTAGTAGGGACAGGCAGAAAATTTCGAAGTCTTCTGAGGGAAAAGGCTGAAGCAAACAACTTGCGGCTAACCTCCGTGATTTGTGGAACCCATGACAAATTTCTATCAAAAATGACTCCAAGATTCTTGACGGTGTCACTAATTTTGATACAGGTGCCGTCAAACATTACTTGTGGGAGATGAAACCAATCAATCTTGGAGACCATTCTTGAGCTACCGATGACAATAGTTTGGGTTTTAATCGGATTAACTTTGATTCCGTAAGCTTTACTCCACTGAGCAATATAACGTAAATCGCTGTTGATTGTAGCTATAGCCTTCGGCAGACAATCGTAGGAAGCCTGAGTGTAGATCTGTAGATCATCAGCGTAAAGGTGGTAGGACGAAGATAGTTGATGGGATATAGTATTAATAAATATGGAGAAGAGAAGAGGAGATAAAACGCCGTCCTGAGGTACACCAGCAGTTGTGTTACACCACGATGAGAAATTATCATCGACGTGAACTCGCTGACGGCGTCCCTGCAGGTAACTATGAAACCAACTAACTACTGTTGGAGATATGTTAAGGGAACGCAGAAGCGCCATCAAAATATCAAAGTCTACGCTATTGAACGCATTGCTGAAGTCGAGCAGTGACAGTACCGTAAGCATACCATTATCCATGCCATGTCTGATATCGTCAGTGATTTTGACAAGTGCTGTCACAGTACTATATCCTGGTCGAAAGCCGGATTGTAGAGGGTTCATCAAATTATTACGTATTAGAAAAGAAGTGAATTGTCTATGGATGAGGCGTTCAAGAAGTTTTGAAAGAAAAGGAAGGATTGATATAGGGCGAAAATCAGATAGGAGAAAAGGATTTGTTTTTTTAGGAAGGGGAATAATTTGTGCTTCCTTCCAAAGGGAAGGAAACACACCGGAAGTAATAGAATAATTAAGCATGTGTTGGACAACAGGTAAGATCTCGTCAAGAATAAAGATTATCATTTTACGGCTAATACAATCACTGCCGACTGCGTTTGATATTATCGCTTCTACGCTCTTCCTAACATCACAAGCAGTAAATTGTTCGAATACTAATGGTGGATAGTCGGGTCTGGGAAGCGAAGAAAGATACTGTAATGTAGCAGCTTTAGCTGAGCCATCAAAATTGGCAGAAGAGGAGAAATGTGCATTTAAGCCATCGATATTTAAATCTTGTGGGATATTATCTCGGCTTGCCTTCCCAACCCCAAGTGACCTTAAGAATTTCCAAATTTTAGAGGGTTCCTCAGATTCTATTGTAGTATGGATGTATCGGCGTTGTGAATCCCTACACACCTTGTTGCATAGATTACGAATTTCCAAACGTAAATACGTTTGTTGTGCTCAGTGGGTTTGCATTTATATCTTGCCTTGGCGGAGAGTTTCCTGTTTCTGATAGCCTTGATATCAGCAGTAAGCCAAGGTGCAGGAACATTTTTTAATTTAACCGGTCGTAATGGAGCATGAGTGTCGTACAGTGTAGTTATAATGGAGTTAAATATATTAACTTTCTCGTCCACAGTATTTGCATTAAAAATACTAGACCAGTCCGCATCACGAGCATCGTTTTTCAAATTTTCTAGATTAATGCCACTAAAGTTACGCCGCTGAAGAGTTTTGGCTTTGTATTTGGGTGGACGTATTTTGTAGGACACGTATATTAAATCGTGATAGGAGAAGGCGTCTGCAGCACACTGGCCGTGTTTAGCTACGTGGAAGAGTGAAGAAACAAGAATTAAATCGAGAAGGGAAGGCACAGAATTTGGAAAATTGTGTGTAGCATTAAGTGGAAGAATAGACAGATTGTTGGCTTCGACAATAGACGTAAAAGTAGATGAGCGTGAATCTTGTTTAAGTAAACAAGTGTTAAAGTCTCCCATTATAATCACGTGTTCATATAAAGGAGTTAGATCTTCAAGAAGTGTTTCAAAGGCAGAAAAGAAATTAATGCGTCGAGAGGGACAATAATGTACTCCGAGTAAAACTTTGGTGTGTAAGAGCCTAATTTCCAGCAAAAGATACTCGGCCATGTTGTCGGGGGGTGGTTGCGGTGACATACTCACGATGGAGAAGGGAATATAAGAACGGAGGTAAATAGCAACACCACCACCCCCAGAGCCGACACGGTCATTACGAATAAGTTGGAAACCTGGTAGCGTATATAAAGTAGAAGCGAGACAAGGTTTTAGCCAGGATTCCGACACCAATATCGCATGAATATTCTTTTGTTGGAAAGACGCCATCATATCGGTGAAATGAGCCGGAATACTTTGGGCATTGATATGAAGAACATTAAAGTTCTTCGGCACATCAAGCAAGAAGGAATCTATTATGTTTTCCAGATTAGAAACGCTGCAAAAACTATCCGAACTAGCGCTAGAGGAACATGCTGAGACAAAATCATCAGTATCGCTAAAATTATCCGACATGACGCACCGTGCAAAAATACTTGTATTTTATAAAAAGATAATATTATATTATAAATATTCAAAAACTATTTAAATTCAACAATTAAAAATAAACGCTATCTGCCAAATGTGCATTAATGTATGAAAAAAAAAAACAAAGTCATACAAAAATACGATAAACATTGTATATAATATAATTTACAATATCAATAATTAAAATAGAAACCTATAGTACACATTTTTTTTTTTTTTTTTTCTTTATTATTTAAAGGGAGTTTGGTCACATTTGACTATGTCACTCCCGTAAGTCAATACAGCATATTTTAACAACGATGCAATGGAGATAACAATTTAAACACGGTGTTTGTTAGATTTAAAGATTATAACATAATAATAAATATAAGATCAATCAGAATCCAACCTGGAAGAAATGTAAATCTTAATCATTCTGATTGCTCTATCAGAATTTGGTAAAGCTAAAATACTATTACAGATACCCACATTGCTACAATTATTGACAAATTCACGACGAACATTTTCGCTACGAACACATTCTATTAAGGAATGATAAACATCCTCAATAATTGGACAGATCGGACAATTTGGAGACTCAGACTTACCCATCAAATACTTAAATTTGTTTCCAGGGATGTGACCCGATCGTAATCTAAATAAAATTACTATAAACTTTCTATTTATGTCTATCTGCTCGAACCATAGGCAACGAGGCACCTGACACTGAATGGTTTTATACCATATTCCCTTAGATAATGAACGCTCATCAAAGTATTCCTGCCACATTTTGAAGCAGTTTTCTTTTACGTATCTTAGTACTTCATTATGTAAAGGAAGACCGAAATATGGTATACCTTCATATCCTGCTTGTCTCGCTGCTAGGTCAGCTGTCTCGTTGCCCACGATTCCGACATGCGACGGGATCCATTGAATAATCACCCGTTTATCTGCTGTTTTAAGCTTATCTATTAGGCTCAAAATATTGAAGGCTATCGGATATCCTCGAAGATTCGAGGTTAACCGAGCCAAATGTTGAAGTGCACTCTTTGAATCACAAAAAAGGACGAAGCAACGACTGTTCAAAGATAACACGTATGAAAGACCTTCAGCGATCGCTACTAACTCACTGTGCATAACAGAAAAGTCTGAATCCGTCTTAAACTTGACTTGCAGATTTGTCTGAGGGTCAAAGAATGCGGCTCCTGAAGCATTTATATCTTTAGATCCGTCGGTAAAAAGTTTATAATGTAATTTGTATTTGTTATTGATCAATACTCTGAGATGTTTGTCTAATTCCACCCGGTTACAAAATCTTTTAGCAGTATTAACACCCTCAATTGAGCATATGATGTTTTCAGAGAGATCAAACTTAGTTATCCAAGTGTTAAGAGAATAAATATCTAGCTTTGGCTGTGACTGGATAGCGTATGATTTATAGGTTCTGTGTGTCTCAATCATCAAAGGTATCTTTTTCCTTCTCCAATACCCACTGTTATCAAAAATGCTATTTAAATTATCTAGGATATTTATTGTCTCATTATAGCTGATCGATCTCGACTTTAACCAAAACTTTCCAGCCAGATACTTCCTGCGGATGGATAAAGGTTGTAACCCCAATTCAGTTTCCATAACATGGATTGGCGTAGTTCTGATGAAGCCTCCAATTATCCTCAATGCTTGATTTTGAACCTTATCAAGTTTAATCAAATGAGATTTCGAACTGCTATCATACAAAAAGCTACCGTAATCCAGTCTACTTCGAATAATAGCTATGTATAACCTTCTAAGGTGTTTTGGGTGGATACCCCACTTAGACCCTGCAAGAACTTTGAAGATATTGAGAAATTTAAGTGTCTTATTTTGTAAATAACTTATGTGATGACTCCACTTCAAATTTCTATCCAGCCACATACCCAAGTATTTGACAGAGTCAGCATGTTCAATTGCATGATTTTTAACGTCAATGCTACCATTATGAATACGTAAACCTCTACTAAACACACAGATCTTAGTTTTTCGTAATGAAATCGTTAAACCTATTTCATCAATCATACAGCCGAAAACATTTAATGCATTTTGGACGTCAATCATTGCTTGCGATATTACTTTATTAGAAGAGTACAGTAAAAAGTCGTCTGCATATTGTGACACATACGTATTATAATTATTAATCTTGTTGCATATCTTGATACTCGCGGCATTAAATAATAAAGGGGATAAGGGGTCACCTTGAGCTAAACCAATCCCGGTTGTACGTCGAAGTATTTCACCATTATTAAAATTAATTGACAAAAATCTCATATTTAAAAAGTTCCATAAATATTTACATAATTGTGATCCTATACCAAGATTATCTAAAATTGACAACAAAGCCGGCACATGGACATTGTTATAGGCATTTTCTAGGTCTATAAAGCATCCTACCGTAGAAAAACCCTTAGTGAATCCATATTGTATGTGATTAATTAGCCTAGATAGGTTGTCGATGCATGATTTAGACCTTCTAAATCCAACAGTGTCTTTGGAAAATAAGTTATTTACTTCGAAGAACCATTCAAGTCGTCGGCAAATTATTAGATGGAAAATTTTACAAGGGCATGAAAGTAACGCAATAGGTCTCATGTTTTTAGCAGTAGTATTATCAATACCTGGTTTCGGAATGGGGATAATTTTAATATTTTTCCATTGTTTAGGGACAAAACTAGCCTCGAAAATCTTGTTATACAATTGTACCAAGATTTCTTTTCCTGTCTTTGGTAGATTGTCGATCATGGAGTACGAGATGTTATCCTCACCAGGTGCAGTGTCAGAATGTTTAATGCAATTTTTAAGTTCGTGTATAGAAATAGATGTACATAAATGAATGTTTTCTGAAATAAAATTCGGCATCTTAGGTGAAACATGATCTGGTGTTAAGCTATTTAACAACGATTTGGCTCCATCCTGATCTATGTCCATTTTTGGGGTTTTATAGCCTTTAAGCCATTTCATGCGATGCCACATTTCCTGCGAAGATGTGCAACTGTCGATACTGTCACAAAATATTTGAAATGATTTAGTTTTACCGCGACGAATAGCCAACTGTGCAGTACTAACTCTACATCTAAGAATGCCTAAATTGTCAGGGGTAGGGTTCCTTCTAAAGTTTCTGAGGGCTAGACGACGTTCAGCCACTACTCGAGATAGATCTTGTGACCAATAGGGCTTCGTTAAGAATTTGTTAGTATTAAGAGGACTATTAACAATTTTGATGTTAGGGATATGATCATTTGCAGCTTTATTAATGATTGCAATGAAATCATCATACGTTTTTTGGATCTCTGAGTGAAATGTGAAATTAGTTAATAGATCTTCTACTTTCTGCTTGTATCCTGGCCAATTGGCCTTCTTGAAATTCCTACGTATTACAGTACTTGCAGGTTCTTTGATATCAGTGCTTATCTTTATAAATAAATGATCGCTTCCTAGGGTCTCATTCATCACTTTCCAGTTGAATTTTATAGATATATCATCTGAAACTAACGTTAAATCTGGTGATGTTTTGTGTACTGAGCCATTAACTAATTTTATTCTTGTATAACTGCCATCATTTAGCTGAATGAAGCTTGAATCCATCATAGCATCAAATATTTGCCCCCCTCTAGTATTTAACTTGGATGACCAACAAGTATGGTGTCCATTAAAATCACCCGCAATAATCGTTTTTGATGGTATATGTGAAAAAAGTTCATCCCAGTCTCTAGTAGACGTACTAGCAGATGGGGGACAATACACAGAAATAACATATTCTAAATGGGCGCAATTTGTAACTTTAACACATATAACCTCAACACTAGGATTAACTAGGTTAAAAGTCATTTGCTGTGCACTTAATGAGTAGTGTGTTAATATTGCTACCCCGCCAAACCCATCATTCCTATCCAATCTAAATATGTTATAGCCCCTTATACAAAAGTTACTACCCGTGTCTAACCAGGTTTCACTAATTATAGCAATGTGAGCTTTTTCTTGACTTAAGAGTAATTCGAATTCTGTTCTTTTGGGCCGTAGACTTTGCGCGTTCCACTGTAAAATATTTATAATGTTACGCGAGGTGTTACCGTCCATAATTGTACATAAAGTTTAAACAAGGCCAGTCTGAAAAATAGTTTACAACAAAAGATAACATTTCTTCCAGTATAATTGCTAAACAATTCTTAATTTTTCCTTCCCAAGGTATTTCTTCATTCAACAATTTTTGTTTTAACTTATCAAATAATAATTTCCAATTAATTTTTCCTTTTCTCTTTTTTGCATCCCCTATATTCGGTGATTCTTCAGGCTGGGTTTGACTGCAGTTTGGATTTTCACTAACATCTGATAAAGTATCTAAATTAGTTATTTCTCTGTCCATAGAATTAATCTTTGAAGTAGCCTTGTTTTTAACTTTCTTGCCGAAATTT
This sequence comes from Lapara coniferarum, assembly GCA_949316025.1. Lineage (NCBI taxonomy): Eukaryota > Metazoa > Arthropoda > Insecta > Lepidoptera > Sphingidae > Lapara > Lapara coniferarum. The sequence continues at coordinate 1,168,749 of OX438922.1, forward strand.
TTGTTTAGATGTTTAGTAGTCACAGAAGCGTATGAAGATAAGTCCGTTTGGTTTTTATTAGTATCTTCCACTACACTTTCTTCTTCTATATCTTTCACATTTTGATTTAGTCTCGGGAAATCCTTGGGTTGATAAATAGGCGAAGGGGGAGTATATATTGTAAGGGCTCGTTTATACGAACAATTAAACTCTGCCATAAGTTCTCTGATACGTTTTTCTTTTATATATATAGGACATGTTCTAGCTAGTGCCATATGATTACCACCACAATTACTGCATTTGTACGAAGTTTTTTCACAGTTTGCATGGCGATCGCCACATTTCGGACACACCGCTCTATTAGAAGGGCACATTTTTAAAGAGTGGCCGAACCTCCAGCACTGGGAACACTGAGTTACTGGGTATACGTATGGACTGACGCTGATTCTAGTCTCAAAAATATATATATATGAAGGCAGCGATGATCCCTTAAAGACAATTCTTATAGATTCACTGGGTTCCCATTGGCCGTTCACACTGTTTCTTCGTTTTAGTCTTTTAACGCCTATAATATTGGTCTCGCACGATAAAGCCTCCCATATCTCATCTTCGCTTAAACCAAGATCTATATTTTTGATAACTCCAAATGATTGGTTAATTTCGAAAGTTTTATGACATTTACATCCATTTTCGTTAAAAAATTTAGAACATAGCAACTTTTCAGCACTTTCTTCCTTACTAAATTGAAGTATTACTTTATAGGAGTTTAAATATTTTACTTTAACTATATCCTGGATATTTTCAGATTTTAAGGTTTTCGCTAACTTAAATTGTTTTGGCAGTTTGTCAGTACTTGTAATGCATATTTCAATAAAATCCTCTCTTACCCTTGTTGAATCATCTATGTCTATTGACCGGGCAAATCGTTTGCCCTTTCTCCCCACAGTAGTCCATACTTCCTCTTGGTCTAATCCCCGGTTCCGTTTGTGTGGTCTTCTTCCAATATCATCATCTTTAGAAATACTTTCCTGTATATTCAACTCCATGCTATCAATACTTCCATTACTTCTTGTCATCTCACTATAACGGTGCATCAAAATATTTAAACTGTCAGATCCTTCTCGTTCCGCATTATCAATTGTATTCGTATTCATCAGTAGGTAGCCGTAAACGCATAATGGACGATACAATACAAAAGATTGTGCGAGTAAACAACTCAAACCGGTTTAACGTTGAACAATAACCCGTCCGGCGTAAACCAGCGTCCGCGCGCGACTGTATAGTACACATGAAAGTAATCTCACAAACACCGACTGGACTTGTATTTACTGCAATAACAAAACGTTAGATATAAATTGAAATAAAGGAGTGATGTTGAGATGTGAGTGTCATGTTTAATGAAACGTAACAAGGGAAGGAAAGAGACAGAGCGCAAGAAATATTACAACAAATGAAGGTACATTGAAAAAAAAAATGTAATAATTCACGGTAGGTATGACTAGTATGTTGTCAACTTGTGTTACCCGTCCCAGTCGGTGCAGATATAAAAATTATACAAACTAATAATAAATAGAATAAAAATATACCGCACTACTTCCTAACAGTACGTTTAGCCTTCAATGGTACTGCAGCCTCCTTCACCGCTGGCTTCGGAACTACTTTTGACGAAATTGCATCGAGGTCACGCTGGCAGCTAAGACGATGGCGGACTCCATCTGAACCGAGAAGAAAGACGTGTCCCTGTCTCGTCCAACACTTGTCGATGCCAAAACGTTCCCGTGTCGCCATGAAAACATTGTGCCGAGTTTTCGTCAAGAATTCCGACAGTGTTACACCAGTCCCTTTGAGGCACGATTTCGATGACCAGATTTTGTCCCGTACAGCGATATCCCGAAGCTTGCAGAGGATTGGTCTGGGTTTGGTGGAACTACCTGGTCGCCCCATCCTATGACAGCGACTGATATCGGCTACTGAGAAGTCCGATTGCTTAAGCTGAGTTGTTACGGACTTAACAACGACCTCAGCAGCAACCTCCCTCGCATCTTCTGCAAGCCCATGGAGCAGCAAAATCTTCCGTCTGCTGTGCATCTGCAAGCGGTCCGTCTCCTTAGCGAGACACTCGATCTGTTCTTGCAGCGCCTTTACGGTGATGAGGACAAAACTCTTGAAGTGCGAAAATTCAGCTGCAAGTGCTTCCGTGTTGGAGATAGGTGGAGTCTTCTGGAGCTTACCCTCAAAGCTATCCATTCGTTTCTGGAAGACTGACATCATATCATCCAGAGACTGTTTCAGTGTAACGGCTTCCATTTCAAATAGTGCAGTTATAGAATTGTAGAGTTCTAAGTACGCGAACTTGATTGTGCGAAAGGATACATACACTTTGGTAGACGGTGTAATTACGTTATTGTGATTTTAATTCCATGTATTTTAATAACAAAAACTAAATTTAACTGTTTTAATTTTAATAAAATTGAAGAGCTCGGAATTACGTGTCTTCTTGAGCAACTACCGCCGAAGAAAAAAAAGATAGGTAGATCTAGATAGATAACACTTCATGTTACACCACTGATATACAAAGAAATTAACAATCACACAACATACTTATTAGCTAGATATAGCTAGTGTAACAATAGATAGGCGGTCTTATCGCTAAGAGCGATCTCTTCCAGACACCCATAGGATGAAAAGTTGGAGTGTGGGTATACTTGTATTTCACCAATAAACTAACATAATAATACACAATTATTAAACACATACATTATAAATATATACATATTATATATTCATATTGATATACAAATATATAAATATAAAAAAAATCTAAAATGATTTAAAATATGAATAATAATTTATGCTGCGTTGAGATAGAACGTGAACACTTGTCTCTTAAAGCTGCTCAATGAGGGAGCTCGTCGTATAGGCACCGGCAGAGCCTTCCAGATACAAACATTTTGGACAGTAACAGAACTATCAACGAAGCTACTACCGTGCGGGGAGTATAGTCCTTATTCTGAGGCGGGGAGTCTTGAGTGACAAGTTATCTGATTACTTTAGTATTTGAAAATGAGAGCTATGAAGAAAAGTAAAACGATCGGAAAGGTAGCGTGGAGAAGACGGATTGAAAATAATATTACGTAACATAAAAATAACTATTATATGTTACATCATAAAATTACAAAACGGCAAATATTAGGTACAATAATTATAAGATATGATATGTAGTGTAAGTGCCTTGACTTATGTACCAAGTCGCTCGGGTCACAATAATAACGACTTATAGATTGGGTTCGGCGCCAAGATAGTTATGTTTGACAAGGATAATTAAAATAAGTTAATACCAATTTATTAGTACCAGTTTACAGTGTAGTTACATATGTGGTAAGAGGTATTCATTTCGCAGTCGGTGCCGGCTAGTTCCTCAGAAAAGCAACACTACTATAAAACTTAGTAAAAAAAACTTTGATGAAGCAACAATCAAGTTCATAATTTATCGGAAACTAAACAAAATAAATCAATAATAATGCAGTTCTAAAATGAAAGCAGTTGTAACCTTAACCTTTCGGACGGCCAACCTCAGTCCGCCTCCTGACCATGAAGGTTTCAAAGTCTTATAAAAGTCGCGTCTGGAGCAAAAATTATACGAAAAAACCGCGATAAAATCTGTGAAGGAGTCATCTCATGTCTAAAATTTGTGTAAACGTAAGAAACCATTAAAATTTTGATGATGAAGTCTGCGCGCAGACTATTATTTTGTAAAATTGTTATACTATCACTCTCCATTCGTTTAATAAAATGCGATGGTAATACTCAATGTTAACGTCTAACAGTCATAATACAAAAATCGGGGTTTTGTCGCCTATGTAATAAATGTAATAATTTAAAACTTTCCATTAGGAAATAATTAAAAGAAATGGAAATTTTAATACGCAGTGGAATTGCCGGTTGTCAAAAAGTTCCCCATTCCAATCTGCAAGACTTTCTTAAGAGGTCAGTAAAACATTCACAATTCCTCAAGTATTGAGGATTTGTACATGTAAGTCATTTACTCGTAGTTTTTTTACTATAAAAATGTTACGATGCAATAATGACAAGTATTTGGACACATATTTTGTGTAATATTCGGTGATTAATTTAACTTATAACTTATAGGTAATTTAGATTTTCAGCTGGGATACAAATTTACATCAATGTTAATAAAATTTCATCAACAGATAAATCAAGGAAATATTTTGCCATGTCGAGTTGAGATGTGATTGGGGATTACCGGCCGTTCGGGTTTAATTGGCAACACGAGGCGCCTGCCCGGCATTTCCGGAGCACCGACATGCGTCTCTGATTTTACCGATGAGTAAAGAAATTACAATCTTGACTCACTATGCACGCGGTAATAAAATTATTCCATGAGGAATCCACTGTCCTACTTAGTAATAAACGGATTGTATAGTTCTCTGGACTTTCGTTAATTACGGATATAGATACTGTTTTTTTTTGTTTTAAGTATTTGGCTTTTACTTTTTCCGTGCTTGATTTAGATATCATTTGGCTTAGTCGTTTGTGGAAGGGTGCATCTAGCTATAAAAATACCTTCTCAAAGCCTCTATTTTCTAGGTCGGCATAAAACTCTGTTTTTATTTCATAATCCTTGATGTTAATTAGTAAAAAAAAATATTATGGCATCAGCGTATAATATTTTTTAATTAGTTTTTCTTATCGAATACAAGGTGATAAATGGTCGTCCATTAATCTGAACCCCCTGATGATGTGAGGTTTTAGACTACCAACTACTTTTTTTAAGTTCTAGATGGCGTGTTTTTTTTTTACAAAATATGTTCAAAAAATTAGTGTATTATCTTCAAATATAGGTACGAGGCTATCCCGCCCTCACACCCGCCACTACAACTCCTGTAAGCCAGGATCAGTAATGGCACGCATTTCATGACACCGAGCGGTGAAGCTCGGCGAGTCTCAGGGAACACTAGTCTGTCTTTATCCCGCAACGAAATTAATCAAATAGAAATATAAGGAGGAGTTGAAAATATTAATTGTCCACTTCCCTCTATAGCAAAGCGGGAGACAAAATAATGAACTAGAGGCATTTTAACCTCAAGTATAGGGACGTTTACAACTAGAAAAGCCAGTTGTAAAGCACCACGGGTTAATATTTTTTAATATTTAAAACGCCGGAAAGCATAGATAGCAAATATAGGTTAGTATAATCTAATTTAAATCGCGCGTTCAATGAAAACATAAATACACGACATATATCACTCCCCCCGGTGATATTTCGTGATTTTTGCCAGTCCCTCCCCCTTTCGAACCTCACGTGATTAAAGGCGCGATTCCACTAGGCAAGTTACTTGTATGCAAGTTGCAAATTGCATGCAAATTGAACAAACCTGCATACCACCGTTTGAACTTGTACATTTTCATTCAAGTGACGCACAAATTGAACGGGCACAGGTAAGGTGCATGTTTCGAATTGCAAACGAGTGACATGGTGTCTTTTGCTGTACAAATTATCGAAATATAATGGCTAATAATATATTATAATAATATATAAATAAATATAATATAATATGGTGGGGGCACGAGAAGTTAATTATCTTTATTGAGGAGTATCACAGAAACGAGAGCCTTCCACACATGATTACCTACTCAATTTTGAACATCTCTACTTGTATTCAAATAAAACTTCCATGCCATTTGCACGCTATTGAGAACATGTTTCCAATGTAAGCAACTTGTACGCAAATGTGAGGTCATACTTGCATACAAGAGTTGCCTAATGGAATCGCGCCTTTATGGACGACCCCTAACGAATGATACTCAAGGGAGGCTTAGGAGACTGAGTTTTTATTACCGGTCCCGCTTGTCTGAGAACCCTTTCCTAGAATAATAGTCACCGGTTTTTTAGGGAAAAGATAGACAATATTATGTAAATCCAGTCAATGGTTCTTGCGTTAGCTTTCAGCAACTATAATGGTTCATGACTTTAATGAGCCGACAAGTATGACGATAATTATTGTCCAGCTACTGCGCTGGCCACAATGATATTCACCATATAAACAATCATCGTATGAACAATATCTATAATAAAAGAACAAAGAGAAAAAAGTATATTATAGTTTTATTTCTGCGAGGGTCTAGGTATTTAATTAGATGGACGCTTATCACCCTGGCAACTAGGTCACCTTCCTGCTGCTTTACTAAATGAGGAATCCTATGCTGACTAAGTTAAGTAGCTGTCACCATTCAGCACAATGTGTATTTTTGCCGCTGATTAGGTACATTACGTAAATTGTAGGCAGTGTAATTTACGAGCATTTTAAAACTTTATATTAGAGATAAAAAAGCTTAATTAAATATACTTTTGGACAAGAATTCAAGCAACCAAACACTTGTACTTGTACTTATTTCATTCAATTCATCATCATCATCATCAGCCACATGACGTCCGCTGAACATAGCCCCCCCCCCAAGATTTCCAGATGCACCTGTCAAAAGCGGCCCGCATCCAGCGCGTTCCTGCGGCCTTTACCAAGTCATCGGTCCACCTTGCAGGTGGACGGCCGACGCTGCGCTTGCCAGTACGTGGTCTCCACTCGAGAACTTTTTTGCCCCATCTGACGTCTGTTCTTCGAACTATGTGCCCTGCCCATTGCTACTTCAGCTTGCTTATCCGTTGGGCTATGTCAGTGACTTTCGTTCTTCTACGGATCTCCTCATTTCTGATTCGATCGCGTAGAGAAACACTTAGCATAGCCCTCTCCATAGCTCGCTGAGTGACCGTGTGCCGTCTTAGGCGGCCCATAGTCAGAGGCCACGTCTCAGTGCCGTATGTCATCACTGGTAACACACATTGATTGAAGACTTTTGTCTTCAGGCACTGAGGTGTTTAGGACCAGAAGAACTTGCTTAGTTTCCCGAACGCTGCCCATCCGAGCTGGATTCGCCGATTGACCTCTTTCTCAAAGTTGGACTACTTGAACTACTTACGAAATAGACGTACTCGTCTACAAGTTCGAGAATTGAGCTCCGAACGTTAATCGGGACAGGCACGGCATGAACATTAGACATGATCTTGGTCTTGTCCATGTTCATCCTGAGGCCCACCAGTTGAGAAACTCGGTTGAGGTCACTGAGCAATGTGCTCAGACCCTCCAGAAATTAATATCCATAAATTGCATGCTTATTGCTTACAAAACCATCACACCGTTCATTCGTCACTGCGGCGTGGCGCAGTCGCGACTGTTTGTGTACTTAATGTGTACCAAACTCGAGGCACGTAGGCATTACTGCGTTCCGAACATTTGTATGAAGATATTCTACTGTATAGATATATTTATACTGTGCTCTGGGTTCAAGGCCACGCGTGCCGACACCGATTGAGTAAATATTTTACAATCCGATATTTCGCACCTTTAGGATGAGAACGACACAATTCAAAAAGATAGAAATTAGGGTTATCGTCATAAAATTACTAAAAACGAAGTACGCAACAACAATAGTTCAAACACAGCCATATTCAAGTAGGAATAGGACAAATCTGTTATATCAGTCCCTTTTCATTATATTTTTATAAATAAGGGACTAGTTTTTAGTAATTTAAAAATGAGAACTCAATTTTCTGTTTTTTGAATTGTGTCGTTTTCGTTCTAAAGGTGCGATTTGTGGATTTTGTCGCTAATTTTCCTTACCTATTCGTATCCGCGGATCCCAATTTTTCACGATCTGGCACATCACTACTTAATACCTCTGAACGAAAAACGTATCATCTCGCATTGCTTTCTAATTCAACGTTTGGCAGGTGTCGCTACTCTTGATTAGTAATCGCGCTTACCATGAAGTGACTGGTATGAGTGGTATGCGCCCTGAGGTAAAATATCGGGCTCCTGTTATGAACAATTGCCTATCACGAAATCTCGAAGTGGTTCAATTTAGCAACAATGCTATTGCAAATTACTAGGATAATACAAAACATTCGGATTTTATCAGTTTTAAGGAAAGATAAGTGATAAGGGCAATCATTTTGCGGCGCAGATAGAGACATCCGATGTTGGTGAAGCCTTGGTTTAGCCGGTCATTATGACATGCAGAAAATGAACATGCAGAACAATACATGCAGAACGGAATCATGCGTATGTACATACATTATAAAATCTTATCTGCAATCTATCGTAAAGAAGTTAAGTTTGCTATCATTTATTGAAGAGTGCTGGGTCTTAATTTTTGGAAATTTGGAATAGATTATTAAAATTTGATAACTATTTACAAAAACCTCAACTTTCCTCGAGTAACTTAGGAACGTGTATCTGCCGCCTTGCACTAGGTCAGCGTAGTGTACTGGGATAGTGTATAGAGCGGTGCAGAGAAGTCACTTTGCCATGCTAATTATAATAAAAAGTTTTACTTGCTAAGAACTAGCTAGTTGCCAATCGTGGTAAAATAGTATGAGCAATAAGTCACGCCACGCAGACAAGCTATAATATTCTTTGATTAACAGAATTACGGGCATACTCAAGCCAATTATCCCCGAAGGGATAGGCAGAGGCGCAACTGGTGCACCCGGTTTTCGCCGTGCGTATTCCGTCCCATGATGTGGTAGGAGGCGAGCCTATCGCCATATCGCGCCAAATTCCAGACTCTGAGCTGATACTGATTAGAAAAATTCAATATCACTATACTCGACCTGGGAATCGAACTCGAGACTTCAGCACTGCAGCCGTACCGTAATACAACTACGCCACCGAGGCAGGTAAAATAATTATTAATTAAAAACACCTTGACACACTACAACCGCTGATAATCACGATGATCGCCGACAACGCCCGACATAATCACTCATTCAGATGTTTGCAAACATACAAGCTGTAGCCCAGTGTGCATGTGATTACGATAATACCTTTACTAATCAATTAATGATTTTATATTTTTATAGAATCCTGAAAAAGAAACAGTCGAAAGCGGGACTCGAACCCACGACCTCCGGCGAACCGTGCCGTCGCTCTTTTCAATTGAGCTATTTCGACCTCGCTTTCGATTGCCAAATTCAGGATCCGTACTTAATTCTCTTAAAGGAGATGACTAGCGACATCTGTCAGCAGTTATTACAACTACCAACTCAGCACCACCCCTTTACAGGAGCAAGTAAACCGAAACGAGTCGCTAAACTTTTTTCTAATTTTATATTATGATTTTTTATACATGTGAATGGCCATGTAGTGCCTGGTTAATGATTTTATATTTTTATAGAATCCTGAAAAAGAAACAGTCGAAAGCGGGACTCGAACCCACGACCTCCGGCGAACCGTGCCGTCGCTCTTTCCAATTGAGCTATTTCGACCTCGCTTTCGATTGCCAAATTCAGGATCCGTACTTAATTCTCTTAAAGGAGATGACTAGCGACATCTGTCAGCAGTTATTACAACTACCAACTCAGCACCACCCCTTTACAGGAGCAAGTAAACCGAAACGAGTCGCTAAACTTTTTTCTAATTTTATATTATGATTTTTTATACATGTGAATGGCCATGTAGTGCCTGGTTAATGATTTTATATTTTTATAGATTGATGATTTTATATTTTTATACATGGCCATTCACATGTATAAAAAAATCATAATATAAAATTACTAATCAATTGTTCGAAATTTCCCCAAAACGATAATGACACGTCCTTGCGCGCTATCTGATAACGACTGCTGCAATTTCATGACCTACTTGGACGCTACTTATATATATTTCTTTCTTCTATTTTTTTAAATAGAGTACCGCACATCAACATATTTTGCAGGGGCTACCATTGTTTACTCCATTCTTATGAATGAAAATGAAATTAGTTGAAGATCTTTCTAATCACTGAATACAATTTACCCATTGACTATTCAACAATCCTAAATCATTTTACGATCACTGCACGAAGTTAGCTACTTCATCCATTTAACCATCCATTAACGCCATCTATGGACAAGTATAAGAAATGCAATTAACAGATTTATAGCGTATAATGCATATTAGCGCGCTAAACATTACATACATATTTTGATGTAAATTGCTTTACTCTCTGTTTTTTTTTTCAAATACTAAAGGGCTACGAAATCCATAGTATTATCACTTCTACATTAGACGGCCGGATAACAGGGCCACCACATTCGATAAAAATTAAATACCCAATGAAAACGTGAATGCCTTTCCAAGCATTACGAAATGGTCACATATTATATTGTTCGTCCCAAATCTGTGTGATGAAACAATACATGCATGCATTTTTTTATGGCATCGAATGACGAGACGAGCATGCCGTTCGCCAGATGGTAAGCGATACAACCACCCATAAATAGTAGAAACACCATTCAGCACCTTGAGTTACAAAGTAATGTGTGGCATTCCACTGCGCTCGTCATCCTGAGACATAAGATGTTAAGTCTCATTATGTCCTGTAGTTACACTGGCTACAATGCCCTTCAAACCGAAACACAATAGTGCATGCAAACTGCTGCTTGGCGGTAGAAATAGACATTGCGGTGGGGTATCATATGTAAGAGTCCGTCTGGGTGGGTACACCCAAACGGACTCTTACATATGAGAGACCTACCACCGGTGAATTGCATGCAATGCATTAATTTACATCATCTTTTGTAAACAGTGATAAACTTCGGTATCATATCCGGTAGAACTTTATTATGATGATAATATTGATAAGCGTTGCACTATCACCTAAAGTTCATTGTAAGTTCCGGAATCGAAACCCGATTCGGGCAAAATTATAAGTATTGGGTATTTCTGTTCATTATCAGCCTGAGCTTGGAGTCTAAAATTGATGCCCGATATGGCGATAGGCTCGCCCCCATCACATCATGGGACGGAATAATGGCGAAAAGTGGGTGCACTAGTTGCGCCTCTGCCTACCTCTTCGGGGATAAAAGGCGTGAGTGTATATGTATGTATGTGGTAGGTGCAGACTGTGGACACTTGTTATTATCGATCTAATAAAGAGATTGTTTTGCTTTGTCATTAGACGACACGCTGTGGATTCCCCACTCGTGATGCCGCGTGGTTCAATAACAAACAACATCTTAGCTCACTCGTGTAACGTGACAGATAATGACAAACAACGCGTAGTATTAGTAGTATATTGTCTTAGTGGTTTAGTGGTAGAGTGCTTGAAATCATGATGTTCTTGGTTTGATTCTGTAGTCCATACACGTATACGCACTCACGTCTTTAATTACCAAAGGGGTAGGCAGAGGCGTAACTAGTGCACCCACTTTACACTGTGTGAATTTCGTCACATGCTGTGATAGGGGGAGAACCTATCGCCATAGTGGGCACAAATTTCAGACTCTGGGCTGATACTGAATTTAAAACTCAATATCACTTTGCCCGACCTGGGAATCAAACTAGACACCACAGCATCCTGTAGCCAGTAGTTTAAATTAGTGTCTTTAAAAGACACAAGTGAGTTACCCAATAAATAGAGTTGACTTATTGTTTGAATTATAATATTAGAAAGAAAGATTTAGTCGCACAATATACTGGGACGCACCCAAACAATCAACAAAAATAAGTAGTATTACATAAAGGATGCGGACAACGTGCATCTCATGATACTGTCGAAAAGGATCCAGTTCAGCATAATATTACATCAATTTGGCCGATAGCCTATATGAGAATGGAATGGTCTGCCGAGACAATGTCCGCACAGGCACACACCTCTGGCTCTTCAAAATTACATGTCTATTGTTTATCAATTGTCGTTCGCTGTTACGGTGAAGGAAAACATTGTGAGGAAACCGGCATAGGTACCTAGGAATTTTCCATAAGAATCTCGAGGGTATGTTAAGTCTGCCACCCCGCACTAGGCCAGAGTGGTTGACTAAGGCTTTACCCCTCTCAGTAGTAGAGGAGGCCCGTGCTCAGCAGTGGGCAGCATATAATACAAGACTGACTGCATTGCATATAAATTTTGATCGGCCGTAGATATCTGCCTGCCTTACCTCGAAGCAAGGCGTGCCTTCATATTTGTAAGCAAAAATATGAAATCACCTAGCACGTCATGGTTGAAGAAAGTTGTATGCTTCATAACTTAGGAATTTAGTATTGCATAATAGTTATAACAAATTATAATATTACAAACGTTCGTTGTTATTCAAACACACGTGAGTGTATGGAAGTTACGTGCAGTTAGAAACACGGCTTTTCCCACAGGGAAATGCTTATATTTCCGCGTCATCGAGCACTTCTTTCACCTTTAAAATCCGATGCGTATAGTGCAGTGCTCAAATTTCGTACCTAACTCCCTACGCGTCATTTTAACTAAAATACTAAGTAATGAGACGGAACACACACGACGAAAATTGGGTGCACCGATTACACCACTGCCTAGTGCCTAGTGATACACGCGTGTATATTTTTATTCTTGATTAGGTTAAATCTAGTAATTAGGTGTGTTCACATGAGTCACCGACACAACACTATATCCGATGGAATTTTATTGTTGCTCGATTGTTAGCTTCTAACGGTATGTGTGGTTTTTCCAATCTAGGGTTGAGTATTTTAAACTGCGTTTTATAATAACTTTATAAGTATGTGAAGACTACCAACAGGGATTAAGATAATATGATAGACAAAAGATCTAACATGCACTGTTGTGTTTCAGTTTGAAGGACATTGTAGCCAGTGTAACTACAGGTACAGGACATAGTGAGACTTAACATCTTATGTCTTAGGATGACGCGCGCAGTGGAATGCTACACAGTACTTTGTAGTACTCAAGGTGTTGGTTGGTGTTGCTACTGTTTATGGGTGTTCGTATTGCTTACATCAAGCGAACGGCATGCTCGTCAAAGGAAAGAAATAGGCATTCGTGAAGTGTAGGGGATTATTTAGGCTAATGAAAACCAGACAGATGACCTCGTAAAGGAGGCAGGAACATGCTGGATGCAAGCTGCTTTTAAAAGTTTGGCCTGGAAACATTTAAAGGAGGCTTATGTTTAAAGAATAAGAAGAACAATACCAGTCTGGTAAAATTTAGGTATATGGAGTTTATTACAAGGTGCTGTCTATATTTAGTTTACTTTTGTAGCAGATAATCGCACGCATTCAATCTGAGTTTTAAATACAAAACTGTAGTTGAGACGTCAACAAATTAATTTATTTATACTTTATTGTACACCAGAGATATAAAGCATAAGATAAAAAGAAAAATGAAAAAGTGCAAATGGCGGTCTTATCGCACAAGGCAATCTCTTACTGACAACTATGAGGTGGATATAAGAGAAAACGTAAAATAAATTAATGTCGGGCAGCATAAGGTGAACGACTTATATGACCTATATGAGTCATTATTGATATAGCTATGCACACAAATAATATAAATACATACAATTTATACGATTTTCTTCATATTTATGTGATTTTCTTGTTAGGGCAATTGACAACCATATCGATGGTACATGATCATATGAGCGAGTGGTAATACCGAGGCAAAACCCGACTATCAAAAGCAATGTGTTCTGTGTCATGTTCCTATTCGGTAATTTATTTCGGCTACTGACCGCTTGTGACGTCTGGGCGTGTGTAAATAAAGAAAACACGGCCAGGTTAGTCAGCATAAAAAAATAAAATTTAATAATTGTTCAAAAAATTAAAAGAAAAATAATAATAATAAAATTTTTAGAGTGGTTCTTAAATGCCCGTCACTTTTCACTTTCCAGCGGTGCGCAAGTACTCTCCTGGCAGTAGGTCGTAGTGCCTGGTCCGCATCGGCGAATCTCCTTAGGGAAGACAGCTGAAGTCCCAGGATTCAGAAGCTAGCTGATGTCTGGAACCTCGGGAACTGGGTGTATGGACCAGGAGAAAGAAGTCTTGAACCCGTATCTTGCACCCTGGAATTTCAGTGTAACTGGTCTTAGGAAAAGATGACGAGAGCGTCTATTGTCTTCTGATTGTAACACATGGACCCGAAAGCGAAGCGAGAGTTGCGCTAGCGAAGGCGGAGTGTGTCTTACAATCAGAACGGAGTTTACAAGTAAAAAAAACAAAATAAGCAAATTACTTTACAGCGGCAGCGAGAAAGCCAAAGCAGAAAATTACGGTGTAAATGAATACAACGTTTCCAATAGCATTTAGGCTTCCAAAAAGACATTGCTACGTATGACAACAAATTCAAAGTTTCCAACGGTCTAACGGAACCACACTAATAACTATTCTATATACTTTTAGGTACACTAAATACAAATAATATTACGTTCAACACTTACCCAAATGGGGGTTTCTATTATTCGTAGGCCAATATAACTAAAAGTAATTTTAAAATATTTGGGATGTGTCCCAATAGTTAACGGTCACTGAAGAATGACGTAGCAACGACGTAACGGCAGAACAAGATCGACGAGCGACGTGCGTCTGCTTCGATTACTACCGTGGTTCTGACGGGGGGGAACCGCGACGGCGGCTCGGCTCTTGCGTCGGGCGAGTTCAGATTGGGACCGTTAGAAATAAACCATAGGCGATGCAAAGACCGGTATTGACGCGTTCAATTACGAGTGATCATAAATTATACTTTCAATCTTATTAAAATTATCAATATTTTTAATTTAGCAATTTAGTAATTTTTTATTTGGGAATTATTTTATAAGACTATTATTAAAATTAAATTGAAATGTAACGTTACTACGTTACAATACCCCCCGCGATAGAAAAGGATTTTTGTTCCTAAAAAAAAAATCCGTATAACTCTAAAGGTACAGTATGTTATAATGTTGTTTGCATTCTTAAGCAGCTACTTGTTTAGACCGACCAACTTCAAATCTTTTATATGCCAAGTACCTAATTCTTTGCCGGACATGTCCTGTAATACATATACAAGTGGCGATTTTTTAGCGATGATTTTAGCCTTAATGAATTTTGGTGCTAGTTTTTTCGAAAATTTGTTCCCTTTATCGCTCAAAAAATAAGCTCGCTTCATGACTATGTCGCCGACATTAAATTCTGCAAACTTGCGTCGTAAATTGTACTGAGATGAGTTCTTTACATGTGCTTGCCAAAGTTTTGACTGCACCTTATCGAATATAGAGGATAGACAACCTAAGTTTTCAGCATAGGCATCACGTGGTAAGAATATAATCTCATTACTATGCTCATTTTCAATGTAATGACTACCGCAAGTTACAAGTTCACGGCCAAATACTAGGAACGCTGGTGTATATCCTGTGGCTTCATTGACTGAATTGTTGATCGCGAATTGAACTTTTGGAATAAACAAATCCCATGAGCGATGGTCATCGTCAACGTAAGTAGCCAAGCACGTTATAATTGTTTTATTGTAACGTTCCACTAAATTTACTTGCGGGGTATACTTAGGAGTATAATGGACATTTGGGATGCTGTATTTCTTAAAAAGGGCGTCCGTTATTTTGCCAGTAAATTGTGTACCATTATCCATTAATACGGTCTGGGGTATGCCGTGTGTAAGAAACACAGACTCCTCTAAGATCTTTGTGATAATGTCCGAAGTTGCCTTTTTAATGGGGAAAATTAAACAAAATTTGGAAAAACAACATGTTATAACTAGTATGTAGTTATTTTGTTTTTTTGTTGTAGGAAGAGGTCCCATAAGATCAATAGATAACGTTTGAAAAGGTCGTGAACAATGCTTAGGACGACCCATCTCCCCCAGTAGTTGGTGATTTTGTGACTTGTAAGCTAAGCACTTCTCGCATTTTCCGATGAAGTTCACAACATCTTGATACATTCCTGGCCAGAAATAGCGTAATGCCAGGCGTCTATAAGTTTTAAATATTCCCATATGACCAGCAGTAGGCTCAGAATGATTTTCAAAAATAATCTTCTCACGTAATTCCTTAGGAGCTACTTCCTTCCAAGAAAACTCCGATGTTAACTCATGTTTATTTCTGGATAGCCTAAATAACGTGTTATTTTTTATTAAATAATTTAGAAATTTTCCCGGATCGGTAGCAGAACCAGAATAAACATTTTTGTACCAAGAATCGCTGGTCTTTAAATAACAATCGGAAGTGCTTATGGCACTCAACTGAACGCTTCGAGAAAGGGCATCAGGTATAATATTATCAACGCCGCGGCGGTGTTTAATTAAAAAATTAAATGCCGATAATCGTACTCCCCAACGAGCTAAACGGCCAGTAGGGTTTGAGATGGACAAGAACCATTTTAACGCACTATGATCAGTATATACGGTAAATGCTTGACCATTCTCAATGTAACATCTCCAGTGCTCGAGCGCAGTTACGACAGCTAAAGTCTCACGTTCCGTGATGCTGTAGTTTCTTTCAGCTGCGGACAACGACTTGCTCATATAGGCAATTGGATGTTCCTTACCATCAATTGTCTGTGTAAGCATCGCACCTATACCGTAATTACTAGCATCCGTGTGGACCTCAAAAGGCTTAGAATAATCTGGACAAGCCAATACTGGGGCACAGATCAGACACTCCTTAAGTTTTTTAAAGGCTATGTCTGCCTCTGAAGTCCACTTAAAAGAAGGAGCATTTTTTTTGGTGGAAGTTAGTTGGTTTAAAGGACCAGCTATGGTACTGAAGTTAGGAACGAAACGTCGATACCATGTCGCAGTCCCCAGGAACCGTTTCAAGTCTTTTCGGCAAGTTGGTGTTGGATAATTTAAAATAGCATCAACCTTTTCTGGATCGGTATGCAACCCAGAACTATCAACAACATAGCCCAAGTATTTGAGACTAGGTTTAAAAAAATTACATTTTTCAAGGTTGACAGTTAAGTTCGCGTGTTCGAGCTTTTTAAGGACACGTAAAAGTAAGTCCACGTGGCCTTTAAAATCAGAAGAAACAATGACAATGTCATCCAGATAAGCAAAAACTTTATTATCAAATTCGCTGAATAGCAAATCCACAAGCCTTTGTTGTGTAGCCGGCGCGTTAGTTAGACCAAAAGCCATCCGCTTAAAGCGATAGGTGCCCCGACCAGGAACGTAAAATGCCGTTTTGTCGCGATCTTCTTCTGCGATCGGTATTTGCCAAAAAGCCTTAGACAAGTCTATACTACTAAGGAAGCGCGCATCTCTTAAATTATCGAGAATCTCTGAAATGTAGGGTAGATTATAAGCGTCACGTTTGGTGATCGAATTAAGTTTCCGACTGTCAAGGCAAAACCTGGGTTGACCATTCTTCTTTGTCACAAGCAAAACGGGAGACGACCATGCGCTTTCACAGTGTTCGATGACATCCATTGAAAACATTTCGTCAACCTGCTCGATTAAAATGCGTTGTTTCTCAGGAGATAGGCGATAGTAGCGTTGACGTATTGGCTTATGGTCCCCTGTATCAATGTGATGCGTTATAAGTTTAGTGATCCCAAGACCCTTATTTTGCGCAGATATTTCTCCGTATTTTTTAATGACGTCATCTGCGAGCGATTTATGATGAACGTCTAAATTTGAATAACCTTGTACGAAGGTTTTACGTGAAGTGTCTATAATTTTTTCTTTCTCGTCATTGTTAGAAATAACGATGCTGTTTATGTATTTTGGACACAACCGGAATTTACGCCAAAAATCAATCCCTAAGATTAGATTCGGCTTAATATCTGGCACTACAAAAGCTTTCAAGATATGAAGTTGGTTTTCAAAAGTTACGGGGATATTAATAAAACCAATGCTTTGCAAACTCTGGCCCCCAGCAGCTATAACTGAAATATGATCTTCCTTTATAAGAGGCAAACCTTGATTCATGCAAATAATATGGGCTCCATTGCCCAAAATGGTAATAGCGGAACCAGAATCTAAAAGTCCAGATATAGTGAAATCGTTAATCCGAATATGAACATAAGGTCTATTATCGATATTGTAGTCTTCATTAAGAATTGTGTCAACTTTATAACAGTTGAAAAAAAGTTTTATTGTTTTTAACCAATTTTGCCAATCTTGGAAGTCAAAATTGTTATTGACACAATTCTGCGAAACTAGTTTTTTGGAGCAGAATCAGTATTTTTGCAGTTAGGGCAATCGGGGCTCTTGACACCTTTATGACCACAAATGAAACAAAATATATTATCTTTGTTAGCGGTGCACTGCCTAAGGTTATGTGTGTTACAACGACATCGGGGGCAAAAACGAGGTTTAAGAGGAGAAACATCGACGGCATGAACATAATTACTATCCGAAGTAGATGGTCCCTCAGTTTTGTTTCTTTGATTATGGGATTTACTGTTAAACGATGGTCGACCAAAATCTTTATTGTTGTAAGGATTTCTATAATTATTGATCCCGTTATAACCCCCAGTATAAGCAAACTCTGGTGCTAGTGTATCGGATGTTACTCTGGGAGGTTCTTTAAATTTACAAAGACGAGACTGTACGTTTTCATAATTACGGCAAAGAGTCTTCAGTTCTCCGATTGTTTTAATTTCAGAGACAGAAGATAGGGTATTGGCATAACATGGTCGGATGTTATGTAGCAGCAGCTCTAATTTGTCGTCTTCAGGTAAGTTGGTAGAAAGTCTAGAAAAAAGTCCAGACATTATAGAAAGGTAGATAACGATGCTTTCAGTCTCACCTTGTGTACGCGACCTAATTTCTGAAAGAAGCCTATAGTCATAATCATACGGATCAAAATCACGCTTTAGTGATGAAACGAGGTCGTTCCAATTACTCAAGGAATCTTTTATGCTTCTATACCAGTGCAATGCGTCGCCTATAAATATTTCCGTGGCATGTGATAGGATTTTATCAGGGGAAGTATTCTTTGCTTCGCAAAGCTCTTCAGCCTTTTGAATGAAAGCCCGAGCACAAATCTTGCCGTCGCAGGTAACATTAACATTGATTGGCGAAGAGTTAGCACCAAGGTTTTGGAGATCATTATTGGAGACGGCTAAAAGATCTAAAGCGGTGTCTTTTACTGAGTTAAGTTTGGCAATTGTAGACTTATAGAAAGTAATGCATTGATCATAGTTATCTTTATGTTTGTCTTCGTGTGTTATCCGATTAAGCCGGTGATATGTGTGATTTAATACATTTTGTATACGAAGCAATGAGTTTTTATCAAGAGAGGTAGAATCTAGCCCAACATTTGCTTTTTGAAGAATGTCTAAAACACCATTTAAATCCTCTGCTACTTCAAAAGGACTCGTAAGTATGTCCTCCGAAGGAAATAGAGGTCCACATTTGGCAATTTGTTTGCGTAACTCTTGCACAGTAGATGCAGGAGTCTCGCCTCTAATAGCGACTTCGTATTCTAATTCAGATTTTGGTAGTGACATAAACTTAACTTGAAACGTCATTGTTAAAATGTAATTAATATTTAGGCTTAGAAACACAAAAGATTTCCTAATTATGAGGGTAAATGTTGAACGAAACTAGTAATACAGTAAGCAAAAAGCTAAATATTACTCCGTCTGTTACAATTGATATAAATCTTATAACGTTCTGGTTGTAGTAAATATAAATAAAGCAACAAAATAAAGTATACTAAAAAACTTCAAACTACATAAAAAAAAAAAAAATCAACAGGAACGCAACTAGTGTGCACGCAACTGTGATGATATGAACTACTGTTAGCAGTTTACAAAAATATAGAGAGCAATAATAAAATATGTTGCTGACTTACAATAGATATTATAGTGGCATACACCTTAGTTGCTTGCAACCAACCAAAAAAAAACGTTTCACAAAAATAAAAAAAACACAACACCGTCACCAAGCCTCCCCTTAGGAAGTGAAAAAATGACCTTAAAACCACGTTATGGGCGCCAATGTGACGTCTGGGCGTGTGTAAATAAAGAAAACACGGCCAGGTTAGTCAGCATAAAAAAATAAAATTTAATAATTGTTCAAAAAATTAAAAGAAAAATAATAATAATAAAATTTTTAGAGTGGTTCTTAAATGCCCGTCACTTTTCACTTTCCAGCGGTGCGCAAGTACTCTCCTGGCAGTAGGTCGTAGTGCCTGGTCCGCATCGGCGAATCTCCTTAGGGAAGACAGCTGAAGTCCCAGGATTCAGAAGCTAGCTGATGTCTGGAACCTCGGGAACTGGGTGTATGGACCAGGAGAAAGAAGTCTTGAACCCGTATCTTGCACCCTGGAATTTCAGTGTAACTGGTCTTAGGAAAAGATGACGAGAGCGTCTATTGTCTTCTGATTGTAACACATGGACCCGAAAGCGAAGCGAGAGTTGCGCTAGCGAAGGCGGAGTGTGTCTTACAATCAGAACGGAGTTTACAAGTAAAAAAACCAAAATAAGCAAATTACTTTACAGCGGCAGCGAGAAAGCCAAAGCAGAAAATTACGGTGTAAATGAATACAACGTTTCCAATAGCATTTAGGCTTCCAAAAAGACATTGCTACGTATGACAACAAATTCAAAGTTTCCAACGGTCTAACGGAACCACACTAATAACTATTCTATATACTTTTAGGTACACTAAATACAAATAATATTACGTTCAACACTTACCCAAATGGGGGTTTCTATTATTCGTAGGCCAATATAACTAAAAGTAATTTTAAAATATTTGGGATGTGTCCCAATAGTTAACGGTCACTGAAGAATGACGTAGCAACGACGTAACGGCAGAACAAGATCGACGAGCGACGTGCGTCTGCTTCGATGACTACCGTGGTTCTGACGGGGGGGAACCGCGACGGCGGCTCGGCTCTTGCGTCGGGCGAGTTCGGATTGGGACCGTTAGAAATAAACCATAGGCGATGCAAAGACCGGTATTGACGCGTTCAATTACGAGTGATCATAAATTATACTTTCAATCTTATTAAAATTATCAATATTTTTAATTTAGTAATTTAGTAATTTTTTATTTGGGAATTATTTTATAAGACTATTATTAAAATTAAATTGAAATGTAACGTTACTACGTTACACGCTATAGTATTTAAGAAACTTGTGCAATGGTGCAGACCTGATTTTTTTTCTAGACCGTAGCCTATATTCCGCCTTCTTACAGCTATCTTTACTATTTATAGCTTTCGACGCAAAAAGAGTGGTGTTATTAGTTTATGGTGTGTATCTCTGTATCTATATAATATCTATCCGTGCAATACAAACGTCGTCACGTCGGGGGACCTAAAGGAGTATTATCATTTCCCGGTCCCGGTCCCCAGACGCGGGAACGCTTGGGTCAAAATATAACTAGGTATAATAAAGTAAAACCACAAACAAACTCATTTTATTTTCTTTCCTTTTTAGAGGTATTTTGTGTGTCGGAGATTATTAATTTTTTTATATATCTGAAGAGATTGTTGACTTATCAATATACGAGCACGGCAAATTAGCCCTACTGCCTGTGAAGGTAGGCGGATGTTGTTTTATGCGTTAATTACTCTGGAATTACTGGTGCCATTATGAGCATATTCCCTAATAGGTAAATATATTATTCTTTAGAGCCATAAGCTACATTTTAGCCCAGAAACAGACATATGTGAGCAGAGACATGAGCAAACGCTGTATAGAATAGATCGCAGTAGCACGTTAGTTTACGAGCGAGCTATCTCGTAAAGTTTTATACTGCGCCATTGTTCCCGTCTGCGTTAATGAGACCTTTACTGCTGCTCCATTTATACCGATTGCAGATTTCTCCTGCAACATGAGTTACTTTTGTTTAATTTGTTTCTGCTGAGAGATGATACTTTATGTTTTATTTGAACATTAAACTGTACTCCGTCAGCTACCTGTTTGAAAATGGTAAAACGACAGGTGGTTTCCATGATTATTTTGGAGTTTGACATAGTTTTAGAAAAACGTGTGCAAATAGAAGCCAAACTATAGTTATTTTAAGAGAGGAAGGTAAATATATAATATAACTAAAATTCCATGTGGGTGTCGTTAGTATAGCACTCTTCTCAACCTACTAGAAGATACAAGTAATTTGGCGTGCCATCTACAAAATATTTTCACATTAACCAAATCAAAAACAAATATTGCCGGATCATAAATATTTTATTTCGGTATCTACGGATTTAATCTTCGGGGAATAAGTCTTTTTAACTTGTTGAGGTATTCTGGGAAGGCAGTATTGTTAATACTTACCATGAAACTGACAATTGCTTCAAGAGCTGATGCAGAACATTGTATCTCATTGGATGAAGACCCATGAAGACTGACTTGTATATTTATTTATATATTAACTACGGACGGTTATTTATGAGGTTATGAAAAAAAGCTCATTCATCTCGGAATACATTACTCTCAGATTCAGAGTAATGAACTTCTACCGGTATTGGCTAACCTCCAAAATGCTGACACGAGGAACTCTGACTGGCATAGAATATAGGTACCTGGACGTAATTTATCTTCGGAATCTCATTACGCCAATTGCAAAAATACCAGAAAAAAGCGCTTAGAACTCTAGGAGATTGCACATACTTTGAGTATTTATTGGATACATCCTACTAATATTATAAAGGCGAAAGTTTGTAAGAATGTCTGGGTGTATGGATGTATGGATGTTTGTTCCTCTTTCACGCAAAAACTACTGAACGGATTTCGATGAAATTTAGCACACGGGTAGATCGTGTCCTGGATTAACACATAGGCTACTTTTTATCCCGGAAAAACTTTTAACGCGGGCGGAGCCGCGGGCAAAAGCTAATAGATCATAAACCCTAGTTTATTGGTCTGTGACTGGATATTATGGGACTTAATATCTTATATACAGTGTTAAATCTAGATTGTTTCTCTGTCTTACGTAACTGACACAAAAGAAAGAAGGGTAGATTCTTAACTCGACTGTTTGGAATAGTTGTTGATTCATCATCCCGGTCTGTTCCATTTCTATTTAAAGGCATAACAAAAATGTTTGTGCATCCGCGTACATTTATCACAGTTTAAGAACTATAACATAAAATGAAAGGTGGTAGGTTAAACACTGTGTAGAACGTAGATGCAATAAGTGGATATACGTACAATGGACGGAGAATGAGTCGTTTTAAATGTATGGGATCTCTATACAAGCTGAAAGTTTGTGTAAAAACCAAAGAGAACATTTTTTAAGAAAAAACAATGACGTCGCTTTATTTCTCTACCGGTTTCTTACAAAGATTTCCTCTAAAGTGAAAGTAAGAATGTGTATAATAAGTGCGCGGGGCACACCGTTACCTCTGGGTATTTCACCAGCACGACTATTACCAAACCATGAGGAAATTGTGGAAATTTCGTTTTGTATTTGCTACTTATGTATCATCGCAAGTTTTTTGTGACATCCGTTTGGGTAGGTACGACCGCAAATCAAGATTATCACGCTTGGTATGAGGTGACGCAAACACTTTTAAGCTATTGCTCTCTATTTTCGCTCGCGGCTTCCACCCAAAAGCTTATTAAAGAGCTGAAATTAATCTAATGAAAATAAATCATGGTGTTAAGTCTAGATGTAGATTTCATAAGACAGTAAAAGAGGTTTTAGGATTGGTTTAGTATTTCCAAAAATTACCACCCACATTGTAATAAAACTTTTGCCTTTATTATTTTGGTTAGGTAACTCCTTCGCACTTCTCAATGTTCAAGTGAAGTTTCACGCTAAACTAACAAACGGTCTGAGCAAATGTATCCCAATGTAGAGACTTGATTGTTTAATATTCAAACTGTTTCAGAAAAGTAAAATACTTGTGAAAATTACTAAAAAGGGCTTGTGGCTTATTAAGCAGTTTTTCGTATAAACAATTTATTATGTACTATTTTCGCATAAAACCGATATTACAGCTGGCTTGGACAACGACTCACTAAATGTAATTCTCTAACGCTAAATATAGTTTTATTATAGTGCTGTTTTTATAATGATAGTGACAACACGAGATTTGAAATGTGGAAGGTTTACCTTCCACTGTCATGAAAACATGTAGCGGCAGTTGCGTTTTGTAAGAAGTAGACTATCAGGTAGATCAATTAATACCCCTTACCCTTCCTTATCCTTTTTAACCGACTTCAAAGAAGGAGGAGGCTATCAATTCGATGGTGTTTTTTTGTGTGTATGTTACGCGATTACTCCGCCAATTGTGGACCGATTTACAAAATTATTTTTTGTTTGAAAGGAGATACTTTTGAAATGGTCCCATAGTCACCAACTCAGGATCTGATCATTGAATCCTGAATGAATCGAGGGCAACCCTCAAATTTTATAGGGCCTATAAAATTACACATCGTTTTTTTCGTAAATCTTACGTAGTAATTTATTGTTTAGTGTTTTCGCGTAAATAACATCACGCCTTTTACGTTTTCAGGGGTAGGCAAAGGCGTAACACGTCAGCGTGATAGTCGTACCGCGTGCGCAATACAACTACGCCATCGAGGCGGTATATTTCTTACTAACACAAAAAAGCAACAAATAAAATCTTTTAAAAAAAAATTAAACCGCCTTCAAAAACGACCGAAAATAACAAAAACCAAACATTATAATAATAGTGAATAAATATACGATAGCATTACTTATAATTTTTAGTATATATACTGGTAACCAATTTGGGAGTCGGTGCCTAATTAAACTAACTAACTAATGTGGCCCAAGTATTAGAGCGGTGGAAAAACTACTGCGCAGAATTATATGACGCAGGAGAGCCTATTAACGCTAATATTACATGGGTGACAGAAGAACCTGATATCCTACCGTCAGAAATTGTGCATGCCATCAAAGCTCTTAAGTGCAAGAAATCACCGGGTAAGGATGGTATTACAGCTGAAATATTACAAAACCTAGGTCAACGAGGCACAAAGTGCATCACCGAAATCTGTAAAACCATCTGGAATACTAGAAGATGGCCAAAAGACTGGACAGAATCGGTGTTAATACCTTTATACAAGAAAGACTCTTCAACAGACTGTGGAAATTACAGAACCATAGCGTTAATATATCATGCGAGTAAGATCCTCCTCCATGTTATTGATCGACGTCTTAACTACTTCTTAAGCCGACAGATACCCGAAGAACAAGGAGGTTTTGTTAAGGGCAGGGGAACGCGTGAACAAATTCTAAACATCCGCCAAATTACCGAAAACAGCAGAGAATTCAACACCCCAGTAGTCCTATGCTTTATCGACTACACCAAAGCCTTTGACTGCGTACAATGGGATCAACTGTGGAATGTGCTGAGTGAAATGGGAGCTCCTCAACACCTTGCTGCTCTAATCCAGAGCCTGTACACAAAAAACCACTCTTTCATCAGGATAAGTAATGAATACTCAAATATGTTCCAAACTAAAAAAGGAGTGAGACAAGGTTGCATCTTATCCGCTACACTTTTTAACATATATGGAGAGTACATTATCAGGAAGACCATTGAAAATTTGAATAAAGGTTTTCCTATAGGTGGAAAAAGATTATCAAATCTCAGATATGCTGACGACACCGTACTTCCAGCAACTTCCATGGATGATATGAGTGAGCTGTTCCAAAAACTTGAGGCAGAAAGTGCCAGTATTGGTCTCACAGTAAACAGAGCGAAAACCAAAGTGATGATAGTAGACCGGGCTAGAAAGCTAACAAATGTCACCTGCAATATTCCTGGCATTAACATCGTCGACTCCTACACGTACCTGGGCTCCCTAATCTGTAATGACGGCAGCTGTGTCCCCGAGATAAAAAGGAGAATCGGGATCGCGAGAGATGCTATGACCCGTCTAAACAACATCTGGAAAAAAAGGGGAATTGGTCTCAAAACCAAGATTAAGATTAGTACGAGACTTGGTATTTCCTATCTTCCTGTATGGAGTTGAAACATGGACAACCCTGACCCGCGAAAGAAGAAGGATTGATGCATTCAAAATGTGGTGCTGGAGACGAATGTTAAGAATCTCCTGGACTGCGAAACGCACCAATGCATCGATCTTGGCTCAGCTTCAAATAAAAACTCGCTTGTCCACCATATGCCAACAGCGCATACTTTCATATTTCGGCCACACAGTGCGTAGAAACGGTGACAATTTGGAAAAATTAACTGTGGTGGGGAACACCGAAGGGAAGAGATCGCGCGGTCGTTCATCAACAAGATGGACTGACCAAGTGAAGCACTCATCGTCCTCTAAATTCTACACAGCCGTAAGAGACGCGCTGGACAAAAACCGACGGAGGCAGATCATCCGCTCCAGATGCAACCCTGATGCCGACCACGATCCTCAGACATGAGGGAGCGACCAGAGAGAGAGAGAGAGCCTAATTAAAATTACTAGCTAAGCTAGATAGATACATTAATAAATATGCGAAAACAATGTTTAATTTTAAATAGGCACTGACTTCAAAAGTGGTTATCAGTATACAAGTAATACTATCGTATATTTAATTTACTATTATATAATTTTTGGTTTTTAGTTTTTTCGGTCGTTTTTGAAGGTGGTTTAATTTTTTGTTAAAAAGTTTTATTTAAAGTGGCTTAGGAATCACATGTATTTATGTTGGTTATTAGCATCAGGTGAGCAATTTGCTAGTTACTCTACATAATAAAATAACTATCCAGTGTTGTTCATGCCTTCAGTAGGATTATCGGGAATACATGCTTTTGGCCTGTCTTTAAAGGCAATACGGTTTGCCTCATATTTTGGAAAGTTAATTACTTACTACACTAACATAGCTCGTGGAATATGGGTATGATATCCTCGTGCGTACGTACCATTTAAGCTTGATGCGATATAGCTATGTAATTATGTTAAGTTGAACCAGCTCACTTTCTCGCCTTCTGCAATTAAAAAAGAAATTAAAACGCATAATTATAGTAATGGAGTGGAAATTTTTCAGATTGAATATCATGAAATTTAATAACAGATGTGTAGGTGTTATGTAGGACATGGAGAAATTCCGCGAAATGAAGTTATTAAAGTCGTACGTTTTCCTTATCGTGGCGTATTGTTTACTAATAACGATTTAGGCATCGTCTTAAACGTAATGAGTAATACAAACCTTGCGTGCGACTTGCCTATAATATATTTTGCCCTAGTCGCACATAAGAGAAGAATAAATGCTGGTGGAAGAAAAGGAGGTAAAGTGTATATTTGTTTTTAGAAAATAAAAAATCTTTGTTTATGGGTTTTTACATTTTATTTATAGTGGGAAGTTCCGACGCATATATTTTCATATTATGAAGTTTGTTTATAATTATACATTTACATATTACGTTTTTCCTCCAGAACAATACTCAATTTCAACAATTACTTTGCTGATTGCATTGCAATTTTTTTATCTTATTCAAAATTTCATTTTTAACCCCCGACAAAAAAGAGGGGTGTTATAAGTTTAGGGTGTGTATCTGTGTATCTGTGTATCTGTGTATCTGTATGTCTGTCTGTGGCATCGTAGCTCTCAAACGAATGGACCGATTTGGACGCGGTTTTTTTTGTTTGAAAGCTGATGTGACTGCGATGGTTCTTAGCTATAATTTATGAAGATCTGTTCAGGCGTTTGAGGATTATCAGCTCATTTCCAACTTAAAAAATCCGATTGACTTTAAATTTGGTGTACTGTGACATTCAATATATTTGTAAACATGAGCTGATGCTGCGGCATCAAGTAGTCTGCGGGATACCCAACTCCTCAGCAACTTATAGCAGATATAGTGTGTTTGGGCTCATAAGGATGGGCCCAACGAGTAGGTGATAGATAGTTAATTATCAAGGCCCCATGATGGAGAATAAAGTAATTTAAAAAGTTTGAAATAAAAATTAAATTAAAATTTAAATAACCCCCGATACAAAAAATCTCCAAAAAGTTAAATAATAATAGTGTCTTTGTCGTTTAAGTACCTACTAATATTTTGACACAAGCGTTCTCACGTCGGGGGACCGAACTCCGGACCAGGGAGATGAAAATACTTCTTTAGCGGTCCCCCGACGCGACGACGGTTGGGTCAAAATATTACTAGGTACTTAAACGACAAAGACACTATTATTATTTAACTTTTTGGAGATTTTTTGTATCGGGGGTTATTTAAATTTTAATTTAATTTTTATAAAATGTTATATTTTAGTCCTGTTGATATATTTTGTTGGAACATATAAATTGTTTTTAACATAATAACTGTATAATGGATGATTATACATACATAATTATGTACATATACATTCACGCCTTTTATCCCCGAAGGGATAGGCAGAGGCGCCACTAGTGCACCCACTTTTCGCCATTTTTCCGTCCCATGATGTGGTAGGGGCGAGCCTATCGCCATATCGGGCACAAATTCCAGACTCCGAACTGATACTGAATAGAAAAATTCAATATCACTTTGGCCGACCCGGGAATCGAACCCGAGACCTCAGCATTGCAGTCGTACCGTAATACAACTACGCCACCGAGGCAGTCTACATGTTATATATAAATATATACCTAAATGATTATATTTTCTGACAAGTATTTAGTTAGTCTAATATATTTTAGTTATTTTCTGATTCTTTTAAGTCCTAGTGTCAGATTTAAGTTAGTTCTAATACTCATTATACTTAATATATTTTCGTTAGGACTGCCTCGGTGGCGTAGTTGTATTACAGGACGACTGCAAAGCTGAGGTCTCGGATCCCCGGGTCGAGCAAAGTGATATTGAGTTTTCCTATTCAGTATCAGCTCGGAGTCTGGAATTTGTGCCCGATATGGCGATAGGCTCGCCCCCTATCACATCATGGGACGGAATAATGTCGAAAAGTGGGTGCACTAGTTGCGCCTCTGCCTACCCCTTCGGAGAAAACAGGCGTGAGTGTATATGTATATTTTCGTATACTAAACTATCACACATGATTGATAGTAGAGGCCAAATTCTATAGGGACGTATTATTGAGTAGGTAAGATAGAAAGCCATTAGTTTTTTACTGTCTTGTTCAGGGTTCCCCATAGGGCACGGGCAGCCTAGCTACATTGGAGTCCCTGACAGTTCCAGCCCGTGTGCCGACGAAAGCAATGGATAGGATTAGGTTAAACACCAATCTTTTCACCAATCGCTGACGTCTCATCCTTTCCCAGTGACCGTGATGAGCCGAGGTTCGTAGTCTGTTAGTGGGTTGCCCTCAACATGGTTTATCATCGTCATCAGCCTATATTTTACTCCACTGCGCGACATAGGTCTTCCGCCTGCGTATCCAGTTTCTGCCAGTGACCTTTCGCAAATCGTCACTCCACTTGGCTGGACGGCGTCCCACACCACGCTTGCCGACTCGCGGTCTCCACTCAAGAACTCATTTACCCCAACTGTTGTCGGTTCTTTGACAGATATGACCAGCCCACTGTTACTTCAGCTTACTAATCCTGTGTGCTATGTCGGTGACTTGGGTTCTCTGTCGTATAACCCCGTTATAAAATTTATCCTTTAGCATGGTTACTTAAAATAAAGGGTTGCGAGCGCCGGTGAGGCCAGAAAAGCCGACCCTTGTCAGGATACGGGCAGATTAGCCATTATTAAAAAAGATGTCATGGTGACGTCAATTGGCAAACTACATACCTGCATCCTGGCGCGGCACAGTGAGGCGACCTGATAACCTTGCCGTGACCGTTGCCGTAGTGGTATAACAAAATCAGCAACAGAATGATGCCAGCCCGTGTTACCGGGGCTGTATTCTCGTAATAAGTTAACGTTAATACCCAAGGATGTGTTTAACTGTCAATTCCGTCTAAATTTTGATTATTAATTTCGGTACAATCGCATCGCTACGATTTTACGAACGTTAACTTATATGTAAACGTGGATAGTACATGGGTTAAATTTGAAATAAGGAAATGGAACGGTTACAATCTAGTCCGTATTGATCCTTTATTAGCAAGATGAATTTAGACTTATCCACACCCTGGTCCTAAGAAGTGACTTTTTATATCTCAGGTGGGTCGCGTATTTGCGGTTACATTTGATTTATGGCACAAAAACCTGCAAACCTCTTAGTGGGTCAGGTATAAAGGTGTAAGTACGGCCTTAGCAATATCAACAAAAAAAAATGGTGTTTAAAGCTAAATATTTACATTCTGCGATGACCTAACGGCTGACCAATGGAATTTTTACATGACGTTCCGAAAATAATAATGGTTTATAAGTGGGTTTTGAGTAATCTTTTTATAAATTCCGTCTTGTTTTACTACCTACTCTTTGAGCCAGCTTATATTTTAGGCAGAAAAGGGGTCAAAAGGGCAAATGAGTCATCCGAAAACAGCATAAGATACTTTGGCATGGTACCTATAGCAACACGCTCGTTACGTTTTTACGATTTATACTATACAATCCGCACATTGCACCTCGCCGTGTATCTATAGCTTGCATGAGTGAGTCAGCATTTTATGTTACTATGTAATTTTCATCATATATATTGAAATATATTTTGCCGATTTTATCGCGGTTTTTTCTTTGCCAAAATACACCGATTCCTACCTAGGATGATCCGCGATGTTATTGAAATTAAAAACATCCAAATTTCAATAGAGACGATTGTTGGAAGCTTGCACAAGCCTGGGATCTAGTTATACATCTTATAAAATCGGACTCAAAAAACCAACTGCTAGACTTCAAGACGCGGTGAGTTCTTTCTGCGTAGATCGGACCGTCGATAACAACATTTTTTTAAATGGTATAAATAAAAAATCAAGGTAGATATTGTAACATTAATTTATCGGACCACCAACACCTCAGTCCGCCCCGTGACCACAAAGTGCTGCAAAGCCTTCAAAATGTCGGGAGAAAATATAAATAAAAAACCGCGAGTTTTATTTCAATGATCAATCTAACATTCGCGTAAATAGAAAAAGTCATCATATCAATATATTCGCATCAGTTCACCTCACGCAATCGTGCAAACAACATTAATTGCATTTAACTATCTTAAACAGTTAATGTTTATGAACTCAATTACATTAAGTGATCGCCAAGAGATCGTTTTAAACTTCAAATCGACCTCAACAACATAGAAATACTGTGTGGTCATACATCTTTATTTATACTATTATAATTATGATGGCTATATGGCAATAAAACACGAACAAGTATACTGAAATATTGCTTTCAGGTAAAATACGCTGAAAAAATACTGATAACCTTCAATAGGTGCAATCTGACTCACCATTTGGATAACTAGTGCCTAGTGGTGTTCGTTAGGGATTCTCATGTTTTTCCTGTTTTTTTTTACTGCGAGCCACTAGTCAGTAGGTAGAGTAACATGTGTTATCATGAGAATCTTTCGATAGCTGATATATTTGTATTCCCCAAGAATAAGTAGGAAATATTCACCATCAATTAGATCAGTAACCGTAATTAAATTGCGTATTTTGCTATTAATTTTACTAAACTATATAATTACAATGTAATAATTATTTTTATATACGTGCATATCGAAGTGACCACACTGCACTTAGTAAGCTAATGGTGGCCTAATAATGTCGACTGACAAGACTCCTCGCCAGTTTTTTTTTATTGCATCGAATGACGAGAATAGCATGTCGTTCACGCATCACCATCCAGCACCTTGAGTTACAAAGTACTGTGTGGCATTCCACTGCGCTCGTGATCTTGAGACACAAGATGTTAAGTCTCATTATGTCCTGTTGTTACACTGGCTACAATGTCCTTCAAACCGAAACGCAACAGTGCATGCACACTGTTGCTTGACGGTAGAAATAAACATTGCGGTGGCACCAACGCAGACGGAGTCTTACATATGAGAGACGTACCACCAGTTGAAATTATTATGCCTGTTTGTACCGGGTATAAACAGGCTGACCCTGGATCGCGCCGCGCTATCGTGGCTCACTATGTAGGGTTTAACATTGCGTAAGGAGGTAACTATCCGGGCAGATACATTATCCTATCAACAGCTACTAATATTGGCATCTAAACGTGCTCTCAGAGGCCTATTGACCACTTTCAAAATTTTACTGGTGTCGGTGGACCCCTGCTGCTACATTCTTACCACATTCTTAAAGTCGCCAAAAAATAAAAATTGTGTCGCTTCTGAGTTCTGTCCCTATATTCCGATAGGTAAAATAAAAACGAAAAATGGTACATTTTATAACATTTTATTAAAAGAATAGAATTACAAAAAAAAATTAATAAGGTAATATAGGTTCAGGTTATAATTTTAATTAATGGGAAGGATGTATTTGACGAAGTGTTAGCAAACGATCAATGTTTGGCTTTATTTTTGTGAGCAATAATCGCAAATCCCCCCGCTCTGTGATGTTTAATTTGCTCCTTTTTTTTGTTAAGAGGTTTGTAACGGCACTAAAACTCCTTTCGACAAGGTATGACGAGGGAAAAGCTATTAAAAAATTCCTTGCGATTTAAAAGGCCCTTATAAAACTATGCTTACATTTCTGCTATCAAAAGCAGATAATTTTTCGTGGACCCCCATTAACATCTTATGGACCCCCATTTTTTGTTCACGCCTACGTAGACCCCCAGCAAGTCTCCCGTGGACCCCTGGGGGTCCACCTGGACCACTTTGGGAATCACTGGTCTACAGAAAGTACACAGTGCAGTATCAGCTCGGAGTCTAATTTGTGCCCGATATGGCGATAGGCTCGGCCCCTATCACATCATGGGACGGAGTGACGGCGAAAAGTGGGTACACTAGTTGCGCCTCTGCCTACTCCTTCGGGGATAAAAGGCGTGAGTGTGTGTGTATTGGCTACAGACATGCTATACAATACGTTGGGTATGAAAATTACAATCTATGTATATTACAAAAAGAAACAATTTTAGGCAGTGATGACACAAGGATGACTGTGGAAATATGTCGTGGAAAACCATAACAAAGTTAATAATAAAGGATGACACAATACGTTGTTTCCATGAGTACCTCACAGTTGTATTTATTCGTAATGTGTCTAAATTAGGCACTTGTCTAAACAAACGTGAGTAATAACATTTATCCTGGGAGGGATAGGTGGAGGCGTGACTGTCTAAAGTCTAACGAATCAATTGTAGACTTTAGCTAGGGCTGCCATCATCTAAATTCGGCAATTTAACGCCGGATAAACACGGCAAAAATCCCGGACATTTGGGCGAAATATGGGTATTTCCCCGGACACGTCTGAAAAAAATATTTTGCCGTTCCTTCTTGAATGCATGAAGTTTTAACTAAGATTTATTTCAATTTGTCGCTCATCTATAAAAATGGATTTCCCCTGACAACAAAAGTGTCCAGGTTTTGCCTGGACAATTTTTAAAACCCCGGCCGGACGGCCCCCGGACGCCCTTCAAACTAGGACAAATCCGGGGAAATCCGGACGGATAGCAGCCCTAACTTTAGCTCATGAGACAGATAGGGGATTATCGGTGGGCACAACAAAAACCAATATACAATATTGCTTCTCATACATAATCTAACTCAACCGTGTATATAATTAATTGTAAGGTTAAACATGCCTCAAACGCACTGTATGCAAAAAAACATGTACAGCGCGGGGAGAGGTCTTATAAATTACGGGTCTCATAGCCGCAAAGAAAGGAGCAAAGGCGCCGCGGGCGTCGGGCTTCTCACCTCAATAATCGTACAAGTATCGTTTTGTTAGTACGTATTAAATGAAAAAAAAAAAATCTTTTTGTATTTAGTGATAAACCTGTTTGTTTTAATGAAAAACATTTTGCTTGATTTTTTTATAAACATTTTATCGTAACTGCAATTGTTATTTATTCTCAACACTAGTCGTGACACAAATCAAACTCTTTTTCAGTGCGATATGAGATGGACCTATGGGGCTAGGATGTGAAAGAAAAACACGATGCGTCTTCGCTTCGTGTTATTATTAAATGTGTCATTTGGATAATTAGCAGGTAATTTATAGATCTTTTTATAAAAAAAAAAGAGCAAGTGGGTTAATTGGTGATGATGAAATTCTTATTTACATGCCTTTATGCATGTAATGTAGGGTCGACGCAAATATTCATGTATGTCACAGAATAATTTGGCTTAATTTATTACAACCAGCTTGCCTGACGTGAACCTCTGGGACAAATAATATGTTTCCCGACCTGAGATTCGAAGCCGTTTAATTCGAAACCCGTATATGTCCCAATTAGCTCAAGTAGGTCAGCAGGTGAGGCATTACGCTGTGGTTAGGTGACGAGTTATTTTAGCCTATTCTTCAGAATATCCGCGAGATCCCAGTAGTGATAAATATTGCCTGTTGGTGGTAAACCATATAATATATTAAACTTTGTATAGCCTGAGCAGGAAATAAAAAATCTCGCCATGTTGTGGTAACATATGGAACAAATATCTTGTACTTGCCTCGGTAGCGTAGTTGTATTACGGTATGACTGCAAAATAGATGTCTCAGGTTCGATTCTCGGGTCGAGTAAAGTGATATTGGATTTTTAGAGTTCTATATATGTCTAAGATGAAGTAATACGTTACATTGTAGGCTTAAGACCTTATCTACCCCTTATTAGAGAAGCAAGTCCGAGCCCATTAGTGTATAGTTAAACGATGTGATACAAGATCGGTATTTACATTATATTATTGTTAGTGTAATATTATGTGTTTTCCCCAGTAATAACAACTATTTTCCTTATCTATTGCCCTACACGTGTCGGTTGGTATACATATTTATGTATTATCGTTCCCTAACATACATTATCAAATATTTATTCAGATTTGTTCTGTTAAAGTAACGACATTGGTTGATGCTCTGGCATAAACTATTATTAGAATTTGTATATCTTTTAAGGCGAGAAACATATTCTTCTGTTTACATTGAAAGGTTACCTATATATAATTCTAGCCTAGTTTCATAGAAAATCAGATCAAATATTGTTAGCCCATACAAAAGGCCAGCTATTTTATGAATAAAACTCCACATGTAAATACAAGAGAGACAGTGAAGGATTTTAGTGACAGCCACACACAACCTTGCAGGGTCCGGGTTGGACCGAGGCCTTTCAGGAATCAAAATTACGTTCCGATCTACATTTACAGAAAAGACACAGCTATCATGACTGCCTCGCTGGCAAAGTTGTATTACGATACGACTGTAATGCTGAGGCCTCGGGTCCGATCCCCGGGTCCGGCAGGGATATTGGATTTTTATATTCAGTATCAGCCCGAAGTCTGAAATTTATGCCCGATATGGCTATGGTTTGCCCCTTATCACATCTTGGGACGGAATACGCACGGTGAAAATTGGGTGCACTAGTTGCGCCTCTGCCTGCCCCTTCGAGGATAAAAAGCGGAAGTATGCGTAGACACAGTTATCAACGTCGCCCTTAATTTGCATTAAATTTCTAATCTAACAATTCATTCAAATGTAACACTTTTCTGAATGCTATCCTAAATATTGTATATCTGAAGATCTGTTTCATTATGAAACATTATGTGTAACGGTATATTTGCGGGCAGGGGTTTCTTGACACGGCCCTGTCACCGCTCGGCACGTATATGACCAAAGACTGCATTTTTTTGTTCGTACGATGTTAGAAAGAGATTTAGTTGTGCATTTTGCATGGAGCGAGGGATTTCAGCTTGTCAGCGCGACTGGAGTGACAACACTGCTGTTTGGCACAGGCTCAGTTAGAGGTTTTTTATTTTGAAATTTTAATCTATTTACTTGTTTTTGTGTAGCAAAAATGTTAAAAACACGGCTGCTATGGAGTTACGTATTATTGATTTTGTTACCTGTGCAATTAATAATACAATTGAATTACATAGCTCTACTGGGACCTACAAGAGATTTGTAATCCATTAAATTGTTGAGATTTAACTCATTCATTATAATTCATAATTATAAATTTTACTTTTAAATAATTGAGTTGTTTTAAGTTTATCAAAACCAAAGACCACGCGGGTGAAGCTGCAAGCGAAAGCTACCTGCTTGTATAAAAAACGCTAAATGACAAAGATCCATTGTAGATTCGTTTTAGTGTACACGGCTGCGTCATCAAGTGCACTGGAGAGGAGCCAAGCGCCAGTTTATTGCGGCTCTGATGAAAGCCACACAATGCTGATGATCCAGTATTTTTACTGCCTCGTCGTAAATAATGTACAATTATAATAAAACAATCCGTTAATTGGGTCAAATACAATTAGTAGATCTTGTTCCAATTTCACCGAAATGTAACGTAGTACTATTCTTTAGTAAATAGTAATGTTAGACTGCCTCGGTGGCGTAGTTTTATTACGTACATGTTGAGAGTATAATTTGCGCGCTGAGATCCTGGGTTCGAATCCTGAGTCGAGCCATAAACATTGTAATTGGGTTTTACCATCTTAAAATTTACTCAGTCGCGGCTCGGAGTCAGGAAGTTGGCGGTGTGATACCCCCGTGCCTCGGAAAGTACGTAAAGCCGTTGGTCCTGCGCCTGATCTCTCCTCCAGTCATTTCGGATTGCCGTCTCACCGAACTATGAGAGTCAAGGAATAGCGAGTGCACCTGTGTATTGCGCACATACTTGTGCACTATAATACCTCCTGCGTACCTGGCTGATCTCCGTTGAGATTGGTTGCCCTGGGCGAAACTGGCTTGGAGGATTACGTACGGTAATGTTAATTAAATGAGTAAAAAAGTAATTCAGCTATTCAGCTGAATTATTAACGAAAAATACTATTAAGTACTATGAATATGAAATTACTAGATGTTTAACGCGGATTCGTCCGCATGAAAAGACTTTTTCGTATAGGGAACGTGCACGTCGTAAGCTTTGCCATCTGGTGGTGCAATCTGACTCTTTTTTAGTCAATTGATACTTGGCATTCACGTAAAATATTCACATTAAATGGATGAAAAATGACATTAATTAATTGGTTGATAATTATATGCTATTTTTCATCCTTTTAATATGAATATTTCACGTCAATACCAAGTATGTATAGGGTGAAAAAGACTCAAATTGCGCCACTAGATGGTAATTGGTAGAGCTTACGACGTGCACGTTCCCCATTGATTCATAACTCCATCAGTACGACGCCGCACCAGCGCCATCTATATAAAAATAATATTAAAATATTTCCCACGGGAGAAAATTATCGCAATAAAGGAATTTTACCTATGCCGTTATTTTAATCAAAGCCCTGGTCTATCCGTGTGTCCAAATATCATCGAAATCAGTGCAGCCGTTTTTGAAGTTTCCATCTAACAAACATCCAAATATATTCACAAACTTTCGCATTATAATAAGATGTTTCTAAGTATAGATGATTATTAATAGAGTTGTAGGATTGTTTTTAACTTTATTGCTTTACGATTTGTACAGTAGCGAATTTCTCAAGGCTCAGCGGATGGTAATAAAATATTTTTTTTCAGTATTAATGCTATTCTCTAGAAAACAATATTTTTGTTTTTTCCCTACGATTTCGAGTAATGCGTCCATGACCATGTATTAAATTAGGCCAGTGGGTGAATGTAATCTCGGTGTGGTAGTCCCGGGGCACGAAGTTTGAGGAAACTGCCCGATGAATCTGCTCTTGCTAACAATTCTAACAAAGTGAGGATAATAGAAGGTAAATGTGTGAAGTCAGTTTTTGTAACGTGGGTAATTTTTGAGAGGATTTACTTATGAATACGTTGACTTAGATTTACGCGGTTTCTATTACCTACAGTCATGTCTGTATTTTTTTAGAGATAAAAATGCATAATAAAAAGTAATACTTAAATACAGTACACTATGAAGAGTTAAATAAAGTAAGTAATTAAAAAAATATTCCTATTAATTGCACAGATTTGATATATTAATTTTCTGAACTAGAACTGAAGTGTGTTGCAGCTTAGAAGATATTTTATCTAATATAATGATTAGGTTACAGGACATGACATCGACTAATATTGGAAGTCAAATATATGACAGAGGAAAATATCTAGTACTCTTCTAAAAAGGATGACGTCAGCTCTGCCAACGTCACAGGGTTCAAACTTATCGTCATCTTCCATAATGTGAGAGTAAAACACCAACTTGTACTTCACTTTTATTTCTGCATGCTCCAAATTTATTTACGAAGCTCCGCACAGTTAAAAGGTTCGCAAAAGACTCACCACTTCAAATGTGAGGCGCCCTAATTACACCAAAGATTTGACATCTCGACTGGTTTATGCAAGATTATTATTTCAAGATACCCGATGCTCTGACATATACAATACAGTGCCCTTAAGACAATCAAAAAATGGTTTTGCTGATAAAGTATAGGCATCAGCATCTACTTTCATGCATTGGGCACGCTCGTCTCCTCACTCGGTCGTATAAACACGGAACGTCTGTTTTCTTCTCTATTACACACTCATTCACAAACATCAGGAAATCCTGGATGCGCAATATTTCCCAAGCTTTTTCTAACTGATTTATTTCCGTGTATGTTCTGTGTCGACAGCATTATTTCCAGTTCGATGTTGGGTTTTCCCACAGAACAAAGAAGTTTTCTAACGGTATTATTAGTGAACAAAATATTCAATGGAACACTTTATTTGTGTTGATAACAGGAAGCTTTATCATTTCTCGTAAATTCGTGAGTGAGATGTGAATGAGTCAGCTGATGGTCATAGAATCGCGAGAGTGACGTTGTATTGGTTTGAAAGAATTAAGAATTGTATTGAGGGGAATTTCAGATCTTTGAATGTTTCAAATCTCCTAAACCGTACGTCACAATAGAAGTCCTGGCTGCTTGAGTGTTTATTGAAATATTTGTAGGTACTACAACAATTAAACAAAGTAAATCGTGGCCCTACATTAAAAATCTAATAATGCCATACAGTGCCGGATTAACCACGTAGCAAGAGTAGCAATTGCTACGGGCCCCGCGCGAAAGGGGGCCCCGCATATTAAAACCCACTCATCTCTGCCTGAGCGTAATTTTTTGAATGAAACTTATTAGGATGTGGTATGTTGAATTTTTTTGATGTCACAAAAACGTGAAACTTTACAACTTTTCTTACTAAGACAATCCACGTCAGACACTCGGTACCCGACTATTTCCTTTGCGTAAATAGTTCAAATAATTTCATACGGTAAATACACAAGTTCTACAAAAAGTTGCTGGTATAAACGTGTAGAATTTCAGTCGGCCTGATAATCTATCTGTTTGATTATAGAGCTGATCTCTACAAAAAGTCTGCCGTATATGCAAGCACTCTTGTGTGGATGTGTAGCAGAATTGAAATAGCTCGAATTAAATTGTTAAAATTTTCTATTTATTTATAAGATTAACCGTCTACATTATTTTTAATATAATTTAGTAACCATATACCAAAAATCTATTTTCTAGAATATAAGTATACTAGCGGCCCGCTCTGGCTTCGCACAGGTAGCAAAGCATAATATTACATTTAATTTTCGGTCGTACAAAATACTTATGAATTATACACATAACCCTTCCTGTTGAATCACTGCGTCCATTGGTGAAAAACATATGAAAATCCGTTCGGTAGATTTTGAGTTTATCGTGTTCAGACAAACAGATGCGATAGGGGGACTTTGTTTTATAATATGTAATGATGTAAGGACATATCCTTAAAAATAAAAAGATAAAAGTAGCTTGTCCTGCCTTGGATCTCAAACTATCTCCATATTTGTTCTCTCACGGTTTCACCCATAAGAAAATATTTTCCGGGATAATAGTATCGGTTTATAATTCTCTGGGATAAGTAATAGCCTAGATGCTCCTCAAGGTCTTAAATTATCTTCGTACGGAATTTCATCGAAATCGGCTGAGAGTGATGGCTACAACCGCGAGGTAAAAAAATCTGAGATAAAAGTCCCGGTTTCTATTTTTCCAGGATTAAGCAGTTGCCTATGTCCTTCCCTCGGTCTCAAACTATCTCCATACTTATTTTTTTCGGTTCCACCCGCAAGAAAATATTTTCCAGGATAAAATCCCGGTTTATATTTTCCCGGAATCAGAAGTAGCGTAGGTCCTTTCCAGGGTTTTGAACTATATACCTGCCAAATTTCGTTGAAATCGGTGGAGTGGTTTGGCCGTTCCACTCGTGAGAAAAAAAATCGGGATAAAATATCCGGTTTACATTTTTCCGGGATGGGTAGTTCCCTGTGTCCTACCCTGGGTCTCAAACTATCTGCATACTTATTTCTTTGCGGTTCCATCCGCAAGAAAATAGTTGCCTGGATTAAAGTCCTGGTTTATTTTTTCCCGAGATAAGAAATATCCTAAATCCTTACCAGGGTCTTAAACTATGACCCTTCCAAATTTCATCGAAATCGGTTCAGTGGCTTGGGCGTGACGGCTCCACTCACGAGAGAAAAAATCCGGGTTAAAATTCCCGGTTTATGTTTTTCCGGGATAAAAGTAGTTATATCTTTCCCTCGATCTCAAAATATATCCATACTTATTTGTTTGCGGTACCACACGCAAGAATATTTTCCGGGATAAAATCCCGGTTTGTTTTTTCCCGGGATCAGAATTAACCTTGGTTCTCCCCAAGGTTTCAAACTATCTCCCTATCACATTTCATAGAAATCGGTTGAGTGGTTTGGCCGCCCCACTCGCGAGAATAAAACCGGGATAAAAGTTCCGGTTTATATTTTTCCGGGATAAGCAGTAGCTTGTGTCCTTCCCTGGGTCTCAAACTATCTCCATATTTACTTGTTAGCGGTTCCACGGGCAAGAAAATATTTTCCGGGATTAAAATCCCGGTTTATTTTTTCCCGGGATAAGAAGTAGCTTAGGTCTATCCCAGGGTCTTAAACTATGTCCCTTACAAATTTCATCGAAATTGGTTTATTGGTTTGGCCGTAACAACTCGCGAGAATAAAAAATCTGAGATAAAAGTCCCGGTTTGAATTTTCCCGGGATATAAAGTAACCCATGCTACTCAGGAATACAGGAGAATTCTAATGGTGAAAGAATTTTTGGAATCGGTCCCGTACTTTTTGAGTTTATCCATGTCAAACATACAAAAATACAAATCTTTCCTCTTTATAATATTAGTATAGATTGAGTTATAGAAGTTATGACTAAAAAAATATTTTATTACTTCAAGGGAGATTCTCATGATCACTAACTGCAGTGGCGAACGTTCATTTTGGACATTAAAGCGCATAAAAAATGAGTTATGGAACACTATGACTCAAAAACGTCGTTTAATCAATGGTATACTTTAAATAATGTTTATATTTTATACTAGCTTTTGCCCGCGGCTCCGCCCGCGTTGAAAAGTTTTTCCGGGATAAAAGTCCCGCTTTATGTTTTCCCGGGATAAAAAGTAGCCTATGTGTTAATCCAGGACATGATCTACCCATGTGCCAAATTTCATCAAAATCCGTTCAGTAGTTTTTGTGTGAAAGAGGAACAAACATCCATACATCCAGACATTCTTACAAATTTCGCCTTTATAATATTAGTAGGATATTAGTAGGATTGCCAGGAAATCTCATCTCAGGTTTTTTGTACTTGTCAGAGCCTAACAGCGCCTATAGTAATTTACTACACTATTAATTACCCACAAAATTGTAACCTATAGATAGCAAATAAACGTATTGATTATTGAATTGTATCTTTACCACTTTATACTTAAGAACCCATAGCAGATCAAGGGCCCTTTGAAAGAATTTGCTACGGGCCCCGCGCTTGCTTAATCCGGCATTGATGCCATACTGTGAATGTCTAGTTCAAAATGATAACAAAACCGTCAATTATAACCTTTATTTTCAGTATAATCATTGTTGCGTACCACTTTGAAGGACATAGGGATAGTTATTTAGTAATTATTGTAGTTCTCTATTATAAGACTTAGACCGGGTTGTTTTTTGTAATTGTAGTTATATTTTTGTCAGGTTCTTATTAAGCTGGACGCGCTCGCAGAGCTTCGAGTGCTATGGTGTGAAGTGTGAGGGGTGAGGCGTGAGGTACTGCGAGCGCGTCCAGCTTATTAAGACGCTGACAAAAAGATAACTACAGTTGAAAAAACGGGGCCATAGAATTAATATTAGTTAATCTGATGAGCAACATAATGCAAGTATATTGTATGGCACCAAGTGGTTCGTGTAATATTACACTCGGCGCTGGCTACTCAGTTCCTTTGCTTGAACTTGGCTTGACACGCTGCCGCGTGTCTAGATACATTATAGTGTCATGCAATTCAAAGATCGTTGATGGAATTGGTGTATTTTGTTTTTTTCTAGTAAATGACATTCTAGGCTTTCATAATAATCATTAAAATATTTAAAAGCTATGATAAGATTGAAATTATAGCTTAAATCTATCAATTTCGTATTTTCTTCAAAAAGATTCTGATAAAAACTGCTGCGTATTTAAAAAAACCTTCTAGTGAGTAAAGGCGCAAAAGACTTTATTTTATTTATTTATTCAGCTTTCTAATGAGGTATAAAACATCACAATTGACCTAGTAGAATTTCAAAAAAATACAAATGTTGGAGTACTGCTCTGGTACAAATTGTTTTGTATGCATCTTTATAAAGCGTATAAAGGTATTATTTTTTTAATCATATACAATTTTCTTTATTACAAACCTTGCTCGACTTGTGAGCCTCTGGTTCTAATGCAAGTGCGGATTCTGTAGTACGGCTGGTCAATTGCTCTAGGCCACTGCTGCTTCAAGACAACGCGAGACCACATACTGCACAACAGACGGTCGCTAAATTAGAGGAGCTACAATTGGAATATATGCGACATCCAGCGCAGATATTCCCCAGACCATTACCGCCATAGCGCTTGTCTAGATAAACTCGGCGTAGGTACCGAAGTCACACTAGTTGTGCCCGCGCTTCCTCATCCGGGGATAACGTGAGTTTATGGTGTTGTAATTATTCTCCGAACGTTCTCCGTTCTCCGAAGCAAGTTTTCTCACAGCAATTGGTACAATTCATTGGTTTTCCTGTGATTATGTATCACAGTCACTAGGCGGGTTTCCCTTTAAAATACATTTTGTATGTATTCATATTTTTATCAGTTGTGGGCGGCACGGGAAATACTATTAAACATGATAATTAAC
Source organism: Lapara coniferarum (assembly GCA_949316025.1). Taxonomy (NCBI): domain Eukaryota; kingdom Metazoa; phylum Arthropoda; class Insecta; order Lepidoptera; family Sphingidae; genus Lapara; species Lapara coniferarum. Next base: position 1,211,577 of record OX438922.1, read on the forward strand.
CACACACATATAATTTTATACGTATAAAAAAAATATACGCAACAATATTTAAGGAAGGAAAAGAAATTAAAAAATTGTTTTTCAAATTAATATTTCATTCTGATATTTTAATTACACAGAATTAAACAGAGATAATAGTTGAAGAATGTGCAACTTCTTCCCATTTTGTTCTTTTGTTTTCCGTATGTCTACTTTACCTAATATTGGAGTCATGTAAGTCATCCAACAGCTTCCTCAATGTGCCTATAGATATTCTAATCGGGGTTATTTACTGCTGGTATTTCCAGTTGCATATCAGAGGTTATTTGCCTTTCTATTTCATCATTTTGTCTCCTGATATGCTAAGGAGGGTATAATTTATTACCAACACCTATTGTTTTTAGAGTTCCGAACCACGAAAGGAACCCTAATAGGATCACTTTGTTGTCCGTCTGTCAAGACCCTTTTTCTCAGGAACGCGTCGAGATATCAAGTTGCAATTTATATCGAATACTCGGATCTACGGTCTCTTACAGTTGTGAAAAAATCCAACTTATATGTCAACGCGATCAATAGATGTGGCCGTTTATGTTGCATATTTTACGATTTCTCAAGCGAACCAAAATCTCCTACCCGTTGACATAGAATCAAGAAATTTGCCAAGAAGCAAGGTCTTACAGTACATATAAAAGAATACGCCCGAAAACCGTAAATATGTGCTTCAATAAAAAAAAAGCGCATTTACCATTACAAGCTCATTAAGTATGTGCGGTTGGTACAATAGGGGAGACCGGGGATAGTTGACCAAATTTCGGCTTGGACGCTTATAACTTTTTTGTTTTAGTATACAATGTCAAAAAATCCTATAAGTTATAACTTTTTTGTTTTAGTATACAATGTCAAAAAATCCTATAAGTTCGATAGGTAAACTAATAAGCTTTCGAAGGAAATACCAAAAACCTCGCAATTGTTAATAACATAGTGTATAAAAGCTATTTTGTGGAACAAGAAAATCAAGTCAACCTACCCCATGCCTGGGGTTGGTGGACTATTCACTTGGGGTTAATTGACCTACGAAGTAAGTGGTACAAAATACGGCAATATAATAAAAGAAAACATAACAAATACTTATTTACTATTATTAATGTACCTTATTAAGATAAAATGTCAGTAACATTTACATAATTTACGTATCATTTGACACTTTTTGTACGATATTCGTTAGTGGAGCGGAAACAAAAATCCTACCAGCAGCAGAGGGTTTACTGTTTCGATTAGTTATTCTTTTGTAAATTCACATGGTTTTAAAATAACAAACTTTTGATAAATTTGACGAAAAGCTCACTTTATTCCATGTGAAAAATATTTCGATTATTACGTAGTACATTTTGTAGGTAGTCAACTAGCCCCAATACAAAGTTTGTCTACCAGCCCCAACCAACTTTTTTAGATTTCAACCACATATGAGTACCTCAAAACTGTCTCGAAATATAAAAAAAAAATACACTAAAATAATCATCAAAAACCAAACTCTTACTTTAAATTGCTTGAAAGTACATAGCATCGAGTATAAAGGCTTCAATACAAATAATATTAAGAGCCTATGTAAGGAACTTTAAGGACTTTCAAATTCAAATTTCTCGTAAACTACTAAGATCAGAAGTTATATTTTTGGATATGTGTAAATTGAACGTATAACTCAATAATATGTCAAAGCCAAAACACAATTGCTATAAATTTTCTCGATCGAAAAAAAATTCAAAGTTACCTCTGATATTTTCTTTAAACACGCTTTATCTCTAAATGGTGGAATATGTCCATTCGTAACTTTATTTAAATACAATACAACAATTTTTTCAAAGTTTTATCAATACACAATTAAAACGAATTAAATAGTATAATCACAATTAAAAGAAAATTGTTTTGGCGCTTACGCCATTTCATTTCGGCATACGCGTGCGCCTCCCGTCACTTTCTCTCATCCGCGACGTCCAAATACGCCATCGCTGTTATGGGAGTGGCCCGTGCCGGCTTCAGTCGTCCGGAATCTTTACTGACGACGGACGTGCGCTCGAAATTTTCGGACGCCTTCAAAGTTCGAATTGGCCGTCTAGTGTAGGGATTGGTCCGCGCTACCGCGCGGCAAATTTGAAGGTGCCCTGGAAATTCTGTTTTATAGTGTATCCAGCTCACGTCCGTGTATCAATATAAAATTATAGGCTCTATTAGGTCTATAAGATAGGCAGCAAGCGTAATTATTACATCCTTTCACCTTTGTAAATTGTTTCTAGTCGGAGACCTGCTTTAGTTATATTTAGTGATCGGTACGCTGAGGTGCCGGGTTCGAATCCCTGATTGAAAAACAATAGTCACTGCTTTTTTTTTGTTATTCATTCTGCCTCAGTGGTGTAGTTGTATTACGTTATGACTGCAATGCTGAGGTCTCGGGTTCGATCCCCGAGTCGGGCAGAGTGATATTGGATTTTTTTCTTTTCAGCCCGAAGTCTGGATTTTGAGCCCGAAATGGTGATAGGCTTGCCCCCTATCACATCATAGGACGGAATACGCACGACGGAAAGTGAGTGCACTAGTTGCGCCTCTGCCTACCCCTTCGGGGATAAAAGACGTGAGAGTATATGTATGTATTATTTATATTGGGTAATTCATAACTAGGGACGCCCTGGAATGCCGGCCCAATTTTGCGTAAATGACGCTTGCGTGCCGCTCATACATTTAAAAAATTCGTATTTTGCATGTAAAGGCTGTTCAAATTTTTACACCATAAAATTATTTTAGTATGATTTTTTGTAGTACTCATTTATTTATACATTATGAATCAATAATAACTAAAATGTTAATAGCCAATGTTAGAATTGGTAGACACGGCGGCCATTTTGAATTTCTTTGTTTTAAGGCCAATCGACCTCAAAATCGATATCGGGGCAGACCTTTAGGTATAAAAGACGGATCCAATGTTAGACTTGAAAAAAGTGGCCGCCATTTTGAATTTCCTTGTTGTAAGGCTAATCGACCTCAAAATCGATATCTGTGCAGGCCTTTAAGTACAAAAGACGGGTCCAATTTTAGAATTGAAAAAAGTGGCCGCCATTTTGAATTTCTTTGTTTTAAGGCCAATCGAACTCAAAATCGATATCTTGGCAAGCCTGTAGGTAAAAAAGACGGATCCAATGTTAGAATTAAAAAAAGTGACCGCCATTTTGAATTCCTTTGTTTTAAGGCCATTCGACCTCAAAATCGATATCTGGGCAGGCCTTTAGGTATAAAAGACGTATCCAATGTTAGACTTGAAAAAAGTGGCCGCCATTTTGAATTTCGTTGTTTTAAGGCTAATCGACCTCAAAATCTATATCTGGGCAAGCCTGTAGGTACAAACGACGGATCCAATGTTAGAATTGAAAAAAGTGACCGCCATTTTGAATTTCTTTGTTTTAAGACCAATCGACCTCAAAATCGATATCTGGGCAGGCCTTTAGGTATAAAAGACGGATCTAATGTTAGACTTGAAAAAAGTGGCCGCCATTTTGAATTTCCTTGTTTTAAGGCTTATCGACCTCAAAATCTATATCTGGGCAAGCCTGTAGGTACAAAAGACGTATCCAATGTCAGATCTGAAGAAATTGGCCGCCATTTTGAATTTATTTGTTTTAAGGTTAATCGACCGCAAAATCGATATCTGGGTGTAACATTATTAACAAAAGAGTGATCCAATGTCAGAATTGAAAAAAGTAGCCACCATTTTGAAGTTTTTTGTATTAAGGCCAATCGAACTCAAAATCGATATCTGGGCATTGTTTTGTGCACAAAAGGCAGATGTAATGTTAGAATTTTAAATAAAGCCCGCCATTTAGATTTATTTTTCTTTAAAGGCTATTTGGCTTTAAAATCAAAATCCGCTGAACATGACTGGCCACAAACTCTAATAGGTATAAAGGAGACGGCCTAAATTGGGCTTAACCTTACACTTTTGAAGCATGTATCAATATTCTTCTATTTTTAAGTCTTCCATTTAAAAATATCCCACCAAAAACATAAATGTAAAAAAGGATAGCCAAGTTCAATACCAAAATTATGCTTAGCTGTGGGCTTCGCCGCAAAAAGAATGGAGATCTAAATGTGTGCCAAGTTTTATGCAAAATCTAAATATGTATTTATAGGAACAAAATAACATTATGAACAAGTATTAAATTCTATTTGTTTGCTTTATTGAATACCTATAATAGTTGCTGGTATTTACAAATGTGATATCTTTTACATTTATGTTTTTGGTGGGATATCATTACTTTTTGTAAAGAAAACTAAGTAGGTATTGAGTTGTGTGGTGCCGCGCGCCGCCGACGACACACCGTTGGCCGGCTGTTTAGCGCGTATTACAAGTGTTTTTTATGGGGACACCACAAATGTTTTGGCTTAACTTTATCTTTATATTTCTGTTATAAAGCAAATATAATAAAACATATATTGGAATTGTTTCAAATATTTGCTTGTAACGGTTCCAACGCTACCATTAAAAATATTTTTTTTTTATGTGGACCCCTGTATTTTTTACCTTTTTTTATTTTTAGATTTTTTCTTACGCTTACACATAATTACCGAGCTGGATTCCAAATTTCATCCTTCTAGGTCATCTGGAAGTAGGTTAGGTTTAGATACTATAAGTCTGTCAGTCAGTACAAAAATTACCGATTTTGACCTTCATATCTTTATAACCGTTTGAGCTAGCTTCATGAAATTTGGGCTTCTAGATGTCCTTATAGATATAATTAAACTCACACAGTTTTATGTGTTTACTTTAAATAGGTTTTGAGTTATAGAAAGGTGAAAAGTGGCACCAAGTGGTTCGTGTAATATTACACACGGCGCTGGCACCAACTTAGAGCGTTGGTTACATACTCAAAGAATACCAAGCATGTATAACAAGAATAATATTGACATAATAGTATTAATAATTCTTTGGGGGAGACCTATGTGCAATAGTAGCCTTTTAAAGGCTGAAAAAGAATAAGAATTAATAACTATAGGTATTTTAGAAATTAAACTAAAAAGACATTTTCACTTTTTGGGATATTTAATATTGGTCGATATTATTTAATTTTACTGGCAACTTTGTTCAGCGCTCCCGACGTAATGTCAAATTGAAATACATTATTGACTCACTAACACTCTAGCTTCACACCTCGCCTCGTGGCTGGTATTGTGTTCGGCGTACCACTCGCGCGAGAATGTAAATGAGCCATTATATATTTATATCAGTCCTCATCGATTCCATGTGATATGTTCAATTCTGGTTATTGTCTAAGCTAGCTCTGTTCGCTATTCAATTGGGCAATCTAATGGGCAATGGTTAGGTACTGTGAACATCTTATGTCATCAGGTAAAAAAAAGTTATTCACCGAAAAACGATTTAGAAGCTCTACTCTACAGCGGTTCTTTCTTTACTCCCATTGGACAGACAGATTTTTCTTTCTCATTTGGAAATAGTTCTAATATAACTATAAAATAATGCATAAATTATCTCTGTAACACTAAGCCCAAAGTTCTATGAAGTTTTTCCCGTCTCCTTTTAAAATATGGCCATCATTATTTTTCATTCAGTTCAATAAGGATATCGGAGCTTTGTTATATTGCAAAACAAAAACAAATGCCTTAGAATTGAAGAAGTAGCTGTTGCAGTAAACATCAGTCTATTCTTCTGTACAAAATATCAAAAATATTTAAAAAATTGTAAGTAATTAACATTTCAAATTTTCTATAAGCATAAGTACTCGCGTAGTAAGAATGACCTTGCTATATTTTTCTTACCCCACATTACATACAGTTCAAATTAAAAATTATAAAAATTATCTAGATAGGTAGCAGCCGCCTTCAACATTTGTAACATTTATATCCTATATAGTGACTATTCAACCATAATAATGTAATCAATCTTCATATCAAGCTATGTAATTTTATTGCATTGCATAAATTTCGAACATCCTTTACATACAAAATTCGATTTTTAAATTGCATGGTGGCACTAGAGTGAAGCATCATTTACGTAAAATAGACCTGACATTCCAGGGAAGAAGTTTCATCGTGAATGACTTGTCGAAACTACCTTGATGTCGCAACTCGTAGTTGTATTACGTGCCCGGTACGGCTTCCACGCTCAGGTCTCGGGTTCGAATCCCGCGTCGGGCAAATACTATTTTTTTCTGTCCAGTATCAGCTCGGTCTGTTGAATTGGGCCCGGTATGTGGCAATAAGCTCGTCTCCTATTTGATAAGACCTAAAATAGCTAACGAAATGTGAGGAGAAAAGGTGTGATGCTATGTTCGACTGCCTCCAAGGCGTAGTTGCACACACGATACGCCTATTGTGCTGAGGTCCCGGGTTCGAATCCCGAGTCGGGCCGAAAAATAGTGACGCCATTTATTGTATTATTATTTATTTTATGTCCACCAAAAATAGGAAAGTCCACAAGAATAAATCAAAACAAAGCAAAATATAATTTAAAACATATTATAGAAGTTTCATACTGCTTTGCTTTTTACCTATATACAGACCTACGTAGGGGTAAGACTCGAACCAGTGTTGGGCAAATTTTAATCGCAAGAACAATTAAAGATTAAAGATTAACGATTAATCAATTGTAATTGTGAAAAATTACAATTAACAATTATTTAATTGTTAACTGTATTAATAACAATTAACAATTAATTAATTGTTAACTGTATTAATTACAATTAACAATTAATTAATTGTTAACTGTATTAATAACAATTAACAATTAATTAATTGTTAACTGTATTAATAACAATTAACAATTAATTAATTGTCAATTGCTTTTTTAATTTTAATTAAAAATAACAATTATAAAAATACTGCTGCATAATATAAAGCCGGTATATATACAACTAGCTTTTGCCCGCGGCTCCGCCCGCGTTAAAAAGTTTTTCCGGGACAAAAGTCCCGCTTTATGTTTTCCCGAGATAAAAAGTAGCCTATGTGTTAATCCAGAACATGATCTATCCGTGTGCCAAATTTCATCGAAATCCGAACAGTAGTTTTTGCGTGAAAGAGGAACAAACATCCATACATCCAAACATCCATACATTCTTACAAACTTTCGCCTTTATAATATTAGTAGGATATATCCGTGTGGTTGCGGGTAGTAGAATAGTGCCCCCCCATATTTTCATATACTTAAATAAATATGTTGGCAACACATAAAAGACCGATCACAATAATAATCAATAACTTTAATCAAACATGATTAGATAGACAATAACGATTTAAAATTTAAATTACACTTCACTACCACTCTATTCTCGAACATGCTGTCTGACAGTTTGTGACTCTTTGGCAGATTTGTCATTGTTGCAAATGAAAAAAGGCGTTCCACTGCAGCTGATGATGGCAAAGGTGTGTTGTATTTAATAAAAATACTTTTTATCTCAAAATATCTATTGAGAAGTTGCATATGTTGGCATTCCTCAGCAAAATAATGTAAAATACCTACGCTGTAGAAATATTTATCCATGCTGTTGCATTGTTATGCATAAAAATAAACACATATTGAAAGGAAATATTCATTTTTTTATCTACTAGCAGTTTTTTTTTTTATTAAGAAAGAAAGATTTAGGAAAAATAAGCTATACTTACAGCCTTTGACCACTTTTTTATTCGTCTAAAGTCCAATACTTATAGTTTAATTCTCCTTAATCTTTACTAATTTGATTTTGATACATAAAGTTAATTGTTAGTTTTAATTGTTTCATTAATCAACTAAAAAGTTAATTGGAATTATTTTAATTGCGAGTTACAATTAACACACGTTAATCAAATTAATTTAATTGCAAGATGCAATTAAAAGTTCAATTGCGATTAATTTAATTGCAATTACTTTTTTAGTCAATTAACAAGATAATTGACAATTAATTGATTAATGCCCAACACTGACTCGAACCTACCACCACACCAAATTTTATCTTGTCAACAAAAGTCAACTATAAGTGAATAATACTTTCGATGAGTTTAGATAACTTACAATGTCATTTTACATAATGTTCAAGTAATTAGGTAGATAATAGTGACATAATAATGGTTCTATAAACGAATTAAAATAAATTCTATGTTTTATAAGTTATAAATTTATTAGAAATTATAATAACTATAATATTTACAACACAGACATGCATTTGCAATGACGATCTTTTCGCGGGCTTGAGTGCAACGACCTGTCGCAACGACGCGATGCGACGAGGGCCGAGGCGCGCGATCTATCTCAGCGGGGCCGTGCGGCGCCTCGCATTTGAAATACGCTAAGTCACGCCCATCACGATTCCATATGTTTTTCACATAGGCTCTTAAGAGGTAAATAATTACTCACAGGTATCATTTTCCGATAAATCGTTTTTTCTCCCGGATTACGTGCGCCTGCGGTGCCGCATTTGCGATGAAGATTCGTAAACAGTTAACGGTTTTTCGTGCATATCAGGACAACGCAACACTTTAAAATAGCTCGAGTTATTGGCGGTTATTCATCCTGCCCCTATCGCCAACCATCCCCGGTCTCCCCTAACCGTGGCTAGAGATCGAACGGCAATGCTAAGTTTGTTCCATAACCTAGTTTGTCTTCTAATTAGATCAATAATATTAGATGCTTTCTTAATGTATCTACTTATGAAGTTTGATCGAAACTCTCGGTGCGCCAGTCGCACTTGTCGGGTTTTTTAACTGACTTCAAAAAAAGGAGGTTCTGTATTCGATCCGTGTGTATGTATGTATGTAACTTTGTATGTCCGTGATTCGTGATCTGTGATTTTCTCAAAACTGTTGATCCGATTTGGATGGGGTTTTTGTTATTAAAATGTATATTTTTCAGAAAAAGTTTTAGTAAATCATTTATTAAACTATGGGATTCATTTCTAGACGGCCGCGGTAGCGCAGTTGTGTTACGTGCTCGGTACGACTTCGGCTCTCAAATTTTGAGTTCGAATCCGGGATCGGATAAAGTGATATTTGGTTTTTCTTCTGATTATTAGCCTGGAGTCGGTGTATATTGATAGCCTCGGCTCTTATCATATCATGGGACGAAATCCACAGACGAATTGTTCGTACAATAATTGCGCTTCTGACTACACCTTCGAGGATAAAAGGTGTGAGTGTAGGTGGTACTTAATTCGTTGTGATTTAAGGGTAATTAAAGCTGATTTTTTGATAAAAAAAATAATTTCATAGGATAAATTGCACATAAATATATTAAAATAGCTGTGTTAGTCATAGTTTTTTACTGATCTCACCAACTAGAATGTTCATATTCTTCCTTCATAATATCAGCTTGTATTTTAAATTGTCCCACTACTGACTAGAAGTTTTTTGTATAACATTTGCTACGGACTACGGATGAGATAATGGTGAATGTCTTATGAAGTTACTCACTAGGTTAGTACTACAAAAAATGTTCATGGAATATCCGATGTTTTTCTTCTCGCAGGGATAAAATTCAAAACCATCAAACACATCATGCAATTAAACTTACTTCTAGTTGCAACGACCATTGCATGATGTACAATGGATCAGCGCCATCTATTGATGCAAATGAAAATTAATGTTAGACAATCCTCATTGGTCCCAAAGATCGTTGTAAATGAAATTCTGGAAAATAAAAGTAAACTACAGAGTCCTTTTATAATTAAACTACAAATTCTATTGGTTTTTGTAAGAACGTACAGCTTCCTTTGTGTTGTACGAATTCAATCAGACAAATAGATAAGTCATTTAATAGAAATCAAATAAATTGCTTATTAAATAATTATTCAGTATCAGCCCGGAGTTTGGAAATTGTGTCCGATAGGCTCGCCCCCTATCACATCATGGAACGGAATACGCACGGCGAAAAGAGGGTGCATTCATTGCGCGTCTGCCTACCCCTTCGGAGATAAAAGGCGTGTGTGTAACATAAAATACATAATTAGAATTACTAATACTTACCATTTTTTTCCAAGTACTTGCAACATGACTATAATTTTTTATCATATGACCGTAATCTGAGCTAAGTATAAGACTTACCTTTGACTCGTCAAGCTCCGCTACGGACGCCGGCGTCCCAGTATATAGGGTTTCCCCATACTTCTATATATATAAGACCTTCTGCTTCTGTATGTTCGGGCATATCTTTAAACCCATGATCCCATTTTCATGAGACTTGGTTTTGTTATTCGGGAACTTTTAAGAGAGGAGCCTAATTACAGTTTTTCTTGGCAGATGTCACTTATATGCGGACGGTGCCGTGGGTAGAAGCGGGTTTTTTTAATATATCAATGGTAGAAGCTAATACATAATTTGATAGGCTAAAGTCAGGAAAAAGTATATAAAATACGTATGACTGTAAATAGCTTTAGATTTTTTATGTTTATTGCATCGAATGACAAGACGAGTATGCTGTTCGCCTGATGGTAAGCGATACGACCGCCCATAAACAGAAGTAACACCATCCAGCACCTTGAGTGTGACAAGAGCAAAGTACTGTGTGGCATTCCACTGCGCCCGTGATTCATAGACATACGATGTTAAGTCTCATTATGTCGTGTAGTTACATTGGCTACAATGCCCTTGAAACCGAAAGAAAGAATAAACCGATTAAGAAAGAATAAACGGCTTAAATAGATAATCATTTTATTATCTTTTATTGGAAAAACATTTATAGTTATAAATGATAGGTCTCTCATATATGTAAGAGTTCATCTGGGTGGGTACCACCGCAATGTCTATTTCTACCGCCAAGCAGTAGTGTGCTCGCACTGTTGTGTTTCGGTTTGAAGGACGTTGTAGCCAGTGTAACTATGGGACATAATGAGACTTAACATCTCATGTCTCAAGATGACGAGCGCAGTGGAATGCCACACAGTACTTTGTAAGTCAAGGTGCTGAATGGTGTTGCTACTGTTTATGGGTGGTCGTATCGCTTACCATCAGGCGAACGACATGCTCGTCTCGTCATTCGATGCAATAAAAAAAGAAAACTATAGGGGCGGTGCGGACGGTGCGGATCGGTGCGGCGAGGTGTGAAGCGGTGTTTATGTCTAGTTTGTCAACGTCACAGATCGAGGCGGGGATTTCACAAATACTCCAGCATTTTCTACGGTAAGTCCGCGATAGAAATATAAAACACGTGTTTTTGACGTCACAGCTTGGCATTGGATTTTAATGGGATTGCGATCGATGATTTTGGATGTGAGGTAAATATTAGGAATTTATTTGAGGTGGTTTATACTTTCATTTTTATATCATCTACAGCTGAGGGGTAATGTTTATTTGTAAAAAATTGTATCTGGAACTACGGTAAGTACTGATTTATAAAATGCTAGGATATAATAATAGTACAATCATTAAAACAGAATGATCGTTAGCAACTTAGCGATTCGTCTAAACGTTGCATAGTTTTCATCGCTCGATATAATGATGGATCAGCAGGCATGGGGTGCTTGAAGGATTTATATCTATACCAGCTCCATACACAAGCTATCACATTTCGGTGCGTGCCTAAAATCCGCAATTTTGTCAGTGTCGTTTTTAAATTCGACTGCAGCTATAAATGGCGTGGACCTTATACAGGTGTGACATTTTATACGCGTAAAATAAGAGGTTTCTATTTTGATGCCATTTTGTTACCTTTTAACTCTGAAATTATTATTTAACATAGGAGAGGGGCTAGGGCTCTGATGGTAAATTATAAACACTACACTCATAATACCAGAAGAATTTTGGATGCCTTGCTAACCTATAAGTAGGGATCTTTGTGAGTCGATTAATCGTATTACTTTTTATAAGGTTATTAAAGTTGTGCAATAATTGGCAGTTGCTGGATTGCGCAGGACTTAGAAATAGGGATATAGCATTACGTGTGATTACCTTCTTTTCACTTATGATTCACTCAGCTGCCTCTCTCAATGATATATTAGAAATTCCATGTAGGCCTTATAGGACAAAATTTGTTGCTCCACCTAATTATGTCTAGAAAAAAGTCTATCTAGAAGAATACATGAATAGTAACTTTGGTCATCCAAACTTGAACGTAATTGCTACCACGCTGGTTTATCAATTTCTAATTAACTGAACGGCGAGCCGTCTACCCACAGGTCCTAAACTAATAATAAACTTAAAACTATGATAGTTTAAATTGTTGAGCCGAGAATAATGTGCTAACTGTGAAAACTGAAGTACTTATATGCGTCCCTCGCAAATTGTTTTGTTGCAGTTATGAACTTCGTTGATAAAGATGTATAGATTCTTTGTTGAGGTTTTTTTAGTGTTAGCTAAATCAGTGATAGCCTTGTGAAGATTGGAATTGCATAGTTGAGTTTGATTTCGCTGCCCAATTTTATTTCAGCAACTTTTACGTAAGCCAGCTCACACCAGGTGCTCACAGTATTGATTTAGAGAAGTTCTTTTGATCATTCAGATCCCAAAAATAAATGAATATATTTTTAACCAGTTCAATACTGTATAATTATCAGGAAAACATCGTGAGGAGACCTACATACCTGAGAATTTTCTATAAGAATTTCGAGGGTATGTGAAGTCTGCCAACCCGCATAAGGTCAGCGTGGTGGACTAAGGCCTGAACCCTCGCAGTAATAGAGGAGGCCCGTGTTCAGCAGTGGGCAACATGTAATACAGGGCTGATTGCATTGCACACAGATCTTTAAGGAAGGCAGTAAAGAGGATAGCCCGTTGTTATTGGAGATGTTTGATGTTCCTGACAATGATCGTATACAACTTAATAGTGAGATGAATTCGTCGCTTGATAGTAAGCCTGTCTATGCAAAATAAATTGATTTGATTTTAATTTGTTTTAGCAAAACAACTCAGAACTTTAAATTGAGCTTTACACTGCGCTCGCCATCCTAAGATGATTTTTTATACTGGCTCGACAAAGTGACCCCATTGCACCTGAAGTATGCAGATAGAGTGCCGGCTAACGAGAGATGATTATCCCTCGACATAAATATGCCAACCTGTGTGAACCGGGTATACACAGGCTGAAGACACTGCATACTTACGTGGGCCGCTATGGCAGGTTTTAACACCTTGTGCATGGTCGCTATCCAGAAGGATTAAAAATATCTGCTACCACCAGCAAGGTGCTAGTCTCATGTCCTGCAGATATATTGGCTTCTCTATCAAGCGAGAACGGTATTGGTGTAAATAATGCTTGGCGGTAAACACGAAGGCCGGTACCACTCTATTTTTAACCGACGTCAAAAACGCCCCGTGTTTCTCAAAAACTACTGATCCGATTTGGATGTGGTTTTAACTTACTCCCAAGATTCAATCGTATACAAAAGGAGGTATTAAAACGTATATTTGATATGTTATATTCCCACAGGACTTCCACAAGTCCATTACTATTAAAAGCGACGTCATCTATCATCCCGGTTATATCGATTGCTCTCGTAGGGAGGCGCCGCACCGGAACTGACGACCGGAACGCGGGAACCCTGGGGATTAATTAGGGATCGCGAAATGTACATGTTTAGTGGCGTAATTAATCGCGTATATACATGCTTTAATAACTTCTTGCATGCAGGGGTAGGTAGGTAGAGTTCAGAGGTGTATAATTTCTATCATTTATCGTGTATTATTATTTGTTTTGTGCATTTTTGACGTAGTAAATATTATGAAACGAATCAATTTATTTAAGCAGAACAAAATTGAAAATGCCCCATGAATGTTAGTTCAGAAATTTTCAGGGTATGTTTACGCCAGTAGTGTCCGGGACGTTGCAGACTACACTTACGTGAATTTTGTCACCTCAAAAATATCCGAGTGCTATTAGATACCTTTTTACCTTGATAATTGATCGATTTAAGCATAACTAAGTAAAGTAATTTGGGAGTGAGTAAGATACTTCGTGTGTTCTTTTTTATTGGCGTCGCCCTAGTAACATATTCAAGTTTCGTAAGATATTTCCTACAACAGGAACAATGGAAATAACAAGCAATTTCGAGGAAGAAATTAATTCCGCATAAAGGACTGTTTGATTTGGAAAGTTGAGCGGATTCTCGGAGAATCCACTTTCCAAAATTATATTAATGGAGTTTCTCAAAGCCACGTTTATCGCTACTAAGGCATCAGGCATTTTCTAAGCTCGGAATTCCATACATATTTCCTGAAAACGGATTTGTAGTTCAACGTGAATTGGTGTTAAGTTACGTAGTTCACTTACAAATAGGTAATAAAGAGATTATTTTAGCACAGGCTGAGGTGGGTCGAGTGAATGCACATTCACTCTTCAAGTTCAAGTTCTTTTATTTTGTAAATAGAGTAGTTTCCGTAAAGTTATTATTTATAAATCGTCATATTCTCAGATACGTATTACGGATAATACCAGTGTGCGTTCAGAAACTGCCTCGGCGGCGTAGTTGTATTACGGTATGACTGCAATGCTGAGGTCTTGCGTTCTATTTCTGGGTCGGGCAATATGATATTCGGTTTTTTAAATTCAGTATCAGCCCGGAGTTTGGAATTTGTACCCGATATGGCTATAGGCTCGCCCCCTATCACATCATGGGACGGAATACGAACGGCAAAAAGTGGGTGCACTAGTTGCGCCTCTGCCTACCCCTTCGGGGAAAAAAGGCGTGAGTGTGTGTGTGTGTGTGTGTGAGTGCTCGAAACTTGGAATTCATCGCTTTCCTAGTATAATTATATTATTATACGTCGTGTGCCAGGTCGGTCACTTCCCTGTTACATGGTTGAGGAGGCCGATGGCTGGCACATGCGTCATACTCGTGAACGGGTGCTGCTTGCGTGGACTGGTCTGCTCTGTTTGATGGTTGACTTTATTGTTTACTTAAATTGAACATTTAGGTGGTTGTTTGACTTAGGTACTCTCCGTTAATTTTCGCATTTAATATCCATATTTGAAATTGAAGTTATATTGTAACTTGAAAATTGTATAATATATATATTAAACATTTAAATAGCGATAGGCTCGCCCCCTATCACATCATGGGGCGGAATGACGGCGAAAAGTGGGTGCACTAGTTGCGCATCTGCCGACCTCTTCGGGGATAACAGGCGTGAGTGTATGTATGTATGTATATATATTAAAAAAAAAAGATAATAAAAA
Source organism: Lapara coniferarum (assembly GCA_949316025.1). Lineage (NCBI taxonomy): Eukaryota > Metazoa > Arthropoda > Insecta > Lepidoptera > Sphingidae > Lapara > Lapara coniferarum. The sequence goes on from OX438922.1 coordinate 1,226,692, forward strand.
ACCTACGCTGAGTTTCTTGGTGCTTCTTCTCAGGTCAGTGGGCTTTTCCAAAGCACTGGTAGAATCTTTTAGTAAAACAACATTGTTAAAAATGACGTTTAAAAGTGCCCTTAGGGGCCTAATTACTTAATAAATGATTTGATTTTTTTTTAATACCTGTAAGTCACTTATAAATAAAATAGTAACAATTTGAAATCCGAAAAAAATCAACTGTTCACTGAGCATCCAAGTAATGTAACAAACCGGTAAATCCTGGCGAAATTCCGGCGCGCACGTGTCTCGTTCCGGCGAACGCGATACAAAATCGTATACCATCAGTCAAATGTGATCGAGGCTGGGGCATTTTGCAGCCCGTATCAATCACTAGACCGCTGAGGACCGGGTTCCGGCGTCGAAAAATATGCCGGTATGATATACAGGGTGTTATTTAAAGATTTGGGTGTACTGAGGGTTATTTGAAGTAAAATTTTCGTGTTAAATCAATTTCAATCTAAGGTTATTTGGAATTAAAGATGATTCTTTCTACTCTTCTTCCAATAACTGTTATGAAATGAACTAACAGAGAGCTGTTAGTTAGAGTTAAAATAACAGTATGACTTAGAGAAGTCATACTGTTATTTTAACTCTAAGAGGACAGTGTCAGTACCAACGCTAGACCTTATGGCACATATGGTGTGATACAGTATAATCTGCTTTGTTACACGCGTAAGAGGTGCCCTCAGTATAACGACTAAAGCTAGCCCATTAGGTTGAATATTGTGGCTTTAAAGAGCCTCAGATTCTTCAATCTGAGGCTGTATTGTCAAAACACTTCTGTTTTGACAATACAAAAACAAAATATGGGAACATTTGCGCAATTTTTAAGGCAAATTATATCTTTATATGGCGATAGGCTCGCCCTCTATCACATCATGGGACGGAATGCGTGTGTGTGTATTTTCATCTGGTTGAAAAGCCGAGTAGCGTATAATCGTATGGAAAAAAGCGGGAGTGCTGTGTATTTGATCATTTGAATATTTATTTGTAGAGTTTATTTTAATAGAGACAAATTTTCACGGAGGCAACGGCTAAGCTGCACCCCTGGCATTGCTTAAGTCCAAGGTGGCAGGTGCCGCTTAGCATCAGGCGGACCGGGTGCTTGTTTGCCTGCTAAGGCAATAAAAAAATCTTTCCTTCTGAGTGCCAGATTTTTTTGTTACTTTGCTGTGGTAAATACCAACATATTTGTATTTGCTAAATGTTTTTGTGTAGGCGTACGAAGTTTTCTTTTGATATAAATTACTTACTCTTCATAACAGCGCGGTGGTAAAATAAACATCTGAATGATATCTAACTACTTAGCTAAATGGAGTTACGCCGACTGGAGACTTACCAGTTAGCGAAGCACAATACTACCAGAAATACCATTCCCAGTCAATTAAGGGAGAATTTTTCGATTGTTGCTTACACAATATAAGACTTTTATAAATATTCAACTTTACTCAATTTAATCATGTAAATAGTTTAACTCTATTACACAAATTCTCTTGCATACCGACGCCACTCCTACCAGGCGGTCAATGTGTCGCGTCGCTTCGTTAAACGCGGACTAATTACTGGCAAAGTTTATAGCGCCGGCAAACGCCTTGCGTGAAAACTATTTTATATCCCATCGGGTTACAGCTTTAACCAGAGCCTGCACTTGTGGCGGGAGCGCCTGCGCAAATGGAACAAAAACGGTGCTCACTTTAGATTAATAAATAAATAAATAAATAGCCTTTATTTTTCCTTATCCTTAATTTGCTATTTTAAATGGTATTTGCGGTTACTTGTTAGTAGGTAATTTAATTACTTTCTAAGTGTTAGTACAGGTTAGTTTTTTATGGATATGGAACCCCTCCTCGGGTGAAGGCCTCCTCCAGTTTTTTCCATTCATCTCTGTCTTTGCCAATATTTAGCCAGTCATTTCCCGCTATCTCTATTAAGTCGTCTGCCCATCTTCTTTTCGGCCTACCGATCTCACTTTAGATTAACAACAATAAATATAAGCTTCAATAGTCTTTGCATCTTGCCGGCGCTCTCTATGGTCTTATTTTCTCCACGGGCATTGTGTACACACCTCAACTAGAGTTGTGTATCTTAAAGGGGCCTCTACGTGTTATATCTATATCCCCACACCAGCCTTTCAAAAGGGTCGGCCTTCGTGTCGCGATTTCCCACAGGGAAGATACATTATAGGTAACAGTAATAGTCCTGTATTATATGCTGACCACTGCTGAGCAAGGACCTCCTCTACTACTGAGAGGGTTTCGGCCTTAGTTGACCACGCTGGCCTAGTGAGGGTTGGCAGAATTCACATATTCTCGATATTCTTAAGAAGAATTCTCATAATATAATCATAATGTTATTCTGGTAGTAGTGGTAAAGTCTTGTATTTCAACATGTATGATTCAATATCTCAGTGGTATAGCTACCTACGAAGTCAGGATTCGCAAAATAAAAATTGTGGACTTTAAATTTCGTAAATGAAATTTGGCTTTGCTTGTTATTCCACTTTTGCCTACTCTTTCGAGGATAGAGGCATATTTTTATTCATATATTAAATGTCGGTAGAGGTTTTTAATTGAAAAATTAAACCAGCGTTACTTTAATTGTTAGCTTCAATTAAAATATAACTACCGCTCCTAATTACTGTATACAAGTTCAGTTTTTAAATAATAATATTTTTCCTGGATGATTAATTACACTGGGGATTCTTCAAAGAAAATAACTTATGAAAACACTTTCAATGATTTTGTTCAAAAAAAATCCATAAATGTTTGTAATTCATCCAAATGAAGAGACGAGCTACTTGCATGATTCATAAAGGCGCCGTTAGTACTGCTAGTAAACAGAAATTCTATTGCAGAGGTTTCTAAATAGCTTTCCATTGCCCTATCCTACAAAAACTGGCAAAGCAATACAATACAAATACACTTCTAACTTACATACTATTTAAACAAACAAAAACCATTGGGCGATTATGGTAACCAGCAAAATTTGCTCTTAGCCACTCTATAAAAGTAATTCGACCTTCACTCAATAACAAAGGGATAAAGGTCCTTGGCACCGAAAAACTTTATAGCAGTAGCTATATCACGTAACCATTTTATTGGCTAATAGAAAAACCTTCTGAATCAAAACTCAAGAAAAATGACACGAGTCCCGCAGAAAAATAGTCTCAGAATATAAAAAGCGAGTCACTGGGCACTGTATTTTTTCTTCGTAAGATGTCATGTCCAGCGGTATGGGCCGCACTCGGGCTTTGTGGTCGCCATTCCATTTAGAATGCTGTCTAGCTGCATTCATTTTATGTTTTACAAATATAAAATTGCAGAACTGATGGTAAGTACGCAACTTTATGAAGTCTCATGGTTTTCTTTGGTAAGTCTATCTCTAAATATAAATGGTGTTCGTACTAGCTCCATCCATTGATGTAAAAAACCCGCTCCATCGTATTTAATTACGTTCAGCCGTAACTGTGTATTTTCTAGTAAATATAAAAAAGGAACAATAGCTTAAAGGTTTTCGGAACGGATTAACGAAGTATTGAAAAACGAAACCCAAATTTTCTATCCACGTGGAATATTATTTCCATTATTTATCCTATAATACTTTCGTTGAATTTTTACAAACAAATCATACAGTTTCGCTACATACAACTTCGTGCGGTAAAACTGATACTCAGGCAGCATAAGTCATAATTATTAATACATTTCAGCCAGTAACAGCGACTCCCCCACAATTTACCTCCAAGTGCAGCCCTGCGAGGGTCGCCACGCGTTCAATCGCGCGTTATGATCTTTCTTATTTTACACGAAGACGGCGCCATTTATCAGCCGGTCACGATGTCGGCGCGTCCCGCCAGTCGACGCTCCCCACTGTATCAGCCGATGCTTTATGATGCAGTCTTTATTACATTGCGCTCCTATTTCAACTTTGTGACTCAAAAATTGTGTAGTAGGAGGTCTCTCGTATGCAAGAGTCTCGGGTACCAAAGCAATGTTTCTTTCTGTCGCCAAGTAATATTGTGCTAAGATTGTATTCTGGTTTGAAAGACATCGTAAAAATTATCGAGCATGATGGTAGTTGACATCTAAAGTCTCAGAGTGACCAACGCAGTGCAACGCCACGAAATACTCTGTAATTATTTTTTTTAGGATACGGAACTCTAGGTTCAAAAGGAAAAAGGAACCTTTACAGGGTCACGTCTGTCTAGACATGACCATTTATGTCGCATATATTTGCATATTCTGCGATTTCATAAGGGACTACTTCCCGTTTACCTATTATCATGAAACTTGGCAAGAAGCAAAATCTTATAGCAAATGTAAAGGAAACCCGTAAATATGAACTTTTAACAAGCGAATTTACTATTACAAACGTTTTAAATTCGATTAATTAATTTTATCGAGCTATTGAACTTATATACTTAGATACATTACCTACAAGTTTGTACGGAACTCTCGGTACGCGAGTTCAACTCGCATGTGTCCGGTTTTTTCTGTGATGCTACTTGCTTCTATTTTTGAGCAGTCGTGTCGATTATATCATCAACCTGCTTGCTTCCCCAAAGGCAATGTGCGCTTGATCCTCACACCAAATACACGCCCATGCATGGAGGGACATTTGTCGTGGGCCGCGGTACACAGTTCATTATGTATACCTGTTGGTTGCATCAACATATTGAGGCCTAAACAGCCCCGCAAACATTTACCTTCCCTTTTCCACTCCTCCCATCCTGTGAACCTTCCTTCACCCTTACTTCCCGGTCCGTTGCAGCAAGTTACTTGAAAATTGGTAGAACGGACCCCCGGTAATGCTGAATCAGTTCCACTTCAAAAACCTGCTTGTTTGATACATACACAAACTCATGCCTATTGACCCTAATGGGGTAAGCAGAGGCGCAACTATTGCACCCTCTTTTTGCCGTACGTATTCCGTCCTATGGTGTGATAGGGGGCGAGCCTATCGGCATGTCAGACCCAAATTCCAGACTTCGGGCTGATATTGAATAGATCCAATATCACTTTGCCCGACCCGGGGATCGAACCCGAGACTTCAGCATAGGATTCGTACTGTAATACAACTTCGCCACCGAGGCAGTCAGTCAGTGTCTTGGTTAGCCACAATCTGAGTAGTCTTGAGTTGTCTTGTTAACGTCTGTGCTCGCGGCGGCGTCGTGTGCCGGGTCGGTCGCTTCCCTGTAACATGGTTGAGGAGGCCGATGGCTGGCACATGCGTCATACTCGTGAACGGGTGCTGCTTGTGTGGACTGGTCTGCTCTGTTTGATGGTTGACTTTATTTTTTACTTAAAATTAAACATGTAGATAGTTGTTTCACTTAGGTACTCTCCGTTAATTTTCGCATTTAATATCCATCTTTAAAATTGAAGTAATATTGTGATTTTCAAATTGTAAAATATACATATTTAAAAAAAATGATAAAAGACCTACGCTGAGTTTCTTGATGCTTCTTCTCAGGTCAGTGGGCTTTTCCGAAGCACCGGTAGAATCTTTTAGTAAAACAACATTGTGAAAAATGACGTGTAAAAGTGCCCTTAGGGGCTTAATTACTGAATAAATGATTTGAATTTGAATTTGAAAAGTGCTTGTTTGCTGGACTCATAAATAACTATGTTTGCTCATTTCTATCTACTTTAAAAACCTATCTTTTCGAGTATACCAACTATCCACTAAATAAATAATTTCTCGCCTACTGGGATGGAAAATTAAAAGAAAACTATCTCAGCGATAAGTAAAACATTCTAACATTAGATGAAAAAAATATCTTACGATGGGGGTAGTAAACCGTTCAATTGGTGCTCAAACGCACCGTTTAAAGTTTAACGTTGAAAAAGTTTGATTAGAGATGTGGAGGTCAGCGGGCGGCATTAACTGAGTGCCCGCATTTATTGGCCGCTCACGTCTATGCGAGGGTGTGGGTAAAAAGAGCAGAGCGGGTTTAGAGGCTGAAGCGTTTTAGCTCAAAGCTAGGCTGAGCTTTGTAGTTCGTTGTAAAATCGATTTCGTCGCAGCGGTCGAAGAATAGCAGCAAAATCTTATATTGTGAGGCGACTTGATTTTCCTTTGTATAAAATAGTGGATACGTTATGAAAAGAATTGCTTTCCATATTACTTTGTTTGTTGTTTGATTACTGGTGGTAGGACACTCATATTATGTAAGAGTCCATCTGGGTGGATACCACCGCAATGTCTGTTTCTACCCCCAAGCAGTGGACCCCCAACAGCACATGCACACTGGTGCATGCACTGTTGTGTTTCGGTTTGAAGGGCATTGTAGCCAGTGTAACTACAGGACATAATGAGACTTAACATCTTATGTCTCAGGATGACGAGCGCAGTGGAATGTCACACAGTACTTTGTAACTCAAGGTGCTGAATGGTGTTTCTACTGTTTATGGGTGGTCGTATCGCTTATCATCAGGCGAACGGTATGCTCGTCTCGTCATTCATTGTAATAAAAAAAAAGCAAAAGGTATAATCGCAAAATTATTAATTTTTAGGGTTTCTGAAAAATTACACATATTTTGGTAATACACACATAATAGTATCAAATAATTTTACAAATAAAGTAACTTTTAAATATAGCAAATGTCGGCCCGCTATCGCATCAAGCTCACATCAGTCCCCGCCAAGTCCGCGCTGCCAGCATACAAATTCATCAGGTATGTTTGTTGCTAACTTTGTTCACTCGATACTTACAAATTACGAGTCCGCTCCCGCTTCCGCTTTGGCCTCCGCTCGCGTCTATTGCTTACAATATCTCCGAGATATATCAATAATCTCTTCTTTTCTATGATTCATTAACTGTATGCATTTACTTTATATTTTAGTAAAAAATTTACATACATACATATAGGTCGATTACTGAAAGCCACGAATTAAAGATAGAATCTGTTCTGTGCTGAAAGCAGACGCGTACAACACATTTACAAGTGCGAATTTGTAGAGTCAGTGGATAAACATGGGTCCAGTAGTCATGACAACGCATCAACAAAGTCAAAAAATATATCATGATGTTTTGTTTATGTATCCTTCCTTTCAATTTTATTGTAATTATTCGAATATTGTTTTCAGCACAGAACTCGTGGTTTTCAGCATACTTTATAAAATTGCATTAACGTGAATACTGTGAACTTGCCGCATTTTAATAAAAGAGGTGGAAGTTCGCAGTATAAAAATAATAAATTAAAATAATAACTATTCTAAACACTCACGCCTTTTATCTCCGAAGGGGTAGGCAGATGCGCAACTGGTGTAGCACTTTTCACTGTGTGTATTCCGTCCCATGATGTGATAGGGGGCGAGCCTATCGGCATATCGGGCACAAATTCCAGACTACGAGCTAATACTGAATAGAAAAACCCAAAACCACTTTGTCCAAACTAGGGATCAAATTGAAATTCAAATTCAAATCATTTATTCAGTAAATAGCCCCTAAGGGCACTTTTACACGTCATTTTTCACAATATTGTTTTACTAAAAGATTCTACCAGTGCTTCGGAAAAGCCCACTGACCTGAGAAGAAGCACCAAGAAACTCAGCGTAGGTCTTTTATAATATTTTTTTTATATATGTATATATTTTACAATTTGTAAATCACAATATTACTTCAAATTTTAAAGATGGATATTAAGTGCGAAAATTCACGGAGAGTACCTAGGTGAAACAACCACCTACATGTTTAATTTTATGTAAAAAAAAAAATAAAGTCAACCATCAAACAGAGCAGACCAGTCCACACAAGCAGCACCCGTTCACGAGTATGACGCATGTGCCAGCCATCGGCCTCCTCAACCATGTTTCAGGGAAGTGACCGACCCGGCACACGACGCCGCCGCAAGCACAGACATTAAAGCGAGCAAGACTACTCAGATTGTGGCTAACCAAGACAAAAGAAATGCAACAAAGGGGTATATCAAATGAGTAACGTAGTATGTTCAAAAATATACTCTTAGGACTACCCGGGAAAGTCGCACATATCCATCTGTCAAAAAAGAATAAAAAAATGTCAGAATAAGAATAATAATATGTAAAACAATGATGTCAAAAAAAAAAAATCATGTCAAAAATAAAATAATAATATAGGTATGTACCTAACATAATCAAATTATAGAACATGAGTGAATCCGAGCAATTTAATCCTAAGCATTTGTATCCTCCAGATAATCGCAAATACGATAGTAACCTTTTTTACAGAGGCGGTCTTTTATAGTCATTTTAAATTTTTTTATTGGTAGATTTACAATATGCTTAGGAAGTTTGTTAAAGAACCGTACACATTGACCAACAAAAGAATGACTAATTTTATGGAGACGAGTAGCATGTATCACATATTTATGTTTATTCCTAGTATTTATATTATGAACATCGCATATTTGATCAAAATGTGCGATATTTTTCCTCACATACAAAAGATTTTCATAAATGTATTGAGATATTACGGTAAGAATTTTTATCTCTTTAAACTTTTCTCTAAGAGAAACACGGGGTCCAAGACAATAAATAGCTCTAATAGCCCTCTTTTGTAATACAAATACTGTATTAATGTCTGCAGCATTTCCCCAAAGAAGAATGCCATATGACAAAATGCTATGAAAATAACTAAAATAAACAATTCTTGCCGTTTCTACATCTGTCAGACGCCTTATTTTTCTGACTGCATAAGCCGCTGAACTTAGTCTACCTGCTAACTTTGCTATATGCGATCCCCACTGGAGTTTCGCGTCTAGTGTGATGCCCAAAAAGGTAGTTGACGCAACAGGATCCAACTCTTCGCCATTTATTTGTACATTGGTTGTTACTTTTTTTACGTTGGGCATAGAAAATTTAATGCATTTAGTTTTTTTAGCATTTAATAATAAGTTGTTTAAATTAAACCAATGCACTACATTACGGAGAGCATTGTTCACTTCGTCATAATTTAATAACTTTCTTTTGATTTTAAACATTAATGATGTATCATCTGCGAACAATACAATCTTGTGATTATCCCCTACGTAGTAGGGTAAGTCATTTATATATATGTCGAGGAGGATTTCACAGGAGCCAATAAAACGTAGCGCACACTTTGCAATGGTCATAATTGACTTTTATTTCTTCAACTCATGACTCGTTTATCACTCATCACTTTGTCAGGACCAGCATAATAACCACTCAGTTACAATAGCGACAACTAATTGAACACTGAACGACGACCAAACCAATACTGTGCTACTCAATTTTTTTTTTTTTTTTTTTTTTTTAACACGGACCTATCGGCCAGTAGCCTGACGCGAGTCGGCTTTTCTGGCCACACCGGGCTTTCGGGTGAACGCAGAAGGCGCTCGTAACCCTTGGAATTTAAGCGACCACGCTGAGGGCGACCCACTAACGGGTCACGAACCTCGGCTCAGGGCGGCCACTGAGAGAGGACAAGACATCATCGTTTGGGGAGATTGGTTTTGATCCCTAATCCTATTTGTTGTGTTGATCGTAGTCATCGGCACGCGGGCCGGAACTGCTACGAGAGGTCAGGGTGACGGGGGGCGCGGCGAGGTCCTCGGCGGCGAGGACGGAACTGCGGTCTTGTGGAGTGTATGAGTTTTAGGAACTCGTGCTTACGGCGGATGGCCAGAGTTATTTCGTCCTCTGGGTCGGTCAGAAAAGAGCGCGGCCGTCTCCATTTAGCGCGGTCGAATGGAGATGTGCTACTCAACTGGCGAGCGCCTTATTTATACTCACAACTGTCACCCCACTAATACTTTCACATCGAGACCTGTGTTGCAAGACTACTATTTCAAAATTACCCGACGCTCCGACACGGCCGTCCTGACAATGTGATCGTCCTCGATCACGAGTTTCTTTACAAATAGACAGCACCCCCAAAGCGCCCTTCCGCCATCACCTCCTAGTGCCATAGCCATAGAGAAGAAGTGATGGTAACAAACTCTAGTGACACAGGTGTCAAATAGTTACTAAACTGAATACAATTCAAACAATTCTTATTTAAACGGTGTACTATCGATCACCAGGCAAAATCTTCAATTGAAATAGGCATGGCATTTGTGCTACAACTAGCTATTGCTAACAATTCACTATTGTGTTCATTCTTATAAAAATAAAGGAACAGCAACATCTTTTAGCTTGGCCTTTCCTGACCTTAGTGAGTAATTTTTAAAAGGTATCGTCACTTCAATTTCAATATCACAAATACAATTTGAATTCTATATCACAATTTCAATTTCATATTTTCAATGCCAATATCATAATTCTAATTTCATTCTTTCAATTTCAACATCACAATTTTAATTTCATACTTTCAATTTCAATTCGACTATTTTAGTTTTACATTTTCATAATTTCAATTACAATCAGTCAGTATAAAAGTATAGTCATCGCTTCACAAGCGGCATCACTTAACCAGCGGCATCGCTTCACCAGCGGCATCACTTAACCAGCGGCATCATTTTTACCAGCGATCATCGCTTAGCCAGCGGTCATCGCTTTACCAGCGATCATCGCTTAGCCAGCGGTCATCGCTTTACCAGCGGTATACTGAAAAAACTTGTCGCGTAGACATTTTCCTAATTATTTCGCACTTTGATCAATCTTTCGAACAGCAAAAAGGTCGTATTTGTGGCAATAATCAAAATAGTTCCAATATTACTTGAATGATCACTAAACACACTATATCATGACAACCAGGGCTCCCTCCATCTGGCGTCTGACAATGGCTCAAGACAACCTTAATCTAGTGTCTGATAGTCATCCAACATTAGAATACCCTGACATACTTCGTCAGACTTCAAACTATCAATTAAACGTTAACAAAAGGAAAACGTGCTGTTCGGAAGATGTTTCAACCTCTCGCAAACAAATGGGTCGAAAAATACTTGGATACGGATTACTCATAAACAGAGCTTCTAGTACTCTTATCTTCCTCGATTACCATTAGGCAATGCGTTAATTATAAGTACTCTGTTCAACAGCTTACTCTCTCTCTACTTTGTTCTATCATCGATAGTCACAGCTAAGATTTAACCTTCTGGCACTTTCGCTAACCATCATGGAAACACTATAAACCTTGACACATACAGAATGAAACTACTGACCAGGGCGCAGGGAACTTGTTTGCGAACCTGCAAACTTACAAAACAACTGTTTGAGATCTGTCAAAGCTTTTCCATAGGGACTCCTTAATGGCGCCCTCTATTGCGAATACATTGGTACATCCTGTATGGATGTTCAGTTCTTGTATTTCCAAAGGCTTCTGGGTCAACCTGCATCAATTATTGCAGTATTTGGTCACTATCGCCACAGAATACTGAATAGTACTACGTACTATTGCGCATAAGCCTGTCAGGACAAACTCCACCGAGAGTTCTACTACTAGTGCCTCCCGCAGGGCACAATCCACACGGGGACACGCTTTACATCGAGAGTCCAGCACGCCTATATAGAGGTTCCCATACTCGTGTTTCCTGCAGTGAAAATATTACACTGCAGCACGTTTTTAATAAATATCGTGGCGATTATAGCTTTGGCTAGCACATAGCAGCCTCATCGACTTTGCTTCGAGAGCAAGAAACTTTCTTATAGAGCTGCGAACTTACGAAGAGCAACCATTAAATGGACAGCCTAAAACGCCCATTGACTAACTGTAGAGGCATTCCCACAGATGCTGCTTAATAGTTACACGGTACATCGCCCTCCAACCGGGACAGTTATGTCTTACCCGATATGACTAGCATTGATTTCAAAACTCCTGATATGCATTGTAAAATGCATCTATCAGGCCAACGCCTGCTTCCATCTACCAGGTCAATACCCGATTGTATCTACCAAGCCAACGCCTGATTGCATCTACCAGGCTAACGCCTGATATCCACGGCGTTCTGCCCTGCCTGAAGCAAACTGTTCCGTGTCGGCCCGCACAGCCTGGAGCCACGATGGGCACATACTACACGGATCTCTTGGCAAGCAAGAACAGCTACAGACCGTTCGGCCTATTCTGACCTTTGATCAAGACTTATAACAAACTTCCTGAACAGCAATCTCATTGCTGTAACAAGCAATCCACCTACGAAGTAGATTGGACATCATCTCTAGCCCATGAACCAGTCAAGTTACCAAATGGTAAAAAGAGATCGCAATATTTGCGAAGGGTATGGAGAAATAATAGAAACCAGCACCCTCAAGCAAGGCTTATGGGTAATACTATACTAAATATCCTGGATCACTCTCGTAAACGACAGAACCGCCAAGGGATCCCACAAAGGCTCTTCAGGAATCACGCTTTACAAGAGTACAGACTTTCTAACGCTGATTACATTGAATACTTCCTGCAAGAATCTTCAGCTCTTGCAATCAAAATATCACGATAGCATCATACTGTTCAGCTCATTCTAGCCTTAGTTTGAGTCTCACCTCAAACTTAGACCAACAGTTTAGTTAGCATCCTCAAAATTACCATAAAGAATCTGGAGTAGTTCTGTTACCATAGGTAATAATGATGATTCGATTATAATTGATCAGGGCAGCAGAAAGGTAGGACTAATCATGAATGTGCCATTACTATTGCCATTCTATGTCTGTAAAATTACAGAGATACCATTTTCAGTTTCCCAGTCACAAGGACTTTATAATCGTTCAGACATTCGTGATGTTCGAACATGGAAGGTCATGACACTCTAGCTGAACAAGACTGCTACTTGACCTAAAGCTAGGACCCAAGGATAACTTCAGAATTATCACACGATCCACAGTGCAGTGCCGTTATCGAGAACCCTGACCAAGGTAGGCCAGCAATCCTACAGACCGAACACTATTCACCTAGATCAAACTTTGGTAAACCAAGGCAATGCACGCAGTCAATGTTTACTAAAACTTGTATTTTTTTTTTCTTTAAGTTTAGGGACAGCTCTGTACTGACAAGTATCACGAATTCCCCGTTAATCTATGTCTGCACGTGTCCTGTTAAACAAGATCTCAATATTTGTAAAGATTCCCAAGAAATAAAAGAAACCAGATCCCCCACACAAGGGTAATGGGTACAATCACGGATCTCCAGTCCTTCTGTCCTGTAACTAGCACCACCACGGTACCTGTCACTCCGATTGCATAACAAACGGAATGCCTTCAGGAAAGTTTCAGCACTAGTTGCCCAATCATGGTAAATTTACACACCATTGCCATCTTGATTCTTTATTGCAAACCTCGGACTCTGTTGTCTGTGACAACATCCTCATATCCAAAAATCCCATGTCCATATTACACATAGCTACTACTTTACGTCGGGAGTAAATTCTTATCCCGGTATTCCTTGATGCAATTTCACTCTTTTTTTTTTTAAAGAGTTCCAGGTATGCAAATATCTCCATAGTACTAATTATGTTCCACATATCGTAGATATGGAGTGGACATAATTCATATCTGTGGGCATTGATCACTTACCCCAATTCTGATGTCGAGGAGGATTTCACAGGAGCCAATAAAACGTAGCGCACACTTTGCAATGGTCATAATTGACTTTTATTTCTTCAACTCATGACTCGTTTATCACACATCACTTTGTCAGGACCAGCATAATAACCACTAAGTTACAATAGCGACAACTAATTGAACACTGAACGACGACCAAACCAATACTGTGCTACTCAACTGGCGAGCGCCTTATTTATACTCACAACTGTCACCCCACTAATACTTTCACATCGAGACCTGTGTTGCAAGACTACTATTTCAAAATTACCCGACGCTCCGACATATACAAGAAATAAAAATGGTCCCAGAATTGAACCCTGCGGAACTCCCATGGTGACCGCAGATCCTACGGAGATTTTACCATTAATATCAACCCTCTGAATTCTATTATTCAAATAAGATGTCAGAAGATTGAGAGCCCTGTTCCGCACGCCATAGTGGTGTAATTTCCGGACCAGAGTGTCATGATTTACACAGTCAAATGCCTTAGACAAGTCGCAAAAGACGCCAAGAGCATCATGCGACTCTTCCCAGGCCTCAAATATAATTTTCAAAAGATCCACCCCAGCATCGATAGTGGACCGACCCCTCGTAAATCCAAACTGCTTCCTGTGAAGTAAGTTATTGTCGAAATGTCTCAATAGCTGATTAAGAATAATATTTTCGAATAACTTACTCAATGTGGGCAATACCGAAACAGGTCGAAAGTTCGAAGGGTCCGCCATATCACCAGCCTTGAAGAGCGGTATTACTCTACTTTGTTTCATCAAGTCAGGAAATACACCTGTAGCGACGCAACCATTAAAAACCGCCGCTAGGTGGGGTGCAATTACTTCAACAATAGATGATACGTTTTTAACTGAAATTCCCCACAGATCAGCGGTCTTTTTCTGGTTAATACATTTAAATGTCTTTAATATATCTTGCGCACTAATAGGTGTAAAATGAAAAAGTATGTCGCATTGAGGTACATTATGTTTAAGAATGATTATGATCGAACCCGAGACCTCAACATTGCAGTCGCACCGTAATACAACTACGCCATCGAGCCAGTAAATTAACAATTATAATTTTATTTTGTATTTATTCACTTCTGGCTCATAAAAACCATTTACAATACAAACCAGCTTGAAATATCTCGGAAGCAGGAAAGCCAATTTTTGTTGAGTGTGGAAACAGATGTATGTGTAGTGTCTGGTTGTCTAACTTCGCCTTTAATTGATTCACCGAAGTATTCTTCTACTTTTATCTTGTGGTGTAGTATACATATAAGTAGAAGTAAGATGTAAAGCAGTTCTATCAGTATAATAAAGAACCTAATACCATTCACGCGTCTCTATCAATCCTATCCATTACAATCTCTATGAGCTTCAAAACATTCATACCTGGTGCCCTCTTAGGTGTCAGTATGACCGAATTAAATATTATCCTTTACCATTCCACTTGATCCAATATTTATAATACATAGGAAAAATATAATATTATTGAGCCCGTCGGTGTTTGACGTGGGTTAATATTTGGCAACATCCCCAGCCTCCCGCAGGACAACCCGGCCCTCGTCATTTACAGCTAAACCCATCCATTATTTAAATATTTTTTACACTTATCTAATATTTAAATATGTTTTTCTATAAACGTTTTCCCCTTTTGCAATATGTTTTCAGTTTAGCTTGGAATTTACGAATTGAAAAATTTGCCAGAAGCAGTTTTCTCTTAAATACGGTCAAAGAACATTATAATACTGGTTCTGCAAACCCAAAGAGGTTCATTAATTACAACATGTTCTGTTGTGTATGACAGAATGGGATTGTGGTAACTCCTGGGTAACTGGTACAATCATTATTATTCACTAAGCGTATAGTAATAAGTAAGGTAAGTATAAGTAAGGGATGAGCCTAGAATTATCGAGACCTGGATAACTTACAATTAAGTAATTTTGGATTAAATCCTGAAATTCAGCAGTTGTGATACCAGTGTCCACACACTTTGTTCATAATATTTTTAAATATAATTTGTAATTTCTGTATGAAATGGAATGCCACAAATTGTCATTCCACTTAATACCGTCAGCGCCATGCTATAGTAAAGGGCTTTACGCACGGTCCTATAGCATGCTGTACGTCACGGCTCTTTTTTTTTTTTTTTTTTGTGGCCATCTTCGGCGCATTAGGGACGGCTGCGGGCTTACTCCGACTCACGTCTAAGTTGTCGTCCGCAACCGCCCTTGTGGACGTAGCTTACGCACCTCAGAATAATAACTAAAGCCAGTTATTATTCTGAGTTACGCACGATCGTGCGTGCCAGACGGTGCTGCCAGGTATTCAATTATCTATATTTATCTTTACTCTTTGGTCAATGGTATTTATACAGATCTTTAATACTTACATCACACAGATATGATAATATGACAGACTGCCTCGGTGGCGTAGTGGTATTGCGTACCCATTACGAGTACGATTTGCGCGCTGAGGTCCTGGGTTCGAATCCCGGGTCGAGCCAAAAAAATTGTGACTGGGTTTTTCCATCTTAAAATTTACTCAGTCGCAGCTCGGAGTCAGGAAGTTGGCGGTGTGATACCCCCGTGCCTCGGAAAGCACGTAAAGCCGTTGGTCCTGCGCCTGATCTCTCTCCGGTCATGTCGGATTGCCGTCTCACCGGACTATGAGAGTGAAGGAATAGCGAGTGCACCTGTGTATTGCGCACACACTTGTGCACTATAATATCTCCTGCGTACCTGGCTGATCTCCGTTGAGATTGGCCGCCGTGGCCGAAACTGGCTAGGAGGATTTCATTTTTCATTTCATGATAATATGAATGCAGATATTTATTATTCGTAAATAATTTATGAAGATTTAGATATATTTTTCAGTTACGGACTAAAATATTAAGTTTTGTCTTTCGGCACGATGCTCATAGTGACTGGGTAACTTGTTGAATATAACACTATTAAATCTAAAATGTATTTTAAAATAATTGTGTTAGTTTATTAGTGCATTTCTCACAATCCTAAGGCCAAACCTAGCATAACATTGGCCTAACAAGGCTTTTTATTATTATGATTATTTTAGTTGATTTTTTTAACAGAAGAGATAGTAGCCGTACCAGTTGGCAACACTGGTGAGGGATGCACTCACTGGATCGTGCAAGTCCGGCAAGCTAATAATAATATTAATAACTAGCTTTTGCCCACGGCTTCGCCCGCGTTAATAAGCTTTTCCGGGCTAAAAGTACATAAAAACCTTCCCGTTGAATCACTCTATCGATTCAACACATTTATTTGGATAAAGATAAATATTATGACGTTGATACAACTACAAATAATGCATTAATTTCGACCAAATTTGATTACCATATAAACGGTTCTAGTTAGTTAATCTTAGAAGATGGACATATACTGTTGCGGACATTTTTAAAGATCATTTCAAGAGGAATAATTCTTTCATACATACATTTTTGGTGTCTTGAACCGTTTTCGCAGCGCACGCAATGGAAGCCCTCAAGGATGAATAATTTTCCCCGTTGTTTTCATATTTTCCATTATTTCTTCGCTCCTAATAGTTGCATCGTGATGTTATATAGCCTAAAACCTTCCTCGATAAATGGTCTATTCAAGACAAAAAGAATTTTTCAATTCGAACCAGTAGTTCCTGAGATTAGCGCGTTCAAACAAACAAACAAACAAACAAACGAACAAACTCTTCTGCTTTATAATATTAGTATAGATTGACGTACGTAGAGGCTATTCACGGTCGTTTTGCATCGTGCATCGTGCATGACCTTGGTTGGCTCTACGTCAAGATGGACCGTGCGTAAGGCGCTTAAAAGTAGAATGACTTGACAGTGTCTTTGAAATAATTATCCACAGCCGCGCGGTACGTAAACACGCGATAGAACTGCCCGTCTGCAGTATTTTAATTTAATTTAAGATACTTTAGTTTCTTTCTAGTTTTGAGATTGTAAAAAATATTATTTCAAAATGAAATTCTTTGTTTCAAAATAACTGCCTCGGTGGCGTAGTTGTATTACAGTACGACTGCAAAGCTGAGGTCTCGGGTTCGATTCCCGGGTCGGGCAAAGTGATATTGAGTTTTTCTATTCAGTATCAGCCCGGAGTCTGGACTTTGTGCCCGATATGGCGATAAGCTCGGCCCCTATCACATCATGGGACGGAATAACGGCGAAAAGTGGGTGCACTAGTTGCGCCTCTGCCTACCCCTTCGGGGATAACAGGCGTGAGTGTGTGTGTGTGTGTGCGTGAAATTCTTTGTGAATGAAATAAGAAGTGTTCAATTAAAATACACGTTGAGTGTTTTGATTAGCAGATTTAATAAAAGAAAATCCTTTATAAATTTGAGACAGATGGCGATGAAATGGCGATAGGCTCGCCCCCTATCACATCATGGGACGGAATAATGGCGAAAAGTGGGTGCACTAGTTGCGCCTCTGCCTACCCCTTCGGGGATAAAAGGCGTGAGTGTATATGTATGTATGTATGTATGTAAATTTGAGACAGAAAAATATTTGCGCCTCAACTGAGACGCATGAAAAGCTTATTATTGTAAAATAATATATAATAGTATAAAAATCCGCATCCGGATAAAAAGTTTAATTAAATATACTTTTGGGAAACATCGGCAAGAATTAAAGGAACCAAAAAAGCACAATATCGTCTATAATTGTTCTTTGCCATTTTAAGTAAGTACTTGTACTAACTTACTTCAAATATTCACAAAATGCACGCTTACTGCTTACAAAACCATCACACCGTTCGTTCATCACTGCGGCGCACTCGCGACTGTTTGTGTATGTAGGCATCACTCGCGTTCCGACCGTTTGTATGAAGATATTCTGCTGTGTAGTAGAATATCTGTTATTATTTAGATTGTGGTCATGATGATTCAAGTTTTACTTTGAACAAATTTAAAGTCAACTTTGTAAATTTGAAATTACGACTTACTAATTTAAAGTTTGTTGCTGTAGGGCGGAGGCCTAAGAAAACTCACTTTATACTTTAATGCGTATTTTGTTAAAGACTGACGTATAGAGTTACAAGCCCTTAGGTTTTATTTAACATAGATTTCATCGTAGTTGCCAAGACAAAACCCTTCTATTTATAATCCAAGATTTTAGGACTCGAAGAGTTATATATTTTGGCTATATTATAAAAATCTAGTGCTTTTGAAATGACTTGGGCAGCCATTTTATAGGTATGTGAAAGGGTGGCAATTAGTGGCAATTCTGCACAATTTGATCACATCCCTCGATATGTCCACATATTAAATTTTTCAACCCTTGATGAAACAACTAACATGACTCCCTTTTTTTCGCGGTGTATATACGCGTTATCACTACCACCAACACTTTTTTTTTACGCGGAGAAAGTGACTTATTACTACCGCCCAGCGTTCAAGGGGAACGATTGAGCGGTTATGTTGGGTTCAACGTGCCTTACGACCTGACGTTGAGCCGCCCGGAGAGATGGAAAACGTCGGGCGACCGCCGGGCCGAGTCCCTGACCTATATACAACGCACGGCATACCAACCAAAACTCCGCGGTGGCCATCTTTGGCGCATTAGGGCTTCCTCCGACTCACGTCTAAGTTGTCGTCCGCAACCGTCCCTACCACCACTGGAGGGTGAGTGGAACGGTTATGTTGGTTTCACCGGTCTACTGCCCAATGTCGACCCTCGGGAGAATAGCATCAACCCTGCCCCAGATAAGGTGCAGATACCTCGCAGCATTGAACCCAGACTTAGCCTGGTACAAAATAGAATTACCTGTTATGTAGGTATATTGCAGGTCTATCATTCTGGTCAAGCTAATAACTAGAAAGATAAAATACATGGGTGTTGTCTTTTACAAAGTATGTGAAGGCTTTTAAAATGACATATTGGATGTATCATTGCTGTATTAGGGTGCCTTTCGACCAGAGATGTGCTACGCTATGTTCCTATGGATGCGTTCGATAGCCACCAATCATAATCATTGGTCAACATAGCATAGCACTAGTGGAAACGGGTTTAACTAAGTAATGTTTTTTATATGGATAGATGCGTGCTGTGGATGCGTACTATGAATGGTGGCGAGTGGTGTATGCACAGCTATGTATCTCGTGGCGGCACATCTTCATGATAAATCTTACTCGCTCTGCTACGTAACGTAGCATTATTGGAAACTGTCACATAGTTTCGTAGCGTAGCTTTCATATCCTCGCATCATAGCTGTATAGCGCATCTCTGGTGGAAAGACACGCGTACGTGGAAAGGGGATCCGTTGCCATGGTAACTTATTCATGTAAAGTTCTACTCGATTTGCTTTGTGGAAGCACAGCACGCGTGTTGGATTTTACGATTTATAAGTCGATATATTTGATGATTATTAGCTGAAGGTATTGCTATTTAATTTATGAATTACGAAATTACAAATCGGTTTCATACGAAACGTTTGGCAATGCTGCTATTTCACAATGTTTTTAATAGAACGGCAATTAATAAGTGGATCGATGATCTCCGTTCATAAACACCTAAGTATAATTAATGAAGAGATGCATTACCTCCCTCAAAGGAAAAGAATACAGATTAAAAGGGTTTGTTTAGGCATTTACAAACCTCTTGATACATAGGCAGTGAATGGTACTTTACATTCTTGTATGAGACAGTCGTGCTCCCAGGTCGAGCCAGCCTTTTCGTGCCGTAAAACATAACCTATATATTTACAGTGTGACTACCACTTTTACACAACGTGATTCTTTTTTATTGCATCGATTGACGAGACGAGCATGCCGTTCCTGATGGTAAGCGGTATACGACCATCCATAAACAGTAAAAACACCATCCAGCACCTCGAGATACAAAGTACTGTGTGGCATCCCACTGCGCTCGGCGTCCTGAGACATAAGATGTTAAGTCTCATTATATCCTGTAGTTACACTGGCTACAATGTCCTTGAAACCGAAACACAACAGTGCATGCACACTGCTGCTTGGCGGTAGAAATAGAAATTACGGTTGTACCCACCCAGACGGACTTTCACATACGAGAGACTATCACCAGTAAGATTTGATTTGTGATTTTAAGATTATAATGTGGGGTACAGATAGAGTGGTACTTACGAGAGATACCGCCGCGCAAGCCGACACAACTATGCCGGCCTGTTTAACAGACTCAGGGTGATGCCAGAACGTGACTCACCTACATGGGTAACTATGTTGAGTTGTACACCTTGTTTACGATGGTACTCATCCAGAAGGAAACATAATATAGGTACCACCAGTATCGATCGGTCTGATCGAACCAACTCATCTATAAACAAAAACTCTTTACGAATAGTGACTAATTTTCTATCAAAATTACGCGATTTACATAAACAAATGTCCGACCAGATCCAAACTTACAACTAAAAAGACGAATGTACAATGCAACTTTCGACGCGAAGTACTTAACGACTGCACAGTGGAAACTGCAAAATAACTTTGGCAGTTGTAGGAAGCCGTAAAGTATGCATTAGCGGTGTAGAGTGCACAGTGAGACAAGCGATATGTTTTCCTGGCCTGTAAAATGCGTCTTGTACTGAAAAGATATACTTCGTTATGCTCACATCATTGGATAGATAGAAAATAAGTGTTAGATTTAACCCTTGAGTCCGTGAAATAAAAGTTGGGGAACGCCATTTAATTAGTAACCTCAGCAATTTATATACATGTCGGGGTAACTACCGACATAGGTATACGTGGGCACACTTAAAACACACAATGAACGTAATCTCTGCAACTCCCGGTTTATTGGCCGTTCATTACGTAGTTTAATGTTCAGAACACAATCACTATGTCAGGATCTACTAGAAACTCACTTATTACTTACTACCTTGAAAACTTATCAAAAAATAACATAGTTACCACCTATCACTTAAGTTAACACTGCACTTGACTAGTCTCGCTCCATGGCGAGTTAAACAATGTCGATCTGATCTACGGACTACGACTAAAATAAGACTGCGTCATTTCAATGGCAAGGCACCCTATTTATACTCGCAACTGTCATTCCCACTAACTTGTTGTTTCATACTACCTGTCGTTTATATGTCCAAATACCGACATTAAGATTAATAAACATCATACACCCGACATATATCATATATTTTTCATTTTACGAGAGGCAAGTGGTACCCTCCCTGTTTTACAAACGATTTTGTCTGTGTGGGATTAAATCCCCGTCCCTCGCTGGGATTAGCGTCCGATGCTACAAAAACCGGATCAATTCTGTGACAGCTTATAAGTTCTATTTTTATATAATCCAATTAATTTATTGGTATCTACGTTAAAACATCGAATGTTGTCTGAAATGAGTTAAATTTATTCGAACACATAAAATGTTATACATAATGTAGATTCTGTCAATATTAACTCTACCACCAGTTCGGAAAGCAGTTCTCACTAGAGAAGAACGCGCAAGAAACTAGTGTTGTCAACGGTCTATTTTAGTAAACACTAGCCGACCCGGTAAATTTCGTACCGCTTTTTTTTTTTCCAGTCGCGAACTAAGGAAATGTAGCACTTCCGGTATATTCAAATCTGTTGGATTTCAATAATAGAAACTGATTAACTCTTTAATTAAAAAATACCGGAAATGTTACACATTGTGTACTTAGTGACAAGAAATGAGACAAAATCTTCCGTTAACAATATAAGAATCGCAAGTCGAACCAGATGTGTTTGGCTCGAAAACAAGTAAGGTCGCATGATAAGAGAGAGGCGTATACCCAGCAGTGGGACACTACAGGTTGTGGATGATGATGATGAATTACAAATAGATAATTCGTTCATAACTATTGTAATGCCTGACAGGTATTTTGATGCCTCACTGGTGGTATTTTCCTAGCAATAACAAAAAATAAATAATAGATTAGGGGAGCCAATTCTGCTGCTTTTAAATTTAGAATTTTACTCTATTTATTTAACTGTTTATTTTTTCATATGTAGAAACTGGAACAGTTCTTATAACGATTTAGGTATTTATTTTATAATAATAACATAGTTGATTGACACGATAGATTACAGAAGTACGGTTACAAATGCGGCAAAATGGTTTAATTAGACAACAAATTACTAGTGAAACTACTGGTTTCTATGAATTTTTATGAAAATAATTCCGGGCAACACACTCTACGGCCGAGCGCAGCACCTCTGGTGACGGGGGTTCCAGGTGCTCACTCTATCAACAACAATCTTGTTCATTTCGAATAATTCAGCAAATACACGAGAGTGAGTGAAGCAATGTTAAATACATGGTTTTTATTTGTTTCGAAAGAGTCATCAAATGAAATGTTAGTTCGAAGTAGTGTAATTTTAAATTAGGCGCATTATTATTCGTATATACATAATTATTTTCTATAAAGATAGGTAGCAAGAGAATCCAATCCCTTTTAACCTTGCCTATCAGTAACAATAACGTCACTTACAACGACCCCATCCACAGAATGTGTAGATCATATAATGATCTTAGCAAGGATCTAGACTTGTTCTCTATGACATATCACACGTATCTAGCAACATGTAAAAACAGACTTATAATAAATGTAAAAAAATAAATAAAAATAAATAATAATATACAAATAAATAATTAAAACTAAAATATCAAATTAATGATACCTACTCTGTAACTAATATTCCTGTATTAAAGTATAAGTTGTGTTGTTTCATTTAACTCACTCAATTCATTTAACTTTCTAATTTAATTAATGCAATTATTGTAATCACACACTGTCTTTGTCTATTTGCATACTTTTTTCCTAACGAATGCTGTGCGTAGTTGTAGTAAGGACACAAATTTACATTTAATTCTTATTATTTACTGTACTGTTGATGCATATTGATTTGTGTTCTGTAACTGTGCCTATTTAAATAAATAAATAAATAAATTATTAGAGATGTCACATTAACTAAATTTAGTTGGATTATCTGACGTAATGGGAAAACCAATGGAAACGAGCGCGACCTGCAGCCATGGTATGTGCTTGTAGTCTTTCTCGGAATTGAAACGGTCGCAGTTGCAGGCAATAATGGGGTCTGCGGCTCGTCTCGGACTTGTACCTTGAACGAGCAGGTCGACAATAGTGGTGTTAAATTTGTCATAGAGAACACCAAGCTAAGGGAAAACCTATGCTGAGTTATTTCTTGCCCTAAGTAAGATTTCCGTCGTCCAATATCCAACCCTTTCATGCAAAGTTTCTATTCCCCAAATTTCGGCAACACTAGCCTTAAAAAAACAATAAGAAGATAATATACAACATTGTTTCTTGATTTAAGTGAAAACTGGAGTTCCATAATCAACTCCTAACATTACCTCCCTATTCCTCCCAAATATCCCACTCACGCTTTAACTTTCACTTTGATGACCCACTTTTTCGTGTTTTATGATCTCTATAAAATCGTTCAGCGTTCGGAGTAAAATACCAAATTCATTTATTTGGATAGTGCCTTTAAATTTTTGATACAATTGCGAGTAAATTGCTCTCGCAATCGGATTACTCAGGCATTCAACTCGTTTTGTTAGGATTTGGTGGGATTGTGATATTTCATAGTGGCTTTTAAATGAAGCGCTTGTAAAGATTTGATACCCTATAATTTTATTTTCTCACTAGCTTTTGCCCGCGGCTCCGCCCGCTGTAAAAAGTTTTTCCGGGATAAAAGTCCCGCTTTATATTTTCCCGGGATAAAAAGTAGCCTATGTGTCAATCCAGGATATGATCTACCCGTGTGCCAAATTTCATCGAAATCCGTTCAGTAGTTTTTGCGTGAAAGAGTAACAAACATCCATACATCCAAACATCCATACATTCTTACTAATTTTCGCCTTTATAATATTAGTAGGAGTAGGATATAAAGTTTACCTTGTATTCAAGTTGTTAAATCTTATAATCCTTCATGTAATTATTGGTTTTTCCTATTTGATATTAATGTATTGTGAACGATATTCCAAGCGGTATGAAGAAGCAGTTAGGCTTGCGGTAAAATCAACGTTGTCCTCGAGATATACAACATCTCTCACAAGTTATTATCAATGAGTAACATCAAAAGCCTAATTTTTTCTTACCAATTGAACATTTTAAAATTCAAGGTACAAAATATCGCTTATCGCTCCACTATGCCCGCACCCTTACGGTTCGCAGAGTCGTGTCCGTTGAAACAGTTGGAAGGACGAAGTTTGCCAAATAAAAACTCGTTACTCCACTCCTTGGAGGGCAGTTTGGATAAATACCCTCTCGTGATAGCCCGACGGTTATAATCAATCCTAATATATACGGTCTCTATGGGTCGGCAGAATGTTTAAACGACTCTGTCGTCTTCATCTTAATGATGATGAACAGCTTTTGGTTTTAGGAAAGGAAGGATTGCATTTTTTTATTCATGCCAACGTGGCTTCACTTTCACCTGATGTTATGTGATGCGAAGCCCTTAGGTATTGTCGACGAGCAAGGAATTGTGTACCTATTGATGATCATCATAATTATGCCGAATAATTGTTTCTTCACTTATCGCTTACAGGACCTTAATTTAAAAGTATGGTGGTTCCAAGATCAAGCATGCGTGTCCATTGGTACCTGTGTAGCCTTTAAGGCGATAGAGTGCAGATTCGGAAAAATGAAGAAGAGGTAATTCATTCACACGACTAAATCCCATAATAAAATAAATCTATTTCACCTGCTTACTTAAAAATCTTCGGATCTTATTTTGCCTCAGAAACCAAGGTTACCTTACGGGTCAGTTAACTAAATTAAGCGGCACGGTGGAAATGAAAACGACTCTCAGAGATATTATCCACAGTAATATTATTTCTGATGTCTAACACGGATGATGCCGCAAGTGAGGCTCGTCTCCAAACCTTATATACGAACAAAGTGCCAGAGGCAATCTCTTTGTTTGCCGAGATCGCAGATGTTCCTTATGTTAACTCATTTAAGTATAATTGATAATTACTATCGGTTCATTGTGTTCGCCTTTAATTATTGTGTTTGGGGATGTCTGAATGTGACTGTCTTTTACTGGAAGATATAAATCAAGTAGCATTACTTAATATGAAATTAAATAAAGACAGGCATGCTCACAACAGAACTTAAGAAGAGTTATTAGTATACATATAGTTCACCCACTCTACACCTCGTGATATGATAAGGAACATACTTAATGCTACATCGAGCGCTAAATTATTACCATCGCTGGTAGCAAAATTGCTTTTAAAATGAATAACCCATATAATAATTTTCTACTGGCCAACCTGGTATCAAATTTTAGTATAAATCCAATGAGGTGACACTAAGATTGAGGTACAAGAACAACCCATAGAAGCTGAGCTTATGACAGCCGCAGTGGTTTATATCCGATTATGTGCAGACGGGCCAATAACTAGTATTGCACCTAACGATCAATCCACATCCGTGCCACGTCCGGGAACACCAGTGTGGAATATAAGAACAGTGTATGTTCTTCGAGACTAGCCTACCCTGGCCTTTGATTAGGGTAGAGCCAGTTGGGGTAGCAATAAAGATCTCTTTCAACAAACTCGTAAGCTACGTAGGTAGTATACTGCTCGTGCCTGCAATTGTTTTTTGCATAACGCATTTGACATTTTGGCGACCCTGAGATCTAGTAATCTCTCCATTAATGCAAGCAATGATTAACATTTAATTTTCGATAGGTATCGTTATTTTTTTATTTAGCTAGAAGTTTTTTTTTAATTGAAGGCATGACAAAGTGGCTTCACTGCATCTGATGGTAAATGTAGTGAAGCCCAAAAAGTAATGTCGACCGGCAAGAGATAAACATCCCTGGTCGGTCGGCACAGTTATGCCGGCCTGCTTAATTGCTTCTTCACGCCGCGCTTGAAGGACCCTAAGGTAGTCACTTCACCGTCTGTATTCGGTTTCTTCCTTATGTATTTTCCCTATCACCCTCAAATGGTTATATTCAACGATAGATTAAATCACAATAACAAACAGATTGTATTTGACAATAGCTACCTACGTTCATAGCCGTAGCCATTTTTTAACAGGGCAGCTGCTCTCCTCTGCCCCTCTCTGGATACGGCCATATCTACGTTATTACGCGACACTAAGGCAAGCTTGTCTCAATAAGAGTGACGGTAGCCTAGTAACACTGGTGACAACCTCGTTGGGAGTAAAACGGAATGCCGAGACGGAAGTACGCCAGTTCAAAATCCAAGGGCACGCTCCTCTAAATTTTTTGAAAAGTTATGTGTGTATTTTTTGTGAATCATCGCTTGCTTTACCTGCAACGAAGGTCTACGTTATGAATTTCGAATACCCTCCTAACACCCTCTCGGTTACAAAGGAGGCCC
Organism: Lapara coniferarum; assembly: GCA_949316025.1. Classification (NCBI taxonomy): domain Eukaryota; kingdom Metazoa; phylum Arthropoda; class Insecta; order Lepidoptera; family Sphingidae; genus Lapara; species Lapara coniferarum. Next base: position 1,253,551 of record OX438922.1, read on the forward strand.
ATTTCCAGTAGTAGGGCAGTATATAATATAAGGCTGGTATTCACATATATAAGGCAGGCTTTAGGTAAGGATTCATAATGACTATTTTCGAATTGTCAGAATTGCATGTTCGAGGGTTGAATTCGAGGACATATAATGAATATTTAATTTCGGTTGGGCATGTAGTTAGTTACTAACGTTTTCAATCTGTGTTATTTCGGTTTTAAAATTAATAGCTTATGAACGATAGTACGTTTGCGTTTAATTGTTATTATGTTGCTTTAAGTGTATTATTTTCTTTATGTAGCATAATAGTTTATTGCAGCTGCTGATTGCTAAAAGGTGTTTCCCCAGGTGAAGCTGAAAGCTAAAGCTCGTGTTTTTAGATAACTAATTTAAAAATACGAGCTCAACTGATCTAGTAGTGTTCGAGCATAATTATATACAGATTAACATTATTCACGATTATATTATCCTTACAACAATATATTATATAAAAGCGAAAGGGCACTCGCTCATCACAAAATCTCAGAAACTACAAGTGCTAGGAGTTTTAAATTTTGCATGGAGGTTCCTTTTAAGACGTAGCTGCTCAATAATACGGGGTTTTGCGAAATTCAGCCCCTAAGGAGCAAAAGGTGGACACGGTACGGTGTTTCGGGGGCTTCTGAGCCCCCGCAACAGGAAAAAGGACCGCAATAGCGGTACGTGCAGGGGCGGTTGCGGACGACAACTTAGACGTGAGTCGGAGGAAGCCCGCAGCCGTCCCTAATGCGCCGAAGATGGCAGTATAAAAAAAAAAAAAAAAAAAAAAGCCCCTAAGGAGATAAAAGGGGTGGCAAAGTGAGTACGCGATAAACTCAAAAACTGCCAAACCGATTTGGATGAAATTTGGCATGGAGATAGTTCGAGACCTTGGAAAGGTTTTAGGCTACTTTTTATCCCGGAAAAATGTATAGCGGAATTTTTATCCAGAAAAAAACTCTTACGTGCGGGCGAAGCCACAGACAATAGCTAGTATTATTATAAAACAAAGGCCACGTCTGTCTATTGGTCTAAATGCGATAAACTCAAAAAATACCTAACGGATTTCCATTAAATGTGGTATGGAGATATTATGAAACGCTGGAAAGGACTTGAGCTACTTTTTATCCCGAAAAACTTTCATGCGGGAGAAGCCACGAGCAAAAGCTAATGTATAGATATTTCGAACCACCTTTACATTTTTATTTCGAAAATTTAATTGGGTCACATTAATTCTACCTTCTAGGTATTAACTAAAGCTTTGTCGCGTGACTAAAATTCACCGAAATTTTAACCGTTCTTTTTTATCGGATTAAACAAAATTTATACGGGATGAAATTTGACTATGTATTTTTTAAAATCTATCAAAAAAGCACGTAACTCTTTTAATGGTAAGCTCTGGTGCCGCCCATGATCGAGATAACACCACCCACAACTGCAAATTGGAAAAAAAAGCTACAGATTTAAACATGATAAGTATCATGATGTTTAGTGATTACATCGACTGTAATGACAATCCAAAACGGAACTGCGCCTACGAATTCGCATTTACGCATGGGGGTAAATGCCGTGGCCGTAAGTCGTGGTTCTTATCCAGAATTTTGGTATAATATGTCTAGCTATGGTCTACTAATATAAAAAGTTGTTTTTCAAAGGAACTTTTATATGACTGCCTCGGTGGCTAGTTTGCAATACGGTACGACTGTAATGCTAAGGACTCTGGTTCGACCTCAAGGGAAAGTGATATTGGATTTTTATATGCAGTATTAGCTCGGAGTCTGGAATTTGTATACGACATGGCAATAAGCTCACCCCCTATCACATCATAGGACGGAATACGTACGGCGGTAAGTATGCAGTATGCATTAGTTGCGCCTTTGTTTACCCCTTCAGGAATAAAATTTGTGAGTGTATACTTTTATATATTGTATGTGAGAACAAACAGTTTTAATTAGAACACACAGACGATTCCTGATAAATATTATCAAGTTTAATCAAATCAAGTTCCAAACAACCTTTAAATTTTACAGCACGATACATGCACAATACGTTCCTGAAGTTGAGTTTGCAAACCATTACAAACTTACACAAACATCGCCCGTAGAGTCCGGTTAAGCGAGTCTCAAAGCAATATTGACAAGTTAAACACATAACAAACTTGCTCGCGTCATTTCCAAGTAACACGGCGACGGACTGGCGCATGGCGTGTCAAGCTGCCAATCAGCCAGGGTCTGCAGGGTCAGGGGGAGCTCTATTGTGTGCTGCTCGGACATCGGCTCTTTGACTTGTGGTACAAAAATTTTGTCAATTACTGCTGGTTATCCTGGAATGAAGACTGATGTTGAATTTCGTTTAATAGACTATGTATTCTTGTTGTAACATTAGGTGGTAAACGAGCAAGTGTGTCATGTAATGTGAAGTAATCTCTACTGCCAATAAATAGACCAATATTAGAAGAATCATGCATATGCTGCTATCTTAAAGGGTAGGGATGGGGTAGGAAAATGTTAAATCTCTAAAATATGTCATTCATCATACGAGCGCGTCACTAGTTGCGCTTGCAGCGTTAGCCGCAGATAGGTAGTGTGTAGAGAGAGAAAGAAAGACTCAGGGTTTAGGTTCGTGGTACGAGCTTTATTTTGCACCTCCGCGTTACACTCGGTACGTATTGCTGATGGAATGCAAACGAGTCACTGGCCTGCGGGGACTCCGACTCAGGCGAACGGCACGACGCTGATGCACGTGGCTGGCTCTGGCGACAGCTCGCCGGGCAGGTGGTATGGCCACGTGGTCGGCGCAGCGGTGGTGAGGTGGTCGGGCCAGTGCACCCGACTGCGATGGTGGTGGTGAGCACGTGGCGGGGCAGCTCCTGCGACGTTGCCGGTGCGCACGTGGTCGGGGTCAGCACCCGCGATCGACGATGGTGCGCGCGTGGCGGAGCAGCTTCCGTGATGCCGGTGGTGCGCACTGAGATAGCACTCCGTGCAAGGAAGACGGCGTCAACGCCGTACCGTAGAACCTGTAATTAGATACCCAGCGGGTCGGAATGCAAGCTAGGCTTGTATTCCGCGCCAGTGACTCGTGACAGCTCACGAGCCCAGGTACAAATAATACACTGGTAACGGTTAGTAGGGATTAATTGGCACACTCACCCCAGCGGGAACAAAGGTATGCGTGGCAGCACGTAGTTAGATAAGTAGTGGTGCTTTTTTTTTTTTTTTATATGGCCATCTTCGGCTCATTAGGGACGGCTGCGGGCTTCCTCCGACTCACGTCTAAGTTGTCGTCCGCAACCGCCCCTGCTCGTCCGCAACCGCCCCTGCAAGTAGTGGTGCTACGGCGAAGACGATTGAAAAAAAAAGGCCGCATGACAGTGCACGCTTATTTATACGGTCGCCATTCCGACGTACGTCAAACGAATGACAACTCATTAATCAACCAATACGCACCTATAAGGGTTTCGATTGGTAGTTGAAACCATAGACGTTTATAGAGTGTAAACGTTCCATGCAACGTTACACGCTTCTGCCTACCCCTTCGGAGATAAAAGGCGTGAGTATGTGTGTGTGTTTTTCATACGAACACAGCTCTAACCGCATACGATGATTTTCTATGAGACAGTCGTAGTAGTCCGGCGAAGTCGGCCCATACGTACTGAAATCAAACATGTCTTAAAAGGGTAGCCTTAATAATTTAACCCTATTACACTTTCAGGTTTTGCCATGGCACGCGTTGCCAAAAATGTTGCAGCAACAATTTGGCTCAGTTTCATTCAATGTTTAGGGCATCCTACCTCTGGAGAATTGTCTTCGACGATTCATGAGAGTCTCTACATCGGTCCTAATTGCAAGAACACGCTGGATGCAGACCGCTTTTGACAGGTCCGTCTGGAAATATTTAGGGGAGGCTTATATTCGGCAGTGGACTTCTTGTAGGTGATAACGAGGATACGTCCTAATTTAAATTAATTACAAATCGCTTTAATCTCGTAGCTCGCGTACCTTGTCGACTGCATACTTCGCTAATGAACCGTGACTTCCCACAAACTACCATTATTCTACTAATTTCAGTATACTAAGGACTCACCGCGAATATCTCTTCAACTTATTTTGTGTTTATCTTGCTATCGCCACATTTACTTACAACATACTTGGGCTATGTATTGAGGTCTTGAGTTCTATTCCTAGGTAAAGTAACTAAACATTGTGTGAGTTTTTGATGCATAAGCACCTACCAAGTAGCATGGGATTAGGATTTATGAACGACATAGGGGTTAACTCGTCCTTTACCACACCACAACTTAAACAAGCGACTGCATCTGTTGCCTAGTTACATTGCGGTGCGACTGCCGCGTTGAAGTCTCGGGTTTGAATCCTGGGTCGGGCAAAGTGATATTGGGATTATCTATTCAGTGTAAGCCCAGAGTCTAGATTTTGTATCCGATATGGTAATGTGCTCGCCCCCTCCTCACATCATGAGACGGACTATACAAGGCGAAAAGTGGTTGCACACGCCACGCCTCTGCCTACCTCCTCGGGGATATAAAAGGCGTGCATTTTTGTGTGTGTGGGTGTAAACTAAACAAGCATGTATGAAGTATATACACATATATCTACCTCAGCATGTAAAATCCGTGATCTTATATCTTAATTTATTTCGCAAGCTGATATCTCAGAGAGTCAATAGATGTGACGCCACCCCGCTAGACGCTCGAGTGCTTTGATATCGGAAGTTAAGCGATTAGCTAAAGAGCGTCTCACGAGGACTGCTTCGCCTGCAGCGAATTATGAGTTAAGATCGAATTACCTTCTTTTAACGTTTTAATTTCGAACTATTATAAAATCGGCTGCTTTTCCACTAGAAATGTGCTGTATTAGGCTTCTCGCTAGACCAAAATCATAGCATAGCTATGTATTCATTATTTATTTATACTGCTGCTTTAAAGCTATAAGGCCCAAGCGATACTATTGAAGGTTTTTATAGTTAAGGTTCACCGCCAAGCAGCAGTGTACATGCACTGTTGTGTTTCGGTTTGAAAGGCATTGTAACCAGTGTAACTACAGGGCATAGTGAGACTTAACATCTGATAAGGCTCACACTCCCTCAAACTTTAGCAGCTATAACAGCAATTATTAACACCTCAATTAAATCTAACACATTTCCCAGTCTTTGGCGTTCTGCTATCGTGAGACCGCTACCCAAGAACAACAGCCCTCAAAATTTTAAAGACTTGCGGCCCATAAGCATCCTCCCATGTCTATCTAAAATTCTGGAACGGGTTGTATATATACAAGTTACGGAATATCTGGAAAGCTACAACCTTCTTCCGGATCGCCAGTCAGGTTTTAGGCAGGGGCGTGGTACTACTACCGCCTTGTTAGACGTAATGGGTAATATTCTTGAGGCGCGGGACCGGGGAGAGGGGACCATTCTCACACTGCTCGACTTCTCGCGAGCGTTTGATAGTATTAACATCAATTTATTACTATCAAAACTGCGCTACTATGGGTTTGAACAAGCAACTATAAAGTGGTTTCACAGTTACCTGATCCACCGTTCGCAATATGTAGAAATACAGAAAGAGGACGGCACTTCAGTGTTTTCTTCTCCCCAACCTGTGACGCGAGGAATTCCCCAGGGATCGATTCTAGGCCCGTTATTATTCATTATATATAGTGCAGACATTACAAATTGTATGGATTATTGTAAATATCACATGTATGCAGATGACATCCAGTTATACAAGTCATTTAAGTATGATGATATGGAAACATCAATCCAACAAATTAATGATGAGCTGAGTAGAATTCTATCTTGGTCAGACCATAACACCTTGGTTTTGAATCCCGCAAAATCTAAATTTTTAGTCTTGGGAAGTAAAGCACAAATTAGTCGCATATTGTCGGCTGCGCCACAAATAAAAATTGGAGGGGAAAATCTTGATAGGGTGGATACAGCGCGTAACCTGGGACTAATTATCGACCCGGAACTTCACTTCGAGGCGTACATAAATAACGTTATTAAGAACTGTTTTTATAGGCTTAAATTATTATACCGCTTTAGACAGTACTTCAGTATCGATCTAAGAAAGAGGCTTGTTGATAGTCTAGTTCTTTCAAGGTTGAATTACTGTGATTCAGTATATGGCCCATGCTTACTATCGCGGACTGACAAATTGATACAGCGGGTGCAGAATGCGTGCGCGAGATTCTGTTTTGATATTCCCAGTCGTAGCCATATCACACCTTTTTTAAATGAGGCTAATATTCTCAAAATGGCAGCCAGAAGGGAAGTACACATGGCCAGTTTACTATTTGGTGTCATAAAGACTAAAAAGCCTATGTACCTCTTTGATAAATTAGAGTGGAGGGAAGATAACTTTTCATATGGCACCCGTTCCACTTCGAAACCATTATCGATACCTCGTTACCGGACTACGGCATTTAGGGGGTCCTTTAAATATGCCGCTACTCGCTGCTGGAACAATATACCACCGCCATGTCGATCTAAAAACAATAAAATTACATTTAAATTTCATTTTAAGCGTTATTTACTGCAGGCCCAAAAGCAACAGTTTTAGTACTATTGTTTTAAATCACTTACCTTTATTGTATAGATCACATGGTGATTTGGTGGTTTATTGTTACTACCCGTTGTCCAGTTGAGGTTTTATCATTAACTCGTATTCCGTTTCCATAACCTGTTAATTATTGTCATTGTAGTGACCAACACAAGCTATTTTTAGTAAAAGAAACGTTTGTGCGTTCTGTTTATATTGTTCAGTAGCGTGTGTATAAGTTAAATATTGTTATGTTTGTTTGAATATGGTATTGTTTATTATTATTTGTAAGTTTTTAAATTTGTTTTTATGGTTTACCGACTTGATGTCTGTCAACGTCATATGGGCATCCCATTGAAAACCAGCGCTGCGGTACTACACTGGTGGTGCCGTGGCAATTAGCTGAATGGGAGGCCCATTGTTGGTGCAATAATTGCTGTTTTTTTTTTTTTTTTAACTTTACATTTTATAATATTTATTGTTTTTGTTTTCCGTTTGCAATGATTGTACCAATAATAAATTTTTCTTTCTTTCTTTCTTTCTTTCTTTATGTCTCAGGAATACGAGCGCAGTGTAATGCCACACTACTGTACTTTGTAACTCAACGTGCTGGATGGTGTTGCTACTGTTTATGGGTGGTCGTATTGCTTACCATCAGGCAAACGGCTTGCTCGTCTCGTCATTCAATGCCATAAAAAAATGTTGCGGTTCTTATAGAATTATATAAATTATAATTAGTAAATAAAGAATCAACTTTGAAGGTACGTGCTGTAGGCAGGTGCGTCGCTGGATGGTAAGTGATGACCACCGCCCTTGGATTAATTATAGTAACATTATTAATAGTATGATTACAAGGATTAAATACATTATATTACTAGGTTATGCTCGCGGCTTCGCCCGCGTGGAAAAGTTTTTCCGGGATATAAGTCTTGCCATATATTTTCCAATTCCATTTTTTGTATAAGCCTGTATGTTAATCCAGGATATGATCAACCGATGTGCCAAATTTCATTGAAATCCGTTATGTAGTTTCGAAGATATGCAGTAATGAACAAACAGAAAAACAGACAGAAAAGAAATATAAAAATCGCTGACTTACTTTCCATTACTCTTCTTTAGTCGCCTTTCTTTGTTTCTTTAAATGTACAGACATACCGATTCTACTGCTTTATTATATGTATAGATTTCGCGCTGACTGCGCCGCGGGCGTTGAGTCTCTGCCAATATACAGTTATACCTTTATTGCTACTGATAATGTTTTAATAACAAATAAGCGAATAACGTGATAATCATGTTGCATTTATGGTATTAATAGCAGGCCAACTCCCCCAGTCAAAATAACGTTATATAAACCCAAAGCTTTAAAAGGATCGCGTTGATCTCATATTTGAGTGGGAAACTGGCATGTGAAAAACAACAAAAAATAATAATAAGAGTTTTATATTCTGACTGTACATGAAACATATTAATAGGTATGTCATGTACAAATGTCAAATACGAGACGTTAAAGCATGAATGATACAAACAAAAATCATAGATCGAGTTAAGTTTACGCGATCGGGATTTTAGTTAAAAAAATATATTTATTTGTTAGAAGTACAATGTTTATTAACTAACAGCTAATACAAAACTGATTTTATTACATAAAACATTAATCGATCAATAATTGTGAAATTGATGCATCGACACAATAACTATGACTCAGGTTCTTATTTAGGCTGCAACGTCGGCAAGAAGGGGCTATGCGGTGGTAACTATCGTACAAACATATTATTATGTGGGACCATCGATTTCTCCTTCCATGCGATATAGTATAATGTTTTAAAATTTGTCCGATATTGCGATAGGCTGTTTATCACATCATGGGACGGAACACATGACAAAAAGCTTGAGTTGCATGTCTGCCAGCACTTTGTTTATCCCTGAATGCTTTATGTGGGTTGGTCATTGATGTATTAAAAACCGGGTTGGTTTTTTATTTTAAAAGTACGGATGCATACTGCACTGTGCTCGTCTAGCGGTTGTCAACTGCTAATTGTCGATACCACTTCGATTTTCGATGGATGACTGTCGCTTGCTGTCGGGTCATCTAATTGACAACTTAAGTAAAACCCAGCCAATGTTGATAAGTGGCGGTGTTGTTAATTATGCCGCCACAAATACTTTATTCAGAACCCTATTAACACCGAATACAACAGGAATAATTGAACAGTGGATAGTTCTTTTTTTATTCTTTCGTTCCTTAGTATAAAAAATTAATGTTTTTACTCATGTCTATTAACCCTAAACAACCCACAAGTGTCTGTCGGACACATTTTTGCGTTCGGTTATTCATAAAATCTAAAGCATTTATTTTTACGAAAAACCGCTTTATCTAATCTACCTCCGAAGTTTACCGAATCTAATTGTGCAATAAAAATATTTGTAACATAAATAGTTTAATATTTATTATAAGTAAAGCAAAACTGTAACGCATAAACCCACAAGTGTCCAACAGACACAAATATATTTTGTTTGATTTAAGTACCAAGGTAGATTGTTTATTTACGTTTATTTAAAACAATATCGTATTAAGTAGGTTATAAATCAACTCACAGTGCATTCTTTGTGTTATAATAGCAGTCTTTGTACTTGTAATTTTGACTATTTGGTTACAGTCACAGTGCTTAGATATTTTGTGATAAGCCTGTCATACTCGTTTTTGTTCTGAGAAATCAACACTGAGATAGGGAGAAATTCAACGTGCCCTTGATACAAAATCTCTCAAAAAGTCAAGAAATTTACTTGCACCCATTAGAAAGTTGTTAAAGTATGTGTGCCTAAACCTAAAATAGTTTTATTTGCATGGGCAATGTTACAATCGATGAGCATATATCTTCTGAAAGAAGGATATAACTCAAACATTATCTGTCCAAAAATCCTGGCCGATTTTCAGCTGATGTAAGATTTAAAATGTAGGAGATCTGCGACTAAAAGAAACACATATACCCTTTTTTTGATCCGAATATCTGGGAAAAGAAGGTCAAAATAATGCGTACAATATGGTCAACTAGTCATGTGAATCGTACGTTCGAAGTAGTAGAGACGTTACTTTTGGTAATTATTTTACTTGCCTCGTAGTAGGAAATCCTAGACACAAAATGGTCTCATGGTAGTTAAATACTATGAGGACAAAATAAGGTTTCTATATCTAAAATTTTTCAATGTGTCATCGCATCTAATACCTTCGGCTTTTCTACAAAATAAATTGGATTTGTATGTATAAAAGATGAATCGTACTCATATAATCGAAGACATGATGGGATCATCTGATGCTACCACAGATCAAGGAGCTGCTCAATCTTCTAAGCAAAAAGCAAGAACCGTTTTCATAATATTTGTCCATCGAAAATATACAAATCTTTTTAACAGCATTCTCATATGAAATGTATGCTCTGAACACTCGGTAAAAATATTATGTTGTGTAATATCTGTTTGAAAAAAGTAATAAAAAAGCTAAAATAAATAAATAATGATTTCTTATATATACGCGAATGTAAGACATCGAAATAAAAGTAGTTTTCGGATTTTAGCACAGTTTTCCTATTTTATCTCTGTAGTGTGTCCGCCGGACACTACTGGTCAGGTACGTTACAAAAGCATACTGGGTAGTTAAGGGTTAATATTAATGAAACGCTTTCCAGTTCCATTATTATTTTAATTTCCATTAGTAGCTAAATGGAGTCAAAATATTTTTTCAATTAAATTATTAAGCTACGAAAATATGATGAAACAATACCCGTATTCATAAATTTCACGCAGTTAAAAATATTCCAGTGTCGCACTCAGCGCAGACACACTTCAGCCCCCCACCATTAAAACAGCAATTACTTTGAAGTGGTTTAATTGGTCAAATCTATGTATATGTTTGGCGAGTGGAATTTGCATCCCACATGTCCCTGCTATTCAAGCAGCTGAATGTGCAACACACTCGAGGCTTCGAGGGATTTAGATTCTTGTAATCTTACCCGCTTTATGACTGTAACAAACTTTGTCACTTTTAGCAGGAACGTTTGTACAATTTGCTTAGGCAACAGTATTAGCTGCAATGCAGAATCGTTATTATCTTATTTGTTTTAGATAAGACGTATTAAATAGAAAAACATCGTAATAATGCCTGATCATTTTACAATTGGTTTTAAGCCATTTTCAAGTACCCCTCAATCTATTACAGCCATTAATATTCTGAACTAATTTCAAAAAATAATCGACAACACACAACACAACAACCTTGTGTTCCTACCCCTCCATTTAAACCTAAATCCAGCCCTGGCCGAGCACTTATGGTATCTAAGCGATAGGAGCGTATCCTTCCCGGGATTATCGTAGTCGGGTGTTGCTACAACGTCGTTAGCCCGGCTAACGGCTCTATCTGGAACATTAAGCCAACGAAAAAAGAGCTGTATTTTTCAAGTGCCATTACAGAAGATGCGTCTTATTAATTTTTTGATTTTTTTAGAGATAACGTTTTATTTGCCGGAGGAATTAAAGATCTTGTTTGGATTACAAAGTCGTTTTAGGGTGTTTTTTGCTTTGTTTGTGATTTTTTATTTCAGAATTTTAAGAATTTGTTGGTACCAAGTGACAGGGAATTCTAGGTTAAGTTTTATGCAGTACAAAAATTAAGAATGTGAGATGCTTCATCATCATTAGCCACATGAACTACTCTGGTGAACATAGGTCTCCCCTAACGATTTCCAGGCAGACCTATCAAAAGCGGTCTGCGTCCAGTATGAGATGCTTAATAAGTGCAATTGTAATGCAGGTCTACCTTTCTGACACAAATAGTAGGTATTTGTATAATTTCTAATAAATTTGGTTGTTGTTAAATGTAGGTAGATATTGTAAGCTTTTTCTCGGACAACGAATAGCTCAGTCCGCCCCGTGACCATGAAGGCTGCAATGTCTTCAAAAGTTGCTTCTGGAGAAGCTATAAATTATAAAACTACCATGAAATCTGTAAAATAGTTTTATTTCAATGTCTAACATTCACGTAAACATAAGAAATCGATATGAAAAACTGTTAAGATTCATTTAGTAAGAAAAATAACTAACAAGCTTCTATACTTTCTATACTAAGATAGCTGTCTAAATTTATTATAGTAGATTAAAATAACGTAAACTTAGCGATAACAGCCGCAGGCAACAAAAATATTTGTAAGTATACAAACCCGCCCAGACGGCACAACCAACTCGCGGAATAATAAAATAAAATAAAAGTTTACGAATAAAAACACTGGAAGCGCCTTAACGTCGAGCGCAGGCGAACGATTTTCATCGGATTTTAATTATTGCTGTTGAGAATTTGTGTATGATTATATGCCTGTTCTCTCTAATCTCCACTAGCGCGTGGATGTAGACAGAAGAAAGAAAGATTTTATTGCTGGGTCAATCAAATTATAAATTTAAACTTAGAAAATGTACCTACGTTAAAATACAGTATGATATTGTAACAATGGGAAACAAATCTCAATCAAATACTCTTTGCGAGGGTGTTCCGAGAAGAGATTTCTCCGCCGTGAAACGACGTTAAGGCGTAGCGTCAGCAAAACCTAAATAATTGTAGCGATCAGTCTTACTGCATTTAAGACGGTCTAATTAAATACAGAAGTCTGCGTTCCTAGTTAAATAAAAAAAAAAAATCACAGTACACAAAACATTTAACGCTGCGAGATTATTTCTGATATGCAGACGAGAGAATAAACGTGTTTACTTTTTTAATGCAAAGCAGACTCTGCAAAAAGAGTAACTTCTAAGTGTAATTAAATTAAATTGTTAGTTTTCTTTTCGCTGAATTTGGTGGACAAGTAGCTAGTTTTCTAAACACTGGCGTAATTTACAAACTAGTACCACTTTTTTGAAGCTTGGGGCGGTGCAGTCGATGGTAATTTACTCAGAAATTTATCTTTATATTACTTTATAATAGCGTAGTTTTGGCAACAATTTAACAGCGTTTGTACAACGCCTTATTGAAGAGCCGCTAGATTACAAACGAGACTATCATCCATAATTAGTCGTATGACCACCTAATACTTTGAATTTCAACGCACTCCTGGTACATTTCATTCAATTTCCTATAACATCCGATTGAAAGCATTTACTGGTTCATATCTTTCAAACTAAGATAGAATAGTGAAGGCAGAATTATAAACGAAACGAATTATCTACGAACGAAATATTGTCTACGAGAAAATTTCTTGGTAAACTATGTGGAAATCGACTCCTATATTTTGCCGCCCTTTTGCTATTGATAGCAAATAGAGCAAATATTTTAACTCTACCAAGCTCCGAAATATGTAAATTTAGAAGTGAAACCCTCTATATTTTGGTTCAAAGAGTAATTTTCTAAAGCATCTAGAAATTTATAATTTTTCGAAAAGACTACATGCGGCCGTGCTTGGATTTGTATTTTAGAGTCTATTATCGTTTGTGTGGTTCAACGGAGCGGAGGTAAAGGCCACACAGTTTAGAACACACTGGTAGTACAACATAAAAATATTATTCAGATTATATTCCGGCTTCACAGTGCAGCCTTCATCAGGCTTGTATCTAAAATATAGTGAACTTATTAATAACGTCTATTGTATTTGATGTGCTTGCGTCTTCTTTCGTGTAGATATCATTTCGTGAGAACCCTAACTAGTTGAAGTAAATAAAATCCCATCAAAAACATAAATGTGAAATGTGGAAGCCAAGTCTAACATTAAGAATATGCGTGCTGGTCGACTTCACCGACAAAAGAATCGAAATCTTAATGGTTGCCAAGCTCTGTAGATTATCCTGAAAATTATTTATTAGAACACAATCCATTCTACAATAAATTTAAACTAATATTTCTTTGTTTTTCTGCTACGACAATGTATGATGTTTAAAAATATAATTTCTTAATTTTGAATAGACGAATTATTTACACAAAGCAGATAACTTAGTATAAATTTAAGCTCAAGATTTGACTTGGCTAGTCTTCACATACAGTTTTTCTTATATTTGGCGAATAAACTTATCTTTATGTTACTGTTTTTATATTGTAAAGTCAACCTATCCTACTCTTCGATAAAAATGTTTTCTGATAAAACTAGCCAAGGCAAATCTTGAGTTTAAATTTATACTAAGTTATCTGCTTTGTGTAAATAATTCGACTATTAAAATTTAAGAAATTATATTTTTAAACATCATACATTGTCGTAGCAGAAAACCAAAGAAATATTAGTTTAAATTTATTTTAGAATGGATTGTGTTCTTATAAATAATTTTCAGGATAATCTACAGAGCTTGGCAACCATTAAGATTTCGATTCTTTTGTCGGTGAAGTCGACCAGCACGCATATTCTTAATGTTAGACTTGGCTTCCACATTTCACATTTATGTTTTTGATGGGATATCATTACTTTTTGTAAAGATGTTACTTATTAAAATATTGAGTTAAGTAATTAAAACAATTACGTAAGAAGTTACCTTTGATCAATATTCATGAAGTTACTTATTTTAGAAAGAAAATAAACAATGTATTAAAAGCCGTAAACCACTTCATCGTTCTGCTATGTGCACGCGATGAAGTCCTCTTGGTATAAAAACCTCTATTTAATAAATACTTAAACTCTATGATTCGCAAGTATTATGATAGAGGTCTCTGGTTGGGAGTTTTGGCGGGAACGTAGAAGTGTCATGAGGTGCTCTTGTTTTAATTCATTATTTTGGTGATACTTAGTGTTATATTGCATAGTTATGGTGGTATATTATCCAATATAGTTCTATTAAAGTGCTCAAATGAAGTGAATTGAAATAACTGTGCCAATCAAGTGTTTTTTCGTTGCCGCCAAAACTCCTTGATATAGTCTTGGTAAGGTAGCCACTGCTTTACTACGACAACCAGAGATATCACTTAAGACGAGGCTGTATGGGCTTGAACCCTTTGCCTTCCCTGTAAGGGAGAATTATAAAAAAAAAAAAAAAAAAAAAAAAAAAAAAGTATTATGATAGAACGTCCAATGTCATATCATGTCAAAATAATAAACGTCTTAAAGAGTTTTGGCGGGAACGTGAAAGTGTCATGAGGTGCTTTTGTTTTAATTTATTATTTTGGTGATACTTAGTGTTATATTGCTTAATTGTGGTGGTATATTATCCAATATAGTTCTATTAAAGTGCTCAAATGAAGTGAATTGAAACAACTGTGTCAATCAAGTGTTTTTTCGTTGCCGCCAAAACTCCTTGATAAAGTCTTGGTAAGGTAGCCACTGCTTTACTACGACAACCAGAGATATCACTTAAGACGAGGCTGTATGGGCTTGAACCCTTTGCCTTCCCTGTAAGGGAGAATTATATAAAAAAAAAAAAAAAAAAAATAAACGTCTTAAGATGTAAATAAACATTGTAGAAATCAGAAATTTTTAATTCGAGCTCGAAACAGAAGTGAATATATAATTTAAAAGACTGAAGAGTGGGAACGAGTTGCTGATGCCTATAACGTATCTATAGGAACCAATCGCCGTGTCCCACAACAGCTCTGTCTAGTCGGAAAATTTATAGAAAAATTCAAGCAAAAGTGATGCCCTAATACGGAGAGACCGTAAATAACGGGTCAAGGTAAATAGTATTTAATGTAAAATAAAGCATCAATGGACGTGTACGCCTAAACGTTCATTATTCAGAAGATAATTTATAGATAGTATGCAGATTTTCCTATTGCTTGGAAAATGTTTCAAATCTTAAAAATGTATTGTTTTCAGATTTTTTCCTTTGTATACATACAATTACCTACCTGGACACCAAATTTCAACTTTCTAGGTCATCTGGAAGTGGGTTAGGTTTTTGATCTATATGTCAGTCAGTGATAAAAATGCCGGTTTTTGGATGTTAGAATCTCAATAACCGTTTGAGCTATATGTATGAAATTTAGGATTCTGGTTAACTTGAGGGGGTTGAATACATAAAACAAATCTCAGGTATTTACGTTAAATAGATTTTGAGTTATAGAGGCGTCAAAAGTCGCTCCAAATGGTTCGGGTGAAACTACACTAGGCAGCTTTGACAAGTTTTTTTTTTTTTGCTTGGCTTGACACGCTGCCGCGTGTCTCGATATATTTACTGGAAGAGAATCCTAAAAGTGCGTGAAAAGTGATGTAAAGGAGCTAATATTGATATTATTTTTCATTTTTGGTTGAATAATTAATTACGTCGAATTTTTTTATTACTTGAAATACAGATATTGGAGTTATTATTTTCACGATGATGCTTATAGTACTGGCCTTTGCACTGTGTGAGTTGCAATAGAATTTTCAGCAGCGACGAAGTTGAAGAACAGCGACGTATTTTTTTTTAAATTGGTAGGGCTACGGGCTGCAGCTGTGTTTTAAATTTTTAGGGTTGCATTACTTGCGTCTGAAATCGAACCCAGGACAAGTACATTTTTTTTATTGCATTGGATGACGAGACCAGTATGCCGTTCGCCTAATGGTAAGCGATGCGACCACCCATAAACAGTAGAAACACCATCCAGCACTTTGAGTTTGTTACAAAGTACTGTGTGGCATTCCACTGCGCACGTTATCCTGAGACATAAGATGTTAATTCTCATTATATACTGTAGTTACACTGGCTACAATGTCCTTCAAACCGAAACACAACAGTGCATGCACACTGGTGCTCGGCGGTAGAAATAAACATTGCGGTGGTACCCAACCAGACGGACTCTTATATATGAGAGTCCTATCACCAGTAATTTCATCATCATCATCATCTTCCTGCCCCTGGCCCAAATTACTTGGGGTCGGCGCAACATGTTTTTCTCTTCCATTCTCTTCTATCTTTCGTCATCAAGTCATTCACGCCCTTTTCTTTCATATCATCTCTTACACAATCCATCCACCTCTTCCTTGGTCGTCCTCGTCCTCACCATCCATAAACACTCAAATTCATCACTCGTTGGATTACATGCCTTTCATCCCTTCTCCTCACATGTCCATACCAAGACAGACGACTTCCTTTCAACTTTTCTATAACTGGTGCCACTTTCAAACTCCCTCTAGGAGATCTCTATCACTATCACTCCTCACTTTATCCATTTTCGTCGCTCCACACATCCATCTCAACATTCTCATCTCTGCTGCGTGTAATCTTCTTTCATCCGTCTTCTTTAGGGCCCAGCATTCTGATCCATACAGGACGACAGGTCTTATCGCGGATTTGTATATTTTGCCTTTAAGTTTTAGAGGCATCCGTGGATCGCAAATTGTGCCTGTGATCTGCCGCCATTTCATCCAACCCGCGTTGATCCGGTGCCCAACGTCGCGGTCTATTTCACCGTCCCCGTGGGCGAAGCCGTGGGAAAAGCTAGTATAACAACAAAAACAATAACCTAAAAGCAACGTATAGTTTAACGTCAACTAAGGTCTTAGCCAAACAGTTATATAGTATTTCTATGCAGAACCACGCGTCAATAATGATTTGTACAATTTGATGGTCCTATATTGTAGTTCAACGAACGTGGCTCAACGTTAACACGACCGTTGTAGTGCTACCCCTCTCCCCGCCGATCCTCTCCCCTCTCCTTTCCCTACCATCCCAAAAGCAGCCCTCACCAATGTACTATGTTTTTGCTTTATTTCGGTAATATAATTACATTTGCCAACATTATTCCCGTCAGAGTTAATTTGGACAGGTCTATAACGTTTTTGCAGCACAAATATTGTCTTGTAATTGCGTCTGAAAGTTTTTAAAAGACAAAATGACTGAATAGGATATTATATTTGAAGGAGGAATGATGACCGAATTGTGCAAAGATATTTTCGGATCCGTAAACAGGTGGTCACTTTATAAGTAACTAGACACATAATGATTTCTTATGTTTTAAGCGAATGTTAGACCTTGAAATAAAACTACTTTTCGGATTTTATCGTGGTTTTTCTAAATGTTTTCTCCCGACTGCCTCGGTGGCGTAGATGTATTACAGTACGACTGCAAAGCTGAGGTCTCGGGTTCGATCCCCGGGTCGGGCAAAGTGGTATTGAATTTTTCTATTCAGTATCAGCCCGGAGTTTGGAATTTGTGCCCGATATGACGATAGGCTCGCCCCCCTCACATCATGGGACGGAATTACGGCGAAAAGTGGGTGCAGTAGTTGCGCCTCTGCTTACCCCTTCGGGGATAACAGGCGTGAGTGTGTGAGTGTGTGTGTATTTTCTCCCGAACTAGACTTTTGCTCACGGTTCCGCCCGTTTGAAAGAGTTTTTTCGGGATAATAGTATAGATAGATAATAGCTTATTACTAGTTTATTCGTTACAAAATAGAAACATTTCCTCTTTATATTAATATAGATGAGATCTCTCAATTAAAGGGAGCTGCATGGTACTTCAATTCACTAGTTATCCCTTATCCTGTATAATTAGAATTCATAATTTATGGTGATACTTAGCCAACCAGACTTTCACATTAGAGACTTGCCCAGCACACACTGCAACCCTAAGTCTTCTAATCTCATTCTTCCCAGAATAGTGGTCTCAAAGCTTTTATTTTTAAAATATCTTCTTACTTTATATGTTAATACACACTACTAATTTGCTAAATGCTTTCAACTAGTTTTTAGTTCAACTCTTTTAGCATTGGAATTACAGTTTCTGTTGAAACTGAGAAAGAAAAATAGTGGTTCTTTAAACAAGCTTCACGAGAAGCTTTTTCTCTACCGAGTTGCGAATTTAGTTAAACGTGTAAGAATTTTAAATAATTATGATCGTTAGTTTGTCGAGTTGACGCAATTTTTCCTTTGAAATAAAGTAAGATAACTTAAACGGTGCATTTTAATAAGATTTTAACATTATTTAGGTATTTATGAATTGATATATTATTCAAACCATAGTTAGTTTTAGTGATTTTTCAGGTAACATTGCTATTTCTTTACTTGGTTAACTAGGAGGGTATATAAGTAGTTGTCAATGACCAACATGTTGACAAATTATCTCAAAAAATAAACATAGTATTGTAAGCGGCAGAGTTATGCTACACTAAAGAACATGAAAGTCGTCTCTAGTTGTATTGACACACATAAACGCCTTTTATCCCCGAAGGGGTAGGCAGAGGCGCAACTAGTGCACCCACTTTTCGCCGTTATTCCGTCCCATGATGTGATCGGGGGCGAGCCTATCGCCATATCGGGCACAAATTCCAGACTCCAGGCTGAGACCGAGACCTCAGCATTGCAGTCGTACCGTAATACAACTACGCCACCAAGGCAGTCTAGTTTTATTCATGAAAAAAATAATGTTGGCTTTAAAAAAATTACTTAAATGTAAAATCTAGCCCCCTCCTCAAACCTACCTAGGACATGATATTTAAGTGGCAGAGTCATGCTACACTAATGTACACATACATATCTTATATTGATCAAGACAAACAATCACATTCGCTTTGAAAAATCACTTCCATAAAGTCTACGGCAAACTCACCTAGACCTTACGTTACGAAAATCACTCACCTATAGAACAAACTTTGAAAAATTCCCGAACAAAAACAAATCTATGTCCGACCGGAGTAGAGTCACAAAGGAGAATATTTTCGAATGACCTTTATCGCGTCCAGGCGATAACAAAGGCGGCAAGTAACTTCGACAGCAAAAACTGAGATAGGTCCGGCTTTTTGTTGGCATCAATGGCGTCAGCATGCCCAAAGGTTTTTGTGCAATTTAATGATCCGGTTAACGAGGTTACTTCAATGAGCCTGATGTGGGCGATACTGATTGGTTCAATGTATTTGACAGCATTTGAAGTCGGATGAACGATGAGAAGGTCATTTATTACTCATACTCACGCCTTTTATTCTCGAAGGGGTAGGCAGAGGCGCAACTAGTGCACGCACTTTTAACCATGCGTATACCATCCCATAATGTGATAGGAGGTGAGTCTATCGCCATATCGGGCACAAATACCAGACTCCGGGCTGATACTGAATAGAAAAACTCAATATCACTTTGCCCGACCCGGTGTTAGGTGTTGTGTCTTTCGAGAGTGGTCCGAATTATGCCAGTGCTACTCGCACAGAGGTTGATTGGGGAAAAAGACTCTTCAGAACTGGTTATTGTGTCGGATTTTTAAGCATGTTATGCGGTCGGGTAGAATATACCTGATATGTTCTTAGGGTTTTCTTTTGAATTACTTGCTATTTTCACCTAAATACTATGTTCGAAATAAATATTTTAAATACGACTCTATGTGGATTTTTAAGCCGCCATCAACCTTCGCTCATCACAGTGTACAAATTATAATCCGTCTATACACTAGGTAATCGGTTGACGATCGATAAATAAATGCTTTACCGTCGAATTATTTCTTTACCTGAAACCATTTAAGAACCATCAAAATAGAGTGATTAAAATGTTTATTATAAGTTTCTATAAGTAACTAAATTTACTTTAAACTTGCATCGAAATCCGTGTACTCCCGCATGACTTTAGCATGTCATCCAGCAGTTTTACATGTAAAATATACAACTTTCGGCTAAATAATCTAATTCGCCTGAAGCACATCACTATGGATATCAGAGGGCCAACAGCGAGCACTAATGAACTCTTTGTTTTTTCAACACAGGCGTCTATGGCAAGGCTAATTCAGGCCACGAATGCCAGAGAGGCCTAAGTGTCTTTTTTTAATACGCTTCATATATTATGTAGCGTGCGAAGGTTCGTATAATGGACAGTGTTGCCCGCCCACCTCCACTATATGTGCTATTGTGTAGCAGAATTGCCTGAGGGCAAGTTACAATTAAACATACAGTAAGGAAACAAACGTATAGGTACACACAGTATAGGTACAGTTTATACGACCGTTACAAATCTTCGATAGTGCAGCGACTCGTAGCAAGTACTCGAGTACTGTGTTGTAGCTCGTAGCGGCGCACCGTAGCACGTAGCAGCGAAATGGCGAGAGAGAGCGGTGCATGTTGCAACAGCATGCGCTCCTTTACTTATTCAGAGCTTCTGTCTTGCTGACTTTTTCTTTCTTGCTGACTGTTCCTTTCTTGCTGGCTTTCACTGGCTTAAATTGTTTTTTCCTAAAACCGGGCTTACTTAAGTACTCCAGGGCTATACCTATAGGCTATACCTTAAGGAGAGCCCTGAAATTCAGATCCTTTCGGAGGACCATTTTAATTATGTAATGCGCAATTATTTTTGTGTGACGATAAGGTCTGAAGGCTGTCCTAGACAATTCGTACCTTGGTATATAGGTATTGAAAGGCTCTATATACTACACAAATTACGACCATTCAAGATGTGTTCCATAAAAGGTCACTTCAATTACTTAGACTAATTTTAACTACAAACACACAGGTGTTAATTTTATAAATTTCGTATGGGTAGATTAGTTGCTTTCGATAAGTATCTCTAGTGATTTGTCACCTACAAATTTGTGTAATTGGCGTGGGTGTGTAATACTGTCGTCGTCCGGCATTCAGTACCGCGAATGTAAAATTGGGGCACTTTACAGGAGAGACCAAAAACTGATTTTATTATAATGTACACTTTACCTTCTGCTAAACTATTGTTATTTAGCATTCTAAACTATTGTTATTTAGCATTCTAAAACAATAGTTTAGCAGAAGGTAAAGTGTACATTATAATAAAATCAGTTTTTTGTCTCTCCTGTAAAGTGCCCCAATTTTACATTCGCGGTACTGAATGCCGGACGACGCTGTGTTCTTAGACGACGCGACGAGGCATTGAAACTAGAAGATATTAACAGCCTCTGATGTCTTTAGAGGCTGAGTGAGGTACAGTATCACAAGTACAGTATCAAAGCCGTACCTACGCTTTGTAATTCTAGTTGGCGATTTATCTGTCTATGAACAGATATTTACCGCCCTGTAACTTGCAATGAAGTCTATTCTATAATATTATTGTGTGAGTAAAAACTCACCACAATTCTATCATTTTTTGGTATAAAAGCGAAACTGTCAAATTAAATATTTTATTATAATTTTTCATAATGTAGCAACCTAACTACCGTATATTTCATTTCAGTGATATACAAAAACACTACTAACTAAAATAATATTTATTCGATCGTCACACGAGAGCAGTGTTTTTCGAGCGATTTTTGTATTTATTTCTCAGGCATACTCGATATCCAAAATAGTGTGATCCATTTACATTATGAAGTATATTTATTTCAAAACTCAGGTTTTGTATTTATTTCTCGATATCCAAAATAGTGTGATCCATTTACATTATGAGGTATATTTATTTCAAAACTCAGGTTTTGTATTTATTTCTCGATATCCAAAATGGTGTGATCCATTTACATTATGAGGTATATTTATTTCAAAACTTGAGTTTTTCACTTCGAAACTTAATTAATCAAGCAATTAATTATCAACGATAAAGCTCAATCAACATTAATATTAACAAATAAATTAACTATGCCGATTGACGACTGTGTCGGCATATTTATTCACAGCTCATTTTAATAAATGATTGCTGTTTGTATACATAAACGTTGTTTTGAAATATAATTTGAGCTGTAATTTGTTATAAATTGACGCTTTATTGGATAAATCAATATTGGATCTATCATTGAAATAATTATAATTCAGAAACTAACGACGGAGATGCCGATTTATATTTAAGATGGACTTCTGCTCGCGTCAATGAGTTTATCCGGGTAAAAGTCCCGTTTTATATTTCCCCAGGATAATAAGTAGCCTATGTTACTCGCTGATAATGTAGCTTTATATTAGTGAAAGTGTAGTGTAGTGCGTGTGTCTAGTATATAAGTAGTTGTAAGACGTATTGTGAGTTAGTTCGTAAACAGTATAATAAAGAACCTAAAACAAAGAAGACGTCTCGTTCAATCCTTTCATTACAAAAGTAGGTTTGGAGCCTATTCAATGCAAACAAACAAATCTTTCCTCTTTATTATATACTAGCTTTTACTCGCGGCTCCGCCCGGGTTGATAAGTTTTTCCGGGATAAAAGTACATATAAACCTTCCATTTGAATCACTCTATCTATTAAAGAAAACAGAATCAAAATGAGTTGCGTATTTTTAAAGATCCAACCATACATAGGCACAGACAGACAGCGGGAAGCATCTTTGATTTATACTACGTATAATTTATACTGAAGTATAGATCTAATGTTGAGAAATTCGCTATGTGACAAAGATGACATGACCTATAAAATTAGCAAAACTGCTATAATGAATTGTAATAAGAAAGGGTCATATTTTAATTTTTAGAAGTCTATATTGTATTCGAAATTTCCAAGCAAATCCCAAGTGTTTCCCTGTAAAACTGATTGCATTTGTCTTTTAAAACTAATATTTAGGGTTTACCACCTATCAATCATAATAACAAAAGCAAAAGCAAATAACATGTATAAAATTTATTTAACACACGCACACAAATCTGGCATTTTAAGTTGTCACAAAATTGGCTAACGTAGCTGCCACTTCCAATATACATTCTACTATAAAATGAACTCAATTCCAAATGCTGAAACCAAGCGAAATGCGAATAAAACATTTCCAAACGCTTACCTTTTCATCACACGTCTCACACAGGACCAAATTCAGAGACCGCAAGTGTTATAACCTGGGCAATTGTAAAAACCAGTTTAGGAGCAAAATGCCGCATAATGGGGTTAAAAGTATGAGCTTGCGATTTTACCGGTTAAGAATAGTCGAAATTTGTTTTTTTTTAGATCACGTTACTATGTTAACAAAATGGTCCATTGACTATTCTTGTGACCATAAGTGGGGATATCGCGCTATCTCTTTCGTACGCAGGCAGCGTTATGACCGACGACGCTTCATGACGTCAAGGTCTAGTATTACTGTTATTTGACAGCTACCCATTCCATCAAATTTCATTTCAAAGCTTTAGAAATTACTTACCATTGCGCCAATTTTGAAAATTCTTTTCCATTAGATTTTGGATAGCATACATTTTTCATAATTGTGTTTAAAAAAGTAGTCAACTACCCTATTGAAATGTTTTATTTCCATGTAATTGTAATCAATTATGTTACATGAAAATGATTAATCCTAGTAATAAGCTGCGATAGTTTAGTTGGGAGTGGAACTTTGTATCTCGGACTGCCGAGACGAACGTCCGCAAGTTCAAAACCCAAGGGCGCGCAACTCTGATTTTTTTAAAAAAAGGTATGTATTTATTCTTTGTAAATTATCACTCGTTTTAAGGTGAATGAAAACATCGTGAGGAAACCTGCATACCTAAGAAGTTCTCTATAAGAATTTCGATGGTATGTGAAGTCTGCCAACCCGCACTAGGCCAGCGTGGTGGACTAAGGCCAAAACCCTCTCAGTTGTAGAGGAGGCCCGTGCTCAGCAGTGGGCAGTATATAGTACAGGACTAGTATGGTGGTAATCATAGTAATAACTTAAGTTAAGTAGTATAAGTCAGTAAAACATAGTGTCGTGGTGGAAAACGTTGACAGCACAATTTAGTAATTATGTTGTGTTTTAATGTAGTGATGTGATTAGATTAGTGTTTGATATATGTTATTCAGAATCATTACAGAATCTATAGTAATTATCACTGACTTTACGTTGTCTAGATGTAGAAGATTACAGTTTATGTCTGTATATCCATTGGAGTGGGTAAAATGCAAATAGTACGTTCATTTTGAGTAATTCCTGTCTATACTTATGGATGTGAGCAACCTGCTTAGCTCTTGTCTATTCTGTTGTAGATAAACAATACGTCCACTTCAGTCAGCTTAAAAACAATTACGACAGTGGCAAAACTTCCACGAATTAATTAAGACGTCCCTCAAATTCATTATCGCCGTTACCCCATGATTCGTTAAACACCTAAAATTTTTATTTAAAAAAATACAACGTGATTTATTGAAATTAACTCGTTGTGTTGCCACTTTGGGGGTAATAAAAACCGTCAAGCGCGCAAGGATCCGTGCCGTAAGGGTTCTGTTCTAGATGTTATACTATTATAGAGAACTAGCGCTATTAAATTATGTAGCACGGAGACGGGTCCGGTGAATTCAGATGCATTCACGACTCCCCGGAACCGTCCCACATGCGCAGAAGCAGGCCACCGCAGATTTTAGTCGGTATGCTGGCATAATTTGAGGGACCTGGTCCAGAGGTCATTTAGGTCAAATCTGGGTCGAACGGCCGGTGAGTCCAGCATAACTATTCTTCCTCTCCCCAGGCTTAGGATAAGTATCCATAAGAAGGATTTTTTCTGTGGGATAAAAAAAAGTCAGAACGGTTACCACTAGATGAGCGGCTTCCTTTCTCATCATTCGGTGTAAAATTAAATTGTAATTCAGGTAGGGCAAGTTATTCAAAATTATCAGATTGGTAATGAACCCTCATGCTCATAATAATTGTAATTTCTTTGTCAGATTTTAATGACAACGAATTTGAGAAGAGAAACGGGATTTATTAGTTCTGTAACTATCACACTAACCATAGAAAATGCAGTGGAAAGCTAGTAAGCATCACCCTGGTTTTATTTTAGATACGGTTGCACAATCGAGCTGGCTCATTCCCACTGCTAAACAATTTCAATGTAGCTTTACCACTGAAAGTTGTATCGCACGACCACTTAAAAATAAACAGTCCAGCGAAAATACGTAACAATAGGTCTTATCGCTAATAGCCATCCCTTCCAGACAACCTAAGGATGAAATAGTGGAAAAGAAATGTTATTTGGAAGCCATTATGTTCTACAAATAGCGCCTATATCTATTTCTATGTGTCGAGCGTCGCAGCAAAAATCTTTTGTTTTAAGAGCGCTCTCGTAAGTACCACTTTAATGTATCGCGTGGATTATGAAACAAAAGGTCCGGGGTTCGACCTCGCATTGGTATATGTCTCGATTTAGTAACAATACCACCGGTGCTACCGCTGTTTTTATGCCAGTTTTCTGCTATTAAGAACCTCTTTTGTGCAAGTCGATTAAAAAGATCTTTAGCGTAGGTATACAGCCAATGGTCAACCCATACTTAGCTAGCGTAATGAACTTAAAAGCCTAAAGTAGTTAGTAGGGCCCTGTCCCCAACAGTCGGACAGTATAACATATATACATGGCTGGTGTTACACAGACAGAAGACAAAGAATCGAAAATCAGGCGAACAACAAAGTGATTTTAAGGTTTCAGTATGTTTATAGGTGCACGGAACCCTAAACATTACAAATATAGGTGGATTAATCGTCGTTTCCTTTACATTTGCTCATTTTTCACGCGTATTTGTAATGCTAAATGGGGTGATATTAGGTGAAACCGAGGCCATAAATTTACCCTCAAGCTAACAAGTGTTCATGAGTTTGTAAATAAATTTACTTTTAAATTCATGATTTTAAGTTATAAACGCATATTAGGTTTGTGTTGTTCATTATCGCTTACAAAGTTGAACGGCTGGAAAATGGGTGGAAGGTCTTGAGTTCAATGCTAGGTCGGTCAATATTTGTATATTTCTAGCACCATTAGTTCGGCACTGGAGTTATAAAATTGGCGTCAGGCAGCGAGATGATGGTAAAAACTGAAATAGTTACATGCTTGAAAATTACTTGTATTGCGACATCATTGAAGTGCAATAAGTGGAAGTGAAAGAAAAGACTTCTATGCAGATTTAGATCAGAGTCTGTCTTGAACGGTATAAAGTTTGCCACCAAGACATGTAGGTACATTGGGGTGTTTCAGTTTTAAGAACATTGAAGCGGAATTCAATGATAGGAGCGCATGTTGTTTGAATTTTTTAAGCAAAGGTTGCGTAGATATTTTCCTCATTATAGATTAAATAAAATATTTCAGTATCTTTACAAATATGTTACATACATATACATACATATGCACTCACGCCTTTTATCCCCGAAGGGGTAGGCAGAGGCGCTACTACTACTACAACTACTGCACCCACTTTTCGCCGTTATTCCGTCCCATGATGTGATAGGAGGTGAGCCTATCGCCATATCGGGCACAAATTCCAGACATCGAGCTGATACTTAATAGAAAAACTCAATATCACTTACCAAAATTCATTCCCTCATATTTTGCTGTAAAAATGTGACAAACTTTGTAAGCAGCATCCACTTTTAAAGTAACATTTAGAAAATCACCTCCAACATGAGCTAGGATGAATCGCAGCGGTCAACTTTCTCAGTACATTAATATCCTCAAGTTACTTCCTGGAGTGCAATTTCCCGACCAGTTCATACGAAGGAAGCCGTTTTAAAAAGCCGCATTAAAATAACACAACTCCGGCTACGCGGGGTTGCCATTCCTCGGAATGGGAATTATCGCGCCATTTCGTTAAAATAATTAAATTGTTTTTATTATATTGATGCCTACCTATATTTATTGAAATTTGTTACTTACATACACAATAAGATCGTAGCACTGGTCTATGAAGTATCAAGTGCTGCAATATGCCCATCAACCTAACGTATAATAATTTAGGAAATATAAAATGTTGTAAAGGTACAAACCTTTTAAGTGATACCCATTGTCAAACTTCACGATTTTTTATGCACAATTCTTGATTCTACTAGATTTTGTTAAAGGTAGCGTATATGCTAAGTTAGGATTTGGTTAATCTCTGTAATGCAAGTTTGCTGTACATCAATTAAGAGGTTTGTACATTGACTGCTAACTACAGCTTCTAACAAACTAACGACAAGTCACTAACTTCCTCACTTACACGTAAGAGTGTTATGAATGCTACTTGCATACACGACGACTCGTGAAAAATGAAGTTTGTTAATCAGTGTTACAATTGAATGCTAAGGGAGCATTTTATTCAGTCATTTATGTCAGATAAATGATATTTTGAGACGGATAGAAGAAACATAAATTAGGTTACAATCATTTCGGTTATTTGAATAATATGTAAAACGTAGCGCCCATAATTAAATAATTCTATCAAACCCTGGAATTACCATTCGCTAGCAACACAGCGCTGCTCCCGGTCTCGTCCCACCGCGTAGATTACATTGTGAGTAATCGTGGTACATTTATAACTGTACCCTGCATTTACGGGTCCGCCTGGGACCTCGGGAGCGGGACTCAGGAAGACTCGATAGCTCGCGATAGCCGCGCACCGAGGACGTGCTACGTGCTCTTTGAATAACTTTATTTGTATTACTCTGAATATACGAGGTTTTATAAAGCGATAGTGCACGTTCTTCCGATAAATATTTGAATTCAGAATTTTCATAAATGGCTTGGCGCTGGTCACCCTGAGACATGAGAGGTCAATTCTCAGAAGTTGAATAATGTTAACCAACCGACGTCAATATAATTACATAACTTAGATTAGACTTAAGACACTGCCAACAAATCTGCTGCAATAACCATTTATTTGCATTCATAACCTTTTATAAAACCTTGAGATTAGGACAACATGGCGCAATGGGTTGTGAGCTAGTTTTAAAACGATTAACAGAGGGTTCGCTCCTCACGCGGAGATTAATGTGTGTACTAGAGGTGATCATTAAACGTTATAACTGTTAATTTAACTCATTATAAAAAAATAGCTGTTAATTCTATTAACTACTATTGCAATATTCATTAAACGTTTAAACTAATGAACGGACTGCGGAGGCAGTTAATGCCATCTGTTAATTTATCATTCAACTTAAGTTGATAACTGTTAATCATCGAAAAATGCTAATAACGCTAATATAGGTTATTTATTAAATGAAATTTAATACTACTAATAAGCACAAAAATGATATTTTTCTTTAGCTAAGACTTAAATTATGCCTTGTCGTGATTTGTGAACAATAAAATCGCCACTTGCAATGATTGCGAAAATAATTTTATTTAGGTAACGTCAGAATTGATAAAAGTGGCCGCCATTTTGAATTTCTTTGTTTTAAGGTCAATTGACCTCAAAATCGGTATTTGAGTATAACTTTAATTACCAAAGACTGATCCAATGTCAGAATTGAAAAAAGTGGCCGCCATTTTGAATTTCTTTGTTTTAAGGCCAATTGACCTCGAAATCGGTATCTGGATATAACTTTAATTACCAAAGACTGATCGAATGTCGGAATCGAAAACAGTGGCCGCCATTTTGAATTTCTTTGTTTTAAGGCCAATTGACCTCAAAATCGGTATCTGTGTTTAACTCTAGTTACCAAAGAGTGATCCAATGCTAGAATTAAAAAAGTGGCCGCCATTTAGAATTTCTTTGTTTTAAGGCCAATCCACCTCAAAATCGATATCTGGGCATGGCTTTAGGTACAAAAGACGGATCCAATGTTAGAATTGAAAAAAGTGGCCGCCATTTTGAATTTCTTTGTTTTAAGGCCAATCCACCTCAAAATCGACATTTGGTCATGGCTTTAGGTACAAAAGACGGATCCAATGTTAGAATTGAAAAAAGTGGCCGCCATTTTGAATTTCTTTGTTTTAAGGCCAATCCACCTCAAATTCGATATCTGGGCAGGCCTGTAGGTACAAAAGACGGATCCAATGTTAGAATTGAAAAAAGTGGCCGCCATTTTGAATTTCTTTGTTTTAAGGCCAATCGATCTCAAAATCGATATCTGGGCAGGCCTTTAGATACAAAAGACAGATCCAATGTTAGAATTGAAAAAAGTGGCCGCCATTTTGAATTTCTTTGTTTTACGGCCAATCAACCTCAAAATCGATATCTGGGCTGGCCTGTAGGTACAAAAGACGGATCCAATGTTAGAATCAAAAAAAGTGGCCATAATGGCATGTGGCATGGTTCAATGTTAAAAAATTTAACATAATTAAAATAAACGACGCAAAGACACGTGTTGAACATGTTATTGCTAATGCTTTTCACGTAACTCCTTACTTCTTGACCGTTATAACTTAACTATTAATTTAACACGTTATTTTTTTTTAATGTTTAACTATTAACCATTAATAATTTTTAACCATTAATCACATCACTAGTGTGTACTGTTCGTTTTAGGTAACCATAATGTTGAAATTTAAATAGCAGGTCGCGTCGCCGTAGTTGGTTCCAACGTTTGTATCAAACGTATTGTCATTCCTGTTACTTTCTCTTGACCCGGCAGCGCATAGAAGATCCTAATATTTTGATTGTTTATGGGTGGTGATTGTTTAACATCAGTATTTAGGAATCAGGTGACCCACTTGATTATGTGGCGAAATAAACTACAAAAAGGATCATGTAAGTTATCGTTGGGTGTTTTATTATAAGATAGAAATAGCTTTTCAAAATAAATTGAACAGCAATAAATTAGACGTAACATTTTGTTCGTGGAAAATCTTTTATTAAACGATTTAGATTAATTCCACGGATTATCCAGCTCAGCCTAATCAAAGCAGCTTCGACTATTAATTTGAATTAAATGAGTAGGTGAATATTACGTGGCGTGTTGAAGATGAAATTAATAAAAGGACTTTTTGAATTTTCATATAAAAATTCTCTAGAATTCATTAAGATATGGTCGTCTCGTGTTGTGGGTATCAAATTAAAAACTTCCATACTCTCTAGATTATAGTTGGTTGATTGATTATATCAAGAACACACACTTGCCTTTTGTATCCCCGAAGAGGTAGGCAGAGGGGCAACTAGTGCATCCACTTTTCGCCATGTATATTTAGTCCCATGACGTGATAGAGGGCGAGCCTATCTCCATATCGGGCACAAATTCCAGACTCTGGGCTGATACTGAATTTAAAAATGTAATATCTCTTTGTCCGACCCGGAGATCTTTGTCTAACCCGAGACCTTATTATTGCATTGCAGTCGTACCGTGATACAACTACTCCACCGAGACAGTTTAATATTTCTGATGTTTGGACTAAACCACCTTTTTTTTCCCCACTAGAAATAATTTACAAAGCACACGTAAACTACACCACGGACTCAGATCAGCGGCAAGCTCGTCTCGTCATTCAACTAGAATAATAATAAAAAGGAAATTATAGATGGTGTTGTTAATGTTTATGAGTAGTCCTATTTTTACAGCGCTGATATTCAGAGAATCTTTTTGTTTATTTACTGTCATTTACTTGTAAAAAAAGGAAGAGCATAACGTAAATCCAAAATTCGGTCTCCGAATATTTTCTTTTGAAATCTGTTTGACTCAAGGTTGTCTGGAAGAAACCGCTTCTATGTGACAGCATATGTAACATCTATTTTGTAATGTATTGGCTGTAACTTGTGAAATGAGTTTTGTATGTTCCTAGAATTAAACGTACGGGTTGTTTAGCTCTTGTAGGTTTGTTTGTTGTTTTTATTGTAGGTAAGTTTTAATTGGATTGGTATCGCCGATTTGTGTGTTTTTGTCTCTAAGCTTCGTTAAACGCTGACTGATGTGTGTGATAGCATGTGGCCGTTAGTAGACACTGGATGCGATTTATTTATTGGCCTAGATCAAGTGCAGTGCGGTGCAGTGCAAGTTTTGCGATTCTATGTTTATTTATTTATTTATTTATATAGGTTTGCTTACAGTTGTAACAATTTTACAAAACATAGTACATACACACTAGCTAAGAATAAGTTGCACAACTAATTACAAGCAAACACAGAAAGCACAAAATACAAACATAAGAAAAAAAATAAGGACATAAACGGACAATATAAGCTGCAATCATACTGCCCAACCTCTCAGGATGAGATTCCCCGAGACCCGGGCACTGCGACAACAGTCACAAATCTTATACAACATAAACTAATCTAGTCTTAACTTGCTTTTTTCTATCTCACTAATATTACAAATGAGATTAAATGTGCAAATGTACGGATGTTGAGAGGTTTTATTTAATTCGGCACAGGAATAAACCATGTTCTGTATTAAAAATTCAGGCTATTTTACCCAGCAATTTGCTGCCGTAGGACGCACACCTAGTACAAGGATAGTTTACAAAAAGGGATTAAGTACATGTTCTGAGTTACTACAACTTATGATCATGCGAGAAGCCTCAGTATCATCATTAAAATATGATAAAATAATGTCATGGTACTGAGGTTAACTTCAGGCTCAAAGCTGATAGAACGGCCCTCAAGAGACGTCTTGTTTATACCCAACAAAAGGGGCTTTTTGAATAATTATAATGGCTTAACTTTACGCATTATGATTACAACAAAAACAACGTAGAATTTTTGTATTTTGTTCCTTTCCTATTGGATACCATTGACACCAAATTGTATATAGATATATGTATAAATTCATCACTCTGGATTGACCATAGTCCTGAATCTTGTAAAATAAATAAAAAATAGTGAATATTAGAGTAAGGTATCATTTTCTACTGTGTGGTTGAGACTTATTTCTTTCTTACTTTTTTATCGATTGCGTGGCGATGTGGCTTCATTGTACCAGGTGTTAAGATCTGCTCTGTGTATTGGGGGTGTTTGGAGAATTCTACCACGGTATCCCCTGCCTGTAGTGAATGGCGACTAATAGGGGCTACCGGGGATCGCAGGCGGGCGGCAGGGGCTGTCCGTCTTTAGTTTTGTGTTTTTAGCACATTGTTGCGATTCCTGTGATGGATGCCAACGTGGCAGGTAGGTCTCATGCTGCTGTTGATGCCGAGGGCGTCCTTCGGTGCGCGGAGATTTCTAAGCCCCCCGCACAACAGGAGACGGGCTGTACAAGGCGGCACCGCGCGGGTTTGGTTGCGAACTACAACTTAGACACTTCCGTCAGAGGAAGCCCGCAGCCGTCCCTAATGCGCCGAAGATAGCCACAAAAAGCCAAAAGAAAAAGTCGACTGGTAAGAGGTAAAAACATCCCTCCACGGTCGGCACAGTTAGGCCGGCATTCGTTCCGGCAAAGATCTTCGCCACGACTGAAACCGCGGGCAAAGATAATTTTTTTTCTTATTGCAGTTTAATGAAGAGATGAGCATACCGCTCGCCTGCTGAGAAGCGATAGCATTGCCCATAAACAATAGCAACATCATACAGAACTTTGAATTATGGAGTATTGCGTGGCACTCCACTGCGCTCGTCACCCTGAGACACAAGAGGTTAAGTCTCATAATTCCTAGTAATTACGCTGGCTACACTGCCTTTCAAACCGGTACACAGGAGTGCATGCAAAATATTACTACCACATTGTTTATTTTCTATAATCCAGTGTTTGTAAGTATCTTGCCTTTATTTTCACTTTTAAAAGAACGTTTAAAATTTGTCTTGGTGACAAAGGCTCTAAAACAAATTCGGTCGGGCGCTTGTCCTCATTAAGTGGCCGTTAGGGAAATGGCCCTCGAGATGTTTTCGATTTAATTAAATTTGAGTTTGAACATAATTAAAATTTCGTACTTTATTAATGTGGTTGTTATTTTTTAAATTATTTACACCTTGGTGTTTTGATTTTATTTAATTTTTGTCACCTTATTTGTATTATTCTATGATTGCCTCGGTGGCGTAGTTGTACTGCGTACGCGGTACGAGTACGACTAGTGCGCTGAGGTGCTAGGTTCGACTCCCAGTTTGGGCCAAATACTTTTTGACTGGGTTTTCCCCTTTTAAAAATTACTCAGTCTCTGCTCGAAATTCGGAAATTGGCGGTGTGATACCCTCGTGCCTCTGAAAGCACGTAAAGCTGTTGGTCCTGCGCCGGATCTTTCTCTGATCATGTCGGGTTGTCGTCTCACCGGACTATGAAAGTGAAGGAATAGTGAGTGCACCTGTGTATTGCGCGTACACTTGTGCATTATAATATCTCCTGCGTACCTGGCTGATCCCCGTTGAGATTGGCCACCGTGGCCGAAATTCGGCTAGGAGGGATTTATGTATTTATTTTATTATTTCATGATTAGCTAGTCGCGCCCCTGCGAAGCCATACGACTGTTCATAACCGTTTTTTTTTTTTTTGTATGGCCATCTTCGGCTCATTAGGGACGGCTGCGGGCTTCCTCTGACTCCGTCTAAGTTGTCGTCCGCAACCGCCCCTGCGCGTACCGCTATTGCGGTCCTTTTCCCTGTTGCGGGGGCTCAGAAGCCCCCGAAACACCGTACCGTGTCCACCTTTTGGTGTCCGAGGCAGTGTGAGACACGCTGCCTCGGACATGTCCATCACGGGGGTCACAGAAGTTGGCTAGACTAATGGGTGGGCGGCACGTCCCGCCCACCCGTGACCCCCGGAGGCCCCTATTAGTCGCCTTTTACGACAGGCTGGGGATACCGTGGTGGAATTCTCCAAACGCCCCCAATCCACAGGGCGGGAGACGTCGGTCAGTCGTCCACCCGACGCCTCCTACGTCTCGTCTGGCGGCGGGAGGGATCACCACTGCGCTGGCGATCCCTCTCGGCACTCTCCTTCCGCGAGAGGACCGCCTCGCAGAAGTGGGCCATCGCCTGCCAGGCCTCCCGGCCGCCGACCATGGAAGCGACCACGGCCGGCAGCGAGAGGTCTTCTCCGACGACTGTTCTGAGAGCGCTGCGCTCCTCATCCCAGGCTGGACAACACTCCAACGTATGTTGGGCCGTGTCCATTGGGCAGTTGTCACAATAGTGACACACGGCCGACTCCTCTACACCTACCACCCGAAACAGGAACTCACCGAAGCAGCCATGCCCGGTGAGCACCTGCGTCAGGCGGTATGTTGCCGCTCCGTGGCGCCTGTCCAGCCATTCGGCAAAGACAGGACGCACTGCCTCTACGACCCGGTGCCCCCACGACGGGGCCTCCAGCCTGAGACGCCACTCCTCCACGGCGGCTCGCCGTAAGGCGGCCCTCTTGGCCTCCACCTCCCCTGTTTATAACCGTCAACATTACACTACTACGAAACTGACAATTGCTTCTGTCATTTTATGAGTTTAATAACACACGGAGGACAGAAGAAGAGTTAATACGAGTGCAGGGTTTTCTGCCAACAAATTAGGTAACAGTAATAACAACAAATTTGTCTTCGCGAAAAAGCGTACTTTAAACGGAGCAATCTTTTTTTATCAATAAACGTACCCAATTATTGCTAGCAACAATAGTATTTGAAATATCTGTGGAAAGTCTCATACGCCAACTATCGAAATTGTGTATAACGCATGGTATAACGAGAGAAATTTCAGAATAATATGGCTTTAGTTATTATTCTGAAAGAGAAATAGACACTATGTATGTGGGCGGCTCGTAACTTTGGATCTTAGCAAAACTGTTACAATTAACTAGATTAGACATATCTTTCATTCGTCAAGCCATAAAAAACAAGCTTACATGACATAAATAATAGGAAGTGAGTCAAGCACAGAACTCAATCAGGAGCAGGGGCGGACTGCGGGAATCTGTTTTCTGAATGTCATAATCTGAAAAAGCAATAAACTACTTGTTACTTTTATATGTTTTTGGTAAATTAGTTATTTTATTGCTCAATTTTGATAAACCCATTGTTGTCTCATTCTAAAAACGTTATGAGGACAGGTGATATACAATAACAGTAAAATTTCAGCGACAATTAAGAGATGGAATATATCACACTATCGCCGTGATGTGTCTATGGGTGCCATCATACTAAAAATCAGCGCGGCTGCTTAAAGCTGAGGGTCTTGTATTCATTTTCAGTTTAATTTTCACTAAGAACCCTGTTTTATGTAGGTATTATTTACTGTTACTGCATATTTTCAAAAGTTAATCAATTATATTTAGTTTCATTCGTCTTATATAATAATATAATTATTGGTTACTTACACTAAACATATACCGACTTAACTTTTTGCTCACTGCAGTTGGTGGCAACCGCTCCAACATTGTCGAGACAGGATGACATTGAAGATTCGTCCCTGGCTGGAACTTTCGGCCAAGATCATAAATCTGCGAATTGTCCGCTACGCGAATGTTTGGGTCTTTCCATCTACGCGCCACTACTTATGACAATAAAACAGTTTCTTGTAACATAAAATCATGTAAATATGTACGACTCCCGGATCGGGAGGAGGAGTTTTTAAAGCCCGCAGTCTATAAATATGCCCGGTAAATGACAATAAGTACGCCCCCTATTACATGAGACGTAAGAGCATGGCGAAATGGTGTGTTAGACTTCTGCCTACCCCTGAAAAGAAAAAAACGGCTTGACGCTGTGAATGTTTGTAAAAATTTTAAACATAATATTATAAAGAGGCAAAGATAATTTGATACATTATTATTAATATTTTCTTTTTATTACTCGATCCGTAAGATCGGCAAGTGCCAGCTTAGAAATACTCACTTGACCTACGTGCTAGTAGGATATTGTTTTATGATTTTTGAAATCCTTTCAATAATAGACCGCTACTCGGCACTTGGATTACCAACAGCAACTACTAGAATACGCTCAGCAGTTTGATCTTTTCACTGATAGCCAGCTACACAGAACTTGGACAATTTAGCAAGGTTAACTTGTATCATGTATACGTAGCACTTATGGTCATGTCATGGTAATTATTATTTCTAGTAAATACGCTGGCTACAATCTCCAGCTTATTGTAAATATATCTTATATAGGCAACAGAATTGGAAATCTACAGATGAATCTGTGATGAACAAGGCAAACCTAAAACTTATTTATTGAACCTCAAGGTTAGAACCTAACAAACATTGAAGTTATAATTCAATAGACATCGATCCTAACCAATTGTAATTTTAATTAAATTAAGTTATAAATGAAGCGGTAAATGTCAAAGGTAAGATAAAATAAGCAATCAAAACCTTTGAGTATGAAACTAGTTAAATAAATGCTCTAAGATCAAAACAAAGAGATTCGACAAATTTAGGCTTCAATACTGTATAAAAATTTCGATATCACGCTTAAAAAAATGCAAAGAATTTAGATAATTAAAACTCTAGGAAAAAAGTTATGAACCGGTGCGGTGGCCACCGTTCGCGTCGTATTTTGTTGAAAGGTACAAAAACATAATATTTATTTATTTTTATTGTTCTGGAGCGACAATGTTACTGGACCTGTTAAGTCAATTATCATCCAAGCATTATCAAATAACAAAAAATGTTTCGTCCATTATATTCACTAGAATTTTACCGTACGTCCCTTTAAAATGACTTCTTTTGCCCTCAGAACCCGACTTCGCGGATTTACTTTTCAGTGTTGATGAATTCGGACTGAGAAAACTGATCGCTATTCGTTAGTATGAAAACAGAAAGATTCCACATCGATACGTAATTGAAACGTCGACAGGACATCGTCGCGAAATATTAATTGAAAGCTATCCGAGAATAAAACAAATACAGATTCGATATCAACATTTGTTTTAGTTTGTTTAATGTGCTTAAAGGGAAAACGGTCCTACAAGTAAAATAAAACACGTGTGTGAGAGAGAGAGAGATAGAAAGGGGGGGGGGGGGATTTTAACTAATCACTAAATCTACAATAGACTATTTTAGTGATTACTTGAGGCAACTCGTAAATTATTCATCTTATGAAAACAAAATATTGACATAGTGCTACCTGCTCAGACAGACTCACTTATTGGAGATCTAAACTAACACGTCTTCAAAATTATATTATTATTGTTAGTTGATTATGTCCAGTATTTTTATGGAATGGTTAGTTTTGTATCTAATTGCAACTGCAACTGCAATTGCAAGTATTTAAGAATTAATAATTTAAATGCCTTTGTAGTAGAAGTGGGAAATGTTGGTTACGATATTCTTCATGAAAACGCTCGAAATTTACTCACCCTAACTTGAGTATCCCATAAAACTGTTATAGGATGTATGTATTATAAGTATGTATGCATAGATATCACTTCAACACTTTTTTGTATGATTCGACTGCAACGTACCTATAATAATTAGCAATGTCTTTTCGATGCCTCTACTTCATACATTTTGCTATTTAATTACCATCCCGGGGTAAAGACAACTTGGCCACTTTTGGATACTGTCTTGACAGTTTCAGGTTTTATTTTCAATATGGTCTACTTTATTAATTAAATTAGGCTTCTTGCGTCACGATGCTACATCAAAAAGTCCGAATGCATTTAAACGTTTCTTATTGTCTCGTTGGTATCTTATTAATTAGGCAAAACAAATGATAGGCAAGCTCAGCGTTTCTCCATTTTTTTTCTGTTTTGCTGTAGCGCGCTTTGATTTAACTTGTTGTTTACTTTTTATGTTTCGTTGAATAAATAAATAAATAATTTAATTTTATTAGCGTCAATGATGTCTTGAGGTATAAGTTTTCATGATAAGAATAACTTTCCTATTTATATGTGGAATTAAAACTTTAAGACTTGCTTGCACAGCGGCTCACTGAATATAATTAACGCTTAATGTATTTAATCCATGGTGCTGTCTCTGTCAATTTTCTAATGGATGACAGCACGAGTTTTAAATGTGTTTTGCGGTAAACATACTTCGACGGCTCCGTAGAACAAAGTCGTATATGCAAAATGTTAGTTTTTCAGTAGAGCGCTTTG
Source organism: Lapara coniferarum (assembly GCA_949316025.1). Classification (NCBI taxonomy): domain Eukaryota; kingdom Metazoa; phylum Arthropoda; class Insecta; order Lepidoptera; family Sphingidae; genus Lapara; species Lapara coniferarum. The sequence continues at coordinate 1,291,489 of OX438922.1, forward strand.
AAAGTCGTTAGTTTGTATTCATGTGCGAATTAGTGCTATTTTCACACATTAAGTTCAAAGTTGTTACTGAACCCTATAGAATATAATGTTTTGTTCACTATAACTTGTGATTTTCACAATTAACTTAGTCTTTCAAAGCGCTCTACTGAAAAGCTTCATTTTGCATATACGACTTTGTTCTACGGAGCCGTCGACTTAGTAGGTCGTTGTGCAAGCCAGCCTAAATCTTGCATCATTTTAGTAAAACTGATTAAAACAAATTCCTCAATTAAGAAATGAATATACCAGAAGTTGTAAAAACCCCCCACAGTGAGCATTTTCCTTAATATGTTTTTGTACATTAGAGTGCGTTTATGTGCAAAGATACAAACACCGTGAGCGGTTGTTTTCTTAAACACCTTAAATCCATTCAGAAGAGTTGCTAGGCTTTCATAACGCGGGCAAAACCTCAAGCAATTTAGCTGCACAGATTAATTACTTACGACGAAGGATAAGAAAGAATAGACCTATTTTTTACTGCAACCAAAACCTTAAAGTCAGCTACGAAATCTTACTCAATGCATTTACAGAATACTGAATTCATAAATAGTAAAACTAAGTAGAGCAACATAAAGTTTCGACAACATTTACAAGAGTATTATCAAAACAGTAAGGGGTATAAATTGCGAAGTTTAAATGTTACGAAAAGTTTGGGGACATCCGATACACTCACATTGGCCGATAAAGCACGATTCACACTGGAGTTTCTCGCAAGATAGGTACAAGCCAGAAATCTCGTCTAAGTGCTTGTCAATTGTCAACTCTCTTACTCTTTGAAACTGAAAAAGATTCTCGGTCAAGTAAAAGATATTGTAGTTATAAGCGACGTCATGTATTGTGATGTAAATTGTATTTCTTGATAATTTAAATTCTGGTAGTTGTGTTATGTTATGTTGTTTTCAACTAGACGTATATTTCGTTCTGCGTTGTACAATGGATATTAACTAATAACTTATGTCTTAATCATGCGAGATAAATACGTAGTGTAAATCAGTCTTTACATGCGTATTCTTGTGAAACGCGACACATGACAGCACTTAGTTATAATCCTTTCTGTGTAGCGCGATCCTTCTTGCGATTATGTGAACTTGTAAAACCGCATTAAGCTTTAAAATGGCTTGAAAACGTAGCTTAGACAAGTTTTTGATTATTGCAATCTGACTAGTTCGTGCTTCTAATTTGGCCTATTTGGCGGAATTATAAAATGCATCAATATTAATAGAGTGTTAGAAGCACACTCCAGACTCTAGAGTGAAGAACTAATACTACAATATTACTGCTACTGTCATTAAATCAACTCGAAATCACAGCATACGTGTTGATTTTCATGTTATGAGTGAGATCTTCGAGGCCCCGATCACCTCTGTTCCTTTCTAGTTTATTTGATTGAAGGCAGAAAACGCATAGTTCATCAGGAATTGTGTGACTAAATAAAAAAGGTAATAATAATAATAATAATTTATTTAATTGGATCAAAAACATTACAGTAACATAGAGTACAATTGTATGTTGCTAACTACAGTAGTTAAAGACATAACTGTGTCGCAGTTAGCAGCGCCCACCTCCAGACAAACAGAGTTACAAAGGTTCTAATACAAAAATAAAAACAAATGAAAAAGAAAAGTAAATAAAAAATAAAATGTGTTTATGTATGTATGTGTGTGCGAGCGCGCATGTGCGTGTATTTGTGTGTGTGAGAGAGAGTGTGTGTTTGTGTGTGTGTGTGTGTGTGTGTGTGTGTGTCTGTATGTGTGTATATATGCACAACGATCTTAGCACAGTCTAACAGCCGTAAACAATACCTTCTTATTATTATTGGGTACATCATTTTATAAGATTCTCAGTGTCATCATATGAAAGAGTCAAAAGCCAATTGCAGAGGGTCAGTTTACATTTCCAGTACGTCATAGGATATATATTAAGAATTTTATTTATGTTGTTATACAGCCTGGGGCACATATAATAATAATTACGACCAGCAAACATTGTTCTACTGCGCTCTACCTGGCAGATTTTATCCGATCTACGTTTCTTTTTACAGTGTTCCGGATCAAATAAGGTTTGCAAGTGTTTGCGTAGTACTGCGCGATGAATAAACAGCTGTCTAATTGTCAACACTTTGCAATTGCGATAAAGTTCAATAGTTGGGAATAAAATAGGTCGGCGAGTCATAACTTTGAGAACAGCCCTTTGTGCTCTTTCTAATCGAAGAATAATTGTTTTTGAGCTATTTCCCCAGACAGTGATACAATAGGTGCATATTGATTGAACTAGAGCATAATATACTTGTTTTAACAAGGAATAATCCACAATATGCCGGAGGATTTTAAAAACAAAGATGAGCTTCCTGACACGGGAGACAAGAACATCAATGTGTTTATGCCACGTCAAACAACTGTCTACAATTACACCCAGATATTTTATTGAATCTACTCGCTCTATTTTATTACAGACGCAATTTAATGTGGAGGGGTTACGGCATTTGTGTCCAACTATAGTATAGCTAGAAGGAGGTTGGGATGACTTTTTGGGGCCAAAGGTAACGAAACCAGTCTTATCCAAGTTGAGAGTGAGTAGATTCCGTGAAAGCCATATGATTACCTCTCTCAGGGCGTGCTCAACACAGAATTTAATCTCAGTCCAACTTTTGCCGTGTACTAGAAGGACAGTATCATCTGCATACGAAATAACACTACAATTGGGGATGGGATAATTACATAGGTCATTAACATAGATTAAGAATAGGGTAGGTCCAAGGACACTACCTTGTGGTACTCCAAATGTTAAATTTTCCTCTTCACTCAAACAGTCATCAATTATAACTCGCTGGGTGCGTTCACTTAAATAGTCCCTAAGGATATCGAGACATACACCACGCACTCCAATTAGGTTTAGTTTATTAAGAAGGAGTGGGATAGAGACAGTGTCAAAAGCCTTGCTTAGGTCAAGAAATATACCTATAGTCTTAAGTGAATTTTCAGAATTTTTGGTTATGATTTCAGTTAAAAGGTACAAAAACAATACTTGAATAAGGCAGGAATTTGTATCCATCATGACGTTTGGTATCACCTAGCCTCGATAGAGACTATCGGCTATCGCTGCACCGATCACATCATGGGATGGAAGCTCGCTGAACAATGGCTACACTAGCGCACATACACCAGGGATACAAGCGTAGACACATGTAAATAAGTAATCAGATATACATTTTTCAAACAGCGTCTTTCCCGCTAGGTGTGTGTCTTTCCCGCTAGTTGTGTGACTAACAAATCAAATATTAAATATTGATTTATCTTACCTTTACTTACGGTGCGGCGTCGCGTCGGTGCGACGCGACGGCTTCGGGATGCTTAAAACTTGGAACGGCGTTATTTTTTACCGAAGCTGTTGAAGAGAGTGGGCTTATTCCAGATATATTTTATATTTGAATGAATAAAGACCGTAATATTTAAAAACCTTCAATAGATTTTCAGGTCGAATATAGTTACATTCCCGTGCAACGATAACATGATGCAAACTGCTCGTGAAATCAACATCATTAGATCTTTGAATTACAAAAGCATGGCATTGTACTGCGATCGTCACCTACAAATAATTATTTTTCAAAGTAAAAACATAACAGTGTATTTACAAATTAGTTGCAGAAATATAAAGTAACATTTATTAACTTTTTCAACTATGACTTTCTCGTGTCTTTTAATTGTGCCTATTTAGCTAAGACAACGAATCGCATACAATATACCTATAATTATGTCAAAACGGCACTTCAAATTGCTCACAAAGCAAGTTATATAACACCAAATATACATATACTTACACGATTCATAAGTTTACTGTTATTTGTTTGCATTTCTAAAACTAGTTGACACCTCCTATCCACCCTTCGCAGCTATACATAAAATAGTTGTACCCAAGCGGAACTGTGTTACAACAAATATTAATAAATTTTTCTTAACCTGCAGCGTCGATTCCCGGTTGATACTTAATGTAATAATACATACATATACATACATATACACTCACGCCCGTTATCCCGAAGAGGTAGGCAGAGGCGCAACTAGTGCACCCACTTTTCGCCATTATTCCGTCCCATGATGTGATAGGGGGCGAGCCTATCGCCATATCGGGCACAAATTCCAGACTCCGGGCTGAAATAATAATAATGTAATAATAATAATTCTCCTAGCCAGCTTCGGCCACAGCGGCCAATCTCAAGGGAGATCAGCCAGGTACGCAGGAGATATTATAGTGCACAAGTATGTGCGCAATACACAGGTGCACTCGCTATTCCTTCACTTTCATAGTTCGGTGAGACGGCAATCCGACATGACCGGAGAGAGATCAGGCGCAGGACCAACGGCTTTACATGCTTCCCGAGGCACGAGGGTATCACACCGCCAACTTCCTGACTCCGAGCTGCGACTGAGTAAATTTCAAGATGGAAAAACCCAGTCACAATGTTTTTGGCTCGACCCGTGATTCGAACCCAGGACCTCAGCGCGCAAATCGTACTCGTAATGCGTACGCAATACAACTACGCCACCGAGGCAGTTACTTAATGTAAAATACCTTGAGTGCGTAAGGTTCTGTGTACATACGTAATACATACGGGTAGTTGACTACTATTTTTAAATACTATTATGAAAAATGTATGCTATCCAAAATCTAATGGAAAAAGATTTTTCAAAATTGGCACAATAGTAAGTGAGTTCTAAAGCTTTGAAATTTGGTAGAAGTGGTAGCTGTCAAATAACAGATATACTAGACCGTGACGTCACTAAGCGCCGTTGGTCATAACACTGGCTGCTTGCGAAAGAGATAGCGCGATATCCCCGGCACGCCCCCACTTTTGCTCACAAGAGGATTTGAAAATTTAATAACTGCTAATAGCTGGCAAATAAATAACAAAAAATAAATCAGCTTATAGCCGACTTAATGGTAAGTAGTCATCGACATTCATTGCCTTTCCGCATTTTTTTACCCAACTTTCTCTCGGACTGTCCATCTACAATGCATAAAGCATACACGCAGAAGTGTGCATACACTGTTGTGCTCCAGGACTTTGTAGCCAGTAAAGTTACTGGGCATTATGGGATTAACATCTTATGCTTCAGGGTGACGAGCACAGTGGAGTACCATGTAAAACAAAGACATCATACAGCAATAATTCATCAAGCCTTGGCCCCTTTATAAAGTAAAAATAATTCAACCGCGCCTTCTTAAATGAATTCAAAACTCAAAAATTCCATTGGAACTTTCCAGAAGCCGCCCCCACTCCATAACCCAACACCATGTTATTGCTTCCATAAATAATTCAATTTCAATATTAACTTTCCGGCTTTTCTTTATGTAGCAAAGTTTTTTTTTTATTAGACGGCTATGTATTACTAACATATTATGTACGAAATATTTGTTAAAATTAAAAGGATAAGTATGGGTAAATATTTATGGATTAATTTGCTGACCGCTTTTGACAGGTCGATATGGAAATCTTTAGAGGAGGCTCATGTTCAGCAGTGGTCTTCACGGGGTTGATGACGATGATGATGATGATTTGTAAGTCTTTCGTATGCCATAGTCTTGGTAGTAGGTTCTTCCGTTTAGGGCGTGCTTCTGCCAAGCTGTGTGCACTATACAATGTTAAAATTACTAGCATTATGGTAAAATCTTGGAGTGAAGAGCTCAGTGCAATGCCGTGCAGTATGGTAAAGTTGTATCGTTGTTACTGTTTATGGGCTTGAGTCATGACATTAAATATTTAAGTACCTATATTATGAAAAGAAATATGATCCCTCTCCAACCCGTAAACAAAACATGTTTTCCTTTCATGAATTCCAATTTCCAACGGTTCAATTTTAATTTGCAGTATTTTCGTAACTTTATAGTGAAATATACAAAAATAATACATTGACATAAGTACCCAGATTTGCGATGTTTACGTGCGTTCTGCTTCGAACGGAGTGGAAATATTGTGAGAAGTTTATGATTTGGAAAAACACCGTTAAATGATCCTCGTCAATTTGTTGCATTTATTGACGCTGGAGTTCGAAGAATTGTAGAGTATAATTTTTGTTTTTCTATACTTGTTTGAAGTTGCTGGCCAGATGTGTATATTAAGAGTTGATGGAAGAAACTAGGTAGATACGTATCCAAAAGTAAATATGAAATATTGGAGATATAGTCCACATGCGATCGATGGGATGGACCTTGTCGACGTAAATCATCAAAAATGGCAATTCCCAAGCGAAGTAGTGTTCGTAAAACTTGTATTGAGAATAGTGTAAATAAGAAAAACATATATTTTATTGTAAAAAAATCGTGTGGTGCATGGTGTCAATAGTTATAAATATTTTATTGACATTTAATATGAGTAGAAGGATTATCATTCTGATAATATCTTAAAAAGCACCCCACGCTTTTTTTTCACGATTTTCTATAATTTAGTTTCCTTTAATGTAACCTAAATTTATGATTTTGGTAGTCTCATGAAAAAATATATTACTCGTAGTTTTTACTAGCTACTATAAGATTATATAGGCAAATTAGTAATTCGTTAGTTTGTGCAGTGTAATTGGTATCGGGAATCATAATAATTTAAAAATTAATTTACCAGCCCTGTGTTATTATACTGCCCGCTGCTGAGCACGGGCCTCCTACAATAATGAGGGTTTAGGCCTTAGTCTACCACGCTGGAGTATGGACTTCTGGTCTTCTTATGGAGAATTCTCCTTCACCGTTAAAGCGAACGATAGCTGATAAACAATACACACATAACTTCGAAAAGTCATAGGTGTGTGCCTTGGGTTTTGAACTTCCGGACATTGTCTCGGCAGAACGTTCCATCCCCAACTAGGCTATCATCCACTCATCATCATAATCGGGAATTACCATCGATATGTTATATGTACTATAAAATAAATATATTATACGGAAGAATGCTGCCACATTTCGCAAAAATAAGTTAAAGTTGTATAGCGTTTTGAAACAGGGGTCATTGTTATGTAAAAGCTACAACATTTCGGTTACATGGAAATCGAATACGAAATCTCTGCGGTTTTCATAATCCGGTGCTACTACACTAATCAATTACAAAATATTGATGTCTTAAATTTAAATCAGTCTTACCGAAGAAAGTTTCGGCTTTCAAACAGAACTCAAAACAAACCGGTAATCAATTATATAAATCTTAAACAGAGAAGTTTTAAAGATTTCTGTTGGATTCGTAAATAAATCACAACTTAAAACGGCTTCTAAGTGTCGCTAAACTGTTTTCCAGATCGTTCTAGATGGGTATCGATTTGTAGAGAAGGGCGGTAACATGCCCCAAGTCTTGAGACCGTTCGGAAATGTTACATTTAGCTTATTTAGCGGCATTGGGATCGTCGCCGCTGTTAGAGGAACAGATGGTTGCGTTCCTCTATGGAAGGGAATTTCCAGTCAGGCAGATGTTGCGCCTGACCGGCCCGCGGCCCCTCCGACGGTTCTTACTCGGAGCTTGTATATATACTTTGCATCTCTCAAATATTGCAAGTGCAATCTACGAACGTGTGTCGCTATCTAGCGATGTGTTGGCGTCGTCTGCTAGTCGTCGATACCACTTCGATGTTCAATGGATGAGTGTCGGGTCACCTTGCTAGCTACTTAATGAAGTAGTTCCCAGCCTTATTTGATAGGTGGCGGTGTATGATAATTGTGCCGCCACAGTATTACTTATCCTTTATTCTTTTAAAAGTGTTATAGCAAATCGAGTAATGGTAAAACCATTTCTTTACGGCTGGAAACCCATTGATACCTTTGATATTGTGGATATTAATGTATTGAAAAATCCTCCTAGCCAGTTTCGGCCACGGCGCCCAATCTCAACGGAGATCAGCCAAGTACGCTGGAGATATTATAGTGCACATGTGTGTGCGCAATACACAGGTGCACTCGCTATTCCTTCACTCTCATAGTCCGGTGAGACGGCAATCCGACATGACCGGAGAGAGATCAGGCGCAGGACCAACGGCTTTACGTGCTTTTCGAGGCACGGGGGTGTCTCACCGCCAACTTCCTGACTCCGAGCTGCGACTGAGTAATTTTTTAATTTTTAATACATTAATGCATTATGATGAGCACGTACTGTCAGGTCTTACTTCTTTTATAAAGTAATTTATTACGTATTAGGTAGTCCCACTTCTCTACACAAACTTCTCCGTGAGAAATAAAAAGTTTGCCTACCATATCAATTTTAAACCCGTTTCGTAGACTTCAAGCACTTTCAAATTTATTATGTTTCAGCTTTTAGTAAGCCATTGTTTGCAAAGACTTCACATTAATACGGAAATGTATACGTGCTGTGGAGTCAAACTATTTATCTACGTACTTAATCTTTTCCTCTTTTTTTAAAATTTTACTTAACACTGCTTTTGAATGTCGAGATTTTAAAGTAAAAGTATTGTTGACAGCTTATCGATTCCAATTCAAAAACCCCACAAACTTGAAAAATTTCCCTCGAATTTAATGTAAAGTTCACGCCGCTCTGGAGGATCATAATATTTGCAGCGAGAGATTTAAAATGTCAGTGTGGGACGAGGGGTATGATATAATTATTGCCGTGTCGCCCCGGGCCGCGGCTCGGCGAACTGACGACTTCGACACTGATGTCTGCTGGATGTGGCAGGATTCAGGAAGGCTGAATGTTTTCTTTTTACAGCCATTTAACTAAATAAAAATCCATAGCAGTAGCTACGATATCAACGACGCCAAAGTAAACGCCCCTTAATATTAAGAGTACAACACCTAGAATTTTGAAAAACAAAGCACTGCGTTTTACCACTGCACTAGTTAGTTCTTAGATGTTATGATTTTACACAAAAAAAAACCTCGCAATAAAGGCAAAAGCAAAGGTGTAAAAGGTGAGAAAGGAGCAAATTGGTTGACAAAACACTGTTGTTTGAGTAAGTTTTTTTGCAAAACCAAGTATGGCCATTCACCATTTACGCACAGTCGGAAAATTCTTCCTGTACATATGAGTCAAATAGACAATGTTTTATGAGGCAGCAAATACGGTAATTTTCAGTAAATCCGCTTCTAACAACAATTTAAAAACCAAATATGAATAATCAAAGGCACGTCTCGTGTACACGGTACAATAGGTATGGACAAAGTATTTACTTCACGTCAAATATGTACCCGAATAGCATACATTTATTTATCTGTACACTCGTATACTCACGTCTTTTATCCCCGAAGGGGTTAGGTAGATACGCAACTAGTGCACGCACTTTTCGTCGTGCATATTCCGTCCCAGGATGTGATAGGGGGCGAGCCTAACGCCATATCGGGCACAAATTACAGACTCCGGGCTGATAGTGAGTAGAAAAACCCATTATCACTTTGTCCAACCCGGGGATCGAACCCGAGACGTCAGTGTTGCAGTCGTACTGTAATACATCTACGCCACAGAGGCAGTCAACACCACAACAACACAGTATCAACACCACCTAAAATTTTAATTCTATAGCAGCACTGCCCTAATTAGTGGTGACCTCGTAGGTGTTGAGTTTCATAATTCCCAGAAATTATTATTATTAGATAGAGAGACAGAAGCTACAATGCATGTTCAGATACTTATAGTGCTATGCATACAAACTATAATAAGTTCTAAAGGAAAATGACTTTACTCCTAAACCTTAGACGTTTAATTTGCTTGCATTTCAAAAGACATTTCCATCGTACTTTATATCTAAGCGAAGACTGAATCAGTCTTGTGGGAATATCCCCAACGTATTAGGAATTTAGCCTGTAATGCTCGGTGGAATCGAATCTCCATACCGGCGTATTTATTCTGAAGGCAAGCTTGATGTGTTTAGCTTGATTGGAATCTTCCAAGGAAGATTGAGAATTTGTTAATTTAGGATAATGTGGTTCCTTATTTAATTCCTTAGGGGGAAATGAGGTATTCTTTGAATCCATTTTTGGACAAGGGTTTCCGTGATGAAACATATATTAAGTTGTGAAAATGGAAGGCTGTAGGTTTGGTTATCATACTGAAACCGATGTTTGTTGATGCTAAAAATATTTGGTTTGACAGAGTTTTTCTTTTAATGATATGATTATTTGAACAGATGTGACTTTAATGATGATTATCTTTTATTATTTTATTGATTTTGTGTTGTGCCTTTGAATGCTTGTGGGTATTTTATCTCTTCACTTACCTGCCAAATTATTTGGCGTTATGAAAAAAGCGGCCTCGGTGGCGTAGTTGTATTATGATACGACTGCAATGCTGAGGTCTCAGGTTCGATCCCCGGGTCGGGCAAAGTGATATTGAGTTTTTCTATTCAGTATCAGCTCGGAGTCTGGAATTTGTACTCGATATGGCGATAGGCGCGCCCCCTATCACATCATGGGACGGAATAACGGCGAAAAGTGGGTGCACTAGTTGCGCCTCTGCCTACCCCTTCGGGGATAAAAGGCGTGAGTGTTTGTGTGTGTGTGTGTGTGTGTGTGAAAAAAGCGGCAGACCAGGGAATAAAACACTAATTATTTGTGTTCATGATTAAGCCATACTACGCTAGAACACCCATCACAACACAAAATAGTTTCTAAATTTCCGTGTTGCAAAAACAACTCAACGAAACTTCGGCATTAACATTCCAGCTTTCGGTTGAATGTATGGAAACTATTTTTACGTGTGTGTTTGGAACTGTGCGCTGATAATTTTCCGGCCAGGCGCTTCCCCATCCCGAAATGGCGATTAATTAGGTGCTTTTTAATTAGTACCGTGTTTCGTGACGTGCCACGCTTCAGAGTTCACGGTTTGTTCCAAACTTCGGTATAACTTGCATGCGAGGGTTGGCGTCATCGGTATGTCTGATTCTATCAAAGCTACAGACACCTTTGAAGTTTGAATATATTAGTGATATTTTGGCAATTCAAAGTTTGGACATTGCTACTCTTTAGGCTTATTCTTCTTGTAAGATGGTATTCAGAGGCTTTAAAAAGTGTGACTAAGGCGCTTTATAAAACCTTGCACTTGTGGTAATTATCACGACGCTCCTCAAAACAGTAGCAACATCAGTCAATAACTTTAAATTAAATTATATGTTCAACATACAAGGCATCATACCTATTCTTCTTTCAGAGTAGTAGAGATGTGAGACACCCACATTATAAGTCTGGATTCCAGTCGATGTCCTACAAACAAACCAAAACACAAGAATACTTGCACATTGCTTTTTGAAAATATAGATAAAGCTGTAGCTTTCCAGACTCCAATAATTACGTGATTCCTAACGCTTAGAATTGGTAGTAAGAAATTTCGCAGACGTCATTTAAGACATCATACCGGAGACATCTTTATTTATAAATTTATCATGGTAGGTACTCAACGGCACATATATAAATCAAATCAAAAATGATGCCCAATGATGATTATATTGTATCAAAATAATATGTTAGAGCGAAAAACAAAACAAAATTAAAATAAACCTCTAATACATACTACAGTAAATTGTTTAAGGGGACTGCAAAAATATATTAATTTCTATTTAAAACAAAGAATAGGAGTCTTCACAGAGACATATAATTTACAGGGTGGTTCTTGCAAGAGTGAATTGATGTCTGTAAGCCGTGCTTTCTGCAAGACTCAGGACTTGGAAAAATAGGAGCTAGAAAAATCTTTTTCACAGCTTTCATTCGTCGTACATCACATGGACTTAAAAGCTTGGTTTTCCAACGCTGCATATCTCGTGAAATAAAAAAAAGTTGACGGATATGTATGTCGTTATAATTTCACATCAAATTGCTTTTAACCGACTTAACGCATCTGAAGAATGAAGACTTAATAATGATAATTACGAACAATGCAAACCGAGATAATACGATGAAATTATATACACACACAGACACTCACGCCTTTTATCCCCTTAGGGGTAGGCAGAGGCGCAATAGTGCACTCACTTATCGTCGTGCGAATTCCGTCCCATGATGTGATAGTGGGCGAGTCTATTGCCATATCGGGCACAAAGTCCAAACTCCGGCCTGATTCTGATTAGAAAAACCCAATATCACTTTGCCCGACCCGGGGATCGAACCGTAGACCTCAGCATTGCGGTCATATCGTAGTACTACAGTCAAAAATATGTACATTAATAGGCAGTGAAAATAAGTTTTTTTTGCATCTTTTAAGACACAGGAGTAGATAAATCGGCACTGAAACGAGGACTCATTAGTTCGATCCCACATCAAGGAAAATAATTTAGATTTTTCTATTTAGTAAGTGCCAGTTGCATAACGGTAGGAAATGACAGGATAGTGTGAAAAATAAATTGAGTAGTGAGAACCGCTATCTATATATCTGTTGTCACTTCAATGCTAGATTACCAAATAGCGTTTTTATATCTAATTTTGTAAAAAATAATATAAGTAGGCCGCAGGAAAGTAAACGAATGCAAATAGAAGATTTATATAATGAACCCAAGGAACTATTTATATGTAAAGGTATTCATCAGAATCTTGACCTACTCGAAGGTTATATAAGATTCTCAGAAATGTATTTATTTATTTATTAAAAGGTATATACAGCATACATATATGTTGAAGAAAGCTGGTATTATGACAATTTCATCCATAACGTAGGACGGATAACGCAGCGAGTTCGTCACGAGACAGGCCAAACCAATGTTTTCTTCCCATCACTGACTATTTCTCTTGAGAGCTAGACCTTATTATATAGGCCTCATGTGACATTCCAGTCGTCAAACTAATTTCGCTAGTCCAGTGGCGCTCCACTCTCACTCTCACTCTCACTTCTCGATTGAAGTTTCCGTTAACAATCAATCCGAATGTGATGCCATCTGTTTTCTTCTGATACAAACTTATTTTTTTAATGAAGCGTTATCTTTTTGTCTTCGACATATTATAAAACATTACAGATTAAGCAATACTTAAACTAAGGTCTAGTATGTATGCCAAATTATAGGTACACACAACATTCACCAACTTAACGATGCTGTAGCATTTAAACTAAGGAAAATAATTACCTACAAACAATAATGAATGATCATTAAATAAAATTACCACTAATATTTGGAAATCTATGTAAATTAAGCTAACTTAAAATTAAACAACTTAATTAAATGGAACACTAATACAATTTGGCTGACTTGCTATTTAATTTTTTTTTTAAATTGGTGAATGAGTCAGTAAATAAATAAATGTTTCAATTCGAAGCATATCAACCCTTGAAAGCATTCGGTCTGGTGAATATTAACGTTTAAGATTATTGCTGGGTCTTGAATTCTAGTTGTATTAAATAACTAGTAGTGCTCGCGGCTCCGTCCGCGTGAAAAAGTTTTTCCGGGATAGAAATATTTTCCCGGGATAAAAAGTAGCCTATAGCACTCAGGAGTAAAGTAGCTTCCTATTAGTGAAAGAATTTTCAAAATCGGTTCAGTAGTTCCTGAAATTAGCGCGTTCAAACAAACGTACAAACTAACTCCTGAGTGCTATAGGCTACTTTTTATCCCGGGAAAATATTTTTGTCCCGGAAAAACATTTTCACGCGGGCGGAGCCGCGAGCACTACTAGTTTTAGAAATAATATCCAAAGAGAATCTCACAGTGTAAAGTAACGGCGATAAGAATCTTATTTGGCAATCGCGGAAGTTTCTTATACTAAGTACGTTATTCTCAAAGTTGAAGTGATATCGTCACATACATACATTCGGCAAGTGTTAAGTCTTCGTGCAATCGTGTAAACAGTTCACCTCATTTCGTTCCGCGTCTTTGATCTCTTACCAAAGCTTCCACTTCTAACCCCATCGTATTTGCCGACATAAATGAGCATCGCGCTGCTGTCCTCACTTAAAATCTCGTCTTATTAAGTATTATCTGTACCGGTGACTTCGTCTGCGTAAAATTTTATTTTGATTATTAACAAATAATTTTAGGAGGAAAGGCAATCCGCATTATAGAATCATGTAGTTTCCAAAACAGTAAATTTCTAGAGGTAGATTTTATTATGCATAAGCTGGTATGAACTTTTTCAGGTTTGAGGAATGTGGTGCAAGCAGCCATCGGCTGGTCAAGGTAAGTCGTCAGCTGGTATACCTTCAAACATAATATAAAATCTGACCATCATTCCCTAATCTTGTACTTGCATTGAAATTCAATCAGATTTAAATGCGTGAAATTAACGGACAGACTGCAAGACTATTTTATTATAGTACAGATAAGGCAATGAAAATTCTTGAGGCAAGAGTTTTGGGGCACAAAAGCGGCCTTTCACGGTGTCCTTAAAGCCGTCGGTTACTTAACAGCTGGGTGAATGGGCGATCGGTTCGCGGCCCCGAGGTCTGGCAAAAATTGCAGAGTGCGAGCCCTCAGGAGTGCCCATCGGAAAGAGTGCTTTCTGGTTTGTTGAGGGTGTGTGGGTGGAATGTAATGATTGGGGATTTGTGAGAGAACGCTGCGATCTTTTGATTTAGATTTATTAATATTTGACAGAAAACGCCGCGATATTGAAATATAAAAAAGTGTTTGCTTATTTTACTGTTGCTGTTTTATAAGAATGGTGATGATAATTTATAAACAATTATCCCATGAATTAGTAATGTACATATTTCTTGTTAACAACTTTACAATATTAAACAGACATTGTAAAGTTACGTAGTGTAACGTTGCATGGAACGTTAACACTCTCCGTAAACTGTCTGTGGATTACGGTGAGTTTTAACTCTCTATCTCTGTTCTGTGGTTTTAACTACCAATCGAAACACCTATTGTTTTACATTGGTTAATACGTTGTCATTCGTTTGACGTACGTCGGAATGGCGCCTGTATAAATAAGCGTGCACTGTCATGCGCCCCTTTTTTTTACAATCGTCTTCGCCGTAGGCACATTATTATCTAACTGCGTGCTGCCACGCATACCGTTGTTCCCGCTGGGGTGAGTGTCCCAATTAATCCCTACTAACCGCTACCAGTGTATTCTGTGTACATGGGCTCGTGAGTTATCACGAGTCACTGGCGCGGAATGCAAGCCTAGCTTGCATTCCGACCCGCTGGGATTCTGTTCCAGGTTTTCTACGGTACGGCGTTGATCACCGCCCTACGCTGACTCCGTGCGCAGCACCAGCGTCGCGGAAACTGATCCGCCACGCGCGCACCATCGTCTTCGCGGGTGCTAACCCCGACCACGTGTGCACCGGCATCATCGCGGGAGCTGCCCCGCCATGTGCTCACCACCACCATCGCAGTCGGGTGTGCTAGCCCCGACCACCTCACCACCGCTGCGCCGACTAAGTGGCCACATCATCTGCCCGGCGAGCTGTCGCCGGAGCCAGCCACGTGCATCAGCGTCGTGCATAGCATAACACCAGCTAACCGTACTGAGTGTAACGCGGAGGTGCAAAAAAAAGCTCGTACCACGAACCTAAAACCTGAGTTTTTACTTCTCTCTCTACACACTATTACCACAATCTGCGGCCTAACTCCGCAGTAGAATAATAAATAACTTGTTTCTATTTGACCTAAATTATAATATGCCTTCATCGGTTTTCTAGTTTGAATTGAAGTTACCATTATTAATAACGAGAAACACAAATGTTCCAAATTTAATTCCATTAACGAATATACCATTTGCTGGAATAGTAAAGTTCAATTTAACAAAGTACCTACGGTTTGTGTATGTCTAGCAGACTACAGTATGTTATTGATACAAATAAAATACAGAGAAAACTGTGCAATTAAAGATAAGTTCAGACATAAGTGCCGACAAAAATTGCAAAACGGATTTAAGTAAATGCTATTTCTAATCTTTACAATGTGTATGTAATAAAACAGTTTGTCAATTGACTCGCGTTTTTTGGTAATATTGGCACGGAAAAGTATCCCAACTGCACCTAATTGTATTTGGAGAGGGGTCAAGATAGAGTCTCGATTGACGAGCGATGATTGTCCCTAGTCAGTTAAAACAATTATGCGAACCTGTGTGAAATGGATCAAGTCGATCCCGTCACGCGGCACACTTACGTGGGTCACTAAAGCTATTTTAACACTTTATATATGGTGGTCGCTATCAGGATGGATTTATAGCTATCCTACCAGTATTTTATGATATTTTGCTGCGTCTCCGCTGGCAACGCATCCCCGTGTGTTTCCCTAATGCGCCTCCACACGCTCCGTACTTAGGTCACGTGCCGCGAGAGTGGGATCCTTTCATCCAACTCGCTGTACGACCCTTTATAATCTAATGCTGTACGACGTTTCTATACCAACCACTCATTAACTGTAGAAATGCTATAAAATAATCTTTATTTGCAAACTGTAGCGTCTTACTCATCAGGTAGTATAGTTTTTGCTACAGTTGATAGTTGCTACCTTTATATTTTGTTAACTTTATACTTATAGCCCTAGAAAGTCATTTCAGTGGTAGAAAAACCAGTGGTAGGGTGAAGCGAAATTTTCAGTCCCCTTCGGTGTAGTAGCAAAATCTTTGAAAATAAAAATAAAATGACAGCGTGCTGTTGCATCTGTTATAGTGAGAGATACCTATAAGTAAGCCCGGACTTTTTTCTGCCTTTCTTTTCCGAATAATCATCGCTTCGGTAGCTTCTGAAAGGCTGGTAGGTTAGCTAGGTTAGGGTTGGACAATTCAGAGTATTGTCCTCACCGGTGAGGATCGCGACGCATTCCTCCAAATACTTTTAATAAAAATGATTCATCGTTTTTTTTATTTCCTCTTTCCTGCCAGCCCGAGGTTGGTTTCTTTATGCATTTTTCATTCATTATGCTTTCTAAAGAAACGTCTTTAGTTATATAAGTGACTTTTTGTAATAACCATTATTATAAATTATATGTTTCATGACTTATCACAAGTGCCACTATATTCGCCTACTATATAGGAAGCCCTAACACTACTTGTCATCGTGGTTCTTCCTTTTTTCCTGTGAAATTGGCGGTGTATACAAGTTTCTTATGTGTTATAGGTGTTGTGGACGGTAAAGACTACTTAACATAAGTAACCTACTTCTTATTTACCAGTCTGAACTATTTTACTTTAGGGACAAGACGAGCAAGTATTTTATTTTGAAATTACATCGACATAGCCAGTCTTATTTCTGAGTATTATGGGATTTAGCATAATGTGTGTGCAGCTACATACTTTTAAGCCAAACCAGACCGCCTCGCCTATCATACCAACTTGTTTAGAAATAGGGCTATACATCAGCCTCCAACCATCGAAGCACAATCCATTCATTAGAGCTATTTCCGATGTTAGTGTCAGGCATTTACAACTCAACGGCGCGAGGCAGTGACGTGACAGGGCCGTGGCAAGAAACAAAACTTGCACGAACATTTAAAGTGCAGTATGAGTTATGGTCTAAAGAGATCTGATACAGTTGTTCAAAAAGTGCGTTTGAATTTTATATTGTCAACGTCGCGGAAAGACGCATCATTTATAGACAGTGCAGAATCTTTCATTCGTACACATCAATGCAATTTCCATAATGCTTGTGACAGACAGACAGTGGCTTGTATTTGATATTGAGCATGGAAACTAAGTGATTAGTGAGCCTATTGAAGTAGTCATGTATAATTCTGCTCGTTACTGCAGTACGACCTAAGCAATACTGCAACTTTGAATCAAGTCTGTTTTTAGTCGTTGGTCTATTTGTACTTTAATTTTGTTCTCTGCAGTGCATGATCTCGCATCCACACGGACACTGCACGTCTGCATCTGACCAAAGGGTAATTATGAGATGTTCTCGAAATCCCGCTCTATGTCGACCATATTTCTCGAATGTTCGACGTTATTTATTAGTTCGGCGGTTTGTGTTAGTTACCACAAAAAGGGATAATATCTGTAAGTCGAGGCGAAATGTTTGGATTTATTATAATTGGTGGGGAGTGTTACGGGTACTTAATTTCTAGGTAATTCTTTCTTATGTACCAACTCTCTTAGTAGTGGAGAAGGGCCATTGCCAGCAGCCGCCAGCAGGGGGATAGTATATAGTACCTACAAGCTGATATTATTAATATACTTTGCGTTTGTAATGTAATGTACTATTATTCTGTAACAATATTATTTATTTAAATTCCATTTGACTTAATCTTGTAGCTAAAATATTTAAAGCCAAGCTTGTATGCCAATATGAGGCTGATCATAGAGCACTTGGCATAAGTACTTATTACTATTTCAACAATGTTACCACCTATGTATCACAAGTGAATAAATGATTTGATTTGAACTGTTTGATAGCTTCACTTAATTTTTACTATTCATTTACAAAAGAACTTGGTATCAAATAGTTCTTTTTGGATAAGTATCTTCAACCACTGCTCGTGTGCAGAACTTGCGGTAATTTATATTATGTGGTCACACAGACCTCACGTTAATATGCTTGCTAAGTTATTACTTTTGAATGTTTGCAGGGAGAACGGTATAGCAACAAGAACAATGATAGTAATTTATTTACTCAATTGTATCGACGACGGTATCCGAGTCTTTTCTAACATTTATGTAAACATGTAGGCATTTAACATAAATATGTGTTGTTGTTGTTGATGTTGGAGTCCAATGATGTTGGAGTTAGAATTGCTATTTGAAATGATGTACAAGTAATTGTGGTGGTAATCAATAGCATCTTAGAAATCGGTGGAAATGAAAATACAAACACATGAAAATAGTAATAAGCTACTTAGGTATAATCATAAATATATACAGATAAGAGAAGAGAGTGTGGTAAAACTATTGTTTAAATGAAAACACTAGGATATTCGATGTGAATGTATCTGCAGGATTTGTGTTATTATAATAGGAATGATTGGTCTGTTGGTGGCATGTACAGTTAGGGACCCAACTGTTGTAGGAAGAGTTTAAAGCATAACGTATGTTAAAAAAACACTGTCTTACTTAGATTTGAAATTTGTGGCAGATATTATGATTCTATCATATAAGCTAGGTGCATTAGTTGTGCCTTTGTCTTATACCCTTAAAGATAAATACTTAAGCTCACTTGTATATGAAGTATTTCTTTTTAAATAGACAACAGTCTCACCATTCCTCTAACAATGCCGGGGTTCCATTAACTTGCCCAACCATAAAAGATGGCGCTAGCATCACTTGCAGCTTACTAGCAAGCTAGCTGATAGGTTAGCTAGGCTAGGGCCTGTAGTGTCCTCACCGGTGAGGATCGCGACGCGTTCCTCCCATTATTATTACTATTTTTTTTTTGTTAATAAAATTATCTATTGTTTTATAATGCTTTTCTTGCCAGCCCGAGCTGGTTTCTTACTTTTTATTTTTCATCATTTATTTTACTCTTAATAAAAATGTCTGTAGTTATATAAGTGACTAATAATAATTAATTAAATGTGTCTCGACTTATCATAAGTGCAACGATGTTCGCTTACGTGATGAATAAAGTATTTTATTTATTTATTTTATTTACTACTATAAGTGCATTACTGTCCTACCTATCTCCAGGGTTAGCCGTAAAGCGGAGTAACCACAAAATGTATTAATGGTGTAATTAGTCTGGGCGTGTAATTAAGGCATGATTACCGAGCTGAAGCCAAGGTGCGCGGTGATGGCGGTCAGATACGCTAGTCATTAGAGGGGGTGGGGGGAGGAGATATTATGTTAATAAAGGCGTCGAATATGACAAAAATTGAAGTTACTCGTACATTATTATGAGCGTATTCCCACCTAAAAGGCCGGCAACGCATCTCTGTGCCCCTTGGTATTGCAGATGTTCATGGGCGGCGGTGATCGCTTACCATCAGGTGAACCGTATGCTCGCTTGCCCCCTTTATCATAACATACGTAGAATAACCCATAGCGCTTATTGAGACGACCAGATAAAGCGTGTTAGTTTCAGGATCTACCGCTTTCTTTTCGGACTGCGTATTCCAAGTCATATGCTACATGCAATCTCCTCGATCCTTGGAAAGTGTATTATCACATATTGTTTTGTGATATGTAGTGTAATTGCCGCTTTGTTTATAGTTGTGCAAGCCCTGCTAATTTATTTTTAATCTATTGCATAGCTTAAATTGCGTGCCTTGAGCGTGGAGACCGAATCCAGAAATTCCGTAACGAAAAAACCTGTCACCTCTCACTCCGACCGGCACAGCGCTGATATTTTATTTTCAACTCCTCTATCACAACCATGTAGAGTGTAAAATTCCATAAGTAAATTTAATATCGCAGTCTTGTAAGACTACAATATGTTAGAGGATATGAGCTGAATGTTAAACGATAAAAGGTCGAAATTACCGTGTATTTAAAAATTGTTCCAGTCAGTGAAACGTATCGAAATGTCAAACGCGGCGGGATGACGTTATTCTAAGTTTGAATTTTTAAAAAGTTTTTATTTTATATCTGTTCAAAGAGGTTATAAATATTAAAATTTATGCAATAGCCTTACCACGACAGTCTCCGAGTGCCACTCGGCTTTCTTTTTTTTTGTAGAGCCTGCCGATGTTTTTAAACAAAAGAGTTCGAAGCAGACACACGTTTACGGGTTGAAAACAGCGTTAGCACGGCAAACGCAACCACATACAGTGTCCAGCACTACAAAGTGTATTATACTTATTAAGAACTGATTCTTTGGTTAGGAATCGAATTCCTTGGGGTTTGTTAGGGTAATTAAACATATTTACAAGTATAAGCAAACTAATCGTTGTAAAGTGCATGTGCTAATAATAATGTTTTCTATTCTTCCCTCAGCGATAAATGTCACCAAACATAACACGAAACTTACGACTGCAAAAAAAAGTGCACAGACATATACAGAAGAATTCAATCACGTGATAAACTGTCCATTCCAAGGGTATTAAGTAAAGGACGGTGACCTCCGTCCCTGGCAACCGTTTAAATAGTACTGACCTTGCATATTTCACACCGGCGAAAGGTCCATTGTCCAGTACCTTTTGATTTATAGTTCCCGACGCGAGGCTGGTTAATTTACTTGGACGTCTCTACTGCGGGGCCGACACCATGCGATCCTGTCATTCATCACCTTGGAAGGGTTGGGTGACAAGGATCTGTGATGGCTTAATGTCATGTCATATTCACGGGTGGGGATTAAAATGATTTTTACAGCACTTTCGAACATAAACATAGGTACAAAGGTACGTCTAGCGAAATAATATGAACATACAGTCTTCTTCACTACAGTCTTCTAGACTTCAAGTCGCTTTTACGCGTCAAGTATCCACATTATAGCGTGTTAAATTTGACTGTACTTGATAAATATTATCTAAATTTTAATTTGTTTACTTGCTGGAATTTGGTGCAAAATATAATATATTCGGATCTGTCTACAAAGGTTATTTTGATTACTAACCTTATTTCTGACCTGGTTAATCTAACTTTAAATTTTGATCACGCTTTTTCACAATGAAGAATGAAACCTACGACCTCCGCTACCTACATTAGTTATAAACTGTATCTCAAATTTAATTTTATATTTAAGATAACGTGATCGTGCTAGACGAAGTACCTAGTATCCTATATTCTGTGCTAGTTAAATAAAAAAACCTGTTACTTCATGCCTAGAACCAGACACACAAGTGACAAACAGACACATCCATACTAGATAGATATTAGACAGGGACCGACGCAACGCGACGTGGCATTCGGTAATCGCATTACGTATTCGCCTGTATTCAATTTGTAGATTTATATTATCAACTTGCGCCAGTTTTGCGTGCGGCTTTTACGGAAAAATAAAATAGGTGTTACTATACCTGCTATAAAGCTTTATTGGCAAATGTACTATTTTTGGAGCAATAAATAATTTTTATATGTATTTTTTGTACTAAAAAATGACGTGATGACTAAGTCCGTATTGTTTCGAAATGTTAAAGGTCTTATTACACTGACCGAGTGCGTAAAGCCTAGCTGTGAATTCGCTTGCACTTTGTCAGGATGATAAGAGCCTTAACTTTACCTGACCACGAATGAAACAATTTTTTCTAACTCTCAGAATACTTTTGCCGCTTTAAGCTGGAACATTAAAGCGTTTTTGGTGTTTGGTGGCTGTAAACTAAGCAGTACCTACCTAGAGGTACTCTAGCATTTAACAAGTATCTAGTAAAAATAACTACGACAAAACTATTCAAACTACAAGAAACAAAGAACCTCTTCTCGATAATCCTGTTTCATAAAAAACCACAAACTTACAAAGCTCTCTGTAGCCGAGTCTCACAAACATCGAACGTCGTGTCAACATCAATTTGCGATGGAATTAACTTGTCCCCAACGCTAAGTACCCTCATACTGAGTTAGTCCGGCTCGAAGGACCACGCGGAGATCGTACAAACATCGCTGTGATTTCGCAATGTTATCGTACAAAAATAGAACGTATTTTATACAATTTAAAAAGGGAAACGTTGTCATGTGATTCGTTACTTTAGTCTTTACACGTGACTTTGTCCGCTTAGAAATTATAATAGACTGAGAAGATTTTTTTTTATTAAAAAATTACTAATCCTTCACGTAATAGTAAGTTACACGTGATAACGAAACATTAATGCAATCCTACAATGGTCCAATGGCCAGAAATTATACTATCAATGATGCTCGCTTCCACTTGGTAACAATACATCAGTGAGATCCCACAATAGCTAGGAATTCCTTATTTTGCCATCTGTAATTCCTTTTGCCTACATTAGTGGACGATAGCCTACTTTGGAATGGAACGGTCCGAGGGAATGTTCTGACCTTTCGAACTTACGTTATGTGTGAATTGTTTATCAATTATTATCGTTCGTTTTGTCAATGTAGGAAAACATCAATAAGAAAATTGAGAAATCTCCATAAAAAAATCGACGGTATATGAAGTCTGCCAAGTCGCACTAAGCCTGCGAGAAGACGAAGGCCTAGACCCCCTGAGTAGTAGAAGAAGTCCGTGAACAGTATACCGGGTGGAAGGGAAACGCTCTCGGAAACGAATACAGGTGATAGTATTGGTGATTCCTGACGTGATGGCACTAAAAAAATCGCGATCGCATTGTTACAATTTTAGTAGGATTTTCTCAACAGGGCTTCTTGCTGACGCGTTAACGACCGCGGGCCGGTGCCGGCGCAGCGCGGCGGCCGCACAGTTCTTTGTACGCTTTACATTGCGCGTGCATGAATTACGGAAATACTAAAATCGTAAGTATTATCGCTTAGCTTTGCAAATGAATATAGTTTTTCGTTAATGTTATGGTTCTTCTCTCTTACCGTTCCGGTATAGAGAGCGTTTCCCTTCCACCTGGTATAATATAGGGCTGGTATTATTGCATTACAAAAAGGTTAAAAAAAGTGACCAATATCAAAAAATTCCAAACAGATTGTTGAAAAAGGCCAGTTTTGTGCAAATGAATCGTTACATTAGCTCGGATAATGGAAGCGGTTTATGGCGTATAAAAATTACCGAGCGCTGGATGTATTTAACGGAACGAAGTTATTTATTGTAATGTTCGGGCAAGTTTATCTGCGGGCGGACAGGATATATCTATGGTGTGCTTGAGTTACTTTGATTGTAGTGAGCTGCTGAATTTTGTATAAATTTTAACTAAGTAGCCGTGGATTGATATGAAAACACTCATATTATTCTACCACACATATTGCAACAAACTCATTGTATACC
This sequence comes from Lapara coniferarum, assembly GCA_949316025.1. Lineage (NCBI taxonomy): Eukaryota > Metazoa > Arthropoda > Insecta > Lepidoptera > Sphingidae > Lapara > Lapara coniferarum. The sequence continues at coordinate 1,315,160 of OX438922.1, forward strand.
TAGTATTGTCATCTGTGTGCTTTTTATAAATTTTTTTGCTGTTGTTTTTATGTGCGTGTAGAAAAATAAATGGTTTAAATTATAGTCAGACACAACGGCATACTACAGATGTAGATCGTCGATTAGTAAAGTGGTAATTTTTGTGACGTCTAAAGATGTTAAAATACAAACATTTCTCAACAAGCGTAATTTCGTACTCAAAAGGAAAATAAACATAAAATATCAAATAACATCCAACGATAACGTTGTAGCTTTACAGGTTCCGAGTATCAACGGTTTTATCTGGACCTCTTTTAAATACGTCGATAAATATTCATAGGTTCGGTCCCTAGGGTCCGAGAACGATGAAACGACATCAAGTTTCTCGACGACACAATTTATTTCATAACCCATATGAATAATATAATTTGACTCATCAGTTTTGTGGTAGTGTATTTAGGCCGACGGACGTAAATGATGGATCATACCAGCTCTATAGCAGTGTGGGCAGTCAAGTAGTATAGTAGGTGCCAATTGTTAGACTTTCAGGTATCCTCAGCATAAATGGCACCATCCATATGAATAACAAAGTACTGCAAAAATTCATGAGTGACCTTAGACGTTAAGTCGCATAATGTCTTGGTAATAACATTGGTTGTTAAAGCTGGTTATTTAAAGGATCTGGTTATTTAAACTAAAAAAGAAATCTGAATTCATTCGTTCATTTTAATCCATTTAATGATTGGCTCAGCTATACAGAGGTGTGTAAGTAGATTAAGCTTTTATTCTCGCGTTATTACTATTAGTTTCCACTTGGATTATATTGTAGTTATGCGCATTTAAATTCAGAACGTCTTTTATGGTTGGTGCAGACTTTTCTTGTAACGACTAAATCACCAAGTTTTGGTTCCTTTGTGTTCACGTTGTTTTACTACTATAACCTCAATATAGCTGGCATCTATAGCACGACACGTCATCCCTCTTGAGAAATTGTAAAGGGAACCCCCTCTTTGAACCCCGCTTGGAATAACAAAGCTGTCCCACACTCTATTCCACTCGTAAAACACAATTTATCAAAAAATTTCAACGGAACAAACAATTTAAAATATGCCCTTATTTCTCAGCAACTATTGCGTCATACTTGCTTATACCTATTTCTTTTCTTAAAATTTACATATTATTCCATCCTTGGCGCAGCGGGCTCTCTTATTTTTATGATATTAAAAATTCATGCTTATGGAGATAGAACAACGATATAACCACTATTATGTGTACTTACTAAACGCCGCGCAGACGTTCATCGAACCAGACTCCTGACACAAAATTGCGTTGAAGTAATTGATTTATACAACAAGTAATTTATTTTATACAACTGTCAACGAATCCACTGTTGATTAGTTTAGCAATTTAGTTACAGGCACTGTTAGCTTCACAGTAACTGAAACTGAAGTATTGTGAGCATTTTGTTGCTGTGTTAATTGACTAATCGTCTGTCCATCCATTGCAATAGATGACAGCGTCACTTCGTCTAACATATTCTCTATCGGTAAAATATCGGGGTACAAATGAAAACCATCGTAATGTGTATTACAGGCCGCTTTTTCGTATCCATGGGACCGTGTGGGTTGGTAACACTGCAATGTCATCGCAGTGTGCATGCACTGTGTGCCGGTTTAAAGGATATTATAGCCAGTAGCCAGCATAATTGCTGGAAATTAAGAGACTTGACATCGTATGTTACAGGGCGACGAGCAAAGTGGAGTGCAACGAAATAATTCAAACTAGTATCACTTACAATCAGGCAAGCGGCAAGCTCGATATTTTATTAAATTGCAACTAATAAAATAGTATGATCCCCTTACCACATCAGCCACTCACTTCTCTTATCTTTACTTAAATCCAAGTTCTATTTCATCCATATTAACATTAATTTCATTCTTCTTTTACTTTTCTTCTCTTGCTACGTCTAGAAACAAGTTGTGCAACAACGTCCAATTTTAATAACCATTTGATATCGCAAAAAGGGAAACTTCACAGAACGCTCGGCGAACAGATGGTATGCTTGTTTGTGCTGTTTGAACGTTTCCCAAAAGATTTAGCCTTTTAACTTTGTGTTTCTGTTTTGCCAAATGTGCTTCTTATTTCGTCGAGTCTGTTGTCGTTTCGCGTCGTGATTTTGGATTGTTGAAATGTTTACGGAAAATATTTTCTAGTATTAGCTATGTGGTTTGTTGTGAAGTATTGCGGATATGAGTTTGTTTCTGATACTATGAGAGTTCAATATGTACTATGCTTTTATCTGTACCTACAAAGCAGTTTTCGTGTGCTATTGTGTTCTTGTCAAGATAATTGCTGGTACTGCTGGTAGTTATGAGATATACCGTCCAATGTTTGAGGAAACATAGTAAATACAACGCCATACTGTGCTTAGTTATATCTATATGCTTAAATCTATCATAATGTATAAAAATAATAGATACATAATATATGTATGTATATATTATTATCAGGCCTCTATTCCGTGTGGGTTGACACTTAGCAGAGACTATGTATTGCTATTTTGCACTATTCTGGCACAGTTCTTTTGTTTCATACACTTTCATCACTCTCTCATGAATTCTCGTCGGTTCAGGGTAATTTGACCTCGCTTTACCAAGAATTTCTGTATATGAACCATTACTAAGAATGTTTGTATATAAACAAGCAATCTGCATAATATATCGTTGACCATGTGCTCTATGAATCAGGAAGGTTTGATATGAAAACTTTTAGAAAATTTATGATAGACTATTCTTTATTGCATTTAAATGATGAGACTAGCATGCCCATAAACAGTGACAACACTTACTTCTTAATACTATAATAAATGCGAAAATATTTGAATAATAGTAAAATATTAAAAACACATTCTTGGCACAAAAATTACAATAAATTTACACTAAAAACATAGGCTTTAAAGATTGTGACATGAAGCAAAGTTAAGCCTCCATATGCTGAACTAGGTTAAATAACTGTATCTCAGCATACAGCGCCGTTCCCCACAGTTTTACAAGTATTTTTTTTTGTACGGGACACAAACTTGTAGTCTTTTTAAATCAAAATTGTGCTTGAAACTAACGAAAATGACTGGTTATTGGTATAAAATTTCTGAAACAGACGTTAGAACTTGGGAGATAGATTGAAATTAAAAACAGATATGAAAAATCTGGCTCGCTTATTCTATTAGTGTTCAAATAGTCTTTCCGGTGATGTATTGTACATTAATCAGATCAGATTATTTTTTAAATAATCACGATGAAGAAATGACTGAAATAGTCGAAATTTTAGATACGGCCACCTGTTAGTAAATAACTAATTAAGGAAGAGCGGAGTGCCCTAACACAAGTATACTAAATACTTAAAAGGATACTCCAAATACGGTTCTACTGTGTGTAATTATTAGATGCAGAAATAAACATTTTTAATTTTTAATTTAATTAAAAAAAAAAAAGTACTGTGTTTTAGAGACTTCTGCAGCGGGAAAGGCTTTTCATGTTAGTGAGGCTGCGAGTAACACGTAGTTACTGATAAACAATACACACGTAACTTTAAAAAAGAGGTTTGTGCCTTGGGTTTCGAACCTGCGGACATTGTCTTGGCAGACTGTTCCATTCCCAACTAGGGTTTGTCTACTTCTACACAAGTAGTTTATTACTGTTGCGGCGTCTTTTAACACTTTTCCACCTACCACTAATAACACTTTAACCCCACGTTAGGCGCCACCGTGGCGTATTTTAGCCGCAGATAGTGTAGGAAAGAGAAGAGAAAATCTCAGGGTTTCATTACGTGGTACGAGATTTATTTTGCACCTCCGCGTTACACTCGGTACGGTTTGCGGGTGGTATGCAAACGAGTCACAGGCCTGCGGGGACTCCGATTCAGGCGAACGGCAGGACGCTGATGCACGTGACTAGCTCCAGCGGCAGCTCGCCGGGCAGATGGGGCGGCACGTGATCTGCGCAACGGCAGTGAGGTGGTCGGGGTAGCACCCGACGATATTGGTGTGCACGTGAACGGGATCGGGAGTCAGCACTCCCAACGCCAGCGGAGCACGGCCATGGTGATCACGTGGCCGGGGTGAGCACACCCGACGATATTGGTGCGCACGTGGCACGACAGTCAGCACGCCGTGCCGTGGAAAAAGGGCGGTCAACGCTACACTGCTAAAACCTGTAGGTAATCAGAATCCGTAAATAAATAGTTAAAGCTAAATAATTAAATGTGCACTTGAATCCTACGACGCTATTGTTTACTTAAACATAATAAATAACTTAGGTGGACAATTGATCACCAGATTATTATGATCCCTGTATACCTAATATTTATGTTTATAACTTAAAAAAAGATAAGCTATTGTAATATGTACAGTAATTTCATTTACAGTATGATTTTCATTCAAACTAGCTTCAAGCCAAAGCTAGTTAGTTTTTACATAGAAATTATCATGCTTCTCAAAACTTTCGGGTATGCATGTTTCTTGATGTTTTGTTACCGTTAATTCTATTATTATAGTTACATCACTGTATGCTCTTAGTAAGGTTCATAAAAACTTCGTTAAGAACCCGTTGCGGCCAACAGTATTATTTGGATTAATGTGTAAATATCTTTGGAACTATTATTAGAAACTTCTGTTTCAGGGAAGTTTAGCATAAAGTTTTGTATGAAGACATTATTTTATGCTAAACTTCCCTATAAAATACAACTGGGTGGTAAAAGTCGAAGTAAACTTAGCGTAGTGTTTCTAAGGAGTATGAGAAATCAAGGGTGTAGATACAGTATTTTTACATATTATGTAACACTCTTTCAGGTTACATTGAAATCCTCCCAGCCAGTTTCGGCCACGGCAACCAATCTCAACGGAGATCAGCCAAGTACGCAGGAGATATTATAGTGCACAAGTGTGTGCGCAATACACAGGTGCACTCGCTATTCCTTCACTCTCATAGTCCGGTGAGACGGCAATCCGACATGACCGGAGAGAGATCAGGCGCAGGACCAACGGCTTTACGTGCTTTCCGAGGCACGGGGGTATCACACCGCCAACTTCCTGACTCCGAGCTGCGACTGAGTAATTTTTTTTTTAAGATGGAAAAACCCAGTCACAAAGTTTTTTGGCTCGACCCGGGATTCGAACCCAGGACCTCAGCGCGCAAATCGTACTCGTAACGCGTACTCAATACAACTACGCCACCGAGCCAGGTTACATTAATAATATGGCTAAAATTTGAAAACCTCCTAATTATGTCAATATCTTGTTTGAACCCAATGTTAGACAACTCGTAATACGGAATACGAATGTTGTATTTTAGAACTTTCTCGTGAATATAATGCTTACGTACTACCTTTCTAAAACTAGATAATTTAACATATGAATACATTGTAAAGATACATTTTATTTTCTAATAAGTAGAGAAGGAAAACATCGCAATGCCCCTTTTAAATTCAATTTGCAATAAAGCCGTGAATCGTAAGGATGGTGGAAGCAATATTTATAAATTTATATCTTACAGAATAATAACTTAGCGGAATATGTTTGTTACCCTAACATATAAGCTACATATATCGGCTGCTGATCGCATCGAAATTTATTAGCCCTATGTTCTCCGTAAGGTGAAGTACTCACGGGGGCGTCCTTAATATTTTGTGCGAGAGGGGTGTTCCATAAGGTTTCCCCATTTCATAGTCCAGGCAAACGAGCAAGTGCATCACATATTAAGGCTGCCATATCCCAAAACACCTTCTTTTCTATTCAATTTTAAACCAAGAAATAATCAACATTTCGGTCCGAGAAAAATATATGTTATAGTTAAATAATCATTCTACATTGGTATGGATTCCAAAACACGATACTTACAACTTCGCTCGATCATAAAAAATCACGAAAACAGAGAAAATTCGGATTTTATTTTTAAAAATTAATTATAGTATATTAAACAATTACTTTAAAAATATAAGTCAATAAAAGGGTAATAACATTTAGCAGATTGCTATGCAAAAAAATTTTCACAAAAGTAATTTGCACTTTTCAAAATTCAAAAAAACACGAATTTTTTAACAATTCTGCACAACGCGTCTCGTTTCAGATGCGCCCGAGGCGCCGTGGAGGTCGGACCTACGTCAATTTTTCGCGCTTGCTGCCACTAATTTATCGAAGTATTTGACAGCTTTTGTTTATAGTTGGACCGCGTTATGTAGAAAAGGAACCAATTACTTTTGAACAACAATTATGGATTCTTATTTGTAATAGATGGATTTTTCTATGAATCTTTCCTATTCTTTTTCTTTCTTCTTTAAACACGTTGTCATACTTGTTTCAACTCTTGTTTGTTTTTGCTGAATAGTAAAGGATCACATTTGAATTTATTGCGTGTAAAATATTAAAATAATATATTTGGATAATATTTTGGCATTATACATACAAAGGAAAATAATGTAAATAAAGAAAAATGTACTTTATTGTAAAAAAAGCGTGGGATGCATGGTGTCAATACATATAAATATTTTATTGAAAGATAATATGAGTAGAAGGATTATCATTTTGATAATATCTTAAAAAGCACCCCACGCTTCTTTTACAATAAAATAAGTACATCTTTTTCTTATTTGCACTATTCTTAATTCAAATTTATTGAAATTTATTTTCTATTTTTAGTTGGATTTCCTATAAAACATGTTTTTAGTTTTTTTTTTCTAACTGTTATTTATTTTTAATTTTTTAGTCTTGTTCTACTATTGTCCAACAGATGTCACTAAAAACAAGTAAGATTATTTTTTTACATAAGAGTAGCCAGTTTAGTTATAACTCTACTATGGTCCAACAGATGTCAAAAAAAAATGAGCTATCATTTACATAGATACATTTAAACGTACGTTACATAGCTTAATTGAAATTTATTTTCTATTTTTTAGTTGGATTTTCTATAAGGCTTGTTTTTTGTTTTTTTATTTGCTATTTAATATTATGGATAGAAGATCATAGTACAGAATAACACAAAACCTTATTATTGATACAAGTAATTCCCAATTATTGCGATATCAATACCGGTATTTTTAAGTTCTTCATTTGGTCCAGTAGCTCACATTATCTTGAAAAAATCCCGGTTTGGGTCCCCTAAATTAAGTATCTGCTTATAAATATGCATACGAGCTCTGCAGACCCTGGAGGTATCGGTATAGGCTTCTTTGTGTAACATCTATAAAGCAGTACTAGAACCCGGTGTGTCTGTACATAGAAAGAAAAATAAAATAAAAAATAAGGGGACGAGTAAATAAGAGTAATAGAACACAAATCACCGTTTTTTTATTTCATTCTTTTCTCGCTGTTTGTCTGCGTATCTGTTTTTCTGTTTATTTGTTAGCGCACATCTCCGACACTTCTAAACGGATATCTATGAAATGGTATGGAGATAGCTTGAGTCCCTGGGTAGAGCATAGGTATACTTTTTAACCTATTAAATTATTTTATGCGGGCGACGCTGCCAGGAAACAACAATAAAATAGTATGAGTCACAATAGTACATACTAATACAAAATAATAAGTTATTTTCAGGATTTTACGGCAATTTGGACTTGACTACAATTTAAATGAAGACCATACTATTATGATTTGAAAAAATACTGTCCGACATATTTATAGGTATACGGAGTAAATTTTTCAGATGGGACAGCAAAGTCAATATTTTCTATACAGTTCAAACTTTAAAGTAGGTAGTAAACAAATACGAAAATATCATTTAAAAAATCGCGATAAAATAAAAAAATGGTTTTATTTCAATGTCTTACCAAGATATTTTGTATGTCGGGTAATTCCTTTTTATTGATCTCGATCTCATTGAGGGTGTCTGAATATATAACGTCGCGTAAGATAAAATAATAACCGTGAAAAATCCATTTGATTTGTCAGACTAGTAGTAGTCGCAAGAGTTGGGTATATAATAAGGCTGCCAAATCATATAAAGCAACTACTTCGGTGCAGTTCAATACTAATTACTAAGTAGTAACTATTGCAGTTTTCATATCGGTCATTGCTTAGTTGAGCGGTTACTATGTTAACCATTCCATATTCGCGTCTTCCCCGGCGAACAAGACGTCACTTTTCATTCAATGGAAATCGTCTTTACGCGCCTACCCATAAGGTTCTAATAAAAAAATCTGAAATGACACCTGTCAAACTCGGAATACTGAAAGGGTTTCGGGTTTAAACTTGAGGTCATATTCAGGTTACTAGACTAGTCGATTATTATAGTTAATATTGGTTAAGTAATTGTCTCAATCACCAATATTGTGTCACAATAACTAAAGATAATAATGAATCATGATTCATTCACCACGTCAAGACGTGGTATTGTACTCTGCGAACATTTGATTACGTAATCATTGATCAACGAACAATAAATCGTAACATCAAGACATAATTCATAGGTAACTTTTATTATGTATGCCTACGTATACCTATTTCTACCTGCGACATACATATGTTTGGATAGTACTCCCAAAAGTTAGACCTTCGCCATAAATCGTATAATTTTAAAGTCCTCCAATTTTGAGATGTATGTAATTTTATTTTGCTTAAAAACTACATCTACACTTATCTATACTAATATTATAAAGAGGAAAGATTCAATTGTATGTTTGTTGGCATTGAATAGGCTCCGAAACTGCTGGACCGATTTGAAAAGCTCTTTCATCAATATAAAGGTCCATTATCCCAGGGATTATAAAGCGGGACTTTTATCCCAGAAATCATTCACGCGGACGAAGCCGCGAGCAGAAGTCTAGTTTAAAATATATTAGCTATCGATGGAGGGGTCTAATTTTTTTTTATGGATTCAAGATCCATATTTTTGTCCTTTTAATATTCGTATAGTTTGAGCCGTGTTAGATTTTGAGGCCTAGCACCCATAAAAAAGCGGACATCTTTTGTCGTAAAACAAACTGCTTCACTATCGTTTAATGATTTATTGTGACGTAGTCGTGGCTGATCGGTGTCAAGCGAGTTCATTTGAAATTCAACATCGCGGCACCTGACGCGCCGGTACATTAGACAGCTGTAAATGCCAACAGCGCTCAGATATCCTAGCCTTAAGCCCAAAAAGAATAGGAACATCGCTAACCACCATGTGAGTGACATGCTCATCTCGTCATGCAAATGCTATAAAAAACCGTAACATACAAGATATACTATGGTGACATTTCTACCTTGTATACGGTTATTAATATAAGAACTCGTACAAATATTTTACAAACATTAAAGGATTAAAATCAATGGCACAATACGCTATTTATACTGTCTTATATTGAAACATTGATTTGTTTGGTTCCCCATCGAATGAAATTCACTGACGTGTGTCATATTTTGATTGGCGCCAATTTTGAGAGAGCAATCACAAGCTCGAGTTTAAAAAATATAAACATCGTTTGGGAACGTTTGTATTTACATTTACTGCGAGGCCATACAATTTGTGATTTTAGCAACAATTCTAGTTTTGTTGGTATATTCTGAAACGAAAATGATTGAATTGAAATCCATTCAATTTGTACAAAATAAGTTAAGCGAAAAGATTTTACCATACTAAATACAAAAAATGTTTTACATCGATGTGGAATATAGGCACCACTTATAAGTCGTCGCTTCTCGTCGCCACAATTATGCCGGCATATTTTACATCGGGACCATTAGCACTTGCTTCCCACCACGTAAATCGTTACCACTATTCAGTGAAATATAAAATATGCGATACCTTCACAGTTCCCACCAGCATTTACAGAACCGGCTTTTCCACGGTCTAGTACTAAACCACACTACACGTGTACACGCTAAGTGTGGCTTAACAGATCAGAGATTAAGTTAGCTATTACTTTATTTATTCAACACCCAATCTACAGAAGAAAAGAAAAAAGATACACTGATGAATATTATACAGTTAGTTATGATTATCTTAGTTGTGATTACATTTAACATTAATGTCCTGTAAATAGGGGTGGTAATAAAGGCCCGTCTGCGGTGGGCCTGCCGCCGACAGAGACGACGGCTGCGGCCGCACCTCCACCGCTTCACAATCAATCCTGCGTTTTGTTTGCTAAACTTAGATATTTGATTTTGCAGCGCTTTTATCACTGACTTTATGAACTGTTAAAATTCTTGCTTGGTTTTGGGATCACGCAAAACGTATAATTAATTTATATTGAGTTGGATGCAAGTTGGATGTCTGTCAAGATACAAATTTTTCGCCTGTTTCGGCTGCATGTTCATTGCAATGTTCATTTTTGTATTGGACTGTGAAAAATAGTATTGTAGATTTAGGTATTGTCAAGTTTAACGCAGCACCTTTGTTTGTCAAAGTTCTATGTGTTAGGTTCCTAATGACTATAACAGCTGCTTCCTATTAAGAGAGCGATGTCTTGTAATCCATTTATAAAAAAAAATACTTACCAAGATCCATTTACTTCATCAACAAGAAAAATAGAAAGTTACACATCAAAATCAGCTACGTAATCAAAACAAAAGTCGTGGGTTCGCAGATACTTGTAGCCCTTCTTACAGAATTTCGTTATTTCAACAAGTCGGTAATTTAAGAAAGCAAAGTATATTTACAAATACGCATATTAATGCCGAGTTTTAAACTCGTGTTTACTTAACAGAGATGTTTGTGCGAAGTTTGAGAAGCGTAAAGGGTGGCGTTGGGAATTATTTGGATCCGTTTCGTGGATGTGCCATGTTGATATTAATCTTTGAGATTTTATGGAGTCTTGATATACCTATTATTTGTGACGGTTTTTATATTTTGGCAACGTTAATAAAAAATATATATTATTCCAAAAGCACATTGTATCATATAAAAAAGAATGTTGTAATTTTATAAGTATGTTATAATATTTATGCTTTATACATATATTTGTTTGTGTATATACTACACCTGCATAAAGCAAACTAGAAAATTAAGTTATGTTATGAGACTCATATATAATGTAATCACTGATATAGAATTTTTAGTCATATTTTTTGCCCAAATATCCGGTCTGAATCATTTGAAACTAAATGTATGAATAGCATGGGACGAAAGTAAAATTAGAACAAAAAATAAAATATTTTGTAGCTCGCACAAAACAAATATTTCTTTCTGTCAAAATAACGTTTGAAATGTATATCATGTCGCCCGCGGGTTCGTTCGTTATCAGTAATCCATGGAGCGTTTGTTTATTCGAGGATTATGGTTCAATCCTGAAGTCAGATTCGTTACACTTTTTGGTAATTCTATAATGGGAATGTTCGTCCGATGGGAAGCGCTTTGTACCTATGTCCATAAACATATTGACATACTTCGCTTACCATAATAAGTAACAATACTCTGCACTCACCATCTTGAGACTTTAGATGTTCTGTATCATCCAATCAATCAGCCATTCGCTGTTCACTGCTGACCATACGCCTCCCCAAGTGAGCGCCAACTATCCCGGTTTTGAGTATCCCGCATCCATCCGCTATCCGCCACCGTATGTCTCATACTAGCATAGGTAATCAAATTTTGTGTTTTATTGCCAAGCAAGTGACATGCACTATATTCTATCTTATATTTTACTGGTGGTAGGTCTCTCATACTGCCGAGCACACACCTCTGACTTTTCTAAAAAGTTAGAATGTGTATTCTTTGTGAATTATCGCTCGCTTTAACGGTAAAGGAAAAAGTTGTGAGGAAACCTGCATACCTAAGAAGTTCTCTGAATTTCGAAGGTATGTGAAGTCTGCCAACCCGCACTAGGCCAGCGTGGTGGACTAAGGCCGTAACCCTCTCAGTTGTAGAGGAGGCCCGTGCTCAGCAGTGACCAGTATATAATACAGGGCTGGTATGGTAGGTGTCTCATATGTAGGTAAGAGTCCGTCTGGGCGGGTACCACCGCAATGTTTATTCCTACCGTAAAGCTTGCACTGTTGTGTTTCAGTTTGAAGGACATAGTAGCCAGTGTAACTACTGGACATAATGCGACCTAACATCTTATGTCTCAGGACCACGAGCGCAGTTTAATGCCACACAGTTCTTTATAACTCAAGGTGCTGGATGGTGATGCTACTGTTTATGGGTGGTCGTATCGATTACCATTAGACGAACAGCATGATCGTCTCGTCATTCAATTGCAAAAAAAGTCTAATTCTAGAATAAAAACTATTTTAGCAAACATAACATCTTACAATAGTTTTAAAAATCCTCATATTTATATTACAAATACGTCAAATTGTAACAAATCAAACGAGATACACACCACAAAAAATACAATAAAAAAGGCGTATATTTTTATTTTCACTATCATATCGGATAATACTGTAACATCATCACAAAACAACTTTATGGCAAGTTTAGGTAACGCGAGACGATACTCTTAGGAGCGTTGTTTGAATTGCCAAGTGGCTGGTACAGGGCCGCAGTTGGCGGTAGGCCGGGCAACTGGAATATCCCTAAAAATGATTGCGGATATTATTTTTGTGGTTATTATCCGTAGTGATGAACCAGGTAATGCAAAATATTGAGTTTGATATTAGGATATTGATATTTTTGGTAAGAGTCTAGATGTGAGTGCGGACAGTTTTTATGAAACTTGAACTATCAGGTCGATTGTGTACCATTCTTACCAAAACTTGCGAGTAAGCTAGCTAAACTTTCGATCTGTTTTGGAGTTTGGCAGTATATTCATAATTAATCTACCCTTGTTTGTGGTGGTTTTGAATTTCTATTTCATAACTAATTTGTGTGTTTGCCGACCATCTACCATTAAAGGAAGCATACAAAAAAAAATATTACAGTGTATATCAAACAAATCCAAAGATCGTCAGCCTAATACCCTCTCCATCCAGCAAATTGAATTAATTCATTTACTGACACTTACACTTACAAGCATGACGGATATATAACATTCTCTTCAGTACCCGAAATTAATTATAGCGTACTATGATTCCTCTAGCATTGTATATGTTTCTGGGCGAGTGTGATTAATTACCTTTTGATAACACGATTATTCCGTGGCCCCGACAATTAAAAAAAAATGAATCACTCCCACATCCGAAATACGTCCCTGGCATCAATATTACCGCCTTCACAACTGGAGCACGTATTATTTGAGAGTTTGTCGCTCACAAACTTCGTTGTCGCCAGCGACAAAGACCAACGGAATTATAGGACGTGCCACGGCCGCGCCGCGTCGACACGTTGGAAGAATAATTGTACAAGAGCTGTACACCATCTTTGTTTCATTGTTGGTTAAATTGGATAGAAATCAATCCATCTTTGTTTTGTTGTGGAAGGAATGGACAAAAGTAAGTTACAGATAAATTGAGTCATTGTGCTCGTCTAAGACATAAGTTATTAAATCTCATAATTCCCAGTTATTACCCTGGCTACAATATTTTTCAAACCGGAATGCAACAGTGCATGTGCACAGTACACGGCTGCTTGGAGGTAGAATGTTGTATCATTGAAAGATAGTCGTTTTGAGGCACTAGTGTTGTAGGAATTTTTTTTTAGTACCCAGAACCCATGGCACAATATTTGTATCGCTGTGTGTGTTTTTTAACTAAACTGTGACGTCATGAAAATATTATTGAGACAATATTAAAATTATTTTAGCCAATACTAAAGATTGTTAATTTTCTTTTTTTTATAAATCAATTTTATAAAGTCAAATTACTTCCCACAGAATGTCAGTAGAACTTAACGTCTAGTCTTGTAACACAAAGTTAACCTATTTCCATCAGTTTATTAGCCTGACATCTCCATTTTTAATTAATTCTGTTTGCAGCCAATTGTAATTAGTGGGCATTATGAGACATGGCGAAATGGTGCTGGTTTTCTCTGTGGTTGTATCGCTTCCCATCAAGCGAGCGGCATGCTTGTCCCGTCATTTAATTTCTATAAAAAATACAGAATTTCGTCAGTTACAGTTCCCAAGATGGTCTCCTAGACTAGAAAAGTAAATTGTTGATAGCACGTAGACTGCAATACCGGTAGCTGCAGAATAGTGTTTTATGAACGTATGAATAACTTGCGCGTGTGAATTTTAAAACGAACTTTAAACCATGTTACTGCAGGATGGCATTAGGACGGCAATCTTCTGGCAAATTCTTCACTTGACTTCGTTTTGAACTTTACTAGCAAAGTTTGTTTGGGTAGAGTACACTGACGTATTTTGCAGCAAAAGCTGGTTGCTTGGCGCTCTCTTGGGTAAGCATATTATGTTCAGCAGTGGATGGCGATAGACTGATTGGTTGACGTCTCTTACAAGAGAATAATATCCAGAGCTCATTATTGCCTCCGCTATTCACCGAGATTGTCCGTTAAATATTGCGATAAAGGTGGACTGACGACGTAAAGATCGCAGAAATTTGCTGGATGCAGACTGCTTCTAAACAGGTTAGTTTGGAAATCTTTAGGAGAGACCTATGCTTAGCAGTAAACTTCCAAAGGGTGATGATGATGACGATTGTGATAAAGTGACTCCGTCAATATAACTGGCTCTCATAAAAAATAGAAACAAATCGGCGTGACCTTCTTTGTTCTACCTCGATACAGAACTCACAAACTAACAGTTTACATCTCAGCTACGCTGCAAATAAGTGTGAGGATTGAAGTACTAAAAAACTAAACGTCTTTACTCGGAGCGTGTATTTGTGTCTGTACGACCTTTGTGAGTTCTATGTGTCTTTTAAGCTATTGTAAGTGATGACAATTGCAATAAAAATGCTAAGCAAATTGCAATACTGTTGTATGAGATATAGACAGACGTTTAGGATATAGACAGACGTCTATATCTATATAATATATTTTATATTCAATATTATGCCTACGTGTCACAACTATGAGAATTAATAAACCTTTAGCCGTCATAAAACGCACGTCACGAACTTCGAAGCATGAAATACTTACTAAAATGTAATGTCCATAATTTATATCCTACTATATATTAATGTTTACACGTGGTTTATTAACGGAGGGTTCAGGATTATGCGGCGCCTTAACACCGAAGCGACGAAGACTAGATGCAAAGATTTTTCAATCAAAGCTAGCGCAAGGCTTGTGGAAAAATTCTGTCTAGGGATTTCTGTGTTTATTGATAGTTGGTAGAGAAAAAGCAAACTTCAAGTTCTGGGAACTTTTACATGTATAATAGGATCTTATGTCAATTGTTGACTGCTTCGGTGGCGTAGTTCTATTACAATACGACTGCAGTGTTGAAGCCTCAGGTTCGATCCCTGGGTCGAGCAAAATGATATTGGCTTTTTCTACCAGTTTCAGCCCAGAATCTGGAAATTGTGCCCGATATGGCGACCGGGACGCCTATCACATCATGGCATAGAATCCGCACAACGAAAAGTGAGTCCATTAGTTGCGCCATTGCCTACCCCTTCGGGGATAAAAGGCGTTAGTATGTGTATGTCAAACACAGTGCACACATCAAATCTAAATACATAAAAATATGTAATATCTTCTTCGCGACCGTTCTTATAACCTAATCGCGCTGCAAACTTTACAATAGTACAAGCACCCAATTTGGTGCTAGTAGGTACGCTTTCCCAGCAAGAAACAGCAGATATCTCTTAGTGTCTCCTTTAGTTGTTAGTTGCATGTTGCTGCAGGTGACCCGAAAGCGACTTATTTAGAAACTTAAGGTGATCTATACACTTTTCGACTGTACAAAGAAGGTGTATATTACGCCACGGTGTAAACAGGGTCTTCAAGGCCCAGCAGTCACGTAACGGGTTGAATGCGGTCTCCCACGCCGATGGTAATGAGCGCCGTTATCACCTCAGACGTGCCGCCGCGACTACTCACTGCCCTCGACTGGCCCTGTACCTTTTAATTAAATGGATTTTTCTTACCAATTCGGTACTAACTTTAGGGGGTATGTATGTGTATCATGAATGAGGGATTTAGGTTGAAAAAAGGTCAATTGGATACACTTCAGTCTCTTTTAAAATGGCTCTACACTAGTCTAGATGTTTAGTGATATTTTTTGTAAAAATATTTGAAAAACTATCTGCATCCGTAAAGAGCACAAAAATGATTACTGCACTAACAAAAAGACATAGACCAATTAAACAACCTATTCCTTTTTTGATGTCGGTTAAAACATATCTATGCTGATATTATAAAGTTGAAGAGTTTGTTTGTTTGTTTGGTTGAACGCGTTAATGTCAGGAACTATTGAACCGATTTAAAAAAAATCTTTCACACCACAAGCTACATCACTCCTGAGTCCTGAGTGCTATAGGCTACTTTTTGTCCCGGGAAAATATTTTCCGGAAAAACTTTACCACACGGGCGGAGCCGCCACCAATACTAGTAAAATATGCGTGGGTAATCAAATAAATTAATTCGATTTTCATTCACCCAATACTAGTAAAATATGCGTGGGTAATCAAAGAAATTAATTCGATTTTAATTCACCCAATACTAGTAAAATATGTAACTAGTAAATAGTACGACGATTATGCTAACTTTTTAGAGAATGTTGAGCGTATTATAGTGTCCTCATCACCTCTAACTGTTATTTTAGGTGATTTTTATTTGCCTTACGTTGATTGGTCTAATTTGCATAATACTGTTACGATAAATAACAAATTTAAAGCCCTTCATGAACTTATGGTTAGGTGTGATCTAGTTCAATCGAACACGGTGGTAAATAAAAATGGAAGAGTTTTAGACCTCATACTACATAGTTCTAAGATTGATAATTGCTTCTGTCATTGAAACACAAGCATTGAGTCGTTGTGATGATCACCATCCTGCACTTGAAGTAATTATAAAGCACAGTAAAATAAAAACTTTAAAAGAAAACAATATAAATAAATACAATTTCCGAAGATGTGATTTTATAAAATGCAATAAGGAACTCCTGCAAGTACCATGGGAACAATATTGGGAATATGATATAAACAACTATTTACATCATTTTTATAATCATGTCTGGGAAATTATTGATAAGTATACTCCCCTATGTAGGTCAAAAAAATCTTGGCCTACTTGGTTCTTTCAATCTCTTATTAAAATCATCAGAGAGAAGGACAAGTATGACAATAAGTTCAACCGATACGGTAACCCCCGTGATTTTGATACGTTCTCTATGCTTCGGTCCAGAGTTAAAATTGCATTTGATGTATGTTTTAAGTCTTACATAGACAGAACTGAGGATAGCCTTAAAGTAAATATAAAATCATTTTGGAAGTACTCCAAATCTAAAAAATCAAGTAACGATTTACCCAAAAGAATGTATTACAAAAGTACACATTCCGAAAATGGGGAAGATATAACGAATCTGTTCGCTAAACGCTTTGCTTCTGTATATAATTTATCTAGCTCTGTTACATATGTACCTGATTTTATAGAATCTAACACTTGTATCTCTACGATTAATATTGAAGATAAGGAGGTTGCGCTTGCCCTAAAGACAATTAATGTCAATAAAGGTGCTGGCCCTGACGGCATCCCACCTATTTTTATCCAAAACTGTTCAGCGGCCATGGTAAGACCTTTAGTAACAATTTTTAATAAGAGCATTAATACCGGTTCTTTTCCAGAGTTGTGGAAGATAGGCAAAATAATTCCCGTATACAAGTCGGGAGATAAAATGAACGTTGAAAATTATAGACCTATTAGTATCCTTAGTACCTTCGCTAAAATTTTTGAGAGCATAATTTACAAACATATTTACCATCATTTAAAACACGTGATTAGCGACAAACAACATGGTTTCGTCGCAGGACGATCTACTACTTCTAATCTATTGACGTATGTCCACTACCTGAATATGGCTTTCAATAAACGTATACAAGTTGTTTCACTATATACAGATTTCGCTAAGGCCTTTGACAAAGTAGATCATGCTATACTTTGTCGTAAAGCTTATCATATTGGCATACACGGTTCCCTTCTGCGCTGGCTCACTTCTTATCTTTCTAATAGAACACAACTTGTTGCGGTCTACGGCTATGACTCACTTCCATTTATAGCAACATCTGGAATACCTCAAGGTTCGAATTTAGGGCCTCTCTTGTTCATACTGTTTATCAATAACCTCTTAAATTCCCTCAAATGTAATTGCTTGGCTTATGCTGATGACCTTAAGATTTACCAAGAAATTGTTACAATAGCAGACTGTATTAATCTTCAACAAGACATTGATCTCCTTCACCGCTGGTGTGGCTACAATAATATGGTTTTAAACGTCACTAAATGTCACTTCATTACTTTCACAAAAAACCGCTCTCTCATCAAGTATCAATATAACATCAATAGTGCACCATTAACGCGTCAGAGTGTGGTCAAAGACCTCGGAGTGTGGTTAGATTCCAAACTCACATTCAAACCTCACTATGATCAAATGATTACAAAAGCTAATAGAATGATGGGTTTTGTACTCAGGATCTCTAGGCCTTTTAAGCAACCTTGTAGCTTAATTACATTATTCGCTGCTCTCGTTACAAGTGTCTTGGAGTACTGTTCTGTAGTGTGGGTAGTGTAGTTCTGTAGTGTAGTTCCCTTTTACCAAAATCATATAGATAGGATAGAAGCCGTCCAAAAACGTTTTCTTCGTCATTTAAGCTCAAAATTTGGAATGAAACGTAAATTAGATACATACGAGAAGAGACTAAAATATTTTAACCTGAACTCTTTGTTAATTCGACGTAAAATTTGTGCTTACTCCATACTTTACAAAATAATTAATTCGAAATGGGACACCAGTGAATTGTTGAGCCATCTTTCGTTGAAAGTGGGGGGTAGTAACCGAATACAGAATTTATTTTTCATACCATGTAGCTCTAATAATGTTGCATATAATGATCCCATATCACGCATGTGTAGAGCACATAATGACACTAGCAAAGACCTCGATATTTTCTCATTAAGTCTTAATAGTTATATTAATAAATGCTTAGCTAGAGTGATTGTATAGCGCTCAAATACCATATATTTTAAGTTAATGTTTAGTTTTGTAAGATAGTTAATTGTAATGTTGTGCGTAGCTTTTATCGGAGTTTAGATTTAGCACTGTAAAGACTATTATATGCATCTCTTTTGTATAATTATAGTTTATACTCTGTAGTTATGCCTAAATAAATAAAATAAAAATCGTGGGTAATCAAAGAAATTAATTCGATTTTAATTCACCATTATAATATTGCATAATTGAAACGTCAAACACATTCGCCGCATTCAGTAAATAAATATAAAATGAGAAGAAACATCCATTCTGTTAATACCAACGTCTGATTTCGCATTAAATCTTGTAAAATGAAATATTTTTATTCCTAAGTCGCATAATAAAGAAACGAAACTTACTTTATAAAATTATAGTTTTATATTGGTTCTAGGTACCTACCTATTTTTTATACAAGTTTGATTAAACGGTGAGGCTTTATTTCTAGCTACATATGTAATGTACCATATACAAGTTCTACACCAAATTTCAGTTCAATAGGAGGAATAGTTTAGCCACAGTATAGATTTTTCGTGTTTGCAAAACTACATCGGGATGTATATCTGCCTTAACAGCTGACCGAGAGCCTAAACATAGTTATCTAAGGTCATGTAAGGTGCGTGACCTTAAATATCAACAAAATTAGGAGACGTTGCCCCTCTATCAGCCAATAATCACGTCAAAGTGAGTCTTAATCTTAATGAAATAAGAACGAAATCACAATAACATTACATCATAACTTTGTAACACAAACAAAGAAGCGATTAATACATAGACTTGGGTCATTCAAATTTTCAAAAAATCAAAGAACTGTTTTAGTTTTTGTAGTGTGTCGCCGTAATTGCTCCGGGACATGAGACGCCTTGTGAAAGCGCCTGAGCCGCTTCCTAGGTGCAATCTTATTATTGCTTACGCGCCATTTTGAGAATATCCAAATATTGCTTTTTGTTTATGTGATAGGACACTAATGTAAATGTATTAAAAAGTGATAGTGCTTATTTATTTCTTTGTGTGATATGAGCACCGATCTTTTGTATGTTTGTATTTGGTTTCTGTAACTTTGTGACAGCGAAAATTTTTAAATTTGTACTTGAGATCCACCCGCTTATGCGCCGAGCTACCTATCTATTTGTATTTGCCGGTCGGCTCATCGGCGACATGAAAGACAACAGAATGCGACGTTGCCGTTTTGTCACGCAGATGACCGCAGGTTAGTGTAAATATTTATAAATGGTGTTTGCGTATTAAATTGATAGAACTTGTTAGAAAAAACTGATTTTCTATTTCAATCTTTATCGAGTTTTTGACCGTTTCGAATTATTTCCGAGCCGCTATGGAGTACTCTGTCCATTTTAGTGCCCCTGGATCATAGCAACCTTGTATAATCTTTTGTGTACTTCTCATTGCATTCTGAAAGGTTATGGTAGCAAAGGAAAAAAGAGAGAAGGAAGGAGCAGGTAACCCACACGCCAGCTCGATATAGGTACCTACTGCTAATGTATGATAATGTATAATAATGATGATGATGATGATTATCCTACTAATATTATAAAGGCGAAAGTTTGTAAGAATGTATGGATGTTTGGATGTTTGGATGTAAGGATGTTTGTTCCTCTTTCACGCAAAAACTACTGAACGAATTTCGATGAAATTTGGCACACGGGTAGATCATGTCCTGGATTAACACATAGGCTAGTTTTTATCCCGGGAAAATATAAACCGGGACGTTTATCCCGGAAAAACTTTTTAATGCGGGCGGAGCCGCGGGCAAAAGCTAGTAATGTATAATACTGCTAATATAATGATAGGAACATCTGTTTAGATGTTCCTACCTGAAGAACATTAACATTGTTGCATTAGTGAAAGTGATTCCAGTGTATTTGCTGTTTAGCAAATACAGTGCTTGGCTAAAATTGATTCTAAAAATGCCCCTCGCGTATTTGAGACCTTCAACTTAATCACAACAAAAACCTTTGTCACTAGACCAATAAACGATTATGAAAAAGATAATGAAAATACACACATACACACACACGCATACTCACGCCTGTTATCCCCAAAGGGGTAGGCAGAGGCGCAACTAGTGCACCCACTTTTCGCCGTTATTCCGTCCCATGATGTGATAGGGGGCGAGCCTATCGCCATATCGGGCACAAATTCCAGACTCCGGGCTGATACTGAATAAAAAAACTCAATGTTTCTTGGCCGGCCCGGGGATCGAACCCGAGACCTCAGCTTTGCACACACAGACAATTCACGCCTTTATCCCTGAAGGGATATATCCGAAGCGCAACTAGTGCATCCACTTTTCGTCGTGCGGGTTCTGTCCCATGATGTGACAGGAGGCGTCCCTATCGCCATATCGGGCACAATTTTCAGACTCCGGGCTGAAACTGGTAGAAAGAGCCAATATCACTTTGCCCGACCCGGGGATCGGACCCGAGACCTCAACATTGCAGTCGTACCGTAATTTACAACTATGCCACCTAGGCAGTCAACAAAGACTATGAAAATGTGTATTAAATTTCAAATATTAAGATGACGAGTACAAATTTGAACTGACAAACACATTCAAACGCTCGCAATATCTTAATACTTAATGCTTAGTTTGTACAGACGTAATCTGAGACAAGGCGGCATAAATTTGTATACCGGACGGATTTAGAACTAGTTCGGGAGTTAGCATCTCCCATCGCGTGTTGAATATTGTAGAAAAAAAGGAGAATCATATTATAATCTTGACAAAGTTGCACTTCATAAATTATTATATCTTACTAATCTACGTCCTATTAATTATATATGCGAAAGTTTATGAAGATGTTTGCATGTTTAGTTACAGAAACTACTGAATGAATAAAGAAAGCATGTCTAAGGCATTTGGTATATCCAAGACCATCCATAGACCTGTTTTGGATAAAAATAATAAAACGCTACTTTCATTTCAGAAAATTCCACCGTAAACCTTATATTTTGGAAAAGAATATACAGTCGGGCGAAGCCCCGAGCATCCATGTCCATCGCCAAAAATACAGTCCACGTATTTTTAGTCGAGCGTCCTATTTACACAGACGGCAGTTTATGCTTGCAAGTAACCAATAAAAATATACACAAATGAAATAATGATAAATGATAGAGTAAAGGTCACAAAAATTGAAAATAGGCCTCTCAACATCTTTGGATCGGTTGTAGAGTTTAGGATAAATACGCAATGGTAAACAATTACCATTGCGCCAAAATATTCTGAACCTAAAATGCATTTGAGTTGTTTCGGAATTATAAATCATTAATAAGATTCTTCGGTTACATTAAATCCAGCCTCTTATTAAAAGGATAAGCCGTCTTATTGCCTCTAATTACACCCGTTCCAGAAGTGTACCTGTAATGGTTCCTGACAATAACTCTGGATTAACGTTAAAGCCGCATCAGTTAAACCTTCTTAGTTTATTAGCTGAAACTATAGTATTATCTTAGTAAATGGTGCGGGTACTTCAACCTCCTTTTGCAACGGTACAGGCAGTTAGTGTATCTCGTAATTTTATTTCTCTATGTGACACGTCTTTATTGTAAAGAAGTAAAGTTTGTACTTTTGATATTTTTTAGGAGGTTAGATTTGAAAATTCTTTCACAAATAGAAAGCTGTATTATCGATGTAAAACACAGGCTTTTTTATTTTGATTTATACAGGAAATAATTCACTTGAGAGGAGCCGCGTGAAAAAGTTATTTATAAATAAATAAGTACACGCAATAATAAAGCACAGCCACATGACCCCAGAAGGATGCAGATTGCAGATCTTATACCGTAGGACCTCAGTATTAAACACCAGTACCCAGATACGAAGCAATTCGTGAATTTCACAAACTTTAGTCTTAATGCCTAGCGTCTCAATTTCTTTACCCACTGCTCCAAAGGCTATCAAATTTGTAAAGTATTTTAAAGGAAATCCAACTGCACTGTTATTCACTTATAATTTAGTACTAGTGAGGACACTATCACCGTAACTCCTTCCCTGTGCGCGTGGAAGACTGTGGTACATCTTGTGATTTTCAAACAATACGTTCGTTACACAATCCGCCGGGGACGGATTATGTTAATCAAACGTGGCTCTACGTGGTAAATGTTAAAATGTACGCTCATTTAGTATGGGGTTATCATCACGTTAACTATGATGTGCTGTAGTTATCTTTTTTTTAAATTTATTTAAGACACACAAAGAATACAATCAAAACATATAATAATGACTATAGCTAGGGTTAGTACTAAATCTAGATAGCACTTCAAAATTTGTGCCCAAATCATGACTACTACATACGATGTGTTAATATTTAGTTATAATTATAGTAATAAACCGCCTACTTAAATTATTTTTAATATAATATTATTATTTTATTTATTTATTTTTTTAATTCAAAATCTAATTCTAAACTTTTAAAACAGTATTTGCCGTAAACTTATAATAAACTTTGCTAAGTTGCTGTGCATGATGTCAATTTGTGTATTTTTCTTAACCAAATCATTGTACGAGCTCTTCTTTAATAAATTAGCTTTTATTCGCGGCTTCGCCGGTGTGAAAGATTTTCCGGGATAAAATTCTTCCTTTACCGCAACAGCCTTAGCCGATGTTGTAGGTAACATCCTCGAGGCACGGGATCGTGGGGAGGGGACGATATTGACACTCCTTGATTTCTCACGAGCATTCGATACAATCAACATCAACCTACTCTTGTCTAAGCTATCGTACTACGGTTTTGATAACCAAACAATAAAGTGGTTTCAAAGTTACTTAACTGGGAGGTCACAACGCGTTCATATCCGAAAAAAAGATGGTTCAATACTTTCTTCCTCTCCACGATATATATTTAGAGGGGTTCCGCAGGGGTCACTTTTGGGTCCAATTTTGTTTATATTATATAGTGCGGATATGACCAGTAATATCAAAAATTGCAAGTATCATGTTTATGCGGACGACACCCAACTTTATATATCCTTTAATGCAGCACGGACGTCAGCTGCTGTTTCTATCTTAAATGAAGAATTGAATAAAATTGCTACATGGTGTTTAAGTAACTCACTCGTGTTGAACCCCCAAAAATCTAAGTTTATGGTTTTGGGGAGCAGAAACCAAATTAACTCTATTATTTCGTTAAGCCCTGATGTCAAAATCATGGGTCAGAGTATAGATCGCGTGGAGACTGCGCGTAACCTAGGTCTTATTATGGACCCGGGACTGCGGTTTGAAAATCATATTAATGGCGTTGTAAAAAACTGCTTTTACAGGTTGAAAATTTTATACCGGATAAGAAATTTTCTTAGTGTTGTCATGAGAAAGAGACTGGTGGATTGCTTAATCCTATCAAAATTAAATTATTGTGATACGGTTTATGGTCCGTGTCTCTTAACTCGTACAGAACGTTTAATACAACGTGTCCAGAACGCATGTGCAAGATTCTGTTTTAATATAGCGCGTCGAAACCATGTCACGCCATACTTGAATCAAAACAATGTCCTAAAAATGGTTGCTCGGCGTAAATTACATTTGGCAAGCTTATTGTTCGGACTGATAAATACACATAAACCGGCATACCTGTACAATAAGTTAAGTTGGAGACATGATCATTATAGCTACTCTGCTCGTTCAACATCTAATCCGCTCTCGATTCCTCAATATAATACTGCTGCGTTTAGGGGGAGCTTTAAGTTTGCAGCCAGTCACTGCTGGAATGTTTTGTTGCCTCCAAACATTAGATCCCTAAAAACAAAAGAAACATTTAAATTGCATTTTAAAAAACATTTACTAGACGAACAAAAAAAAAGTGAGGAAATGTTTTACAAGTAATTTTACACTTACACTTGTTTCTTGACCTATGCATGGGTAAGGCAATTGCGAACTTCCGAGCTGCTGGCGGCAAATAATAATCACCATGCTTTGTCGATGAGCTAACGTCCTGCGTCGTATAGTTTCCTATAATATTTATGTTAAGTATGATTTTAACAACTTATTCGAGACGCCGCGTCATTAGGTGTCATACCTACTATAGGCGGACTTACATATTATTATTGTTATTTTATTATTATTATTTTTTACTTTTAGTATTTAAAAAGTGACGAAAATAGAATTGCGATAGCCACGCTTACGACGCGTGCACTGAGCAGCGTGCACCTGCGACGGCTTGCGCGACGCAACTGCATACGTTTTAGTATGATTTTTTAATTTAACAGCTATCCTTTTACGCAGTTGTGTCCGTGTAGTGATCACCACTTTTATATTATTATTTTATTTGATATTTTATTAGTGTAACTGGGCAGCCGGACTGACTTGGCGTCCGTACGTCACTTAGGGTGACCACTGAAAACCAGCGTTGTGTTTTGGGTGTCCACCAAATCACAACATTATGCTGAGTGGTCACCTACCTGTCACAGCCACGACCAGCTGGGGATACATTTAATATGTACTATATTTATTATTAGTTTTATTCTGTTATTTATTTTATTGGTACTTTTTAGTTTTGATTTGTTTTTCATTATTCTTTGTTATGTTGTTTCATGTTAATTGTTTTGTTGTGAGTTGTGACAAATAAATCGTTTTTCTTTCTTTTCTTTCTTTCTTTCTTTATGTTTTCCTGTGATAAATAGTTCACGTCCTTCCCTGGGTCTCAAACTATCTCCATCGAAATGAGTTCGCCAGTTTTTGGGTTTATCACGTTCAGGCAGACAGACGCGGCTGGGGACTTTTATTCTATAACATGCATAAAGAAGAAGAGTTCGTTAGCTTGTAGGAACTAAGAGGAACCACAGAAATAAGCTTAATGAACGTACTGACATAAGCAATCTTACGTCAATAGACGTTGGACCTGAATTATATACTTATATGGACATTGATTTCTTTCTTAGTCTATTATGAACATTGGCTTAGTAGACTTATAAAGAGATATTCCGGGAAGGAAATTTAGATATTTAAAATTTCTTCCTTAATATCTTTATGGTGCCCAGAAATATGCTAACTTTTACTACCTATATATTGTTCCTGTATTTCAATATATAAAGAAGTTAAATTGTTATATGTAGTCATTAACATATGTATCCATATCAAGAAGTACAGTGAACTACAGTGCCAAACAGGATATCAGAATTGCGAAGTTTTAAACTGTATACGTTACGGGAATAATACAACTCGAGAGATGCAGTTGCATCTACAGAGCCATGGATGAAACGTGCTTAGAACACAGGGCAAATATACAGTAACGCAGGTCTGAACAATTGCAACAATGAGGTGGACGACAATGCGGGTGGTCGGTCTCCTGCAGTCGTAGCCGCAAAAGCGTGCTGTTGAGTTCGGAGGCTTCTCAGCCTCCTCATTTAGAAAGGGGCCGCAATGCGGCATAGCGCAGGGGCGGTTCGGTGCAGCTATCTTCGTGCAACAAGATACCCTGGGGCCGTCCCGTAGGAGCCGAAGAAGGCCACCGCGGGTTTTGGTTGGTATGCCGGTGTATGGTGCACATAGTGTTAGGGACTCGGTCCAATGCTCGCTCGGATGAAGCTATACTCCCGAGTGTCGACATTGGACCGTAAGACTGTGTGAAACCAACATAACCGTTCCATTCATCCCCCTGTGGTGGTAGCGATAATGCGTTTTTTCCCCGCGATAAAAAAAAAAGGTCTGAACAATTATAGAGGGAGCAAAATAGTTCGGTTTACATCCGAACGAATGCTGCATACCCAGCTTATGACCATTCCTACATATTTTGTTAAATGTAGGCAACGCACTTGATTATGGAATCTTTATTGACTCGTCAAGCCCCGCGACGGACACAGGCGTCCATATATATAGGGTTTCCCCATACATCTATATATATAAGCGGGGATTGACGGGTTAACCAACCACTAGTTGTTGTTGTTTTTTTTTTATTCAAAAGTCTATAACATCCATAAGTCTTTCCAAATCATATAAAAATAGTGTTACACTGTCAGATATAAATACCTGGTCCATCACAGCGCTCAGAATTATTAACCATCGCAAACGTGTTACAGAAATCCTCAAGATGCGAACGGAATATCTGAAGCGCTTTGAGAATTCTTTTCACTTTCTTATTCGAACGCGAGGCTTAAATCTGAAATATAGATACAGTTGCCGTATTTCATGCTAATGTGATACAATTCGAGATTATTGTTTCATAAACATTTCTACTGTAATTGTATGGAAATGTTGTTATTGTTTAAGGTTCTGTGCTATAGTTTGTAATAATTGAATTGTTAGGAGAATTATCCGTTTAGACTAAGTGTCTTGAAATAATTTATGGAACACTTAGACAATGTCAAGGGTAATTTATTGGGTGGGAATATATCTTGTAGTATGTGATTCTTTCGTTTTAATTAAATGTAAGAAACCTATATCATTTTAGTGGATGTGACTAGGTTTCATAGCTACTGTTTGTAAACGTATTATAGCTTGTTGCCGCCCTTTCGTCTGCTCAAAACTTTAAGTGGAGGAAGCACGTACCCAGCAGTGGGATACTTTAATATATTATTGATTTTACAATCAGTCCTGTCCACCTCAGTTAGTATAAGCGCTGGAGCTGTGTTGTTACTCAAAGTTCCTATAGTGCTACAATCTTGAAATTGACTACAGTTCATTTTGTTTCGCACACTTTAAACTTAGTGTCAGCGGGTTCGTTGGTCTGTAGATATACTACTGGCCAAGTTACGTTAACATGTTCTTATATTTGAAATTTTTTTAATTTTTTTTTAATCTGTGCGCTATTCTTCTGGGTCAGTTTTAATAATTTAATGATAAAGAAAGACAAAAGAACTGACATTTATACATTAAAAATTCGCGTAAAATGATGAAAATATTTTCTTATGATTTTTTCAAAAACTTGATACACTTATTAAATCAAATTATTATCAATTTCTATTTTTTAGTCACCGCAGAACAATGAACACCTCTGTTATAAGTTTCTTGTTCTACATAATTATGCAGTTAAACCTGCCACAAGTGTACACGCCATGCGCCCACCCGGAACATTTTGGGGGCTAACTTCCGCTAATTTAAATTCAGCTGTCTAGTTTTCACTGTTAAGTCAAACTGAGTTAGTTTAAAATTCTACTAACTTCCCATATAATTAGTGACTTATATTGCAGTGACAGTGGCAGTAGCTTTGTCTGTCGGCCGGTAAACGAATTCCAGTAAATTCTACGGGTATTCTAATCCTGGATTTGCGGAATAGGATCATTCGCGGAATATTTGGATTGGAACTTTATCGAAGGTTTATTTAAATTTGTTTAATGTGATTTCGCCTTTATATATTATTTTACGTGTATTTAGTGTACGTGCCTCACAGAAATACGAAAGTGCGGTTAATAACGGGTGAGATATCGTTTGATCGATATTAGGGCATGTGACGAGCGGTACCACCCCCGAAGTGGTACACTCCTCAAAGCGTTGTCAATAGCTTATATTTAAGTATCTACTATCTGTCTATAGTATATATTTAATATTAGCGATTTCCGAAAACACATCTATTTCAACATTTTCATGCAACTAAATATTTCAAATAGAGTACCCAAAAGCATTTAAGGGTACAAGACATAATAAAAGATATATTTGTAAGACATTTACGCCGAAGTAAAAACTGTAATACGAGTGATTTGGAGCCGACTAAAAGGTTCCGAAGGATAAACTCTATTGACGGTAATACGATAAAGGAAACTTTGCTAATGCCGTTGGACCTGACCCATTCCTCTATACTCGTCTTTGTGTAATTTAATGCGGTACTTTCTTTAAAAGTATTGTGTTTGAAAATTATAGTCTTTGTACTGAATGTGATGGTAAAATGTGGTCCAAATGAAAAGAACACAGAGTCCGGTTTGGTTTATTGGATGTAGAATTGAACCCAGAAAGAAGCTGTCGAGTCAAGCCTCTATGATGTGTTATTAGTTTTAACATATTATGATGGTTCGAGTTAGACTCGCGTGCAGAGGGTTCCGACAAAGTTGTAGGTAAGGTATCTAAGTATATGTGTAAGTTAAATAGTTCGCCAAAATCATGAATAAATCAATCTAATTTAAAAAGCTTGTAAATTAATTTTTTTTTTTGGTATTAAAGTAAATATTTACTTGAGTGCTGTGAGACCTTGCTTCTTGCCAAATTTCATGATTCTATGTTAACAGGAAGTACCGTGTAGATTTTGATTCCTTTAAGAAATCGTAAAATATGCGGATTTTTTTTAATTATTGCATCGAATGACGAGGCGAGCATGCCGTTCACCTGATGGTAAGCGATACAACCACCCATAAACAATGGAAACACCATCCAGCACCTTGGGTAACAAAGTACTGTGTGGCATTCCACTGCGCTCGTCATCCTGAGACATAAGATGTTAAGTCTCATTATGCCCAGTAGTTACAATGGCTACAATGTCTTTCAAACAGAAACATAACAGTGCATGCACACTGCTACTTGACGGTAGAAATAGACAATGCGGTGGTACCCATCCAGACGGACTCTTACATAAGAGAAACCTACAACCAGTAATATGCGACATAAACGGTCATATATTTTGATCGCGTTCACTTCCAAGTTTAATTTTTTTACACCTGAAAGGAACGTTAGACCTGAGTATTTTGACATTAATTTCAACTTTATATGTATACGCGTTCTTGAGAAAAGGGGTCTTGACTGACAGACAGACCGACATACAGATAGACAGACGGACAGGCCGACAAAAAGTGATCCTATAAGAGTTCTTTTTTTTTCTTTTGAGGTGCGGAACCCCAAAAATACGCTTCGAATTCAGAACATGTCCATTTTTTTAAGTCAGTAAAAATATGAATGTATACTAATATTATAAAGCTGAAGAGTTTGTTTGTTTGTTTCAACACGCTAATCTCAGGAACTACTGAACTGATTTTGAAAATTCTTTCACTAATAGGAAGTTACATAACTCCTGAGTGCTATAGGCTACTTGTTATCCCGGTAAAATATTTTTGTCCCGGAAAAACTTTTTCACGCGGGTGGAGCCGCGAGCACTACTAGTGTGTAATAAACTATTTCATTCATTTATTCATTCCACAATTCTTTTACGAGTAATATCTAACAGTAAAAGGAGTTTTCCGTAAGCAAAATGCACAATATTTTATTCACAGCACCCGTTTAGTACCCTTAGTTATACATCCCCAACCACAATGACTAATTTAAAACTTCACAGCTTAACCCAAGATGCAAACTACCTCAAGCGATAGAATCTTGAAGTCCGAGGTTTGGATTAAAACATGAAATCGCTTGGCAGTTAATCGGTTTCTAGATCAATTCCCGTCGAAGGCATTTCTCAAGGCGTTCCTATCTGATTCGAGTTAGGCGCTTGAGAACCTCCTAACTTTAATTGGACTTTAAATCTTGTTTTTTTTATCGATGTAAAATTAACTCTCGAGAGGTTCTTAATGTAGACTTTGCATATCTTTGGAATTCAAATTAGTAGACGCATCGTTTTAGAAGTAATGTGTGAGTGGATGTTTAGCATGATTTATTTGGGATTGGTTACTCTTGCTGCGATTGGAATTAGATTGAAATGAAAATCGAATTCAAGTGGAACCTTCAAATCAAACTTGAATGTTAATTTTTTTATTCTTCACAAATCTACTAACCATTAAATACTTGTCTTATATGTGATTCTAGCTCTAATCTTTACATGTGCCGAGCTGGCGATTGTGAAAGTTGCCGCGGTTATAATGCAAGTTTCCGTTATTAGTGGGCGACGTTAATAAAAGTGACTGAACTTGTTTAAACTTGGTCCCAACGTGTCCCGGTAGTCACCACATGCTTCTCGTTACAAAATGGGATATTTTATTTAAATTCTAACGAATTCGGTTTCGATCCTGGGTCGGACAAAGTGATATTGAGTTTTTCTATTCAGTATCAGCTCGGAGTCTGGAATTTCTGCCCGATATGGCGATAGGTTCGCCCCCTATCACATCATGGAACGGAATAATGGCGAAAAGTGGGTGCACTAGTTTCCCCTCTGCCTAGGGGTGAGTGTATATGTATATGTATGTTCTAACGATAACACGAACAAGGGGTACAGCTTATATTAAGAGCCAGCTTGAGGTTTTCAGTTGTAGATTCAAATCCTGCGCGTTAGCCTGTACATGCATTAGTAATGAGTGGTAATGAGTCTTCGGGCTAATGGGGGAAAGCAGAGGCTTGGATACAATGACTACAACTTTCGCTATGCCGTTGATTAAAAATAATTATTATTTAATTAAATAAAAAACCGCGATAGAATCCGTTATAGCAGTTTAATTTCGATGTCTAACTTTCGCATAAACGTAAGGAGTTATTATAATAATAATATTTATCATTAGGGTAAATTAAAAATATAAATTATAATAGAGTCATATCTTAATAGTTTATATAACGTCGATTATGGTATTTTACAGTCGAAAACAGCGACAATTGTACTAAACATAGATATTAAAGGTGTGGTCACCGCAGCGGTCGAAATTGCCTGCACCGAGTGCATATAATCCGACTCATAGTAAAAGTACAAAAGTCGAGTTCGTCTTGAGACTTCGTTCAGCGCTAATGTCTTTTTCGTTACCTATTACCTTCAACTCAAATATACGTTTAATTAATATAAATTATTTTTTGTAAAATTTTTGTTGGATTAGTAATATCCGCCTAATAAAATTGTACAATTATTTATAAGCTGTTAATGGAAATTGTACATTTTTTCACATGTATTATTGTAACAATTGTGGGTGGTTTTTTTTTAAATAAAATAAAAAAAAACTCTTTCAATATCGGATGCAATGCAACGCAATGCAATTAGCCCTGTATTATATACTGCCCACTGCTAAGCACGGGCCTCCTCTACTACTGAGAGGGTTTAGGCTTTAGTCCACCACGCTAGCCTAGTGCGAGTTGGTAGACTTCACATAGCTTCGACATTCTTATAAAGAACTTCTTAGGTGTGCAGGTTTCCTCACGATGTTTTTCTTCACCGTTAAAGCCAACGATAATTGATAAACAATACACATGTAACTTTGAAATATCGGATGGCTTTTCCGAAAATCGAAATACGTATCTATAGTAAGCAAAGTATTATATAAAAGCAAACTATGTAATATAAAATGTAAAACAGTTTTGATGAATAAGAGCTTCTTTGGTATTGCTCCAGTAATATACAATAAATTACCTGATGATCTAAAAAATATGCCTTTACTAAAATTTAAAAACAAATTATCTAAAGTACTGATTGAGAAATGTTATTATAAATTTAACGAGTTTGTGGATGATGGAATAATATTGCAACTATTGTTTATTATATTATAATCTTATTATACTTGTAATAACTGTAATTTCAAATGTTAGAGTATAATAATATCATTTTACAAACTAATGTTTGTTAAATGATAATATTATATTTTAATTCTCTGTTTTCTTTCTTTGTCTACTCTAATTTCTTTATTTAAGATCTATAATATGTACCTATGTTTGCCAATAAATGATTCTGATTCATAGATTCATTCAGGTTCATGCATTCGCTCAACATCATTGATGCTGTAATGAAAAAGTATCATATTTAAATTCATGACAAAGCATTGCATTGAATTGAGATAAAAAAAGCAAGCCTCACATTTACAATATTCCGCAAAACAAGCTTAATATTACCGTTCCAATCGCTGGGACTATCTATATATTCCTTTTCATCCCCACACTACAGTCAGAGAAGGGAGATCACCCGGGTCGGGAGTTGTAGGTATTTCTACGTTATATCGCTCTGTCTCCATATTCCTCACGTTTTCCGCATATAAGGTTTCCACTAGTTTATGCAATCAGGTGTCGCGTTTTTATTTGTTGGATACTGGATTTATATTGGCTTCGGTATCAGGTAGCTATTGCTGTTCGTAATGGGTTTTGGAAAAGCTTTGATTAAACTCACGTATGTTTATAAAAGTATAAATCCTCTCAGTAGTAGAGGCTCATTCTCAGTAGTTGGCAGCATATACAGGGCTCATATTAGGTTTGTAAGATCTTTTTCCGCCTCGTCGTCTTAAAAAAGAACTTGAAGATGGCTCTCTGTGAGGTTTGTATCACCACATAAAAGTCAGCTTTACGATGACCACCAGCTTCGGATACAACTACTAACAGACTCTTGTTTAACTACTTAATGTAGATGTTACTTCAATACTATCCGTTGAAACTAACTGCCGCAGTTACTACATTCCTTCGATTGAGCGTCGTCGGTTCATTTGAGCGTGCATAATGTACCTATCCGTCGCTTTTTTGCTGAGTACGTCTTTGAATTGAGGGTGGGTTTTCATAAAACACTTGTGGGACCGATTTTTAAGTCACATACAAGTAATAAGAAAGTAAATTTTGTTTGCAGCTCCATTTGCGCGAAAATTGGCTTTCCCGAATAAAAGTATTATTGTAGCCTTTTCCAGAAAGAATGTGACATTATTAATCCAGAACTTGATTTATCTGGCAAATCTGGTTTCGTTTTTCATCATCATCATCACCAGTCACATAAAATGCATTGCTGAACATACAGGGTTACTTTGACATTGCGTTAATAAATGAAATCACATACTCATTTTTGCCTCTGGTAATATGATGCCAAAAATCATCCATGAAAAACGAATATTTTCACCAAAAATCAAAATTTTAGTTTCCTGATTTTTTCATCATTTTGTAGTTTAGTGCGAACATGGCGTATGCGTGATAGACATGGGCGCCGCGCCGGCGTAACGCCGCCGGGCAGGACCCGCGCGCCGCCGCCGCCGCCGCCTAACTTGGACGGCGTGGATTTTGTGAATACTTTTAATTTTTATTGTCAAATTATATGAATGATTGGGTCTCAAATGTCATATTTAGTTCGATGTAGATATAGGCGCCGCGCCGGCGTGGATTTGGAATAAAAAAATCATTTTTCTTCAAAAAATTTATTCATAGTTATTGGCCGACTTGGGTTTTTTAAAGTTAATAACAGAAAAACGACTATTAGCGTTAACGATTGTAAAAGGCATCTTGGCTACGGCCTCTGTGCTCACGCGCCCATACGCGGCTGCGCTCTTTCAAGCTGTCTAACCTAAAAGGTCGTGGCATCGCTAACTAAACTTTATGCCACGGAGTTATGTGGTCCATGATCTTTTACAGCAGTACCTTATCGGCCGAAACCTTGGACCTCCGAATCTCTCTGCAATGCTCTCCAGTGGAATCCGCAGCAGATAATAAGGGCGTACTACACGATCTTGTACGTGACTTACTTGTTGGTTAGATACCGGCCTAGGATTTGGACCCCAAAGCCCTACGGCCACCTTCCACTGGCTCGAGGGAGCTTCCACACACGAGCAGCGTCCGGCTCCTAAATAGAGGCCAAGCGGGCACCTTTCGGCGGAGTTGCCATGGAGGATGTGGTCTCAGGCTGAAGACCCCGTCCTCGGTGCCCAAATGTTTTAGTAGTCCACCCTGATTTCACCAAGGCGTGAAGCAACTATGGTCCAACTATCAACTGATAAATGTACTCATCGGAGAACATTGTTCCGGAGAGTATCTGTGGCAGATCGTAGGTCATGTTTTTTCATTGTGATAACTGCCCAACGACGGTGTCTTACGGTCAGGTGCATGTGATCGTTTTTACTGGTCCATGGTCGACAGGCGGAGGCTTTAGATTACAGTGGCTAACTTTTTCGGAGTAGTCCTCCATCAGAAAGATAGTGCTAGGAGAGATCGATAACAGGCCAATCCCTCTGCCATCAGAGACGTTAGAGACTCCTGGTCCTGACCTGTGAATTGGGGGCGTTTAGGGAAGTCCACTACAGCATCCCCGGTCTGTTATAAAAGCCGATTAATAGGGGTATCGGGCGATCTTGGGGTCTCCCGAATAACTGTCCACTCGGCCTTTGAGGTTGCAATATACGGTCCAATATATAACCTAACATTTATCGGAGTTTTAGCTAACCTTAATTGAGAGCATAGCGATTTCGTGCCATTTAATGGAGGAGGCCTCTCGCTGTCGCTGTGTTACTAACCAAGAACACAGCAAGAGATCTTAATTTTTGATGGCCTACGAGTACGAAGGTAGACTTCTTATGAAAAGAGGTGGTGCGGGAACACGAAAGGTCGGACTCCTCCCACCAGAAGTAGAGAAATTTGAGGCATGAGGTGGAGAACTGAATATTACCCGTCCTTTCGATGGAGATTTGCGGATAAAATGATTAGGCGCACATGACCATGAGATCAAGAAGCCGTCCCTGACGCAACAAAGTGCTTTGGTATACATTTAGTATGCCGTAGTAGTTTACAATGGCGGCGCTAGACCAAACGTGGACGTCGGTGACATCAGCTTTGTGAGGCCCCTTTTATTTTCCACTTTTCTCTCGCCCGGGCCTAGCGGCGGCTGAACCCTCGGTTGACAAAGGGCACAAAGAAAAAGGCCACGTGCAAACATCTGCCCCCGGAGCCCTACGTTGGCTAAGGCTGCCACTATCAAAAAGTAATATTAAATAATTTTTTTGTAAGGCCCCTTAAGCGCGACGCCGTCGGCGGTCGCCGACGCTTAACGCCGTCACTACTAGTTTTCATAGACTAAAAGACTTGGTCCAGCTTGGTGTGTCGCCCGATGCTTCCATCTCTATAAGTGGCGTAACGCTACGTCGTAAAAGCGATGATAATGATATAACCGCGCAGTCATTTTTGATAACGGGATGGTGGCACCAAAGGGCATTAATGGTCATTTCACCTTCTCCGCGAAACAAGATAAAGACTCGCGAGTGCCATGGAGCTTTTTTCTTTTTTTGTTATTATTTTTCGCGGAGAAAGTGACTTCTTACTACCCCCCATCCTTCAAGGGGGGCGACTGAGCGGTTATGCTAGGTTCACCGTGCCTTACGACCCGACGTTGAGCCGCCCGGAGAGATGAAACCATTAGGTGACCGCCCAACGTATGTACAACGCACGGCATACAAACCAAAACTCCGCTGTGGCCATCTTCGGCGCATTAGGGACAGCCGCGGGCTTCCTCTGACGGAAGTGTCTAAGTTGTCGTCCTCAACCGCCCCTGCGCGGTGCCGCCTAGTGCGGCCCGTCTGCTGTTGTGTTGGGCTCAGACGCTCCCGCGCACCGAAGGGCGCCCTCTACGTCAACGGCAACGTGAAGCCTACCTGCCACGCTGCCGTCCATCACAGGGATTGCAACAATGTGCTATAAAACACAAAACTAAAGACGGAAAGCCCCCTGCCATCCGCCTGGGACCCCCGGTGGCCTCTATTGACTAATAGTCTTTTACGACAGGTAGGGGATACCGTGGTGGAATTTTTCCAAACGCCCCCAATCCACAGGGTGGAGGGAGCATGGGTCCTGAAGGGATTTTTATACCGATAAGTTAATTGGCTAGTGCTTCCAACTACCTACGAACATGTAAATGAGGATTTTATATGTGGCCTATACATATATTCAATATTCGTTAAAAAAATCCACGCCGCCGGCGTTACGCCGCCGCCGACCAAAAATTACCAGCACGCCGCCGCCGGCTTTTTCCTAGGCGGCGCCCATGTCTAATGCGTGAGTATTTTTCTGCCTGAAAGTGTAATGTTGCCACTGCAGCGAAACCTCTTGGACTAGTAAAAGTCGCATTAGAGCGTGAACACTTAAAGTTGCTTTTTATCGATATTTATTTTATTAGAAATTTATACTTTTTTATTTTACATCTTTGGTTAAAATAATTTAATGTAAAGTGTTATTTTCAAGGAGATAAGTGTGTGGTTTCATTTATTAACGCTATGTCAAAATGACACTGTATACTTCCACATTTAGATTTCCAGATGGACCAGTTAAAAGTGGCCACACTCCTCCTGCGAACTTTATCAAGTCGTCTGTCCATTTTGCAGAGGGACGTCCAACGTTGCGTTAGCCGGTACGTGGTCCCCACTCGAGAACTTTTGCCCCATCTGCCGTCAGTTTTTACAAATATCCAGACATCTAGTATTAAAAAAATTATGTATTCATTTTGTTTATATTAGCAAGATTATAACGATAACCTTCAGTCTAGTTATTTGCTTGTCAAGTAATTTTATACAATTAATTAATGAACTCGTTACGTAACCTGGTAGTTGGCAGATTTTTTTTACGATTTTGATCAAAGAATTCCTTGATTGCTCGCCGGGGACGGAATCTGGGCTAATTTGCGAGGGAACACAATTTAAAATGGGAATTTTATTATTACGTTTCAAGCTGTCTTTCAATAATTTCGTGTTAGTTAGTTGGAATTGTACATTTTATCGTTCTTGATTCTTTGTAATTTGCCCTTAATGAAGCAAATGTTTATAAAATCAAAGATGTTGTCTCTATGGCCTTAATGGCGGGCTTTACTTTTGGAACTCGAATTTCATTTAACTTGGAATCAATTTTACCTTCAGAGTGGTGTACTTCCGTGGTAATATCACTTGTCTCTTGTTGTCTACAGAGTCAAATGTACCGCCTGAGTCCTGTATGCGTTTATGTTTGTTTCATCTGGCTATATCGTATGTGGTTCTTTAAGTCTAACACCAACTGTAAAAGAAAAATTGAAAGTAAAAGCCAATAGAATCGACAAAACACAAACGCCTCTAAAATAAAAGCCACAAGAGAATCAACAACACAACATCTCATACTTTTGACAATAGTAACGGCTACTTTAACTGTTACTGCCCATGAAGAAATTGGCTTTTAGATACCGTTTAGATATTCTGGATATAGCGGATTTTATTAAACTGTGATATAGTGTAAAGTCATTAAGCAATAGTGGCAGTGACCACGCCATTAAAGTCATTAAGCAATAGTGGAAGTGCCCACGCCATACATCTAAAATCTCTAGAAGTTACATCGAAACGCATAATACAGAAGTAATGGAAATTCAGAAGTAAGCAATATTCCCCTCACAATAAGTGCTCTATAAAGTGAATTCGTTTGCTTCAAGAAAAACACGAAAAGGTATTATCATTTTGCATCAACCATAAAAGATGTAGGCTATCGCGTTATTTCATCTTGGTGCTGTCGGATGTTTTATAGCGTTTTTAAGAGATCGTTTAGCCTTATGACGAATATAAACAGACTTATCATCTCAATATATTCATAGACATTGTAAACGTGAATTAGAGCGCATTTTAGTAGCGCTGTCTAGGGATGTCTCACCATACGACCACTATATCAGCCCTGTATTACATACTGCCCACTGCAGAGCACGGGCCTCCTCTACAACTGAGAGGGTTAAGGCCTTAGTCCACCACGCTGGCCTAGTGCGGGTTGGCAGACTTCACATACATTTTAAATTCAGAAAACTTCTCAGGTATCCAGGTTTCCTCACTATGTTTTCGTTCAATGTTGAAGCGAACGATTATTACTTCACAAAGCATACACACATATTTTTTTAGAAAAGTCAGAGGTGTGTGCCCTTGGCTTTTGAACCTGAGGATATTCGTCTCGGCAGTCCGTTCCACTCCCAGCTAGGCTATCGCCGCTTGGTATGTCTCACGTCGGGGATCAAATAGTTATGTTAGTAGTGGGAAGGTACCAGCTACACTTAGTTCCAAACTGATAAGCGACTACACTTTGAAAACACGGCCTTAGTAGCTTGTTTGGAGGAGGCCCATGAATATTCCTGTTAAACAACTCCTCCTGTATAACTTCGATTGGTACACAGGCGGTCTCTACACTGGGGATCAAAGTACGTATTCCGTCTGCGTTGATTAGACATCTAGTAATTAGTACCAGTGCAGTGAACTTTACACTCACGTTATCCTACAGTAATGAAAATTTAATTGAACTGGTATGTTACGCTGGAACTCAGTTGCAGCATTAAGATATCTACATTCCGAAAACGTTGAAATGTTGATTAACTTTATAACTGAACTAGCGGCCCGCCCTGGCTTCGCACAGGTAGCAAAGCATAATATTATATGCCGAAATTTATTTTTCTCTCATACAAAACATTTATGTAATATACTCATACACCTTCCTCTTGAATCAATCTGTCAACTGGTGAAAGACATATGAAAATACGTTCGGTAGTTTTTGAGTTTCTAAAAAGATAAAAAAGTGCCTGTCCTTTCCTGGATCTCAAACTATCTTCATACGTATTCTCTCGTAGTTCCACCTGCAAGAAAATATTTGCCGGGATAAAAGTCTCGGATTATGTTTTTCCGAGATAAGAAGTAGCAAAGGTCCTTCCCAGGTTCTTAAACTATTTCTTTCTCTTTAAAATTTCATCGCAATCAGTTCAGTGGTTTGACCGTGACGGCTACACTCGCGAGAAAAAAAATCCGAGATAAATTTGCCTGTTTATGTTCTTCCGAGATAAAGTAGCCTATGTCCTCCTCTGGATCTCATACTATCTCCATACCTACTTATTTTCTTGTGAAGGTTCCACACGCAGAAAAAGATTTTCCGGAATGAAAGTCCGGGTTTATTTTTTCCCGTAATAAGATATAGAGTAGCTACGTCCCAGGTTCTTAAACTATCTCCCTATCAAATTTCATGAAAATTGGTTTAGTAGTCTGGCCGTGAAAGCTCCACGCGCGAGAAAAAAAACCGGGATAAAAGTCCTGGTTTGAATTTTTCCAGGATAAAAAGTAGCATATAGCACTCAGGAGTAATGTATCTTCCTATTAGTGAAAGAATTTCAAAATCGGTCCAGAACTTATAGGCACCCGCCGGCCGTCCCTGCATTTTTAATCTGTAATATCTTCGAAAATATTAATTTAATTTACATGCTGCAAAGGGCTATCTATATTGATCTATATTAATTGCACAATGTATTTAAGGTATTTAATTGGATAAGGATTAATGTTGTATTGCATAAAATCGCTTCGTAAATAAGCCATTATTTCTCGTACAAAATAAAAGGATAAAAAATGGTTATTGTGGGTTATCCCTAAGAGATAAGCATATACCATCGCGGACTTTTTTATAGACCTTTTTAAGGTGTACAATACTGTAGTACATTATTTTGATCGATCTCCTAGGGTTTAGCCAGCGTTTGCAATGTAGGCGCAAAGAAATGTGTTCATTTACGACATCACATTAGAAACCTCTAAAATTATCAGTGTTATTGTACTATATTATGCATGTATTATCCATAAAAACCTTCCTGTAGAATTATTCTATCTATTAAAAAAAACCGCATCAAAATCCGTTGCGTAGTTTTAAAGATCTAAGCATACATAGGGAGACAGCGGGAAGCGACTTTGTTTTATACTATGTAGTGATTTACACAAAGCAACAAGAAATTCCATTTAATTCACTAATCATAACAATAACATTTTGAAACAGTTAACGCGGCTGAGAACAATAATATAATAACGTTTATATGGAGGATGTTTCGTTTTGTCATTGTGCCGTTGGACCCTAATAAATAAATACTTTTGTGTGACTTGTACGGGACGCAATGGCCAATTACGGCCGCCAACATAAAGGTCTGGTAAGGGCGCCTGTCAACGGACACGATGCCTTACCGAATAGGGTGGGGAAATTATTGGATAATTTTTACGCAATCGAATGAGAAGCGTAATTCGCTTGCCTGATGGTATATATTAGACAAACAAGTCCAAGACAAAAAAATGACTTCCGTGTACTTGCAGTTATGATTTTAGGTTGTTTTAAAATGTTAGTTCTCCTATGCTTCAACATCCTGTGGGTGGATACGGGCTACCTGGCCTCACCGTTGGATGCGCCTATGCAAATCTGTGTGATAATGCTTGCGGTAATAGACAAAGTCATTGGTACTCAAAACAAAAAAATAATCCTCGTAGAATCCTTCCTACTAATATTATAAACGCGAAAGTTTGTAAGAATGTATGGATGTATGGATGTTGGTTCCTCTTTCACGCAAAAACTACTGATCGGATTTTGATGAAATTTAGCACACAGGTAGGTCATGTCCTGGATTAACACATAGGCTACGTTTTATCCCGGGAAAATATAAATCGGGACTTTTATACCGGAAAAACTTTTTAACGCGGGCGGAGCCGCGCGCAAAAGCTAGTTATAAATAATGCACAACTTCGCTTTTTTCCACTAAAACGTAGCGAGGGATTACGTACGTTGTTTCAAATTTAAAAGTTATTTTCCCACATCCCCGCTTTAGTGGACAGGTACCTTAAGCTCATTACCGCTCGAAGCCGAGACGAAAAAATCGTAATGCCATAACGCCGAAATGGCCTATTTAATCTTACGCAGTTATCTTTTGTTTGTCTTATTTACTTTTCCCGCTCAGGGATGCACATTGTTTTATTTCGTTTTTATTAAAGTCAGGAGCTTGAACTTATGTATTTTTTTTGCCTAGAGTCGATTGCCCAAAATATTCGTCACGCTTAGAGCTAGTGGTAAGTTGTTGTTTCATAGCAACAGCCAACGAGTCACGTCGAACGTCGCCAAAATTATGTCAGTTTGCCTTTTCTTCTGATGAGATAACGTTATTAAAGAAATAACTTCATAATATTGATAAAAAGAAAATATTTTTATACGAAAGGCGGCACAAATATCAAACATTTGTGGAATCACCGTTGTAATCATTTATTTACATCGTTATATCAATGACCTGCTTCTATTACTATCTGAATCTATATACGTACTAGGTGTTGCTCCCGGCTTCGCTTGCGTGAGAAGCCATTCCTGCTACAAAAGTCCTTAAAACACTATACGAAACCAGCGCCATCTAATAAAAAATAAATGATTTGAAAGTTCCATTATTTGCCATGGGAGCAAATTACCGGGAAAAAAGTAGCTTACGTTAAGCCAGGACATGGTCTACTCGTGTGCCATATTTCCTCTAAATTCAGTTTCAGTTGTTTCTAATTTCAGTTGTTTTTGCGTTTACTTATAACAACACACAAATATCCAAACATGTTCACAAATTTTCGCATTTATAATATTATTCAGAAGTAAGATAAGATTATAAGCAAAATGTGGCAGAAACATTCACATTTACAAGGAACAAGAAATAAATAATATAATCAATGGTACATCGGACTTTAAGTGGTGGTGTGGAAAGAAAACATCTTTAGAATACAAATACTATTTATAGACCGCTATGCTACATGGTCCTGGCTATAGTTGCTAACATTGGTTTTCGTCCATGAAGTCTTGACACCTGCTAGGTGCCTTTTTTACGAGTCCGTTGAGGTAGGTACCATGCCAGTGTATCTGCTGCTAAACAGCAATATGAAGGAATTGTTATGAACGCATTAGGGCCTCATTTATCTATTATTTAGGCACAACAAAATTTCCAAACAATAGTTTTTTTTTTCATTGTAGGTAATGACAAGACGAGCATGCCGCTAGCTTGATGGTAAACGATACGACCGTCCATAAATAGTAGCTACGCCGCACATGACTCTGAATTACAAACTACTTCTTGGCAGTTCACTGCGGTCACCCTGAAACATAAGATGTTAATTCTCATAATGCCCAGTAACTACGCTGGTCACAATGGTCTTCAAACCGTAACACAACAGTGCTTGTACACTGCTGCTTGGCGGTAGACATTGCAGTGGTACCTACCCAGATGACCTCCGCATACGAGAGACCTACCTCCAGTAAGTTACTGTATCAACATTTACATTAATGTACAGCATGCAATATTACTCACAGTTTACTACTAACTTTACTATTATGGGACTTAGTGTGTCACCCTGAGGGAGACCAGTAGTGATAGGCAGTGCGTTACATTCCGAAATATTAGGTAGTGTTACTTCATAGATAGTCGTAGAGCCCAGTGACGCAATTTACGACCGTTCGCAATAAATAATCCAATTATCTTTATTCGATCTGTCACTAAAATTTAAGAATCAGCTAAGTTTCTTGACATGCTTACCAATGAGTTACTTTGATTGATTTTTTGTTGGAATTGGATAAGAGATTTTTTTTATTCGGTCAGGGTATAGTTACCTCACAGGACCTGATGGTAAACGGAGAGCGGTTCAAAAAGAGTGTCGACTAAAGAGCAGTGATTATCCCTCGTCAGTCGACATAATTATGCCGGCCTGTTTCAACGGGATATACACAGGCTGATCCCGGAACGCGGGACATTTACGTAGGCCATTATGCCGGGTTTTAACACCTATGTACGGTGGTCGCTATCCGGCCGGATGTAAAATACCTATATCCTACCACTAGATTAAAATAGGGATAGTTTACCGATCTCCAAATCCACTGAAACAAAAACCTATTAAAGTAAAGCCACACGACATCGACAAGATAGCGTGATAACAGTAGCACAACTCGCCGAAACTCTGTAATAAGAAAGTTTCTTGGGAAACTTGGCAACTTAATCACAATTAGGAAGCAAAGGAACTTCTGTTCTAACAGTAATGGAAAATGAGGGCTGGTGACACGAGGTATTTTGAAGGCCATTGTTTCGAACGCAGACGACTGGGAATTATTTTTATATAGCAGTAGGCTAAGCAGTTGATATGATGGTCAAGGGCTGTGAGATTCTAGGTTCCCTTTTAAAAGAATGTCATTTGAGGTCGTATGAAATATTAGATAGTGGACAGCGATAGGCTGACTAAACACTCTGGAAAAACTGCAGAC
Organism: Lapara coniferarum; assembly: GCA_949316025.1. NCBI lineage: Eukaryota > Metazoa > Arthropoda > Insecta > Lepidoptera > Sphingidae > Lapara > Lapara coniferarum. Next base: position 1,358,706 of record OX438922.1, read on the forward strand.
ATAAGGTATTAGATGTCAATAAATAATAACACGTAACAAAAACAGTTAATTAAAAAAAATGTTCTTGAGTGAGGACCACGCATCGGAGAGTGCAGCATTGGACGTCACCTGCAAGGTGTACAAACGACTCGAGTCACTTGATAAAGATCGCAGAAACACGCTAAATGGCCGCTTTAGACAGGTCAGTCTGGAAATCTTTAGGGGAAGCCTATGTTCAGCAGTTGACGTCATGTGACTGATGATGACGATGATGACAAAAAAAAATAGAACACGTAGAAAGTCGGTAACAAGTAAATCGGTAGTCTGCGACGGAGTTACTCTTTTCGTCCACTTGAGTTACGAGATCAAATCACTGGATCTGGACTGAATCATCTGAATCTTGAAAGGATGGCTACAATACATTTGTAGGATGCAATGCTCTTGATAAATATCGAGCTAGCATCGGATTTCGTCTTGACTACCGTGTTTGAGTTAGTCTCTTAGGCAAAATAAAATGAAACCCTAATCTAACCTACCATTAAAATGTTAATATACAAGATACGACTGTGTTATTGGGTAAACTCTTGTTATTTTATCTCGTATATTAATTTGTTGCCAAGAAATACTAGTATAGATTGTTGTTTTTTGGTGAAAATTTCATACCCTCTGAGTAACGCCTTTCATCTGTATTTCGCATTGTAATTTGATTTCTAAACATAATTTGAAACTTGGACCCAATCTAAGCAAACTACAAAATGAATAGATGAGATTGTGTACATTTTTAACACCCGACAGAAAAATAGGGGTGTTATAAGTTTAGAGTGTGTATCTGTATGTCTGTCTGTGGCATCGTAGCTCTTAAACGAATGGACCGATTTTTAATGCGTTTTTCTTTTGAATACTGGTGTAGTCGAGATAGTTCTTAGCTATAATTTATGATGATCTGTTCAGGCGTTTGAAGATTATCAGCTCATTTGCCAACTTTGACAACTCCGATTGATTAAAAATTATGTGTACTCTGACATCGGCAATATTTTTAAGACATGTTAACCTTAAGCTGATGCTGCAGCATCAAGTAGTCTGCCGGATACTCAACTCTTTACCAACTTATAGTAGATATAGCATGTGTGGGCTCATGAGAATGGTCTCAATGAGTAGGTCGTTTAAGGACCTAGTCAAATTTTGACCCAAGCGTCGACACGTCAGGAGACCGTTGAAGAAGTATTTTCATCTCCCTGATCCAGGGGTTTGCGGGTTATTAAATTATAATTTAATTTTTAAATGCAAGGTTTTTTTTTATACCTGTTTGGCACAATTATCCCACTCGTCCTGATCGTAAGTAGAGTAGGTTGCAGATAGAGTGTTGACTGACGAGAGATGAAATCCCCTCGTTAGTCAATACAATTATGCCGGCCTGTGTATAGAATTGATATTAAGAATCAATATTAATTATATCTTAGACGCAAAAACATCATGGCCGCGTTAGTTGCACCTTATCTCTTACTGAGTATAATTTTTATTAGAAGTATAAAAGTAAATATTATCTCTTTTAATCCATTTTTTGTTCAAACATTTATAACCCTGTCTATGAAACTTTATAACTATCAGTCACTCACTTTATTTATTCGTATATCAATATTTGCTACACAATTGATATTGTATATGTATGTAGGTATTGATATTATATTGGTAGAAAATATCTTCAAAGGTTTACTAAGCAGTGTTAGTCTAGAGAATCAATCAAAATGTGAAGACAGAGCTACAGTTCGAGATCGGAACATATATTTATATCCTTTTTTCATCAGCTATATTATATGTATATCCTTTTTTTATTCGGGCACGGCCATGTCACACAACTGCACGTGATGGTGAGCGGGGAGAGGTAAATATCAAGTGCAGTGAAGTCACTTTGCCGAGCTAAAAATAAAAAAAGAGGTCCAGATATAGCGTCGACTGAAAAGCAATGATTATCCATCGTTAGTCGACACAGTTATGCCGGCCTGTTTGAAGCGGTTCTACACAGGGTGATCCCAAAACTCGGGACACTTACGTAGGCCACCATGGCAGGCTTTAATACTTTATGTACGGTGCTCACTATCCGGACGGATACGAAATATATCCTACCACCATGTTATGTGTCTGTTTTGTCCATAACAATTATTACTATAGCTTGCTATAGAAACCATGGTGAGGAAATATATGACCTAAGTGATAGTTTTCTAAAAGACTTGGAAAGGCTATCAAACCACGTCAGGTGAGTACAGCTTAATTTACCCCAACCATAGAGAAGGCTAGTACCCAGTAGTGGAACAACACAAGATAAGCCTGATGTTTACATTTGCTGTGTTGTTTGGTCAATTCTCTAGTAATCTTTATTTTGCATAAAAACACATTCATTTCAGCTTTACTTCGTTAGGATTACGTTCCATTCATTCACATTCCCCATTCACTCTTTTGCCCTCTGATTCAATAGTGTACTCATACATTTATTTTTATTTTTTTTAGTTATACTTTTATTTTTTTAAATCTGTCTGGGTGCATGAACTTTGAAGGGGAAAGTTTATAACTCTCTTAAATTATACAGAACTTCATGAGGGTCCTTGTGAAAGTTAGCATATTTGCACTTTTATAAAAACTTATTTGATAGCTCTAAGAAATATGATATTACAGCTATAGATTTCACAGAAATTGCTTAAAGTAACTTATAGTAATGTATGTGTATAATATTTTTTTATACGACTCAAATTACGGGCTTGCATTATTAATCTTAAATTTTACTTACTACTATTATTAATGCCACAAAAAATTCTAAAATTTGCATTTATTTGGTATTTCCCCCTTATCCCACCCTCCCGGTCTATATAACTTTCTAAAGCGTATATAGCATCATTTGAATACATCACATACAAAATCATATTTACAAAAACATCAAAAGCGTTTCCAAGACATTTTAAGGAGCGCGGGTTTTTTGTTATAATTTAGCATTTCTATTCAGAAGACGTTATCGCGTCCCTTTGATATAGATCATTCAACCCTTAAATGAGAGACCCTTTTCCATTGCCTGCACGAGGCAGCTGAATGGACCGTAGATTTCTCCAAATCTAGATGTTAGACACGTATTATAATAGTATCTGTAGGTCTTTGTGACATTTCCTTAAAATGCGCATAGTTTTTTTTTGTAAATGGAAGGGTGTTTAGTGTTTACTTAGATCATCTAGCCAGGACGCGCCGTGTGGTTATTGCCGCGACCAACAACATCTGATTCTGTCACTTTCAATGTAACTACTACATAGAAAGTGCAATCCATATACTATACCGTTTTGTGTAGTTATGAACGCACACAAAAATAAATCTTAAATACTTGTTTGTTTTACGCACACTAAATTAGTTTTCATAGATGCGTTTACTCTTATACTTTGGCAGTAAGGAAATATGATACAAGCCGCGTCCTTTGTGGTATATTATGTAAGATCGTGTTACTTAATTAGTGCCTGCATTCTAATTATACGTGAATTTAAATGTTTCTGAAGATGCTTGGAAGTTTGTTAGAGGTAAACGCAAAAATCGCTAAACAGATTTGGATGAAATTTGACATACCAGTAGTTTCTTGGACTTAGACACCTTTTTATCCCAGTAATTTGCTCACAAGTGAAATAATAGATTTTTTAAATAGTTGGCGCTGTCCCGCACTAGGCCAGCGTAGTGGAGTATGCCCTAAACCCTCTCAGCAGTAGAGGAGGCCCGTGCTCAGCATTGGGCAGTATTATAATATAGGGCTGGTATGGTATGGGATGGCGCTGTCGTACTGATAGCGCTATGGATCGTCCAAGTGATTTAGAAATTTAAAGCGGGAAAGGCTCTGAATGCGAGTGAAGCCACGAGCAACACCTAGTTCAACATAACATCCCACTAATATTTACTATCATTCGTTCCTACGTTCAAGGGTATTAATGAACTAATATACGCTTCATACAATCTCAGGTTCTTTTCAATACATGACATAGCTGTCAGCTGTCATAAAAGGGGGGAAAGCAGGTCATCAACGCGCGTGTGTGAGAATAATGAGACGTACCACTTACTCCAGCCTAGAAATAGGACAGGATAATCCTTTCATCATTCACAGCATTCTAACAAGTGTACGAAGGAAGTAGGGTAATGCTTTTCAAGCGTATGTCTTTTCGTCGAATTGTATAGACGTGTGGCTTGATTTTAATATGGTAGATTTCTAGTATGTAAGTTCTTGGGATAATGTTATTATACGTTCTGGCGGCTGTAATGTGTAAAAAACAAACTCGAATTTGCAGAACAGTCTACAAGCGAGAAAATATTAAGCAATCAGTTGCTATTTTTATATCGTCTGGCTGACGTACCCTTTTGCACATTTAGATACAATTTTGTAGAATAATAACTTTTATTTCCGTGCTGTGTAAATGTTTCATTTTAAACAGCAACACAAAGATTCAGTGTCCACATTCTATGTAAACATTCCTGAATAAATCCTGGTAAATATCTTGCACGTCCTTTGAAATATATCCAAGCCTCATCCAATGTTTAGCGCTTTTTCTATGTACTCTTTGACTGAACAAAAACGCAGTGGAGCGTCGATCGGCTCTCAATAAGAGATTAACCGCTCTCGACGTCCAGTCACGTCGTCGGCTTATTGTGCAGCTCGTGAAAGGTGGCGGTGTTTGGCGGTGCACGGCGGGGTACAGCGGGGCACGCTGCACGGCCGTCGTGTCTGTTTGGAAGCTTGCCAGGCCACGCTCGCCCGGTCAATAATCGATTTGGCCCGATTTGTGTCTCATACATAGTGTAAGGGGATTGAGTAGTTTTAGTTTCTTTTTTTGTTTTACCAGGAGCGTTGACGCGACTGGATTGGAGTGCGTGGTAAGGTTGCAACAGAATGGGTTACCATTACAAATGACCGACAAGATTAAATGAATCAAACTAGTAGGTATAGTTCTAGTGAACAACGAGAATGCAACGTCTCTTGTTTGGTATATCGATAGAGCACTTGCTATCGAGTGTGGTAATTTCACCGCCCTAACAATCAAGATAAATTGTGTCAACTGACGAGGGATGATCCTCGCTCGTCAGTAGACACTCTATGTGGACCTCTCTCCACTGACCATCAGGTGCATTGGGGTCACTTTACTGCGCCCGTATAAAAACAAAGCTATACATTTTATTTACTAGCTTCATTAGGACGGGCATAAAAGTGAAAAGTTTTTGCTCGAAAACAAGTTACCCGATTAGATACGCTCAGAAGCCGATAATTTCAACAGCTCATTTATATAATAATTTATAATATCCGATGTAACTCAAAACCAGAATTAACCTTCTCTTAGTGTTCCAACTGCAGCACAGAACAGCATACCCGTCGTTCGCCGAGCAAGTGCAATGATTAACTGCATTGAGGCGAAGTAATGCCGAAACTCTGCTGCGACGTGCTAAGAGCTTTACCACATACTTGTCTGCCCATCAGAAATATTTATGACATCAAGCAACAGTGTATAAGCACAATTGTTTTGCGGTTTGAGTGGATATTATTAGTCCCGTTTGACGATTTTTTTTATGGCATAAAATGACGAGACCAGCAAGCTCTTCACCTGATGGTAAGCGATACGACCGCCCATAAACAGCAGTAACACCACACAGCACCTTGAGTTACAAAGTATTGTGTAGTATTCCACTGCGCTAGTCATCCTGAGACATAAAATGTTAAGTCTGATTATAAACAGTAGTTACACTGGCTACAATGTCCTTCAAACCGAAACACAACAGTGTATGCACACTGCTTCTTGGCGGTAGAAATAGACGTGGCGGTGGTACCCACCCAGACGCTCTTTTACATATGAGAGACCTTTATTTTTTTTTTTAATGGCCATCTTCGGCGCATTAGGGACGGCTGCGGGCTTCCTCCGACTCACGTCTAAGTTGTCGTCCGCAACCGCCCCTGCATGAGAGACCTACCACCGAAAATCGGATATCGGAGTAATCGCCCATTTCTTTTTTTTTTATTGCCTTAATAGGCAAACGAGCTACCGCTCCGCCTGGTGGTAAGCAGCATCCGCCACCCATGGGACTTGAACAATGCCAAGGGCACAGCCAAGTCGTTGTCCATCGTTGAATATAAGAACCAAATAAAAAAGTGCATTTAGTATTAAGGGCTTGTTTCACGATTTGAAGTAAGTTTTAATTGGACAGCCTATAATTATATTTATGTGATGAGCAGAATTTATCACAAGCGATGAAGTTGGCTATAACTGTCTTATACGTTAACTGGCTATAACATTGATTTTAGCGTTATGAAGCTTTGAGAATCAGGTCCTTAATATTATATTAAGTCAAATCCACGCAGTGTAGGTAGTAATATGAAATGCTGGGTTGTATTCTTATTAGTATACAAGTTACAAATAGGACTTCAGTTCATAACCTTTCAGCAGTATGAAAATGAAAACTCAGAAACAGCTATAAAGTTTCTAAATACTGGCCACAAATACGAGTGAAATAAACTTCCTTCCAGAACGTTCGGTATTGATCAGTTCTCGTCGGAGGTTGCGATCCGACTCGCCGTTACATATGCTCCACTTTATTGACAGTTCTTCAATCCGACGTCGTCTAACGAAGCGGGCCTTTGTATCTATCACTTGCTTTTACGCTACTATTGCATTTGGTTTTACGATTTTTTTTTTTTATGGGCCTGGCGATTTTCTTTCTGTTTTATTTTGGAACCTGCATAAATGAAAAATTAAATATCATTACTAATCTACTGCGTATGAGGAATTAGTGTGCATTTCATGCTTCCAGAACCATCGATTTAAGGTGCGTGTTTGATAGTGCTAACAATGTTATGGAATGATAGGTTAGCTAGGCTAGGGCCTGTAGTGTCCTCACCGGTGAGGATCGCGACGCGTTCCTCCCATATTTTTTTTATACCCCGAGCTGGCTTCCTACTTTTTATTTTTCATTATTGATTTTACTCCTTATAAAAATGTCTGTAGTTATATAGGTGACCTTAGCTTTGGGATTAAAAATATTATTATAATTAATTTAATGTATCTTGACTTATCATAAGTGTAACTATGTTCGCCTACGTGATGAATAAAGTATTTTATTTATTTAATTTGTATACTGTCGGATAGTAGACAAGTCAGCATATGATGATGATGAGTCACTCGATAAAAAATTATCAGCACCGGGCTAAAGCAAATAATCTTAAATATAGACTCTTATCACGTACCTAGTATTTGATCCCTTTATATGATATAAATCTTGTGTCATAAGTATTAGGAACTTAAAAGAACTTTTGATGTTACCATCCCCTCTTAATAAGTTGGCTGGGTGGATTAACTTTGAGCGTTTAATAAGCTGATATCTGTGGGATACGTTGAACATTCTTCGTTTGTTGGTTTTTAACGCATTTGCTCTCCAAAGTGATAAGCCAGTGGAAAGTGACTGATATACAATGTCTCAAGATGACGTGCGCAGTACAGTGGTACGGGATTCATTGTAATTCATAATTTATGTGATATTGATATTGTTATGGTGCTTCCCACTAATCGACCATCGTGATCGTAATATTCTGACATATTTGAACATACACTTTCGCGCTTCTACAAAAACTAACTCGCTAACAAGCGAACATTTCCCGTAGCATCGCCGGAATAGAACCAACTTTAAATTCGAAATTCGATTCACACAACTTGACGAACTCCTAACTCGATGACAGTCAGAAAAAGTAAGCAAAAACTCAACCATTTAGCGAAAATCGTACGCGTAGCAAATGCAAATTGTAAAGGCAGGTCTGAGCGGAATGCTTCTGCCAAAAATGATTTCGAATAACGCTGTTTAGGGTTTAGCCGATGCTATGCTAAACATGAGAGCGATGTAGTGTGGACATACCCTGTAGTTAAGTTCGTAACGCACGGTAATTTGGGCATTAGTAATTTTATCGATTTTTAACTTTTTATATTATCCTCTTTTCTTGTCTTAGATCGCACGATTGTGAGTCTTTTAGAATCATCAGCCACGTGACGTCCACTGCTGCTCCTCCAAAGATTTCCACCCGGACCTGTCAAAAGTGGCCCGCATCCAGCGTGTTCCTGCGACCTTATCAAGTCGTCTATCCACCTTGCAGGTGGAGGCCGACGCTGCGCTTGCCAGTACGTGGTCTCCACTCGAGAACTTTATTTCACCATCTGTCGTCAGTTCTTCTTTCGAATAGATTTAGTTTATATCTACTGCCACGAGTATGCAAATAATGTTGCATTATTTTATCTAAGTATATTGGCTTTATGAGAATAATATTTTAATGAACTCAGCATTTATATATTCTATCCTTCTTTTTTATGGAAAGTTGAGCGTTGTGACAGCGTTATTTGCATTTATGGTAGTAAAAATTGCATAGCGACGCACCTTTCTGTACATTCATAGGTCTGTCAATACGCGTCACTTGCAGTTACGTTCCAAAAGCTCGCTATAGGTAAAGCGCCGTCCCTAGAGGAGTCATTCTCTTTACAATTTGGCACTCAAAATAATCCAAAATGCAATATAAAATAAAATCACTGTATATAGCGATGGAATCCTAAGCGATGACGATCCGAAGAAAGAAGGCAAAAAGAAACTCCGTGCTTAATTTTTTCGTCATTGTCATGATTTTCTTCCATTTTTTTTTAGAATACACATACACAGGTAATGTATTCATGGGTGTAGCCCTAAGATATGAATAAAATACTACGAAGAAGCAACTAAATAAAAATATATCAATCAGTGTTCATGATGCATTAACCCACGTTTACAAATATAATTTAGGCTATATTGCTACATCATATCTTTACTAATTGATAGTAATCTAAAATAAAAATGGAGCCAAAACGAGTATATTATGAAACATACACGTGTAATGTCGGAAATAAATGGAAAAGCGATTTTATATTCTGGCGAATGGAACATCTGAATAACATCAGACAACTCACAGTGGATTACTTAGAAACGTTATTGTATGGGATCAATAGAATTCCATTTTCAGCTGTGTGATCTTACATCCATTTCGTTATTAAAATTATATTATTTTCCTTTGGAGTTGGTAAGTAGGCGCCTTATTAGTAGAGGCGACTCAATTTCGCTCTGAAGTAAGATATCAGCTGAGACTCTGTCAAATTAAGGACATCTTACGATAGCCGCTATTTAAACGCATGTCAACATCAACTTAAACATCGTAAGTTACAATACGTAAGTACTTTGACAGCTAAGTTTTGTTTGCATAGCAAGGTTTACTCTGCTGAGAACAAGCTCTTAAGTTACTGCTTAAGCTTGGCTTGTTAAATAGTTGAATACATGCAATATCTACTTAAGATTTTACTCAAAAGTGAGATTGTTTGACCGTTCTAAGAGTTTCTTCTGGATATATCAGGATTCATTTATTGTTCAAAGTAACAAAATATGACTAGATAGACTACGATTTGTAAAGGAAATCTCTAAGGCAGTTAGAAATGACTACATACACTAATAATATACAGAATTAAAGATTGGGTATGTTATCTCAGGCTGTACCAATTCTGCTTTAAATTTTTTTCACCAATAAAAAATATGTTATTATTACTAGCTTTTGCCCGCGAATTCGCCAGCACGAAAGCTTTTTTCAAGGATAAAAGTTCCGCTATATACATTTTCCCGGACCGAATTGTAAATCTAAACCATTCTCGTACTTACCTGAAGAGACAAAAAAAAAATACATTAAATCCATCCAGCCGTTTAGAAGTTCAGTGACATACATATGCACAGAAGAATGATATATGTGATTTTTTTTTTAGTAGGTTTGCCCTGCAGTCAACACCGGGGAGACCCGCTAACGGTATACACAGTGAATCCCCGGCTTAACGACTGCAGGAGCCTAGGAAGGAAGTGGAAGAGGAAGGTGGAAGGGAAGGTAGGGGAAGGGGGGAAGGTTCCCAGGATGAGAAAGAGAAGTGCCAGGAAACGTTCGCGGAACCCCCAAAGGCCTCGAATGTGTCATATAACCAAGAGGTACACACACTGAACTGTGTGCCACAGCCCGCGACAGATTTCCCCCCATGCATGGGCGTGCATTGTGTGTGAAGACCCAGCGCACAAGAATTGCCTAAGGGGGCAATATATATGAAGATTAGGTGAACTACTTATTTAATTGGTCTGTTACTTTGCCATCCCAGATTTCAACACGAGCTACAAATAACCTATATGCTTTAGACTAACTTAAATAAATTGTCGAAAACAACTTACCCTATTAAAGTATAGCGAAAGTATACACGGTTAAATCCATGAGAATATTGATTGTAGCTCCCCCGGGTCAGGCGACGTTATCAGGTTATCAACAACGAACCAACCCTGCTCTTCACTTCAAATGGGGCAACTTCAGTTGAGAATGCAAATATTTGTAATTTTAAAGCAATGGTCTGACATCATCTGGGTCTTGTCTAGCTATTAAACCGTTTCGTATAATTTAATTTTGTGTGTGTATATGCGGAACTACTTAACTGGTTTTAAAAATTATCCACTAATACGAACCTGCATCCCGTTACCGTACCACAAATTACACACCATTTTTATCAGTCCGTGCCTCGTTTTTTTGGATTACTCAGAAACGGTTCAAGCGATTTGGATCAGACTTTTATTGGAAAATACGTTTTACGTTGTTTCTATGCAGATGAAGGTGTTATTAAATATTGCTAATACCAAATAAACATAATCACTTGAGATTCCAAATTCTATCAAAAGTTTCTTAAAATCTATAAACCTCATTACACAATAGTGCTTAAATACCCGGTACTTGGGCGGTAAATTTAGGAACACGAATCAATTGGCATTGCTCCCGCGGGATACGACTATTACAACGCCGTTATCAGCTGTCGGCGCCACCGATACCCGCCATCTTGCATGTCAATTGGCTTGAAGGATATTGAGCATCTTGATAAGGTAAAATTTAAAGTTTGAATTTGGTTTGGATCTAAGGCGTGTGTGTGTGTGTGTGTGAATTTGGTTTCTTATTGACATAAAAGGAGATGCTTGCTTTTTATACTGGGCCTCAAAATCCAACCAGGAACAAACTTTAGGGATATTAAAAGGGTTTTTCCCCTTTAATGTCGTGTATGGATCATGTATACATAAAAACAAAATTTAGTCCCCTCCATTCATTTCAAACTATTTCAAAAACGTTCATTTTTATTAAGTGTAGTTTTTAAGCAAAATAAAATTACATAAATCTTAAAATCAGAGGTTTTTAAAATTGAACGATTTATTGTAAAAGGCACACATGTGACTGCCTCGGTGGCGTAGTTGTACGACTGCAATGCTAAAGTCTCGGGTTTGATCCCCGGGTCAGGCAAAATGATATTGAGTTTTCCATTGAGTATCACCCCAGAGACTGAAATTTGTGCCCGATATGGCGATAGGCTCGCCCCCTATCACATCATGTGACGGAGTAATGGCGAGAAATGGGTGCACTAGTTGCGCCTCTGCCTACCCCTTCGGGGAGTTATCCCTGCCTGTTAAGGCGTGTGTGTGTGTGTGTTTGCGTGTGCGTGTGTGTGTGTGTGTGAGTGTGTGTCTTCGTAAAAAGCATATTTTTAGGAGTTCTATTTAAATATTATATAAACTGTGTTGGTTAGAATTTTAGGCCCGTTTTTGGACACGTCCTTAATGGGAAATGTATTTAAATATAATTTGCTATTAATTTTTGGTTCGGATGTTGTTACATTGAAAGTGTTTCGCGGTTCTGCCTGTTATGCACTTATGTCTTATTTTGAACTCAGGACTATCCGTGTGATAGTAGAATTAACATTATGACTCTATGTATAGGACCTTGAGCAATCTCACGGACTTTGCTAAATGCAAGTTGTCTAATTAAAGCTGTAAGAAAATTTTTCATGGTTCTTTATATCTGCTCTGAGTAATCCAGTGTTACTATGAAGAAAATTAAAAACCCTTATTGCTTTTACATTATATAAAACTCATAAAAGCACCGAAAAACCCAACAACTCATAAGATTCAAACATTCTACTATAACTTTGAATAACAACAATTTGTAAGTGAACGATGATTAAGTCGTAAAGCAACGACTGGTGGACGCCATAACGCATTGCTGTTTCACATTCAAACTTGGACAAACGGAATTAATTCTTGCCCCAACAGCCCGCATCAGTTTTATTACGTTGTTAAACTACGGACTATCATATCGTTTACGTAAACGCTTTGTGCTTAGTTTCACATTCGTCAAGACGAATTGTTGACGGTTGTTTTCTGTAAGATTACTAGATTTTTATGACTGACCAAAAAGGTAAGCTTACTGATGGTATTCGTCAACGATTATAAAAACGGCATAATTCGGGGCAACAGCACGCAGTGGGTAAAATTTCGCATGGTCAATATCTCGGAACCTATTGAGGGGGCTCAGACACTTTTTCAGCTAAATTAGGGGTGCTTCAGGGATGATGTCCGAGCCCAAAAGCTATTTTACCAAGCCTCACTTGTTTAGCGAAAAACGGCGATCAACGTGATTTTGTTGATTAGTTATCAACTATTTTGTGCTGGGTAAAGTTTATGGGTATACGGTCCATCAGTTTACAAAAGACCGTTGATTATGTTAAGTTTACATGATTATTATAATATTTATTTTAGTTATTAATTCTGCCCTAAAAAATAACTGCATCTCAACTGACGTGTGATTGCTAAAAATATTCCCTGTTGAGTAAGAGTACGGGATTAAAAGTACGCACGCTGTTGTAACTTCATTACAATGAAAAGTAACATAAAGAGTTCCTAAAATTACAGTGATCATTAAATTACAAAAATAACCAAAGTTTATTACAAGTGCAGTCTAATTAATTATGTTTTTGGTGTCTACAATAGGTGTACATTTAATGTTTATATTTACAATATTTGTACCAAGAATAAAGGAAGTTTAAAAATATATTCCATATGATTCCATGTGTACTTATACAATTTGTAATTAAATGCATGTAATTTACCTGCGTGCGAAGCTTACCCAGTATTTGAACTATTAACCGCATCTCTGCGTAGTTTAACCCACATGATGGGTCAAGAGTACGAATTTCTCCCGCTGCACTTAAACATGTATTGCAAAAAAAACCGATGAAGTAATGTACAAAATCTCATTAAACAATGAAAGCAGAATAAATTTACTTTAAATAAAGTGTCAAAACGTTTATCAGGACCCTACATTTTTGAATGTGTACACGATAGAAAAAAAAGTGCGTACTTTTGAGCTGAATGACCCTACGCCTCAGAAATTTATATTATAAATGAATTGTGAGGAACTAAACTGCGCTCCGTCTCAGAGCTAAAACTATGAGCTACATGTAAACGGGGAAAGAGATTTGGAGATAACTTAGCTATTTTTTGCCTGAGGATTTACAGAATATGTTTCAAGACCTGGCCTTTAAAAGTAAGTGGTTGGTTTAAAAATGAATACACTAAAACCTACATACATACATACACTCACGCTTTTTATCCCCATAGGGGTAGGCAGAGGCGCAACTATTGCATCGACTTTTCGTCATGCGTTTTCCGTCCCATGATGTGATAGGAGGCGAGCCTATGGACAAATCGGGCACAAATTCCAGACTCCGAGCTGTTACCGAATAGAAAAGTCCGATTTAACTTTGTCCGACACGGAATTCAACCCCAAGACCTCAGCATATCAGTCGTACCGTAATAAAACTGCGCCACCGAAGCAGTCTTAAACTAAAACCACGACAAATGGTTTAGAGAAACCCATTACAAACATCAAATCTGCAAATTAGCATAATTCTAAAGAGAAAACTGTATACATACATGCGTGCTACCTGTTTCAACTTACTCAGGTGCCAAACATGGGCTTTAAACAAAATACAAACAAAGAAATTAGAAACATGTCAACGTGCCACAGAGAGGAGCATCTCAAAGTCTCAACTCTCAAAAACACAAAAGTTACGTATGTTAAAGTTAAGACGAAGGAATTAAAATGAAGATGGGCAGGACGCAATGAGAGAATGAGATGTTAGCTTGATATTATTTAATACTAGTAGTGCTCGCGGCTCCGCCCGCGTGAAAAAGTTTTTCCAGGACAAAAATATTTTCCGGGGATAAAAAGTAGCCTATAAATTCAAATTCAAATCATTTATTCAGTAAATAGGCCCCTAAGGGCACTTTTACACGTCATTTTTCACAATGTTGTTTTACTAAAAGATTCTACCAGTGCTTCGGAAAAGCCCACTGACCTGAGAAGAAGCACCAAGAAACTCAGCGTAGGTCTTTTATAATTTTTTTTTATATATTTATATATATTATTATATATTATATATTTTACAATTTGTAAATCACAATATTACTTCAAATTTTAAAGATGGATATTAAGTGCGAAAATTAACGGAGAGTACCTAGGTGAAACAACCACCTACATGTTTAATTTTAAGTAAAAAAAAAATAAAGACAACCATCAAACAGAGCAGACCAGTCCACACAAGCAGCACCCGTTCACGAGTATGACGCATGTGCCAGCCATCGGCCTCCTCAACCATGTTTCAGGGAAGTGACCGACCCGGCACACGACGCCGCCGCAAGCACAGACATTAGCACTATAGCACTCAGGAGCTATGTAGCTTCCTATTAGTGAAAGAATTTTCAAAATCGGTTCTGTAGTTCCTGAGATTAGCGCGTTCAAACAAACAATCTCTTCAACTTTATAATATTAGTATAGATTTCAGTAATTTTACACCTGGCTAAAGGCCAATAATAAAAATAATAAAAAACTGCGCTCCACCAACCAGAAGGACCGACATCTTGATAAAGGTTGCAGGTAAACGCTGGATGCAGGGCGCTTTTGACAAACCCGTCCGTAAATCGGAGGCCTATGTTCATATGGCTGATAACAATGAAGATACTACGCTTGTCACTCTAAATTGTTACATTATATAGTCTCATGATTATTATCGATAGCCTTTCGCGTACGAGGGACCTCCACTCAGTAGTTTGTCTTGGTTTTAATAAGTTTTACCAAAATATACTGAAATTAATATGTTATCCTTTTGTTTGCATTACATGTAACTATATTTAAGATCCATTTATTATTTTACTTATCCCAGTCATATTTAATGTGAAGCAAGTAGTTCTAGTTCTTGAGTAATTATTATGACCTTTTTGTTCTGAGCATTTAATCATTTTTCTTTTATCTATTTTTCATAATTATTATTAATACACCATCTTATTAAGTCACTGCAAATACAAATTGTAAAAAAATGATTATAGGAAAATTTTCTTCAAGAAATATTTTTCTTGGACATCAAACATTAGGCATGGAATATGCTTAAGTATTATCCCATCAAAAACATAAATGTGAAATGTGGAAGCCAAGTCTAATATTAAGAATATGCGTGCTGGTCGACTTTACCGACAAAAGAATTGAAATCTTAATGGTTGCCAAGCCTTGTAGATAATCCTGAAAATTATTTATAAGAACACAATCTATTCTAAAATAAATTTAAACTAATATTTCTTTGATTTTCTGAGAAAATATTTTTTTCGAAGAGTAGGATACGTTGACTTTACAATATAAAAACAGTAACATAAAGATAAGTTTATTAGCCAAATAAAAAAAAAAATATGTGAAGACTAGCCAAGTCAAATCTTGAGCTTAAATTTATACTAAGTTATCTGCTTTGTATAAATAATTCGACTATTCAAATATAAGAAATTATATTTTTAAATATCATACATTGTCGTAGCAGAAAAACAAAGAAATATTAGTTTAAATTTATTTTAGAATAGATTGTGTTCTTATAAATAATTTTCAGGATTATCTACAAGGCTTGGCAACCATTAAGATTTCAATTCTTTTGTCGGTAAAGTCGACCAGCACGCATATTCTTAATATTAGACTTGGCTTCCACATTTCACATTTATGTTTTTGATGGGATATCATTACTTTTTGTAAAGATATTATTTATTAAAATATTGAGTTAGGTAATTAAAACAACCCGGTGATAATCTCCAAAAATTAATAATCACCGGGAAAATGAATGGAAAGAGACCGAGAGGCAGGAACCCGAAACGCTGGACTGATCAAATCCGCACCACACTCAACATAAATGCCGCTGCAGCCATCCATGTCGCTGAAAGCCGGAGTAGTTGGCACAACATCATGCGCGCAAAGCTAATTCTGTGATGACTCACGACCCCCAGCATTGGGGAATCGACGCAAGGAGGAGGAGGAATTAAAACAATTACGTAAGAAGTTACCTGTGATCAATAATTATGAAGTTATTTTAGAAAGAAAATAAACAATGTATTAAAAGCCGTAAACCGATTCATCGTTCTGCTAAGTGCACGCGATGAAGTCCTCTTGGTATAAAAACCTCTATTTAATAATTACTTAAACTCTATGATTCGCAAGTATTATGATAGAACGTCCAATGTCATCTCATGTCAAAATAATAAACGTCTTAAGATGTAAATAAACATTGTAGAGATCAGAAATTTTTAATTTGAGCTCAAAACAGAAGTAAATATATAATATAAAAGACTTAAGGAGTGGGCACGAGTTGCTGATGTCTATAACGTATCTATAGGAACCTACCGCCGTGTCCTACAACAGCTCTGTCTAAAGTCAGAAAATTTATAGAAAAATTCAAGCAAAAGTGGTACCCTAATACGGAGGGAACGTAATTAATGGATCAAGGTAAATAGTATTTAAATTAAAATAAAGCATCAATGGACGTGTACGCCTAAACGTTCATTATCGTAAAGATAATTTACAGACAGTATGCAGATTTTCCGATTGCTTAGAAAATGTTTTAAATCTTAAAAAATTATTGTTTTCAGATTTTTTACTTTGTATACATACAGTTACCTATCTGCACACCAAATTTCAACTTTCTAGGTCATCTGGAAGTGGGTTAGGTTTTTGATCTATATGTCAGTCAGTGATAAAAATGCCGATTTTTAGATGTTAGTATCTCAATGACCGTTTGAGCTATATTTATGAAATTTTGGATTCTGGTTAACTTGAGGGGGTTTAATGTATAAACCAAATCTCAGGTATTTACGTTAAATAGATTTTGAGTTACGGAGGCGTCAAAAGTAGCTCCAAATGGTTCGGGTGAAACTACACTAGGCAGCTTCAACTTTTTTTTTTTGCTTGGCTTGACACGCTGCCGCGTGTCTCGATTATTATGTACGGATATTGAGTTTTAACTTCTAAAAAGATGAATACGTTATTTAAAGCTTCTACATGGAAACAACGTCAATAAAGAGTTTTTTAGGTTATTTAATAAATTTTGTTATAGGTACTGTACGTACCAGTACCTATCATTAAATAACCTAAAAAACTCTTTATTGTCAAAGGAATTTTGGCTATTTGGAGTTTTATGTTGTGTCTGTTATATAGAGTTCTTGCATCAATTGATATAAGAATCGATTCCAGCGAAAAGTAAATGCTTCAAAATCTACACTTTTAGGAATTTCAAAGTTTTGTGGAGTTCAGCATAATAAGTTTAAAATCCTCTTTGTATAGAAGATCTACAATTATAGTGATTATAGTGTAGAGATACTATTGTACGCTTTTTTAAGATTATAGTTGTAAAATAAATATAGTAAAGGTTGTGCGGTGCTTCGTCTCACTCGGCACTGTGGCATTTTAGGTTGGAGGAGATGAGCCGGAGCGCGGCACGGTTTATTATTACCTACTTTTCTTTATTTTTTTATTACGTTTTAATTTGTTGTATTGTCCCTGTTCATTTTTTTTCTTCTTCTTCTGTGATTGTGTATGTGGTGTTTTGTGTGCAATAAATGTTTTATTATTATTATTGATGTATTGATAAACCTAGAGGTACGTAATGTCTCAGCTCTCTACTTTATATGGTCTACGCTATACAGGGTCCTTTTTACATTGCGTTACTAAATGAAACCACATATTCATCTACACCTCTGATAACATCGTGCAAAAATCATCAATGAATAACGAGTACTTTCGCCAAAAATCCCGGTTGTAATATTCCATTTTCTAGTTTAGTGCGAATATGGTGTGTTTAAATGTATTTCTGACTGAAAGTGTAGTGTTGCCGCTGCGACGAATTCTCTATAGAGCAGTCATAGTGGCATTAGGGCGTGTAAAGTTAAAGTTACTTTTTATTGACATTTATTTTGTTCGAAACTTACATTTTTTTGTTTTACATCTATAGTTAAAATAACTTAATGAAAAGTGTTATTTCAACAAGATAAGGATGTGGTTTCTTTTATTAACGCAATGTCAAAATGACCCTGTATGCATAGAATCTCCTCACAAGTCAAACCTAATAATAATCGCCATATTATGTTTCATAGGCATCCTAATCTAGACTTTACACAAACAGCCGACTTCAACTGTCCATGAATAAACACCCGTGTCAAAGATAATCCGACCACAAAACATAACCGAAACGAGATAGCCCGAGCAAAACCGAAACACAATCCAACCTCAATCACGCACCACTCTTATCGGTGCCGTTTGAAAAATGTTAAATATCCGCCATTGTGCCGGTAAGGGTCTGGACGTAAATTAGCCGGGATATCCGTTTCATTGGCAGGCAGGAGTGGATAATAAATTGGCGTCGTGACCGGGGCCCACGGTGGGCTATTTGCAAATTGCCGCTCGCTGTTGGGTGACGGCCGTAAATTATCTAACCAGGTTTCGACCTGTCTTTGATTCCATAAATTATTGTTTATTTCGGTTGATTGTGAGGTTGTTAAATGGTTGATTATTGCTTTAATTTCCGAGGTGTTCTTTGGTTACAGTTGATTTGTTTTTAGGGAAATTAGTGCAATGTAGATATGTCATAAGCTAGAGTCTGTCTTGGTATCTTCACATTATAAATCTTGGGCGCTTTGTTTGTTCCTCTTAATAAGCAGAAGTAAGTTAGTTATCAAATATAAATGAGCATTAGTTATATTATCCAATCCTTCGCTTATGCTTATACATGTTGTTTCCCATTCAAATAAAAAGACTATCATTATACCTATTTACTATTCGAACATCGAAGGAACTCTGCAAGATTATAACCAATGAAAATATAAATAAAATACGATACCCTTTAGATATTATCAAAGAAACAAATGTCGTTCGCGGTTTTTCCCTACTTTATGTTTCCCATACGCCCCTTTGAAGTGCAAATATTAAAATATTTTATTGCGCGTTATATTAAAAAAAAGTAACAGTAATTCTACAAAGGTGTTATAGCGCTATAACACGAGAAAATGTTGTTTGTCTGTCACTCGTTCTTTAAAAGTAATTGCCGTTGTTACACAATAGGTGCTGCAGTAATGTTAGATGTCTGTTTGTTACAATTTGTTGTTCTTTTTTCGGATAAATTTGGATCCGCTAACTATAAACAAAGTGCAAAAATCCGCCCTAGTGGTCCCAGGTGTCGCTTTCCAACATCAGCCTATGCATATCCAGTCCAACAGGCCGGCAAATTATGTCGACTGACCAAGGGTAATTATCTGTCAGTTGAAATTCTACTTGGATCCCACTCCGCGTACCATCAGGTGCACAGGGGTCACTTTGCAGAGCTTGTAGAAAAAAAAACCTTAGTATAGACCATTACATAAACAAATAAATCACTTGATGTTGAGTGATCTTCACTTTTTATACAAACTCACAATACCGATTATGGATGCCTTGCCCTTAAGTGAAAGAAAAAAGGATTAAGAAAGGAATGTGGGTGTTGGGGCCTTCAGGTTATTTTTAAATATTCAATAGATGGTTGAAACAAAAGTTATACCATAAACATAATTGAAAGAAAACTTAAATGAGAAGTATATTCATGAGAAAAGCCGTGCACACACCCTAGTTTCACCATAACAACGCAATGAGTACATAAAAACACCACAAAGAAGCATATTTCCACATTTGAGTTCATTTCATTCTGCGGTACGGTCTACAAAATATTTACCACGTTACCTTCATCATTTTGTATTCAAATATTCTTTTCATCACATTTTGAGAAACAGAAGAGTAACTGAAGCGTCGTATCCGCATATGGAAATAGTGCTTTTCCTTATTTTTACTCCATTATTCTTTCGCACAATTTTAATAGTTTTTATTTTGATTTACTAAAATGCAAACCGTATATTAATGTTTTAGCATTTTTCCTGATTACGCAATGTTGCCAATGTTAGCCATGTAATTTTGATCGCTTCGACCCGTTGCGTCGCGTCGCCAGAATTATGTCGGCCTTGTTAGTTTTAAACAGACGACCCCGTAGTGGGAGTCGTCAAACTAAGCCATCCAATTTTATGGAGCCTAATCACTACCCAAATACCAGCCCGATAAAAAATTAATTTTATACATTTCGATAGTCATTTACTAAATTACTATGTATATGGGACTCATTTAATGTAAACTGATAACATATAAACACAATACTACATCTTATCACTTTATTATCACGTAGACGTCTTTCAAATTAGTTTCATAACATTTTAAACTCTATAGACAAGTACGCCAGACATTATCTCAAAGCAACTATTTTATATATATAGATAGAAAGGGTTCTCAAGGACAGGTCAAAGTTCATACCCGGCGCGGCGGAGAGAATTTCAAGACATTTGCGCTGTTCCCTTAGTAATTTCGGCATGTTGGTTGTACTTCTGTTTTCGAACCCTCTAATAACAAACTCTGATCCGCCCTTCAAGGAATTCTAAGCAAAATTCTCAGAAATTTCGCTTTTAGATTATAATCCTTCATTTATATTTATTTATTACTTAGTGAGCTGCGAAAATAAATTTATGTTTATACATCAAAACGAAATGCTATTTAATCTACACCTACACTTTGATCTAAGTATACGCACACACACTCACTCACGTCTTTTAACCCCGAAGGGGTGGGCAGAGGTGCAAATAATGCACCCACTTTTCACCGTACGTATTCCGTCCCATGATGTGATAGGCGGCGAGCCTATCGCCATATCGGGCACAAAATCCAGACTTTGGGCTGATACTAAATAGAAAAATCCAATATCACTGCCCGACCCGGGGATCGAACCAGAGACCCCAGCATTGCAGTCTAGGCAGTTTGATCGAAGTGTACATTCCATATAATTTAACATTACAAAACAGTAAATTACTGATGTCTGTATTTTAATTGCAAAGGATCCTAAAGGGTTTCACTTTAAGTCCGTTGTTACAAAGCAATGTGCTAAAAACGATTTGAAAACAAATGTGGCCAACCATAAATCACCTCAAAGATCAAGCGAGGATCAGGCTTGGAATTTCAGCTAGAACAAGAAATTGTGGGACTTTTCTGACTATAAAGAACTCGCCTGGATTACTTGGAATTAGGATATATGCTCAACATAACGATAGACTATCTCTATCACATCATGGGACGGATATAAGCTGGGAGAAATGTGGGCGCACTAAATGTGTGTCTGCCTTTTTTCCCCGGGCTAACAATGTGTGTTTGCCTAAACCATTGGTGATGAAATTGCATGCTTATCTTACTTCTTATTCCTTATCTTACTTCTTACTAATGCTATAAATGCAAAAGTTTGGTAAAATGTTTGAATGGTTGTATGTTTGTTAGAAAGTAAGCACAAAAACAACTGAACGGGTTTGGATGAATGGACATGTCCAAAAATGGGCCTGAAAATCTAAACAACACAATTTATATATATTTGGATAGAACTGCTGGAAACTAGCCTTTTGCAATAAATCGTTTAATTTTAAAGACCTCCGATTTTGAGATGCATGTAATTTTGTTTGGCTTGAAAACTACATTTAGCATGAATGTTAGCAAAAAGTTGGTTATGAATGGAGAGGTCTAAAAATATTTTTTTAATGGATCCATATGTTGCCCCTTTAATATCCCTAAAGTTTGAGCCTGTTTAGATTTTGAGGCCCAGCACCTATACAAAAACCGGTCATGTCCTTTGGCACACGAGTAAGTCATGTCTTGGATAGGGGTGTCGGAGGTATTAAACCTCGATACACGGCAACACCGCACAGGCCAGCAGAAATACCTACTGGCTGTTAGAAGAAACTGTTCAAATATGGAACACATTCTTTTATATTCAAATGTAGTATAAATAGTGTTTCTATAATATGTGTAACTCATTCTACAAAATATATTCCTCTTGATAACATCTCAAGCATTTGATTTATTACGGGAGTCCACAATGGAATTCTAGTTCCAACAAGGGGGAGCAAATTACTGGGACGGCTAAGTCATCCCAATAATCTGCTCCCATGAGAAATAATGGATATTTATAATCTGATTATTTAACCAGATGGCGTTGGCGTCGTACTGTGTTATAGTGGCTTGTAGCGCGAAAGCCTTTTCACGACGCGAGCAAAATTTAGTAAAATATTATACATGTTTGTAATGTATACAGGGGGCTTTGGATGTGAAAAAAAAAACACGATACGTCTCCGCTTCGTTTTATTGTGATTGGTTGAGAGACTGACGTATCGGTATTTTGATATTTGTGATTGACCGAGAGACCGATACGTCAGTCTCTCAACCAATCACAATAAAACGAAGCGGAGACGCATCGTGTTTTTTTTTCACATCCTAAGCCCCCTGGGTCATTTTGACATTGCGTAAATAAATGAAACCACATAATCGTCTTTGCCTCTGCTAACATTGTGCCAAAAACCATTAGTGAAAAATGAATATTTGCTCCAAAATAGCAATTCTACTGTCCTGATTTTTTAATTAATTTGTAATGCGATGCAAATATGACGTGAGCATGAGTATTTTTCTGACGGAAAGTGTAATGTAGCCGCTGTGACGAATCCTCTCAGAGTAGTAGTAATGGCATCAGGCGTGTAAACTTAAACTTACTTTCTATTGATATTTATTTTGTTTGAAATTTATACTTTTTTATTTTACATCTATGGTTAAAATAACTTAATGGGGAGTGTTATTTTCAAAGAGATAAGTATGTGGTTTCATTTAGTAACGCAATGTCAAAATGACCCTGTATATCAAATCAGTTGGTAATTAAGTCAACGTTATCGATGTTAAATCGTTACACAGTAACTGATTATTTAAATCAACTACATTGTGTCTTCGTTCAACTGAATAAAGTGCGCCATGCAAATCGCCTCATGATGCGGCATAAGTTATAGGCATTAGCGATTGTGATCCATAGCTTATTACGTGTAATGTACAAAATATTTTTTTTGGAGCTTCCATTTTATGTAATAGTTCGTTTACCTACTTTGTACTAACCTGATCTCTGTCTCTACGGGTGACTTAACGCTGGATCATAAGATCGAGGTTTCTAACAGCCCTGTAGGCCCAGAGGCTGAGCGTCGATACTAATTACACTGTTCAAGCAAAAAATAAGTGTTTAATTATAAGCTAAAGTATTTAATCGATGATTTTATATTTTTATAGAATCCTGAAAAAGAAACAATCGAAAGCGGGATTTGAACCCACGACCATTGTTTCTTTTTCAGGATTCTATAAAAATATAAAATCATTAACCAGGCACTACATGGCCATGACATGTATAAAAAAAATCATAATATTTAATCGATGCTCATACTATATGATAATAACTGTAATAGTATGCACAAATCTATACTAATATTATAAAGCTGAAGAGTTTGTTTGTTTGTTTGTTTGTTTGAACGCGCTAATCTCAGGAACTACTGGTGCGAATTGAAAAATTATTTTTGTGTTGAATAGACCATTTATCGAGGAAGGCTATAGGCTATATAACATCGCGACTATTAGGAGCGAAGAAATAATGGAAAATGTGAAAAATGCGGGGAAAATTATTCATCCTTGAGGGTTTCCATTGCGTGCGCTGCGAAAACGGTCCAAGATACCAAAAATATATGTAGGAAAGAATTATTCCTCTTGAAATGATCTAAAAAAAAATGCGCGACAGTATATGTCTATCTTTTAAAATAAACTCTCTAGAACCGTTTTTATGGTAATCAAATTTGGTCGAAATTAATGCATTATTTGTTAAGAGTTGTATCAACGTCATAATATTAATCTTTATACAAATAAATGTGTTGGATAGAGTGATTCAACGGGAAGGTTTTTATGTATGTACTTTTAGCCCGGAAAAACTTATTAACGCGGGCGAAGCCGTGGGCAAAAGCTAGTGCAGGTTAATTAGAGCACAAATTATGGGACGACCTAGATGTTATTCCAATATTTTTACATTTCGCTGTATCTTCAGACATGCACCGTTCATTTGCATACTGGCAAAGCTATAGTGATTTGTGTGGTTTGCGCAAAACGAATGGAATAGAAAATGAGATGATTCCTCCTTTGACGGGGCTCTGCGGTAAGCTGAGTTTTTGTAGCAGCCGCGGAAGCGCGCGAATGCTCCTACACTTTTGTATGTTTATTACATCGATAATGGCAATATTTGTTAAATTCTTCACAATACCTATTAGTTCAAAGAACCGTTTGTTTATTGATTACCTTCTGAGAGGCTTATAGATAATTGAAGTAGTAGAATTGTGTAGTAGGTATATATGTCGGCAGCATGTATGAACCAACTCGTCAGCGTAGTGAAATGAAATCCTCCTAGCCAGTTTCGGCCACGGCGGCCAATCTCAACGGAGATTAGCCAGGTACGCAGGAGATATTATAGTGCACAAGTGTGTGCGCAATACACAGGTGCACTCGCTATTCCTTCACTCTCATAGTCCGGTGAGACGGCAATCCGACATGACCGGAGAGAGATCAGGCGCAGGACCAACGGCTTTACGTGCTTTCCGAGGCACGGGGGTATCACACCGCCAACTTCCTGACTCCGAGCTGCGACTGAGTAAATTTTAAGATGGAAAAACCCAGTCACAATTTTTTTTGGCTCGACCCGGGATTCGAACCCAGGACCTCAGCGCGCAAATCGTACTTGTAATGCGTATGCAATACCACTACGCCACCGAGGCAGTCAAAGTATTGGTATGATGAGTACAATGTGAAATTGTTGTTGTTGCGTTACTAACGATGAGTAAGATTTACGACGGCCCAGGCAATTTCGTTTACTGTCCTTGCTTTAAAATGGACTTTCGACCTCTTACTGGCGCAGTTGGGTAAAAATCAGAGGCATTACATGCGATGGCGGAGCAAATAGTTTGGCAATTTTCAAAAACAAATTGTGTAAAATTTCCGTTGTCATAGAATCGAGTGTAATATTTCACGCTGCTTAACGTCCGTCTGTCAGTCTATAGTACGCGTAGAAATCTATGCTATGGGACTAAATAATAATAAAACGCGTGAAATTTCAATAAAAATTCGTATGAACATTTCCATTTAATTTTTCCTTACAACCAACGCCATTTTGAAACAAAATGGCGGACACAAATGAATATTTACTGTAAGAATTTTCGTTTACACTATGGAAGTTAAGTTTATGATATATTTTTACTCTGGTAACATCTGTTGTCGGACTGGTGTCATTACTCTTGCGTCCACTGAACGCTGTCTCCGAGCTAAAACAAAATGAAATAAGGCACAGCGTTATAGCAACTCGCAGTTCCTACATCGTGGATGATTCACAGCCTGGCATTTTTTACTTTTACCCGCGTTCCGCACTTAACCCATTCCAGGCATGTTTGAATGTAAGTTTGCTTTAAATAATCTCTTATTAGCATTAACAATGACAAAGGGTACAGTTTTGTTGAGTTATAGGGCGAAAAATACGTTTTAAACTTTTATAATTGGTGAAGTTTTACTCAGAGGGCCTCCGAGGGTGGAGGTAAATTTAATTTAGCCTTTTTACTTCTCGGAATGGGAACAGGGGATCCATTATAATACGGGTAGACATGGAGACTTATCGAAGTTTCGAAAGAGCGGGAAAAAAGGTTGATGTCAATAAAGTGGGAGCAAGAGGACGCTATATCGTACGGTGGAGAGAAGAGTACAGACATATTCGACCTTCACAAATGCTTAATTGCACTATTGCGAGAATCGGGCAAAACTTCATTTGGTATACAAAGGGGTGATTCGAGAAGTCCGAAATGAACTTTTTCAGCTGGCAATATACATAAATTACCAAGTATTGTGATTTCGTAGTCATTTAGATTTCTAGATTTACATGTAATTATTGGTAACGCAAGAGATTTGATTTCACTGATGGTTCCATATTATCAGGATATATGATACGTCATACTACATAACTAATTTTATTTATTTTTTATTATATTAAATAGATAACTACATAAAACTAAATATACAAAATAAAAGCTTAAGGCCGAGATGGTTGGCGCTCACTTGACGAGCTCTACGTAAAGTAGTGGATGACGATAGGGTGATTTATGATGTCAAGGAATATCGTAGATTCATACTGTACTCATTTATGATCACGAGATGCGCTGGTTTCGTCCGGTAAGTAAGACTGTTGAACTCTTTAGTTTATTTTTCTCCGTTACTTCTTTGCTTTTTCAGAGGTTGATCCTCTGAAAAACTTACTCGCCATAAAAATCTAACAGCAAGCTTTCATCGATTGCCTGCGAGGCAGTGATACCGTCCAGGTCGAGAAGACCTATTCTTATTGGTGTAGCACGGCTTTATTAAACCTTCCTTTTAGTTATCTAAAAAATATTACTATTAAACTATTTCCTCCAAATACATTCAATAAATCAATTCACGTTGTCTGAGGTTGAATTCCACAACAATGAAGTTACAACTGTATACCGCGTAACAGTAGATTGAGGCGTCTGAAGGGCGACGTATTGATTGCGTCTCGTTAGTGAGAGAGAGAATCGCAAACACGCAGCATCCGCATCTGTAGATCTACCGTTAGGTATCTGGATTGCTTTTCATCTTGCCTGTCTCCTTTTTGCGTTACCACCTCTATTAAGAGTCAGTAAATAATGATAATATCAGCCCTATATTTTATATACTGTTATACTGCTGGGCTTCATCTACTTCTAGAAAGTTTATAGACATAGCTGTTTTCTGTTTGTAAAGCAATATCCACAAGTTCTCAAAAAAAATATTTTGCTGTCTACATTGTCAGGCTATTTACTGATGTATTGCGCGTATAATGGTGAAACACGTTGGAAAGCCCCTGACCGAGGAGCGTGCCAGTAGCCCTCATGTCGGGATCAGCCTGTGTCGCGGCTGTGTGCGCTCATGATCGATGCTTTACCACCTATGCGCTGTGGATATGAACTTACAAGTTTCATCATATTTTGTACTACGTGTGGTTTTGTCTTTTCTGTATGAAAATCTTTTTACGAATCACGATACGATGGATACGCGAAGTGTTTGAAATTGAACGAAATGAAGTAAATTGAAGGATATCCATCTAAGTGCGTCAGAATTCGTGGTCAGCCTTTGCATATCCGGTTTAAACGGGCCGGCATAATTGTGTCGACTGGCGGGAGCAATCATTTGCTGTCAGTCGTACGTCATCTACCTGGACCACACTTCACTTATCATCAGGTCCAGTGTCACTTTACCAGGGTCACTTTGCAAAGCAAGATTAGAAGCAGACAGTGACGGACTTTCGGATGTACCATTGCTAATGTACAAACAACCCTGAAATCACTGTCATTTTTCTGTAGCAATGGTTGTCAGTCAATGCTTACGTCCCTACCTACCCCGATCAGCTTGTGTGTACCCAACTTTACTGGTTCACAGATAAACATAAAGTGCCAACCGACGCGTGAATCAAATTGTTATGTGCAAAGGATGAACGCGACCTATTGCTTCGGAATCTGCTAATTATTTCGGTGTCGTTTGATTTTAGTATTGGGAATTATTAGGGTTCTGTGTAGTGCCTAATGAAAGCCTTGTAATCGCTGATGCGTCTGTAGAATGATTATCGGTTGTAGAAATGTCTCTCTTTGGGGAATTGTGTTTCGTACTACAAAAGACCATCATCGTGGAGGAATGTCCCATCAGGAGATTCGAAGGGGGTTTGCTGGGCCTACACCAGGTGACACCGGAGGCCGAGGAATGGCTGTCAAAAGTTGATATCGAATTTTAACCACGTTTATTAACTTTTTTGTTTTACCATAATGTGATGCCATACGATGATGATGATGATGATAGCGTGCCGGTACTGTGTCATCGGTTTGTCCTTTTTTACCTTACATTGTGTTTTCTACGAAAAGCGATGCTGTATTTGTAAAAAAAAGTCCTGAGATTCCATGCAAAAAAATCCAAACAAAAGATAAACCCAATAGTCTCTCCAAAAGCACTTACCTCATAGGTCTAACAAAACCAACAGCTTAAGTAATCTTGGAAGCATTGAAATCTATTTTTGGACTACATTATCCCTTCGCCGCATTTGAAATAAAATCAAAGCACCGACAATAGTTGGGTCGTAGTGAAAAATAAGGACGGTCAGTGGGCAGCGGGTAACGCGTGCGGGTATTGGGTATCGGCTATCGGGTATTGCTCTGTCGTGCAAGCGCCCGGCAGTACCAATAAACTGGGGTCACATAACCGAGAACTTCACGAATCCAATAATAAATTCTTATTTCACACTTATTGTTTGGCTTAAGGTGTAGGATCGAGCGGGTGAGTAAATTTATCGATGATTCTACTCGTTTTTTTTAATAATGATCAGCGGTATAAGCCACACCTATGCCGGTAATCGCAACAACTAGAAACAGTAAATAGGTTGAAGTTGTTTGTCGCTTGTACATAACTTAGCGACGGATATAAAAAGAGCAATTATACCTACCCAGATGGAGCATTACATAAGACATCCAAACATCTAGTAACATCTAAATTATAAGAATGAAATGCAAGACTTCATTTTAAAGTAGCTCATGTAAAAACCGGCTTTAACATAACAGCACATAGACTTAATTATTCTTGTTGAAATTTAGACAAAACCAAGAAAACTATGAAAATTACTCTAAACCTTCCAAGTTCTAT
Organism: Lapara coniferarum; assembly: GCA_949316025.1. Taxonomy (NCBI): domain Eukaryota; kingdom Metazoa; phylum Arthropoda; class Insecta; order Lepidoptera; family Sphingidae; genus Lapara; species Lapara coniferarum. The sequence continues at coordinate 1,387,567 of OX438922.1, forward strand.
TAAAAATTTGTCCAGGCTCCTATAAGTTAGCCCACACATGAAGGGTTCACTAGATGGTACATATAAACCGTCGCAAGGTGGGCAGGGTCAACGGATATTGAAATAAGGTAACCTGTGTGCTTCACCAGCATTTTCTATTATTTATGTTTCGTCTGCAGACATAATGGGTTATGAAAGGCATGGCGTGGCTTATGCTGTCCCAGCTGTTTTTGTTGCGTATTTTTTACCCTTATGTTTTCAACTTGTGCGGTTTGAGAAAGGAAACTTTAAGAATGCAAGGACTTAACAGCCGCGATAGCCTAATTGGGAGTGGAACAGACTGCCGAAAGGAATGTCCGCAGGTTCAAAACCCAAGGGCACACACCTCAGACTTTTCTAAAAATATATGTGTGTATTCTCTGTGAATTATCGCTCACTTTAACGGTGAAGGAAAACATCGTGAGGAATCCTGCATACCTGAGAAGTCTCTGAATTTCGAAGGTATGTGAACCAACCCACACTAGGCCAGCGTGGTGGACAAAGGCCTTAACCGTCTCAGTTGTAGAGGAGGCCCGTACTCAGCAGTGGGCAGTGTATAATGCAGGGCTGGTATGGTATTGTATTTAGGACTTTAAAAATCAGAATATAGTCATATGATTATATTGCAAATATGACTGCCTCGGTGGCGTAGTTGTATTATAAGTGTGTATATAGTAAAGTGATATTGAGTTTTTCTATTCAGTATCAACTCGGAGTCTGAAATTTGTGCCCGATATGGCGATAGGCTCGCCCCCTATCACATCATGGTACGGAATAATGGCGAAAAGTGGGTGCACTAGTTGCGCCTCTGCCTACCCCTTCGGGGATAAAAGGCGTGAGTGTATATGTATGCAAATATAAGAAAATATTTCAACGATATTCATAAACTACCTAAGTATAGAAGCTTTAAAAACAGTGTCATGAAATTGAGGCCGTTTCTACAAAAAAGGAGCATTTAGTAATAATAAAGTTCTACTGTTGAAGTAATTTCTAGAATCGAATAATATTATAGTTCCAGATACTGCTTTCTACTGAGTGTTTTCAAACAAACAAAAACTTCTACAATAAACTATTGATGTAGGCGATTGATGGAACAAAAACAGTCCTTCCAGGTAAAAAGAAGAAACGATTCTTGGTATAAAAATATATTTTTTTTCATAATACATTTCTTGAACTACAAGTTTCTAGTATCGAGGTTTTCTTTTCTTTTTCGACAGTGGATAAGGACCTTTAGATCTACACAGTTTAGAGAAAGAGTGGGAGAGTTTTGTTATTTTTAGTTTTATACATAATATCTATTGTCTTATGCTTCTTATGGGCTACATAATTTGGCTTTAAACCATTAGGTTCAGTTTGATTCCCTGCTGGAATAAAATATGTATGTGTGATAACCAATAACAAAAATATGTTTATTTGGTGGATTTTCCGGCGATTGATATTTGTCTCCAATATAGAGATGGTTCTCTATCATCTATATTAGCATAAAGATATGTATTAACTCTTCAGTGTCCGTGCACTAGTTGCGCCACTGCTTATCATTTCGGTATTCAGGCGTTATACATCGTAATTATTCTCCAATTAGAAGCTCGTTTTATAAAAATGATATTAGTCGGCCATATTGCTATTAAAATCAAATGTAGTGTTTTAAAATTAAAATATTTTTTGTCAATCGTAGCGCCTAATGTTCGAACGATTGGCACAAAAAGTTCAGCGCTAGCTCCATTTTTCGTGACGTTTACAAATGAGTTTTGAAATGTCTGAAAATTTACATATCGTGGTTTAATGATCTAGAAAATATTTCAACATTAATAGCTAATGGTATTTGGAATTAAATTCCTTTACCAAATAAAAAGAAAAGAAATAGTATAACGTCTTTGGGGTTTTCAGGGGTAGGCAGTAGTACACTACGTTTTGTTAGCTATAATAACTCACACGTATCTAATAGTTGGCGTACCCTGACCCTGAACCTGACCCTGATCTGGTTGATACTGTTCGCCTACCCGAGGATTGAAATCCGAGATCTTACGACACCTTTCCGCTACACAACTACCCACCTAGGCAGTGTCAGTATAGACTACGTTTTCCTTTTTTATATTGCTTCGAATGATGAGACAAGCATGCCATTCGGCTGATGGTAAGCGATACGACCACCCATTAACAGTACCAACACCATCTACGTGAGTTACAAAAGACTTTGTGGCATTATACTGCGCCCTTCATTCTGAGACATAAGATGTTAAGTCTCATTATGTCCAGTAGCTACACTGACTACAATGTCCTTCAAACAGAAATACAACTAACAAATTAAAAAACCGTATTTCCTGAAATCCATTTGTCGGGTAGAAAACAAATGTAAAGCACAAAAGACTCAATACTGTAGACGAAGCCCTACCACTGTTACTCGAACGAAACACGATGAAGTCCTTTCGAGTTCATGCTGCGACTAAGCTTCCGGTAGAGTCGTTCCTAATGGGTGTAAAATGTTTGTCGGTTTACATTTTGATGGCGGTATTGTGGTGTGAGTGGGTTTGTGCGCCGGCTCCTACTTCGAGTACTTTCTAAATATGTTATGATTTATGTGGTAATGTGTTTTCATGTGTGAATTGCAGTAAAACGCAGTGGAAAACGTTTCTATGATTTAGTTATTCGAATTGGATTTTTATTTTACATTATGTGTCTGCATTTCTAAAGAGATACGCAGACGCGTTACTAGAGCGTCCCATGAGTTTATTTCAGTGCCATGTTGTGACTTGCGAGCCTATTTTCACGAAATAATTGTAGTGTGTTTTTAATTAAAAAATACATTTTCTTATTTTTCTCGTTCTATCTATTAAAAACGTTTAGGATTGGTGTTGTTTCTGAACCAAAGTGCATTCAGAATAAGACGACTTGATCAAAAACTCATTTAATTAATTCTACAGGTTACTACTTATAAATTTTGCATGTAGATACACCAAATAAACCTTTTATGAATTCAGTGAAATTATTCAAGCAATATTGTTAGCCGTTGGGTATTCTATTAATGACAAAAGAGATCTAACGAATATAAACGGAATACCCATATATGATTTCTCCTAAACTGAATCCACTATGCCACTCCGTGTACTAAATATTTTTTAAAAGAGTTTAATTTATAACATTCAAAGTAAAGAAAACTCATTTAAATCACACTTGAAACTCCCAATCGAGTAAGTATAGTAACTCGTATTTTTAAACTACATGTAGTGAAACAGTAGAGACGTCGCTACGACTATTACGGAGTGCTTTTTCACCTGAGGTCCACTGTGAAGCAATAAAGTAGGCGATACGTCTGCCCGGAACTCTATATGATCTCTATTAATGTGCCGACTGGAACTTTTGTTTAATTATTTTGTTACGTATAGAGACAAGTGGGTTGGATAATTAGGAGGGATTTTTATAGATTTTCCTTTTAAAATATATGTTAATTTGGGCTTATGCAGTCTCTTTGTGTCAATAGCACTTGCTCACTTCTTGCCGGAAATATATTATAACTTCGCTCAAAAAATAATCAAATAAGTACACACGTGTCATAAATTTTGCTTCATTATATTATAGGCAGCACTCCGGATCTGCAAACGTGAGGCTTTGGCTTCCTTTGCCAGGCAGTATAACTAAAACAACGTGATTGGAATTTGTGCATGAAGTGATGAAAGGCTCGTGCACACCATGAGATGTAAAATGAGCTTATTAAAATTATAATGTATTTTTTCTTATTAAAGGTACACTGTACTAACTTTAAACTTTTGAATTGATTTGGAAAAGAGTTTCTTGCCTGTACTTCTGTGCTAGAAAACAATTTCACATGATGTGATAGGGGGCGAGCCGATTGCTATATCGGGCACAAATTCTAAGCTCCAGGCTGAAACTGAAGAGAAAAACCCAATATCACTTTGCCCGACCTCGAACCCGCGACCTCAGCTTTGCCGTCGTACCGTAATACAACTATGCCACCGATGCAGTCGTATCGTAGACATCGTTTTTAATTTCACAAATAAAAATAGCCTAAAGAAAAAAAAATATAATTCTAAAGTATAGGTGTCTGTGTAATGTTATGGTAGGTATTTTTGTATAATTTTATGTAATTATCACATTATTCATGTATTTCCAAGAATCTCTTTATGTCTTGTCTAACTAAACGCCTATTCAACTTTTAAATAACACTCTGGTAAACTTTCGAAAATTATTTTGTCTTTTGCTTGCTCCGTAGAGTGCAGTAGAGTTGGTAAGCAACATGAACGCATTCATCGCTAGTGACGGTGTCAACTGCAACAGGTTACTCCCACAGTAAGTTTTCGTTATTGCAGACGGTCATACAAGTAACCAAGACCTGATATTAAGAAACTACCCAAAATAAAAGCGGAGTCACGATGAGAAGAATGAATTTAGAAATTAAACTCTTGTTATTTTATTCTTGTCAAGTAAAGTTAATGCTTTTATCATACTTGACGAGCGTGCTACTCTTTTGTAAATAAAAAATAAATAAAATAAACTAAATAAATAAAAATAGTAATAATCTTTTATTTAATTAAATAAATTATCTATTCACTAGACTGCCCTCTCTATCTCCTCTTCTTATATCCATCCCATGGTTGTGTGGAAGATATTGCCTAGAGTGATAAGACCGCCATTTATGCTGCTTTTTAATTCTATTATTCTTTTTAAATTGTTTTACCAATGTGCAAAAAAGTGGATATATAAAATAAATAAATAAATAAATAAAACATAATCTGGCGACGTGTGTCAACTACGAAGGACTTTAAGCTGCATAATTCCTACATTCCATAAAGTGGTATCACGAATTTCACGAACTTGATATCCACGACAAAAGGGTTATGACGATGTATATAAAAAATGACTGCAGCATAAGTCAGCCCTATTAATTCCAACTTTTGTAAAGGACATTCATATGTCATTCTCGTATGCGTAGGTTTTAATACAAAAAAGTTCGCAACGTGCCATTGTGTTTGTTATTACAATATCGAAGAGACAACCATTGTTTATAATTTCACAAAAATTATGGCTTTTGCGTACCGATACAGTTACTGGCACGTGAGAAAATAGGCTATTTTTACAAATATACCTACCTCTGGTAGGCATTTTATTTTTTTGTATGAAATTGTCACCTGTGTAGTCCTAAGCATATAATATTTTCTAGTTTTATACCAACGACGAGACGAGCAGGTTGATCGCATCAGCAAGCTCTACGCTATCTTTAACGTATAATCTTACTAATATTATAAACGCGAAAGTGTGTAAGTTTGTATGGATGTCTGGATGTATGGATGTTTGTTACGTTTTCAGGCTAAAACTACTGAACGGATTTCGATGAAATTTGGCACACGGGTAGATCATGTCCTGGATGATCCTGGATGAACACATATTCTACTTTTTATCCCGGGAAAATATAAAGCGGGAAATTCATCCTGGAAAAAACTTCTTAAAGCGGGTGGAGCCGCGGGCAAAAGCTAGTGTATTACATGGCTTTATACTAAACTCTTGCTACTAAGACAAGTATGACTTTACAAAGTTAAAATTCATACACACTACTGCTTATTGCAAATCGACGATACGCTGATACACGTACCCAGACGTACAGAAGTTCAATATTAGGCAAGTCAGCTATTACTGACTGCCTTATTAAGCAATAAACTGATATTTATTTTTAATAAATGAGCGAAGTATATAACGTGATACATAATATCGTTTTAATACTTCTATTCCGAGAGAGCCGAGTTAAACGCTGCGTTATATATTATTCAGGATGCCTTCGGAGCACCAATGTATAAATCACGCCAGACTTTAAAGTGCAGTGCGTCGTACATTAATTCGTTCATGCACTCATGAATCTCTTTTGGATTTATCTGCAAGTGTTTAATCGAACATATCGAGCAATCGTCTGGTACAAAACACGATATAACAGCAGGTTATGAATAGGTCGTGGGGATATACGATGGGCAGTCTGCGTAGGTATTGCTGTCTATTTCTGCTACTAAGCTGTGGTGTTTAAGCGTTGTGTTCCGCTTTGAACGACGTAAGACTCCTCAAATGAATGCCAAAAACCTGGCTACTATATTTACAAAACAAAAGATCCGTAAAAGTGAACATAGTTACTAATTTTCTACAATAATAAATTGGAATCACTAACTCGTCTCCCCACTCACTCGCGGCACTGTCCTCGTGTGCACAATACATTCAACGAAACAGCTCGCCGTTCCGCAGTGAAAGTATGCCAATAAATAATAAAGTTATGTTTCAAAATTATCTGTGTGTTTCAGTTAATTGCTGTCGCGTTCGTTCGGAACAGTATTACGTTTTTAATTGTGGCCCACCCTTCAGCGACAATAACTCAGACGTATTGTTGGAAACGATAATTACTTATATTGTATCAAATGAATTTCAACTTTTAACCGGTCGTATTTAAAGAAGTAAAAAAATACTGTACAATATCGTAATATTGCAATATATTCCTCATCTTAAAAGACGTTGTCATTGTTACTTAGGATGAAGTACCTAGCCAAGTATAATGCAGTAGTTGAACATAGCTTGTAAGAAGATATTAATATGAAGAAAGTCTTATGCGAAAACTTGCATACCATCTGTAAATTCTTAAATAATAGGTGGTCAACAAAATTTTAATTCCAAAGCAATTCATCAAATACATGCAGATTCGTACCCAATTCCATCAGGTAAAAACGCTAAGCTATAATTGAATTCGTTTTCTGGAATCAAACCGGTTTCGATTTATTAAATATTGATTTTAATTAATTCTATATTCCCCGATGGCCATTGTGTGGACGAGACGAATTTATTTCTTTGTACGATCGGTAAGGGCGTTGTCAAATTGTCACACGTAATTTACGCACTTGATTTTGCTTTGAGTAACGCGTTACATTTTATCACACGAAAAGGCAGTATTGATTGGAGATACTTTGACCTATACCTTTGATGATCTCCGGTTTTTGAATTCTGACATTAGGCCCTGATGCCTATTGTCAGAATGCATGTAATTTCCCATATCATACTATAATATTTGACATCCAAATTTATACTTCCGCTATTTGATCTCAGATCTGTAATCTGACCGATGACCTGTGATCCTGTAACCTTTTATCTCTGATCTTAGATCTTAGAATTCAGATTTTGGGCATAGGACATGCGATGGCATCGCAACTCCTGTAAGTCAGGATCAATAATGGCACGCATTTTTTGGCACCAAGAGGTGAAGCTCAGTGACTTTCTGGGAGCACTAATCATCTTCCCTCCATAGCAAAGCTAGCTTAATCATAGTCACATTAACAAATAGAAAAGCTAGATGTAAAGCATCACGGATAAAAAATATAGGCTCTTATTTCCCATTTGACCTTTTAGATTTGATTCCAATATAAAATATAGCAAATACGCCGGAAAGCACGGAAACTAGGAATGTTAGGTATGGTATGATCATTTGGTTAATATTACTGAAACGGAAACCCAATACAAAATAATTATTATACAGCAAATGTAAGTGAACAGGTGTATCCGTTGATCACGTCTGTACAAACAGACAAAATGCCACGCTCATTACCGCTGCGTGACTGCGGGACGACTGCGGGGAGCGCATAAACGTTAAACGTGGTTACTGCGCCCAATTCAGTTAATGAATGTGAACTGAATCGCGACATTAACATGGGGCTCTTGTGGTGGCGGGGACGGTAGCGTAGCGGGGATTAACTAGACCTGTAGACTTAGTATCTTAAATATTCAGATTATGTAAATAAATATCTCACGGCGAAATAAAGACTCCATAGAATGTCTAGTAGTTCTGGGCAGAGCAGACTGAAATAGACCTCGTGGTAGGTCACCACTGAGACGGACCGACCAATCATCAGCGGGAGGCCCTGTAAACAAGTGTACTCGATTGTTGTCTAATAAAAACAGATGGAGAGAGAGATCGTGCGGCGAGCTATATCATCGTGACCATGACGGCTATGTCAACAGCGAAGCGCAGAAAAAGAAATAAAAGTTCCGATGAAAAATCAACAATTAATTTGTTCGGATGTTCAACTTGAAATGCTTATAAAATCGCCGTCAGTCCGTCGTAAACGTGAGGCCGCTATTTCCGCGGCCTCACGTTTACGACCGTTATACACGACATTACTGAGTCGACAAGACACCGACCCGGGATAATAAGCTCCGAACGTCAGTGTGTTTGAGCCTTTACCCGCACGTTACTGGGTAACGGCTAATGGCGGCTGAATTAAAAAACGTCGTGAAAACCTGTTTATAGGCCTCTCAGGTGTATGAAAATAAAGTTGTTGTTTAAGCAAAAAGTTAGGATTTTTGGAGTGTTTTTCTCTTATCATAAAGTCAAACGTTTTGTCCCTCCACGATCGCAGGCTTCTCTTATTAGATAGTTTGTCGCCAAGTATACGGTGCTGAATGCCATCTTTAAGTCTTGGTTTTCATACCTGGATTAGGTAACATAATTAATTACTAATTAGTATTAGACCTTTTATTTGATTTTATTAGACCGGAGACGGAAATTATGCATCAATGACCCGCCCGCCTACTAATCGGACCCCAACACTGATAGCTACTGGTGGAATGTGGGTGTGATACACCTCTGCAAACCTCTGAAAAGAAAATAAGTTGTGACGCATATATATTAAGCTATGTAGATAAGCGATATCCTGTCGTTCCCTTCATCTAAAAAATATTCACAAATGCCACTTGTTAGGAATCGAACCCATTTGTTTCATAGACATTCATGCCGAAAAGAGCATTTTCATTTCGAGTCTCGCTGAGCTGAAATTATTTCGTTGCGTTCACAAAAGGTTATTAAAACTTGTGATTGTTTCGCTAGTTGCTGTGCGCGGGGAAAGGAGAGGGGGGGGGAGCCCGCTGTACACTCTTTGTTTATATTGCCTTAATTTTATTATTGGAATTTGTATGCTATGGAGTTAAATTTAAGCATTAGTACATTTCAGTCGTCTTATTCAGCGAGGCGTGATTTTACGTTTAGCGCTGATCCGGCAAGAAAATTTGCAGAAGTTTTGGGTTTGTGGTAAATATACGATAATATTGTGGTGGATAGTAAGTGTATGCGAAATGGTCATCACTGTTCATGAATGCTTACAAACTTGCGGAATCGTGATGACGTCGCCGATATTTTGAGGATATTTATGAATGTCGCGGTCTACTCTGAAATCTGAGTTCTCGTCAAACTTCTTTATGGCATTAATCTCAACAAAATTTGAATTTAAGACAATTTTCCGAATGTAATGGTAATATACACAACCAAATTTTAAATTGATCGTCCAGATAAAATGATAATTCACTCCCGACACCCCACACAAACATCCCAGTACATCTTAAAATTCACGCGACCGTGAAGAGATTCACTCTGCACGTCTGATTATAGGAGGACTATATTAAAAACGAACGAACGAAATTACGATGGTGACAGGTAACACAAGTAGAAAATATTTTTATATATAGACTATTCCCTTGAGGGAGTGAAATTTTGCGAGTAAATTAAAATATTTTTAAATAACAGCATGCGGTCGTAGGTTGCTTTCACCTCCTGGAACCTTCTAACTTTTTAGATTAATTCTATATTCATTGTTAATTACCGCGTTTTGCAATACGAGAAATTCAAACGTTCTCAGAACTGGAAAAACCTAGGCTACTATAAACTCAGACAACATACTGCTGTGAGACCTATCTCATGACGAGCGCAGTACTCTAATTAAAAGTTCCCCTGTCACTGTTTATTATACCTTGCTCTCGTCTTTGTTAAAATGTAAAAGAATGGAATCAGGGGGCACGGCCAGTAGGCCAGAAACGAAATTTGTTGTGTTTTTATCAGCGACGGCCCGGCGCAGCATTGTTTAGCTTCCATTTTCGCGTTATCTTAATTGCTAATCCGTCGACGACATTTCAGGTCATGTTTCAACGGTTTCAGGTTAAATTTTAATGTAATGTTTGAGTTTTTCTAGGTTATGTAAGGCTTTGTGTAGGAGTACGAAAATTACATTATTTTAATTGTTTTTGATATAAATATTTTTGTTAGTGTGTTATATATTTTCAAAATATAGATATGCTGGAATTTACGTCAAAAATCGACGACTGCCTCGGTGTCGTAGTTGTATTACAGTACGACTGCAAAGCTGAGGCTCTCGGGTTCGATCCCCGGATCGGGCCAAGTGATATTGAGTTTTTCTATTTAATATCAGGCCGGAGTCTGGAATTTGTGCCCGATACGGCGATAGGCTCGCCCCCTATCACATCATGGGACGGAATAACGGCGAAAAGTGGGTGCACTAGTTGCACCTCTGCTTATCCCTTCGGGGATAACAGGCCTGAGTGTGTGTGTGTGCAATGGAATTAAACCCAATAGGGTACTTCTCGTTGATTTATAATAATGAAATTTGGCAAGAGGTAAATGTAAATTAAAAAGGAAATTATAAATATGTCCATATAACGAAAAAAGCGAATTCACCAACTTTATAATTTGGTTAATTAATTAATAAATTTTGGCGAACTATTGAACTTATATATACTTAGACACCTTACCTACAAGTTTGTACGAAACCCTCGGTACGCGAGTCTAACTCACACTTGTCCGTTTTTTTTTAATGTCTGCAAAGTTACTTGTTTAATGGTGGTACGATATATTTCGTATTCCTACGAATAGCGACGACCGTACATAAGGTATTAAATCTCGTCATAGTGACCCACGTAAGTGTGCCGCGTTCGGGGATCACCTTGTGTATATCCTGTTCAGAGAGGCCGGCATAATGGTGTCGACTAACGACGGATAATCATCGCTCGTCAGCCGACGCTTTATCTGGACCTGTCTTCGTTTACACCCAGGTACAGTTTAAAAATAATTCTAATAATACGCGTGGTATAGTCTAAATTATAATGTCAACTATCCAGCGACGTGGTATTACAATTATGCGTACCTTACATGCCGCTAGCCTGGCATGCGGTCCATTGGAACGTGAATGAACAGCCCTAGACTGTTAAATTCAATACAATAATCGTAGTTATGCCTTTGCCTAGTCTAGTCTTGCCAGGTCGTCAAACCTAATAGCCAGACAGACCAGCCAGCTTGGTCGGACATTTGGGTAAAAAGGCACGGTCACTCTAAATTATTAAGGATTTTGTGTCTGAGTATAAATACGATTTTTTGCTCCTAGGTGTATTACCATGGCTGTTTAATATTACGCATTTTGTAGCTTCTCTAAAGTCACTGGTCAAATATAAAAAGCCTAACAAAATCCGGATAAGCCGTAGTTAGGCCGGACACGTATTCAAAAATCCTATGTCCGGCTTTATCCGGACGCCTGGCAACCCTAGCCCGTGAGGCCGCCAAGAATGTTATACCCATATGGATTTTTCATTCCGTTTAACAAACTGAAGAATAAAATGTGACGTCACAGCTATCTGCTGTCTCTCTCTTTAGAGTGACAAAGGTTTATTTTCAAAACCAGGACGTAACATAATTAACTGTCCATAATAATATGATATGATATAATATGGCTGCCTCGGTGGCGTAGTTGTATTATGGTACGACTGCAATGCTGAGATCTCGGGTTCGACCCCCGGGTTAGTCGGGTCGGGCAAAGTGATTATTTTCCATTCAGTACCAGCTCGGAGTCTAGAATTTGTACACGATAAGGCGATAGGCTCGCCCCCTATCACAGCATGGAACGGAATAACGGCAAAAAGTGGGTGCACTAATTGCACCTCTGTCTACCCGGGGGATAAGAGGCGTGAGTGTGTGAGTGTGTAATAATATGATATCGCACCATAATATTTATTTTTATCTCTATAAAGTAATGCGGTTTAAATTAATTATGAAAACCAACTACAGCGGCTAGTAATAGTTGATATTTAAAAAATATAATTTGAGTTAGAAAGTTTATTCCAAACAAAATTGGCATATTTACATACTTTTTTGGTATGTGTAGTTCGGAACTACTAGTTCCACTTACATAAAAAAAATACCTCACCACGCGGTGGTGAATTCAGTGGCGGCCTTGGAGGAGGGGAGCGAACCAGGCAACCGCCTGGGGCCTCGCAGTTACAGGGGCATCTTGCAGCTCCTTGGGGGCCCGTTTTTTGGCACCTTACTTACAAAGCTGTTAAAAAAAATTATTTGCTTCGCACGGGGCCCCGCGTGCTTTTTTTTTGCTCGGCACACAGCCTCACATTGTATATGTTATACTTTCCCCCGCGACTGGATATGTTCACGTTGTTTGCCGGCCTTTATAACCAAATATGGAGACTGTAAGGTTAGACAGAAAAACATTGGGATATTTAAAAATGAAAACTACAGTTATTGCTAAATTTAAATATAATAAAAATAAATAAAAAACATGCTCATAAAAGTAAACAATCATACATAAAAAAATAATACACATTTAGGAAGTTAATAACCTAATTTTCAGTAAGTAATTTTGAAATATTACGAATATCTATTTCGTGTGATTTTACAATTTTTGCGAGTATTCTGCGAACTTTTTTTCTGTAATTATCCATAATAATAAATATTGTGTTTTAGAGATATTCTACTATGAGTTGTGTAATTCATGGTTGCAGAATTATTTGCAATCCAACATCTAGTGTGAAATTCCATAGGTAAGTTGATTGTAAACAAAGTTGTGTAGATATTTATAGCAAAAGTAATAAACACGTGAATGTTTTACAAATTACAATACCAAATAAATTCTTGTTTGAGAGCCATGGAATCAAAAATTAACGCTACATTCTGCGGGTGAGGTTTCGTCCTTAAATTTATTTTTAATATTCTAAAACTTCTGTGAAGAAGCCAACAAAACAATTAAAGTTTGCTAAAGATCACCATAATGTGCTCTTTTTCGGCAAATATATCTTTGAATTTGTAAAACAAAAATGTTTTCGGCGACTAAAAGTGTAATGTTAAAGCAAAAGTATTTATGTCATCACTATATGTAATTTTTCTTTGCTTGCTACTTGGAATATACTTTTAAAAAAAATCTCAAATATTAGCAAAATTTCACTGCAAAATATTTTCAATTTCAGACTGTATAATCATGAACAACTTTAATAAGAAATAACTTGTAATTAATTTTCTTCTTTTATCTCTTCATCTTCTGCTGCAATACTTTCTTTTATTTCTTTAAACTTATTTCACTGGATGTCTTCACATTAACTGATATATTGAAATCTTTCAAGTCTTGACGTTTCAATGGTGGTTCATATTCATTTCGCTGACATGTAATGTAAAAAGTAAATATCAATCAATAATAATATATTTAAGTACCTATACATTTTAGACTGAGGCAGAGGTGCCATTTAGTACACTCAGATATCACCCAATGTACCGCCGTTATAAAATTTGGTGGGTCGCAAGCTTAATGCCCTATCCTACTAATCTTATTATATTACTAGCTTTTGCCCACGGCTTCGCCCGCGTTAATAAGTTTTCCGGGCTAAAAGTACATACATAAAAACCTTCCCGTTGAATCACTCTATCCAACACATTTATTTGTATAAAGATTAATATTATGACGTTGATACAACTCTTAACAAATAATGCATGAATTTCGACCAAATTTGATTACCGTAAAAACGTTTCTAGAGAGTTTATTTTAAAAGATAGACATATACTGTCGCGGACTTTTTTTTAGATCATTTCAAGAGGAATAATTCTTTCATACATATATTTTTGGTATCTTGAACCGTTTTCGCAGCGCACGCAATGGAAGCCCTCAAGGATGAATAATTTTCCCCGCATTTTTCACATTTTCCATTATTTCTTCGCTCCTAACAGTTGCATCGTGATGTTATATAGCCTATAGCCTTCCTCGATAAATGGTCTATTCAACACAAAAAGAATTTTTCAATTCGCACCAGTAGTTCCTGAGATTAGCGCGTTCAAACAAACAAACAAACAAACAAACTCTTCAGCTTTATAATATTAGTATAGATAAAGGCGAAAGTTTGTAAGAATGTCTGGATGTATGGATGTTTTTTTCATGCAAAAACTACTGAACGGATTTCGATGAAATATGGCACACGGGAGATCATGTCCTGGATTAGCACATAGGCTACTTTTCATCCCAGTAAAATATAAACAGTGACTTTTATCCCGGAAAAACACATTCACGCGGGCGGAGCCGCGGGCAAAAGCTAGTAAATAATAAAGTCTAAGTGGATCATAATTATACCAGTGAAATGATAAAAAATAATATACTTACAGTATGAGTCTCTGGTAATAAATAATTATTTTTGACATCTACTGCCATATTCCCAGAAGTAGAAGACACATTATCACATTCAGAATCATAATCTTCTGTCTTTAAATGTTGACTAGTAATTCTTGCAGACATCAAATTGACCTGTTAATGGTATTTATATTTAACCACGTTTTTGCTTATCTAGATCTTTAAGAAATCTGTAAAGAGAAATACAAACTCGATTTTATTTTAAATAAAAGTTTCAATAAATCAATGCTGGATACACTGAGAACTCGATTGTAACTGTTGATCCTCAGTTTTTATTTACGATGATTATTTAAAGATTAATAAGCTTTATAATATTCATTAGTAAGGCGGCTAGTATTACAAATACTCTAGCACCATTGTCAAACCGGTCCACCAAAGCTTACACCATGGTCACCCTAGCCTCTTGTTTACATACACTATTTACAATACAAAAAATCACATTTAACATTACGTTAATATGAAAAAAGTAGTCATATATAAAGCAAATCACATTAAGCGAGGTTTTTCTACAGTTCATTTATAAAATATTCACGTATTTTATTACGATTCGTATAAATATTGATAAAATTATAATATGTACACAATATTGATGACAATGAACTTACCTGTAGAATTTCACACTAAATGATGGATACCAAATATTTCTGCAACCGTGAACTACACAATTCACATTAAAATATCACTAAAACACACTTATTATTGTAGATAATTACGGAGAAAATTTCGAAGTGAACATTTATTTGACAACTATATTGACATCGAACTTAACGTTTTATAACAGTGTTGCCGAAGTATGTATTCGCAATTACCAATTAAATGAGGAAATTTTTTAAACTAAAATGTTAATAAGGATAAAAAACCTTAAGGATATCTTATTCAACAAGAATAATTCTGAAATGAAAATAGTACTTATATCATTATATAAGATATGTTGGAAATATTTATATATACATGATTGAGACGACAATAACGGTATTGATATTTTTTTATGGGTAGGGAAATAATCCGTAAGCTTTGGCAACATAGGTTAAAGAGTGAGTGAGATAGAATACAACACAAAAGGTAATTTTTTTGTCTTCACAAAAATGTGTGTACCGCTCTCTCCATTAGATAATATTATAAACTTCTTGGAGGCCGCAATTAAGCGAAACTAATAACTAGTTAGCTTCTATTACAAGTCTAGGATCGATTACAAATTTGATAAGCAAAAAACGATTGATTACACGCGCATACAGTTAGGTTATATGGTAAGTTTTTGTTCTCTTTTGCGTGTATAGTAAATTTCTGTTACATATTGTTATGGAAATCAACTCAAAGAAACTAGACATCAATTAAAGTAATAATAATATGTATATTAGTTGGTACTCTTGTAAATTTGCTTAAATCTGATATTAAGAACATCGATGGAGGATAGCTGTGAGTATTAATATCAAACAAACTATAAATGTCTCTGGACACGCGAGATGGAGGCCGCTTTTATCAGGTCCGTCTAGAAACGTTAGGGGAGGCTTATGTTCAGCATGGGACTTCATAATATGGTTGATGATGATGATTAGACATATCTGCATACACTTTTACGCCCTTATCCTACAGGGGTAGGCAGAGACTATTGAGTGCCACATGCTACGATCTAGACACACCTCTTCCGCCTTTGTCACATTCAAAGTTCTCCTCATACATTTTCGTCGGATAAGAGTATTCCCGACCTGTCCTTTTCGGGGAAGATTATTTATTTGTTCAATGTACCTACATTCTACTATTGTACATTTTTACTATTTTATTAATATCATTCTCACTTCCAGTGATTCAAACTTTATTAATTTAGTGCTTTTGTCAGTTCTCGCCGCAAGACTCACTTGAATATCTACTTACGATTTCGAGAATATAATCACGTGATTTAATATAATTTTTACAACAACAATTTCAATGATAACAAAATACATTGAATATTTTAACGATATAATTTTTATTTTTCTTTATTCTGATCCATTATTCATGGAGCATGTTTTCGTAAAGTCACTGTTCATCCATTTTTCTGAAACATGTGAATGTAGAAATGGTTTTTAAGTCGCGGGTGAATGGACATCTTAATTTAAAAACTTTTTACTTTCAAAATTTCTTGTCATGGCTGAGAAATTTTAAGTCACTGACCTGAGAGAAAAGTTTCAGTGTAATTCGAATAGATATTAACTTTATACTTCGGAATGAACGTTTTGCAATTATATTAAGTGCACTCGTATGTAAATGATATAGTTTTGACTGATTCACTTTTAACTTGTTGTTTCTCATAAAGGTGTAATTTTTTAGGTTTAATTTATTTCTTGGTGTTACTCGCGGTTATGTACACGTAACATACTTTCCACTGTGTACTTTTCATATATTATGCTAACAGAGGGCATAGTCTATCTGTATCGCGTATGCTAAACCCGTACGTTTTTTCGGTTTACCTCTGGCAACCATCCATCACAAAAAATCCTCTTGATAATATTAGGACACTATTTACTACTCAAAATTTCAACAATAGTTCACGAACTAGGGTAATTACTAATTTATTCTTCTTCTTACATCACGTTTCTCAGTAGGTACTGAGGGCCGCGACCCCCGTTTTGTCATTTATTCAACACTATCAAATTCCATTATCAAACATCCCAAAGAAGCGACCCACGGGCAATCAAAGCATTCAACATTAAAGTAATTATGGAATAGTCGGCAAACGTTGGGCTTCAAATAGCTGATAGACCATCAGAGCCGACCCGCTTCCTAAAATCGATTACGTTCGCCGCGTAGTGAATCGAACTTGAATATTGTAGCAGATTGTGAAAGCAAAGTGCCACGCTAAGTAACAATAATTCGTGAATGTCCAAAATCTGTGAGGGAAAATGAGCTACAAGATTTCTAATTAACCATTAGAACCGAATATCAAGCCGTGATATCAAAGAAAACTAAGGTATATTCTTTATAGAGGAACTATCGAGGTAGTTGGATTTTGACATGTCACGTGACCGCTAGTTATTTTTTTTACGACACGAGCATGCTGTTCGCCCGATGGTATGCGATACGACCATCCATAAACAGTAGCAACACCATCCAGCACCTTCAGTTACAAAGTACTGTGTGGCATTCCACTGTGCTCGTCATCCTGAGACATAAGATGTTGTCAGTGAAGTCTCATTATGTAAAGTAATTACACTGGCTACAATGTCCTTCAAACCAACAGTGCATGCACACTGCTGCTTGCCGGTAGAAATAGACATTGCGGTGGTACCACTAGTAGACCAAAAAAATTACTGAAATACATACATATACAAATACACTCACGCCTTTTATCCCCGAAGGGGTAGGCAGAGGTGCAACTAGTGCACCCACTTTTCGCCATTATTCCGTCCCATGATATGATAGGGGGCGACCCATCGCCATATCGGGCACAAATACCAGACTCCGAGCTGATGCTGATTTGAAAAACTCAATATCACTGACCGACCCGGGGATCGAACCCGAGACCTCAGCATTGCAGTCGTACCGTAATACAATTACGCCACCGAGGCAGTCAAATTACTGAAATACCAAATAAATTATAGTTTTTATCGGAGAGGGCGAAAAAGGAAAGCAACTAATTTCGCTATCGCCACGATTAATAGCTGAGCTGATGATTTATTAATGTCTTCTATAAAAGAAGAGATATGCTATACATATTAATATGTTCTTAAACTTCAAGTATAAAATAATGCAGGGATGGTATACAAAATCGACCACGTTATACGAAATTATTTGATGAATTAGGAACGCGATGTGTGCAATTTCATCCATGCAACGCACATACTGATTTTGCATAATCAAACGGGCATGTATTGGATTGCAATTAAGTGTAAATTGTTAACAATGCACATAGCGTTTAGTAGTTAGATGTAAGGGAGTTGCGGACTGGGGTGGTAAGATACACGACAATATATTTCTGATGGCACTATTTGGTCCGCATTTTAATCGGTGAATGTATAGAATTTTTACACACACACATATCCTCACGCCTTTTATTTTAAAAGGGGTACGCAGAGGCGCAACTAGTACACCCACTCTTCGTTGTGCGTATTCTGCCCTATGATGTGATAATAGATGAGCATATGCTCATCAATTTGTGGCCAATATGGCGATATCGCCATATTGGCCACAAATTCCAGACTCCAGGCCGATACTGATTAGAAAAACCCAAAATCACCTTGCCCGACTCGCGGGGGTCGAACCCGAGACTTCACCATCGCAGTCGTATTATAACTACGCTACCGAGTCAGTTTCTAGAATATTTACTTAATTTGAAATGGAGCAGAAATATTAAATGATAGTGTAGAGCTCGAGTCCAGCTTAGAATGGTAATGTTAGAGGATCTAGAAGGTACAGTTTTATTTTCAACCTTATTTCTTCCTCTAAACTACAAGGACATCGTGTTGAGTGTTATTACTGGGAATTATGCAGCTTACCATACAATGTTAGCGCTTCTGTTATCTAGTGGCAGCATATGCGGGATTTGAACGGGTGGGTACAAGACACAAGTATTGATTCCCACGGAAGGACACACAATAATATGTTGGTATTTGTAAGATTAGCCCAGGACTGGATACCTTTTTGGTGTTGTCAGTAAAAACCAAGCAAAATAGTTTCCTAGATGATTGAAAAAGTGTGTTGCAGTGGTCCCAAATTAAAATATAATTAATTCTGCGCAATGTACTTCCACTGGTACTTCGATGACAAATGACAGAAACTCTAAACTCTCACATAAATACATTAAAAACGAAACCCGCCAACACCAGTCACAAACGGCTGATAAATTATGGACCCGATAATAAAATTAATTCCCGTAATGGACAATACAGTTGCCCGGTAACCCTCATTCTGTCAATCAACGCAAAACATTTGGGTTTCATGTGCCCTCCCCTTCAAATTCGTTGCGATACGACGAGTAAATACATTTGATTCCTATATTTGCCTAATGTAATAGCGGGTTTGCGTGCGAGAATAATCTCGCAAAATCCCGTCGGATTATGGCGGAATTCAATCCATACCGGAATGGCAGTGCAGGAAATGTATGTATTACGGATGACATAAGCAGAATGATGGGAATTTCTGCTTGTATCTAAGTTAAGCATTGTGTTTGTCTCCTTGAAACTCCTAGTATGATGCAGTTCGTATGGGTTTTCGATAGAATTCATAGTTACTAAATTGATAAGTGATAACTAGGTGAGGGACAAGTATGTCTCAATGAAGCAGTTTAACAATTGTTTAGATAGGATATACAAACAAATAAGTAGCTAATAAATATAGATAATGAAATAAATATAGATAAAACTATTTAAATCTTTAAAGAGGAACAGCAAAATGAAGATTAGTTATTACCCAAGGACGGGACGACCTATCGTCTCGTTATTAAAAGAGCCGCAAGACTTCGTCGAAAGCAATAAAAAATAAAAGACGGCTGTGCAATTCAAAGAAATTGCTGGTCAACGAGTGCCCTACTAGCACATAATTTACCGACAAACCGGAATCTAGATTTGTTCTTATCGTAAAGTCAGATTTCGTCTTGCATTCCGGTCTGAGTGATCGGATTTTCCGTTTGAAAATATACAAGGGTGCGGAGATTTTCCGATAAAGGTTTCCCGAAGTTTTCGAAACAGGGGCGAGAAGCGAGTTTAATCAATTTGAGAAACTATTTTTACCAATTCACGGTAACTTATTTAATTTTGTCGTATCCGAAATAGGTTGCGATAAATTTCCAAGTTCTTAGAGTATCTATTTTGGTAAATGGAGCAAAGTAATTCAAATACGTAGATAAATAATGATACAAACAGTCGTTACAGAAATGACATCAATGATAACATAATATTATTATTGTAATAAAATTGTATGAGTCCTAATAATAATGAGAACAGTACCTATATACTAAGTTGCTGCTGAGAATGGACCTTATCTGCTACTATTGGGCTTATTGTGTGTTGGCAGACTTAGCAAACATTAAAAAATCTTACATAGAATGTTCAGGTATTTAGGTTTCCTCTGGATGTTGCCCTTCATGATGGTAAATCGAACAATTATTGACAAAGTACACGTAATTTAAAAAAGTCAGAGGTGTGTTGGATCGTTGTGTGACTTGGATTTTAAAGCCCTCTACCAAAATGAAATAGGATATAGAACTCATTTTTGTTCTTTACTTTTTTTTAAATATTTTTGATTACGAATTCTAACCTAGAAAGAATTATTAAAATCCGGTAAAAAATCAACAACTTATAAGCTTCTTGATACTTATCCCTTCTACCGAACTTCAAAGTTCGGAGCGAAGCGATATCCCCACTAGTCACTACGCACCCACTGTTGCCCATGGCAATATTTAAAATACGAATTGCTGCCTCATTATTCATAGTAATTTCTTAACCAGTTTTAATACAGTTTTCGCAAGAAGACTTCTTTTAGGTTCCATCTACCGTTGCAATTATAGAATAATATACAAAGTCAAATATATGATAATGCCCCTATTTGCATTTTATAGCTTAGTTGGACTGCCAAGACGATGGTCCGCAGTTTCAAAATCCAAGGTACACTCTTCTTACTTTTCGGAGTTGTATGTGTTTTGTTTATCCATTATGGTTCCTTATAATGGTGAAGGAAAGCATTATTAGGAAACCTACAAATCTAATAATATTACATTAGAAATTTTAAATATATGTGAAGTCTGCCAACCCACACTAGGCCAAAGTAGTGGACTGAGGCCTTAGTGGGACAGTATATAATACAGGGCTGGTATTTATTTCATGGAAAATTCTAAATACGCCCAGAAATGAAAAAAATATTTTATTGCGTTTTTGCAATGTTCCATTCAGCAGTTACTGAATTTATAGTTATTTTTATACGAATTTAAAAATGAAAAATGTTGAGGCTCGAACACCCGAAGCGGTATTTAAAAGCTTAACGAGTGAATCTATCTATTTGTCGAGGGTGTTCAAAATTTTACAAAAAAGTATGTTTTTATTTTCCTTTCATAAATCCACTCAGCGTGATTTTGTATGCGTAGGATTAAAGTACGGAACAGAATGTGAACAATAAAATGTTTTTTTTGTCTGATAACTTGAAGGTAAGGACATTATACCTGCCTTTTATAGCATTATACTAGCGATCCGTCCCAGCTTCGCTTCAGTAGCGGAACATAATATGCTTTCATTGTTATCTAGCATGGTATATATTTTAGCGCGTTTCATTTTCTGGAATAAAAGTCCCGCTATATATTTTCCCGGGATAAAAGTCCCACCATATACTTTTCCGGGATAAAAAGCAGCCTTTGTGCTTGCGTGGATCTCAAACTATTTACATACTTATTTTCTTCGAGATTCCGTTCACGAAAAACGATTTTTCGGTTTCCGAAAAAAATCCCAGTAGGTATGTTATTCCTAGATAAAATATAGCCTTTGTCCATCCCGAGGACTCAAACTATCTCCATAATAATATGCTCGCAGTTTCAACCAATTTTTTTTTACCGGTATAAAAGTCCCGGTTTATATTTTACTGGGATAAAAAGTAGCCTATATTCTTTCCGGGATAACAAACTATCTCCATACAAAATTTAATCGAAATCGGTTCAGCGATTTGGCCGTGATGGCTCTTCACGCGGGAAACGCTTTTCCAGAATAGAAGTCCCGCTTTGTATTTTCCGGGATAAAAAGTAGCCTAAAACCTTCCTCGGGTCCCAAACTATATCCATACCAAATTTAATCAAAATCCGTTTGTTAGTTTTTGAGTTTAACGCGTTTAGAAAGACAGAAAGCCAGACGGACGAGACGGGGGACTTTATTTTATAATATGTAAGGATATGTAGGTAAACATAATGTTAATTTCCTTAAACGAACGGAACCAGGATGAAAAGTACTAATTCAGTTTCTTGAATCAAAACTCGTAGTAAGCATGGCGCCATTTGACGACCATTTATGTGCGAGCGTAAGTACTACTACATTATAGGATTTAATAGACTTAACACGAGATTGCAATTAAATTATAATGAAAATCCACCCCAAATTAGCTATGGACGATAACGATGAAAATTATAACGAAATACTTGATTAAACTTAATTTACAGAAAATTCAAATTCCAGCACATAGTTACACCGTCGAAATATATTCACGGGAATCTGATAAAGGGTGGACGCGACGTATTGGCCCGTCGATGTTGGCAATTAAGTAAATTTAATTATGACACGAGGGACGCTTCACATCCTAAAAGAGAAATTTCGAAAATCTGTTCTTTGCGACATTATTTGCTGGAATTTTGGTAATTGGCATGATGAATAATCAGTTCAGGACCGTCTCTCTGTTTCATTACGATGGTAATTTTGAAGTTTGCTAGACCTACATATACAGCTACATTGCGTTAACCAGTTGTGTGTTAATTGTATTGCTTAATGAAAAATGAGATGGTGTAATATTATCAAAGGAATCCTCTCCTCTAAATTCCTATTACTATGTTTAAAGATCAACCAAGTACGTACTTAATTTTCTTACGTACTTATGATTTAGTCACGCCTTTTATCCCCGAAGGGATGGGTGCTAGGCGCAACTAGTGCACCTAAGCCTATCGCCATATTGGGCACACATTCAAAACTCTGGCCGATACCATATAGAAAAACCCAATATCACTTTGCCCGACCCGGGGATCGAATCTTAGACCTCAGCATTGCAGTCGTACAGTAACACAACTACGCCACCAAGGAAATCAAAGCTATTTCCAGACGAACTTACCAAAAGCGGGAATTACATTCTTATAATATAATTGGTCTTAAAATATAACTTCCTCTGTATTAACGAGATAAAAGACAAAACCAAAGATTAAAAGCAAGGCATTTTTACCACAACAGCTATTTCTACTTTTCAATTTAGTTTTAAACACCAAGAAACATGAACTCAAGACAGCACAATTTAAGCACTAAGAACGAGGCCGATCGCTATAAACGACATTCGATATCTCGGTTTCGGGTGTACTTTGATATCAATAAATAAATATTATATTTTCAGGTCGTCTCGCGTTTTCAACTGCAATGGTTTGCGATCTCCACTCGTCAGATTGCTAGGGATGGGCGTAATAGTTCATGAGTTTGATACAGTCAGATTTTTTCGGAGAATCGTTAAAGTACTATAAAGAAATTATTTAACTTACTTTTTGCGACTTGTCTGCTGTCAACTTCTCTGAAGGCAAATCCCAATTGTATTAAAAGAACAAACACAAAGTATAGCCCGACCTGGAGGTTGAGGCAATAGTCTATATAGGCTGATTTTAATTCCACTTGATAGTTCCACTCTGGCTCTCTTTGGTGTGATAGCCCAAGCAAGACTAATTAACCCTTTTTTTTTTATCGCGGGGAAAAACGCGTTATCGCTACCACCACTGGGGGGTGAGTGGGACGGTTAGGTTGGTTTCACATAGTCTTACGGTCCAATGTCGATACTCGGGAGTATAGCTTCATCCGAGCGAGCATTGGACCGAGTCCCTAACACTATGTACACCCTACACCGGCATACCAACCAAAACCCGCGGTGGCCTTCTTCGGCGCATACGGGACGGCCCCGGGGTATCTTGTTACACGAAGATAGCTGCACAGAACCGACCCTGCGCAATGCCGCATTGCGGCCCCTCTCTGTATGAGGAGGCTGAGAAGCCTCCGAACTCAAAAGCACGCTTTTGCGTCTACGACTGCAGGAGACCGACCATCCGCATTGTCGTCCACCTCGTAGTCGCTTACGTTGGAGTAGTTGAGCGAGCAGACCCCCACTGCTCACCCCGCGACTCTCACTTATCCCATTTAGTCGCCTCTTACGACAGGCAGGGGATGCCGTGGCGAAATTCTTTAGATGCCCCCAGACCACAGGGCACGAGGCGCCGGTCAGTCGTCCACCCGACGCCTCCTTCGTCTCCTCTGGCTGCGGGCAGGATCGCTCTGCTCACGATCCCGCTCGGCGCTCTCCTTCCGCGAGATGACGCACTCGCAGAAGGAGGACATCGCGCGCCATGACCTCCAGCCGCCGACCATGGCGGACACCACGGCTGGCAGCGAGAGGTCTCCTCCGACGACTGCTCTAAGAGCGCTGCGTTGTAGGTCCCAGGCTGGGCACTCCTCGAGAGTGTGTTGGAGTGTATCCTCGTGGCCGTTGCCACAATGATGGCACACGGCGGACTCCTCATTTCAAGACTAATTAACCCTACGTCCTCCCTTATTTAAAACATATGTATATATTAGAAACTTTCCCATCGTGATCGTGAGGAAACCTGCATACCTAAGAAGTTTTTTATTAGAATTTCAAAAGTGTGTGAAGTCTACCAACCCGCAATAGGCCAGCGTGGTGGACTAAGGCCTAAACCCTCTCAGTAGTAGAGGAGGCCCGTGACCAGCAGTGGGACAGTATATAATACAGAGCTGGTATTATTATTATAATCATTTCATGGTATTTCTAAATGACAGTGACAATGACTAAAATTGTCAAATCCACATATCCGTAATGTGAAATGAAATTTATTTCCGCTACAAACCTTACGTTTGTTCACTCCCCTGTAATAAACATCTCAAACAGCGGGACGTCTCAAAGAGCTCTTATTTATTTCATGTTTATTTGTAAAATTCCACGAATCTGTTAAATGTGACGACATAATCTTTCTTTATTGTTAAGCATCTCCACGCCGCTATGATTAATGATCATTTCAAATATTATGTGTCTTCTTTTCTTATATTCTCGGATAATGTGTTTAGTTTAACCTCGTTTTCGATGATATCAAAACTTTTTCGTTTTTTAGACATTGTATGAGAGTCTGGAAAGTATATTATCTACTTTATTTTGTGGAATTCATATCGATTATCAAGTCAGTATGATAGGATATTTTTGCTTGCGTAGAAAAGCTTAATATACATCCCAGTACAGAAGGAAGGGATTCGGCCTATTAATTCATAGCTCTGCACTTGTTCAATTTTGGTTGTCCAAAGCCTCGTTTGTATGACAGCAGGATTTGGAAAGTAAATTATTTTAGGGTTCTGATGCCATCATCATAAAATAGTAGGCGATTTTATACCAAGAATATAAACTACTTTGAAGGTGTTACACAAAATAAATTCTTAATCAGAAACGATCTCATAAGTAACGAAATAGCTGCAGCGTAAAGTTGTAGTAAATTTTATGTCTCACCGCTGCCTGCAAGCTTTAAAACTATTTTCGGAGTTTCTTATTTCTTCAAATGAACCTCATTGTGAGACGTTTAATTTTCTCGAGAGACTCATTTCATCGTTCAAAGTGCAATAGCATCTCAGTACCGTTTTGCTTCATAAAATTTACAATAGTTACCTGAGTGTTATTATCAAAGAATTTTAGCGTTGAATTTGTTTGAGACTACTCGTTGAATGTTTCGTGAAAGCTTGATTTTACTCCAACACTTTATAGTATGAAGTCAATTTTGAGCGTGTTTTAACCGAATTCATTTAGAGTTAGGAAACTATGTAGTCACGTGACAGTAAAGGAACACCACTGCTAGCACCTATAATATGACAAAAACTATGAATCTTCAATGCAATGAAATCAGCCCTGTATTATATACTCCCCACTGCTGAGCACGGGCCTCCTCTACTACTGAGAGGGGTAAGGCCTTAGTCCACCACGCTGGCCTAGTGTGGATTGGCAGACTTCACATACCCTCGAAATTCTTATGAATCTTACTAGTATTATAAATGCGAAAGTTTATGAAAATGTTGAGATGTTTGTATGTTTAGATGTTTGTTAGAAGTAAACGCAAAACAACTAGACGGATATGGATGAAATTTTGGCACAAGGATAGATCATATCCTGGATTATCTATCACAAAGGCTACTTTTTAAACTGGTTATTTTCTGCCATTGGAAGTAACATTTTTGATATTTTTAATAAATATCTAATAAATGAATAATTTTGAGTTTTTCTATTCAGTATCAGCTCCGAGTCTGGAATTTGTGCCCGATATGGCGATAGGGTCGCCCCCTATCACATCATGAGACGGAATAATGGCGAAAAGTGGGTGTACTAGTTGCGCCTCCGCCTACCCCTTCGGGGATAATAGGCGTGAGTGTATATGTATGTATGTATGTAAATGAATAATTTCTAATAAATGACAAAAAAAAACTGTTCAGGTTACACCAGGAAATTGTAACGTGTTCAATTGCTCAGTGTCCTTTTTTCATCAAATGGTTAAATCGGATTTGTCAGAGTATATTGAATAGTTCAAAACATAGTACAATTCATTCGTTCATTCCCAGCGTGACGTATTGATGCCAGGTGGGCGTACACAGTCGATATTGCAAAAAATTTATCTAGTTTCAATTTCCGTAGATACGTCGGGCCGAGGTTATACTTTGTATCAAAGTTTATCTCAGTTTTCGATAAAAATCGCAGAGTCGCCGTCTGCACGTAAATACGTTTCGTGTATTCAGCAGACGGGAAACCTTGTGATTGATGCATGCATACATGTAGGGATGCCATAAATACTATTTTTATCGGATAATATATCTTAACGAGATATATTTACTTACTACAACGCACATGCAAACTATGAAATTCCTGCATCGGTATTATTCGCCGAGCGTTATGACTTGTCCTATAAACTAGGCTTAAGAGTCTCTCACCTCGCAGTAGGCAGCGGCTTGGCTGTGTCCCTGGCACTGCTTGAAGTACATGGGTGATGGATGCCATCAGGTAGACCGCTTGCTCGTTGACCTACGTTGGTAAAAAAAAAACAAGTATTTTTGAGAAATATCCGTATGAATCCAGTGTTCATAACATAAATTGCATAATTCGTTGTCATAAATTTGAACCAGTAAAAACCTCTGCACATAATTGTGTATAACAAGAACGAACATTGCGTTATTATTATAATTTAAATAAATATATAATTTTAAAAACTTGAACAGTATTCCCAACTTTGTCCGACGTCTACGGAAATTCTGGCCGTCGTACAAATGCCGTCTATTTCCGTTATTGATGTATGGGTGTTTGCTTTCAGACGAATGCTGAAGGAAGCGGATGATGTGCTCGTCTTAATGGATTTATAATTTTGAGCCCAAGATAATTTTCTGGGTTAGTAGGTGAATGTAATATAATAAAAAATACTTAATTTAATTTATATTAAAACGTGACTGCCTCGGTGGCGTAGTTATATTACAGTAGGACTGCAAAGCTGTGGTCTCGGGTTCGATCCCCGGCTCGGGCAAAGTTATATTGAGTTTTTCTATTCAATATCAGCCCGGAGTCTGGAATTTGTGCCCGATATGGATCGCCATATCGGCGATCCATATCGGGCACCGATATGGATGATATGGATCCGAGGCTCGCCCCCTATCACATCATGGGAAGGAATAACGGCGAAAAGTGGGTGCACTAGTTGCGCCTCTGCCTACCCCTTCGGGTATAACAGGCGTAAGTGTGTGCGTGTGTGTGTGTATTAAAACGTGTCGTAATATTTCTAAACTCTTTAACAAGTTTTATAATATGCATGAATGGTAATTACGAACTTCTGGAAATTGAATACGTTATTACAATATACGATTTATATTAGTAACTTATACTGTATACATATAATCATTACTTGAAATTGGCAGTCGATAGGTTCAAAAGCACAACGCAAAAACATTGATTGACGCTCTGTCGACAAGATGAAAACAGACATTTTTAGGACCTAAAGACATATTACAAATTATTAGAACGCGACACGAGCAAACAGACCTGAACAATTAAGACAAAATTCAACTGAATAGTGATACTAATTAATAAACAAACAGTTCTCTCTCAAATTCACTCCCTCTATTAAGTTAGTATAACAAAGGGGTGTTATTTCATATTTGAAGCTAAAATCTGATCACGATATAATTGGTTTCCCGAACTGTGTCGCTTGCAACGCAATTAACGACGTAGATGGCGTTTCCAACGTTGTACGGGCTGAAATCGAATTAGAAACATGCAGTCATAGAAATGTATGGTGTGTTTGGAAGTGGATTTTGGAAAATGAGCAAGTGCGTCATCTGATATAATCAACTAATGTTTCAGGGTAATGGAAGCAGCAAGTGTCTCCAGCTCTTTGTAATTCAATGTATTGCGGTCCTATTCTGTAAAAAGCAGTGTAAAGTGAGGCGACTGTCAACATGTTTGTAACCGAATATTAAATAGCACGATATGGTACGTAAGGCCGGCCATAGACGCCGCACGCACGGCGATCTGCAGTTTCCATATTAAATTCATATCCGCCATACACGGACCGCTCGAGCAGTTCCTGAGCGGTCGGAGCAGTCGCTCTGCCGTCGAGTGTCGCCGTGCGGTCGACTGCTTAGAGCTGCCGGACCCAGCATACACGGACCCCTACAAGCGGTTGCTGCCGACCGCGCGGCACTGCCTTCCCGCTCCCCGCTGTTCGTTGTATTTTTTGGCTTAAAATACTAACTAATTCATCAAATGAAACCACGGACATTCTAAAGTAGTTGAAAAACTTCTTAGTGTCTTCTTTCAGCTGGGGATACAAAGTATGAATTATGAAATATTCCATGCTGTTCTCTTAATTGTAGTATTGGACGCACCTACTTACTACGGTGTCTTCTACGCCTACGCTTGCGTAATAGCAGTACAAGAAGCAATATTTCTTCATCGAAATCCATCTTGTAAATGAACTCGCATCAGTATTATTTTAGCAGCGTGAGACACGCTGCCTCGGACACCAAAAGGTGGACACGGTACGGTGTTTCGGGGGCTTCTGAGCCCCCGCAACAGGAAAAAGGACCGCAATAGCGGTACGTGCAGGGGCGGTTGCGGACGACAACTTAGACGTGAGTCGGAGGAAGCCCGCAGCCGTCCCTAATGTGCCGAAGATGGCAGTATAAAAAAAAAAAAAATCAGTATTATTTTGCGGTCGAACACAACTGCTCCAAGCAGTCGTAGTCGACTGCATTATGCGGTCGTGTTGCAGTCTTGTACGACTTCAACGTACAACTTGTGTGATTATTGTAGTGTGAAAGGCTTTTGACGTGGTCGAAGCCGCAAGCAGTACCTAACCCTCTGTAAATTTATATTGTTTAGATTTTATTTGAAAAAACACTGCAAACAGTACCGCGTTGGAAATAATTAAACTCGTGTGTGTTCAAGTGTAAACCTTTTCTATATCTGAATGTGTGGCGAGCCGTGATCAAATGGAACTGTTTCACCGCCCCAATAGCTCTGCTGTTCATGTCTTTATTTAGGACTAGGCTTAGCTTGCGATCCCGTCTGCGTTTTTTCCGGTATATAAGTCTCACAGTGTACTTTCTGGGAAAAATACACTTGTCAATCATAAAAGTTTCACCATTTATGTACCGATTACATCCAAATTTCCCCGCGGTTTTAAATCCCACCGACAAATATTCATAAATCTTCATAAACTTTCGCATTTTTTTTATATTAGTTTTATGAACGTTGTAAGCTAAATCCTCGTTATGAAAAATTGATATGATGAACAGAAATCGTAAACGACACATTTACTCATAGACAGTAAATTCATACAAAATTTCGAATAATGCATGGCAATACCTCTTAGGTATGCAAGTTTCGTGCAGGTAAAAGACAATTTGCATTCCCAGAGATCGGCCGAACTCGGTGTCATTAAAACGCAGGAGTCGTAGTGTCGGGTGGTCGTAGTGTAGAGTATGCTCTATGATTTTCCACTGCTATATTACCATAGGTCTGATAATCAAGACAAGGATTGTTTCTACTCTAACTTTTACTAACTTAATATTCACTAAAGCTACGTAGAAAACTAAGTTACGATTTCCATTCGAGTACGTTTACCGACCCGCATTTCAGTAACAAAACTTCGTAATTCAGTCATTTAAGTTCCATTTCCTTTCAATATGAAGACTTATTATTGAAAAGATTTCTGATTCCTTTCGTCCAACGTTCCAAATCGCGTTAACCATTCCCAATAAATAAAGCCTGGTATACTCCAACGGACAAAATAATATCTAAATTCAATTTTGGAAGCGCCCCTCGCTACGGCGGACGCGTATAATGACGAACTTCGTAAGGAAATAAAAAAGGTAACCCACGGGGTCAAAAGCGGCCAGTCCGTTTTGAGATTTTCTAAAATGGAACACTTTTAAAATTTTATTTCAGACTTATTTTTACGGGTGAAAAGAGGTTATAATGGTAGGCTGTTAAAGAGAAAACTCTTTGTAACAAAGATATTAAAAAGTATTGGAGTAGAATGAGTTACTTGGCAATTAAGGGATACCTACTTGTTTTTTTTTTGTTTAAATGCGTTAATTGAGGGAGTCTTATAAGATCTTAAAAAACTTTGCTTTTCCATTGCAACAACGTATGACCTACCCATATTATCGCGTACGACCTTCTTAACCAATCTCCTCAAACTAATTTACGAAGTTATCCCCTATTAACTTTACGCGTAGGCTTCGAGAACAAGTCCTGCAAGTTCCAAACGGTACTTGCAGCAGATTTATTATAATATACCCGGTGTCGGGGCTTGACTATGTAACAGTTCGATTAGGTGGTGGCCATAAAGTGCCTACACATTGAGCTCAACGGACCCATTGCGTAATACTAGCCAATTTGGGCCGTTTATTTTATTCCCTGCCTTGAACGTGTTATTGATTATTATAACGATTAGTTAATGGGTCGGGTTAGTCTTTTGATCGTTACATATAATAAAATGCCAGCCTGCTAAATCGTCCACGTTTCACGTAGAGCATCTAAATCGATTTTGAAGGAAACATATAATAGTCGGTAAAAAATAAGTTAAAGTACTAAATGTATATACTTTTTATATTTACGCGAATGTTAGATATGGAAATAAAACTATTTTGCGGATTTATCGCAGTTTTTTAATTTATATTTTAGCACGAAGTGCTGCAAAGCCTTCGAAACGTCGGGAGAAAATATAAATTAAAAAACCGCGATAAAATCCGCAAAATAGTTTTACTTCAATACTAAATGTATTTTTGTCGCAAAACTATGAGACTCATATTTCCTTTGTAAGACTTCACACTGCACACTATAGCGAAGTTTAGTTTTAATTTAGATTTATATTACTGAACAAAAATCTATTAAATAATAATATGTAAGTTCTTTTATTGGATATTCAAGTTCTCCATCCTGCTTCTCCTTATTAATATATAAATTGTAAAATAACAAAGTTGAAAAATTCATGACATCACTACCAAGTTGTATTCAATATAAGTACTTTTATCCCTTCTCCAGGAAACAGTCCGATTCTTGCATTGATTGTCATGACGTGCGATCCGCAGTCTCCACTAATGTTTCGGGAACATTATTAAGTTGTTTGTGGTGTTACTGGGCGTCTGCGCTACGCCTAATTGCTTATTCTCCATGCTACTTTAGGCTAAGTTATTAGTCTAGTTGGTGAAATTAGTATATAATAGCGGTGTAAATTAGTAGCTACTTAAGTATTGTGGGGAGAGTAGTAAATTGATTTGAATAATGACGTTGCATGACAATATGATAATGAGATAATATCCGTAAGTGTGTAATTACGTTGTAATATTATTGTGGTAGCATTTATTTTAAGAATCTTACCACGCAGGCAGCTACCTTTCAACATAGAACTATCTTTACTTATGGGCGCCCACTGGTCGAGAATCGACCGTAATTCATAAATTCAACTTTTGTGCACTCCTTCTCTATATGAATTTTGATTATGCTAAATCTCACTCAACACGTTTTTTCTTCAATACTAATGTATTGATTCAAAGAACATTATAAAGATAGAATTTAAACCAAATCCACGTAATTGAGACAAAACATCTCAATTGTCATCCGAGATATATTCCGATGTAAACTGAAGATGTAAATAAGATGTTTAAAACAAATTGGACTGGGTCGCCCCCGTTCTCAATAATATATGATCTGTGATTCAAGTGTTTTGCTGAAGGACATAATTCAAATCTGCTATAAAAGATGTCTGTATTGATGTACGGATATACGCAGT
The DNA here is from genome assembly GCA_949316025.1 of Lapara coniferarum. Classification (NCBI taxonomy): domain Eukaryota; kingdom Metazoa; phylum Arthropoda; class Insecta; order Lepidoptera; family Sphingidae; genus Lapara; species Lapara coniferarum. The sequence continues at coordinate 1,419,877 of OX438922.1, forward strand.
CGCTAGATGGATGACCTCTCGGAGAATAGGGCTGCTGCTATTCAATCTTTATAACATACAAAAGTAAAAAACAAAAGATAACGTGAGTGCTTTAGATTTGCCTCTGCCTGCTTCTTTTGGATACAAAGCATGCGTGAGTGTAAATAGTTTTGAGCCATGTTTTATGCGTGGTCTTATCATTTGAAGAGATTTCTTTATGACGAGTTCCACGTGTTTCCTAACTGTCCTTTTTTGAACGAGGTAATAAAAGTTTTTTTTAACGATAGCCAGCGTAATGGGTGTGCTGTTAACATTGTCAATATCCATGAATAGATGTCACGACAGGAAATTAGGCAGTCTACTAGCTCTACACCTATAATCATATATTGACTTTATTTTATACGCTCACAGTGAACTGACCCCACTGGACATAATACTGGGTGGAGTTTGTGGTGGTTTGTTGGCCCTAATAGTAGTTTTTCTTCTTTTCTTTCTTTTCTTTTCAGATAGTTTCAACTGACGAGAGATGAACATTCCTCGCCAGTCGTCACACTTATACTGGCACTTTAGAAAAATCTGCCATAACTCAAGGATCCACTGCCAGCCCTGCGGACTAGTTTAGCATACCGAGCGCAGACGTACGCGCTGTATCGCCAACGAGATTTGTTCGACTCTGGCTTATTTCTGTCCGCCAACAGGGAGCCGTTTCTCGTACACTACAATCCATACAAATTAGACTGGATTGCAGGTGCGTGTAAAATCTTGTGTTTGTACCAAACAGCTTGAAATATTTCATTATTGGGTTAGTTTTCCTAAAAAGTGATGCGTGAGGATTGACACCTGATTAATCGATTGTAGAAAACGCTTCCTTAAGCCCTCTCTCTATATTTAACTACCGAAAATGAGTATCTTTTATTCCGGCAGGACAAAATTACGTCCCCCAACATAAAGTTAATTTTGGCATGATTTAACTGCCCTCAATCCATATAGATATAGATGGCTTAGGAATTCTGGCAACGACCGGTAGTGTACTCATCGTAATGGCTGAATGTGTTGGACTGAGGCCCAAACTTGTCAAATATGATAAGTTTTTACCTTTACGACGTGTGTAATGTAACTGGCAGGCCGTGAAAGGAGGTTTATGGGTTAATTTATTAATGTAGTAATATATTATCAAATAATTGTGTTACCTAAGTACTTTTGTTAATTATACAATTAGTTAATGCTGGCACAATACTACGGCATATAATTATTTATTTTATAACGATGGGATCTGTACCTATCTGCCACAAAATTCGAACGCATCTTAAGCAGCGACAGCCGACAAGTGCTCCTACCGAACGTGCAGTACAGACGCACTTCCTCTTAAAATCAACCGCTTCGAACGCAACGTAGTTCTGTGCGCACTGTGTCTTATATTCGAAATATTAACATTATTCCAAGAAAAAACTGGTGATACGTGTGGTGCAATACATGGCAGCAATCAGCAATCTTTGGCCATTCACCAGCACTAGGTACCTCGGGAAACGAGCGGTGCTGCAGTTGCAGGTGAGTGGTAGATACAGTCCACAATTTTACACCATCCGAAGATCTGGTCGATTTCCCATACAGATGGGTTTTAGCAAGTAAAGTTTACATGTTACTCCTTTGTCTATCATCGTCATCGGCCATAAGAAGTTCATTGCTGAACATAGGATGTAGATTTCCGGCCCAACCCGTTAGAAACGTCCTGCATCGATCAAGTTCATACTTTGCCCAAGCATAGAAAATGATAAAGGTTTTAGGAACTACATAAGCACGTAATAAAGCGTGTACGAATATAGTTATAGCTGTCAAGCGATTTTGTGTGCTAAAATCTGAATCCAAAGCGACTCGCGCCTTGGAGCTACTTTTAGTAAATGCAAAACCAGTGTTGTACGCCACTCATCACTACAGTGTATTACGGGAATACTTAGAGATAATTCTGTGGAAAACTTCTAGGTGCGATGAAATAGGAGTGTTTATATTTCAAAATAGGTCGACATCTTTAATTAAGCTTTAATGCTTCCATTAACCCTTTGGAATTATTAAGGTTTATCTATTTCGGGTTATTACAGAATAGTTGATACAATAGATAATGGATCGTGTATCTCATTGAAATACAGTGTACTTAACTACTCACACACTATGAGGTCCAGCGTGAACTTTTACTGTACCAAATAAAACAAGGCAAAAATTTACATTTACATAATTTGCAAGAAAATCCACCGGAACAGAGCTGACAAAATTCAAACCGGATAAACGAAAAACGTCGCCTGACAAATCATCGTAACAATCGTTTCATATTTCCACGTGGATTGAGAGACATTTCTTGGTTACTGCTAAGTAGGTCTGTGGGTGGAATAAACAAAAATAAGTTGAGATAAACGGAGGCGGCCGGATGTAATGCTACTAAACGGGTTTTGGTGCGGCTCTGACAAGGAATACGCAGGCGAGATGAGACGGTAATGTAAATTTAATATTGCGTTTAAGTAGAGCGGAATATTGTGCTATTAGGCTGTGTAGCGGGGTGCAAGTAGATGTCTTTTGGTTTGAAAGACATCGTAGCCAACGTTGCTGGTTATTATGAGACTTAACTGCTTATAATTATAAGACAGGCTGGATGCAGGCCGCTTTTAAAAGGTCTGTCTGGACTATCTTTAGGGGAGCCATACGTTCAGTGGACGTAATGTAGATAATTTATTTATTTTTATTTATTTATTGGAAAACCAATAGCTAGCATACATCATAATAAATAACAATGAATAGATAAAAAATCGCCATTTACAGGTTTTCACGAGTATGTGTATTAGACTGATAATATATTACAATATGTCGTCGAGTCATGTGTCGGCTCGAGGCATGCTACATTTTTTTTTTATTTAAGGAAAGAAAGGCTTAGCAACCGTCGCACTGAACTTATACTTGTGTTAAATGGGTCCACGTCGATTTTTTCGTAAATTGTGTTAAAGTTCCTGCTTGCTCGCACCATGTAAGTATTTTGTCTGTAATTAGAGAAAACCGGTGGGATTTGTATGGGAGGATTGAATCTAATTACTTTACGTGGGATCCTAAAAGAAATTTTGCTCAATAGGGCTGGACAATCAATTTCGCCGGATATTAATTTTAAAAATAGAGTACAATCAGCTAATGTAATAATGATGATGAAGAGACTTAACGTCTCCAGTCTTATATTAGCGTAGGTTGGTGCGATACAGTTTTAAGTCAAAAGTCCTAGGTGATGACTAGTGTTGCTGCTATTTATGAGAAGTTGCAGTATTATCTACTACATAGCGACCAGTTTGCCCCATTACATTTGAAAATGTTTTTCCACTGTATTTTGTATGCCACACAGTTTTCATAAATGTATTAAAAATAGTCGAGTTAACTTACTGAAGTGCACAGGCTAGCCTACCATACTCTACCATAGCCTACCTAACTCCATTCGACCTATTCTTCCGCTTGAGCTACGGCCATCTCAACTACCGGTGACTGTTGAGCGTCTAAACAAAGTCGTAACGTGAGCGGCCGCCGACGCGACGTTTATGGCCCATTGCGCCGTCTAATGGCCTCGATACAATGAAGCAGTTTATGCACAAATTATAGCCATTTTATTATTTTTGCATCTCCTTGTATTTATTGATGTTAGTTACAGATATTGATTCTTATTGATACGTTAGTGCATGGAAGATGTACTTGTTAACCAGTGTTTTACATCTGAGAATCAGACACGAGACTTAACGTTACCATAGCTCAAGTGAAAAATCCTCCTAGCCAGTTTCGGCCACGGCGGCCAATCTCAACGGAGATCAGCCAGGTACGCAGGAGATATTATAGTGCACAAGTGTGTGCGCAATACACAGGTGCACTCGCTATTCCTTCACTCTCATAGTCCGGTGAGACGGCAATCCGACATGACCGGAGAGAGATCAGGCGCAGGACCAACGGCTATACGTGCTTTCCGAGGCACGGGGGTATCACACCGCCAACTTCCTGACTCCGAGCTGCGACTGAGTAAATTTTAAGATGGAAAAACCCAGTCACAATTTTTTTTTGGCTCGACCCGGGATTCGAACCCAGGACCTCAGCGCGCAAATCGTACTCGTAATGCGTACGCAATACCACTACGCCACCGAGGCAGTCATAGCTCAAGTATATATCCACTAAATCTATGAGATAAGAAAAGTCAGTAGAAAACAGTTCAATTCTTGAATTATTTGCAAAAAATGTGTATAGGTGCCGTCATTATGTCTTTTGTGACCGGCAAGCAGTTTGCATGCATTGTTGTATTCGTGTATGAAAAAATACTGTTATGTGACTTTTTTAAGTTATAGTTATTTATTTGTATAAAAAACATAACAAAAAAGCGTATTTTACATTTCAATATTATTTTTATGGCAACTGTAACAAACAACATTAGAAAAAACATGGAGCTACGACAAAATAGTAACAAGTATAATCATACCACATGTAAGCAGGGGTCCCGATAGTTCGATAGATCTTAAATCACCGCCCACTCCCATTGCTTAATGGGACGCGACCGGCCCTAAGGTTCGCATCATGGTCTGCGGGCATTTAATGGTTTTCATATGGAATGACCTTTATACTATACTAGCTTTTGCCCACGGCTTCGCCCGCGTTAATAAGTTTTTCCGGGCTAAAAGTATATACATAAAAACCTTCCCGTTGCATCACTCTATCTAACACACTTATTTGGATAAAGATTAATATTATGACGTTGATACAACTCTTAACAAATAATGCATTAATTTCGACCAAATTTGATTACCATAAAAACGGTTCTAGAGAGTTAATCTTAAAAGATAGACATATACTGTCGCGGACTTTTTTTTAGATCATTTCAAGAGGAATAATTCTTTCATACATATATTTTTGGTATCTTGAACCGTTTTCGCAGCGCACGCAATGGAAGCCCTCAAGGATGAATAATTTTCCCCGCATTTTTCACATTTTCCATTATTTCTTCGCTCCTAATAGTTGCATCGTGATGTTATATAGCCTATAGCCTTCCTCGATAAATGGTCTATTCAACACAAAAAGAATTTTTCAATTCGAACCAGTAGTTCCTGAGATTAGCGCGTTCAAACAAACAAACAAACAAACAAACAAACTCTTCAGCTTTATAATATTAGTATAGATTTTACTTTATACTGTATAATATTATGATAATATTAAGTGCGAAAGTTTGTGAAAATGTTTGGATGTTTGTTAGAAGTACCAGAAACAACTGAACGCATTTGGATGAAATATGGCTCACGGGTCGATCATGTCCCAATTAATATATAGGCTACTTTTTGTCCTGGTAATTTCCTCATTTGGGAAATAATTGATATTTTTAATCTGATTCATCATACAGATGGCGCTGGTGTCGTGCTATGGTTTAGGGGCGTTTAAAGCGGACGAAGTAACACCTAGCTTAAGATATCATTGAAAAGTACTTCTATCTTACTAAGATGTATGATTTGTATGTTTCTTTGAATTTGGTTATAATTTGGCATAAATATAAACATGGATTTAATACAGCGTGGAACTTTTATCCTGGGAAATAGCCTTTCACCCAGAAGGAGCCTCGAGCAAAAACTTACATAACATAAAATTCAAAATATGTTAGGAATTTCTCCCGTCTTAGTCTGTCGGTCCAGTAAAATAAGACGCTGTTTTGCACAAATTGCTGTCACCTACTGATATCACTTCCATCATTTATTCACAATAACTTCAAAGCACCACGTGTTCCTGTTTCCTAAACCAGTAAAAGTGTTATTCAAATATTTTTTATCAATTTTTAACAAGGCAAACAACGGTTGACTACGAATGGTTGATGTATGATGCGCAAGTGCCTGCTTCGGATCTAAACACGTCGTTTTGTATTGCTTCAAACAAGTTACGAGGTAATATATTCCGCTACTCGTAATTGCTACGTATCGGAAGTCAAGAGGTCTATTGTGAGATTCTATGGTATTTTTACAAAATAATAACAGATATTGCTCATTTTGCTTTTCACAAATATAGAGTGAAAAAAAATATTTTTCTTCTACTTCCCCTATTATATTATGTAAATTAAATAAATAATTCAGCTTATATAACGTTACCTATATCAGTCAAAACGGTTATTTGCAAACCAAAGTACTACGTTAGACACCTACCTAATAACATCTACTCACGGTAATTTTTTGCTTTTAATCTGTCAAGCCCCGCGACGGACACCGGTGTCCATATATATAGGATTTTTCCATACATCTATATATATATATGTCGGCAGATTCCTTTTTATTAATTTCATTGAGGGTGTCTGATTATATTACGTCGGGTAAGATGAAATAATAATCGTGCGATAAACCAGTCGGTATGTCGAACTCGTAGTGGGAGCGACATTTGGGTGTATAAAAACGAGTGCCGAATCATTTGAAGCAACTAGTACGGTGTAGATCACTACTAAGTGGTAACTATGGTGGTTTTCATATCAGTCAGTGCTTAGTAAAGCGGTTACTATGTTAATTCGGGTTGTTACTAGGTGAGTCGTTTAGAGTTGCGAAGTTAGATTAAGTAATTGCCTCAATATGCAATGTGTTATAATAACCAAAGTTAATAATGAATCCTGATGTGGTATTGTACTCTGTGAACAGTTTATTACGCAATAATTGACTAACGAACAATAAATAGCGAGTTAAAGAGAATTCATTTGTGACTTTTATTATGTGAACCTATGTGTATCGATATCGGCCGTCACTGTCTCCGACATCAGAAGTGGCATGAGCCTGTTCCCGCAAATACGTGAAATGCAATTACTGTTACTATGGAGATATTAATTAACTACCCGCAACTCATGTGAAGAAAAAGAAATTGCACTGAGTAATATCGGAATAAGAACTAGACTACAACGTGAATAAAAGTGACCACGTGTGAAACATAACCATCGCATGTTCGATTGTGACGTCATGTGCATAAGACTTCGAATTAACGAGAATCTGCGTGTGTACCGCGATTGAACTGTTGGTGTTCAAATGTTCCTGTTGGTGTTCAAACGTTCCTGTTGGTACTCGAGCGTTCCTGTTGGTGCTCAAGCGTTCCGGTAGATGTGCTGCCGTACGGTGTGTCATAGTTGGTGTCCCGGACAACGTGACTGCATGGTTGTCTAGTACCGGTTGATGCTACCTGCTACATCGCGTATCATGTGTGGCTGTCTGAGACGACAGATATGATGCTTACTGCAGCGGTAGAGGAAGTTTGGTATCGTATGACCCGTAATCCTTATTTCAGTGTTATGGTTTCTTTTATTATTTTTTTTGTAATCTCTAAAAATATTGCGATATAGTTTACTAGTGATGTACCTAGTTCTTGGACGTAACAATCAATTAGTGAGTGTAAGTAAAGTACCGTAAATAGTGTAAAAAAAAGGATAGCCATTTTCATATGTAATTCGCATAGTGCGTGTTTCTGTTTTGGTTTTTCTTGGTTGCAGGAACAAGAGGTCTGTGTAGTGTGCTCCCAGTGCAGAGCAATGTACTTCAGGCTGTGCGGAGACGCGCGGTCCATGCCGTGCAGATAAGCGCACTCGATTCTGCGCAGATGCGGAAAGGCGCAGAACTGCGCGCTCTTGGTGATGCGGTGCGATGCTAAACTGCGCGCTTCTCGCGCTACTGAACTGAGCGCTCCTGGCGATGCGCACTCTGGTGAGAAGTTTTCATTTTGTTGTGTGTTGAGATTTTTCATGTGATTGTTTGTGGAAATGCCTGAAGGTCAAGTAGTGATTAAAACGCGCAACGGTAGAATAAAGTAGATGCGGCTGTTGATTAAAGTAATAGTCAACACATTGCTTAGTACTCGCGGGAGAGAAGTACGGGAAGCTCGATGTATGCGTATCCTAGTACAGTTTGTGCTCAGAGGAGTCACAAGTACGGGAAGCTCGATGTATGCGTATCTTAGTGCGGATGGTGCTCGAAGGAAGCACACGAATGGGAAACTCGATGTTTGCGTGCCCAAGAGGGGAACGCACGATGGAGGGATATCCCAGAACCCTTGTGCGTAGTAGCATAAGTAGGCACTGGAACGCACGATGGAGGTTGTCCTGGAAAGCTTGGTGCATGGTGGCACAAGTAGGTACTGGAACGTACGATGGAGATGTTCCGGGAGGGTCGTGCATGGAGGTACGATGTCTGAGCGTTTAGTGTATCTAGAATTCGTGTAACCGGTAATAAATCAAGATTTGTGTTGCAGTACCTTCAGCCATTTTTGTAAATTATTCAACTGCGATTTACGTGTGATTTACTATTCAGAGTGTGATGGGTTAATAACGTGACTTAGACCAGATTCTTACATTGTGAGAATAGTGAATACATTACAATCAGCTCACTATGTGTAGCCTGTGTATTGGGAGACTATAGTTTGATTATCTATTGGGTCTAAATCATTGTAGCAAATTTGATATTGATGGTAATCTAGAATAACCAAAATAGTCATTGTAGTAGCATAAGGAGTCTTAATGTAAGGTCAGAATAAGCCGAGCGATGTGATGCTGCTGCGTTTATTTTCTGTTTGCAGGTATTGGAAATCGCTGCTGGTGTTGCCGCGTATGACGTGTCTGTTCCGGTTCGAGGACGGTGTGCAGTGCAGTGGAGCTACTGAGCCGCTTCCAAGGGAAGATTGCTACCGATCGTCAATGACACTGATCTCCATTTAGATAAGAATTGTTTGCATTGTATACAGTTCTAATAACTATTGGACAGCTGTATCCTTGAGAGTTTGTTACCGTCACTACTTCTCTCTTGTAAGGAGGTACTAGGAAGTGATGGCGGAAGGGCGATTTGGGGGTGCTGTCTATTTTGTAAAACGTACGTAAGAGAACGATCACATGTCAGGAGGTCCATGTCACTATACGTGATTTAACTGAATTTTAAAATTAGATTTGTTTCTTAAATCCCTTGCATTCAGGGAGACACATTGCGAGCTTTTCCTTAACGTCTTAACAATGGGAGCGACTGACTGTAGTAACTTGTGCAAATGGTCACAGCGATAACTTTCTTTGCCTATCGATTATGGTCACAAGTATGACTACAGCAATAATTTTAAATTCACGACGGTACTAATTCCTAAGTTATAAAATTTCGGTTGGATTCTTGCACTTTAATTGGAATTTTAAATTGTCATTTAATTACTCGAAGTGTTAAATTTTCATGATTTTATGAAAGGTGCGTTATCGAAAAATGCTTGAAGGTTAAGTTTTGAGATAATCGATTAAATAGAAGCAGAGGCAAGTGGTAGTGACACTTGAGAGTAATTAAGTTTGCATGATGATCTGGAGTGGACCGTACCAGTAGTCGTTTCGTAGCCGTAGTCCGTTGGAAGTCGGTATTTGCTGTGTAAGCAATCCGTGGATGCGCGGTGCGCGGGAGGCTCTGGCGGAGGTCGGGTTTCAAAGGAAGCCATAGAGTCTGGGAGAGACTCGGCGTTCCCATGGGGGTTCGCATATGAGAGTAACTAGAGGTTACTGGCAGAGGTCACATGCAGGGCTTAATTGGTTAGATTATTTGGTTTGAGTTTGGTTAACGAGATGGAACCTTCAACCGTTTTTGTAATTTTCAACTATATTGTTTTGAAGAGTGTTAAGTGTACATGATCGTATTTTGTATCATTCAGAGCAACACACGAGGACGTGTGTCTGGTCAGAATGGCCGTGTCGGCAGATTCCTTTTTATTAATTTCATTGAGGGTGTCTGATTATATTACGTCGGGTAAGATGAAATAATAATCGTGCGATAAACCAGTCGGTATGTCGAACTCGTAGTGGGAGCGACATTTGGGTGTATAAAAACGAGTGCCGAATCATTTGAAGCAACTAGTACGGTGTAGATCACTACTAAGTGGTAACTATGGTGGTTTTCATATCAGTCAGTGCTTAGTAAAGCGGTTACTATGTTAATTCGGGTTGTTACTAGGTGAGTCGTTTAGAGTTGCGAAGTTAGATTAAGTAATTGCCTCAATATGCAATGTGTTATAATAACCAAAGTTAATAATGAATCCTGATGTGGTATTGTACTCTGTGAACAGTTTATTACGCAATAATTGACTAACGAACAATAAATAGCGAGTTAAAGAGAATTCATTTGTGACTTTTATTATGTGAACCTATGTGTATCGATATCGGCCGTCACTGTCTCCGACATATATATATATATATATATAATGACGGATTTACGGTAAATGTTGCTCCAGTGTGAAGTTGGAACAAATGTTGATCCACCTATTTCACGTGTTTGCTCAGCTCCGAGTGTCGCAAACTGATATACTTTGATCCGTGTTTGATGCGCGTGTGACGTCGGTGGATCTGCACTCACAGGTTTTCAACATACTCGTCGACGTTTTGACCAACATTTGTGGATCCATTAACGGTCGAAAAAATGATACTGAATGTGATTACTTTGATCCAGAATATATTTAACTTATATGCTACATTTACTGCGACTATGTTGATCCGGAGCCAAAATTGACGAATAGGTACTGAAACACAAAGCGGCAAAATCTGTTTTACTGTTTTCTCCTGTTTTTGAAGTTATACTTCTTTAAGCGTGCTATGAAAAATTTAAGGGAGTGAAGTTTTACGATGCGCGCGCATGTGTGACACAAAATTTTCTCAAGGGAGAATTATCATAAAGGGCAGATTTAATGTTAGATTTCAAAAAAATGACCACCATTGTGAATTTCTTTGTTTTAAGGCCAACCGACCTCAAAATCGATATCTGGGCACTGCTTTAGGAACAAAGGGCAGATTTAATGTTAGATTTAAAAAAAAATGGCCGCCATTTTGAATTTCTTATTTTTAAGAACAATCGTCTTTAAAATCGATATCTGAGCATGGCCTTAGGTACAAAGGGCAGATCCAATGTTATAATTGAAAAAAGTGGCCGCCATTTTGAATTTCTTTGTTTTAAGGACAATTGACGTCAAAATCGATACTTGGGCATGCCATTGATAGTAAAAGACGGATCTAATAATAGATTTAAGAAAAGAGGTCGCTATTTTGAACTTCTTAACATTGAGATTTCAGTCTCTTATAAGGTAAAGTTTAGTATAATACTAGGTAACACATTTATAATTAAGCGTTTTCTGTTTTGCAAAAATGTTTTATGAGCATTTAACACATTTTCAAGTCTAAAGCGGATGGGTATTAAAACAACTTAGTGTGATAGAAAGGGACGACTTTTCGTGGGAGACAAAAATGAAACGTCCATTCTCATGCAGCAAATTTGTGAGTCCATTTCCACAGAACAATCATCGCGGTCTATCATCCGGTATCGTCATCATCATTATCAGCCGTATGGCGTCCACTGCTAAACATAGGCCTCCCCCAAAGATTTCCAGATGGACCTATCAAAAGCGGCCTGCATCCAGCGCGTTCCTGCAGCCTTTAACAAGTCATCGGTCCATCTTGCACATGGACGGCTGAAGCTACGCTTGCCAGTACGTGGTCTCCACTAGAAAACTTTTTTGTCCCATCTGCCGTCAGTTCTTCGAACTATGTGCCCTGCCCATTGCCACTTCAGCTTGCTTATCCGTTGGGCTATGTCAGTGACTTTCGTTCTTCTACGGATCTCCTCATTTCTGATTCGATCGCGTAGAGGAACACCTAGCAAAGCCCTTTCCATAGCTAGCTGAGTGACCGTGAGCCATCTTAGGCGGCCCATAGTCAGAGGCCACGTCTCAGTGCCGTATGTCATTACTGGTAACACACATTGATTGAAGACTTTTGTCTTCAGGCACTGAGGTATTTTGGACGAGAAGACCTTGCTTAGTTTCCCGAACGCTGCCCATCCGAGCTGGATTCGCCGATTGATCTCTTTCTCAAATTTGGACTTACCGAGTTGGACTACTTGACCTAAATAGACGTACTCGTCTACAACTTCGAGAATTGAGCTCCCAACGATAATCGGGGTTGGCACAACATGAACATTCGACATGATCTCGGTCTTGTCCATGTTCATCCTGAGACCCACCACTTGAGAAACTCGGTTGAGCGTTGTGGTCAGACCCTCCAGCGATTCTGCCAATACACCGATGTCATCGGCAAAACAAAGGTGAGTGATGTATTCGCCATTGATGTTGATGCCGAGTCCTTTCCAGTCCAAGAGCTTGTAAGCATCTTCCAACGCGGCAGTGAACAGTTTCGGAGAGATAACATCTCCGTCTCACGCCTCTGTGTAGTGGAATAGCTTTCGAACTCTGTTCTTGTACTCGGACCTACATGGTTGCGTTGTTATACAAGCACCTCAACACTTCGATGTACCGATGATCAATGTGGCACCGCTGTAGAGACTGCAGCACAGCCCAGGTCTCGATCGAATCTAAGGCTTTCTCATAGTCCATGAACGCTAAGCAAAGTAGCAAGTTATACTCCCCAGTTTTTTGTATAACTTGCCGCAGCGTATGGATGTGGTCTATTGTACTATAATCTTTACGGAATCCGGCTTGTTCGGGAGGCTGGAAGTCATCTAGCCAGCGCTTGAGACGATTCGTGATGACTTTTGAGAAAACCTTTAAAATTGGCTCAAGAAGATTGGTCTGTAATTCTTAAAAAAGGCGTTATCACCGTTTTTTTAAGAACAATACCACCACACTCCTGTTCCATGCCTCGGGCGTTGTACCCTGGAGCAGAACGAAGTTGAATAGCTTTTGAAGGAATGTAAGAGTCCTGTATCACAGAGTAAAAAATACAGTCAAAAAATATAGATAAATTATCTCTTTCACATGGAGTATAAAACAATCTACGACACTTTAGATTTTTTTTTTTTTTAAAAAGGCCACTTCAGCGCATTAGGGACGGCTGCGGGATTCCTCCGACTCACGTCTAAGTTGTCGTCCGCAACCGCCCCTGCGCGTACCGCTGTTGCGGTCCTTTTCCTGTTGCGGGGGCTCAGAAGCCCCCGAAACACCATACCGTTTCCACCTTTTGGTGTCCGAGGCAGCGTGAGACACGCTACCGTCCATCACGGGGGTCACAGAAGTTGGCTAGACTAATGGGTGGGCGGCACCTCCCGCCCACCCGTGACCCCCTGAGGCCCCTATTAGTTGCCTTTTACGACAGGCAGGGGATACCGTGGTGGAATTCTCCAAACGCGCCCAATCCACAGGGCGGGAGACGTCGGTCAGTCGTCCACCCGACGCCTCCTACGTCTCGTCTGGCGGCGGGAGGGATCACCACTGCGCTGGCGATCCCTCTCGGCACTCTCCTTCCGCGAGAGGACCGTCTCGCAGAAGTGGGCCACCGCCTGCCAGGCCTCCCGGCCGCCGACCATGGAAGCGACCACGGCCGGCAGCGAGAGGTCTTCTCCGACGAACGACACTTTAGATAGCATCACTTTTTTTATACTTTGACTAGTTTCGCTCCGCGATGTTAGTCGCGGCTTAAATTCCAGCAGGAATACTTTTCGGAATAAAAGTTAGTCTATGTACTAATTCAGGGTGTCAACTACGGCTATATCAAATTTCATCAAAATTGGTCCAGCCGTTTGAGCGTGAAGACGTAACAAACATGTACACACATTTTCTGACAAACTTTCGCCATTATAATATTATAATATTAGTGTGATCACAAATTGGGCACAGTGACACCGTGTTAGTAACATGTTGATACTATGAATAAAATATAATTAATTGGATGTGTATAAAACGTCGCGGCTGCTCTCAGCCAATCCGATCTGAATCTGACTGTTTGCTGTGCTCTGATTGGCTCATTCAAATCGGATCAACATTTTCGGTAACTATCGCAAGGTGGATTTGTATATCGGATCAACTTCGGCAAACGTTAGCAAGCAGTCCCGTGAGTGTAGATGTTGATCCGGTTGGAGCCACATTAGTTACCACAAATGCATATTGGATCAACAAAAGGCGCCGGATCAACATAGATTTTTGGATCAACAAAGTGCTCGCGTGAAGTCGCGGATGATCAACATTTACCGTCAAGAGATCTCTATATATATATATATATATATATATATATATATATATATATATATATATATATATATATATATATATAATGACCCTTTTACGGTAAATGTTGCTCCAGTGTGAAGTTAGAACAAATGTTGATCCACCTATTTCACGTGTTTGCTCAGCTCCGAGTGTCGCAAACTGATATACTTTGATCCGTGTTTAATACGCGTGTGACGTCGGTGGATCTGCACTTACAGATTTTCAACATACTCGTCGACATTTTGACCAACATTTGTGGATCCATTAACGGTCAAAAAAATGATACTGAATGTGATTACTTTGATCCAGAATATATTTAACTTATATGCGACATTTACTTTGACAAGTTGATCCGGAGCCAAAATTGACGAATAGGTACTGAAACACAAAGCTGCAAAATTCCTGATTCTACTGTTTTTGAAGTTATACTTCTTTAGGCGCGTTATGAAAAAATTATGGGAGTGAAGTTTTACGATGCGCGCGCATGTGTGACAAGATTTTCTCACGGGAGAATTATCATAAACAGCAGATTAAATGTTAGATTTCAAACAAGTGACCACCATTGTGAATTTCTTTGTTTTAAGGCCAACCGACCTCAAAATCGATATATGGGAATGGCTTTAAATACAAAGGGCAGATCCAATTTTAGAAATGAACAAAGTGGCTGCCATTTTGAATTTCTTATTTTTAAGGCCAATCGACCTCGAAATCGATACCTGAGCATGGCCTTAGGTACAAAGGGCAGATCCAATGTTATAATTGAAAAAAGTGGCCGCCATTTTGAATTTCTTTGTTTTAAGGACAATTGACGTCAAAATCGATACTTGGGCATGCCATTGATAGTAAAAGACAAATCTAATATTAGACTTAAGAAAAGAGGTCGCTATTTTGAACTTCTTAACATTGAGATTTCAGTCTCTTATAAGGTTAAGTTTAGTATAATACTAGCTCTCAGAGCAATCGTCGGAGGAGACCTCACGCTGCCGGTCGTGGTCGCTTCCATGGTCGATAGCCGGAGGTCTTGGCGTGCGGTGGCGCACTTCTGTGAGATGGTCCTCTTGCAGCAGGAGAGTGCCGAGAGGGATCGGAGGCGTGGTGATCCGTCCCGCCGCCAAACGAGATGTAGGAGGCGCCGGGTGGACGACTGACCGGCGTCTTCTGCCCTGTGGATTGGGGGCGTTTGGGAAATTCCACCACGGTATCCCCTGCCTCTCGTAAAAGGCGACTAATAGGGGCCACCGGGGGTCGTCCTGTCGGCTGTCCGTCTTTAGTTTTGTGCGTGTTTTTAGCACATTGCTGCGACCCCCGTGATGGGCGGCAGTGTGGCAGGTAGGCCTCATGCTGCCGTTGACGCCGAGGGCGTCCTTCGGTGCGCGGGGGCTTCTGAGCCCCCCCCCCCCCCCCGCAGGAGACGGGCTGTATTAGACGGCACCGCGCAGGGGCGGCTGCGAACGACAGCTCAGACACTCTTAGTCTGGGGAAACCCGCAGCCATCCCTAATGCGCCGAAGAAGGCAACCGCAGAGTTTTAGTCGGTATGCCGAGCGGTGTACATAGGTTAGGGACTCGGCCCGGCGGCTCAACGCTGGGTCGTAAGGTACGGTGAACCCAACATAACCGCTCAGTCGCCCCCCTTAAAGGCTGAGCGGTAGTAATAAGTCACTTTCTCCGCGAAAACAAAGAAAAAAAAGGTAATACATTTATAATTAACCATTTTCTCTCCTGCAAAAATGTTTTATGAGCATTTAACACATTTTCAAGTCTAAAGCGGATGGTAACTATGTTTTAGTTAGTGTGGTTAGAA
This sequence comes from Lapara coniferarum, assembly GCA_949316025.1. Taxonomy (NCBI): domain Eukaryota; kingdom Metazoa; phylum Arthropoda; class Insecta; order Lepidoptera; family Sphingidae; genus Lapara; species Lapara coniferarum. Next base: position 1,435,663 of record OX438922.1, read on the forward strand.
AGGGGCGACTTTTCGTGGGAGACAAAAATGAAACGTCCATTCTCATGCAGCAAATTTGTGAATCTATTTCCACAGAATAATCATCGAGGTCTATCATCCGGTATTATCATCATCATCATCATCAGCCGTATGACGTCCACTGCTGAACATAGGCCTCCTGTGAGGATTTCCAGATGGACCTGTCAAAAGCGGCCTGCATCCAGCGCGTTCCTGCAGCCTTTAACAAGTCATCGGTCCATCTTGCAGATGGACGGCTGAAGCTACGCTTGCCAGTACGTGGTCTCCACTCGAAAACTTTTTTGTCCCATCTGCCGTCAGTTCTTCGAACTATGTTCCCTGCCCATTGCCACTTCAGCTTGCTTATCCGTTGGGCTATGTCAGTGACTTTCGTTCTTCTACGGACCTCCTCATTTCTGATTCGATCGCGTAGAGAAACACCTAGCAAAGCCCTTTCCATAGCTCACTGAGTGACCGTGAGCCGTCTTAGGCGGCCCATAGTCAGAGGCCACGTCTCAGTACCGTATGTCACCATTGGTAACACACATTGATTGAAGACTTTTGTCTTCATGCACTGAGGTATTTTAGACGAGAAGACCTTGCTTAGTTTCCCGAACGCTGCCCATCCGAGCTGGATTCGCCGATTGATCTCTTTCTCAAATTTGGACTTACCGAGTTGGACTACTTGACCTAAATAGACGTACTCGTCTACAACTTCGAGAATTGAGCTCCCAACGATAATCGGGGTTGGCACAACATGAACATTCGACATGATCTTGGTCTTGTCCATGTTCATCCTGAGACCCACCAGTTGAGAAACTCGGTTGAGCATTGTGCTCAGACCCTCCAGCGATTCTGCCAGTACACTGATATCACCGGCAAAACGAAGCTGAGTGATGTATTCGCTATTGATGTTGATGCCGAGTTCTTTCCAGTCCAAGAGCTTGTAAGCATCTTCCAACGCGGCAGTGAACAGTTTTGGAGGGATAACATCTCCCTGTCTCGCCTCTGTGTAGTGGAATAGCCTTCGAACTCTGTTCTTGTACTCGGACCTACATGGTGGCGTTGTTATACAAGCACCTCAACACTTCCATGTACCGATGATCAATGTGGCGCTGCTGTAGAGACTGCAGCACAGGCCAGGTCTCGATAGCATCGAAGGCTTTCTCATAGTCCATGAACGCTAATCAATGTAGCAAGTTATACTCCCCAGTTTTTTGTATAATTTGCCGCAGCGTATGGATGTAGTCTATTGTACTATAACCTTTACGGAATCCGGCTTGTTCGGGAGGCTGGAAGTCACCTAGCCTGCGCTTGAGAAGATTCGTGATGACTCTTGAGAACAGCTTGTACACATGGCTCAAGAGTGAGATGGGCCTGTAATTCTTAAAAAAAAGGCGTTATCACCTTTTTTAAGAACAATACCACCACACTCCTGTTCCATGTCCTCGGGCGTTATACCCTGGATAAGAACGAAGTTGAATAGCTTTTGAAGGAATGTAAGAGTCCTGTATCACAGAGTAAAAAATACAGTCAAAAAATATAGATAAATTATCTCTTTCACATGGAGTATAAAACAATCTACGACACTTTAGATAGCATCACTTTTTTTATACTTTGACTAGTTGCGCTCCGCGGTATTAGTCGCGGCTTAAATTCCAGCAGGAATACTTTTCAGAATAAAAGTTAGTCTATGTACTAATTCAGGGTGTCAACTACGGCTATATCAAATTTCATCAAAATTGGTCCAGCCGTTTGAGCGTGAAGACGTAACAAACATGTACACACATTTTCTGACAAACTTTTGCCATAATAATATTATAATATTAGTGTGATTACAAATTGGGCACAGTGATACCGTATTAGTAACATGTTGATACTATGAATAAAATATAATTAATTGGATGTGTATAAAACGTCGCGGCTGCTCTCAGCCAATCCGATCTGAATCTGACTGTTTGCTGTGCTCTGATTGGCTCATTTAAATCGGATCAACATTTTCCGTAACTATCGCAAGGTGGATTTGTATATCGGATCAACTTCGGCAAACGTTAGTAAGAAGTCCCGTGAGTGTAGATGTTGATCCGGTTGGAGCCACATTAGTTACCAGAAATGCATATTGGATCAACAAAAGGCGCCGGATCAACATAGATTTTTGGATCAACAAAGTGCTCGCGTGAAGTCGCCTCTGATCAACATTTACCGTCAAGCTATCTCTATATATATATATATATATATATATATATATATAAGCGGGGCTTGACTGGTTAATGAATTCCAAAACAAAACAATACACACATCTGCATAGCTACAATAAAATTCAACTATAGATTTTTACACACACTACCATGTTTTAAAATTCGAAAGTCGCTAAGTGTACAGTAAGCCTTAAACATGTATAAGACAGAGAACGTGGAATAAATTCACCCCTTTGTCTATATATCAGTTAAATCGACGTGACCATGTAATAATTGCATCAGTTAGGGAAATAAAGATTTATTCTATTTTGAATGCATGTGGCTATTTGTACTTAAACACTTATATAAAAGTACCTTAGATTACTCACAGATTTTTTCCTGACAAAGAAAGTTATAACTATTTTGAAAATTGTTCCGGGAAAGCAGACATACAAAATTATTATATACATTATAGTCTTGCTAACATACGAATAATTACATGAGTTCAGAAAAAGTTTTCCCTTTTAGATATATCACAAATACTTAAATTCTTTATATGAGTGTAGTGTGTAAAAAAAGTCTTTCATATTTTTTTATATGCCCTACCTATACCTTAATAGCAAGTACCCCAACAAAAAGAAAAACTTAAATTGTAAAACAATCTTTTTAAATTTAAAGATTAAATACTTCATTTAAGAAGTAATGTGAAAAACATTATATTTTATTTCAGAATCTCAAAATATTTATAGCCTAAATTCCATTTATCTGGGATTTACCCTAAATATAATTTTCTGCGAATATACAGGATCATTTTTTATGAATTCGTTACATTTCAAAGGGGATTCAAGTAAATTGCCAGAATTTGTAAGGTTAGTAGAGGCGATAATGACTTCTAAGAAAAAAATGTATTTTGACATCAAATATTTTTGTCAGTAAATTCGTATCTAGTGGTAGTTTATTATTACATAAACATAATTTTATAAGTAGTATAAAATGCAAAGGTTCTTAAGTATACTAAAATAGTGGTATATCGGTTATATCGGTGAGTATGTTAATTTGTGTGTCACGTAAAAAGGCTAAACCACTTTCAATGCATTTCTATTATTTACCCATTTACCAATTGCCCTTCTCTACCACCAGAGAAAATCTAATAACCAGTAACCAAATCCAAAATAACAAACGAATATTTTCAAAACTAAGGACAATCTTAAAACTTCCGCACGTACAAAACACTAATTCTCTATTATTTAAGATCAAAGCTAGACGAGGTGGAAAAAATCAGACGCGAAGATTAAAATCTTTGATCATTGGGTCGCTTCGACTTCTGACCCAGAGTGCGCAATCAACGCTAACGAACGGACGCTCATTAAAGACCTTGGGATAATTAGAGCGTCAATATATCAAATATCAAACTTGTTTTTTGGTGCCTTTGTCTGGGTTTGTGTGCCGAATACTGTGCTAACCCAAAATGTTGACATGTATCGGGTCTCGGAAAATTGATTGGTCAGAAGTACTATGTATTTGAGTTTCAACGTGCAGAATTAAATATAAAAATTAAATTAAAATTTAAATAACCGTCGACACAAAAATCTCTAAAAAGTAGAATAATTATAGTGTCTTTGCCGTTTAAGTACCTAGTAATATTTTGACCCAAGCGTCGTCACGTCGGGGGACCGTTAAAGAAGTATTTTCATCTCCCTGGTCCGGAGTTCGGTGCTGTATTGCCGCAGCATCAGCTCATGTTTATAAATTTTTCCAAAGTACTGTGAGTACACCAAATTTATAATCATTCGGACTTTTTAAGTTGGAAATGAGCTGATAATCTTCAAATGCCTGAACAGATCTTCATAAATTATAACTAAGAACCATCGCAGTCACATCAACTTTTAAACAATAAAAACCGCGTCCAAATCGGTCCATTCGTTTGAGAGCTACGATGCCACAGAATGAACAGACAGACATACAGATACACAGATACACACCCTAAACTTATAACTCCCCTCTTTTTTGTCGGGGGTTAAAATGGACGTTCTCACTTCGACTCGTAGCATGTGTCATGACATTGCGTGCTGTCGCCGATTTTAATCATCATCACAACAACGATAAACAAATATTTATAAACGGATTCCATGAAATTTCGTACAGAGATAGTTTGAGACCCTGGAAAGGACTTGGTTTTTTATTCCAGGAATGTATACGGTGAATTTTCAAAGTGGGCGTGAAGGGTGAAATCTGAAACTATGAGGAATAGCGAAAAATGCTCAAAGAAGTTTCGGGGCCCATTTTGATGAAAACTAAAACTGCATCATTGAATATTTTAAAAGACAATATTCCTAGCCAAGAATCGAACCTGTTGAGTTTGACAAAAAAAGAACACACTGTATCGTTAAACCATTCGATAGTATCGTTAATCAGCCATGCCCACTTCAGAATTTCAACTGTAATAGCGAGTATTATATTCCGGTAAATCTAATTCACGCAGCCGAAGCCGTGAGCAAAGGCTATTTATCCATAAAGGGAAACTTTAATATTCAATCATAATATATAATTTTGTCCAATGTTTGTGTCTGTATGGGTAAATGCATAAAACAATATCATTCAACTGGATTTTTATAAGAAACAGAACCAGAAAGTTTTATTCACTGCAGACATTACTGAGTGATTCAGTCCCAGCATGTAACCAGGCTTTCATTTCAAAAACCAACCGTAACGCGTCAAACATAAACCAGTACAAACAATGGCTTTGAGCAGTCTCCTGTCATACACCAGCTACGTTGGTAGGTAGGTAGTTCGAATGTGTCTGATCAGAGCCATCCGGCAGCGCGCCTCAAAGAACCCGATAAATATTTATCACTCATTAGAGTTCATTGGGGTCGCATCCAGGAATTCATTTGGTGTTGGGCGGGGAGACGAGGCCGACTTTTTTATTAAGGGGTCAACGAGCAAATGGGTAGCTAACATTAACATTATCAATACGAAGGGAATGGTTCATAATATATGAATATTAAGAACTTCAGAATTATTTATGGATACATTGTTTTGTCATTATCAAATTAACGTACCTACATCATATACATAAAACATCATTTTAATGAAAAGTACAACTTTTGTATTTTTTTATTACTTTGAATGACGAGACGAGCATGCTCCTCGCCTAATAGTAAGCGATACGACCGCCAATAAACAGTACCAATGCCGCACATAACTTTGAATTACAAAGTACTGCGTGACACTCCACTGCGCTTGTCATTCTGAGACAAAAGATGTTAAGTCTCATAATGCCTATTAATTGCGGTGGCTACAATGTCTTCAAACCGAATACAGGGCATACATACTGCTGCTTGGTGGTAGAAATAGGCACTGCGGTATTATCAATTCCAACGGTCCCTCGCATACGAGAGGCCTACCACCAGTAAAGGAGGTACAAGAGTGAAAACTGCTTTAGAACACTTGCCTGAGATGGATGGTGTCAATTGCCCCCTTCTCAAAGATCCGTGCCTGGAAATGATCGAAGGCAGACGGGAAATGAGACTGGGACGAACAGACATCTTGAATTATAAAGCCTAATATATTTATTTTTGTCTTCAAATCTGATTAAATCTTATGGTTAATGGAGCGGATATTATTTTTATCAAAATGGTAATGAAGCGGTCGCTTTAAGTTGTGTTCGGAAACGTTTCGAGTGCGGTGAGTTTTCTTTAAATATCTTGTATAAATGAGGATTGTAAAAAATATGTTTGGTTTTTCTTACCATTGTATAAGGATACTGTACAATTTTCTCCTTGGTTTAGCCTATAGGGACTGTCGACCGAGTGGGGTATCTTAGGTTCATCGCCAGGGCGGACAAAATATTCCCTTGGTTTTTCTAACGCGATTTTATGCGCTGTAACTGCCAGTAACTTGTAATAGGATTTCTGGCGTTCATTGCCTTTATTTTATGGCCTTTTAAATAAAAAAAGACGTGTGGCACTCGGAGACTGCCGCGGTAAAGCTATTGCATAGCATTTTTTATCAACTTATGTAATTATAATTATTTATTTATTTTATTTTTTGCTATTGTCCAAATTTCACTCGTGCCCTAACGCCGAAACTCTAAGCAGGCAATTCTAATATTTATACCCTCCTTGAACAGGTATAAAATAATAACTTTTTAAAAATACAAACTTAGAATCACGTCATTCCGCCACGGGGACATTCTCATCAACTGCGTGCGTTTGACATTTCGATACGTTTCACTGACTGGAACAATTTTAAAAAACACGGTAATTTCGACCTTTTATCGTTTAACATTCAGCTAATATCCTCTTACGTATTGTATTCTTACAAGACTGCGAAATTAAATTTACTTATGGAATTTTACACTCTACATGGTTGTGAGTTGAAAATAAAATATCACCGCTGTGCCGGTCGGAGTGAGGGGTGACAAGTTATTTTCGTTACGGAATTTCTGGATTCGGCCTCCATGCTCAAATCCCGCGATAGAAGCTATGCAATAGCTTAAAAAAATAATGCTTTATAATAATACAAATCAACAAAGCGGTATAGAGATAATTTTATAATGGACTGCCTCGGTGGCGTAGTTGTATTATGGTACGACTGCAGTGATGAGGTCTCGGGTTCGATCACCGGGTCAGGCAAAGTGATATTGAGTTTTTCTATTCAGTGTCAGCTCGGAGTCTGGAATTTGTGCCCGATATGGCGATAGGCTCGCCCCCTATCACATCATGTACGGAATAACGGCGAAAAGTGGGCCTCTGCCTACCCCTTCGGGGATAAAAGTCGTGAGTGTATATGTATGTATGTATGTTTATAATTATTTGATACTGTCCCAAATATTCTCAACTTAATTAAAAACTAGTTGAATACAGTAATGAACGTTGAAGCGAAGCAATGAAGTTTGGTAACGAACAGTATCATGTTATGAAATCTATGTAATATTTTTCATGTTAAATATATGATTTGAATACAAAATCACACGGAAAAATATTTTGCTAGCGTAAAATATTTGGATTTTTTATTTATGATTGTCTTAATATTATAAATGCGAAAATTTTTGTAAGTTTGGATGTTTGTTGCAAGTAAATGCAGAAACTACTGAACGGATTTTGATGATTTTACTCAGATGGACTGGATTTCGATTTGCATTAACACTACTACTAGCTACATTTTATCCCAATAATGTGCTGCCATAGGAAATAATAGATGTCTTTAATCATTTTTTTTAAAAGATGGCGCTGGCGTCGTTCTGTATTTAAGCGACATTTGTACTTTACACGCGAGCAAAGCCGCGAGCAACAACAAGTATCTAATGATTTTACAGAAAATTCTACTACTAGTACTACTGGTGCTATTATTTTAAATAATAACATGACAATAATTGTAATATTATGCAAAATTTATAACAATATCATTACCGTGATTCCTATTCCAAACCTCCCCTACTCATTGTTCCGAACTCGGTAACTTCGGTTCGATTTTCAGCTATCCAGATTTTGCGGCTTTACACGACTCGCTCAATATACTAACTTCAGAATCCAATATGCTAATATTCTCAAGTGTTAGCTCTAACAGATTACACGCTACTACTTGCACGAGCCTTCGAACTAAAATGTAATTTTGGTTGAACATTTAACGCTACCTAGTTACTAGTGTAGTAAATGCATTTTATAAGGTCTTCTCGCGCCATAATCGAAGGCGCATGCCGTAATATTTAGCCATAATATTTAAGCGGCGATAGCCTATTTGGGAGTGGAACGAACTGCCGAGACGATTGTTCACAGGTTCAAAGACCAAGGGCACGTATGACTTCTAAAAAGTACTGTGGGTATTATTTGTGAATTATCGCTTGCTTTAACAGTGACGGAAAACATCTTGAGGAGACCTGCATACCTGAGAAGTTTTCATATGAATTTCGAAGGTATGTCGAGCCTGCCAACCCGCAACAGGCCAATGTAGTGGACTAAGGCCTAACTCTCTCAGTAGTAGAGGAGGCCCGTGCTCAGCAGTGGACAGTATTTAATACAGGGTCGTATGGAACATTTTTCCACGTGTCTATTTATAGTGTATAGTTGATAGTGTCCAATATAAATTATAAAATTGTCTTAATTTATTAAAATTTAATACATAAAATTTACCACGTCCGTTTGAAGGACATTCTACACTTAAAAATACGGACCCACAGACTTGACACTGTTTGTTATTCATAATTCTGGTGACTACCGATTGATAACATAATGTTTACCAACAGTCGTCTCGTCATTTGGTTGTGTAAATCATTCTCTTACCTATCCTTTATTGTGGGGTCGGCGCAAAATACTTCTTTACACTAGTTAGATTTTGATTTAGTTTTACAGCCTGCCTGTCGTCAATCCTTCTGGAGCAAACAAAACAATAAAATATCCTTCAAACTAGGGAATCAAAACAAGATCTCTCAGTATAAATAAGGAAATAAACCGAAGACTACCTATACAGAATTGCATAAAAATCTTATATTGTAAACTAAGCACTATAAATTACAAATTTGCATCACGAAAGTAACCATGAGATAACAAAAACGCATCTGAGCACAAATATCGGTTAGACGGAGTTAAACGTGTCGATATTCATGCAGACTCCATTATGCAAATCTTGAGGCGCGAGAGCTTCCAGTCAGCATATTGATTACACGACCTTGAGCTTGAGGAGTTTGGAGATTAAAGTGATGTTTTGAGTGAATATTGTTAAAAATCAATTGGTTCAGTTGCAGTTATAATTCAGGCTACAACTTAGATTAATTATTTTTTTAAGAGGTTTTTAGACGGCAAGCGAGCAACTGGATCTTTTGGTGGCAGGTGAGTCGAATCACACATGGAAATTCTAAATGACTGATCAATGTTACCTCCTTTACGAAAAATAATGAAAATCGAAGAAGGAGATATATTGGGCCTCTTCGTGTACTCTTTAATCCTATAATATACCTATACAATACCACTTTTATGGATAACGGAAGGCTCGAGCCATAAGAAATTAGGAAGTCGTTTATTAAGTACTGAAACATCTCAAGTAGTAGTAAATTCAACATCGAAGAAAAATAGCTACAATTTAAATTACAAACTGCATCCGCACGAGGCGGCCAAAGTTGTTTGCATAAACATGAAAATATATTTATTAATTTGCATGCAGCTTATTTTTCGTAAAAAAGTGCTTTTCTCATGAAGTCGCCAGGAAGGACTTATCACGGTGACACATTACGTCATTTCCGCTGTCTTACGCCCAGGGATGAACTGGAGAAATGGGATACCAGACCCCCATGCTAAAGTGACTTCAATTATTATAATGAATCGTTACGTTTATTGATTAATCTGAGTAGTCTTGCTCGCTTTAATGTCTGTGCTCGCGGCGGCGTCATGTGCCGGGTCGGTCACTTCCGCCAGTGCGTCAATTAAATCGGGACATTAATACACACATTTGAATATAAATTCGATAGCAAATAAACACAATTTCTAGCCTGTGAAACTATGTTATGAAAGAGCCTTCGTTCTGCTTGCTCAATTTTAACACAGCCAAATGGATAATATAATAATAATAATAATCTAATGTAGTCTATAAATAATAATGTAGACGAAATGAATGAGAAATATATCTGATTACCATCGTAACGTAACAACACTGCTGGAAAATTTTGATGTAGACGACCTTCAAACAGGAGAACTGATTGAGAAGTTTGAACGCCTCAAGAAATTTCACTAATGGTACTCAAACATCAACTTTACCTTAACACAGATTTACTTAGACGGCGGTACGACCCGGTCGAGTAATTTAAGGCGGAGACATACACACATACCTGTCAAGTGGAACAGGAGCGAGCTAGTTAAAGACATGTAGATGTAACTGGCGCATTTGCAAGATACTTGCGTGCAATTTGCGTCCTTGCATACCTGTATTTGCAAGAAGAGATGGGCCTTTAAATGAATGGTACATAGTAAAGCAATGTTATTATATTATGTAAGCAGATAAAAAAGGTTAAAATAACTACTAAATATAATAAATATCTCTTGCCACATGCATTTTAGTGAATATCCATGACAGTAGGTGGAACGTGCAGGGAGGATTTATGCAAGTATGCTTGCTACAATCAAAAATGAAATGTTATGCAATCTACTTGCTTGTCAGATACAGGCATGCTACCTAGTTGTGTTAGTATTCACATGACAGTAGCTAGCATGTACAATGAGTTGTTACACTAGCTATATTTTGCTAATAAGTATATTGTTTGATTTTTTTTATTTCATTGTATGTCAGTGGTGTAAAATAAAGTGTCATCTGCTCTGCCAGCTGCAGGCATGTATATCTCCACCTTTATACAAACTCCACTACTTGCAAAAGACATGCCAAAATTATGTTAAACATTTAATACTACACCCGGCACTAGGTATAAATATTTATAAAGTAATCCCAGAACCTCAGCGTATCTGAAATGTCTAGAAAATTCTGCGGAAAATATGACTTAATATATTTTATTCGAGGCACGTACTCGGTAAGAGTTTGTCTAAATTGGATAATCAGTTACTCCGTGGCCGACCAGAAATGTTCAGCTTAACGTTATTTTAGTGTGATTTGAACAAGGTTTTTAAAGACTGTGGGTGAATGGATTCTTTTGACCGCTATCAGACCTAAACTATAATGCATTAAGGTATATATGTACATAAATGGTATTAAGTGCAATAATATACACGTAACTTCCAAAAGTCAGAGGTGTGTGCCGGCGTGTCTCGGCAGACTGTTCTATTCCTAACAAGGCTACCTTCCACTCTGAGTTATGGTTGCAAATTAAAAATATAAACCATGAATATTATTTACATTAACTATTTAGGTTCTGTTTATATTCAAAGGCTATTGCACTGGTTACAAGCGTTCAAAAAAAGTTATTTACAATACATTGTTGACAACTTCGTTTAAGTAGAAATACTTCTATCCCTCTTCTCGCCAAATCACGTCCAACCATACATTCTCGTATCCAAACAAAACATGCATTGCAAATTGTACACTTTGTAGCTAATATTGCTACGTAAACGTAGCTACGGCGCCGTAGCAATCAATATGCGCTACGTTCCTAGCAATTTCGTAGCTGTTTCGTAGACGCTACACGGCGTAGTAATTTCGCTTTAGCGAATGCATTCTATGTGTAAAGTAAAAAGATAAATCGGGCAGGAAAGTTTACCCACACTAGTTTAGTAAGAAAAGTGTTTCGCCACGGAAGCGATCATAAAAATACACTGCGGGGAAAGGATATTTCAGTATAAACATTTTTTTTATGAAAATTGGATTGCAGGAATTTGGATTTTGTATAAGACTGCAACTTTTTTTATAAAAAAAAAGATAACAAGGAGCGGTGATCATAAGTTTGGTTTTAAAAATGATAAAAAATACCATCTCATACTAAACTTCTAAACATGCGTTAATCACTTTATAACTCAGATTCAATACAACATCTAAAAAATCAGATAGATCGTCCGTAACCAGATTATTCCACCTAGCAAACAAAGCTGCACTTAAATCCAATTATTTTAAAGTAAAAAATCGAGAGTCCATCTGAAAACGAGCAAAGCAATGTCGGGATTCGGGCATCAGGGAGCTAAAAAAAAGAAAATGGTAGAAACAAAATAAAACGTATTGACATAGTCCCGTTCAATTTTCGTGATTCCAACACCGGGGTGAAATCGTGAATAAAAAACTCGCAGAACAAGACCCGGGCACATTGTCCAGTTTTGAACTATATAATATTACGCATACTCACGCCTTTAATCCCCGAAGAAGTATTAATTGCGCCTCTGCCTACCCTTTTGTAGATACATGGGTTGAGTGTGTGTGTGTGTGTGTGTGTGTGTGTGTGTGTGTGTGTCCGTGCGTGTGTGTGTATTTGTGTTTGTGTGTGTATAAACTAAATGCTTATTAATATACAACTCAGCATTAAAATCTGTGAGTAAACAATAAATCGCCCCTTTTTTCGCCACCCTTGGGTTGATTGTTTTTTTCATGTGTATGAGACCAACTTCGAGGTATAACTCTATTCAATAAAATAAAGAATTATTTAAAATCGGGCTACTCTCTAAAAAGTTATGCACTGTCGTACAAAAAAAATATATACCTTGAATTGAGAACCTTTCTCCGTTTTTTTCGTCGGTTAAAAAACCAAACGGAGATTTGAATTTAAAATTCGACGTGTTTTCAATTCCCTGAATAAACAAAGGACGGGAGGCAGTTGTCACTGCTTTGGTAACTGGTGCGATGGTAGTATATAAATGGAATCAAACCTCGACTATAGGGTTGTTATATTCGATATTTCAGAATACGTTTTTTATTCTGTTTAACGGTTTTAAAATCTTGTTTACTTTGATGAGTAGGAGTGCCATGATCAGAAATAAATACGGAGACGGATAAAACATCTTTAATAATATTCCAATTCATACCAAAACACACACACATCTTTTATCCCTAAAGGATTAAGCAGAGGCGCAACTAATGCACCCACTTTTTGCCGTGCGAATTTCATCCCGAATAGAAAAATCCAATATCACTTTGCCTGACTCGAGGATCGAACCCGAGACCTCTCAGCATTGCAGTTGTACAGTAATACAACTATGCCACCGAGGCAGTCCATACCAGAATAATGAATATGTTTAATACGAGGACTTTCGAGAGTCAATCCACGTTTCTTATACAGTCTAGTATACCTCAAAACGATCCACAGCCCCGAAACGAATATTAAACTAAATGGCCATTGGTTAGTTTCTTTTGATTCTTTATTCCGACCACGTTTTTATCTCGTTACACCAGGTACAATAGGGTCGAATGGGGGTGAGCAATCAATCATACATGCTGCCCGGGGTGAGTCCACCCCCAATTTGTATTGATGTATGTACATCGGTTAAGAATGACCTCATGTTTGCGGGTAATTTTGGCTACATTTTAGGTTGTTACGTGTATGTTTTAGGTAATGCCGAGTATGTGAACAGATGTAATAATAGATAGTGTTAATATTGTTTAACGGCAGATGTTGTGTTTATCATTGGACGAGTGACTTGCTCGTTTCGTCTGTAGATAACAATATTTGCTGCATGATATTTTCATACTGACTGACTGATACATTGTTAGTGTGAGGATAAGTTTAGTTAGTAACTATAATTCCAGTACAGAATGCTCGATATGAAATAATTAATTAGTATTAGTAGTAATTAGTATCTCGCACTTCAGTAACTGACGTTTGTTTTAATTAATCACTAATGTAACCTAAGATCTTAAGGTAGCAACAAGATACAAGGATGTTGCAAATGTTACTTACAGAATCCAGTAAACCTAATTACTTGCTAATAGGGTAGTTATGGCTGGTGACACTCGATGACCTCAGTCTGATATTACTGTTATTTCACAGCTACCCCTTGCACCTCATTTCGAAGCTTTATAACTTACTAGCAGCCCGCCCTGGCTTCGCACAGGTAGCAAAGCACAATATTATAAACCTACATTTATTTTTCTGTCGTACAAAATATTTATGAATTATACGCATAAGCCTTCCTCTTGAATCACAGCGTCCATTGGTGAAAAAAGTATGAAAATCCGTTAGGTACTGTTTGAGTTTATCGCGTTCAAAAGACAAATAGATGCGATAGGGTACTTTGTTTATAATAAGTAGTGATGTAAGGACATATCTTTAAAAATAAAAAGATAAAAAAACCGCGAGAAAATAAATCCAGGACAAAATTCCCGGTTTATATTTTTCCTGGATAAGCAGTAGCCTAAAATTAAATCTATTCTAATATTATAAAGCTGAAGAGTTTGTTTGTTTGTTTGAACGCGCCAATCTCAGGAACTACTGAACCGATTTTAAAAATTCTTTCACTAATAGGAAGCTACTTTACTCCTGAGTGCTATAGGCTTTTTATCCCGGGAAAATATTTTTATCCCGGAAAAACTTTCACGCGGGCGGAGCCGCAAGCAGAAGTCTAGTATTAAAATATAATTGCCACAGTAGCCTATATCAATCCCTGGGTCTCAAACTATATCCATGCTTAGGTTTTTGTTTGCGGTTCCACCCGCTAGAAAATACCTATTTTCCGGGATAAAAGTCCGATTTTTTTCCCGGGATAAGAATTAACTTAGGTCCTTCTCATGGCCTTAAACTATTTTCCTACCAAGTTATATCGCATTCGGTTCAGTGGTTTGGCTGTGACGGCTCGACTCACGAGAAAAAAAAAATCCGGGACAAAATTTCCGGCTAGTGTTTTTCCGGAATAATAGTAGCATATGGGTTCTTATGGATCTCGAACTATCTCTATACTTGTTTTCTTGCGGTTCCACTCGCAGAAAACGATTTTCCGGGATAAAAATCCCGGTTTATATTTTTCGGGGATAAAGAGTATCCTAGGTTCTTCCCAGTCTTAAACTGTCTCCCTACCAAATTACATTGAAATCGGCTCAATGGTTGATGACTCGCGAGAAAAAAAATCCGGGATAAAAGCCTCTATTTATATTTTCCCGGTATAAAAAGTAGCCCGCGTCACTTGCTGATAATGTAGTTTTATATTCGTGAAATATTTTTTAGAATACGTCAAGTAGTTTTGGAGCCTATTTAATACAAACAAACAAATCTTTCCTTTTTATAATAGATTTTGCCCGCAGCTCCGTCCGCGTTAAAAAGTTTTTCCGGAATAAAATTTAGCTTATGTGTTAATCCAGGACATGATCTGCCCGTGTGCTGAATGACATCAAAATCTGTTCAGAAGTTATTGCGTGAAATAGTAACAAACATCCATACAGCCATACGTCCAGACATCCATACATACTTACAAACTTTCGCGTTTATAATATTAGTAGGATAGTAGGATTGCGTAGATTTTGAAAATTCTTTTGCAGTACAGGACGACATACAATTTTGATAACTGTCAGCTACCCTATTAATAACAGTTATCGTAGTAATAGTCAGACAAGTTACTCACATTTCGTAACCAAGCCTTAAGTTATTAAAGATGTCTAATTTATTAGTTTAAAAGAACTCCCTTTACCGATTTTCGAACTTTGCTCTTGAAAGTAAACTTATAAGAATGGCTAAGGCGAAAATAATGTTACCCGAAAAACCCAAAAAAAACTCCAGGAAATGAATACTAATGGTTCGGGAAGTTAAAACAGAGTGAGGAGACAGGCCGCACTCGTAAAGTTCACCGACCAGTTACAAACATCACGTGCGTCGTCTCATGTTCAAAGGATTTCAAACTTTGCCACTACATACCGAGAGACTAAAATTATAATACAGATTATTCAATAAGACCGTGGATGATAGCCTAGTTGGGAATGGAACGGTCTGCCGAGGCAATGTCCAGAGGTTCAAAACCCAAGGCACACACCTCCGACTTCGAAGTCACGTGTGTATTGTTTATCAATCATCGTTCGCTTTAACGGTGAAGGAAAACATCGTGAGGAAACCTGTATATCTAAGAAGCTCTTTATAAGAATTTCAAAGGTATGTGAAGTCTACCAAGCTGCACTAGGCCAGCGTGGTAGACTAAGGCCTAAACCCTCCTAGCAGTAGAGGAGACCCGTGCCCAGCAGTGGGACAGTATTTAATACAGGGCTGGTACTATTATTTATTATAATCATTAATACAGCTGCCAATACTAAATAAATATAATCAGTATCACTGAATCATTAATAGAACTCGAAGTTCAATGATTACTAATGACTGCCTCGGTGGCGTAGTTGTATTATGGTACGCCTGCAATGCTGGGGTCTCGCGTTCGATTCCCGGGTCGGGCAAAGTGATATTGAGTTTTTCTATTCAGTATCAGCTCGGAGTCTGGAATTTGTGCCCGATATGGCGATAGGTTCGCCCCCTATCACATCATGGGACGGAATAACGGCGAAAAGTAGGTGCACTACTTCCGCCTCTGTCTACCCCTTCGGGGATAACAGGCGTGAGTGTATATGTATATGTATGTCAGGTCAATGATTATAATTAGTAAATATAAGCATCCTGGAATATATAAATACAATTTATATAATGTGTTTTCTGTCCAGAAAATGGTACATAGAACCTCAAAATGTACTTTTTATTATCACACCAAATGTTAAAAAGGTGACTTTGTAATTATTCACATACTCGTAACCTAAAGTCTCACTCTACGTTGTACAGACGTTTCCGATTTAATTACAGCAATTTTCTCTTGTCTGTAAAAAGCGCACATGTAGCAATTCAGTATGCAAATGAATGTGAATTATGCACGGCCTACGAGAGGGCCAGGAAGAGGGGGTATTATCGATCGATTTCGAAGATATATTAATCCCCTGTGACTTTATGTTTATATATAAGGTTTGTGAATGACATTTGTAGCTGATTTTCTTGCATTCTGGAGTCTAAAGTTGGCTAGTTGATGGTAGATTGATAGTGACCAAAAGCATGCCTGTATTAAGATGTTTAAAGATCGTGGGACGGTAAAGGGATATATGGGATATATTTATTATGATTCTCCTTAGATTAAGTAAAACACACACACACACACACACACACACACACACACACACACACACATACGCACACATACATGGATACCGTGCATACGCCTTATATCCCGAAGAAGTAACACAGACGCAATTAATGGGCATATATTTCGTAGTGTGTATTCCGTCTTATGATGTGGTAATGCAAATCGCGATATGGGGTACAAATTCCAGATACCTACTTAGTACTGAGCAGAAAACCGCAATATAACTTTACCTGATCTGTGATTCAAACCTGAGACCTCAGCGCGGCTGTCCTTCTGCACATGCAATACGCCACCGAGGCAGTCAAATAGATTACAATAAAAAAAAACAATTGTTATTTTATTGCAATGCAATTGAAAATATTTTTTAAAGTGAAGTGAATTGTGGTTTGGCCTCATTGAACGGATTGATGAAACGAGAGTAATGAAAGAAATTTATGTCGCAGAAGTGAGGGGTATTGGTGGACGGGGAAGTCCTAGACGTACCTTCATGGACCAAATTGGCGACCTCTTAAGCTAGGGTCAAAACTCAAATAAGGAGTTCTCGTAACCGACGAGCATGTATGAAGAGACTATTTATTGACTGTGGAAGAAGCGAAAGAGGTATGCTTGGATCGTAGCACTTGGCGCTAAATAGTCTCTGCCTACCCCAATGGGAGAAAGGCGTTAGTTTATGTATGTATGTTTTAAAGTGAACTAAAGTTAAATTCATAATAAAAATACGTAGAGCCTTTTTCATTTAAAAATATTTAAAATATATGAGACTTTTTGCCTTGGCTTTAAATTAATAATAATAAATAATACCAGAGAGCGGCGATAGCCTAGTTGGGAGTGGAACGGACTGCCGTTTCAATGTCCGCAGGTTCGAAACCCAAGGGCACACACCTCTGACTTTTCTAAAAAAAAATTTTTTTTTTTTATTTATTTATTAATATTCGGGGAACAAACAGAACAATATTTCCTTAAACTAGATTGACATTAAAATATATTATAATCCAGCAAAGTTCCCACAGTAAAGTAGCACATCTTGAGCCAAAAGAGTGAACAAACGCGGTTATTAAAACATTAATAAAAAAAAAAGAGAAGAAAAGAACGAAATTAATCAATAATATTACATCGTTAAGAAATGTCATGCCAGAGAGTGTTCAGATTAAGAGCCAGATTTCAATAATGCTATAATTGATTTCTTAAAGTTATTACAAGAAACTAGGAATAAGTCAATATCACAGAATTTGTTGTTGTAGTTTTCACTTACTCTACGGACAAAAGCATTATCTCCATAATTTGTTCGTGTAAATGAACGATGGAAAAGGGTGTTGTTACGGGAGCTAACGCGTGGACAACTAAATAATATATTTCTTAGTAAGTAAGGAGAGTCAATGTAATAATTAATTATTTTAAATAAAAACAGTTGGTCTCTCATAAGCCTGCGATCTGCAAGAGAGATTAAATTTAATGAGTCGGATGGAGTAAGATCAAAGCGATAATTGAGGTGTTTACTAAATATATTTTGAATCCGTTCTATTTGATTGATATAACATTTATATTGCGGATT
The DNA here is from genome assembly GCA_949316025.1 of Lapara coniferarum. Taxonomy (NCBI): domain Eukaryota; kingdom Metazoa; phylum Arthropoda; class Insecta; order Lepidoptera; family Sphingidae; genus Lapara; species Lapara coniferarum. The sequence continues at coordinate 1,453,905 of OX438922.1, forward strand.
CCAAACGGTGGAAGCGTATTCTAAAATAGAGCGGACAAAACTATTATACAAAAGTAAAAGTGTGGCTAGTTTTTTAAAATCTCTACTTACTCGAAGAACAAAGCCAAGCATGCCGTAAGCCTTGTTGACGATTACATCAATATGATGATCAAAAATTAGTTTAGAATCCATATAAACACCCAAATCTCTCACAACTGAAACACGTTTTAGTGGCCTATTATTTATAATATAATTATAATGTACATTATTATGTTTACGGGAGAAGGTTATAACATTGCATTTATCAATATTAAGAAATAATTGATTCCTTTGACAATATGTAGATAAATTGTCTAAGTCTTCCTGCAACAAAATGCTATCCACGGTGGTATTTATGGGCTTATAAATTTTCATATCGTCCGCATAAAGAATAAAAGATGAATGTTTTAATACTGCTGATACGTCGTTTATAAAGATGTTAAATAATAGAGGCCCCAGATGGGATCCTTGTGGAACTCCAGATGGAACAGGTGTGAATGTGGAACAGAAACCCTTAACAGTAACGGCCTGACTACGGCCCCTTAAATAGGAATCTAGCCAGCGCAACATATCACCATGAATGCCAAAACTGAGTAATTTTGACACTAATAAGTCGTGATTAATTCGGTCAAATGCTTTAGAGTAATCTGTATAAATTACATCAACTTGGCATCGATATTCAAAAGCTTTGATAATAAAGTCAACAAACTCACAAAGGTTAGTTTCTGTTGATTTTTTGCTAAGGAAACCATGCTGTTGGTCTATAATGTGAGGTCTTATCAAGGGAAAAATATGGTCGTAAACAATTTTTCAAACAATTTAGGAATAGCACTTAATTTAGAAATAGGCCTATTATTGGTAATGTTATGCTTATCCCCACCCTTGAGAACAGGAACAACGTACGATTTCTTCCAGATTTCAGGCATAGTTGAGGATCTCAAAGAAAGATTAAAGAGATAACATGAAATATAACTGAGCTCTACGTAATATTTCCTAAGAAATATTGGAGGAATAGAATCCGGTCCAACACCCTTGGTAACATCAAGTGACTTTAGATATTTAGTAACGATATCCTGGGATATTGACAAAGAGCCGATATCAGCACACGTGTTATTAAGATTTAAAATTAAATCTGAGTTATTATCACTATTTGATACACTACAATATGAGGAATTAAAATTACTATTAAATAGATTACAAATCACTCTGCCATCTGATGAAGATGTCTCATTTAAAAATAGACGATCCGGTAAGTCACCACTTTTTTTCTTAGACTTAATGAAGGCCCAAAACTGCTTACTACAATTTAAAATGTTATTTTCACAATGCTCAATATAAAAATCGTAGCAAGAAGTCTCAAGGGATTTTTGTCTATCACGTAGAGTTGAAAAGCAGCAGTAGTCTGCGTGGCGCTTATAACGCTTCCATTTTCTATGGTATTTGAGTTTCTCCCTAACAACCTTAATTAATGCAGAAGAATATCAGACCGGATAGTTACAATGGTTGTGGACGACCCTTGAAGGAACATGTTCATTAATTATATTTTCAAGGATACTATAAAAAGTAGCAACAGCCGAATCAATATTCATACCAGAAAGACACTTATCCCAATCAATCTTACCAAGTGAATCTTTAATAATGTCAAGATCACATTTCGTAAATAATCTAACCAGGCGCGGTGGTGAGCGAAGTGATTTTGAACATATATCAAGTATAATAATGTCTAAGGATGGGTGATGTCCATCTTCACTCACCAAGGGCAATGTAGATCGGGACACTCTGCAGTCACAGTTACTTATGACTAGGTCTAAGCATCTATCGTTGACATTACTTATTTGATTGAACTGTTTAAAAGAATTAAACATAAGGAAATTCGATAATGCTGTTACCAGAGAGTCGTTAGTATTATCGGTTAGTAAATTAACAGACTGTTTGTCCGTATCATAGAACCAGGAAGAATTTTTTATGTTAAAGTCCCCCACTATAAAGAAATTGTCATTAGGATTAAGCACAACGCATTCAGATATCAATTCAAAAAAGCTAAGCAAATCAATAATTTGTGAAGAACATTGTGGGGCTTCTGAGCCCCCGCAACAGGAAAAGGACCGCAACAGCGGTACGTGCAGGGGCGGTTGCGGACGACAACTTAGACGTGAGTCGGAGGAAGCCCGCAACCGTCCCTAATGCGCCGAAGATGGCCTTTTAAAAAAAAAAAAATTGTGGAAAATAAGCACAATAAATATGACAACGCTGAGTTGTATTACCTTTTTTCACAGATATACTTAAAGAAATAATATCCGCAGAGTGTACAAAATTCGAGGATGTAGTTGTTACATTCGTTACTAATAATTCCTTCCTTACAGCTATTAAAACCCCACCACCCCTAGAGTCGCTTCTAGATCCATAGTCTCGATCGCAACGGTACACAGCAAAAAATTCATTAAAAAGTTCTGAATCATATATACTAGGAAGCAACCAAGTTTCGCTAATACAAATAATGTCGTGGTCACTACGTAGCACATTTCTATAAAATACATTACTCTTACAACGCAAACCACGTACATTTTGGTAAAATATTTTTAAATTAAACATTAAAATTTAACGAAAGCCTATAATACATAAAAAGTGCTCTTTTTAAATGTGTTAAGATAATAGACCATCTCCAAATCACGAATAAAAAAATTTCATTGAACAAATCTCTGGCATTAAAATTATATAGACAAAACAGAAAAAATGATAACAATACGTATGTTAAAATCCTCCAGCAGAATGTTATGTAAAACAATAAGCAGTTAAACCGAAGCATCCTAACAAAGTAACTAAGCTGAGATAAATTTACACCTATTTTATTATTTTTAAATCCTCTTCACATCCTATGTGGAGCACAGGACTTGTATCCGTTTTACGCAACATAATACTGCAGTTACGGACCCAAACATATTTATATAGCTTCTCTTTGGCCAGTTTTTTGGTATTCTGCAAAAGTAGCTTATTTTTCTTCGTTAGGTGCTCATTGAAATATATCCTTGACATATCCTGTGAGAAACCAATGTCAGAGGCACGAAGTTCTTTTATAGCACGAAGTTTTGCCAAAAAATCATCTTTCCTATATCTTGACAAGAATCGTACAATTATTGGCTTAGGTTTTTTTATTGCTTTATCAAAAGGTGCCACTCTAGAAATAAAGTCTATGTCAACTTCTGGATTTATCTCACACTTGGCCATCAGAGAAATTTTGGAGAGTACTTCCAAAAGATTCTCATTTTTCTTTTCTGGCACGCCAACAATTTCTATGTTTGATCTTCTAGCCCACTGATCTCTAACATCAAACTCCTTTTTCAACTGCGATAAACTGGAATCCATACTGCCAAGACATTTTTTAAATTCAGGAATTACATCTACTTGAGACTTAAGATTTTCTACCTTTTTGGTTATTTCATCATATTTGTCACTGAAATATTGCACACTATCTCGAAGAGTTGAAATCTCAGTCTTTAGATCTACAATTGTTTCTCTAAAACTCTCGACTGCCTTGCGGACTTCTTCACGAATAATATTCCGAAGTTGATCAACTGGAACAAGCAAATCGGCGACGGGATCGCTTACACCTTCCTTTGACCTGGAGCGAGCGACATTAGGTAAATCAGAACTCAAAGCTCGAGTGGCAATGCTGGTGGTATTAGTAGGCGAATTGATCTTACAGTTCGAGCAAAGCCATGATTTAAAATCAGTCACCGGTGTGCCGTCCTTTTTCAGAGACGAAATACACGTGGTATGAAAATTCAATTTACATGAGGTGCATTTCAAAAGCAATTTTTTGCTGTCTCTAACGCTATAAGGCTTCTTACAGCAAGCGTATTCCATTTTACAACGGTTTAGCCAAAACCAATCTTCAAATATGTCAACGGTAAGAACCGAGAAATAGCTCAGTTGTCTTTACAACTGTAGTCAACACAAGTATTGTGCTTTCACAATACTCACAATCGACGCGACAGTGGTCGGCGTTTCGAAACCCAACCACACAGAGACAGCTCCTCTTCAATTTTTAAATTTGTAATTTTAATTTAATAATTCCAAATTCACGTGAGGGGTCCAAAGCAAAGCAAGCAGGGAGAGGGGGGTGGCGCAAGGGGCGTCACACACCAACAGACCCGGATCCTCTATCTCTGTCAGACCACCCACAAGGCGGAGACCTCCGTAAACAACGCTCAAGAAGAACAAGGAGCCACCGATGATCCTATGCCAGCCAATCAAATCACAAGAAACAACGAAAATCCACAATAGCAGTCACTAAAATCAAAGTAGAGACGTCCACTCGGTTCGGCGTACGCGCACAGACTGTGTATTCTTTGTGAATTATCGCTCTTTTTAACGGTGAAGGAAAACATCGTGAGGAAACCTGCATACCTGAGAAGTTCTCTGAATTTCGAAGGTATGTGAAGTCTGCCAACCCGCACTAGGCCAGCGTGGTGGACTAAGGCCTGAACCCTCTCAGCTGTAGAGGAGGCCCGTGCTCAGCAGTGGGCAGTATTAGAGGCCTGATATGGTATGGTATGGTATGGTATGGTAAATAATACCAGACCTGTATTATATACTGTCCCACTGCTGGACACAGGCCTCCTTTACTGCTGAAAGGGTACTAGGCTTTAGTACACCACGCTGGCCTAGTGCAGGTTGGTAGATTTTACATATCTTCGAAATTCTTATAAATATCTTCTTAGATATGCAGGTTTACTCACCATGTTTTCCTTCACCGTCAAATTCGGGGATCGGGGAAAACCATTCGGGGATGTGAACAACAAATTATACGAAAATTCGTTTGTTTATATTTACCGACATTTTTTTATTGCATTGAATGACGAGACGAGCATGCTGTTCGCCTGATGGTAAGCGATACGACCACCCACAAACAGTAGCAACACCATTCAGATTAGTAATAATAAAGTAGTTTGTCGCGAGAATATTATTATGCATAACTGGCCAGAGGCCTTAAAAAAATAAATTTCCTATTTTTTTTTAAAACACACTCACTCACGCCTTTTATACTTAAAGGGGTAGACAGAGGTGCAACTACTCGTATTCCTCTCATGATGTGATAGTGGCAAGCCTATCGCCATATCGCGCACAAAGATTCAGGATGACAGTGGGTGTTGGATACTCGAGGTCTTACCATCAAAAACACAATAACAAGCTGTCACTCCACATTCAGTTTTCATTGAGACTACGGTGGTTCTACCCCGGCCAATGGACTCATTCATGCTATAGAAAAATACTTAAATATTACTTGCTTTTGAAATTCGCTCACCTTTGCTTTAAAACTATGAAAAATAAGTCTTAACTATTACACATCGACTTATAAGGAACCCGCGAGAAATAAATTCAATATAACTTCAAATTTCTTCGAAGTTTTAGTTTGCAACTCAACTAGAGCTGGCCGCCTTCTTGGCTTTTGGCTATGCTTTGACTGCGGTATTCATTTATCTATGCTATAATATTGATAGGGCAATATTTTTCGTTGGAATTTACTGATTGCAATTGAAAATTTCGTGGCCTCTTGTTTTTTTTTAATAATATTCTGTGTTCATATCAAAACCAAACGTCGTGTATGATTTAACCTTAGCTTAGAAGAAAATGCACTTCTTTATATTTGTAGATCTCAGTTATATAATATATGGCGTTTTAAGTCTTTCATCTGTTTAAAATATGACGACACATATGTCGTTACCTGATAAAAGGACTGCCGTTAACCAGCAGCTCGACGCTGCAAAGTACTGTATGGTAATGCACAATGCATCTCACCCTGACATGCAATATTTAAAGTCTTATAATGTTCTTTATTTTCTTTAGTTTGTATCTTTGAAACTACTCACGCAGTCGGAAAGACCTCAGTTAATATCGATTTCCAATTCGCCGCACAAAATAAGAGTTTTAACGACACCAAGTGACGTATTTATCAAGAGGCCTCCAGCCCGACTCCCTGGGGATAGGCACGGAACAATCGAATTAATTCCGAACTAATCCAGTTTAGTCTTGGTTTGTCGTCTAATTCAGTACAATGAGAGCGTTGAGGGCACTTGCTTTGAGTACATAAACTCGTATTGGATTGCCCGGTTCAATCCATACACTGCTAAGACGCCTTCGATTTGAAATGTAAGCAATGATTTCCACAAAACTTTCTGAGGTGGGATAATGGTTTATTGGATAGTAAATGTCGGGATCTAGGTCCAAATGTCTTGGGCTAAGCTAGATCCTATGACTTTTTAATTGACAAACGAGGGTCTAGTGTTACATTTGTAAAGAATAATATTCTGCTTTCTAACAGAAACATATGGTGTTATGTTGCGGTGCGTCATCTGCATTCAGGGTGCCCTCACCTCCACTCGAGTGTTGGCAAATCACCAATATGAATAAAACCTACATTTTGTGGCTACCCATAGGCAATTTTGATAGTTGTCAGATATATCATATAAATAAAAATTAATGCAGCCACAAAAGTCAAATTTGTAATTTTTTGATCAACATACTAATAAATCAGACGTACACAGTTATTTGCGGAAAACGCTCATTGTATCACCACCCTAACGGCAATTGGTTCTATCTTGCAGATGGTTTATGATGTTGGAGTTGATTTGTGGAGTTCCTGCGATTTTGTTTCAAACACAACTCCGTGTGAATTGATGTTTTATTTCATTACCAAGTCCGTGTGTAACTTGGGTTTCTATGAAGCTTGGAAATATTAAAGCAAGAAGAGGTTTTTTTAATATTATTCGGAACCTATACTAAGATACAAAGGACATTTCCGCTTTTTGTGTGGGCGCTGTTTTTTTTATTTCTAACAAAATGTAATTAGCCTTATACTTTACGGATATGAAATTGGCGGAGTTGTGGATCTTGGATCCATTCTGGGAGTATTTTTAGACCCTCCATTTATAAGATTTTTTTTATTGATTAACAGGTTAACACATAACATAACATAATATTTGCTCATCGAAGAAGGCGGAATTCAAATCTATTAAATTAAAGGGTGAGCGAACGTTCTATAAAATAATATATCAATTTTAATATACAAATAGTTATAAAAAAAATACATTCTATCGATTTTTTTTACTCAGAGCCTTTATTTACGATCGAATAAATCTAGCCTTTATTTACGTCGTGTATCTATAATACCTAAAATAACACAAATCCTGAAATAGGATATATTTACTTATATTTGTAAAAAGTTCATTTGTAGTTTGTAAGCAAAATAAAATTACATAAATCTCATAATCGGAGGGCTTTTAATTTATATATTTTGCACAAGCCTAGTTTTTGGAAGTTCTATCCAAATATACATAAATGATATAGGTTAGATTTTACGTTGAATAAAAATGTATTTCTGACGTATCCTTTAATTTTTTGCATTTTAAAAAATTCTAAGAAAGTCGTCTAGTTTCTTAACGGTTCATTTGAATTTCGAATGGTTCTCGATCTATGAACAATCGTTCCCGTGTAGGGGCGGCGACGTAAATGGCGCTCAGCGGCACTATGTCACGTAAATACTTCGATACGGAATTGCTTTAGAAATGTACGCTGCATTTCAGTCTCGAGATAATTTATAGTTTGTTTGCAGATGTTTATGCAGAGATTTGCTCATGTATTAAACGCTTATTAAATAGTTAACATATTGGGTTAGTCTGTAGCATATTTACTAAGTTGAATGCCTCGTTGGCGAAGTTGTATTGCGTGCGAGTAACGATTTCCACTCTGAAGTCTTGGGTTTGAATCCCGGGTCAGACAGTATCAACCCGGAGTCTGAAATTTGTGCCCGATATGGTGACCGGCTCGCTTTCTATCACATCATGGGACGGAATGCGGAATTAAAGGCGAAAGTGTGTGTATGTTTACTAAGTTGGTATGCCAGGGTCCTTTTTGCACACGACTGTACTGCACGCGCTAATCTCAGGAACTACTGAACCGATTTTGAAAATTCTTTCACTAATAGGAAGCTACATAACTCCTGAGTGCTATAGGCTATTTATCTCGGGAAAATATTTTTGTCCCGGAAAAACTTTTTCACGCGGGCGGAGCCGCGAGCACTACTAGTTAATAATACAGTCCAAAAGTGCCGACAAAAGCGGTACAACCATCGACAGTTGTTAAAACAGTATCGCTATACTCAAAGCCGAACATACTCGAAGGTATGGGTAATAGCCACAGCGCATTATAAAAAAGTACTATTTTATTGGAATTGATTTAATACAGGTCATTTTCTTATCGTTATTTAAGTACGTGGAGAAGTATATGCTTTGCCATTTTAGACTGTGTAAAGTCAAATAGTGTGGTGATTTTATTACCGCTATACCATACCAGCCCTGTATTATATACTGCCTACTGTTGGGCACGGCCCTCCTCTACAACTGTGCAGGTTAAGCCATAGTCCACCACGCTGGCCTAGTGCAGGTTGGCAGACTTCACATACCTTCGAAAACTTTTCAGGTATACAGGTTTCTTCACCATGTTTTCCTTCACCGATAAAGCGAGCGATAATTCACAAAGAATACACTCATAACTTTTTAGAAAAGTCAGAGGTGTGTGCCCTTGGGCTTTGAACCGGCGGACATTCGTCTCGGCAATCCGTTCCACTCCCAACTAGGCTATTACCGCTATGTCGGCTCTAAACGATGTACATGGCGGGGACGGTTTAATATTTTGTTTTATTTATAGGCGTACGTTCCAGGGCCGTTCTATAATAGCACTGGTTCATGACCTGCTTGGTCAGATGGTGGAATTAAATCTATATAAATATTGCCAGTTTCCTTCTGACTCCGTTAGAGCTCTTTGAAACTTATTTTAATGTTCTCTATGTTCTGGTTCGTCACTGAAATTTATTCTTGATTTTACTTAATTTTAATTTAATTTTTGTCCTCCTACAAGGTGGACAGGCGACAGACTTCTAAAGGCTAAAGTAGAAGTAGAAGTTTAAATTTAGCCTGGTTCTATGAGTAGCGTATAAAATGTACAGAGTAAAATTCAAAATTAGCAGGTAGGCAGGTTGTAAATGTTTAAGCGGATATTTATAGTTGTTTTTTAACAATACGCATTGTTGATTATATAGACAATTTTGTACTATTTAGTATTATAATCTATGTAGTTTCCATGTCTTGCACGTCAAACAACGCTGCATTGTGTGGTCACTTGCGTATCGCAGTTATACGTTTAATTCTGCAACTACCAAGCTACTCATAATAATCTCCTTTATCTTGATTCAATATTAGGAAGGTAAACACATTTTCTTGTACTAGTTGTAGCAAAAATTAAAATTACTATATGTACTCTCTACTAGACTATGATTAATAAACATTTATTCCTTTCTATTCTATCAAACGTAATTTTATAGACACTGTCGCAGCGGGGTAAATATCTCCCGTCACACTTATATTTCGTTTAATATTACCATAAAGCGCACGTTTGCATTTCCGCCGACGCCGTTTGAATTCAATGGCCTTTTTTCTTTTGCGTCATACTTCCAACTTTCTGTTTGTTCGTAATTTTGAAAGGACTTCTATATTTTTTATCTTTTGAATGTGAATGGACGCTGTATTAATCTATTGTAATATTATAAAGCTGAAGAGTTTGTTTGTTTGGTTGGTTGAATGCCCTAATCTCAGGAACTCCTAGAAAGAAAATTCTTTCACTAATAGAAAGCTACAGTACTCCTGGAAACTATAGGCTACTTATTATGCCAGGAAAATATTGTTATCTTGGAAAACTATTTCACGTGGGCGGAGCCGCGAGCATCAACCAGTATTTTATAGGAAGATCATCAAATAATTAATGCTCTGGATTCGATTCTGATTCAGGAAAAATATTTCTCTATAAATTATCATTTCTTTTAGATTTGACTGTTGATAAAAACGGCGATAGCTTAGTAAGGAGTAGAACGGATGAAGAAACTCCGCAGTAGAGGTTGCTCGTGCCAAGCAGAGGAACAGTTATAAGGCGAAACTGGTCTTATTATACCTTACCATACCATACCAGTCCTGTATTATATACTGCCCACTGCTGAGCACGGGCCTCTGCTACTGCTGAGAGGGTTTAGGCCTTAATCCACCACGCTGGCTTAGTGCTAGTTATCAGACTTAACATACCTTCGAAAGTAATTTTTTGGAGAATTCTCAGGTATGTAGGTTTCGTCGCGATGTTTTTCTTCACTATTAAAGCGAACGATAATTGATAAACATTACATCATTTTTTATGCATCAATGCAATACATACATAAATTTGTAAAGTCAGAGGTGTGTGCCTTGGGTTTTGAACCTGCGCTCATCAGTCTCATTAGACCGTTCCACTCCTAACTAGACTATCGTCCACTCATATAACGTGTGTATCATAATGATTTTGATATCCTCAAGACTTACATACTAGTGTAGGCTCATTCCTGTGTGACTGCTAAATGGTATTAATCTATTGTTTAGAGATCAGTAATCTGACACTTGATGTAGATATTATGTTCGATTAACTAAATTGTCAGATAGTGAGCAATCTGCTTTGATATAGGCTGGAAATTGGAATAATGTAAGTGCCTTTATTCATAGAATATTATCAACCATCTCTATTTACTAATGAATAAAATTGAAGTATCTATCCCTGTTTTTGAAACAAAAACCCTGTTCTTCAAGATTATAAGGTTACCGACAAAAACACGTTTTATTTCTATATGTTGTTTTGTGTATCAATAATTTTTATTCACCGAAACCGCATAACTTAATTTGATTAGCTTTCATTAATTCATAAGACTATTCAGGAAATCAAATTATTTTGTTTCCGAAAAAGACTTTTATAGGGATGAAGTAAACATAGTAAAACTAGCAAACGTAGTAAAATCTTAATCAACTACAGAAATGATGACCTGAAATAGCATAGTATACCTTGGAAGAAGAACAAACAATACCAGAGTACAGCACTATATTGTAGTCTGTATTACCCAAAGTTCAACCAACACAATACCTTCAACTCAAAATTACAATACAAAAGATTCCAAAAACAAAGAAGAAAATTCCAAAACAAAAACTAGATTTACGTCGCGAAAATCCCATTTTGAAATAACCATGATCCGCATCGTATTGTCCAGGAGAAACAAGTGCATGTAACGGCGTAGCATCCCTCCGTTGTGTAGAACTAGCAATTTTTCAAACGTCGCACGAAACTCCCGTCCTTTCAACGTGTATGGTTAACGAAGCGTGCTGAAATGAGATTCACTCAAAGCAATTCCTATTATGACGATGGGTACGAAAAAAATATCACCTTTGTCGGGTTTGAAAAGCCTTCGAATTGTTATACATTTGTGATGCTGGGTTGATCTATTATGATACTGTTCTTTATGGTCTTCGTGGCTTAGTAACTGTTTACAAGTGAGGCGATGTTTTGTGTGTATTTTTCAGTATTTAAGTCATGCAAGTGACCGTATAGAACTAAATCTATTCTGCACGATACAGGCAAAAGTGTGTTCTATTGACTTTATACTAGATTGGCATAGGAGAATTTATGACTAGAACAGGAAGTCATAAATTGGTTAGTACTTTAAAACAAATTCATGTTACTTCATTTACTAGTTTTTAAGAGAGACGAAATCACCCTTCACTGCATATTACAAACAGTGTCCCGTTGCGTCTGGCTAAACGCGATAAAATCAAAAAGTGCCGAACGGATACTCATACAATTTTTACCAAGTGATTCAAGGGAAGTATTATGTGTATTATTTATTAAAATTTGACATAGGCCGAATTCTACGCAGGCGAAGCCGCGATCAAAAGCTAGTTTGGGATAAAGTTGCTACACAATAAATCAAGACGAGACCATCAAAGCAGACTCTCATGCTGTCCATTATTTACATTACTTTAGTATACCTAAAAATAAGCCCATTGCTTTTACACTGCTTAAGGATAGAAACAGAAATTTATCACAAGGAAGGAAAATCCTATAATTAAAACTTTTAGACATAAACACCTCAACCTCAACAGATTTAGATCGTTAGAATGAAGCACAGGCAATTATTATAATGTCTAAGATTTAAGTTCGGTCCGGCTGCCGTCACCCCACCCCTGAATTCCCAACTTTACCCGTATTTCTTGCACGTTTGAGTATTAAAATTCGAAGGCTAAATACCATTTCAGCCGTTACGCTTATTGGTGTTCTTGAAATTTCACAATTGTTATTGTTAGACTTAACAGACGATGGCCAAAGTTTCCGTCTCATATATTCTTGGAGCGTGGTGGTTTGATTTTGGATTTAAATTTGTGTCGGAGAGTGACCGAAGTTTTCTCTCTATATATTGTTGGAGTAATTTTATTTTGGATTTACAATTTCAGATTCATGTGAGTGGTAGGAACTTAGGTTTTCTAGGCCGTTTCCACAGATATGAGTCAAGGCGACGACATGAAGGGAGGGCCCTATGTAGCAATCTTAACGCCGGCGTTTCATTCTTGATCAAATCAAGTTTAAGTATTACCCTAGCTAATTGCAAGAACACAGTGATGCGAAGGCCCTCCGCGCTTGTCCAGTGTATTAAGAGTGTTAATTTTACCTGACTGCAGATGAAACAACGGGACCTTTGTGCAACAGGATATGCCGGGAACGTCTCATGTACGAAGAAGAAGGCCAAGATGGAGTTTCGGTCTGTATGCCGGTGTAGTAAGGTAAATAAATTTCGGAAGAGTGCGGGGTCTATATTGGAAAATCTTTGTCATAATTATTATGTGTTTAACTAAGAATCGAACTATACATTAAATCTACACCTTAATTCCTAGCAGCGAACCAGTGTCTATGGAAATTTAAATTCTTTTAATCCAATAACAATATTCCTAACAGCATGAGCTCAACTTAAACTGACCTCGGAAAAATAAAAATGTGATTACTCGGAGCTTCACGGCGAAGTGGTGCAGGGGTGGACTGTTCATTTATCAAAAGAAACTCGAGCGGTGATTGATGTTGGGCCCCATTTTTGTAACGCCTTCATAATTCTATGTGTTGCGATAATGACTGGGAAGTGGGCGGAGGGTTTTTTTGTGTGGGAAGCTCTCTACGTATATTGAGGTCTACTTGTTAAAATGTGGTAGGGAAATTGCGGTCAATGATATTTCTTTCAATAATTTTTTGAATGATATTTGATGTGGTTTAGTTAAAATACTAAAGAACCTCATCATTCTAAAAAGACCAAATCTTCTAAAATTTTCCTCATCCCGTTCGCACGTCAATATTTTCTTCAGGGTAATTAACCGCCATCAACAAATCTCAGAGACTATAATTATTGAAACCCGAAGATCGTTTACCATCTCCCCTACTCACTAAACTAAAAACTTTCAAAACATAGTTCAGCTTCTAACTGCCGAAAACCTGTTATTAACAAGCAATCTACCCGAATCTCTGCCTGAACTACACCCGGAGATCCACAGGAAAATCCACGTAAAATCAATTTATCCCGCGATTCCGAGGTCCCGGTAAATCCAATCCGGGAATTGATTGAATGAATAACGTATATAATATTTTCATGTAATGGGGGATGGGTTGGACCTCCCCTTAACACCGGCGAAGTCTCGATTTATTTTCACACGCCAATTTATATCCAATTTACTATGCTCTTCGATTCATTTATCTATAGACCGTGAATATAACGTTTTTTTGTGTAAAATAGAAAATAAAATTAAAAATTCGCAATTAAATACGAAAAAAAGTTTTATTTTAATTAAAGTTAGAAAACCTTTCCGCTTTCTTTTTTTATTTTTTTTTCTTTCCACACATCTGCATCTGTGATGCGTCTGGTATAGTAGTTGTTTATCGTTTTTTCTGGCGGTAACTACATAAACGAGACAAACATAACAAAACATTATTTTCCTGGAATGATATTGTAACTACACGGGTCTTATATGAAACAAAATATAACAAATGGCGATCGAGAGTGTATGGGATAAAGTTAATTAATTTTCAACATATAAATCTTGATAACACGAAGCATCAAATAACATGACGCCATGCAATAGTATGAACATACCAATCATAAACGTGTCATGCACTAAATCGAGTTGCACATGAAGTGTAGACACTCGTGGTTCAAGGATTGATTCCGCACTTTAACCCTCTCGAGCACGAGATGCGCAATAATTGTTGCACGGTACTGAAACAATACACTTCCTGAACATATATTGAGGCTTTGAGTAAACCTTAAATAATCTGTTTGATTCTTAGCGTTATTGTTAGTTAAGTATGTGTGTGTGTGTATGAAGCCCCGATAAAAAGGTAGATAGAATCACGAAGTAAAGATAGAAGATAGAATAGTAAAAGCGATTTAAAAAAATATATTTGCTCATGCGGTGCGGACTGCCTTGGTGGCGTAGTTGTATTACAATACGACTGCAAAGCTGAGGTCTCGGGTTCGATCCCCGGGTCGGGCAAAGTGGTATTGAGTTTTTCTATTCAGTATCAGCTTGGAGTCTGGAATTTGTGCCCGATATGGCGATAGGCTCGCCCCCTATCACATCATGGGACGGAATGACGGCGAAAAGTGGGCACACTAGTTGCGCCTCTGCCTACCCCTTCGGGGATAACAGGCGTGAATGTATATGTATATATATGTATGTATATTTGCTCATCTCATCTGGCGATAACGCACGTGAACTGAGTCATGAGGTTTTGGACTCCAATGTCGGGTGAGGCAACATGTTTTTTCACGCTTTTCGATTCGTAAAAGTTGACGGACCAAAATCACATCGACATATTGTCGCATCATATGAGTAAGTACACTAACGGACGAGAATCATGGGATTACAGCGTTATTTATGTATATCCATATTTGGAGACTTGAGAGGTTTCTGAATTACGACAACCTCTTGACAACAACCAAAACATTTTGAAATAGGTAGCATCAAAATTTCGTGCGGTATATTACTTCGTAGAAATGCTGTGCGTGCTCGCAGACATTTTATAGTGGAAAAATGAGTAATGGGGTCACTTGACGACATGAAGTTCTCGATTCCCAACTCCCAACTAATTATATACATTGTCGGTTCGTTTCCGATTTCTTTGTCATTAAAGTGGAAAGACAGTGCATCAAACGTTAAGTATAACGATTTGTACCAACGAGAGATGTTATCGACTGTCACCAGAATAGTGATAACCTTATTGTTGAATATTTTCTGCAATATGATTCTAATATAAAAATATGAATCGTCGCCCCGATACGGACGCCGGCGTCCGAGTATGTAGGGTATATAGGAATAGTTTGACGGTTTAAATGAATAGAAGCACTTCAAATAATACTAGAAACCATAATAATATCCAACTCAAAGTTGAGTAAATATTTTAATCATAACGGAAACCCCAAACCGAAGCGAATGTAATCAACTAATTGTTTTCTACCTTGGTAATAATTTATACGTTATATACGTAATATCCATTAGAGGTAGTGTGCCCGCGGGTCGATTCATCGTCATTCATCTCTGTTAATCGGTGGAGCCCGGAGGCTGCGTGCCGCACCTCAGGCCCACCTCTCAGATGAGATTTTAATATCGCTCCTTTTATGAGGCTAAATGTGCGAAACATGTTTTTGATTTGTAGAAACGAGTTAGTGATAGAAGTATAATGAGCTATGGTGGGGAAATTCGAAGGCTGATTTAAAATCATTTTATAATCTAATACGCGTATAATGTACCCTCTGGGTAGATGTTTCAGGAAGACGGGACGTACATTATACAACCTAGTGCTTCGTACTTTAATGATTTTATAGGTTTGATTATTTAAGGGTTATGATGGCGCTTTGTGAGGCGAGTTATATAAAATATAAAACAAGCATTTACCAACCAATCTAGTTTACTCCAAAAATATCCAGTAAGCTGTGATTCCGCAGTACGCGGCAGACCGCAGACGGCAACAGCATGTGCCGCGATGGCAGACGGCACTACTATGCAGTATTTAAATGTATGAGACCGATTCCGCGCACGACGGCAAATGACGCCGGCAGGACGTCACTTGCCGCGCGTAATTTGCCGTCGTGTGCTGAATCGGTTTTATACAATTTAATACTGCATAGTAGTGCCGTCTGCCGCGTCCTGTGGAATCACAGCTTTAGGCAAATTTAATTAAGCTATAAAAGCAAACATTCTAAGGGCTCATAAATCGCAACACGTAATTCAAACTCCATATCGGTTACGAGTATTCTAATTAATATTTACTCGCGTGTTAGACGATAACAGTCTCAATTTATCTTGTCAGCGATGACACGAATGCCTTGACCTCGTTTCGGGATTGATGGTCCAGTAATACAACACCTCTGTTCGGGTTTGAAGGACTGTGACTTCGTTTTAACTTCTTTAGGACTACCTATACCATTAAAACGAAAACAATCTAGTCACTTGATAATAAAAATTAACAGGATTTTTTTAATGTATTATTTACTGTATTTCTTAATGATAATTATATAATTCCAAAGAAAAGCAGTCAAGTAGGCCGGCATAATCATCTCGATTATGAAGGGCTACGACATCTTTCTCATCAAATAATTTATTCACAAATCTATATTCAAGACGAAAAATGTTTACTTTAGTCCCTTCTTCTACATTACCATCGACATAATAACATAACAGTTAATTAGTTTCACCTTTATTTACAATTACTAATTAAGACTTTAAAACATCTGAACAGCAGCTGTATTGGCGTTACAATTTAATTATACTAATGATTTATTTACCGAAGGGCCCCAACATGTGTGCTTAATTGAAACAACTAACTTAATAGGTATTAATAATACCAGCATTGTATACGGTCCTGAGTACGAACCTCTACTAATTACAGGTTAGTTATTTCGTTGAACACGCTGGCCTAATGCGATTTGAGTGGCTTAACAGATTTTCTAAATTCGTGTAAAACTGTTAGCCATGTAAATTTTTAAAGGGCTGTTCTCGGAAACCGACAAGAACTCCATCAATGGGATGACCAAAGATTTAGTTACTGATCCGAAAAATAACCATCTTGAAGGAAATTATTTGAAATGTTCTAGTAATTCATGAAAAGTTTCGACCACATTATCTCTAAGGCTTTACTGGCATAGTTTTACACCTTTAAACTTAGGGAACGTAAAACTTCCTCTAGTCTGACAAGAGTAAATATCCAATATATACCGCAAGCAGGCAACATAATTGTTTCAACTGGAGAGTAAGAATCATCTCTCGTCCATCGATACAATCTGCACCCTACCTGCTTACCATCAGATGCAGTGGGGGTCACTTTGCTTTGCCCGCATATAAAAACAAACAATAACCTGTATCGATCTAGTCTGGCGGTAGCGGGATCAGACAGTTCCTGATCAGCCGCCCGACTGCATTATTTCACGGTCGCATCAAACAGCTGTTTAAACTTTAAATTGCAACTTTCCAAATCGTATATATACTTAGTTTTGTTTTCGTTCCGTTTGTTTAGTTTCTTAGATGATTTTGAAACAGAATTTGTATTCAGTTGTATAAAATATTTCTATCAATGATTATAGAATACTTATAAGGTGTGTTTATCGGATAGGAAATTCGCTAAGCATATGTGATCACTTAAAATAAAAGGAGCCCATCTTTACCTTTCTATTTAGTAGAAAATTTATTTTATAAGAACATGTATTTTCGATACTATCGTTTTCTACCGTGTTACATAAACCAGTCATGCGTTATAATTAGTAATTTGTTAATTTTCCCCGATCGTACAGTATGAATAATCGAATGATATTATCTGTGGAATTTGCATGGAGTATACACGTAGCGTGAGTCAATATATTAGTTACAATGATAAATTACAAGTATAACAATAACACACATTGCTTAGAAACAAACCTCTACTAGTAGTTCTATTAAAACAAATAACACGTATTTCACAACCAATCTAAAACAACAAAACCAAAATATATACAAATTTATTTCACATAAACCGAAGGAGAATTTGTTAAGCAAATATTATAGGGTGTGAATTGACGCAGCGTGCGTTAGCCTCACGTGAAAAGGGTTACTTTGCTTCACTAGGCTGTTATCAAGTAAATTTCCAATCTTAAGGGTAGCTGAGTTGGGTAGGTCTTATACCTTCACAATGAATAGCGAGTGTAAAAAGATCCTCAAATTCTTAAGGCGTATTTTTCTTTCACGGTAAAATGACATCTGATGATAGTATAGAGGACTAAATATTTTTTATTGATAATGTATGACGAGACGTGCATACCACTCGTCTGATGGTAAGCGATCCTCCTCCTCCTCGCGTCGTTCTCCTCAATTCTAAGGGTCGTGACCTCTTCTCACCAGCTTCTCCATAGTGAGGGGAGTTTTCTTGGAAAAATTATTCCAGTGTGCTCCCACATCCTTCCAGATCCTAATTTTTTGAGGGGATTTAGTCCTCACGATCACTGGGTACCGCTTTATGTGCGCTGGGTGGCCATGGTGTCAGGTTATTTCCCGCCAACTGAGGCTCGGCGTTGACCTTTTATGGTAAGTATGGTCTCTCCTGCCCAACCCTCCTTTCACATCCGATCTTGGGACCAGCAATGGCGAAGTTGCGGAGTTGATGGTAAGCGATAAGATCGCCCATAAGCAGTAGCAACACCATACAAAACTTTTAAGTAAAATGTACTACGTGGCACTCCACTGCGCTCGTCACCCTGATACCATATTAAATATTAAATCTCATATTGCCCAGGAATTACACTGGCTACAATGTCGTTCAAACTGGAACACAACAGTGCATAGATACTGCTGCTTGACGGTAGAAATAGACGTTGTGGTCATATCTATCCAGACGGCCTTTCGCATTAGAGAGACCTACCACCAGTATAGTGTTATATTTATTTAAGACGGGCACACGGCGGCCGATATTAATGCATAGCTAATAATTCGTACTAATAGTCATAATTGAAAATCTGTCTTTTCAACTCAGGACTGTTTTATTTCTTGTTCATTAATTACATGGTCGCATGTTTAGAGGACAATCTCTATGTCAGGATACATTATAAGAAACCCACTTGACCCTTGCTACGTCGAGAGCTAACAACCCAAGACTAACATATTGACGACCTTAACAGTGAACTAACATTGAACTAGCATAGTAACACTTTGATTATAGCTAGTTGAACACTTAACTGACGACTGAACCACAGTACTATATATATATCGATACAGTAGAATATCTTCATACAAATGGTCGGAACGCGAGCGATACCTACATGCCTCGAGTTTGGTACACATTAATTACGCAAACAGTCACGAGTGCGCCGCAGTGACGAACGAACGGCGTGATGGTTTTGTAAGTAGTAAGCGTCCATTTTGTGAATATTTGAATAAAATAAGTACAAGTACTTACTTCATATGGCAAAGAGCAATTATAGATTATATTGGGCTGTTTTTGGTTGCTTCAATTCTTGTCTATGTTTCCCAAAAGTATTATTTTTAATTAAACTTTTTATCCGAATGTGGATTTTTTGTACTATTAAAAGCTTTTATTACGTCTCACTTGAGGCGCAAATATTTTTATGTCTCAAATTTATAAAGTTTTTTTTTATAGAGATTTACTGAAACATATTGTATTTTAATTGAACACTTCTTATTTCATTCACAAAGAACATCTTTCACAATCTCATAACTGCCTGCCTCGATGGCGTAATTGTATTACGGTACGACTACAGTGCTAAGGTCTCAGGTTCGATTTCCGGGTCGGGTGCAGGTATTGGATTTTTTTATTCAGTATCAGCCCGGAGTCTGAAATTTGTGCCGGAAATGGTGATAGGCTCGTCCCCCATCACATCATGGGACGGAATACGCACAGCGAAAAGTGGGTGCACTAGTTGCGTCTTTGCCTACTCCTTCGGGGATAAAAGACCTGAGTATGTATGTACAATCTCAAAACTAGAAAGAGACTCAAGTATATTAGATTAAATTAAAATACTGTAGACGGACAGCCCTATGGCGTGTTTAAGTACCGCACGGCTGTAGGTAATTATTTCAAGGATGCGGCCTAGTGAGAGTACTTTTAGATAGCTCTACTTTGATTGAACTAAAACTGCCCCTTCAAATGGCGAGGCGCCCTAATTATGCTCTCAAATGTCACTCGTTTTTTTTTCAATAATATTATTTCAAATTACCTGACGGTCCGACATATTATTTAACATACACACACTCACGCCTGTTATCCCCGAAGGGGTAGACAGAGGCGCAACTAGTGCACCCACTTTTCGCCGTTATTCCGTCCCATGATGTGGTGGGGGCGAGCCTATCGCCATATCGGGCACAAATTCCAGACTCCGGGCTGATACTGAATAGAAAAACTCAATATCACTTTGCCCGACCCGGGGATCGAACCCGAGACCTCAGCTTTGCAGTCGTACTGTAATACAACTACGCCATGGAGGCAGTCGTAACATATTATTTAATTTTTTTTTTTTTTATGTTTACATTGAAATAAAACTACTTAAAGGATTATTCTGCGATTTTTACGTTTAATTTTACCGCCGACAAACATATTTCGATAGCTTTGCAGTCTGACGTTCGTTTGTTTGCTCTCAACCACAAAAATACACACGTTTCCTTTATAACTTTAAGATAATAATTCAATGTGCACTTAGGATACTTCTATGGAATAATACTCAACATCAAACACAACTCCCTGCTTTGGAAAGGTGAAATTTACATTTTCATCAGTTGTGCCAGCGCGTGCTTCGTTTCACGCATATTTAAAGGGCCTTGGATTAAGGTCAGGTGGCTAAATATAACGTCGGGTTCCGTACTCAGTCGACGGTTTGTACTTTGTAGTTGGTTGTATAAAAGCTTATCGTTTAGTGTTAAAGCATATTTGTTGGAGTGTTAATTGTTCTAATTAGATTATAACTGTTGGTCACGCTATTTGTTTATTTGAGTACTGACCGCGCTATTAAAATATAAAATCAGTTGCTGCTCGGGTAAAAAATGTAGTTCAGTTTTTTTCCGTCTGAACAATGAAAGGTCACTTCGTCACAGCAACACGTTGGATCCAGGCTACTTTTGACAGGTCCGTCTGAAAATCTTCAGGGGAGGCCTATTTTCAGTTCAGGAAATGATGTGCCTGAGTATACTGATGTTGTTCCTGATGTTATGTCTACCGAAGTCTAAGATATTTCGGCCTGCAAGGGATGATAAAATATTATTATTACACACACACACACACACACACTCACTAACACCTTTAATCCCCGAAGGGGTAGGCAGAGGTGCAATTATTACATCCACTTTTCGCCGTACGTATTCCGTCCCATAATGTGATAGGGGACGAAGCCTATTGCCATATCGGGTACAAATTTCAGACTCCGGGCTGATACTGAGAAGAAAAACCCAATATCACTTTGCGTGGCCCGGGTATTGAACCCAAGGTCTAGGCATTGAAGTCGTACCGGAATAAAACTACGCCACCGAGGCAATTATACACTGCACCTAATTTATTCCTTTGAACTGATTTTGAAAAGAACTACCCGAGAGTTTCTTGCCCATTGTTCTCTGGTAGAAACCGCTTTCCAAACAGGTGGAAGAGTACAAATTAACTAAATCAACTAATGTTTAACATTTCATGGATTCGAATAAATTTCATTTCAATTCAAAGTACTGCTGAGTTTTTTGTAAAGTCGTAGTTCCTATTCGGAAAACAACGTACTCGTCTCTAATTTATATAAAAACGTTCTCTCGCTCTGACCTTTTCGGCTGTACATGACGTTAAAACGTTATTTGAATGCGAATTTTATAATTTCTGCTGTCGACCGCTGAGGGTCAGGTAAAAACAGCTCTAATGTGCGGTTGAAATATAAAAATCTTGCCTTTATGTCCAGTTTTGAGGAGGATAGCAAGTCGGCTATAGCATTTTAATGGGTGACTTTTATAATTTTCTACCGTGCAAATGCATAATGGGAAAACATTGTCATTCTGCTAAAACTATAATGAAAATATCGTAGAAAACCCTCAAAAACATCGCTTCCGAAGAAACAAAATAACTGTGGCCTATATTTGTATCTTTTTTGCAATTCTATAGTGTAGACATTCTCCATGTCAAAGGACTCAATAGCTTTATTTCTCTTAGAGAATTCTATCTGCATTTACTTTTGAACTTGATCAGAACAAACAATCTCTTTACGCTAGCCTGGGTCGGCACTTCATGTTAATATTTTTTTTATTTAGGTACCAAAATAGTATTTTTATTTAAATATTCATACCCCTAACATGTCCAGTCTGGTATTTTTTGACAAGGTGGTAGTGGTTGCGATGCGTCGCCATATTATACCTCGATGCTTGGAGGAGTCGGATCATTCGCTAATAGAGGAATACGTCATGGATTTAATTAGGTCTGTCCAACGTGTAGGAGCGCGTCTATGAGCTCTTTTGTTCTCTACTTTTCCTACAGCATTCCAGGGAATCTTCGTTTAGGCGCATGTGCCCGAAGAATTCAAGGACTCATAATTATAAAATCCCCTGTATCTGTTTTTCTAAAAATGTTCAATATTTTCTAAAGTAATGGATACTATTTTAGTTCATCTGTTGTTTATTATGAAAGAAGTATTTCTGGATGTTTTTTTACAAAATAGTTGTCTAGACAACTTTGTTAGGACGAGTTGCCCAGAATACAAAAAAATACACACGTTAACATTTATGAAATGGTGTGGTCATATATTTAAAATTTAAAATTATAATTTTTATCTGTGACTCGGACATTATGTGAACTTCGACAAAGGTTGATGAGAGCTATTATAAAATTTTCCTCATTAAACACTTCTAAACTCGGCGCTAGGGTATTAACTATAATATCTCAAAAGTAACGAAGTTTCATAGCTTCGAGTCTTCACAAATGTACGAGTAACCGAAATAATAACCGAACTTTTATAATTCTCAGGAAATAAAATGGCACATAATGATCATCGTAAAATAATTTTTGGGGTAAAATTTAATGACAGCATAAAAATATTTTAGGACTGCGCTGTTTTTCGAAAGATATTAGATGTAATATTTATCACACGAAAATACATACTTATATAACTGCCTTTTCTTTAACGTCGCTTCCCTAGCCTAAACCTCATTACTTCTCCAAAAATTTTACAACTGCAGCTATCTACTGTTATAAAAATTAAATAAAACAACAAAGGAAATAGATTACTAGCTGATGATTCATGTCAAAAAAAGAATTATACAGATTAGTGGGGTGGAAGATTTCATAATGTTGCGAACGTACACTTTGGAATGCACCAATAAAGCTATGGCTTCACATCGTTCATCGGCAGTGAGACCACCATACATACACGATCATTTTATCTTATCGTAACTAAGGTGCTGGTCGCTGGTCATCTCCTTTAAGAGATTCAAAATAGAGTACGTAAAATTGGACAGCCGAGGATGGGGTCGAAGTAGCTCAATTGGAAGAGCACCGGCACGGTACGCTGGTGGTCGTGGGTTCAAATCCCGCCTTCGACTGTTTCTTTTTCAGTTTCCATAAAAATATAAAAACATTATCCAGGCACTACATGGCCATTAACATGTATAAAAAATCATAATATAGGATAAACAACATACTTCGTCTTATAAATAACACTTTACAATAAACCATTCGAATCTAAGATGTAAGTAAAAAAGTGTGAGTTTCAAATAAATAAAATATTAATAAAAAGGAATTTTAATTTTACACGCTCTTTGCTGCTACTACTCTAAGAGAATTCTTAGCACCGGCAATATTACACTTTTAGGCAGAAATATACTCGCACGCCATATTGTACGCCCCAAACTACAAAATGATTAAAAGATAAGAAAAGTTGGATTTTTTGGTGAACATATTCGTTATTCATAGATGATTTATGACACAATGTTAACAAAAGTGATAATGAGTTTTTCTATTCAGTATCAGCTCGGAGTCTGGAATTTGTGCCCGATATGGCGATAGGCTCGCCCCCTATCACATCAGTGGACGGAATAATGGCGAAAAATGGGTGCACTAGTTGCGCCTCTGCCTACCCCTTCGGGGATAACAGGCGTGAGTGTATATGTACAATGTTAACAGAGGTAAAGTCGAGTATGTGGTCGCAATGTAGCAAAATAGCCTGTATAATGGTCATCCATTTGTAGTAAACAGGAAAAGTGTATAATTACTGTCAAAATTCACTTTTTATCGATCTTTCACGCCGTAATGACAGCCTTGTGACAGCTGTCAAAGTAATATGTCTGTTTTAAAATAATTATTTCCTCAGAATAAGGACTAAGCAATTATTTGGCTTTGATTTCTTTATTTTTCTAAATCGATGACTTATAATCTGTGGTAAGTAGTGTTGCTATCGCTGCAGTTGCACCTATAATCTCCTTGGTTGCACCAATAAAGTATGATATTTCTACGCTTAAATTGTCATTTTTTATATAATTTGTACAGTGCAAAATATGAAACTCAATACGCGTGATTTTAATTTCAGTAAAGTTGAGTTAATGTAGTACACTGAGAAACGAGTTATATTGCGTGTCTCGGCAGTCACAATTATACCATAATTAGTGGATGGAATTACGTTATATGGAAAGTGACAGGGCCAAGAATGTTATACCCATATGGATTTTTCATTCCGTTTAACAAACTGAAGATTAAAATGTGACGTCACAGCTATCTGCTGTCTCTCTCTTTAGAGTGACAAAGGTTTATTTTCAAAACCAGGACGTAACATAATTAACTGTCCATAATAATATGATATAATATGGCTGCCTCGGTGGCGTAGTTGTATTATGGTACGACTGCAATGCTGAGATCTCGGGTTCGATCCCCGGGTTAGTCGGGTCGGGCAAAGTGATTATTTTCCATTCAGTATCAGCTCGGAGTCTGGAATTTGTACACGATAAGGCGATAGGCTCGCCCCCTATCACAGCATGGAACGGAATAACGGCAAAAAGTGGGTGCACTAATTGCACCTCTGTCTACCCGGGGGATAAGAGGCGTGAGTGTGTGACTGTGTAATAATATGATATCGCACCATAATATTTATTTTTATCTCTATAAAGTAATGCGGTTTAAATTAATTATGAAACCCAACTACAGCGGCTAGTAATAGTTGATATTTAAAAAATATAATTTGAGTTAGAAAGTTTATTCCAAACAAAATTGGCATATTTACATACTTTTTTGGTATGTGTAGTTCGGAACTACTAGTTCCACTTACATAAAAAAAATACCTCACCACGCGGTGGTGAATTCAGTGGCGGCCTTGGAGGAGGGGGGCAAACCAGGCAACCGCCTGGGGCCTCGCAGTTACAGGGGCATCTTGCAGCTCCTTGAGGGCCCGTTTTTTGGCACCTTACTTACAAAGCTGTTAAAAAAAAATATTTGCTTCGCACGGGGCCCCGCGTGCTTTTTTTTTGCTCGGCACACAGCCTCACATTGTATATGTTTTACTTTCCCCCGCGACTGGATATGTTCACGTTGTTTGCCGGCCTTTATAACCAAATATGGAGACTGTAAGGTTAGACAGAAAAACATTGGGATATTTAAAAATGAAAACTACAGTTATTGTTAAATTTAAATATAATAAAAAAAAATAAAAAACATACTGATAAAAGTAAACAATCATACATAAAAAATAATACACATTTAGGAAGTTAATAACCTAATTTTCAGTAAGTAATTTTGAAATATTACGAATATCTATTTTGTGTGATTTTACAATTTTTGCAAGTATTCTGCGAACTTTTTTTCTGTAATTATCCATAATAATACATATTGTGTTTTAGAGATATTCTACTATGAGTTGTGTAATTCATGGTTGCAGAATTATTTGCAATCCAACATCTAGTGTGAAATTCCATAGGTAAGTTGATTGTAAACAAAGTTGTGTAGATATTTATAGCAAAAGTAATAAACACGTGGATGTTTTACAAATTACAATACCAAATAAATTCTTGTTTGAGAGCCATGGAATCAAAAATTAACGCTACATTCTGCGGGTGAGGTTTCGTCCTTAAATTTATTTTTAATATTCTAAAACTTCTGTGAAGAAGCCAACAAAACAATTAAAGTTTGCTAAAGATCACCATAATGTGCTCTCTTTCGGCAAATATATCTTTGAATTTATAAAACAAAAATGTTTTCGGCGACTAAAAGTGTAATGTTAAAGCAAAAGTCTTTATGTCATCACTATATGTAATTTTTCTTTGCTTGCTACTTGGAATATACTTTTAAAAAAAATCTCAAATATTAGCAAAATTTCACTGCAAAATATTTTCAATTTCAGACTGTATAATCATGAACAACTTTAATAAGAAATAACTTGTAATTAATTTTCTTCTTTTATCTCTTCATCTTCTGCTGCAATACTTTCTTTTATTTCTTTAAACTTATTTCACTGGATGTCTTCACATTAACTGATATATTGAAATCTTTCAAGTCTTGACGTTTCAATGGTGGTTCATATTCATTTCGCTGACATGTAACGTAAAAAGTAAATATCAATCAATAATAATATATTTAAGTACCTATACATTTTAGACAGAGGCAGAGGTGCCATTTAGTACACTCAGATATCACCCAATGTACCGCCGTTATAAAATTTGGTGGGTCGCAAGCTTAATGCCCTATCCTACTAATCTTATTATATTATAAAGGCGAAAGTTTGTAAGAATGTCTGGATGTATGGATGTTTTTTTCATGCAAAAACTACTGAACGGATTTCGATGAAATATGACACACAGGTAGATCATATCCTGGATTAGCACATAGGCTACTTTTCATCCCAGTAAAATATAAACAGTGACATTTATCCCGGAAAAACACATTCGCGCGGGCGGAGCCGCGGGCAAAAGCTAGTAAATAATAAAGTCTAAGTGGATCATAATTATACCAGTGAAATGATAAAAAATAATATACTTACAGCATGAGTTTCTGGTAATAAATAATTATTTTTGACATCTACTGCCATATTCCCAGAAGTAGAAGACACATTATCACATTCAGAATCATAATCTTCTGTCTTTAAATGTTGACTAGTAATTCTTGCAGACATCAAATTGACCTTTTAATGGTATTTATATTTAACCACGTTTTTGCTTATCTAGATCTTTAAGAAATCTGTAAAGAGAAATACAAACTCGATTTTATTTTAAATAAAAGTTTCAATAAATCAATGCTGGATACACTGAGAACTCGATTGTAACTGTTGATCCTCAGTTTTTATTTACGATGATTTTTTAAAGATTAATAAGCTTTATAATATTCATTAGTAAGGCGGCTAGTATTACAAATACTCTAGCACCATTGTCAAACCGGTCCACCAAAGCTTACACCATGGTCACCCTAGCCTCTTGTTTACATACACTATTTACAATACAAAAAATCACATTTAACATTACGTTAATATGAAAAAAGTAGTCATATATAAAGCAAATCACATTAAGCGAGGTTTTTCTACAGTTCATTTATAAAATATTCACGTATTTTATTACGATTCGTATAAATATTGATAAAATTATAATATGTACACAATATTGATGACAATGAACTTACCTGTAGAATTTCACACTAAATGATGGATACCAAATATTTCTGCAACCGTGAACTACACAATTCACATTAAAATATCACTAAAACACACTTATTATTGTAGATAATTACGGAGAAAATTTCGAAGTGAACATTTATTTGACAACTATATTGACATCGAACTTAACGTTTTATAACAGTGTTGCCGAAGTATGTATTCGCAATTACCAATTAAATGAGGAAATTTTTTAAACTAAAATGTTAATAAGGATAAAAAACCTTAAGGATATCTTATTCAACAAGAATAATTCTGAAATGAAAATAGTACTTATATCATTATATAAGATATGTTGGAAATATTTATATATACATGATTGAGACGACAATAACGGTATTGATATTTTTTTATGGGTAGGGAAATAATCCGTAAGCTTTGGCAACATAGGTTAAAGAGTGAGTGAGATAGAATACAACACAAAAGGTAATTTTTTTGTCTTCACAAAAATGTGTGTACCGCTCTCTCCATTAGATAATATTATAAACTTCTTGGACAGGGCGGAACGAACCGCATTGATGACATTTCCAGTCAAATAAAAATGTATTCAGTACTCTCCTACTGATGGCAACAAAAACCTAAAACCAAACAAAAAATTGGGAAAATTTTTGTGAAACAATATACGAAAATAGAACGATCTATAATTTTGCTGAATAAATTAACAGACCGTCGATGCGGTAATTGTTGTTAAAAATAATCAATTATTTACACGTGCCACATTAATTAACTGCGGAATGACAGGCTTCGCCTAAATTAATGTGCTAATTTTATACCAGTTCAGATTTTTGTATAAAACGTAGACATAAATTACATAATTAGTAACACTATTAAGACAAGTATCGTTATTTTTAGTTTGACTGATTATTTTTGTAAGGTTTTTTTTTATCAGTCTTCGATTGGTGAAAGGTCAAAATACTTGAGCTGAATCATGGGGTTCAGTGCTCGAGTTCTAGTAAGGGTAATTAAAATGTGTGTTATAAGAAAGGACCATGATCCTGAATTATAAAGTCAGGTGACGTCAGTTTGAGTTCACTGACCTAACATTATGGTCCAAGATCCCAGAGCGTTCTGACATAACTTACTTTCACATGGATGTAACCTTCACGAATTAGTAGCGTCTAGTATAACTTTAAATACCTGCCTACTTGTGGAGCTTGCCCTGTGACACCTGGGCAGGTACCAGGTGAGAAAGGTAACTAAAAATATGAGTTATCAATCTTAAATTTGTATGGCTGATTTTTATATATATATTGTAGAATATTATTCTAAACTAGAATTATAAAGTGTCAGACACTTTTCATGGACCAGAGCTTTTGTCAGACGCTTTAAAACTCGACAAAAAATTAATGAACTTTACTTATTTTTTCACGTCTGACTTTTAAATATGTTATTCAAGTAACTATTACAAAGTTATATTTCATCAGTCAGACAAATTGGAGTGACCAAACATCCCCTAAACACAAAATCCCCTAAACACAAAATTATTCAGCCGGGAGTGCGAGCGCGAGAGCACTATGCGCATGCATTTCAGAGCGAGTGAGACGTTCACAACAACTTGGTTCCTCTTCTTAAACTCACCATCTGCTCCACTTTACAGTGTGTACGTGCTTATTGCGCGCGCAACCTATAGTCAGTGTTGCCAACTTAACGGATTTCCCGTCATTTCTAACGGATTTGGATACATGTGAAACGGGAAAAAATCCATGTAACGGCTGACGGGATATTTGACGGGACAGGAAAATAACGTTTTTATGTTTGAGGAGGGGTGTACATGTCAAAGGAGGTCTCCATGGGGCGGCAAGACCACACGCTTGCACCCCCCCCCCCTGTCAATGGTTGACGTAACGGGTTTTTGACGGGAAAATATGACTAAATGAAAGATAATTGTTTATTACAAATATTTGCTGTTATTAATCATAGTTATATATTTTTTGGTAAAATATTTTTTTCTAACTGGTATCTTTTTTACAATAAAATAAAGATAAAACAAAATGGCTCCTCATATATTCACTATCCCAAATACATGCAATAAATTAATTCACAACTTAATATTGAAGCTCATCCCTGATTAGAAAAAGAGATTTGAAAAGATTCAAAATGGCTCCAAGAGATTAAAAAAGATTCATCTTGATAAATATATAGATATACATTTTACATGGGTTGAATCTTTTTTTTAATAAGGGATCTTATTGAAATAAGGATGCAAAAATCTTGGATTTAAATTAGTAAGTATTTTCAATACATTTCAATTTTTTATTCTGAGTCGCATGCGCATAGTGCTCTCGCGCTCGCACTCCCGGCTATATAATTTTGTGTTTAGGGGATGTTTGGTCACTCGAATTTGTCTGACTGATGAAATATAACTTTGTAATAGTTACTTGAATAACATATTTAAAAGTCAGACATGAAACAATAAGTAAAGTTCATTAATTTTTTGTCGAGCTTTAAGGCGTCTGACAAAAGCTCTGGTCCATGAAAAGTGTCTGACACTTTATAATTCTAGTTTAGAATAATATTCTGCAATATATATATAAAAATCAGCCATACAAATTTAAGTTAGATAACTCATATTTTTAGTTACCTTCTCACCTGGTACCTGCCCAGGTGTCACAGGGCAAGCTCCACAAGTAGGCAGATATTTAAAGTTATACTAGACGCTACTAATTCGTGAAGGTTACATCCATGTGAAAATAAGTTATGTCAGAACGCTCTGGGATCTTACTCTATTAAATAATTCACACTTTTTAGCGACATAAATAAACTAAACGGTGGTAGGAATTTAAACACACGGATTATCACATACGAAAAACATACAGCCTACCTATCCTGTCTGTTTAGTACTTCTAGAAATGAATTTAATAAAATCAGACTAGGAAAAGATCTCAAATGAATCAACGAACTCAAATCTCACTATGAACCAAAATACTTTCTTGAAGTCGATTAATAAATAGAATTTCATTTCCAACTTTTCAAAACTAGTCCCAAACTGAAGTCTGTTCTAAGTAAAACTCTCTCTCGCGGAAGGCAAATTTTTTGGCACTTTTGAAGAGCGAACGAATCTCGCGCTACAATTGATGTAGACTTAATTAAAATGAACAACTTTTATAATTCAAACTTGCCGGTCGGGTTCGGGCGGGTTTCCGACGGTGGGAAGGGTCGGCCTTTTTCTATATACTAATTATTGGCTGTACTTTTGGATAATTATATCAAATTTGAAGGGGCGAGGAAAGTAAATAAAGAGGGTCTTTAAATTCATGTTGCTTATATTTTCGATCAGCTATACTTTAACCATTTTGAAGAAAAAAATTCAAGAGTCCCTCGTTTCTAAGAAACTTTTGTGGAAAAATTATTGTGAAAAATTATTGTGTAATATAAAGATATTTCGCACTGTTAATAAAACAAAGACCTTGTCACAAAAACTAACCGTATACGACATTTTCTTTTATCTTAGGCGGGGAAGGAACGTAAATTCTAACAATTTTGACCCTATTCTCAATGGTGAAAAGACGCATTTTTTTTTCTAAGTCGATGCAACTTGCTCTTTAGGGCCCATATTTTGTTAAAATTCATTGGCTAGATAGCCAAAATTTTGGATTAGGTCGTTGTTTTATTAAGAGTGCAATTATGGTTTTAGCTGTTTGTTTGTGAGTGTTAGACATTTTATGTAGCAGAACACAATAAATATTTTACATTAATCATAATATGAAAACGTATAAAACATAAACAAACTCCGTGAATGGATCATGACCGGGACGTACTGAGCATAATTCCCAGTCCAATCCGCATTGAGTAACGATTTTTCTTACACCACCAAAGTATTCTGTTTGTAGACAGTATGGCTATTTGATAATGCTGGCTAGTTTTAAATTAAGTCAAATTGATTGGATAACTTACGCCATCCCGACATAGAATGGGAAAAGAACAGAAGGATGCGTGTAAAAAATGATTACACTATACAAACTAAAATTATTGTTTCTCGATGTGAAATTAAATGAGATGAAATTCATACAAAAGTTTGTAGCTTTCACCTGCGTGTGCGCTAACCCATGTTTTAATTTAGTATCGACATAAACAATTTAAATGCAAAAATGTTTGCGGAGTTTAATTAAAAGTATATTGAACGTGCGTCGCATTTTATTCTCCGTTCATACGAGTTGTTCGAATCACAGTTATTCATTTTGGACATAGTAAACAATCCGCTTTTTTATATAAATACCCAAAATTACTCTTCATTACACGAAAACTTAAAACGAGAAAGTGGATATTGCATAAAAATAATCAACCAAGAAAACACAAACTTCTGTTGTATTCATCGTCTCTAATAGTAATTTCATTACCTCCATGTAATCAATATAAAGCGTAGTAAACATGTAAGTAGTAGGTAAATGTGGTAACTCCACAGATCACTAAACCGATTTCAAAAGTTTTTAATAGAAAGCTAGTGTTAACAGCTACGGGAGGTCATTTTCAAATGACTACTTCTTTAAAAAAAGACGCTGAGAGTTAATACTGTAATTAATTTGGGCTAGAAGTTTTTAAACTATGTTAGGTACGATAACATTAAAGTACAAGATTTTCAGCTTTTAACAAACGCTTTCGTTATCTAGTTAAAACTATTTAAGGTTTTTTAGATAAACGAACGCCCTCCACTGGAATTAGTACCTGTATATAATACAAAAGTTTATATCAGTAATTCTTTAATTCGATCCCCTTTGTTTTAAGAGTTAAAACTAGGAGACGTAATTGAAACAAAGTAACTTTTGGGATCAAGCGACAATTGCTAGAAATTTAAATAAGTTTAATTTTAAATACAGCGATGTTCTTTTTCCTAAATATCCTGTTTAGTAAAAAATTGTATGCAGCATGAACGGTTTAGTTCTATGTTGGTTAACGCTGTCTTACTGGAAACCGGCCACGTCGTGAAATGGCAAAGGTTTTTTTTTATAATTGCTAAGTTTACTGAAGGTGCAATGAAACTTATCAGAATTGAACTGGGAACTATCTCTTTGCCCGCTGTAGTATATACGCTAGATACATTTAATAATAACAACTCATATTTAATCCTACTTAATATTTAAAAGGCGAAAGTTTGTATGAATGTATGGATGTTTGTTACTCTTTCACGCAAAAACCACTGAAGGGATTTCGATTAAATTTGGCGCACGGGTAGATCATATCCTGAAATAACACATAGGCTACTTTTTATCCCGGGAAAATATAAACCGGGACTTATATCCCGGAAAAACTTTTTAACTAGCTAGTTCACTATAAAGCTAATCACTACAAACCTAAGGGAACTGAATTCCTTTACAAAGGTGAATAATCTAAACCGCCCGAAGTGTGTATAAATTATAATTAACCGGTCCGCCGAATTCGCTTGAGCGGGTGAGCAGGTTCAAGGTAAAAGCGGGTTCGACCTGTGCTTACTTCGGTTTGAAATGGTTCCTTGTTATGCAAAGACATTTTACTGCTTATAAATGAATTTCTTATAATAGCCCTGTGCCTGATAGTATTTAACTCTCAGGTGATGAATCAAAGTCATTGTCTGATGCTTAGTTCGGACTGCGCTATTTAAGTAGAGAGTAATTTAATAACTGAACGTCTAAGCACCAGAAATTTTGTTGAGAATCTTAGAACAGACAGGTACTATACTACTCGTTTAAGGTGTGTATTAGTTATCCACCAGTCTGTTATAAACTTTTTAAGTATATTACATATACGATATTTGATACTAGCCTCCTAAAGAAGTATTTTCTTCTGCCCCGTCCGGGGTTCGGTTCTCCAACTCGAAATTATTATAATGTATTTCGAGTTCAAACAAAGACATGTATTTTTAAGATAAGATTATCTTACGTGTGGTAGGTCTCTCATATGTAAGAGTCCTTCTGGGTGGGTACCACCGCAATGTCTATTTCTACCGCCAAGTAGCAGTGTGTATGCACTGTTGTGTTTCGGTTTGTAGGATATTGTAGCCAGTATAACTACTGAACATTATGAGACTTAACATCTTATGTCTCAGGATGACGAGCGCAGTGGAATGCCACTCAGTACATTGTAACTCAAGGTGCTGTATGGTGTTACTTCTGTTACACTAGCTATTGCCTATTGCATTAGCCTATTATTACACTAGCTGTAGTTAATAAGTATGTTTTTTTTTCTTTTACTTGTGTAGTGTTTAATAAAGAGTTATCTATCTATCTATCTACTGTTTATGGGCGGTCGTATCGCTTACTCTCGTCATTCAATGCCATAAAAAAAATAAGAGAAATATCGATCGCATCTACTATCAAAATAAAAAACTGCATCGACATTGGTCCATTTGTTTCGGAGCTACAATGCCACATACAGACATTCACAAATACACTATTCAAACTTATAAGCTTTTTTTACGTCGAAAAGTCGATACTCTGTCGTCTTAAGCTTCACTCTGCAGGATTTGTCAATCCTTAATGTCACACTCCAGGTAATCAATTAACACTATTCCCTTTAAAATGTAACGCTCGGCGCGGTGTACAGTCAGTACCATAAGTAGCTGCACAAATTCAAAATTTCAAATTGCCTACATAGTTTTGTGTTCTTAATAATCTTTTTTTTCTCTCCACAAAAAAAAATAAGAGATTTACTTTATTTCAAACGAAGAAAAAAATGTTTCAGTTTAACTTAACGCGTATATAGGCGATATGAAATTTTGATTACCTATGCTGCTGGCTGTATAAGGGCGCGGTGTGCGGGCAGGGAGAGGGTGGGGGGGTGAGACGCGTCAGCAGACAATAGCACTTGCGGGTCCGCCCGCAGATTACCCGGGCATTGTGAGCTACAAAAATACACCATTGTGAGCTGCGTTATAATTAGTGAGGTGACTTTACAACTTTCCTACTCGATTGCACATTGCACGACTCGAGTATATAAGTTATTCGATTTTAGAAAGTGGCATTAGTTGTTATAATTGACTAGTAGTGCCCGCGGCTCCGCCCGTGTGAAAAAGTTTTTCCGGGACAAAACTTTTTTCCCGGGACAAAAAGTAGCCTATAGCACTCAGGAGTAAAGTAGCTTCCTATTAGTGAAAGAATTTTCAAAATCGGTTCAATAGTTCCTGAGATTAGTGCGTTCAAACAAACAAACAAACAAACAAACTATTCAGCTTTGTAATATTAGTATAGATTGGTGACTAGTGAGATCCAAATATATTTTTTCATTGGCGCTAATTAGAGTAAGCTTTAATAAACTTGCCTGCCCGAAATGATATCTTAACCTAGGACAGTCAAAAATGCTATTTGACGCATTTGCAGTCTTTTATACGAATTATGGTGACTTCGATTATGATTTCAAAAGATCACTGATATAACTAAGGAATTTTTATAGAGAGTAAAACCAATGAAAAAAAAAAAGCTAGCTCGGACTGGCAGGAAAGAGGAGGCAAAAAAGAGATAAAACCATTTTTATTAAAAATAATGGTAGAAACGTGTCGCGGTCCTCAACGGGAGGACAATACAGTCCGTAACCTAGCTAATCTGCCAGCGTTTCATTAGCTACCTGAGCGATAACTACCCAAAGAAGATAGGCAGAAAAACACTCCAGGCTTACTTTCTTGTCATCATGTGTCCATTTAATCATTTGTGTTACTTTTTCCAAGTTGTATATTAATTTTCAATAATTAAGAAGAATTTCATGATAGCTTGTTTCAGTGCCCACTAAAATTTTATTTTCTTATTTATTTGTCATTCTTAAGTATTTGTCCATATCACGTAATTTATTAGAGACTATCCCGCCCTTACACCCGCCACTGCAACTCCTGTAAGCCAGGATCAGCAGTGGCACGCATTTTATTACACCGAACGGTGATGCTCAGCGAGTCTCAGGGAACACTAATCACTGTAACCCGCAACGAAATTAATCAAATAAAAAGATAGAGAAGAGTTGTAAATATTAATTGTCCACTTCTCTCAAAGTGGGAAACAAAAATAATGAACTAACGGGGTATTTTAACCTCAAGTAAACGTATCTAACATTTACAACTAGAAAAGCCAGTTGTAAAGCACCATAGATACAAATTAAATCAAAGGGTCCTGTCATATGAGCTGTCAAATTTGATTGATAGATTTGCATACTATCCAACATGATGTTGCGCTCATCATGCCAAAGATCACACTCCCAAAGTACGTGATGTGCAGACTGTTCATATACGTAACCAGGTGTCAACTAACCAACCTAAATGAAAATAGTTTGCCCCTAAAATTACCGTGGCCGGTAAGCAATTGCGATACACAATGATCTATTTCTAGCCAAGTCTTAGTTTCGTAATTTAGTAAACTAAACTATGTATTGTAATTATTACATATAAAATAAACTCTATTACATTGCCCTCCTTCTTCGCAGTAGGGTAATCGTTTCGCATCACTAGCTACAATTTCCCGGTGAGGGCCGCGGGCGCTTAAAAAAGAAATTTGTTGGCACCGTGGATTTGGTCAGCAAATAAAGGACGGCTAGGCTTAGTAGGCCGCCGTATCCCATTATATGTGAATAAACATGTTTATAGGAAGGTGTGGGGTTCGTTTACTTGTAGTTATGTGGGTTTAACATAGGATATGGGGTAAGCCTGAGATATTCCTGTGAAATACCTTCATTTTGGTTTTATTTGAAAAAATACTGCGATTTCAGTCAAAATGGCTGATCTATTTCTCAAAAAATCGGAGCTGCAAGGAACAAGTATCATCGTCATCTTGCATTAAATCAGTAAACTTGACAATTCAAACCACCTAATCAAAGAGTTGGTTAGACCTTTGCAAAGTACTAAAACATACTAGTATCTAGTTAATACGCAGTTATTAGTCCTTTAAATAATCACAACAAAAACCAAAACCAAATCGTTTAATCTTAAACACGTTTTTTTGGTAAAGGATCGTGTTCCGCGCGATTTTTAATTAACAAAACATTTTATGTTCGTCAGTGCGTCTCCCTCTGGTTTCCCGTCCAATTAACGTCTCTTAAATATCCTCCAAACAAAATTTTGCTTCTAATTTAGCATTTAATCACTTTCAACATTATGTGTTAATAATATAAAGCTATGCATCATTAGTTAGCTTCTTGGTTTGGTATCACGGTATATGATACAGAAGTTGTGTGGTTCTTTTGTCAATTCCTGAAGTGTTTTGGATGGGATTTTTAATAATATTTGCCCGAAATTCAAACCTGAACCGATTACTAACCCCAGTTAACTAATCTTCTGCCTAAAAGCGTATTGCACCGGCATAATGAAGACAGAAGAAATAATGAAATTAATCTGCCTAGCCCCGCAACGGACACCGGTGTCCATGTATATAGGGTTTCCCCATACATCTATATATATAAGCGGGGCTTAACGGGTTAAAAATCACAATAATTGTTCTAGAACTTCTGAGACATAGGAGAATGTCTATTTCTGCTCTGCGATATTTTAATTCAAAGCCTCACGGTGATTACTATTTATGAACAGTCGTATGACACCATCGCGCGACAGAATTATCAAATCATTTGACAATATAAAAATGCTCAATGTGTGCTCGTCCTTAGAACGTCATACATTCTCATTCATTTTACAAATTGCTTTTTCTTCTGTGGAGCACTTTGGTGTTCCGGCTTTATAGAATTAAGATAGATGATATAATATTTCAATAGTCGCTTAAGACCCGTTTAGTCAATGTCGACTTAGCTCAAGTTATAAGTTATCGACAGTATTTTTTATAGTAAGTAGATACGGAATTCGGAAACTACTATTGTATTAGCCGCCTCCAAGACCCAGTGGCAATCTATGTCTTTGGACCCGGTGTCGGGTAATCTTGGATTTGATTCCGCCATATTATTACTATTCGTAGAGCCATAGTGTGAAAGAAGGGCCAACTCATCACTGTTTTGAACCTACTAATAGCTTGTGCTTGCAGCTCCGCCCACGTCATCCTTCGTTCCTGGGATATAAATTAAATTATAGCACTCACAGATTACATAGCTTACTATTAGTAAAAGAATTATCATAATCAAAGCAGAACTTCCAAAAATAAGTGCTTTGAAATCAAATTAACATTCCGTACATTAGTTTAGATAACTTTAAAAACCAGTAGAGATGTCGGAAACTATAATCCCGTCTCGATATAACATCGAAACGCCCCAAACTCGATCAGTTTTTGCCAAGTCGTTAATTTGGGGAGCGGATTGGAAATTTCTCTAAATTGGAATAGTTAGCGCGCCTGTTTGCGGCCAGCCTTAATGTGAGCATTGTTTGATTCCAAACCCGTTTCGTATTTGGAATTTGTTATATTGACGTGATGAGGTTGTTCACAAATATTTATGTAAGTCATTTAGATAACATCGCCTCATTTCTACCGTCAGGCTGTAGGGAATATTGTTCTGTATTCACAGGAAAATAAGACTTAACTTCTTATATAGTAGTCAGAGCAATTTTTCAAGCAGCATCGTCATCATCAACTGAAAAAATCAACGGACCAGTGCAAGTTGGACGACCGAGGGTTCCGTACAAACTTATAGGTAAGGTTAGATACCTTATAACATAGCATATAATTTCAATAGTTCGCCAAAATTAATTAATAAATTTAAATGTTTGTAAATTATGTTTTTTTTTTGTTATTAAAGTACATATTTACGATTTTCAGATTTTTCCCTTTACAGAATGTGATTAAGATGACCTTGTCTCTTGCCAAAATTCGTTCTCTTTCCATTTTAGCTCAACGAGAAACACTCTATAAGTTTTTATTTCCCTAGCGAAATCGCAAAATGTGTATAGACAGTCAGACTGACAATAAAGTGATTCTATAAGGGTTCCTTTTGAGGTCTGGAACCTTAAAAATGGTCAAGTGCGGGTCGGATTCGCCCATCAAGGATTCTGTACCCAATATAATTTCTAAAGAGATCCGCGATGAAATATTCAACGAAAACATCCCGCTGCTTATTAAGCAGTTTCAAAAACAAAATCCTTTAAAAAATAAAGTGAGATCGTCGAAGTGATTTTTTATTTATTTATTTATTGCCTTGAATGACGAGACGAGCATGTCATTCGCGTGATGGTAAGCGATACGACCACCCATAAACAGCAGCAACACCATCCAGCACCTTGAGTTACAAAGTACTGTGTGGCATTCCACTGTATCAGCCTAAGACATAAGATGTTAAGTCTCTTTTTATGTTCAGTAGTTACACTGGCTACAATATCCTCCAAGCCGAAACACAACAGTGCGTGTACACTGCTGCTTAGCGGTAGAAATAGACCCACCCAGGCGAACTCTTACATAGAGAAAAATATTGCCAGCGTTTGAGTACGGAATCTAAATACAAGTCACATAAAAATTAAAACCAATGTCAAAGTTTAACACATATGTTGACACAACTCCTCGCAATCGGAGCTTGTAAGAGTTTTTCAATGTAAATAAGGATTTATATACAAACAGCGCAGCTCGCGCCCTCGTTAACCTCTGTTGGTTCAGGTTTGCAAATATTTTTTCGGGTGAAAGTTCAGATGTTCCGTTGTGTTGACGTTATTGGTGTCAGAAAGGTTGGTATGGTGGGAAATCTCAGAAACTGTTTTCTTTGTTGCCGGCGTGGTCAGACAATGGGATCATTCATGGTCAGTGGGTTTTTTCGCATGAGGTTGGCATGCCAGTCTATTTGCAGCTGTTATGATTAATTATTAGCACTTAAATTTTCTTTACTAGCGTCGTGAGCTAATTTCCCAAATACTCGTAATGAGACATAAATGCAGCCTTTAACCAAGCAAGAATATAATCCCGATTACAATGTGCATACTTGTACACACTACACATGCATGGTGTATTATTTATAAAATAAAACGATGTATTTCCAATGCTACTCAGTGAAATCTAAGCAAATTCTTATGTTAAATTCACTTAACCCTGTTAATTAACACAACTAATTAGGTATTAATTACAGATTTACAATAACATATTCTAAATTAATGAATGTGGTAATCAGTAGGTATAAACATTGATGATTGATGAATTCGACTGATCATCGTATTCTACGTGTTAATAATGTTACAGAATAATCACATCACGCATCGCTGAACTAACTAGCGTGGATGCTGTACTTTAATTAATTAGTTTATGTATGGACAGGTATCGACTATTCCTCTCAGTGCGCATGAAGCGGACTGGGAGATCCTGGCGTTGACTTGTAGGTCGAGTAGAAGTAGTAGTACCTACATGCAGATTGTAAACAAGTATTTGCCGAAAGAAAATCTGTCCATACGATAAACGTTCCCTAGACTACCCTTTTCGTTATTTTCTCTTCCATCCAATGGTTGTCTGTAAGAGATTGCCTCGAGCGATAAGAACGCCAATTGTACCTCTTCTCTGCCTTCATTGTTTTTTTAATCTTAAGTACACCGTTTTTGTTTTTGGTGTGCAATAACGCTTTAAATAATAATAATTCTTTTTTTTAATGTGTTTGACATTTGAATCGCCGCATGTCAATACATGTGTCATAAAAGTTGGCTAAGTTAGGTACATAGATCCACCTATGTCCAAGACCGCCAGATATCACGTATTTTTTAGAAACAAAATTGATAAAGTAATGTTAGTATGTAGTATGTAAGACTACCTCGGTGGCATAGTTGTAGTACGGTACGACTGCAATGCTGGGATCTCGGGTTCGATCACCGAGTCGGGCAAAGTGATATTGAGTTTTTCTATTCAGTATCAGCCCGGAGTCTGGAATTTGTGCCGATATGGCGATAAGCGCTCGCCCCCTATCACATGATGGGATGGAATAACAGTGAAAAGTGGGTGCACTAGTTGCGTCTCTGCCTACCTCTTCGGGTATAAAAGGCGTGAGTGTGTGTTAGTACGTATGAATGCTTGCTAGCATGTGCTGACGCGAAGAGTAATTTACAAATATTTACTCACTTTTAAAAATCTAACGACTGATCTTTCTATATTATGTTTACTACAATATTCTTAAATAAAAAATGATCGTCAGTGCTGCACTGTTGTGCAGGAGGTGTTCCTCCTATCGGTAGAATGTCCCGCCAAACGGTTTAAAGGTGCCATAAATAATATTTATGTAGCTATCTTTTTTTGTTTGAATATGGTTTTTAGCATTAATATATTTCTTAAAGTAACAGTTATGTACTTGATATTTATCTTGTAATAATAAATAAGTTATTAGAATATTTCTCTGTTTCTTTAAAAAAATAAGACTAGGATTATAAGAAAAGTACCATTATTTTCTACGTATGTTTAAAACGCCTAGCAGAAATTTCTATTGATGGGAAATGGTTTACAATATTGACTATAATTTTTGGACAACATTATCTTAGACATACGTAAAACTCAGCACAGATAATAAAAAAAAATCAATAATGTTTTTAGCTAAATTTAGCACCTGATACTTGTAAATTGCCTTTCGCGCCTGCAAGAGGTAGTGAGTATTCACACATTAAAGGTACATTGTGACGTCTGGGCGTGTGTGTAATAAATAAAACACGGCCAGGTTAGTCAGCATTAAAATAAAATTTAATAATTGCTCAAAAATTTAAAAATAATAAAATTGTTAGAGTGGTTCTTAAATGCCCGTCACTTTCCACTTCCCAGCGGTGCGCAAGTGCTCTCCTGGCAGTAGGTCGTAGTGTCTGGTTAGCATCGGCGAATCTTCTTAGGGAAGACAGCTGAAGTCCCGGGATTCAGAGGCTAAATGACGTCTGGAACCTTGGGAACTGGATGTACGGACCAGGAGAAAGAAGTCTTGAAGAGAGGAAGAGAATTGACGTAGGACAAATGTTAGGAGAAAAGCGATTTTGGAAGTCTAACCATCTCCGTGACTGTACTAGACATGACTTGTCTTATAAAATTTATATGACCAGTACATCATTGCGGCGGATAAAATCGATGTGGAACTTATAACAGAAATACATTTCAATCGCATTTTTATGTATAGCCCTAGTTCAGACGTAAACACATAAAACGAGATAACAAACATCTAGAGAGATTCAATTTAGTAACAACATGAAGCCTCGGGAACGCTCGCTTCGAATTAATATGGACTGCAAATATTAGAGTGAACGGTTATTGAACAGCTATTTTGGATAAATAAAGCAGTTTTATAGCAAAAGGTAATAAACATAGACTTATATGTTCAATATATTCAAGGAAAGGCAAGGGAGGAGTAAATGGAAGGAGAAGGGAGAAGTCATTCAAGCGGAGCGTGAAGAAGCAATTAGCAGGCCGGCATAATTGTGCCAACCGTTAGGGGATAATCTTGTCCCTTGACGGTCGACATTTTGTTATGAACTTCACTTCGCTTAAAATCGGGAGCAGTAAGTCACTTTGCCGAGCTATGAATAAAAAATACAATAAAAATAAAACACATTCAAGGAAGGTTAAATCGAAATGTGATCAAACAACTCCTTCTTTTCTAATAAGTTTTATAATAAATTTCTGTATGGTGTTACTACCGTTTATTGGATATCGTCTTGCATAACAGAAAAATCGTGTCGACATACAATTCTAAAAAAAAGAATTCTACTTAAAGAATAAGATTAAAAATAACCATTATTTCCTGCGGGAGAAAATTACCGGGATAAAAAGTGGACCAAATTTCATCCAAATCCGTTTAGTTGTTTCTGCGTTTACTTCTAACAAACATCGAAAGATACAAACATCCAAACATTTTCAAAACTTTCGCATTTATAATATGAGTGAGTTATGATAAAAAGTAAGATATCCATACGCTTAAAAGGCTAAAGGAGAGACCGACATTACAGTAGCCTGTAAGTTAATCCAGGTCCTGGTGTACTTTCGGTGGACGCTATGAGAGCCTCCTTACAGCGAGCCACCGTGGCGGAGTGGCATCGCAGGCTGGAGGCCCTGTCAGCGGGGCTCAGAGCCGTAGCGGCAGTGCGCCCGGTCTTTGCCGAGTGGCTGGACAGACGCCACCGCCCGGCTACGTTTCGATTGACACAGGTACTCACCGGACATGGTTGCTTCGGTGACTATCTATGTCATATTGTTGGCACAGATGTGACAGCCGCGTGTCACCATTATGACAACTGCCCGCTGGATGCGGCCCAACACACGTTGGAGTTTTGCCCAGACTGGGACGAGGAGCGCAGCGCTCTTAGAGCAGTCGTCAGAGGAGACCTCTCGCTGCCGGCCGTGGTTGCTTCCATGGTTGGCAGTCGGGAGGCTTGGCATGCGGTGGCCAACTTTTGCGAGGTGGTCCTCTCGTAGAAGGAGAGTGCCGAAGGAGAGGGCAGAGGCAAGAAGCTGCGGTCTTTAGTTTTGTAATTAGTTTAGCACATTATGTGGCCTCCGTGATGGTCGGCAGCGTGACAGGTAGGCCTCGCGTACTTCGATCGCGGGGCTTCTGAGCAGGTAGTGGTAATGCAGTTTCTTCGCGAAAAAAAGTCCTGAACTATTCAGTACCAAATTACATCCAAATGCATTCAGCGGTGTCTGTTTACTTTTAACAACCATCCCGACATTACATACCATCGCATTCATATTAATAATAACGACGCTTCCTTAATCTTTTTTCTTCACGAGATGAAGTGCGGACGACCAAGGACTTTCCGAACGTCGGGCCATACCTGAGTGTAACATGTCCTCAAATTCCTTCTTG
This sequence comes from Lapara coniferarum, assembly GCA_949316025.1. Lineage (NCBI taxonomy): Eukaryota > Metazoa > Arthropoda > Insecta > Lepidoptera > Sphingidae > Lapara > Lapara coniferarum. The sequence goes on from OX438922.1 coordinate 1,497,100, forward strand.
GCCGCTACTTGCGACCGCCCTGCGAGTTTACCGACTCGTCGTTGTAAGAGCAGGGCTGCCTACATCTAAATGCCTTAGACCCGTACTTATAATGATAGAAACAGTGCGTCATACTATTTCCCCCCTTTCCACTTTCCATGTTCCTTCGTCGAGATTCTCTCACATACATCTCGACATTGTAGGGCCGCTAACCCCTTCATCTAATTTCAGGTACTGCTTCACAGTCATTGACAGATTTACGCAATGGCCTGAGGCGTTCCCGCTTCAAGACATCTCAGCGGAATCCTGTGCCGCTGCTCTTGTATCTGGCTGGGTGGCTAGATACGGTTGTCCTACACGCGTGACAACAGATCGAGGTCGCCAGTTCGAATGTTACCTATCCAAGGCGATTACCGCTTTGATTGGCGCTCATCACTTCCGCACCACTGCGTACCATCCAGCTGCCAATGGCATCATTGAGCGGTTTCATCGACAGCTCAAATCAGCCATCATGTGCCACGCCACTTCTCGGTGGACCGAAGTACTTCCACTGATTCTTCTCGGCATACGCAGTTCCCGGAAAGAGGATATACAGAGTACTCCTGCCGAGCTTGTTTACGGGGAACCACTCCGTTTGCCTGGCCAGTTTCTGTCCCCTAGGGACACTCCTAGTACGGCGGATATAACCGAGTATTCAACACGGTTGAAGTCGTTCATGAACCAGCTTACCCCTAAACAAACTGCTTGGCACACTACTTCATCGCCATTCTATGTACCTGCTGATCTACAGACTACGTCACATGTGTTCCTTAGGCAAGACCATGTGCGTAGTTCACTAGAGCCACCTTACGCTGGCCCTTTCAAAGTTATAAGGCGACAACCAAAATTCTTTACCATAGAAATCAAGGGTAAACTAAATACAATTTCTATTGACAGGCTTAAACCGGTTTACGTGGTGCGCGAGGCGAGCTCCCCAGCAGCCGCTACACCACCAGCACCATTGAAAGTCACCCGAAGTGGTCGCCGCGTCCATTTCCCCGATTACTTTCGACCGTAGTTACGGTCTGGCGGGGGGGAATATGTGGCGGTCCAATGCCACCTGAAGTTAGCCGCACCCCGAGCTACGCATGCGCGGGTCACGTGACGCGCGCTGATTCAAGCTCCCACCTGCAGACGGCGCTGAAGTCTGCGGATGCTGCACGCTGAATGGTCAGCGCTCCATGCCGACACGCGATTGGTTCGCGTCTTTACACTTCGGCATCGTTCGGGACTCTCCGCCGACGACTGACGGCTAACGTCACAGCGCACGAGTCGGTGCGCGGACGGGCAATGGCTGGCAACGGCCTTCACCCAAAGACGCAGCGTGATTCGCCAACGCTCCAGCTACGTCATCGCACTTCGGCCATATTCGGCAGTTTCCGTCAGTCAAGATCGCATCGGGATTCGCCGGTATGCGGAGCAGTCGACGCCTCAGCCTATCGTCGCGCCGCTTGCCCGGAGCTGCGCCGTCATTGGTCGTCGCTGCCCCACTGCCGTTCATTCATGCGACGTCGGCGTTCCAGCTGATGGAATATATAACGGTATCGAACAGCTGACCGGACAATCGGCAACCAACTATTATTGTGCGCGTTTTCTCGGTCTTTGTACGTTGTAACTGTTTCTGTACATAAAGTTTATATTATATACTTCATATCTATCGCTATTTTTCATTCTAAGTCTTCTACCTTTACTGTGCCTTCTTCAACACATTATCATCTTGCTATACATCGCTGTGCTTCGCTTCACTCTACACTTCACCTCTACGCTTCTCTTCAACTACATCTGTCAGCATATACCTCCACAACACCATCATTTTAAATAAGAATTTTTGAAAAGTATAAACTTCGTTCTGCAAACGTTTTTATTTGGTAATTGCTCAAGTTTCCTTTGTTTTGTACAGCCATTAATATCAATGAAGCGAGTCGATTGAACTATACGAACCATTGTGAGTCTGTACACTTTATGGAAAATATTTCTTTTATTCTCAATTTTCTAGATTGAACTCCGATGATCAGTTTATTTGTTGATTGCAATTGCTTTCATTAATGCAGTTCTTCATGATATAAAATATTTTGAAGAGTTTTAATTTTCTTTCATTATGATTGTCATGCAGTATGTAAAGTACTAGAAAGTTGTGTTTATTTAATGCCTGAATGGAATACGTTATATTGTTTTGTCAAAAAGTGGCAATAGCCTAGTTGGGAGTGGAACGGACTGCCGAGACCAATGTCCGCAGGTTCAAAACTCAAGGGCGCACACCTCTGACTTTTCTAAAAAAATATGTGTGTATTCTCTGTGAATTATCGCTCGCTTTAACGATGAAGGAAAACATCGTGAGGAAACCTGCATACCTGAGAAGTTCTCTGAATTTTGAAGATATGTGAAGTCTGCCAACCCGCACTAGGCCAGCGTGGTGAACTAAGGCCTAACCCCTCTCAGTTCTAGAGGAGGCCCGTGCTCACCAGTGGGCAGTATATAATACAGGGCTGGTATGGTATGTTATATAGTTTGTAACCGGTGGACATTTGTCACTGCAGGCCGTTCCATACCCAGCTAGGCTATGGTGCACGCCTAGTAATTACTACTACTACTAGTACTAGTGTTATTATTAGTGAAGAATCTTTACATTTCTATCTCCAAATAGTCAGAGTTTTGTGACCTGAGTGCAAGTTCAAGATCAAACCCACCATTCACCTCAATAATCCGTCCCACTTCCCGCTAGTCCTGGTTTATTCACGAGGAAAGCATAAATATATAAAAAATCATGCATGCAAGATAAACTTGTAATTCCCTTTATTAATTTCAGCCTGCGCTCCAAAATTATCTTTATTAAAATTCTGTGTATTCAATATTAAAAGCCTTGGTGCGTAATTTTACAGCGCTTTTAATCAACGGGAAATCTGATTATGAGTCAAAAATAAAAGTATCGATAGTGTATGCAAAATGGATGCTTTGTACATTCTTTTCACACACACACGCACACTCACGCCTTTTATCCCCGAAGGGGTAGGCAGAGGCGTAACTAATGCAACCATTTTTCGCCGTGCGTGTTCCTACCCATGATGTGATATATAGGGGGCGAGCCTATCGGGCACAAAATCCGGACTCCGGGGTGATATTGTATCGAAAAATCCTATATTAGTTTGCCCGACCCGGGGATCGAATCAGAGATCTCACGTTGCAGACGTACCGTAATACAACTACGCCACCGACGCGAGGCAGTCTGTGGCGAAGCAGTATGATCTTTTCAAAAGGCTTTCATATAACAGCTTTTACTTTTCGAGGTGGTCATGTTAATTTCATTTCAAAAGGCTTTAAGAGAATTATAACCAGAACTATGAGACTTAACACACTATGTTTCAAGATGATAAGCACAGTTGAGTACATACATACAGAGTTCATTAATTCAAAATTACGAGTATCGCTACTGTTTATAAGAAGTCTTTCTTCTTATAATTTAGGAAGTGACTTGTTAGTTGCCTAATCATTCCTTGAAATCGTAAAACCTTCATAATTATTCCATCAAACGTCTAGGCCATGAGTAAAATAGATCACAGCTGACATCCGTCACGAGAAATTTAGCAAGCATCTGTTGCTGGCCATAATTGTATTAATTTGTGTTCCGCTTTTTATATTAAAGGCCACGCGACGGATTTGCATTGCTAATTTCATAGCTTATCATATTCCGGAGGACAGATGACGCTCTTGTAAATACTATGCTACAAGTTTTCAGGTTTATTATGTTTTTTTTACGTGCATGGCGAAGTGACGGCACCTGATGGTAACCAGAGAGGGGTTTAGATAGTGTCAACTAACGAGCAATGATTGTCCCTTGTTAGTAGACACAATAGGGTAGTTTCCTACGTTCTATTTTGTGCTTTATTTTATAAGTAACAGTAAATAACGAAAAATAAATTCTTCTATGAAATCATCATCTAAATTAATTCTAAAATAAAGCAGTTATTCATATTTCAAATATTGTCGTGAGCGAAAGTGGGGACGTGGTGGGGATATCGCGCTATCTCTTTCGCACGCAGGCAGCGTTATGGCCGGTGACACCAGACGACGTCACAGTCTAATATTACTGTTATTTGATAATTACCCCTTCTACCAAATTTCAAAGCTTTCTAACTTACTTATTATTGCGCTGATTTCGAAAATTCCTTATCCATTCGATTTTGGATGGCATACACTTTTGATAAATGTATTAAAAAAAGAAGTCAACTACTCTATTATGTCGCCCTGTTTCAACAGGATATACAAAGCCTGATCCCGTAATGCGGCACACTTATATGGGCGCCGTTATTCTTACGTGCGATAGTCACAATCCGGTCGGATACAAAGTATTTCTTACCAAGCAAATTCTGTGTGATACACTGCTTTTTATTTGCCGCGGCTATTAAATGTGTGTAAAGTCTGGTGGTAAGCGATAAGGCACCGCGCAGATACTCTCAACTGTTGCACTCACGGAGGAAAGACGTTGCACCAGGCCCGCTAAAAATAGCAGCGACCTGTCAAATTTTTATTTATTTTATTTGGTAGTCATTGTAAATAAATGACTCTATTTGGCAATTGTAATAACTGCTAAACAAATATCACTAGGCGTTCCTTTAAAGAGATAAATAGGGAACTTGAAATTGAATAGGCGACAGTAGGTTGAAATAGCTCAGTTAGGAGAGCACTGGCATGGTACGCCGGAGGTCGCGGGTTCAAGTCCTGCTTTCGGCTGTTCTTTTTCAATGTTTCTATAAAATTAAAAACAAATGACTCTATTTATCAACTAGCTTTTGCTCGCAGCTCGACCCGCGTGAAAAAGATTTTCCGGGATATAAGTCCCGCTTAATATTTTCCCGGTATAAGAAGTAAGTAAGTAGCCTCTGTCCTATCTAGGGTCTCAAACTATCTCTATAACAAATTTCATCGAAATCTGTTCAGTAGTTGTGGAGATGTGCAGTAACAAACAGACAGATAAGAATTATTATAAAAATCGCTGATTTGTTTTCCATCATTCCTCTTTAGTCACCCCTTTCTTTTTTATCACATTTGTTTCAATGAATAGTCACACCGGGATCTATTGCATTAGTATATTATAGTATTAATGAATAGTTTAACAGCTTACAGTGCATGTGCGGGTCTTTATAATGACGTATCATAATAGTGGCATCATATATGCGTTGCTTATAAGCGATGCTTATCTTGTTGAAACATATATTTAATCTTCGCTCAAGGTATTCCTCACTAAACAGATGGTTTAGGCATGTATAGAGAATGGAGGAAACACGGGTCACGAAAGGTATTTATCAAACTAATGTGGGTGGTACGGCTGGAAGAGGGTGCCAGAGGAAACACGTACATTGATGAAATAATTAATGACCTCCGAAAAGGGCATGTCAGAAGTACCGTTAGAAGGCGAAAATGAATGAGGAGTACTTTGAATGTGGAAGAGGCTAAAGAGGTGGGCCGTAGCATGTGGCACTCAGTAGTCACTGCCTATCCCTTGGCAAGGGTTTGAATGTCTATTTATGTATACTAAAAATAATAAGGAAAGGCCCATGTTACTACAGTCACTGCATCGCAAACAATATTATAAACGGAAAACCAAAATCACCAACTGAACCCGTTCCGAAAATGTCGATGCCAGTAAAATCTGGCACGAAGCAACATTAACCCACGGCGTCTCGGTGCGATTCCCGCGTTTATATCGCCCGCTGCAATTAAGATTAGATCAAAACACCCCGCGTCCATTACGGGACGTTCCGACCCCACCTCCTACGATAAATCGTCGCCAATTAAGTTTGTAAGGGTTGTTTCCTAACCTCTAGTTGAGGGTTGAACGTTTGATTCCTTGTGGTTTCTAAGATTCAGTGGAGGGTTTGTGAAATATAATATCAGCTCTGGATGAAATTGTAGGCTTTGCTGCACGGGTATGTTTTATAATCAAACTGGCAAATTTATGCTGTAGACGACAAAGATAATGTAATTTTTCAACAAAATTATCAAACTTGGTCGAAGTCCAATTACCCGTTTTACCTAGGCAATTCACGAACAAGTTAATAGTAACAGTTATTATAGATTCAGAAAACACGCATAATTTCCCCGAACTCTCGCCTGATGCAATCATTTACTCACTCTATTATCCCAAATTTTGTAATATTTGCTTAAATCATTTTTAAAGTCGAACTAAGCACAGGCCCTTTCGAACTAACTACATAAATCAAATCTACACAAGTATCAAAATTAAAAGTGACTGCAAAACTGAGCTTCAAATGGCTAGTGCTCAGTGTAAAGCCTAGACTGCCTTTATTGTTATCAAGATGTACTAGACTAGACGTAATGTTTCCGGCACGAACTGCCGAGGTCGAGCCTATTCTAGTACCATTTATAAGTTTGTTACGAGATGGTTCCTTAGCCAGCTATATTCGCGCTGTATGAAGCCATTTTTCCTCTTCAAGATTAGGTATCGAGGTTTATAAGACTGTAACGTTACTTCAATTTTATGTTGTAATTCATATAGGGCTTTTATCAAAATTTTCAGTTACCATATTAAATAGTTATTTAATAGCCCTTTTAATATACATACTCATTTTATAACTATTTTTTGGGAGCATAGATATGAGTGTCACTTTTGTATGGTTCATTTATGTGACGAGTAACAATTACTCACAAGTTGTAAAACATATTGTGTTGTAAATAGCTCAACGATAGAAACTTATATTTATTAGCCTATGAATTCATCTAATATTATGAATGTGGTATTCTTAACATGTTTTGCTGTTTGAAGATTTTGATGAATTTAGCACTCAGCTAGACCTAGTTCCAAATTAACATATAGACTACTTTTAGGTCAGTAAAATATATCCAGTGGGAGGTCTTTACTAAGAAAAAGTATCACGCAGACGGAGGTACGAAAAGACAGTGGAAAGTAGAGCGAAGATTATTAGTTATTCTTAGGTATAAATAAGACTTTATTGTAGGCATAATTTGCTACAATTTATCTCTTAAGAAAATATTTCAAATACAGCTCCAATACTGAAACAGCCTTTTTTTTCGCGGGGAAAAACGCTTCATCGCTACCACCATTGGGGGGTAAGTGCAACGGTTATGTTGGTTTCGCACAGTCTTACAGCCCAATGTCGACACTCGGGAGTATAGCATCATCCGAAATACTGAAACAGCCTTGAAATAAAATATTGTTTTCATATCTTTTTTAACCGACAAAAAAATACGGAGGAGGTTCTCAAGTCGACGTGTATATTTTTTTTATGGATGACGACGCATAACTTTTTACAGATGATTTTTATAAAAAAAAAATATTGGTTCGAGTATACCTAGAGGTTGGTCCCATGTAAATTTGAAAAAAAATCTACCCTAAGGGTGGGAAAAAGGGGTCGATTTATTGTTTACTCACAGATTTTAATGCTGAGTTGTGTATTAAAAATAAAGCATGTAGTTTATAACCACAAAAAATATAAAATAAAAACTTCTTAACAAAAAAAATAAGCCGCCGGAAAAACTGAATAGCAAAAAATAATTAACGTTATTAACTAATTTAACTTTATTTAATGTGTATGGATACATTCAAACATACAACATAAATAAAACCACAGGCAAAGAATAAAGAACAGCATAAATTTTAAAATGAAACTATAAGACAAAAAGGGGGTCAAACGCGACAATTCCAAATAAAAACTGAATTTTTGACGAAGCCGCGTGCGATGTACGGAATAATAAATTTCACGCCATTACATCTAATGATGTTAATATAAATGTGGCAACTCATTCCCGGCAAATGGATGCATTTAGCTGGCAGCACGTTCCCGCAGGATCTCGCGTTTGATGCGGATATATGTGTCTTCCTGGGTATTTTGGGACGAGATTTTAGTTTTAACCAACACTTCCTGTGGGATGGTACTTTTTTCTTTTTGTACGACTGAATTGCGCGACTGGGTAGCCGTTGGAAGTAAGTGCTACGAGTGTCTATAAATTGCAGCGACTCTAAACTTTGAATTAGGAAATACTGTTACATTACCCTTGTGGGAACGAGCAATGCCCAGCCACGACAGTAGTTGGATACTACTACTTGATGAGGGACTTTTACATATTATTATGTCGTGTAGTACACGTTGAACATAATATGTAGGTTAGGATTATTGTATGAAAATCTGAATTCCATTTATGGGATACCTACTATGAGTTTTGTAACCGTATTGAACCGTGTGACAACTGCACAGTATACAGGGTATCTTTGCCTCTGCTAACATTATGCCAAAAATTATTTATGACTGACGAATATTTTCACAAAAAATCTAAATTTAACTTTTCTGATTTTTGTATGATTTCGTAGTTCAGTGCGAATATGGTGTATGCGTGATTGTTTTTCTGACTGATTATGTAACGTTACCGCTGCTACGAATGCTCTGAGGTAAGTAGTAGAGGCATTATGATGTGCAATCTTAAATTAACTGCTTTTTACAGATATTTATTTGTTTCGAAACTTACACTTTTTCATTTTTCGTCTATAGTTAAAATTACTTAATGGAAAGTGGTTATTTTCAAGGAGATAAGTATGTGGTTTTATTTGATAACGCAATGTCAAAATGGCCCTGTATTTTAGATACTGATAAATGAACAACATTAAAATACGATAACTTGGACGATAAGCGATGGAGAGACGACCTGGACGCATTCAAACCAGACTGGAAATAGTTAGCGGAAGATCGAAGGAATTGGAAGAAAAAAAATACGATTACAATTAAAAGCGGCAAAATAAAAAGCATATTATTGCAAGTTGAACAAAATAAAATAAAATTTTAAATAAACAGGCGTTTGACATTTGAGCAAAAAATGTTCAAGCAAATTCAGTTTTCAAAACAGACTTCTAAAAATAATGTGTACTGTGGGGGTTGAAATTAAAACCGTAAAATAACCGGCACTTGGAGCCGTACCAACCCATATACAAAACATGATCAAACAAGTTACCAGAAAACGGCTAACTCCACCATTACAGAGGCACTAACTGCCTCTGCTGTTTGCAAATTTGTTGTGCCGGTAGCAAATATCTTCTTACTAAGCTTTGCTCGCAGCTTTGCCCAGGTGAATGAGTGTTGTTTTTAATTATAAAATATAAAGTATTGATCTAATTATTTATATTAGCAGATGATTTTAAATAACAACACACTTATGCAGCACTACGGTACAGCGGTTTTATTCAGAGAAAAAAAAATGTAGTTACAGACTATAACAGAATATATTAAGTCACAGACTATACGCAATGGAAGGCGTCAAAATTAAAATATTCAACAATGAGTTTATAAAAGCGACATAAAAAGTAGCCTGTATTCTTTCCAGATCTCGAACTATCGCCGTAACAAATTTCATAGAAATTCGTCTGTTAGTTTTCGATTTTATCGCGTTTAAACAGACAGACACGGCGGGGGTCTTTGTTTTATAATATGTAAGGAAGTGTAAGGTGGTATTCAGATTAAAAATATTATAAAACACTTCTCACTCTTGATTATCTTCATTCATTCTGTATAATATATACTCATTCGCCCGTGCTTTTGGTGCAATAATTGAGCAGCGCATTCAGGATGCTCTTTAGTCTCTAGTTTTTACTGTACCTTAAACTGTACCTATAAATTATAATACTTGTTATGTTTATATCTTTGGCGCCCGTGACATCACAAAACGGCCCAACGGAAGACCAGCGCTGGTTTTTACCAGCGTATGCTGAGTTGGGATCGTTTTTGTGACGAGTAAAATTAATTTAAGAATTCTTTGTACTTAATTATGTTGTAATCTTGCTTGTTACAAATAATTATTTTCTGTCTTCTTTCTTTCTATAATTATTGTGTAAAACGTTTGAACTGATTTCAATTAAGATTTCGTTGTTTTTGTTTGTTATTAAAGCTCTTGTAAATAAAACAATGACAACAAAATTCCAATTCGCCACCGGATTGTTCGTATCTTATAAGAAAGCATAGTTTAAAAGATCTGTAGAAGCACATTTTTTCCGCAACATTCGGTTTAATCATATTTGGTGCTCTTTTTTAAATAAAAAGGTACCTATTGCGCATCAACCACAATGGAGTAACAATTGGCTTCGTACATTATACTTTGCCTTCGTACATTTAACTTTCCACGTTTTTTAATGGAAATAGAGGAGGCCTGTGCTCAACAGTGGGCAGTATATCATAAAGAACTAGTATTATTATAATTGTTATGTTACATACGTTACATTAAATCATAGATGTAAGTATAAAATATTATTACAAACGTGATACTCCGCAAAGATGTTCCATACAAATGCGAAACAGCTGCAACCCTTTTGGATGAAATTTGAACCACAAGAAAAAAAGACGAAGTCTAGAGTCAACATAAAATGTTATTCGAACTTCGTTGTGGCGTTACTGTGGTTTATACATTCTGAGGTTTATACGCTGTCCAGGCGACACTCGTAGCTTCCATGGGTTATCTATACATTTATACATATAGATAAAATTGGAGTGTCTGTTTGTAATATACAAATAACCGTTTTTTACTACATGTATATGAATATACGGTACAGTCAGCAGCATAAATATCTGTAGAAAATCAAAATTTCAAATCGCCTATATAGGTACGCTTTAAGTTAAACTGAAAAAAAAAATCTTCGTATGAAGTAAAGCAAATCTCTTTTATTTTGTTTATGTGAATAGAAAAAAAAGATTACTACTATTATACTGTACATACACCAAAATAACATTTTTTACAATTTTTGTCTGTCTGTTCCGGCTAACCTCTAAAATGGCTGGATCGATTTTAACGAGACTTTTACCGGCAGGTAGCTTATGTATTAAGGAGTAACTTAGGCGACTAAGTAGGTATTAATAAAATAGAAACAAAACAAAATACTGTATTTTTTAACACTTTTCCCCTTCGATATATAACGAAGTATGATTTCACAAGCTGCATCGTCTCTTTTATTAGTTACGTCATAGTCAGCCTCGAAAAATACTTAAGTGTCATAAAAATGTGAGTGTTGATGGCCTCCCTCCTCATTCTTGCCATTTGTCCAGCGTTCACAATGTTGAGTCAGCTTTACTCTCTCTCTCTAAAAATTTAAGAAACAATGGAAATGTGTTTACTGTGATTGTATAAAACTAAAAAAAGTTATAAGAATTAATGTGTATCGCTCTTTTGGTCTAATGGTAGCGTATATAGGTAATGGATCCAGAAATCTCGGGTTCGAATACCATAAATAGCAATACTCCGTTGGTTTTTTACCGCGATTTGCAGCAGGATCAAATGATTCTGAATGCAGAATTGATGCAACATTATTTTTCAAGCATATTGAAGGAACCATTTCATTGCATTTTTACGATCGACCATTTGTCTTGCTTCAATCCCACTTGCAATATCTAGCCCCGATCCAAATCCAATCCTGGGAACCAAAATCCCTCCAGCTCATTTTTATAACTAGACCAAGGTGGCACCTTACCTTATTTCGTATATAGTTATCCTAACACCAAATAAAGGGCTGTTCCAGCCAAGGTCAGCAAAATCTTAACAGCTTTATTATTGGGCTGGTATGGTGATTATGACAATGACTTGCCCAAAGGGTGGAATCAATCATGTTCCGTTACCTCGCGAGGTTGGGGTTACATAAGTAATTAGATAGGGGAAGGCGCTGATCGTTGCGCTGAGCTTTTGATTCTGGAGGGTAGACAGTATTATTCAATTTATGGAAATAATGGGGAAGGGTTTGTCTGTTTTGAGCGTTACACGTAAGAACAAAGCTGACACTTCACATCGTGAGACTGGTATTACCCGTGTTAGGCTGGCCTTTTCATGAAGTAGATCAAACTGATTAAATTGTGTGTATAACATTTACATATGAATCTAGTGATATCGACATCGACTTTACGATGACGAGCGCAAACTTTTACAATTTCATCTTAATTGTGAAAAAAAGAACCATTAAATACTGGTAACCTATAGACTGAAATAACTTGATATGTACGGAATAGACATGTATCATCAATAAATACAGTTTAGAATCCAATGCAATTATTCCCAATAAAACGATCGCTTCTAATCTTCAGCTACTTGATTGTAACCAATAGCCACTACGCAAACGAGAGACGCCGAAAACGAGCTTATGGCTTTGCAACTGAATCTATGTAATTTAAATTAATCCTTAGGGATAAGGCTCACCTCTACTAGTTCAAATAGATAACTAGAGATGTATATAATACACTACTTGTCAGTAGGTAAATCATCGGGGTCGGGGTTGACTGCCTTGATGACATAGTTGTTTTGTGTAAGCGGTACCAGTCCAACTACTGCGCTGAATATCATCGGTTGGGTCAAAAAAATGTGACTGGGTTTTTCCACGTTAAAATTACTCACTCAGGTGTGATACTCCCGTGTCTCGGAAAGTACGTATAGCTTTTGGTACTGCGTCTAATCTTTCTCCAGTCATGTCGACTTGCCGTCGCACCGTACTATGACTATGAAGAAATAGACAGTGCACCTGTATATTGCGCACACACTTGTACACTATAATAGCCCCGTGAACCTGGTTGATCCCCATTGAGATTGGTTGCCATGGCAGAAATTCGAACAGGAGGAATTCATTCATAAATCGTTCACGTTCCCGAAAATAATATTGAGCAATCTTATGGCAACGTGGTGATAGCCTAGTTGGGAGAGTCTGCTGAACGAATGTCCGCAGGCTCAAAAAAAAGTCAGAGGTGTGTGCCCTTGGGAGGTTATGTTTGTATTCTTTGTGAATCATCGCTTGTTTTAATGATGACGGAAAACATCGTGAGTAAATCTGCATACCTGAGAAGTCCAAGGTATGTGCAATTTGCCAATCCGCACTAGGCCAGCGCGGCGTCGTGGACTAGATATCTCCTAAATCCTTTCAGTAGTAGGTACAGGTGGCCCGTGCCCAGCAGAGGGTATTTAATACAGGGCGGATGTTATTATAATCTTATGGCCTGTGACAAGGGCGCAAACCTAAGTATAGTTGTCTGTGGTGTTTGGAGGATATCGATCTCTTCCTGAAACTAATCTATGTTATTCACTGCCAAGTTTTGTATCTCTTTCAATAGATATGTAATACTCACTGCAAAGTACATCTATTCATCGCATAACCTCAATGGCAGATTTTCCGTATGCAGTTATCTATCCAGATCATCAACATCATCATTTGCACCATTATTTTATCTACTTCTGCGGCCAATCAATCCAAGTATTCTTATGTTTGAAACTTTTTATTGGTTATTAGTAAATTGATGGCTGTTGTAGCAAGACCACGTAACGATAATTACCTTCCCCTGTTGTCCATCTCTATAGTTCTTCTGGTTAACTCTACACCTCCCAGCGACCTACTAACCTAACCTGCTTTTCCATTGCGGAGATCAACAAACTCCCATAATTAGTTAATAGTTATCGTTAACTGATCAAGATCACGTTAACCAACAATAATTTGCAAGCTCGTGTCGGCTTTGTTCGAATCGTTACGTTGACGTGAGCGCCGCTTTCTGATAATCGACCGGAATTTTCACCTTTAGCGGAATAAGAGCACTTCGATTGGGAAGTTATGTTGGAGTCGTTTGAAAGGCTGCATTTAAAAGTTGGTGAATTATGCATTATACGTCTAGGTAATGTATTGGAATCAGGCTATGTAAGGAGTTATAGGCTACAAACCAGATGAAGGTACATGTTTATATTAAATAATACTTAGGATTAACCAAGATGCCTTATACCTCTGAAAGGTACTACAAGTCTTTATAAAGTTACTAGTTCTTTATAAAGTTTTCTACTTTACAAAGTAACAGTTAAAACACTAATCCGTTTTATTTTTAAAACGTCTATTGTGAGCGATCTAATATACGTACGATGGGACAATAAAAAAGAACACAGAAAATCAAAAAGCATTTTTCAAATCCTTTAAAGTCACACAAAGGAACGTAATCAAACGTCCTTTGAACAGGCTTACCGCACCAATCTTTCAAATATGTCGTGAATGAGCGGAAAATCCGTGAAGAATTTTCTAATCTGAACAATGCTAATATCAGATATTAAACGTCTACAAGTGGAGTACAATAAGATGTCATTTGAAAGGAGCCGTGGCTGGATTAACCGCCGAAGTTAATATCCCTGTTGGGAATAAAGGGAATGGAAAAATGGAACGTCGCGACGAACTCTTCAAGAGTGGGGACGAGTGTAACCGGAGTATTACAGTTGTTTAGGATTTCTTGATAGTTTTAAATTCGATCATCCAAAATAATTGTTTAATTCGCTGTGTTTGAACTCAACTTTAAATTAAATTATATACATGATGAGCATTCCTAACTTGGGCGTACATTGTAGCTAATAGCTATACGTTATAGTATTTTCATTATTGTAATCGTAGTCTTAAGTCTACTAGAAAACCTAATAAATGAAAATAATTTGAAGTATTTTAAAAAGTTGACTTAAAGTTTTAATTTTAAATTTAAAGTATCTGAAGCACAAATTATTATACGAATTGGTGTTAGGACATAGCTCGGGGCATGGATGTATTAAACCGACTTCAAAACTAGAAAATGTCGTCCCCGCACCAACACTAACTGTCATCTTAGTGCTCAATAATCCGAGCGACTTGTTACCCTTTCAAATTTTGCATTTTTTTTTAGAAATGTAAATCATTTCTTGCAGAATCTAAGTACTTAATATACAGGTGGTTATTAAATATAATGTTTCAAGACATTCTACCGGGATAGGTACCGGTGTGCAATACTATTAAAATATATATTACCACTTGTACATTTTTTTCCAAATGTATATTTCACAGTAATTGTTGTGTATATACACTATTATCATGACTTTTTCCCTTTTCAGGGGTAGGCAGAGGTGTATCACACCCACATTTCGCCAGCTGTGTTAGCTCCCATGTAAAAAGGGCTGGGCTTATTGCCATTTATCGGGCACATTTGCACACGCAAGGCTGATACTAAGTTGAAAAATCCTATATCACGTTGCCGGGAATCGAACCCGAGACCTTAGCACTGCAGTCATACCGTAAAACAACTACACCACCGAGGCAGTTTGTATTTATTATAATTTGTAAGTATACAATATAATTACTGATAATAATTTTGTCAATTGGATACACAGGCCCTAAGACAAATAAATATTCTTTGTAAACGTTATGGATGTTGTAGATTACAACCAATTTGCACGTGAAAACTACAATACAGTATGTAGTTAGAACTATGTGAATATTCTCGAAACACAATTATTAATTGAAGAAACTGTTTCAACATAAATCAAATTTCTCTAATTGATTGATGTTCGTTACTTGCCAAATATTGACACACAGTATAAGCTTATAATTGGCTATACACTGATAGCAACTCGGTTACCTTATGTAACTGCGGATCAATATGTTGCTCATGTTAAACATCATTATTAGTAAGTGGAAGAAAAGCCATAAGGTAATTTTAGGGTACCTAGGGTACCTCAAAAGGAAAAAAGGAACACTTATAGGATCACTTTGTTGTTCGTCTGCATGTTTTTCCGTCAAGACCATTTTCCTCAGGAACGCGTAAAGATATCAAATTGAAATTCATATAAAATACTCGAGTCTACGACCACTTTTAGCTGTGAAAAAGTCAAACTTGTAATTCAATGCGATCAAAAGATATGACCATTTATGTCCCATATCTTTTTATCGTAATAATAATTATAAGATTATAGGAATTAATTATAAGAGCGTCTTCTTTCGCCAACAAAATGTGTATACAGTTTGGCGATTTTTTATTATAAATACCAAAATGTGTTAATATATAGAAATAAATAAACAAAAAAAAATCGCATATTTTGCGAATTTGCAAGGGAATCAAAACTAATGGGGGTGCTTCCCGGTGACCTAGAATCATGAAATTTGGCAATAAGCAAGGTCTTACAGCACATGTAAAGATCTGAAAACTTTATATATGTAGGTTACAATAAGGGAATTGACAAACTTTTTAAATTTGGTACGCGAGTCGCGTCTTGGTGTTATGAAATTGTGTTACTAAATCAAAACACATGCATATCTCTATGAAAATTACTCTTCCCTTTCAGTTACTTTAAACATAGATGTAACATAAAAAAGTTGAAGTTTCGAACAAAATATACATCAATAAAAAGCAACTTTTAGTTTAATACCATTACTACTACTACTTTAAGAGGATTCGTCCACAGCGGCAACATTACAATTTCAGTCAGAAAACTGGAGTTTTGGCGGGAACTTGGTAGTGTCATGAGGTGCTCTTGTTTTAATTCATTATTTTGGTGATACTTAGTGTTATGTTGCATAATTATGGTGGTATATTATCCAATATAGTTCTATTAAAGGGCTCAAATGAAGTGAATTGAAATAACTGTGCTAATCAAGTGCTTTTTTGTTGCCGCCAAAACTCCTCGATAAAGTCTTGGTAAGGTAACCACTGCTTTACTTTGACATAGTAGTTAGTAAGTACTGAGGATAATTAAAAAAGAAACAAGTATGCGTCTGAAGGACTTTGTATCCATGGACATGAATAAATTAACAAAAAAAAAAAAAAAAAAGTCAGAAAACTTACGCACTCACTTACGCACACGCCATAGTCGTACTAAACCACAAAATGATAAAAAAAAACAGGAGAGTAAAATTGAAATTTTTTACGAAAATGTTAGTTTTCCATGGATGATTTTTTGGCATAATGTTAGCAGAGGCAAAGAAGAGTATGTGGTTTCATTTATTAATGCAACGTACAAATAACCCTGTATACCTTGTATTCGCACGAAAAACGTTGAATAGAATAAGCAGGCACAAGTATATATTAAAGTTATGATATTATTATGTAAAACCTGCACAAAACGTTGTACATATGGTACCTAATTTTCATATAATAGACTCTGCCATAACAGGCTTTATGAAACATTACGAATCCACTTTCCCCAGCCTAGGGCGTGGTATAAATAATTTCATTACTCACCAAAGAACGACTAGAAAAACACTGTTATTCGTCCAAAAAACGTTCATAATAAATTCCGTTTATATGTTAGCTTATACGCAGATTTTCACTCATATTTGGGTAACAACTTTTGTTATATAATACAAGAGAAGGACGTTTGAACGTATTACACTATTTATGTATTATTCAGCCTACACCGCGCCGTCCACTAAATTATATCTAATATAATAGAAGACTGTCTCGGTGGCGTGGTTGTATTATGGTATGACTGCAGTGCTGAGGTCTCGGGTTCGATCCCCGAGTCGGCAAAATGATATTGAGTTTTTCTATGCACAAATGCGTTCATGGTATATCAATTTTATTTTCATCTCATAATATTAGTCGTATACGTCTACACCTATCGCCGCGTACAAATTGAATTCGCGAGCAATTTAGGCATGTTTAATTTTGACCAGAGAATCGATCTCAAAACTATAGTTCACATCCCTGGCGACTGACACTAGACCAATGAGGTAATTTAATTACAATACATAACTCCACATATTATGATAATCTGCATTTATACTAGCTTCGGCAAGTCTTGTACTGGGGAATCGAAAATTATTCAATTTATAAACAGTGTGTAATGCGAACACTATGGGGAAGTAATTAAGGGCGCAATCAAACATCTATGAAGCTGTAGAACACGGTGGCGTAGTTGTATTATGGTACGACTGCAATGTTGAGGTCTTGGGTTCGATTCCCGGGTCGGGCAAAGTGATATTGAGTTTTTCTATTCAATATCAGCTCGGAGTCTGGAATTTGTGCCCGATATGGCGATAGGCTCGCCCCCTGTCACATCATGGGACGGAATAACGGCGAAAAGTGGGTGCACTAGTTGCGCCTCTGCCTACCTTTTCGAGGATAAAAGGCATGTGTGTTTATATAGAAGACTCGATATTGTACTAACTGGGATAGTAAACTAGACGTAAATGACGAATACTAACAGAGTTTTTTATTCGTACTGGTTTAAAATTTAAATACGTAATTTCTTTCACATAACATGTTGATGTAGTGTGTAAGTGTAGTGTGTTACCGCCTGTGTAATATCTTGTATCAGCATTATATATTTGCGCAATATTGTAACATTTTATATTTTGTGGAACACTAATAAATGGCAACCTAAGCTGGAGTGCCAACCAGTCATATCATGAGCAACCCGCATCCAACCGCTCCCCACCTCACTTTCCATGTCGCTTGCCTGTAGGTTAGCCATACATGCCCATAAGCAGTAAAATTAAATAGAACTTTGAATTAGTACAATGAGATAATATTAGATGTTCTTACAACGCCAGTAATAACGCTGGCTATAATTGCCTCCCAGCATCAGTAATAACACTCTATTGGTAAGCGGCGTATATAAAGCGGTAGCATATATCCTAATGGCCACTGGCTTACCAGAGATTTACAATAATCTTACTCTTACTAATATCATAAATGCGAAAGTTCATAAAAATATTCGGATGTTTGCACGTTTGGATGTTTGTTAGAAGTAAACGCAATAACGAACGAAAATACCTATAATCCGTGGACAACGTTGTGAGTTGCGCATTTGTATTTTTGTAAATATCTTATAGTTATTATCTTATAATTAATTTATCTTATAGTTAGTTCTACAATTCTCAACGTGTAACTGTTTGTTCCTGAAAAATAAATAAAACAGCTCAAAGATTTGGTAGAAATTTGGCATACAGATAGACCGTGTCCAATATCACATAGGATGCTTTTTATCCCGGTAATTTGCTCTCATGGGACACAATGGATATTTTAAATCTGGTTCTTTATGTAGATGGCGCTAGTATCGTACTGTGTTTTAGGGGTTTTTGTTACGGGAAAGGCCTTTCAAGTGGGCGAAGCCGCTGGCAACGTTATTCAATAAGTTCTCTATTTTCCCAATGGCCTAAATCTTCATCCGGTCAATGTATCGAAAGAATAAATAAATTTGTAAATGTGTCCTATACTCAACTTAATGTTGAAATTTTTAAATTTCAAAGCATTGATTGAGCCATCTTCGTCAGAGTTTCAAAGTGCACCGCAAGCGTCGTCAGATTAAAGTTAAACTGAATAAAAACTTCGTAAGCTCTTGAAAGTTGTCCCGGAGACGAAAAACTAGCTCTGTAATAAAATCATCTTAAATTTTTGCTTATAATAGGCTTTATATAATGCCTATTATAAGATCGCCCGATGTGGCGATAGGCTCGCCCCCTATCACATCCTGGGACGGAATAATGACGAAAAGTAGGTGCACTAGTTGCGCTTCTGCCTACCCCTTCGGGGATAAAAGGCGTGAGTGTATATGTATATATGTTTGTATGTATATTTATATAAAAGACCTAAAAGAATAAGATGTACAACTTATTGTAACCGACTATGACTTAAATAAGAGAGAAAACTGAAAAAATATTACTCCAATTTTTTTTGTCAAATATCTATAAACGCCATACGAAATCAGGCACAACCACGGTCGTATCCACATGTTCATATGAATAAATACAGAAATCCAGTTAAAGCCACGCGAAGTGAACGTGTAACAGCGTCACGACCCGGACGTGATTAGGCGCATCCCGTCCCGATTTCCCGCTTTTATTCCAAATTTATTCATTCCACCTCGCTATTCTAACAATTTAATTCTGTATCTAATTCCACGCAGTTTTGGAATAAATAATGATCAATTACCATTGTCGGACACACCTGTAATGGATTAATTAAATGTCAGATCAATCATTCATAATGATAATTGGAACTTACAAGAACTCGCGAGAATATAAAATTCCCGGGTAATGTTTTTCCGGGTTAAAAGTAGCCTATGTCCTTCTCTGGCTCTCAAACTATCTCCATACTCATTTTCTTGTGGTTCCACTCGCAGAAAACTATTTTCCGGGATTAAAGTCCCAGCTTATATTTTCCCGGGATAAGAAGTGCCCTAAGTCCTTCCCAGGGTCTTAAAATATCTTCCTACCAAATTTCATTGAAATCGGTTCAGTGGTTTGGCTGTGACGGCTCCACTCACGAGAACATAAAATCCGGGATCAAATTCCCGGGTAATTTTTTCCGGGATAAAAGTAGTCTATGTCCTTCTCTGGATCACAAACTATCTCCATACTTATTTTCTTGTGGTTCCATTCGCAGAAAACTATTTTCCGGGATTAAGATCCCGGAAAATAGTTTTCTGCTAATAAGGATAAGCTTATATTTTCCCGGGCTAAGAAGTACCCTAGGTCCCTCCCAGGGTCTTAAACTATTTCCCTACCAAATTGCATCGAAATCGGTTCAGTGGTTTGGCTGTGGCGGCTCCACTCGCAAGAACATAAAATCCGGGATAAAAGTCCCGCATTATATTTTCCCGGGATAAAAAGTAGCTTACGTCCTTTCTCAGGCTCTAGACTATCTGTGTACCAAATTTCATTTAAATCGATTCAGTAGATTTGGAGTGAAAGCTTAACAGACAGACAGAGTTACTTTCGCATTTATAACATTAGTATGGATATAATATTATGAAACTTACAGACAAGATTATTACGTTGAAAAGATGAACAGAAGGCGAAGAAGATTGTGTGTAAAATTTTAAATATCGTTCTTAATTGATGACGTGGTATCTTCGAAGCTAGGTGTACAATGTATACCATTTTAACTGACATCAAAAGGTAGAGGATACTCGTCATCGTTTTTTTTTGTTTGTTGCCTCGATGATTGTTCCACCCGTGGTCTGTTTTTATATTGGATTTTGTTTAGTTTTGGACTAGTCTCAAATCTCACGCTGATTTACGTAGTATAGAACCTTGGACTTTAAATGCAAAAGAGGACTCCTTAAAATCAAATTAGTTTTTAATGGTTTTCATTATAGTTTCAAGATGCTATTATTTTGAAATATTGTTTGACATTAAATATTGAAGACGTGGCACAGAACTTCTCAAAATAAAAAAGGATGGAAATGGTTCTCCGTGTTTTGGGTTCAATTATATTTGTTTTGTAAGTCTGTGTTATTATTGTTATCATTCAGACAGTAATACAAAAGTTACAATAGCATCTATCAAACCACTGAGGTTTGTAGTAGAGCTAAAAATAGTTTACAGCAGTATCAGTTCATAATTATAGGTACTTAGTATAATATACAGAAACAATTATTTCTTAATGAACTAGGTAGATTAGAATACGCTGTAAAATACATTAAACTACTTAACTTGTTGATTATACATAGAGAAAGTTTTCAACTTGATCTTGATATAATAACATGGTGTAAATTTATCAAATAAGTTGGTAAGCAAGTTATAAATAAGTCGGGGTACAACATAATTCCGTACGCTTTGTTGGCACTCGGTGTAAAAAAACTGGTCTTGGGCGATTGATATTTCTTACAGACGTATTAAAATAATATTGTTTAATATGTATAAGAGTCACTCGATAAGCAACTATACTTCAATTATAATACTTCGTTTGTTATGTAACTAGCATTTATATAATCAAGTTATAAATTCTATATCAAAACATAAACCGTAAAGACGGGCCGCAAGATAAACAAAAATTTGTTTGTATATTAATCCCGGATCAAGTATACGCCCCAGGGGATCCCGCAAAGTCCCAAATCAATATGTACTACAATTCAAAAAGCTTTAGCATTTCTCAAGTTTGTCCACATAATTCGGTTGCCATGACAACCGGCGGTGTTCTAATGCGATCGTCAGTAATCCTATTACGCAAAGATTGCGCCATTGTGCGGCTCGCTGCAGTATATGGTTGTGGTAGTAAGGTTGTGATATGGACTGATTTGGTGTGATGACAAGCTTGTTATGTAATTGTGCTCAGACTTTAAAAGTTGATCGGGAAATTACTTGAACCATCTCTATTAATAATATTTATATCTATTTCCAGTTAATATGTGGCTCTTGTTTCTTAGAACGTTTTCATGATATATAACTGGCAATGCTGCATGATGCATAAGAATGGCGAAAGACAATCTTTCGAATAACTCTATAGCATTTTCAGTAGTTAAGGCAAAGATAAAGATATCAAAGATATCTTTGTAGATAATACGTCGCAAAGTTCTCTTGCACTCCACAAGACCGCTGTACCGTCCTCGCCGTCGAGGACCTCGTCGCGTTCCCCGTCACCCTGACCTCTTTAAGCAGTTCCGGCCCGCGTGCCGAAGACTACGAACACATGAATAGGATTAGGTTAAAAACCATGTTTCCCCAAACGCTGATGTCTTTTCCTCTCAGTGGCCTCCCTGAGCCGAGGTTCGTGACCCGTTAGTGGGTCGCCCTCAGCGTGGTCGCTTAATTTTAAGGGTTGCGAGCGCCTTCTGCACTCACCCAAAAGACCGGTGTTCTTTCATAAGCCGACCCTCGTCAGGCTAGAAAGAGTAATGTCAGGGACCAAAAAACCAAAAAAAAAGCAAAGTTCTCTCAAATCAATTCCACCTGTCACCAGCATTATATTACCTATCTGAAGGCTTCATTTACAGTTTGACTAACATGCTGGTCTCTTTGTTCAGTTTTAGAAATAAAATAGTATTAAAATTATTTCCCGCGCCAGCAATTTTAAAGATAAAGAGACTCAAGACTCAGACCGAATAATAGCGCCCGGGGACCACATTATAGCCGAGAGCCATCATAACAAAGGAATAATTGTAATTTATTATGAACAGTAACGTAGCTATGTAGATCCGTAGCAGGGTAGCACCGTAGCCACTAATTGGAAACATATTATAATATTTAATAGAGGTGAGAATATTATACTGCCTGCCTCGGTGGCGTAGTTGTATTACAGTACGACTGCAAAGCTTGAGGTCTCGGGTTCGATCCCCGGGTCGGGCAAAGTGATGTTGAGTTTTTCTATTCAGTATCAGCTCGGAGTCTGGAATTTGTGCCTGATATAGCGATAGGCTCGCTCCCTATCACATCATGGGACGGAATAATGTCAAAAAGTGGGTGCACTAGTTGCGCCTCTGCGTCCCCTTCGGGGATAAAGGGTGTGAGTGTATATGTATGTACAAGTAACATCTGACTGTCGTGCCCGTAAACATCAAAGTTACACAGCTGTACTGTTTCTGATGACTATGGCACTTTATCAATCTATTATGAGTTGTGAAATATTACCCAATTTTAAGTGAGGGAAAATAAAAACATGTGACAAATAAAATATCGTAAATAAGTATGATCAATCGTTGTCTCTTCAATATTTTCATGATTGTAAACATCCATTTATTTAACAAACAAAAAACGACACAATTCAACAAAATAATCACAGTCGCTCGTCAACAATTGGAAAATAATCTGCACGAGTGTACCAAATTGGAAATGAAAGTTCGTTTAAAAATGCACAACGGACGCGACACCGAATAAAAATTACAACCAAGCTCGGATTTCTCGTGCGATTGATCGAGTTACACGAAAAATTTGACCGAAATCGTGCGCGTTCGAAATATCGGTCTTTTCCACGAAAACACGGGCCTTTGCTCTTTTAGGATTTCACGTGTAAAGTCAAAACTGAGTGACCGTGCCTATATTAGTTGACGCCTTTATCCCAAAAGGAAAAATAGAATATAAAGGCACAAATGCGTTCATGGTATATCAATTTTATTTTCATCTCATAATATTAGTCGTATACGTCTACACCTATCGCCGCGTACAAATTGAATTCGCGAGCAATTTAGGCATGTTTAATTTTGACCAGAGAATCGATCTCAAAACTATAGTTCACATCCCTGGCGACTGACACTAGACCAATGAGGTAATTTAATTACAATACATAACTCCACATATTATGATAATCTGCATTTATACTAGCTTCGGCAAGTCTTGTACTGGGGAAACGAAAATTATTCAATTTATAAACAGTGTGTAATGCGAACACTATGGGGAAGTAATTAAGGGCGCAATCAAACATCTATGAAGCTGTAGAACACGGTGGCGTAGTTGTATTATGGTACGACTGCAATGTTGAGGTCTTGGGTTCGATTCCCGGGTCGGGCAAAGTGATATTGAGTTTTTCTATTCAATATCAGCTCGGAGTCTAGAATTTGTGCCCGATATGGCGATAGGCTCGCCTCCTATCACATCATGGGACGGAATAACGGCGAAAAGTGGGTGCACTAGTTGCGCCTCTGCCTACCCCTTTGGGGATAATAGGCGTGAGTGTATATGTATATATATGTAATGTAGAACACGGTGTGTCTGTACATTAGAAAAAAAAATTGTAAATAAGTAAGGGGATGATTAAAGAAGACTAATGGAATACAAAACACTGTTATTAGATTTTTTCGTCTGTTATTCTGTTTGTTTATTAGCGCACGTCTCGGAAACTGCTGAACGTATTTCGATGACATTTGTTATGGAGATAATTGTTAAATACATAATATAATATAATTGTTATATAAATAATATTGTTAAATAAATATGCCTCATAATTCCCAGTAAGTTCACTAGCTATAACTCTATACCAACTGGAACATCACAGTGCTTATATATTACTCATTGGCTTAAGAATTAGCCTAACCCACTCGGGCGGACTCGCATACGATAGATCTAGTACCTACTAAGCCTATGATCTATTAATTTTGAATGAATAAAATCATTCACACACACACACACACACACACACACACACACACACTCACGCATTTTATCCCTAAAGGGATAGACAGAGGCACAGCTAGTACACCTACTTTTCGACTTTTCGCCGTGCGTATCCGTTCCATGATGTGTTAGGGGCGAGCCTATCGCCACATCGGGCACAAATTCCAGACCTCGGACTGATACTGAATAGAAAAATTACCAATATCACTTTACCCGACCCGGGTATTGAACGCGAGACCTCAGCATTACAGTCGTACCGTAATACAACTACGCCACTGAAGCAGTCATTACAATCATTCATCCAGGTTAAATTCGGAAACAAATTGATTAACACGAGTACTGATTAGAGTTCCTTGAATATATTATAAATAACTAGCTTTTGCCCGCGGCTCCACCCGCACTAAAAAGTTTTTCCGGGATAAAAGCCCCGGTTTATATTTTCCCGGGATAAAAAGTAGCCTATGTGTTAATCCAGGACATGATCTACCCGTGTGCCAAATTTCAACGAAATCCGTTCAGTAGTTTTTGCGTGAAAGAGGAACAAACATCCTTACATCCATACATCCATACATTCTTACAAACTTTCGCCTTTATAATATTAGTAGGATTAGGTAATATTAACAATACATAATTGAATACTAAATAATCTGAGTGGGTGGAAGCGTTACTGAGAAAAACATTCCAGAACTTTCTTCCACTGCTCAACATGGGCGCTGTTGATGATTTTCAGACGGACCTGACAAAAGCAGCCTGCCGTAGCGCCATCCCATATATATTAAATGTAAATTCTCCTAACGCCCTTGTTCAAATTATGTCATACTTTATATTCAATGAAACATCCAATAAGGAAATGGCGTAACAGCTTATATAACAAAACCCATTTTGTTGTCAGGAAACGAGAAATTCCGCACCTTTAGAGTAATGGTTTCCGAAGCACTGCATTATTGTTCAATGTGGTGTCGCGTCACCTGTCACCCCGCATCATAAACAACTAAATGGGAGTGAGAAATATTATACACATACAATGATATAGTGATATTGGGTTTTTCTACGCAGTATCACCCCAGAGCCTGGAAATGTTGCCGGTAAAGGCAATAGCCCCCTAATATATGGAACCAAATATAAAATTACACCTATACAATATAGAAAACATACAAAGTGTTAGCAATTTAAACACTAGACTCCCAACTGTAAGCCCAGCGTATTTATTGAAGCGTTACTGTCAGACCACCTAAATCGTCCCCCGTCCAATACTCGAGACAATAAAATTAATAACACAATTATTATAATTTAAATTTACACTTCGTTGATATTCAACTCTAAAATTTCTTGTCTACCCTATTCACATTGTTAGACCAATTTAGTGTTCCTAGGCTACGTGAGCCATAATGAGGACCTTTGTTTTGTTACGTAATACAAAGCCATTGTTCAAATATTTATTTACAACTTTAAATAGAGTTGTTGAGACTCGGTAAGTGAAAGCCTACAGTTTTTCGGTGGTTTAAATAAATTAGACTTTTATTGATAAATTGTTTTATGTGTGTTCTATTTGAGATATGTACGATGTTAAAATTTACTGCACATGAACCATTGATGTAAGGGTTTTTTTATTGGATTTATCTATTCATGCGTTAGTTGCGCCTCTGCCTAGATAAAAGGCGTGAGTATATGTATGTATGTACGTAATTAAATTATTCCACGAAGTTATAAACAAATCGTACCAAAAAAACTTACACAGCCACCAGCAGGAGATGTCCATACGCCAAATACAGAAAGTCTAGATAAAGCTCCTGCCTTTACGCCTAGGCAGTTACTCTTTACAACGAGGGAAACACCTGCGTCTGTACTAAGGGGTCCATTGAATCCGGCGTGGGTCTTAACTGAACGTACATTAGAGACCCTGCAGGGTAACTTAGGACATTTATAGTCCGTCCAACCATTTATTTAACTTTTGACATATGCACGCCTATGAAATTTTATAATTCTTGATAAGGAATCGAAACAAAATAATTGAATACTTTATGGACGCCAGATTTTGTTTTCCATAGGGAAGGGACTTGCTGTTCAGCTCCAATATTAATTATGAATCGATATTCGTCAAGTCCACTGTTTGTGTGACAAAAATAATTCAAAATTTTCACATTGAAAAATAAAATGTCGAAGTGTAAATATTAAAAAATCTTCTTGTATATGCGTAACTATATAATATCTGATAAAATAAACTATTCAAGTGAAATTTTGACAAAATGGTATTGGATATAGAATATATAGCTACAGAATAAATTTATAGACAGAAAATATACACATTTTAACGCATGTTTCTAAAACAATACAAAATGTTGAGCAAAAATAACATTTCAACGTGTTTAATCGATCAAAACTTCTGCATAAATTAAATCGATTGCTACAAGAAATCGAATCAGTAACGCATTAGTACATCCCCAATTGATTAGAAACCAAACTGTCAAAAGTTTATTAACGGTTGGACGGACTATAGGTCAACGAATGATACGAATTAGGATTCAAGGGCAGTTTTTAACCATGTACGGTTTTTAAAAAATTTGGTATCAATAAAATCACATATCCAAGTTGTAAGCTATTAGGTTAATAAGATAATTATTAAAAAATAAATCGCAAATATTAAATGGATTTTTAAATTTCGATATATTTAGCAAAAAATGCCCAATGACATGTTGCGACAATGGCAATCGCCCTACGTGTAATGTTTTTCTTCATATACCACAGTTTTGAAACACACTTATTTCGTGTTTTGAGACTGTACATTTTATTCTGAAAAAAAAGGCTGTGTGTGTTTCTTTGTATAATCTTTATGCAAAGTTATCATCTTGGTTAGCCACGCGTGAATAAGCTGAATCATTTAAGTATGTTGAGCCCCATGTTAGAGTGGGTATTTTTTTCACATTGATGGAGGTTTAAGATGTCCTAATAATTTCGTAGATTATACGGAAATTACATTCGGAAGCAATAAAAAAGTAACCGAGGTTTATGACCAATTTTATGGCAGAGCTGTAAAATTTTACATACCTATAAGTATGTACATAGCTAAGCGTGCACGAGTTCAATCTTTTTTTGCCCGCTTTAAACAGTTTTTCCAAAATAAAAGTCATTCTGTATATTTTCCCAGGCCAAAAATCTATGTACTCCCTAGGATCTCATCCTATCAAACCAAATTTTAACGAAATTTGATCAGCAGTTTTTGAGTTTATTGCGTTCAGACAGACAGAAAGACACATGCGCCTGGTAGACATTATAATAAATAGGTACATCCAAATTAATAACGAGACGAGCCTATTCAATAATAAAAGGTTACTAAAGTTTAAGTAACTTACGTTCTATTCGTAAAACCAAAGTAAAGGATTTTAAATAATATGAAACCCGACAGCGCTCCGAGTTCTGTGAATAATTAATTAAAATGATCCTATTAATGGATGTAACATAATATTTTACCAGATGGACATTAAACCAGTGAAGTACTGAGTTTGTTTAATTCTTTTATAAATCAGATTTTTCCGTAGACTCGTGACGCTTACCATTGAGTGAGCGACTTGTTTGAACGAGAAAATATAAATGAATGAAAATACACGGTTTAGTAATATACCGTTGTAAAAGAAATAATAATTATTCTTTAAATCAAGCAAATACTGCTTTTGCTTACGATTTTTTAACATATTTTTTTTTTGTTACAGTGTAATTTGTGTAATTTACGTCCTTGATCTTTTTATTTTACACAAAATTCAACTCTCTTACTTATTTAATATGTACATTAGCCTACACTTAGTTTCGTGGTGGAATAAGGTCTTAAAGGTTTTTACATTTAACACGTAACCCTAAAATAAAACATTTTCCTCAACAACGTATAGATCTATTGTAGTCATATTTCACCATCGGAATAATTACATTTCACACCTGAAAAGCTATAAATTTATCATCCCATAATTCATATTTTTATCGTATTTTATACGCAGATAACGGTAAATAGGGTTGCGGAAGCGGCTTTTCTGGTTAAAAAAGAACGTATAGATTGGTCGATATTTATGGAACATGGAACGACGTGTCCTTTTTGGTATTAAGGATTTTGAGATTTGCGTTAAGTATCATCTTAGAAGAGCTGTTTGACACAGGTATTGCTAACCAAAATATTATAGGTTTGTGTTTGAGAAATAAAATAAACCGCTTCAACCCTGAGAGAAATGTATCATTCTGGTTTCTGTCTTGTGTAGCTATCACTCTACTTGTAGTTTACCAAATAGGCTATAAATAGTTACGTCTGTTTTTTAACAAAACCACAAGACGAAATGTCATTTGCATGATGGTAATCATAGTTGTCCTACAGTTGCAATAATTAGAACTTTTAATTACAAATCACCGTACAGCTCTGGGCTCAAAAACGCATACAAGTGTTTCCGTCTATTAAATTCAACCTTCATCGTATACATCTCGTTACCCAAGCCAGCCTCCTCGGCTGCAAAGGTTCCTTTGTCTCCTTAAAAAAAAACCTCAAACGTCTCCCAACGAATCCATTTTAAAAGTCACAAGGCTCGTCTAGGGTTACACCTAGTTGAATATTCCATCCACATCATGCAGCTTTTTGTGTTGCACTCGCCAGTCTTTCACCTCTCAGGAGTTCCTTTCATCTCTACACTGAACAAAAGAGGCAGTAATCCTGCGCTGTCATCATTTAAAAAAGGGAACGTGGACTTAAAGCCATGTGTACACTGGCGGTCTGTGAAAGCGAACTTCAATTGGCTTTATGTCGATACGTACATAGCGTTAAATTGTCAGTTTTTGATTTTAAGCAGACGAGTGTGAACTTTGTATATTCTATAGGGTTGTAAAGATTTTTATATTTTAGTCTACTAACGCAATTCTAAGTTTGGGCTACAATTTGTAAGGGAATTGTAGACACGATTTTTCCGGGATTTTCATTTATCGACTTCAACTGTATATGTGGGATTACCAGGATAATAGTGATAGAAAAAATCCTACAATATATTTACCTTATCTGAGATTTAAACCAAGGAATTTATAGTACATTTTTCCCACTATATCAAGAAGGCGATTGTACAAATATAATAATTTACATAAGATAATAACATAGCGTTGCAACTAAGTTATTTGTCCTATTTTTTAATATTGCACTAAACACATATCAATCAAAAGTCACATACAAAAAAATCATCGTACAAAGAACGTAATTCCGTAAGATAGTACCTTTTCGTGAAATAACAAAGTAATCAAAGAAACGCGTGAAGAGTTTTATTTACCCTTTATGTATATCTTTGATACAAGCACATTACCTGATTACGAATAAGATGTAAGTTATGTTACGTTTTCCTTTTTATACCTGCCCCCTTATTCTCTATGACACACGTTATTTTCACCGCTCGTAACAAGCGCGTAACGTAACTCACCGCGTTTATCACTATGGAAATTTACCTACAGAATACAATTTACCGCTAATTACACGAAATTAACGTAACACGGCCGCGCTACTAGTTAACACTGTCATAGAGAATAAGGGGGATGATGGCGTTAATAGATAACTAGTTAATAAATAACCAGTTATTAAATATCTAATTCTATCCCCTTCGGGAATAAAAGGCGTAAGTGTGTGTGTGTGTGTGTGTATTATTATGATGTTTGTCAGAAGTAAACGCTGAATGATTGAAATGAAGTTAAGTATCAACCACCTACTGAGTAGAGGTACATAACTAAAGTTAAATGTATAAATAACATTACATTGACCTATACTGCTCTCCTACCTATACTCTCCAAATAGTACTTCACAGTCGGTGTCACGATCAAGCATTTATAAAGCTTATATTTCTTTGAAGCATCTGCTGGCTCTATAAAGCTGGATTGAATTCTAAACTAATAGTAATAAACGAGGTCAGTGCTTAGCAGTAGTAGCAATAGAATATAATGCAGTAGGGGAGACCGGGGATGGTTGGCGATAGGGGTAGGTTGAATAACCGTCAATAACTCGAGCAATTTTAAAGTGTTGCGTTGTCCTGATATACACGAAAAACCGTTAACTGTTTACGAATCTTCACCGCAAACGCGGCACCGCGGGCGCACGTAATCCGAAAAAAAAAACGATTTATCGAAAAATGATACCTATGAGTAATTATTTACCTCTTCATATTATTTGTGTTGAAGCCGTTATACTCGATGCTATTTACTTTCAAGCAATTTAAAGTAAGAGTTTTGTTATTAATGATAATTTTGGTGTATTTTTTTTATATTTCGACATAGTTTTAAGATACTCACATGTGGTTAAAATCATAAAAAGTTGTTTGGGGCTGGTAGACAAACTTTGTATTGGGGCTAGTTGACTACCTAGAAAATGTACTACGTAGTAAGTGAAATATTCTTCGCATGAAATAGAGTAATTTTTTTGTCAAATTTATTAAAAGTTTGTTAGTTTAAAACCATGCGGATTTACAAAAGAATAGCTAATCGAAACAGTAAACCCTCCGCTGGTGGTAGGTTTTTATTTCCACCCCAATAACGAATATCGTACAAAAAGTGACAAATTATATGTAAATTATGTAAATGTTACTGACATTTTGTCTCAATAAGGCACATTGATAATAGTAAATAAGTATTTGTTGTGTTTTCTTTTATTTTATTGCCGTATTTTATACAAATCACTTCGTAGGTCAATTTACCCCAAGTGAATAGTCTACCAACCCCAGGCATGGGGTAGGTTGACATGATTTTCTTGTTCCAAAAAATGGCTTTTGTACACTGTGTTATAAACAATTGCGAGGTTTTTGGTATTTCTTTTGAAAGCTTATTAGTTTACCTATCCAACCTGTAGGAGTTTTTGACATTGTATACTAAAACAAAAAAATTATAAGCGTCTAAGCCGAAAATTGGTCAACTATCCCCGGTCTCCCCTACTGTTATTATTATTGTTATATATTAATACGTGAAGAAAGATCTTTGTAACCCCTTTTAACCAGATTACGCGCTCGCAGGAGAGTGAGATTTAGTATATTTATACTACATATAGATAAGGAGTACAGAAAAATCAAACTTATACAAATAATATACAAAATTCGACAGTCGAATTTCGACCGCTAGTATTGTTTCTCTACATTTTATACAATCAAAACACACACACACACACACGCCTGTTATCCCCGAAGGGGTAGGCTGAGGCGCAACTAGTGCACCCACTTTTCGTCGTTATTCCGTCCCATGATATGATACGAGGCGAGCTTATCGCCATATTGGGCAGAAATTCCAGACTCCGGGCTGATACTGAATATAAAAACTCGATATCACTTTGCCCGACCCGGGGATCGAACCCGAGACAAGACAGCTTTGCAGTCGTACTGTAATACAACTACGCCACCGAGGTAGTCAAAACAATGCAATAGCTATTGTTTACAAAACATTCTAAACGCCAAATTACCTGGCAAAGCACGTTAAGTACGTCATAACAACATACTAGATGTCATGACATGAGACAACACAATAGCAAAACAAGCATCAACTACAAAGAAGTTCCAATAAGCTGCTTGCTCGTGAATGTAAACACGTTTTCTGGTATGTAGGTTTGGGCACATACAACCGCGCAGTGTCCAACAGAAGACCGTTATTAAGGAATTTAGTAAAAGAGCATACTACTAAAGGGCTTATTATTCCTCTGAATATAATTGTGAGCGGTGGTAATCACCATGA
Source organism: Lapara coniferarum (assembly GCA_949316025.1). Classification (NCBI taxonomy): domain Eukaryota; kingdom Metazoa; phylum Arthropoda; class Insecta; order Lepidoptera; family Sphingidae; genus Lapara; species Lapara coniferarum. Next base: position 1,529,417 of record OX438922.1, read on the forward strand.
GAAGTTGGATTTGTTAGTTTGTTTTTCACATTTTTCTAGATCGCGCTTATTACATTGCATATGTTCTACGTAATAAGGCCACCTAGTGTGTAAAATAGAGGTAAGAAAGATCTCATATGTAAGAGTCCGTATGGATGGATACCAAAGTCGGAGTCTGTAAATGTCTATTTCTACCGCCAAGCAGCAGTGTGCATGCATTGTTGTGTTTCGGTTTGAAGGACATTGTAGCCAGTATAAACCAGTGTACTACAGGACATAATGAGACTTAACATCTTAATATCTCAGGATGACTAGCGCAGTGGAATACCAATAATAATTATACATGACTTGGTAACTCAAGGTAATGGATGGTGTTTCTACTGTTTATGGGTGGTCGTATCGCTCACCATCAGGCGAACGGCATGCTTGTCTCGTCATTCGATGCCATTAGAAAACAAGAAAATTGTATCAAGTTACTGGTGGTATGTAATTCTTATCTGTCCGGATAGCGCCCACCGTACATAGGATGTATAAACTCGCCATGGTGGCCCACGTAAGAGTTCCGCGTTCTGGGAGCAGTCTGTATTTATCCAGTTCAAACAGGCCGGCATAATTGTATGTACTAATGAGGGATAGTCATCGCTCGTCGACACTCCAACTGGACTCCTCTCCGCTTACGATCAGGTGCAGTGGGTTACCTTGGCCTGCTCCGATGAAAAAAGTCTCAATAGTTTTTTCTGTTTTATTTTTTATACAATAAAGAATATTTCTAATGCACCGTGTTGTATTGGTTTGAGGACTGTTTGTCAAACATTACAAGTCTACAAGTTCACAAGTTGCATGTTAAATTTTTTTGAAAAATTGACAAATTTCCAAGAGAAAACGCTTGTAATACAAGGCTTGTAACGTTTGATAAACGAGACACTAAGCACGGGTAACACCAGGGGCACCAGATGATTCTTCCTGTGGTTTGGAGGCGTTTAGAGAATTCACCACGGTATCCCCTGTGTATCATAGGAGGCGACAGACAGAATGCAGCCCGCACTAAGCGGCAGCCCGCACTAAGCGGCACCGCGCAGGTGCGGTTGCGGACGACAACTTTGACACTTCAGTTCGAGGAATTCCGCAGCCATCGCTAATATGCCGGAGATGGAAAAAAGGGGGCACCAGATGATCACTGGATGACGCAATGACCATTGTGAAACGAATTCAATGAAGAATAAATAATCCTTCTTTACTGGTTGACTACTCCACACGGGGTGACTGCCTCGGTGGCCAAGTTGTATTACGGTACCTTTACAATGCTGAGGTTTCGGGTTCGTTTCCCGGGTCGAGCAAAGTGATATTGGATTTTTCTAATCAGTATCTACTAAGAGTCTGTAAATTGTGACCGATATGGGGATAGGCTCACCCCCCTATCACATCAAAGGTCGGTATACGCTCGGTGATAAGTGGGTACACTAGTTGTGCTTCTGCCTACCCCTTTGGAGATAAATGGTGTGAGTATGCGACTACTCTACTCTCCCAACCTAAGCGCCTGCATGTTTGTCTGCACGGCCCTACCACGGCCCCTGCGCGGCAGTATCTCACCTATTTACCCGCTAGACTGTCTGACGATGTTTTTACTTCCATGCTTGTAAAATCTTTATATCTAGTTTGTATCAATTCTTTCAAAACAAGGGTGTAGTCTGCGGAATTGTGTTTTCGGTTGTTGAAATTAGTTTCTGATAAACTGGAATTGAATTGTCGCAGAATCAAGGGGCTGTGTTATACATTAGGTGGCCTTGTCCTTGATTCAAAGTTCGAGCAACACGGCATGGGTTTAAGACGATTTATTCACTTATACTGAAATACTCCTTATAACTTCCGTATTCTTGAACTCTATATAATCGAGTGAAATAAGCGAAGTCCACCGTGAACATGGTAGTTACAACTATCTCTACGGAGACAGAAACGTTGACATTACCTACTTTCTTTGCTGACTATTCTTTGTTCTAATAAAAATGTTACAAGACGTTTATCCTACGAAGACGTTTACGCGATTATGAGATAATTTTAAAAGCCACTTCATCTCAGCTTGTGTTATACCATTAACCTACTAAGTTTTAACTTTACGATCAAGCCCGTTGAAACAATGAAAACTTTACCAAGTCTTGAATCTCAGGGAGATAACTACAGGAAGACGTACTCAGTTACTATATAAATAAATAATTACCTATAAAACCCCTTTCAAAACCGATTCCCACAACTTTGCGGGCGCAGGCCAGGTCCAGACTCTGTCGCGTATATAACATTATTAATATTGTATTGTTCGTAGATTGTTTTTTAATTTGGAATATAATTAATATAAATGGTTGCTTATTCCTATATTTAAAATAAACTCATGGCTGTGATTGTCAACGGTTCGCAGGACGGAAAAACATTTATATAAGCATTTTTTTAAATTTTGTTAGTTTTATAGTTTAACCTTATACTTCAGTTTTATAATTTTTTTTTTAATTATTTATTCAATATTTTATAGAAGGTGTATTCAATTACACACATTCCAACATTATCTTTATTGTATTTAGTGCAGTTTATTGCCAACAATAAGTATTTATCCTCTTCTTCTGTCCTCCGTGTATTTATCATAATGCCTAACATATTAGTTGTAAATATTAAGAGAGAATAATTAAAAGGCACTTAAAAGAGGAATTACTCGACAAATTTCAATATATTTATTTTGTTTACATTTCTGGACGAATGTTTGTGAATATTTACACAGGTAAAAAATTGCATACTGCATCTAATTTAAAAATAGATGATGTTTGCAGGTTGATTTATAAAAATAATTTCAATTTAAAATACAACGGGCACAGCGTAGTAAATTATTTTTTTGTGGACACAAGGAACATGTTTTAATTGTATTGTAATCAAAATTAAAAGACGTATAATTAACCTCATTAAGGGCATCGTTATTGAGAAGAGCACTATGTAATTTCAGAGTTAGATAAAGATAAAATTTGTTTTTTCAACCCTAAAACTCATACATCACTTACCTGAAACTGAAATATACGCCCAATACAGTTTTTCCAACTATCATTAGTATCATTGGATCATTAATGAACCATAGTATACTACGCCTCTGCCTACCTCTTCGAAGATTAAGGCGTCAGCTTATTTATATAAATTCTATCATACTGACCGTAAAGCTTTAAGCTCTAAGCGCGCCACGCTTCGTCCACCCGCAAATCCTTATAATTCATCACCTGTAAAGTGTAAAGGACCGGTCCAGTCTCTTTTCTATGAATATTGTATGAATTTTGACTGAAAGGCTACCGATGCCATTATGGCCGCACGTGCCTCTATGAAATTTAAATGAAAGGCGACTTAAAAGTATATTAGATGACTCATGTGTCGAATTATTGTAATGAAGTGTTTTTAAAGTAGCTGTATATAAGATAAATTTTGGCATAACCTCTTTACCAGCAGAGGAAGGCTGTAATGACCTTTTGGAAATGATTGTTTCGTATGAAATTCTTGTATCATTTGATTGTGTTAGGAAAGTAACAAACCAATATTTCACGATAAGACATGGCCGGGCGTCGTACACAAATATTACCAATAAAAACGTATTTTCATGCAAAAATAGTTTATTTGCTGAAATAATAATATGAACTACTTCAAACCAACAAATTACAACAGAAGAGTCTACCTTACCTTTACTATGCCAACTTGTAAATTAGAAAGACAACTAAGCGAGAACGACCGCGGAATTTTAATTTCTTCTTCACTGAACGTCGTTTTAATTTAAAACGCGCATAAAATTAAATTGGCTTTCGCATTCATAACTTAATATCATATTTTCTTATTATGTGGCTTCTCTTTTTTTTATAACGGCTTTGCAAAGTGACTGTTAGACCGGGTGGTGAGTGGAGAAGGGTGGGTCTAGATAGTGTTGGCTGGCGAGAGATAACATTACCCTTCAGTAGTCGACACAATATACTGGCTATTTTGAAGCAGTATAATATATACACAGATTGATCCCCAACCACGACAAATAACAATAATGCTTTATTTTTTGTCACCTCGCATCATTGACGTATTGGGTTTTTTTTAATACATCAATGCCTCGCATTAAAGTAAATGAAACCAAAATAGTTTTATCTGTTCCCAAATTCGATGTAGGTCGTCGCTTCCATTTCATTTGCAGAAAACTGCAACAAATATTCAATGTGACCCAAATAATAAAATATTAAATAATAATATTCATTCCGGGTTTATATCGGAAATGAGTCAGTGAACATAAAACACGTGAATTCCTGTGAAACACGAGGCGGGGTAGCAGGTTCGTTCCTTACGTAGATATTGTACGAGTCGTTCAAAGTAGTTATTTGAGTTTTGTATTTTATACAACCGCGTATCTTGTTTAGAATGTACTATCGGTTCCCACAACACGACCTTAATATTGTGTTCATGTATTTCATTTTTAAGAAAACTTATTCACTCTATTCCATATTTTCAAATATAATTGATATGAATGTGCTAAGTCCGCCCCTGCATTTAAATATATTTTTCTTACAACGAAAATGCAAGATGCAACAAGCAATTTGAATTTATATCTGCGAAGTTGGAAACATGGCGTGCGAGAAATAAAAATATCTTTGTAGTTTTTAATGTATTTCACTCGCAATTTTATAATTTTCGTAACTTTGTGATTTCGTGTGTAACTACTTGGATGGTTGGTGCTGTTTATGCTTCCGTGTATTGTCTGTGCACTGCTCGATGGCAGAACATAAGTAATTTCTTAAAACATTTAATTGATATTTATAGGTAACGCTTTAGACGGGAAAGCCCTTGTCAATAACTTCATTTTCAAAATGGCGATAATACAAACAAAAATCGTGTTATTTAATTGTAAAACATTAAACCCCGAAACAAATATCTATCAAATGAATAAGAGTAATTTTGAAAAACATCACGTAAATTATGAATATTTTCTCAAGGCCATGTATAATTTATATAATTTTAAATTAAATATAAACTACGCACTGCAATTAGGTCACATTAAGCAGTTGGTCAATGTGTGGAGTCATATTAAACGGATTCCATTGTACTTACTTCCTTTTAAAAGTGGATCAGACTTGGCATTCTCCCTTCTCTTACTAATTCCATACACAAATACAGTTTAATTTATAAAATAAAAAAACATTCTCCGCAGTTTTTCATTCCTTCAAAGCTACGCACCTAATATTTTTTTCAATTCCACGTAAAACTAACTTGTATGGACGTTGCTAACATTGTTAAGTCTTTTGAAATGTTCTGAATAAGTAACGTACTTTCATTTTCCATTCATACTGTAATGAATGTTACTCTCACGATTTGGCTACATTGTACATTCGACGTAAGCAGGCCCATTTTGCTGAATTAAAATACATTTATAGTTTATTTGCCCGCGGCTCCGCCCGCTTTAAAAAGTTTTTCCGGGATAAAAGTTCCGCTTTATATTTTCACGGGATAAAAAGTAGGCTACCTATGTGTTAATCCAGGATATGATCTACATACATCAGGATAGTCACAAACATACATACATCATACATCCATTCTTATAAACTTTCGCGTTTATAATAGGACCCAGGCATTTTTACATATTGCCCTTTATTAATTCCTTTTCGATAATATGGTAATTTACTTAACTTTATTAGAGTTCATAGAAAGTATAAAACAATACATTACTTCATAATTTAAATTTAACATAACCTAGGTACTATAAAATAAAGAAAATTAACCTCGTGAAATCCAGCCTCAAAAAAAGATATGTCACATAAATTAATATATTATGTCCCAATTCGGAAAACGGCCCGTGATTTTTAAATACAAAAATATCCTTTTCCGCCATGCATGCAGCATGTGCTAAAATCCAATTTTAATGACGTATAGTTTAATCCACTCCGTTCGCCGTTTTGTTGTCACTGTAGGGATGTGATTTTTATTAGTCATAATCGATATTATTTCATTCGGTTCCTAAACCGTTTTTTGATTGGCAGTAGGTCTTTTGTATGCAAGAGGCCGACTGGTTAGGTACCATTGCATAAGAAGACTTAACATCTTATGTCTCAAAATGACGAGCGCAGTGGAATGCCACAAAGTACTTTTTAACTCAAGGCGCTGGATGGTGTTTCTACTGTTTATTCGTGGTCGTGTCGCTACCATCAGGTAAACGGCATGCTCGTCTCGTCATTCGATGCCATAAAAAATAAACACTGTCTCATATTGCAATATTCCTTGACAATAGATACCCGGAGCTAAACTGATGACTTAAGCGGTGAGCCAAGAAGGTACCTTAAACCTTCTCGGCTCACCGCTTCATTAAGTGTATGCAGGCGATGTAACAGTCTGAAAACATTTGTGTCTATTAATAACAGATTTGATTGTATATTTGTTTGTAACGGATAAGCTCCAAAACTACTGGACCGGTTTTGAAAATTATTTTACTAATAGGAAGCTACATTACTCCTGAGTGCTATAGAGTACTTTTGTCCCGGAAAAATATTTTTATCCCGAAAAAAACTATTTCACGCGGGTGGAACCGCGAGCAGAAGTCTAGTAGACAAATAAAACGCCAGCCACATTGTATTTGATCATAATATAAAATAGCGTATATCTCAAAATAACACTCTAGTTTTATGTACTTGTATAGATTAAACATAAAATTTCATCCTTTGTTCAACACTGTTCAAGCTTCGAAGGCACTAGCGTAATACTACGCCAAGAAACCGTATTCCCAAATGAGAGTCAATGCTTTGAGGAATCATTACATTTATTAACATTAGTAGTTATCATTCGGCCAATGACTTCTTTGAAGTAATCCTAAAGGGAATAAGCGTTCAACAGAGTTTATAATAAATGCAAGGACATTGTTAACTGTTATTATATCTTCCTAGTAATGTGAATGCGAAAGATGAAGATGTCTGGATGTTGGTTGTTTGATGTCCCAATCTTATCTTAGCAACTACAGTTTGAGACAAATCAACTAGAACCTCTGAATCAACCATTTTATATACTTTTTACCTTTGAGAAAATTATACACACACACACACACACTCACGCCTTTTATCCCCGAAGGGGTAGGCAGAGGCGCAACTAGTGCACCCACTTTTCGCCGTTATTCCGTCCCATGATGAGATAGGGGGCGAGCCTATCACCATATCGGGCACAAATTTTAAACTCCGAGCTGATACTGAATAGAAAAACTCAATATCACTTTGGCCGACCCGGGAATCGAACCCGAGACCTCAGCATTGCAGTCGTACCATAATACAGGGTCATTTTGTAACCGAATACATAAATTTAACTGCGATAAAATCAATTTGAAAGAAACACCATGCAGTTAATTAATTTAACCATAAGTGTAAAATAAAGAAGTACATTTTTCAAACAAAATAAATAACAAAAAAGGTCTTTTAATTTTAGACATCCTATTGCCACTACTAGTAAACGAGAAATCGTCGGAGCGTCAACATCGCACTGAGGTTGTGTGTTTCATTGATAATATGCTCACGCACACGCGAACAAGAGATGCACACACGGAGCGCAACGATAAGCTGTCACATCGCGCCATCGTAACCAAGAAGCTTTATTCCAAACCGAAAAGATGAGGTCGCTATTATTACCAATGCTTGTGTGTCAGGTCACATAGGTCAATCTAAACAACAGTCACTTACTAGATTCTGTCAGAGCCAGTTATGTCTCCTTCAGAAGACTGAAATCATTGCGGCATCTTCGATAATGGTCACAGTCCGTACACCGCACGTAGCTTATCAAAAAGCCTCACAACCCTAAGATTCTATCTAACCTAAGAACTATCACACGATACATCAGCAAGAATCGCACGCTCAAGCCGTCAAATTCGTTGATCGATTTCGTGAAACCGACTATGATGCTACCGTTATGATACGAGTGTCAACGAGGTTCTGGAAAATTGGAATTTTGAACATTTACTCAGTAATCCCTAAAAGTACAAAAGACATTTCAACGACCTTCTCGGAAACATTAACACTTTATTCACGAGCTTTGTAAATGTAAATCATAGTTTACCACAACAGAAACTTAAAAATTAACACAATAGAATAATAATTACAATTAGAGAACATTTGATCGTGTGCGCATAAAAGCCGAAACTAAAAACCTACACATGGCTCGCGTCTTCCGAAGCGATGTCAAAGGCAAGGTCACTCGGATCGATACAAAACGATATAATAATAAAATTACAATAGTTACGAGTAAGTACATAGGGCGCATCGGCCTAACATTCGGTACATAAATCAACATACGCCACGTCGTGTTGCTGCCGGGCGAGTGGCCGCTAGCAAAATGACGAGTACCGAGTACCGTGGCCGAGTGGCGACTGGCGAGCGGCGCGCGCGCCGTCCCCCGCTTTCCCGCGGCGCATGCGCCTGAAGGAGCCAGTGCGGGGCCATACGCATGAAGTTCACGAATCCCGGACCGCGAATCTCGATGTATTTCGACACGTTACATATTTTGATAAATATCACTTGTACTTATTTATTGCTATTACCTGGAATTGTCGTAATTTACTAGTAGGGTAAAAAACGTTTAATTTTTACCACTTCATAGAATACACGCACACTTTTGTCAAGAATAAGTAACATTTACGTACGTATTCGAAGCTACGTATTGGAAAATACTAATATTTAACTAAAGCTTACAATAGTGAGTAATGACTGAACTTAATTTAAGATAATCAGGATATTCAATTGACTAATGACCAAAATTATTGTAAGTAGGTAAAACATAGGTATTTAGAAGGATTTTTATGCACTTGGTCGAGTCACTTTATAAGTGGTTATTAAACAACGCCAGTTTTAGGTATTATTACTCAGACAGGAACAATTAAAAATTGCGATTGTTATTGCGGTGCGGAGATACTGGGGTACTCTGTCAGAGGTGTCCGGGAATAAACCCATATTTCGCCCAAATTTCCGGGATTCTTGCCGTGTTTGTCCGGCGTCGGCAATTTAGGTAATGGCAGCCCTATACAAAGAACATGCCGACAAGTGCGCCGTGCGCCCGCTGGCGCGCGCGATCGTTGGCCCCGCCAGCTGATGTTCGTGTTACACGTGCTCCCACAGGGATACCAAGCTTTGGTACTATTACCTTATTCTGCAATATCTTGCAATTTTAGTTTTACATTGTTCTATGCTATTTAAACCGTACCACAATGCATATTGAAATTAATTGATGTTAGAGCTCTGGTATGCTTTATTGCTTAAAGTAATGTTATTTTACAATACAAAGATATTGCTGCGTATTCGTTTAAGTAGACTTTTCATTAGCATAATTACCCTAGTTATTTTATTATTTAATACACTTATTTAAGTGTGTTAGAAATCCATGTAATAAATAAACTAATATCCGATTCTTTGAAAAGCTGTGTCATTTTAGCAAACTTGTCGGTTAAAATGTTTATACTGGCAACACAGCGTGTTTGAGTGCGTGTTTGTAATGAATGGCGTGCGAAAGAGACATAACATGTTGGTATCTGCACGTTAGTTTCAATGTGTTAGTAACAAGACCAACGACTCTGACGCGATACAAAATGTAGCTAGAGATTAGAAGGTACAGAAGGCATAATAAGGCCTTTGGTAGTATAAAGTATTTACGTAAACCTATTTTAGGCATGACGTCCAGAAATGTTGATGTTAAAATTAAAATGAACGTTGAAATATCATACGGAATCTAAAAAATATGATATCAATAGATTAAAATCCTGTAACTTTTTTTAATAACCCGCATGCGAGTTGTTTAGTACCTACCTATTTCGGGAGGTAAACTTATTTATTAACGAAAACAAAGTTTATTATTAAAGAATTAATACTTTTCTTTACAGCATAACACTTAAAAAATAATTAGTTCCTTTTCATACAATAACATGACAATTTTCTATTTCATGTTGATATTTATAACGTATTAGTTAGGGAGTAGGGACTGCTCTAGTAGCAATTTAATTATTTTATTTCAAATTCCACGTCTCAAGCGGTACTGCTGCAGCTATGTGAGTGAATGTATTGCAAGTGAATTTGTGAGTTGCCCTTCTTAATCCTATAGGTTTTGTAATAACATCGTCAGCTGTGACGTGATTCACTGAATAAAGTCAAGCGCGCTAAAACACAGCGTGATCAAAAAACTATAAAACTATAATCGGGATTATTGGCGAAAGTATGCGTTACCCATGGATAATATTTTGCACGATGTTAGCAGAGGTCACGCTGAATATGTGGTTTCATTTAGTAACGCAATGTTGAAATGACACTGTATAACTACACCTCCGAGGCAGTGAGAAAATTATCGCTCATTATAATATCCAAAATTTCAATCACGTTACGTACAAATAATCGATTTAAATTTACAAAAATCTAATGTCCCGTCCCTAGCTTCCAGCAATAATCCGTGTATACCTTCGTAACGCTGGCCATTATTTATTCTAAATGATCATTAACTTTTGTTCTCGCACAAAAGCCGAGACATTTTTAAAATCGTCCCACTTTAAACTCTAAATTGCTGTCAATTTTTTCTATCCGAAGCCATTGTGGAGATGAATCAGATTTGTCTGGCTAGTTTTTTCTCTCGTGCACTTTTTATAGCCATTCCACGATTGAATAATTTATGTGTGCGGTGCTGAATGCAATAAAAATGAATGACGAGATGTTTAGAATAATTTTACAGTACCTACGTTTTGAAAATAATATAAATATATATATTATATGCTTGTCTTTCAATATATTGAAGGGAAGAAAGAGCTAATGACTCACTATACATTAGATATGATTTGCCTGTCAGTTAATTAAGCATTACACAAACACACTAGAGTCGCAAAGCATGGTGTGACATCTTATTGCATCCTGACATGAGGTACAAAAATTTTGTCTTGTTCACCAAGCAATAAAGCGTAAGCACCGTCGCATTCATGTTTAAACGTGAATGTTTTCTGTACAATTACTTGGTCTAAGAGACATTAAATACCTAATAATGTCTCAAGATGACCAGCGCAATATAATATATACCATGTTGAATTCAACTTCTGGATAGTACTGCTACTCATGAGTATTATGAATGTCTGTGATGGCTTACAAATCATCAGTTTTGTAAGCCACCTATTTGAAAGTACGAACGCAAACATCAACAAGATATGAGAGACGAGTTTCATACGCCAAGTTTCGAACATGTAAGATATGATTTTTCGTTGAAACTAGGATTCAGACAAAGTATACTCGTAGTAGCTGAAAAGTTTACTGTTCGCTGCTTTGCATACAAACATCTTGCGTTGACTTTGTGTGGAGAAATAAGAGGAGAAATGAGGATGGTGCGCCAATAATTTAGCTGTAGCTCTCATGAGCTCTAAAACCGGCGAAATCTAAATCACAAGTCAGGCACACTAAAAATACGTATTTAATTCAAACTAAAAAATTCTCAATTTGAGGACATAGCAAAGTTCTCTAAGACCTAGTCAAACATTACATACGAATAAAAAGGTCCCCATGAGTGCTTATAAGCTGAAGTAACAACACCCTTAAAATTAAACTACAATGCAATGCACACTGAAGAAAAAAATATGAAATCTCATATTGTGGACACTGATGAAAAAAAAATCTCATTTTCTGAGAATTTTTTTTCCCGGAATTGCACCTATACGATTATTTAGTACCTTATACACTTCGAATGGACCATTTCCGCCATACAAGAATCGAGAAGACTCTTTGGCAGTAAAGTTGCCAACTTGCTCATCTGCTTACCTTCTAAAAATCACATCTTCCGTTTTAAATTCTAAACCAATGTCGCCACTTTGATGTAAGCTGAAACAAGGTCGAACCTATGTCCCTACATTAAGATTCAGCTCCCCGCCAGCCCGAGTCCCGCACCGTATGCATAATAAAGTTAGCTCAGAGACGCGAGTTTCCAATGTCATCTACACTTCACAAAGCAGATTTCTTTTATGAAATATTCATTCATGTAATTGTGGTGACGGAACACGTTTCGGGATCGAGTATTTGATGAGATCTAGAAAGATCTATTTAATTGTGTGTGGCTAAAGGTTTTTGATGTAGACCTATGCAATGCTTTTAGTATATGTGGTGAATTTAGTATGAGAGAGTTATTGCATAGGTACCACCGCAATGTATATCGCTAACAAATGTTCCAGCACTATTTTAAGTTTGAAGGACATTGTAGTCAAGGACATTATGAGATTAAACACCTAATTTATCGGGGTGAACACAACGTAGAACATTGTTATTAAAATTTCTGCGTGGTATTGCTACTGTTTATAGACAGTTGTAACAAATCAGGGGTATTTTTATACTCAATTCTATTTCACGATAAGTGACACGATCATCAATCTTCTATTTTCTTTTTGAATGGACCAGCTATAAGCTACGAATGTGCCGGCCATCTCGTGAATGAAACTAAACGACATTGCTGTTTATGGATATGGATAAGATATAAAATAATTCTAATGCAGGCCGAGCCTTGCCGATTGAAGGCCAATACCAACGTGTACATAGCATATTTGTCTTGCTTTGCCCTCGCTCGGTGTCGATTGCCTAGTTGGCCGAGTTAAGTCCAACATGTGTGGAACTCATTATAACCATACTAATTACCAACGTTAAGTAAAACAACTGTCACCTATAAAAATGTATCTTCCAACATGAACAATTTTATTTTACCTATTTTCCTCGTAGTCTCATTTACAATTCCATCTAATAAAAACCTTATGCACTACAAAACACCATTATACAGAAACCACTTAGACATTATATTAATACATAAAAGGATTTCAACACACCCACTCTCTGGTGGAACCAAAAAAATCCAACCACAAACTACGTTGCTTGTTAAAGCTTTAAAGTGCAAAGCAGGATTAAATGGGATTCCCATTTGCATTCCCATTGCATTTTCTTTTAATGGATGTTGAAGACAAAGGTTTATATAATAAAGTACTAAGTAGTTGTGCACTGTGCATGACGTAACAGGCTGTGGGTTAAATCCTCGCTGTCGTCAATGAACCTTCAATAATTTTAGTTAGATCTCTAGTGTGACAGCCTCGATGTTGTAGCTGTGTTGCGTACACTATACGGCACCTCTAAGGTCTCAGGTTCGAATCCTAGGTCGGGAAAAGTGACAGTACTTTCGGTTAAATATTGCCCGTAGTCCAAAATTTGTGCCTGATAAGGTGATACGCTCGTCCCCTATGACATTATGGTGAAAACTCGGTGACCTAGTCGCACGTCTATTAATCCATCATCCCGTTTAAGCTACACAAAAGCAATAGACTTGAATATACTCACAAACTTGAACTTGAATAGACTGCCTCGGTGGCGTAGTTGTATTACAGTACGACTGCAAAGCTGGGGTCTCGGGTTCGATTCCCGGGTCGGGCCAAGTGATATTGAGTTTTTCTATTCAGTACCAGCTCGGAGTCTGGAATTTGTGCCCGATATAGCGATAGGCTCGCCCCCTATCACATCAGGGGACGGAATAACGGCGAAAAGTGGGTGCACTAGTTGCGCCTCTGCCTACCCCTTCGGGGATTACAGGCGTGAGTGTGTATGTATGTATGTATGTATACTCACAAACCTCCTTTCCTTATAGTCGAGTAAGTACAACTAGCCTTTCAAGTATTATGCACTATCACACAATTGACATGGACTTGAAAAGATCGCCTACGCGACGAAGTTTCGAACGTATGGCGCCGCGGACAAAACACAAATCTGTATGGGAACATCTTCCTTGGCATTCTGTATAAAACTCAACGGACTTAGCCAATAACGCAGTGAAGGAGGTATAAATCTTATTGAGATTAATTACATAGAAAAATTAATGAGCAAATTGATTAGATGCCTCGGTGGCGGAATTGTATTGCATGCCGTTATGACTATCACACTGAGGTCTCGGGTTCAAATCCCAAGTCAGGCAAAGTGATATTGAGTGTTTCTAATGAAATGCGCCCGGTAAAGGGTAATAGGCCCCCTCTATTACATAGGACCTAACATAGCTGGCAAAGTGTAGGCGTGATACACCTCTGCCTTCCCTGAAAAAAGAAAAAGTTGTGATGCTATGTATTTTTTTTATTGCTTTGAATGACGAGACGAGCATGCCGTTCGCCTGATGTTAAACGATTCACCACCCATAAACAGTAGCAACATCAAACACCTTCAAACCAGAATATACCCTTGCAAACTGTTGGTACACATAGATAATGCGGTGGGACCTATCCAGCCGTGCTTGAGACCTATCATCTATTATCACATGTTTTTTTTCTGTTACAAAACAAGGTGGTCAAAGTGATACGGAGCATTTAAGCTCCTAATATCACTGACCGTATTAAACAAATTTCGGTTTACGTGACTGGAAGCAAAACTATCGCAAATATGACCTAGGTGTAGAAGCGGCGGACAATCTAAGCTCTTGCTGAATCAGCAGAGCTTGTTATCGAGTGCAGTGTTCAGAGTTTACGTCAAATTTCAAGAAACGATCTGCTAAAATATCGCGATTGGTTGTAACACCTGATATCGGATATATTTCTAAGATTTGATTGATTTTCCCTTCTAATATTTAAAACATAAATACTATTAGTCATTTTATCTCTTTACGGTCTGTTGACTTATAGTTAAAGCCGTTTAATGTAATAGCCAGATAAATGTTTATATAAAGTGAACTAATGCTCAACTGAAATATGCAGAAATAGATAACATTAAAATATTCAAATGAAGTCTATAAAACTAATGATACTTCGTCTGATGCTTGTACAGATATTCATGTGCCACTTAATACGTGACAAGATTTAGATAGTCCCTTATAAAATTGCTCAGCAAAATTATGCTTTATTTCCAGTTGTATAAAATCAAGATTTTTCGAAAGATATCTCGTAGATAGAGACATTTTTTATTATAACTAATAAGATGAGTATCCTACTCTAGTGGTAAATATCACCTTAAACTTTGAATAACAAAGTCTCAGCAGCAATTAAGATAAAGATAACTCTCTGTAATGTGTAAATTGGCTCTAATGTTCATTAAACTAACACACAACATTGCTTGCACATTGCTGTGAGTTGTGACTAGTATCATCAGCGCAGTACTTCGATATTGAACATTGACTTCAACGCTTTGATTATCTTAACACAGCCACTACACCAACGAGGCGTAACTTACAAACTGTTAAAAACAATAATAATAAATCAATAACGGATGGTAGGACTCTCACATGTAAGAGTCCTTCTGGGTGGGTACCACCGCAATCTCTATTTCTACTGCCAAGCAGCAGTGTGCATCATGAACTGTATTGTTTCGATTTGATGGACATTGTAGCCAGTGTAACTACAGGACATAATGAAACTTAACATCTATGTCTCAGGATGACGAACGCAGTGGAATTCCACACAGTACTATGTAACTCAAGGTGCTCGTGGGTTCCTTCAGGAGAAACGATGTGACCTCCATGCCTCCGCTCAATCGTCCAAATCAACGCCCGGCGTTCAATGACGACGAAAAAGCTGAGCTACTAGCCGATAGCCTGGAGGCTCAATGTTCTCTCTCAACAATACCTGTAGACCACGACGATCTTGTTGCGGTTAATTCATTCGTCGAAAGTAGGAACGCGGCCCGGCCACCGCCAGTCTCTATTTCGCGACCGCTAAACCAAAACCAAAACGCCAACGCCAACGTCGACCCGCCGCGGCTCGACCCCCTTGCACCGGTAACGATCGAAGAAGTCATCTTTCTGATCAAGGCACTCAAACGTCGTAAAGCTCCCAGGGGTTACCAGATCCCCACCCGCATGCTGAAGATGCTCCCGGAGCATCTAGTCAAAATTCTAACCGCCATCTATAACGCCGCTTTTCGAAACTTCCTCTTCCTAGAGGTCTGGAAAGAGGCAGTTGTAATAGGTATTCATAAGCCGGAAAAACCCGCATCGGAACCGTCGTCTTATAAACCAATAAGCCTGCTCAGTACGCTGGGCAAAATTTACGAGCGGATCGCTCTCGACCGCCTCAAAATAGTCGCCCACAATCACAACCTGATCCCTCCGGAACAGTTTGGTTTTCGCGCTAGACATAGTTGCATGAATCAGGTGCTCCGCATTCACGACAAGTTTCGAATCGGCATGCCTACTGGTGCTATTTTCTTCGATATTGAAAAAGCATTCGACAGGGTGTGGCACAGGGCTTGCTTTTTAAGCTGTACACTCTCAACGTGCCCACTCAACTCGTGCACATCATACGAGATTTCCTGTCGAATCGCGGGTTCAAATATCGCGAGGAGGGAACTCTCTCTTCCCGACACCCCATCACGGCCGGAGTCCCGCAAGGCTCTGCCCTCTCCCCATTTCTTTTCTCGCTGTATACCAGTGATATCCCCAAACCAAAGAACGCCCATCTGGCGCTCTTCGCGGAGGACACCGCAATCTACGCCTCACGTAGAGACCCCGACAATGTGATGCGCACTTTGCAGGCCGCCGCCGACAAGCTTGGCGAGTGGTTCCGCAAATGGCGAATCACCGTCAATCCCACCAAAAGTCAGGCTATCATTTTCACTAAGAAAAAGAGAGTCCATGTGCCCCACACCTCAGTCCGAATGTCCAACCAGGTCATCCCCTGGATGGACACAGCCAAATATCTAGGAGTTACCCTTGATCAGAGGTTGACCTTCATCCCACATATAAACGCGGTACGCCAACTGCATTGGCTCTTAAACAGGAAAAGTAAAATGTCAATCCGCAACAAGATTAGGATCTTTACAACTTGCATTCGACCTATCATGACGTACGCATCGCCCGTATTCGCCCATTTACCACTTGCTCGTTTTCAGCGTATGCAGGTCTTACAAAATAGAATGCTCAGACATGCTCTTGGTGCCCCGTGGTACGTTCGCAACCGCAACCTCCACGTGGACACCAATATGCTGACCATCAGGCATTTCATGCATATGACCAGCAGACGCTACTTCGATCGGGCGGTAAATCACCCAAACACGTTAGTTCGTAAAGCATCAATATATACTCCATTCGACCGCGCCAAATTGAGACGGCCGCGTTCGGTATTAACCGATCTAGAGGACGAAATCACTCTGGCCATCCGCCATAAGAACGAGTTCTTAAAACTCCAACACTCCACAAGAGCGCAGTTCCGTCCTCGCCGTCGAGGACCTCGCCGCGTTCCCCGTCGCCCCGCCCCGACCCTCCTAGCAGTTCCGGCTCGCGTGCCGATGACAACACAATATAGGATTAGGCCTAAAAACCAATCTTTCCCTAATCTTTGATGTCTCATCCTCTCTCAGTGGCCGTCCTGAGCCGAGTTTCGTAACCCGTTAGTGGGTTGCCCTCAGCATGGTCACTGAATTCAAAGGGTTGCGAGCGCCTTCTGCGTTCACACTACAGCAGTAGGGCCATTAACAAAAAAAAATGTGCTCGTTGGTGTTGCTACTGTTTATGGGTGCTCGTATCGCTTACCATCAGATGAACGGCATGCTTGTCTCGTCATTCGACGCAATAAGAAAAAATAACTTCGTCCCAATGCAAAAAAAAAAAACACAAAAACCACCACTGCTGCGAAAACAATAAGATAATAGCATAGAGTGGGTAGAATTCGGGGAATAGCAGTTGGGAGCTTATATTCCGTTTGTTCCTATAATTTTCCATCCGAACGCTCGCACAAACATTCTTAAAGAAAAGAAGACGTTATTATCTTTGTGTATCGAGGTGTAGAAAATTTTATTTGCAAAGTAACGTTCGTCCACGGATACATCTGACACACGCTGCAATAAAACTCTAGACTTTTCGTTTAACTGCCTCGGTGGCGTAGTTGTATTACAGTACGACTGCAATGCTGAGGTCTCGGGTTCTATCCCCGGGTCGGGCAAAGTGATATTAAGTTTTTCTATTCAGTATCAGGCCGGAGTCTGGAATTACGGACGAAAAGTAGAAGCTCCATCCAAATGCGTCTTCTATGAGTATAGGCTCATTAAGGTGGAAAAGTCATCTAGAAATGTAATAAGCCTAGATAAAACACTTTCGTCTTTATATCTTGGCATATGCCTGAATTCCTCTCAGTAATAGGAGCCCTTGCCCAGCACTGGGACATTATAGATATAATACAGGGCTGATATTTATTATTTATTGCACCTACATTGTTTTATCTCTGCATCAAGAAGTCGACAGGCAGAGGAGGCCAACGGCATTTAGTCCCCTTTTATAGATTGTTGTAAAAAAAGTGTGTATAAATAAATGTACTCAATGATACCAGAGATTATGTTCTACAAATACTCACAAATATGACATCATTATAATCTTTGTGTTGATCGTTTACTGTTGGTGCTCTTTGGCGTGTTATACAAGATGCATATTTGCATACATGAAGTTAAGAAGAATATATTTGCTTATGCAAAGCTGAGCTAGTTCATTTTGATTACATGTAGAAATGATCACAAAGCATATTAGTTTATAGCATTCTTACATTCAACAGTAAAGCATTGTTGTTCATATTGTTTGTAAACGTTAGGAAAGACGCCCTGTTATTCTTTCTTCGCTACAAAAGATAATAACATTAGCGTCATTGCACTATTAGGATCCGACTTTGTCAGCTTAATTAACCGTTTGACTATTATTAGCTGCTTACATGGATTAGTAGGCTTCACCTTCAAGGAACTATGAAGAACTCCCAGGTATTTAAGTTTCCATATCTTATTATAAAAAACTAGTTTCCATATCTTATTATTCCCTGGTCCGGAGTTGGGAGGGAGATGAAAATACTTCTTTAGCGGTCCCCCGACCCTACGACGCTTGGGTCAAAATATACAAAGACACTATTATTATTTCACTTTTTAGAGATTTTTTTGTGTCGGGGGTATTTATTTTTTAATTTAATTTTTATTTCAAACTTTTTAAATTATTTTATTCTCCATTATGGCTTTGATAATCAACTATCTATCACCTACTCGTTGAGGCCGTCTTTATGAGCCCAAGCACACTATATTTGTTATAAGTTGCTAAGGAGTTGGGTATCCCGCAGACGACTTGATGCTGCAGCATCAGCTCATGTTTAAAAATATTTCCAAAGTTACAGTACACCTAATTTAAAATCATTCGGACTTTTTAAGTTGGAAATGAGCTGATAATCTTCAAACGTCTGAACACATCTTCATAAATTATAGCTAAGAACCATCGCAGTCACATCAGCTTTCAAACAAAAAAAAAAACGCGTCCAAATCGGTCTATTCGTTCGAGAGCTACGATGCCACAGACAGACATGCAGATACACACCCTAAACTTATAACTCACCTCTTTTTTGTCGGGGGTTAAAAATTATGTAGAATAGAAATTTCGTATTCCTTGTATTCCTAATCGCCAATCTGTAAATAGTCCATCGGTTCCTTAACATTCTATGCAAATCCTATTGCAAATTGTATAAAATGTATTTTCTTCATTAAAGCAAATGACATTTATTCCTTCTAAAATTAAAGATTACCTTCCTCTATATTCCAGATTCTTTCCACATAATATCTGGTTTCTTCAACCCGAATAAATTTGAGGATTGATTTTGGAAATGTACCCTACATTTCCAAAATCAATGCTCGTTCAAAATAATCAGAAATCGTCGACAATCGTTCACAAAGCGAGTCTCCATTTGGCATGTATCAGACATGCTGCAGTGCCTAGGGTTTCCGTGCTTCATTATGCAACTCACAGTCGAGATGCGACTCTAGCCGCCCCGTTCGTCAACCTCTCATCGATTTTGTCGCTTTCTTGTGCCCCCTATCGTTTCGAGTGAAAACCGACTTTAAAACAACTACGCAGGGATCGAAACTGTCTGATGCTGTCAGATCATTTGTTTGATTTAAGCTATCTAAATATAATTGTTGCCAGCGGATGATACTGGCACACAGTTAGGAGTTTTTTTGCTGCTTTTGTCTGGTTTTAGTGCCATCATTGGCAAATATCACCATTTGAATAATAGTTTTGACGTATTTGGAAATGCAGCATATTATTATCAGCCAGCAGTATACCTATTGCATTATCTATAGATGATGAAATGAAATACTAAATTTGGCATTTTTATAGTCATTGTAAAAATAAAAAAATAAATTTAAGTTGTAAAGAAATACAATTCGAGATTTATTTATTTTATGAAAACAAAAGTGGGCTCTTATGATTTTCATTGTATTATTAAGTATGTGATAGCCTCGTCGGGATGGAAACAGATTCTCCAAATTAAGGTCCACAGGTTCAAAACCTGAAAGCACAAACCTCTAACTCTTCGAAGGTATGTAGTGCATACATAATCGTTCGGGGATGAATAGGCGTGAGTATGTATGTTATATACATACATACTCACGCCTATTCATCCCCGAAGAGGTAGGCAGAGACGCATCTAAGTGCACCCATTTTCGCCGTGCGTATTCCGTCCCATGATGTGATAGGAGGATTTCTTGGATGATGCATGGGAATAGGCACGCGCCGCGCTGTGCCGCGCCGTGCCGTTGGTTTCGCGCCAACACGCACAACACTGATATTATTTACACTGTTCTGTTTACTAAACAACACTTTAACAATAATGATGTCACCAGAGATGATGCGTTACGAGGGATGTGTATGTTAAGAACAAATCGAAACGCAGCCTAATTAACCACTTCATTACTAACAATAACAACTAAACATATCTAAGCAATTGTTCAAAATGTCCACTCCTTTCCCTAATACACAAGCGCGCCTGCTTACGCATATTGCGGTCTAATTTCGATAACACAAAGTGTTCTGTCTTATTGTGTCAAAAGCACTTTCAATTTTGTTATTTAGTTCATTTTCACTTTGCGGCTCCGTTTCGTACACTATGTCTTTAACGTGTCCCCAAAGGTAAAAATCAAGTTTACTCAGATCGGGTGCGCGTGCCGGCCACTGTACAGGTCCGCTCCTGCCTATCCAACGTTCGCCATATTCTTGACTTAAATAAGCACGAACTTGTCTCGAAAAATGATCTGGGCCTCCGTCGTGCTGATAATAGAACCCGCCACCACGAGAGTACTGTAATGGTAGGTCATCTTGCAAATCGGGAAGTGTTGTGGACAAGAAATGTAAATACGTTTCACTGTTTAGTCTAGGTAAATAAACAGGCCCGATAATCTATGTATCGATTATGCCAGCCCATACATTCACTGAGTAGCGATGTTGGAAGAATCCGCTCTGGCAAGGTAAGGGTTTACGCGAGCCCAGTAGTGACTGTTGTGGATGTTATACAGCCCACGACGTGTAAATGTGTACTCGTCTGTCCACAGGATATTCGCGCCACGATAACGAAACCACCATTCACTAAATGCGATGCGTTGTGCTCTGTCACTATCGCATAATTCTTGAGATCGCCTAAAGTGGTACAGGTACTGACCGTCGTCCGTTAAGGTTTTCCAGGCGTAGCTTTGGCTCGCATTATACAATGCTCCTGCTCGAGTCGTGCTGCTCTCGGAGTTGTTAGACATGTGGTCTAAAATGCCTTTTTGCACGGTGGTGGGGATACGAGCTACACCTCGGTCGACTACGGTCGGATGATGAAACTGACCGTAATCCCTCAGTCGTTGCGTGGCACTTAGTATCGTTTGCCAAGACACCCGTATGCCGAAATGCTCTTCATAATATCTCACTGCCGCGGTCACATTATCACCAAAAATCGCGAGACTACGCACCATCTCTGTATACTCAACGTTGCTGTAACGAAAAGCCATCGCGGATCGGGCACGTGCCCGAAGTCGTCTATGCAAAATCACGAAAGATGCGTTCACGCCGATACTTCCGGGGTCACCGGGGTGACTAATTAATAGATCAAGCGCACCGCCGGCGCCGCTGGGAGCGAGCGGGAGTGTGCGGGACCGCGCGGGGGGACGGGTGTGCAGGTAACGGTTGGCTATAGAAGTAGTATCGGTGGGCGACCAACACGTGCCCGATTTTTATTAATACAAAAGGTAACCGAATTTTTAATATGTTTTTGGGATAAAATATAACATATTATGTTAAAAAATAGTGTAATGGATTGTGCTACTGATTCTCAAAAAACTAATTTCGGGTTTGTAATATACTAAAAATAATTTTGAATATTAGGCACAAATTCCATACTCTAGGCAGATACTGAATTCAAGAAAAATACAATATCACTTTGCCGGACCCGAGGATCGAACCCGAGACCTCAGCATTGCAGTTGTACCATAATACAACTACGCCACCAAGTCAGGAAATTATAATTAATCAAAAATAATATGTGTTAGGTCAGCTATTGTTTTGGAGAAAAAAATACATCCATATGTCGTTTTCTATTAAAAAGATTTTCATAATAAATATTACGTAGATATAAAGTTTATTTTGTTTGTATGGAACCTTTGAAAACAGGAAACTGATTCCAAAAATTATAAGAATAGCAAGAAGCTATATTGTATCTGTAACGTATACTACGTTTTATTTTGATTTATTATTTTATTCTGAGAAGTGTTTCTAACGAACGAGATCGCAAATAAAAGATAGTCAACCAATGAAAAAATAATAAGCCTTTCGTGGAACTTTTAGACTTGATATTTCATCGATTTGTTGAACTAATTCATTAATTATTTAGATTTTGCCCGCGGCTCCGCCCGCGATAAAAAGTTTTTCCGGGAGAAGAGTCCCGCTTTTTATTTTCCCGGGATAAAATGTAGACTATGTGTTAATCCAGAACATGATCTACCCGTGTGCCAAATTTCATCGAAATCCGTTCAGTAGTTTATGCGTGAACCTTGTATTACTAAGCGAAGGTACATGCATGTAATTTCCTGACGAAAAATTCCCCGATTATGCGGAAGTCACGTCGCTCGCGTGCCGGAACCTCCGCGAGGGTCCGTTGGATCGTGATAAGATAATTCAAGTCAAGTGTTCTGCAGCGCTCGCTATCCGAGGGCCCTTGAAAATACTCAACGGACACCATAAGACCTCTTTGATTTTTTTGTATGGTTTTGGGTTTGGGAAGAATTGATTTTGTGCTGATGAAACATTTTTATGACAGTTGGATGAATCAGTATAAATAAAACTGACAAATGCAGGTTTCGCACCCGCTGGAAGTGTTTCTGGTGAATATAATAAACATGTTTTTTTTTTACGCGGTGAAAGTGAATTATTACTACCGCCCAATAAGTTCAAGGGGAACGACTGAGCGGTTATGTTGGGTTCACCGTGCCTGACGAACCGATATTGAACCGCCCGGAGAGATGGAAAACGTCGGGCGACCGCCGGGCCGAGTCCCTAACCTATGTACACCGCACGGTATACCAACCAAAACTCCGCAGTGGCCATCTTCGGCGCATTAGGGACGGCTGCGGGCTTCCTCTGACTTACGTCTAAGTTGTCGTCCGCAACCACCCCTGCGCGTACCGCTATTGCGGTCCGTCTCTTGTTGTTGGGGGGGGGGGGGGGGGTCAGAAGCCCCCGCGCACCGAAGAACGCCCTCGGCGTCAACGGCAGCGTGAGGCCTAACCGCCACACTGCCGTCCATCACGATAAATATGTTAACATAATATTTTTAAGTCCTGTGAATACAACATCTGTCTCCACGAACACTTTTTATTAACACGACTGAGCTTCAATCTGTGAACCACGGCAGCATATTTCAACCTATTTTCGTCTTTTTATACAACCGAAGGATGAAACGAATTGATGGTAAGTGACACATTTTATTCGGGAACGGCAAAGTGGCCCCACTGCATCTCATGGTAAGCGGAGAGGGGTCCAGAAAGAGCCTCGACTGACGAAAGATGCTTGCCCCGTTTTTTTTTATATTGCATTCAATGACCAGACGAGCATACCCTTTGCCTGATAGTAAGCGATACAACCACTCATATACAGTAGAAACACCATCCAGCACCTTGAGATACAAAATACGGCATTTCACTACGCTCGTCATCCTGAGACATAAAATGTTAAGTCTCATTATGTCCAGTAGTTACACTGGCTACAATGTGCTTCACACCGAAACACAACAGTGCATGCACACTGCTCCTTGGCGGTAGAAATAGACATTGCGGTGGTACCCACCCAAATGGACTCTTACATATGAGATCTACCATCCATAAAGGACCACCCCTCGCCCTCGATCGTCGACATAATTATGACGGTCTGTTTGAACCGCATATATACCTACAGGCTAATTCTAGATTGCGACACACTCACATGCGCCGCTCTGGGGGCTTAGAATGTGAAAAAAAAACACGATGCGTCTCCGCTTCGTTTTATTGTAATTGGTTGAGAGACTGAAGTATCGGTATTTTGTAGTTTGTGATTGATCGAGAGACCGACACGTGTTCGTGTTCTTTTTTCACATTCTAAGCCCCCTGGCAGGTTTTGACATCTTGTGCACGGTAGAGGCTATCCCGGCTGATACAAAATATCTTCCCACGTAAGTGTCCAAAAACAGTAGAAACACCACTCAAAGTTTGAGATACAAAGAAGAGTGTGGTACAAATGAAATGTCACAATTTCCAGTAATTAAATAGTTTGTTTGGCGGAGGAATTGCGGTGGTACCTTCTCTGAAGAGCTCTCATATAAGAAAGGCGCACCTTCCGGTATTTCGAGAACAGGGCTAGACCTCTATTTACCTCGATTTATCTGGCAAGCATTTCGTCTTCAATGAACCATTATGTTGAACCTCGTCCCTCTTGTCACGTTTTACCATGTTTAAAATTATCTTAAAGCGCTGTAAGAGCCTCCTTTTAAGATTTATAATTAAGCCTTACAAACTGATTGACTTAGTGTGTTCTATTGTGGGGAGTTTTGAAGTGAGCTGCTATTCTCGGTGTTGGGATTATTTCGGGGTTCGACAAAATATAGAGTTTTTATATAAGAAATAATGTCCAGAAGTTTTGATATTATGTTGTAATCACATAAAATTTACATTGAATAACTAATTGATTGCTTATACGATAACAATTTTATGATTGTGGTGTAAGTAGGAGTTTGTTCATAACGATTTCACTGATTTCTCTGATTATTCCGGAAAGAAGTCCCGCACTTTTGACTTCCGTTTTGCAAGAATTTATTAAAACTAGTGAAATTACTGGACATTATGAGACTAACATGAGCTCCCGCAGTGTCGATGGCAATAGATGCGTCATAGCAATCCGTGATTAAAAATTGTATTGCTCCTTACGTCATTAGATTGCACGAAAACCTACTAATGTTATAAACGCGAAAGTTTGTAAGTATGTATGGAGGTCTGAATGTATGGATGTTTGTTACTCATTCATGCAAAAACTACTGAACGGATTTCGATGTAATTTGGCACATGGGTAGATCATGTCCTGGTTTAACACATAGGCTATTTTTTATACCGGGAATACTTATTCTTGCGGGCGGAGCCGCGGGCAAAAGCTAATAAAAAATGAAGACCAAAAGATCGCGACATAATATCAACTGCACCGAGAATCGTTCGACAAACCCGCCAGGGTCGCACGCCGGGGCACTTAACCCCCACTCCTCTCGGCATTGTTCTGCCAACCTGACGGGGCCCCCACTTGATTCGTTTTAATCACGGTTGTCGTAGGGCGACCAATATTTGCATCTTTGATGAGACTTTATCCCCTATTATGGAGGCATGGTCCTTTATAGACGATTAACTAAGTTCCTCCTTTTGGATTTTAATAAATTCGGCTATACCCATGAATAGAGGTTGCTTTACAATAACAGAGATTTTAATTAAATTTATTATGTACCACTATTCGCTCGGAGAACCGCCCTCGTGAAAAGCCTTTCTTGGAATAAAAGTACCATTGTGAACGGTTCCAACTTAAATTGGCCTGAGTATTAAAAAGGACTTGTGTATCCGCGTGCTTTCATGTTCATTTAAATCCGTGTAGCTAATTTCTAACATCCAACTTATTAGTACGAGGAGTAGGAAGGAGCATGAGAACTATGAGCATAAGAAATATGACAGTGACTCGAAGTGAATTATTATTTACATTCCCATAATCTTTTTTAGTCTATGTTTATTTTAATTTCTCTTAATAATAAAATCCGCTTCGACATTATCAATAACAAGTAAAAACTAAACAGTTGTTTAATCCAACTGCCTCGGTGTCGTAGCCTTATTGCGTACGCAGTGGGTACGACACCGTGGTCGTGCAAAGTGATTTGTTTTTTTTTGCTCAGTATCAGACCTGACTCCTGAATTCGTGCCTGATATGGCAATAGGCTCACCCCCTAGCACATCGTGTGACGGGGCACATTGGTAAAAAGTTGTTGCTCTAGATGCACGTCTGCCAAGCCCTTCGGGGTAAAGTGATCCGGGTTTGTATGACAGTATATCTACTTGTACC
This sequence comes from Lapara coniferarum, assembly GCA_949316025.1. Taxonomy (NCBI): domain Eukaryota; kingdom Metazoa; phylum Arthropoda; class Insecta; order Lepidoptera; family Sphingidae; genus Lapara; species Lapara coniferarum. The sequence goes on from OX438922.1 coordinate 1,555,766, forward strand.
AGTGCTGAAACTGAGCCATTCTCCGAAACTACCCATCGCTCTAAAACACATTTTAGTAGACTGAATAATAGAGAAAGCTTCCAAAGCTATGAATATGCTTATTTCAAGTCGTAAACAGTTATTTCAACTCACGCTTACAATAGCTGCGGCGGGAGATCTGAAGAAACTTTAGTCCTTGGTATATACATCAAACAGTCGTACTCCACACTAAGACGCGTTGTTTCAGTGGCGAAGGGTGAAAATTTTCAAAGGGAAAACCGACTTTTACTATTTGTGTGTAGTTATTAATTTAACTTTGACTTGTTTCTAAGGCTAGCCAGGTAAAGTAAGCCCGTCGCCATAAGACCCGTGCGTATAGCATATGCGAGACTTTCGTTACAACTTTGATTAAATATACTTAGATCGAACATTTGTGTCGATGCGGGAATCGAACCCACGTCCTCTGGTTCAACAGCCATTTCATCATTGTTCTATTGGCGGCTAAATTGCAGCTATTACAGAAAATGCATTCATGGTATACTGCATTAATATCTGATATATCTTTTATATCTAGTGGCTGATATACTTTGATAAACAAACAAACAAACAACAACAAACTTGAAACAAACAAGCACACGTTACGCTTTTATCCACGAAGGGTAAGCAGAGGTGCAACCACAGCACTCACGTTTCTCCGTGTGTGTTCCGTCCCATGTTGGAATAGATCGCTGATATTGAGCAGAAAAATCCAACATCATCAATTCTGACCCGGGAATCGAACCCGAAACTTCAACGCGACAGTCGTACAGCTTACCCAATACAACTACGCTACCAAGGCAGTCAGTCATTTTATGGATTCGAATAAATTATTTCATTTCAGCTTGGCCAATTACTTTGTGAATTTAATTTTTAACCATTCAAACTGAAGCACAATAGTATTTATACAATGCTTTGTACTGCCTACTTGGACATTGTCCACGTAGTCCATTGCTCCGTAACCGGCCTATCAAAATAATTACGAAGGCCCTTACCATCTAGTAGACGTGTGGACGATAGCCTAGTTGGGAATGGAACAGTCTGCCGAGACAATGCCCGGAGGTTCAAAACCCAAGGCATACATACACCTCTGACCTTCCAAAGTGACGTGTGTATTGAATATCAAATATCGTTCACTTTAACGGTGAAGGAAAACACCGTGACGAAACCTACATACCTGAGAATACTCCATAAGAATTTCGAGGGTGTGTGAAGTCTGCCAACCCGCACTAAGCCAGCGTGATGGACTAAGGCCTAACCCCTCTCAGTAGTAGAGGAGGCCCGTGCTCAGCAGTGGGACAGTACATATAATATAGGGCTGGTATTATTTTTACCATCTAGTATTTATATCTGTAGGTACTATTACAATATATGTTTCCTTTATTGCATTCCAAATAATCTTATCCATAGACTTTTCAAACACTTATTGGCTTATTTCTCTTGATAGCCACAATGTCAAAGAAACAACAATTCATAATTATCATTCCAGGCAATATAAGTTTTTATTTCAAAATGCAAAAAATGTCCACAAAACAAAAGGATTATTCTAAAAACTGGATGTATTCACAAATGCCAATTCATTTGTTCGTTTCAGCCTTGTTTTGAGAGAGAAATAAAAAGGTAAAAAACTGGCAATGGGCGAGTCGGGTCCGCCGTGAAGGTTCCGTACCTCTACACAATGGTTGACATTCACGTTGCTGGAATTTATTGATATTTGTTTGTTTATATACTTTAGAGTTGAGCCAATGATTGATTCAACTAAGCATGTTACATATTGGTAACACATAGTGGTTGGTTGACTGACCTGACCGTGACTCCAAATGTTGCACGTCGCTATAGCAACCGACCAGAATGTCGTCACAGTGGAGCATGCACCAGCCACGAGCCGACGCAGCACCTCCTGACCGCGTTATCGATTGCAAGCATCTCCGCCGTGGCCGCGGGCTCTTCTAGTTTATATATCGACCACTAGGCAGACAAGTTTTAATTGTAATTAATCATTAAATTTACTTACTTAATACTGTTTTTTTTTATTATTGCCGTTAAATGACGAAACAAACAAGATTTTCGCTTCATGGTAAGCGATACGACCGACCACAAACAGTAGCAACGCCGCACATAACTTTAAATTACAAAGTACTGCGTGACACTCCACTGCGCGCGTCACCCTGGCATTACGCTGGCCACAATGTCCTTCATTTGCATTTTTTTTTAACTTCGGGACTCGTTCGACATATTTACCGTGTAAATAACTTTTAATATTATAATTGCATATCTCCATTTTTGATTACTATTTATTAGTAGACTGCCTCGGTGGCGTAGTTGTATTACAGTACGACTGCAAAGCTGAGGTCTCGGGTTCGATCCCCGGGTCGGGCAAAGCGATATTGAGTTTTTCTATTCAGTATCAGCTCGGAGTCTGGAATTTGTGCCCGATATGGCGATAGGCTCACCCCCTATCACATCATGGGACGGAATAACGGCGAAAAGTGGGTGCACTAGTTGCGGCTCTGCCTACCCCTTCGGGGATAACAGGCGTGAGTGTATATGTATATATATATGTAGTATTTACCGTTGTGAAGCGGCGATAGCCTAGTCGGGAGTGGAACGGACTGCCGAGACGAATGTCCGCAGGTCCAAAACCCAAGGGCACACACCTCTGACTTTTCTAAAAAGCAATGTGTGTATTCTTTGTGAATTATCGCTCGCTTTAGCGGTGAAGGAAAACATCGTGAGGAAATCTGCATACCTAAGAAGATCTCTGAATTTCGAAGGTATGTGAAGTCTGCCAACCCGCACTAGGCCAGTGTGATGGACTAAGGCCTTAATTCTCTCAGTTGAGAGGAGGCCCGTGCTCAGCAGTGGGCAGTATATAATTCTGGGCTGATTGCATTGCATCACCGTTTATATGTAACACCAAAAACAAAACACTTACTGAAAATGGTTTGTAAAGATTTACGTTTTAAAGTCACTTTTCCATTAGGCAAGTTACTTATTTGCAAGTTGCAAATTGCATACAACTTGAACAAACCTGCATACAAGCTACAACTTGCATGTGGGTAGTTTGAACTTGTACATTTTTATTCGAGTGACGCACAAATTGAACGGGCACAGGTAAGTTGCGTTTTCCACACATGATTTCCTACTTAATTTTGAACGTCTTCACTTGTATTCAAGTAAAACTTGTGCAATTTGCACACTTTCGAGAACATGTTTCCAATGTAAGTAACTTGTACGCAAATGTGACGTCATACTTGCATACAAGACTTGCCTAATAGAGTAGCGCCTTAAATGTATACTTTTGGTTTTTATTTCACAAATATAGAACAGATAGACAAACGGCGCAGCGCGGCGTAGTCTTTACTGAATAGATTACGTACGGAACCCTAAAAAGTAAAATTGGTCGCCCTGTCAAGTAGACCGTAGAAGGCGACATATGCGATACTATTCGGTTTATTGAACCCCTCGTATTGTCGCGTAAATACAGAATTGAACCCTGGCTCTTGAAACAAAATTGGTGCTATGTAATTGGTTACTTATAGCGATTGGCTGGGAGGAGTTTATGATTCCATTGAAACTTCTAGATAGATCGAGATAAAACGTATCCGCTTCTAACTTTGAGTGTAAACTGGCGGTGCTTCGATTTTGTTTGATTTGTTTTGCATGAAACTTGAACATATAGCTTGAATAAATGATAACACCAACTCAAGTGAAGTAATATGATGAAACGAATAATCACATCATAAAAAAACAAAAACTAATAATAATGTTCAGCCTGCCAAGATGAAAAACGAATAGAGATAACTAGTGATTCAGTAATATAGGAGCATTCGCTACGTTGGTATAAACTATGAGACAGGTCCCAAACACCCAAACCAATACTTAGGAATCGAACGCGTTTCGCCACGGTGGCTGTCGTAAATCATACTCCAATAGATGTATTTACAGGAGGAAAACAAGTAAACAGATCGATCATTTAAGAAACAGAAAAGGCAATACGACTTTTATATTGTATTTATTTATGTATGTACTCGTTTATGTATATATTTTACATAATTATTTATATACACAATTAAATGAGTAGAATATGTAAGTATACATATATTATGTTTAATGTTTATAATTGTATTTTATTCTCATTTTTATTTTTCATTACTTATAACATACACCTGCCTCCGTCTCTCTGCACCACCTTAAGGTTTACTGGGAGAAAATGCCTACATACATACAGACACTCACGCCTTTTTCCCCGAAAGGGTAGGCAGAGGCGCAACTAGTGCACCCACTTTTCGCCGTTATTCCGTCCCATTATGTGATGGGGGCGAGCCTATCGCCATATCGGGCACAAATTCCAAACTCCGACCTGATACTGAATAGAAAATTTCAATATCACTTTGCCCAACCCGGGGATCGAACCCGACACCTCAGCATGGCAGTCGTACCATAATACAACTACGCCACCAAGGCAGTCAGGAGAAAATGTTCTTAGGCATTAAGTCCGCTTGTACTGTACCTATGTACAAAGTGTTAAATAAATAAATAAAAATGTATATTTGGTCATAATAATTTATTACATAACTTGCTTAATCATTGTGAAGCACATAATAACTAAACTAAAATCCCAGTATGTCGAACTATAAATCTATACTTTTAATATTATAAAGCTGAAGAGTTTGTTTGGTTGAACGCGCTAATCTCAGGAACTACTGAACCGATTTGGAAAATACTTTCACTCATAGGAAGCTACGTTACTCCTGAGTGCTATAGGCTACTATTAACCCGGGAAAATATTTTCACGCGGGCGAAGCCGCGAGCATCACCTAGTGTATCATAATGCCAAATCAAAGTACACACGTCATCTCACAGTATAGTAGGCATTCGACGAGATCTGCTATTGATCCGTAAACATCCCAATAACATGCGCTTGGAATTGCATTGCTCGGTGAAAGTTCGGGAAATCGGTCACATAGAACTGGCCACAGCACCTCGGAAAAGCGTAGAGCTAGGGTGCTCCAATTCAGCACAAAGTTCAGGATTTTATTTTTGACGCAATTTTACCCGCGACTTCACTTGCGTGAACAAAAAATCCGGTATAAAAATCCCGCTATATATATTCCCGGGATGAAAAATAATATGTACTTCCCATGGTCTCTAACTATATCTACACCAAACTTCATAGAAATCGTAGGTAGTTTTTGGGTTTATCGCATTCAGACAGACAGACGCGGCGCGACACTGTGTTTTATAATACACAAGAAAGTTAGAGGATCAACTGCTGCGTGTTTCGCTGGTCTTACTTTACGTGCCGTCACGTAATTTAGTGATGAGCGTATTGTCATATTATGCAAGATACCGGAGTGCTTTACACCGACTAATTTTAGAGCGTGTTCGTATGCTTTATCGTCATGTATGCAGTCACTATCCAGCAGGTAAAAAAGAATACTGTAATGTCAAATATCCATACAAATTCTCTGAATATTACTAAAAATAAGAAATCAATACGTCAGTACAGTCAATGCCAAATAAAACCGCCATTGACAAGACTCCGTTTAGAAAAATAATTAATGCACCCCCAAATAATCGAACATCTGTCAAGACGAAGGGTGCTCGCATGACTAAGCACACCCCATTGACGAAGCCCCGTATGACATCCTCTAAGGATTCTCCGAGGGTAGATAAGTCCGCACGTGCGCAGTAACTGCTTGGGTTAAATTTGGGGTTGGTACTTTGCAATTAAATGCGACTAACTGCATCCCTGTCCATGAAGGAAATGTTAATTAAATGTTGCTTTTGATGATTTAGATGTCAGTTTTGGAATAATTTTAGGGTTAAGTGCTTTGTGATTGGATTGGGTTTAAATATTCTCAAATTAGGCTTGTACGTAGCCTGTATAAAAGGGTCAGTTTGTTACTTAATCAAGCTGGAATGGTTTAGCGTTAAGGGGTTTCCATTTAATCTATAGGCCATCACGCGAGCTCAATGCGGGTTTGAGTACAATTTTATCGGACTAGCATTAGACAATAGTGATAGTCTTAATAAAGCTTCTTTAGACTCACTTGCGATTAATGTTACATGGTTGCTACTGTTTAGATATAATAGGTAGCGGCTTACCATAAGTCACATCTCATCATTAATTTATAAAAATCCGTGTTGATTATACTTTTAAGTAATCGTGCGCGTGTTTAAAATCCATGTTTTAATAGCTGCGTATACAGTTTTTAATAACAAACATTTGATGTTTGGGCAGCATGGACGCAGAACGCAGCTCGACACAGTCTCGTAAGCAGTCGCCCTGTTTGCCAGTAGTCATGGCAACACCCACTCTGCTTAACCCTAGTCGGCGCGTCGATACGTATCATTAATCAAAATTCTACCAAGTTCGTACAGAACGTACAAATTTGTTCGTGTTTTTGTCGGAAAATGTTTTATTTCACCATGCCGCGCGCCTCGGGCCCATTGCAGGATTAACTTATTGCGACAGACTCCCATGTTCGTTTTTTTATGTTTTATATCAGTGTGTATTGTTAAATTGTAGTTAGCCGCAATAATTAATGATAATATATAATAATTATAATAAATTTATGCATTCAAGGAATGACGAGACGTGCATGCCGTTCTCCTGATGGTAAGCGATACGACCACCAATAAACAGTAGCAACACCATTTAGCACCTTGAGTTACAAGGTACTATGTGGCATTCCACTGCGCTCGTCATCCTGAGACATAAGATGTTCAGTCTCATTATGTATTACTAGCTTTTGCCCGCGGCTCCGCCCGCGTTAAAAGTTTTCCCGGGATAAAAGTCCCGCTTTATGTTTTCCCGGGATAAAAAGTAGCCTATGTGCTAATCCAGGACATGATCTACCCGTGTGCTAAATTTCATCGAAATCCGTTCAGTAGTTTTTGCGTGAAAGAGGAACAAACATCCATACATCCAAACATCCATACATTCTTACAAACTTTCGCCTTTATAATATTAGTATGTATGTATGTATACGATATTACATATACATACATACATACATACATATACACTCACGCCTGTTATCCCCGAAGGGGTAAGCAGAGGCGCAACTAGTGCACCCACTTTTCGCCATTATTCCGTCCCATGATGTGATAGGGGGCGAGCCTATCGCCATATCGGCACAAATTCCAGACTCCGAGCTGATACTGAATAGAAACGATATTATTATATACTAGCTTTTGCCCGCGGCTCCGCCCGCATTAAAAAGTTTTTCCGGGATGAAAGTCCCGGTTTATATTTTCCCGGGATAAAATGTAGCCTATGTGTTAATCGAGGACATGATCTACCCGTGTGCCAAATTTCATCGAAATCCGTTCAGTAGTTTTTGCGTGAAAGAGCAACAAACATCCTTACATCCATACATCCAAACATCCATACATTCTTACAAACTTTCGCCTTTATAATATTAGTAGGATGAATTAGCCATAACTACCTACAATGCTACTTAGGGCCTGTTTCAAAAGTCAAATCATTACCATTTATTTGAAAGCATAGATTAGAGTGTCACTTTTGTATGGTCGACCTATACATGTGACGAGTAGCATTTACACAGATTGTGAAACAGACCCATAATAAACAGTAATGGTTTTAAATTGTAACATAGGTATCCGGTTGCTGGAAACGTTTAATAGTACATAATATCTTATGCAAGAGACCGTCTGGGTGGGTATCACCGCAATGTCTATTTTTACCGACAAGCTGCAGTGTGCACTGTTGTGTTTTTCGGTTTGAAGGACATTGTAGCCAGTGTCTACTACTGGACACAATGAGACTTAACATCTTATGTCTCAGGATGACGAACGCAGTGTCATGCCACACAGTACCTTGTAACTCGAGGAGCTGAATGGTGTTGCTACTGTTTATGGGTAGTCGTATCGCGTCATTCAGTGCGATAAAAAAACATATACAGTTATTGGTTAATTATGTTTTAAACACCTATTTCTTTTATATCGGTGACCTTAATTCTGGTCAATATATATACATAGTACATGGAAATATATGAATAACACAATTATATTTATTATATTTAAAACTAAAATAAAAAACTTACATACATACATACATACATATGGATCCAATACAGAACCTCCTTTTTGAAGTCGGTTAAAAAGGCTCTCTCGATAACATAGACTTTAGACACGGATTTTAATATCACACACACTTATAACTTTTACCCCCGAAGGGATGGGCAAAGGCGAATCTAGTGCACCCACTTTTCGACGTGTATTCCGTTCCATGATGTGATAGGGAGTGAGCCTATCGCCACATCGAGCATCAATTCCAAACTCCGGGCTGATGTTGAATTGATAAACTCAATATCATTTTGCCCGTGACCTCAGCATTGCAGTCGTACCGTAATACAACCACGCCACCGAAGCAATCAGTGATTATAAGTAATTAGTGGTTACAAATACCTTCCTAACAAGAATCAATGCTCAATTTATTTTATAAACTTTAACTGCATTTTACGGAAACATAAATATCGTAAATTCTTTAGCGGTACAGCCCAGAATCTATATAATCCCGTAGGACTTATAGACTAAACACTTCAATTTGACCAACTCTGATAACAAAGCACAGAAAGAGAAATTATTAGCGTAGCCAGCACATCTCGAGTTCTGACATGGAATATTTAATTGTTCACAAGTTGCGATAGTAGTTAGGCAAGCGAGCTAGAATTAGTTCTGTAATTAGCATTTAATATTCAGCATTCACGTTGTAGCTCATTAGAAACGTTAAGCCTTAATTTTCTTTTATCTTTAATGTCTTAAAACAGGTTACTTTATGTGCTCTGATTCATTACGTATTCTTTTGAACTCTTCAATAATCTTGTTAGTGAATTTATAAGCACCTTCATATTCAGTCTTTGATTTAGCGTTTTAAATAAATATAGCAGCAATTTTATTAGAAATAGCTGTATAAATATAAGATTTTGTTTTAGGCGAGCAAAGTCATGTAAGTACATAAAAATATGCACGAGTTTTTGCTGCTGAGTTTCTCGTATTCAACTTCTTATCGTACAAATTGTAATGCGAAATATTGTGAAGATTTGTGTTAGAAGTAAACGCAAAATCAGGTGAACGTGATTATATAAAACTTGCTTTTGCCCACGGCTCCGCCCGCTTTAAAAAGTTTCTTCGGGATAAAAGTCCCGCTTTATATTTTCCCGGTATAAAAAGTAGCCTATGTGTTAATCCAGGACATGATCTACCCGTGTGCCAAATTTCATCGAAATCCGTTCAGTAGTTTTTGCGTGAAAGAGTAACAAACATCCATACATCCAAACATCCAAACATCCATACATTCTTACAAACTTTCGCCTTTATAATATTAGTAGGATTTGGCGTACAGATTATGACCTGAATTAATACATAGTACAATTTTTATCCCAGGAATCGTCTTCACCTAGGACCGCTAGCAACAGTATATAAACCTTAATTACTGTTAAAATCCAGGCAAGAAAAATCTCCCCAGGTTACTAAAACTTTGTTTACATCTGCATCTATTCTCCAAGTAAGCAAGCAATATTATCCATAAGACTTGCAGCTGTTCCCCAAAACTCCCCTATCTACTGTAAATATTCTACAACAAGCCGGTGGAACTAAATAGAGGACATTTTTTATTGTGGACACACAGTTAATTCCCGTGGGACAGCGTGCGATTTATAGTCCGTTTGCACGTTTATCCATTACGCTAAAACAGCTGACCGTTTGGTTTTAACAATGTTATCAGAATTTTATTGACATCGTATCGATGGTTATATAACTTTGTACGTTTGAATCAGACCAATGTCAATTTTTTTTATTGCATCGAATGACGAGACGAGCATGCCGTTCACCTGATGGTAAGCGATACGACCACCCATAAACAGTAAAAACACCATCCAGCACCTTGAGTTATAAAGTACTGTGTGGCATTCCACTGACCTTGTCATCCTGAGACATAAGACGTTAAGTCTCATTATGTCCTGTAGTTACACTGGCGACAATGCCCTTCAAACCGAAACAACAGTGCATGCACACTGCTTGACGGTAGAAATAGACATTGCGGTGGTACCCACCCAGACGGTCTCCTACATATGAGAGTCTTACCACCAGTAAAACTAGTCTATTGGAAATAGATATTTGGTAAAATGTTAGACCTCTATATTATCATCTACACTGTGGTTACTATTATGCCATACTAGCTTTTGCTCGCGGCTCTGACCGCGTAAAAAAGGTTTTCCAAGAAATAATCCAGCTATTTATTTTTCCGAGATAAAAAGTTTCATCGAAATTGGTTCAATAGTGCCAGACATTACTTCCTACATGTAAACTACCAACTTACAATTTTTACCTCTGTGTAATATTAGAGTAGATTGTAAACTTGTTAGTGTTTCTAAATAAACTACTAATAGGATACTGCCGACCCCCAGAATTGCAGCAGCAACGGCATCGGATAGCTTTGAAAATAAGAGAGGTCTCGATGTGCAGTTTTTTTTATTGTATTGGCCCTGCTGCCAGTAGCCTGACGCGCGGCGAGGTCCTCGACGGCGAGGGCGGAATTGCGGTCTTGTGGAGTGTTGGAGTTTCAAGAACTCGTTCTTACGGCGGATGGCCAGAGTGATTTCGTCCTCTAGATCGGTTAATACGGAACGCGGTCGTCTCCATTTGGCGCGGTCGAATGGAGTATATATTGACGCTTTACGGACTAACGTGTTTGGGTGATTTACCGCCCGATCGAAGTAGCGACTGCTGGCCATATGCATGAAATGCCTGATGGTCGGCATGTTGGTGTCCACGTGGAGGTTGCGGTTGCGAACGTACCACGGGGCACCAAGAGTATGTCTAAGCATTCTATTCTGTAAGATTGATGTGTAGATTATTACCAAAATGTATACGAAGACACTTTGCATCTCGATCTTCTAATGTTAACACAGATATAATTGACACAGACATATTTATTTTATTATAATTCTATTGTTTGGAACAATAGAATTATAATAAAATAAATATTAATCAAAGTGCTAATATTCCTTTGCGTTTCTTAAACTTCCGCTAAAATTACTAGTCAGCTTGAATACCTACTTTAAACCGGAGATTTGATAGGGAACCGATTAGACATACTTTTTTCTTGACATTTATGACAGTCGTTAGGAATTGGAAAAGCGATTACTCTATTTAAAATCTTAAAATCTTCATATAGGTGAAGAGAAATAACCTAACCTAATATTATGGGTACAATGATTACGGAGTGTAGGTAGTATCTGTTTAAACGAACTTCTGTGTTTTACGAAGAAAACTGACCTGAAAATGTAAGTTCAAAATCGCAAAGCAAAGAAGCTACCCTCCATTGCAGCGGATGACGATTTTCAGTCTTCGGCGGTCAGATTATTGTTTATTTTATCCCCAAATTCGGGCCTGGGTGTTGTGGAAAAGTTCCCCATGATCCCCAAAAATACGAGACTTATATCTTAAAACTGGGTCAGGACTATGCTTCATTGTTACATTCCACCAATCAATCGAGCAACACAACTGATCAAAGTAGAATGATATTAAGAAAAAAAAACTTTACTTCAAGATGCTGGAAATTTAATTAACAGTGTTTAATTACTCTGCCTGACTGCCTCGGTGACGTAGTTGTATCACGGTACGTCTACATTGCTGAGGTCTCGGGTTCGATCACTAGGTCGGGCACAGTGGTATTGGACTTTTCTATTCAGTATCAGCCCGGCGTCTGGAATTTGTGCCCGAAATGGCGATAGGCTCGCCCCCTATCACATGATGGGACGGAATGCGCACGGCGAAAAGTGCACCTCGGCCTACCCCTTCGGGGAAAAAGGCGTGAGTGTGTGTGTTAAATTAAAGCAGTATGCATGAATTCGTAAAAAGCGTATGTTGAATCAATCCTAATTGCACTTTTTATCACAACGTTACTCGGCAAAGATAAGTGGACGATGGCAAAGTAGAAAAATAAACTTGGTTCCGATAGTGGATCGGGGGTTGTTAGCCGAGGGGTGCCGCCCGCGCGGCGCCCGGCCACCCTTCCGCGCCCCGCCGCCCGCCGCCGCGCCAGTCACACCAGACCGTCGAGAGAAGACGTCGTCTGAATGTGTTTTACCAAAAGTACATAGCTCGGAACATGTTTATACACCGTGTGTAGTGTTGTGTTGTGTTGTGTGGTGTTGTGCATCCTCGCTAATGTGTGTGTATGTATTATTTTTATTAACGAGGTACTATGCGGGAGAAACGTTTAGGGTTGTTATTAACGTTTTTGTACATTCGCTGCGCTTTTTGGGAAATGTGGTGAAGGTCCAATTCGCGGGGAACGCTATTCATTACTCAGTTTCCTAGTACATTTATAAAGTGAAATATTAAAATGCCCAATAATTATGTAAGCTACAACTTGAACTTAAACATTGAGGGTTGATTTGACGTAGACTTCGATACAGCATCTCTTCAAAATCTATTAGAGCTTTCATAAAGTTGCAGTCAAGATAAAAATATATCAAAATATTCTACAGTATGCAACTTCGCTTTAATTGATATGTATTAAAATCGTACTAATTTATACCACGTTAAGCACATTGAATAACTGTAAAAGCTAGACTTAAAGCTATTACAGTACCCTACAGTGTATGTTCATATAATTTAGATTTTTCTTACAATAACTATTATGACCTATTATTGATAAAGTTTTATGTTTACGACTATTTAATTAATTTATCAGTAGGTACGTAAAATAAAATTACATTCGGACTTGAAACACAGAGAAGTCAGCAATTGCTTCATCACTATGCAGTCCAATCAAGTTTCTTAACATAATTTATATTCTTAAATATGAATGAAATCCTCCTAGCCAGTTTCGGCCACGGCGGCCAATCTCAACGGAGATCAGCCAGGTACGCAGGAGATATTATAGTGCACAAGTGTGTGCGCAATACACAGGTGCACTCGCTATTCCTTCACTCTCATAGTCCGATGAGACGGCAATCCGACATGACCGGAGAGAGATCAGGCGCAGGACCAACGGCTTTACGTGCTTTCCGAGGCACGGGGGTATCACACCGCCAACTTCCTGACTCCGGGCTGGGACTGAGTAATTTTTTTAAGATGGAAAAACCCAGTCACATAGTTTTTTTTGGCCCGACCCGGGATTCGAACCCAGGACCTCAGCGCGCAAATCGTACTCGTTACGCGTACGCAATACAACTACGCCACCGAGGCAGTCTTCTTAAATATACTAAATCATTATAGCTCCCCATACAGTTTAGCTAATACTGTTTTGTTCACTTGTATCACCAAGCGGAAATGCTTATTTTTTATTTATTATTTCTTTATTTATTTAAACTCTTTATTGTACATCAAAGAATAAAGTATACATATACAATAGAGACTACACTAAAACAAAAAGTACAAATGGCGGTGTTATCGCATCGCATTTTTTACTACATTTACTGGCAATGGAGCAAATGGATCACCTGCTATCTTTATTCTTACCTTACTTCTCCTTATCTTAGTTTTCTTACTAATATTATAAATGCGAAAGTGTGTGAAAATGTGATGTTTGTCGAAAGTAAACTTGGTAATATATGAACGGATTTTCATGAAATTTACTACACGGATAGACCATGTCCTGGATAAACATATAACATATATTAATCCCGGTACTTTGCTCCCGTGGGAATTATTTGAATTTTTAATCTGACAATATATATAATAATATAGATGGCGCTGGCGTCGTACTCTTGGCGCTACAGAGATGTAGGGATTATTGTACTGGGATTTGGGAAAGGCTTTTCACGCGAACGGAGCCGGGGGCAACACCTAGTATAGTAATAAACACACACAATTCCAAGAATCATAGAGCTGCCGGTCTTACATACATTGTTTTGTACCGGTTTAGAGTGGTAGAGCCACTGTAGACGTATTTGTCTAGCTGAATAGCCCAGCTCGACCGAGCTTATACTACAGTGTCACACAAAATCAAGGGAAGTGCCAGCTTCTTGATATGATTCATGAGCGAAATTCCTGAGGACCCGAACAACTACTATTCTTTTCCTTTAAGAATGATCACATCCATGAAGCACATTCATGATTCCCTCGAATTGTGAATGTTTATGTTGGTGCCACTAGTAGTTTGGCATATTATGTTAAAAAATGATTTACCAAATGCAAGTATTGGACATTATGGATCAATAGATTATGTCCCACAATTCTGAGTGTTGATACTGTTCACGACATAAATGAGTTATCTCGTTATTCATAAAAAAACAACGTATTACTGTAAAAACCACCCAAATTGGGAAGTAATCCACCAATGTAGCAATACTGCTTACATAATGATTAATAATAATAAACTGGACTGCCTCGGTGGCTTAGTTGTATTACGGTGCGAATGCAATGGCGAGGTTTCGGGTTCGATCCTCGGGTTGGCCAAAGTGATATTGGATTTTTCTATTCAGTATCAGCCCGGAATATGAAATGTGTGCCCGATATGGCGATAGGCTCGCCCCCTATCACATCATGGGGATACGCACGGTGAAAAGCGAGTGCACTAGTTACGCCTCTGCCTACCCCTTTGGGTATAAAAGGAGTACTTATGTGTGTGGGGGGGGGGGTGTATGTGTGTGTGTGTGTGTGTGTGTGTGTAATAATAATAAAGATTAACAGTCTTGCTTATAAACTCGTCTTATATTTTAATCAATTGCTTTGCCACTGATAAGCAAAAAAATTACTTATAAACTTGTTTTAGCGTCAAGAAGTGGTTAAATAGCTGTCAATATTAAACATCGCTGTGGCCTACTCGAGGCAAGGTGACGGATTTTGACTTACAGCTGATCGAGAAAAGGAGATGTCTGCTTTTTGTATGAGTGCTGGCCCTCAAAATCTAACCTGGCTCTAGTTTTTGGAGTATTAACTCCTCAAGCCCCGCGCCGGACACCGTTGTCCATATATATATATATATATGGTTTTCCCATACATCTATATATATAAACGGGGCTTGAAGGGTTAAAGGGGCAAAATATGGATCTTGGATCCATTAAATAATATTTTCAGACTCCTCCATTTTTAACTAACTTTTCTAAAAATGTACATATTAAGTAGGTAAGTATAGTTTTTAAATAAAATTATATAAAGGAGGTCTTTAAAATTAAACGATTTTTTGTAAAAGGCTAGTTTTAAGGAGTTCTATCCAAAAATATATAAACTGTCTTGGTTAGAATTTTAAGCACGATTTTGGACGTGTCCTTTGTGTATTTTGAGGTTAACTACTAGTTAACCACTATTGTAAAGACGGAGTTCTGTGATTTTTATCATAAATAGATTTCGAATAATATATTTCGCGAATTCCAAAATGATGTTTTTTTTTATTGCATCGAATGACGAGACGAGCATGCCGTTCACCTGATGATAAGCGATACGACCACCCATAAACAGTAGAAACACCATCCAGCACCTTGAGTTACAAAGTACTGTGTGGCATTCCACTGCGCTCGTCATCCTGAGACATGAGATGTTAAGTCTCATTATGTCCTGTAGTTACACTGGCGACAATGCCCTTCAAACCGAAACGCAACAGTGCATGCACACTGCTGCTTGGTGGTAGAAATAGACATTGCGGTGGTACCCACCCAGACGGATTCTTACATATGAGAGTCCTACCACCAGTGATGATGTCGATGAATTCAGGAATTTTAGTCTTCTAAACTGTGTTGACCGTACATATTTGATTACCTGTGCGTCTTCACGAAGCTGCAGGTAGCCCAAGGTTTTGAGTATGAAAAAGTCAAACACTGATGAAAAGTTTAAGAACAGATTAGTTAAGGCGTAACTAAGCATAGCTTTGCGAATTTTTATAAGTAAGACTGCATATGTTTACGTGAATGCTCGACATTGAAATATACAATAACTTTCGCACAAGCTACAGTCCCCGTCGTGACCACAAAGGCGGCAGTCTTCGAAACGCCGGAAAAAGTAAACAAATCTAGTATTTTATAGCTGTTATGTCATTAATGACGTTACGGATGCGTAGGAAATACAGGACAATGTAACTACAGGACATAATGATACTTAACATCTTATGTCTCAGAATGACGAGCGCAGTGGAATGCCACATAGTACTTTGTAACTCAAGGTTCTGGATGGTATTTCTACGGTTTATGGGTGGTCGTATCGCTTACCATCAGGCGAACGGCATGCTCGTCTCGTCAATCTATGCTATAAAAAAAATCATTTTCTGCCTTAAAGTCGACAACATGACATCGTTTTTCTATGTCTATAAAGGTATACCAACTGCATAAATATTATTACAGTTTTACCTACAACATTAAAACATTTATTTTAATTAAGCAATTACAATAATATGTTTCATTATAAAGTAATTATGACTTTTGTGGGTTACAATCATCACATGCCATCACTGTTATCATGTGTTCAATTTTTTCATATTTTTTTAATATTTTTGTTTAGCTGCAATAGGCAAGCGTAGTTAAAGGGTTCACCCCTCTCATCAGTAACAATTGAAATTTACTTAGTTTACTATTTTATTTACTCTATATCTAGCTTATTGCGCGGCATAAAGGCACGTAGGAGAAAACTTATTTTAATTTTTATTAATTCAATTTCACGAAGCCTTACTTCATCCTACCACCTCTATGCAGACGACCTGCAGCTTTATTGTCAAGCTCCACTCGCAAAACTTGGTGAAGCTATTCACGCTCTGAATAGAGACCTAAGTTTAATATCAGAGTGGAGCATTGCCTATGGTCTTCGACTTAATCCACTTAAGACGCAACTTATAGTCGTGGGTAGTCAGAGAACAATTTGCAAAGTGGACTGGCCACTTCTTCCTAAGGTGATGATTGATGGTGTTCTTATACCATTTAGTGACACTGTTAAGAATCTTGGCATTGTCATCGACAGCACTCTATCCTGGGTTCCTCAATTGATAGCAATTAGTCGTAAAATATTTGCTGCTGCTGGTTCACTGCGTAGATTACGCAACTTTCTTCCAATTTCCACTAAGATTGCGCTCGCACAATCTCTTCTGCTCCCTATACTTGATTATGCTGACGCCAGCTACCTTGACCTTACCGAGGCCCAGCTGAATAAACTTGAGCGCCTTCAGAACTTTTGTATTAGGTTTATATTTGGCTTACGCAAATATGACCATGTATCTGAATTTCGAGACAAGCTCAAGTGGCTTCCTATACGTCGTCGCCGGAATGTTCACATCTTGTCCCTTCTTTACAGTATTCTGTTCAATTCATCCTCCCCGCGCTATCTTCAGGAACATTTCAGTTTCCTACATAGTAATAGCTCTCATTCTCTTAGGTCATCAGAGAATCTTACTCTAAACTTTCCAGTGCATAGGACATCATTCTATGATCGCTCCTTTACTGTAGAAGCTGTGCGATTATGGAATGCCTTGCCTCTCAATATCAGGCGTTCGTCCACGCTGGAAACTTTCAAATCTCGGGTGAAAACACACTATCTTTCGCTGTAACGCTACATCTTATTTTTTTTTTAATTCCACCATATTATCGTTTTATTTATTTATGTGATTTATTTAAGTGATATGTAGTATATGAGTATTTTATAGTGTGTAGTCTATGTATATATATGTGTATGTATATATTTATGTTACATACGTTTATTGAAAACGCCGCCGATTATTCTATTAATTTTATTCCTCTCCATGCATGGTTGTCTGGAAGAGATCGCTCTTAGCGATAAGACCGCCAATTTGTAACACCTAACTTAGTTTATATGACCTGTCCTGTGTGTTGTGGTGTAACAATAAAGTGTTATTATTATTATTATTATTATTTTTTAACCATTCCTAAAAATAATCCTTGACAAAAATACTTTAAATGGTGTGAAATTACAAATCCTGTTGAATCGGAATTTTCACACGTGGCTTTCTTTGTTCCTCGAAAATAGTTTATCAGATTTCCCGCGTGACCCTCGAATTTTCCGGGAAACATTAAACAGCCTTTGTGACCGATAAAACGTTCGTTGAAAAATGAGCGAGCAGTGTCCGTTGCAATATACCTTTAGAAAGATATATTGTGAGAAGAAATTCTTTTTTTACAAGTATTCTTAATACTTTTTTCATGCGGGATACGATTGACCATACTATGCATAGAAATAGTCTATGATACACGGCCTTACCTACACGGCCCTATTCAATACACACAATCAAACAATCAATTCTTTCCTCTTTATAATATTAGTACTTACAGATAAATATACCGTTTATATTATGTGACTAATTTTCCAAAAGGCCTCGTCAACCGTAAAATATAGTTTAGAATTAAAATGTATTCATGTTTAACTAATACTTATACCAACTGAATCTAGTTGTACAAAGAAATATAAATCAAAAACATTATCGCAGTTAATGTTATAATTTTGCAAATTATAATGGACTGTTTAATAAAGCACCTAGTAAATTACCGAAATTTTGTAGCTGTGCCGTTGTCTTATGTGTCTAATCCTGGTTTAATTTATGAAGCAGATTTTTGGAAATACCTATTACACATGTCGTTTTGAAATGATTTAGTGAATGTAAATATCAAGGCAGACAAATTTGGTTTAGATTCTGAATTCGATCCTAAAACCTCATGAATTTTCCAGGATATGTCGATGTGTATCATTATGTGAGATGGAAATGTACTCGGCGGAGTGTGGTTTCACTAACTATATTCTGTACTAGCTTTTGCCCGCGGCTCCGCCCGCATGAAAGAGTTTTCCCGGGATAATAAATAGCCTATTTTACTCGCTGATAATCTAACTTTATACTGCTGAAAGAATTTTTTAAATCAGTCCAGTGGTTTTTGAGTTAATCAATTACAAACAAAAAATCTAATCTTTTCTCAATAATATTATATGTGTAGATTATTACATTTTTGAAGTATTTTCCTTTTCTCGATCTATCTCTTTATTCTACACCGCCGTCTATTTTTTTGCATCCGTTTCTGTCCATCCCGTGGATGTCTGGAAGAGATAGCTTTAAGCGATAAGACCGCCCTTTGTAAAACCTGCATACCTGAGAAGTTCTCTGAATTTCGAAGGTATGTGACATTTGCCAACCCGCACTAGGCCAGCGTGATGACCTAAGGCCTTAACCCTCTCAGTTGTAGAGGAGGCGAGTGCTCAGCAGTGGGCAGTATATAATACAGGGCTGGTATGGGGGTATGGTCTTAACCACAAAATGATATTATATTCTGCATAAAATTCTTCACTTTGACTCAATTATATTTAACGTACAGTTTCCTTTAACGTAGATGAAAGTTAAGAAGATTCTTTGAAATTATTCCGATAAGGAGGTTTAAGAGATTACAAGTCACTATAATTTAAGTCTTTTATAAATTATACGTAATTTGGGTTTCATATTACTGCGTTAGAGCTTGAATAAGATACAATTTGTATGAATACTTCTCCAGTTTGAAATGCATTTGTGTTGTGTATATCACCTGGGTCCTTCATTGAAAATGAGCTCTACAGTGTTGGTTAGCCAAAACTGCAGCACAGAGCTGACTGAGGGTTCCCATTGTTGGCACAATATTATAATATAAGCTTTTGCCCGCGGCTCCGCCCGCGTGAATGAGTATTTCCGGGATAGAAGTCCCGCTTTATATTTTCCCGGGGCAAAAAGTAGCCTATGTGTTAATCCAGGACACAATCTACCCTTTCATCGAAATCCGTTCAGTAGTTTTTGAGTGAAAGAGGAACAAACATCCATACATCCAGACATCCATACATTGTTACAAACTTTCGCATTTATATTATAGTAGTGCTCGCGGCTCCGCGAAAAAGTTTTTCCGGGGCAAAAATATTTTCCCGGGATAATAAGTAGCCTATGGCACTCAGGAGTTATGTAGCTTCCTATTAGTGAAAGAATTTACAAAATCGGTTCTATAGTTCCTGAGATTAGCGCGTTCAAACAAACAAACAAACAAACTCTTCAGCTTTATAATATTAATAAGTATAGATTAAGTATATTAAGTATAGGATATTTTTTTTAAGTTTTTTTATTACGCCAACTTATAAGTTTTTTATCCCAACAATAAAAAATATTTCTCTTTATTCTTTTCTTTTGATTTTTTAATTAGTATCCAAAAGAACAAAAAGCTAAAGAGAAAAAATCTTATTATTATAATAAAAAATAATTACAAAAATATATAACCGCAAGCAATAATTCGAAGAGACGCAACTTGAGTACAGTTGCGCAGACATATCGTCATTATCCATCCGAAGCATGGTAACGTGTTACATTTAATGAGATACTTATTACCGGGATTGTTTGTTTTATCCACTCGGTTATTTAAACATTTTTATTTATTTTTCTATGCATCTTTTATCTTTAATTTTGTCCCTAATTAGGTTTTAGATTCCATAATATCTTATTTCGGTATGTATTTGGTTTCAATAAACTACGGTTCTTATCGCCTCAATGCTTTTATTTTTAGTAATGTTATTTCTAACACTGCAGATTAGTGTATTTTAGATCTAACTCTTGTGTAAAAATACCTTGGACCACTAATCTTCACCTGTAAAGTTTCATAGTCTTCCTTTTATTTAAGATGCTATGTTATTTGGAGATAAAATAATCCTTTTGATAGGTATAGTAAAATTACCGGCGTTTCCTTTTCCATTCGGTAGGTTCGATTTCCGTTTCAGTTAAGCGATTATTCGAAAATCTTTGAATGCAGTTTAAATAATCATAAAATCAAAATGTTGCCTTCTTTCAGTAAAATGTTCTATCTACTATATTTAAGATACGTTCCCTTCGTGTAACATAGCCGTGGGACGCCCTGTATACATTAATACAATACTAGTCAACACCGCATTTCGACTTTCCCATAAACGACATTACTATGAAGAGTATGCAACCCACTGCTGGGCACGGGCCTTCTCTATTACTGAGAGGGGTTAAGCTTTAGTCCACCACGCTGGCTTAGTGCGGGTTGGCAGACTTCACATACCCTCGAAATTCTTATAGAGAATTCTAATATATGTAGCTTTTCTCACGATGTTTTTCTTCACTGTTAAAGTGAACGATAATTGATAAACAATACGCACGTAACTTCGAAAAGTCAGAGGTGTGTGCCTTGGGTTTTGAACCTCCGAACATTGTCTCGGCAGACCATTCCATTCCCAGCTAGGCTATCGTCCACTTGAGAAGAGAATGAAGAGTATTACTCCATACTATTTGCCTTTACATATAGTGTACTAATTCGTAATCTTCAAATTGACGTTTGTAATATCGAATTTGAATGCAGACGCTAGTCATTAGCTAATTGATGTCTCATATTTACCCAACGAGTCAGCTCAAATTTAATTTTGTCCATTTCTATGCATAACGTGGAAAATTCATTCATTGCAAGACCCCGCATGCAATTTCAGGAAAATTAAAAAAAATCCCGTTTCCCGCTTTTGGGATGTTCCGCGATGATTAATTACGCGATGATATTGAAAACGTGTTTGGGATTAGGGGCGCTGAATTGTTCTATGCAAATACTTTTTGCAGGGTGGAGTTATCAACGTATTTTGTAAATACGGCTGGTGAGTTTCGATATAGATTTCGCTAAACATAATATACCCTTTATAAATTAGCGTTTTAATACATTAGTAATGGTCACTATGTCAAAATTAAGAAAGAAGGTGACAACACTACTAAAATTTATCGCAAAATAGACTAGCTGGCGTCTCCGCCTGCGTGTTTGAGTTTTTCCGGGATGAAAGTACCGCTTTATATTTCCCCGGGATAAAGTATCCTATGTCACTCGCTGATAATGCTGCTTTATATTGGTGAAAAAACTTTTAAAATCAGTCAATAGTTTTTGAGTTTATTCGTTACAAAAATACTAATCATTCACCTTTATAATATTAGTGTAGATTAAAATGTGTGTAGTTCTGCCGACTAAAATATTTGAAGAAACATAAAGTCAAGGGATTAGTAATACTTATTAAATTCACGGACGAACTGACATACTTGGTACATCTAAACATATCCTACAAAGTATCCGACATATTCACGCATTCCCACAACAAAAGAAAATTGCCTCCAACATAAAAGGCTTGATTCACTGACGGAAGCTCAGAGTTTGGGGGTGAGATTAGCAAGTGAAATCGCTGGTAGTAGTGAAACATTGAGGATACGTCGCTAGATAAACAAGGGGGGAGGCGGCGGGGTACCGCGGGAGAACACGACGGCGACAAAAAAAATCTCTTCTGTACCCACCCTCTTGATGTAGGCTCGGAGCTTGTAACGACGGTGTTTGCTGAATGCCACGGCATTTTTTCTTTTCCGGGAAAGTTTTTAGTGAGGAAACATTTTTTTAATACATTTTTATTTAATATAAATATGTTTCTTTAATTTACGACGGTATAGTATTGTAACTAATAAATAAAACGAGTAATAACATTTTAACGTTGTAATAGCTTTAGTATTTTTTAGAGTAATTATTAGTGTTACCGATACATTCTTGACGTATTCTAACGTTCACATATAGAATATTTTAATTTTGTCATACTAAAATAAAATGAAAAGTGTGTAGTCTTTAGACGATTTGTCCTTTAATTATGAGTATATGCGTTATTATTTGTTAAGATATTATGTTTATTAAAAATATGTTTTTGTAATGTACATATATTTTCTATTAAAATAAATAATCATAATTGAACAACAGCCATAAATCCGTTTCATTTCTAGAGATAGAAACATTAACATTCTATGGGAATGTTATTTTAATATGGTATAAATATTTGTATACATTCTGTGGTTAATCATTAAACAATTTTTTTTATTTCTGTGCTTATTATTTAATATCGTTAGATGCTTTATCGATTCTGATTAAATACATAAATACGAACTTTTCGCATTTGGCCAGCTGCAAACTATCAAATTCTAAACACCGCTAAATCACTTTAAGACGAATTTCTCATTTTCAAGACTTAAACGTCGACTTATTTTTATCCATGATAAGTAACAGTAGGACTTTTTACTCACAAAAGTCTATAAGCGGACCAGTCACTATCGTCAACTAGTAACAATGTAAAATAATCTAGAAAACTTTTTATAGTTTAAATTTCAATTATAGTATATTTACTTGAGTATTAATTGCTTAGCAACAAAAAGTCATATAAATCCACAATAGTAACCCACGCAAGCGTCCCGCATTCTAGGATCAGCCTGTGTATTATATCTGGTTCAAGCATGCCGATATAATTGTATCGAATGACGAGGTACAACTATCGCTTGTCAATCGACACTATATTTTTCACAATTTTTCCCACATGCGTTCAATATTGAGGGGATAATGGCTACGACAGCCTCAATTGGCCAATCAAGTAGTCCCATTCACAGCACGTGCCCCATTTGGATAAATAGTGCAGCGATAACCTAATGTGTGTATAATCCATTACGCCTCGGAACAAGTAATAACTCAGCGGTAATGAACGCCATCGGTCATACAGTCGCGACGGATGCATTTGTCAAATTGCTCTACGCTAGTTAAGCTTATGCTGACAGAATATGAAGAAGCGTAATGCATACTAAAGCATATTTAGTGATAAAATATACTAATAATCTCATAGCCCCTATAGCGTACTAAATTACAATTCTTTAATCCCAGAATAGCCTCATTCGCTACCACTTGGGTATTGTCAACAAACTCCTTCATTGGACCTGACAAATTTTATCGGGTCACGACTTCTATCGCAGTGCAAGGATAGAATGCGCCGCGAACTCATTACCAACTACACCACGGAAGCTGTCCAACTGATATCTATGACAAACCATAGAGCTGCATTACCTTTACCGTAGGCGCGAGTGACAGATTTGACAAGGTGTACTTTGTTATCGCTGCCTCGGCATTGGCGTTGGACGTATGAATAGCGGTCGGTGGTTCCTTCTTCCTATTAAGTTTATTGTTACTACAGTAGCAGTAAAAGCGGCTATCTTTGTATTGTGGAGTCGTTAAATAAACGTAATTTAGATAAATTACTTTCTATTAGTGAACCAATTAATTTAATATTCTCTGTATATTTATGTACTCAAACAAAGCGGATTTTTGTATTAAGAATTTTATATATTTTTTATATAATAATACCTGTTTTACATAGCCTTTACAAAAATAACAAAACCTACACACTTCAACCCGATACCGAAAAAAAAAAATACATTTCTGTAAATCAGTTTAAATCAAGACTCATGGTAGATGGCGCCGTGTGCGGCTCCCGGCTCAGACACTTACTCCCAAAAGGGGTTTTGCGTTATCGCCAAGTATTTGCCGAAGCATTTCGAGGGTGGCACAATTTATGTAAAGTGTATTACGAATAAACAATTTTGCGCTAGCGCCGAGGCCTTTCACAAAGCTTCTTAAACGTCACTCTCGAATATCGGTTAATTATTACATCGGTATGAATATTTATGCGGCATTTTGAGGGTTTTGATGTTTGGAATGTAATTTTTGGTTCAGAAATGATAATTAAAATATTGAATATTGATATAAAACGGACAAAGCGGTTTACAGTTATGCAATGCAATCAGCCCTGTATTTATATACAACCTACTACTGAGCACGGGCCTCCTCTATTACTGCGTAGGGTTAAGCCTTAGTCCACCATGCTGGACTAGTGCGAGTTGACAGACTTCACACACCCTCAAAATGATATGCAAACCTAAATAATTTTGTTGTTCACAGTTTCAAGCGTTTGTTACGAATAACAATATTGTCATAACTAATAAAGGTGATACTTAAACTGACGCAATGTAAGCCTAAATAAAACACAGGATCCACAACAGTTCGATGATATTGAGAACATATTTTAAGGACATTCTGTAAAAGTTCAAACCTCACGTGCAAGAGCAATGTGTGCGTTGATGTTTTTTTACACGGGTATAGCCAGGTGACCCCGATACACCTGATAGTAAGCAGAGTCGGGTTCAGACTCCAGACAGAGTGTCGATTGACGACAGATAATTGACCCTCGCAACTCGCAAACGACCGCCCATAAACAGTAGTAACACCATAGTCCATACAAAATATTTAATTTCGAAGTACTGTGTCGCGCTCCGCAGCGCTGAGACATTAAATGTTAGTCCCATAATGCCCAGTAACTACCACCGCAATGTCCTTCAATCCGGAACACAACAGTGTATACACACTGCTGTTCGGCGATAGACATAGACATTACGGTGGTACCTACCCAGACGGCCCCATTCATACCAGAGACCCACTAGTTAAACACCATCTCCATTAGCTGATGTCGGAAAAGTTTTGGATGTAGTAAGTGCAATGCTTTGTAAATCAATGTTCTGGGTGAAATTGCTACTCAGTATGGGTATACTTGTTATTTGATTGATTTCTTAAATCCATTTCAAGCTATATTAAACCTCGGAATTTCCTCAAATCTTCAAAATTGAGTTTTTTAATCTTGGAACCCGAACTGTGTAAGCATGGTAGAATTTCCCAGGGGAAGTTAATATCCGGGTAAAAAATATTTTGTACGTTTTACGGCCGTAATTTTTTCTGGTGGATGTTGAAAAACCTTCAATTATGAGCATTTCTTATGTTTTACTTTATATCAAACTTTAAGGTAGACTTGCCTAGGTAACACGTAACAATTATTTTACATACCGAACTGAAGCTGACCTAGGAAAGTGAAAATAGGAGTTGTACAATTATCTCCTGTTACCCTCGTCTTTGAAAACATTATTTGCGACTTGTGTAAAATTTCCCTTTTAACTGACTTTAAAAAAGGAGGTTCTGTATTTTTTCTTATTAAAGTACATATTTACAGATTTTTTCCTTTACATGTGCCGTAAGACCTTGCTTCTTGTCATATTTTATGATTCTAGATCAAAGGAGTACCCTATAGGTTTTGATTCCCTTGCGAAAACGCAAAATATGCGACATAAGCAGTAATATCTTCGATCGTGTTGCCATACAAGTTTGATTTTTTCACAGCTGAAAAAGACCGTAGAACTGAGTATTTGATATAAATTTGAAATTGATATCTTAACAAGTTCCTGAGAAAAGGGGTCTTGACACACAGACAGATGGACAAAAAAATTTCTTATAAGGGTTCCTTTTTTCACTTTGAAGTATGGAATCTTAACAACACAGAATATACACTTATACATAAAGTACAAGTGGCGGTCATATCACTAGGCCAGACAACCATAACCACAAACAAAGAAAGAACCACCAAGGTGGCCCACGTAAGTATGTCGCGGTCCGAGGTAAGCCTGTGTGTATCCGGTACCAACAGGCCAGCATATAACACTCTATATGGACCCAACTCCGCTACCATCAAGTGCAAGGTGCCACTTCCTCCCGCTATAAAAAATAATTTTACAAACACAATTTTGTTGATGAAAATTCCCAGTAAATCGAGTTCGCGAGACGTCGAAACTTAATAATAGAATAAATCTGTTTGCACTGTCGTCTGCAGACTCAGTCTAGTATTGAACTTCGCATTTCTTTTGTTATTATTTCGCTTGCGGTTTGTAGCATTCAGAATTTAATAGGTTAAATATCTTTTCTAGATTAATTGGCATTATATTTGTTTTAAAACGCACAACGTTCTTTAACTTTTGCTTATTGATTAAAATGTGGTTTTGGTACTTTTTAATAAAATACGCAACATTGTGGCGTATTATACCGGTTTCTCAGAAATATGTTAATGTTTAGATAACAATACTTTACGTGATCAAATTAGTGTCTAGACTCCAGAGTCGAGACAGTTTGTAGTAACACTATCTAACAAAAAAACAACCAAAGCCTTGCTTGCGTTTCGTTAGAGCAGTGGGATTACCGAAGATCTAATAAAAAAATCCCTTCCCCACTCTTCTCGATGTCTAGTCAGTCTTAATTAATGTCGGCAACATTCTTCTATTCATGTAAGTTTTAATGAGCGATAATGTTCACGTACCACATATAATCAGGACACTCATTCAATTCTAGTAGATACTAGTAGTAGGCCACTCACTCAATTCTAGTAGATATAGACATGGTATTAGCTAGATACCTAATACCATAAAAAACCAGATATTAAAGCTATTTTTGTATAAAACTAATTTCATAAACACCAATTTTCTTTACATCTTCAACATCCCAAAATTTTCAAGTTCGTAACCGAGGCAAAAGGCAATTTTACCACTTAGGCAGCCCCAGTCTCATTACATTCTAGCTTAAGGTACGGTTCTGTCTAGGATTAGCGTGGCGACCCTTAAGATGGGTTAGACGCAGGGTGCCTTATTAAGCTACCCCTAGATATAACTCAAACTAAGCCACTATTACAAGGGATTGCTTTATGATTATGAAAGCGGGGTTCATTTGATTTTCATTAAAATGAAACTGGTTCCTAGAAGACAGTCATGCTTAACTTCATAAGAGTTTTATATTATATGGTCACGGCATATTTAAATTTTAAATTATTTTACATGAATATTTCCTTTAAATACATAAGGTTTGAAAATACTGCGCTAAATTAAAGTCGAATCTCCAATACGAATTTTTAATGCCATTGCTAAATTATTGCAATAAATCACAGAACATTAATTAAAGCTACGATAAACAGTGTTACACACCCGCTTCGTCTCAAACCATATTATGATTATAATTAATGACATTAGACGTGTAGCCCTGGCATTAGAAAGGTAAATTAATAGATGGATAAGCAGGGATACACGCAATATAGATAGGCAATGTTATATGCAATACATTGTAAGGAATGATATATCTTTTTATCTACAATTTTTCACAATAGGCGGTCTAGCTAAGAAAGATCTTTACCCGACAATTGAATATAAAAGACTAAATAAAGTTACTCGAATTCTTGAAATGTATGCTTTCTTTCCTTTATTTTATTCAGCACACATTATCTTAGAGGCTGTATCGCGCAAATTTGTAATTAAAAATACCAAGTAGGTATTAAAGTCAGGCGCGCTTACCACGAGGGCCGCGGCCTATTCACGTATATAAAAAAAAAATCAAACCGGGACAAGAACTCGTGACCCAGCACACGCATTATTAACCCGCTATAAATAACACAGCATCCGTTCTACGTACTTATTTTCGGGAGAGTTGCCAAAAGGACGCGCAATCCGGCAACGTAATGTTATTACGTTTGCTCCAAGCGTTTCCTGTAAAGTGAAATGTTTTACGAGATATAAGAGCGCCATGATGACTGCCTCGGTGGCGTAGTTGTATTGCGGCACGACTGCAATCTCGGGGTCTCGGGTACAATCCCCGGGTCGGGTATAGTGATATTGGATTTTTCTATTTAGTATCCGCCCGGAGTCTGGAATTTGTGCCTGATATGGCGATAGGCTCGTCCCCTATCACATCATGGGACGATATACGTTTGGCGAAAAGTGGGTGCACTTAGGTGCGCTTCTGCCTACCCCTTCGGGGATAAAAAGGCGTGAATGTGTGTGTATGATGTAAAACGCTGCATACACTAAACCCGATGACGCGACATGCCGGCGACTTGGTGCGGATGGCCTTACTTGATAGATTTATGTCAGAGATTTGCTACTGCGCGGGCTATTCACTGATATGTCAATCACTAACGCAACGTTATTATTTGTGCTTAGAATGACTCCAAAAACGCAACTCGCAACTCAATGTCGTTTAATTTTGATGTTTGTGATTGATCGAGAGACCAATACGCCAGTCACGTGCTCGTCTCTCAACCAATCACAAAAAAAACAAATCGGAGTTGTGTTGTATTTTTTCGCCATATTCTAAGTATACTGAACTGCTGACATTAAATTTTCCGACACGCAACGCACTGATCCACCGAAACCAAAGCCACCAACTTATACCGCCATACCTGTCGGGACTTTTGGTGTGTAGAGCGATTAAAGGCCACCGCACTCTAGCTTTGTATCGGTATTGCCGATGCAATACCCATACGAAGCAAGAGTATCTGCTCAGTCCGAGATTTTGTTGCTCTACCTACATCACCAACCAAATTATGAGAAGAGAGCGTGCCTCCGTCGGCGTTTGTGAACACTGTGAACTAATATTATTCAAATACAAAATAAAATATTCAAATTAAAATCTTGTTTCTATCTTTTCAGTTCTGCAATGAATGGCAGATATTGACTTGGTTGGTATGCCGGTGTAGGGTGTACATAGGGTTAGAGGCTCGGTCCAATGTTCGCTCGGATGATGCTATAGTCCAGTGTTGACAGTAGGCCGCAAGACCGGTAAAACCAACATAACCGTTCCAGTAACCGTTAGTTGTTCGTCTAATCATTTTAACTATTTGTCATCCAGTTGTCTAAATCTGATTGTCGAATTTAGAATATTTGTAACATATTTTATACATGAATAATTTATTTTAAATTGTTTGCTTAAAAAGGGGTACAAACATTGATGTATTAAAAGGGTTTTTTAATACATCAATGGGTACAAAGCTTTCTATTCGCGTATTAATCTACACCTATAGATATGAATTGTGAATATATTTTGCCAACATTAACATTTCTGAATGAAATTTGGCACACAAATAGATCAACTTGCATGCAGCCTTCACCTATGATCATTGCAATGGCCGTAGCTAGGCTGATTTAGAATATTATTATGATTTTAATTTATTGCTATGTACCTATTGGTGTACATTGTGTTGGTGATAAATAAAAAAAGACGTGTGGCACTCGGAGACTGCCGCGGTAAAGCTATTGCATAGCATTTTTTATCAACTTATGTAATTATATTTTTTTTTTCTATTGTCCAAATTTCAATTCTAATATTTATAACCTCTTTGAACAGATATAACATAAAAACTTTTTAAAAATTCAAACTTAAAATCACGTTTGACATTTCGATACGTTTCACTGACTGGAACAATTTTTAAATACACGGTAATTTCGACCTTTTATCGTTTAACATTCAGCTCATATCCTCTTTTTTTTTTTTTTTTTTTTGAATGGCCATCTTCGACTCATTAGGGACGGCTGCGGGCTTCCTCTGACTCACGTCTAAGTTGTCGTCCGCAACCGCCCCTGCGCGTACCGCTGTTGCGGTCCTTTTCCCTGTTGCGGGGGCTCAGAAGCCCCCGAAACACCGTACCGTGTCCACCTTTTGGTGTCCGAGGCAGCGTGAGACACGCTGCCTCGGACATGTCCATCACGGGGGTCACAGAAGTTGGCTAGACTAATGGGTGGGCGGCACGTCCCGCCCACCCGTGACCCCCGGAGGCCCCTATTAGTCGCCTTTTACGACAGGCAGGGGATACCGTGGTGGAATTCTCCAAACGCCCCCAATCCACAGGGCGGAGCTCATATCCTCTTACATATTGTATTCTTACAAGACTGCGATATTAAATTTACTTATGGGATTTTACACTCTACGTGGTTGTGATAGAGTTGTAAATAAATTACAAGACTGCGATATTAAATTTACTTATGGAATTTTACACTCAACACGGTTGTGATAGAGTTGAAACGGAGTGAGGGGTGTCAGGTTATTTTTTCGTTACGGAATTTCTGGATTCGGTCTCCACGCTCCAGGTCCGCGATAGAAGCTATGCAATAGCTTAAAACAAAATCCTTTTTTTCTTTTTCGCGGAACCACGCGTTATCGCTACCACCACTGGGGCGGGGGAGGGCAAGTGGAACGGTTATGTTAGTTTCACCGGTCTTACGGTCCAATGTCGACATACGGGAGTATAGCATCACTCGAGCAAGCATTGGACCGAGTTCCTAGCTATATAAACACCCTATACCATCATACCAACCAAAACCCGCGGTGGCCTTCTTCGGTGCACACGGCACGGCCCCGGGGTATCTTACTACACTAAGATAGTTGCGTGGAACCGTCCCTGCGCAACGCCGCATTGCGGCCCTTCTCTAAATAGGGTGGCTACGGTGCCCCTCAACCTCTAAAGGACGCCTTTGGCATCTACGACAGCGGAAGACCGACCAACCGCATACTCGTCCACCTCGAAGTCGCTTAAATTGGAGTAGTCGAGCAAGCAGCCCCCACTGCCCGCCCTCGACTTTTTCTTAGCCCCATTAAGTCTCCTCTTACGACAGACATGCCGTGGCAGAATTCTCTAGATGCCCTCGGACCACAGGGCATGAGGGGCCGGTCAGTCGTCCATCCGGCGCCTCCTTCGTGTCCTCTGGCTGCGGGTGGGATCGTTCTGCTCGCAATCCCACTTGACACTCTCCTTCCGCGAGATGACACACTCGCAGAAGGAGGCCATTGCTCGCCATTACCTCTAGCCGCCGATCATGACGGAAATCACGGCCGGCAGTGAGAGTTCTCCTCCGACGACTGCTCTAAGAGCGCTGCGTGGTAGATTCCAGGCACACCACGAGAGTTTGTTCGACAGATAGATCAACTCATGTGTATAATATTTTAACCTACGAGAAAATGCTCAGCAAGACATTTATTTCACGGAAATCTTTCAAGCGTTCAAAACCTCTGGCAAACGCTATGACCGTAGGGTCGCCTCTGGTGTTATAAAAAAAAATAGAAGCGGTTAACTTCTCGAATTTCATACAGGATTATATCAGTGTGAAGCGACGTCTGATACTCACAGAACATACTATAGATCGTTTTAGGTAAGACGGCTAGTATGAACGATTGTGTGGGTAACGTTTTATAGGGTTGCCACCTTATCAATAAAAAAAATTGCTTACCCAGTATCTTTGTATACAAAGCGTAGGTAGTGGTAGCGTAGCCACGACTCATCCCGATAATTATAATGAAACTCATTGTGACATTACATATTAATTGAAGAGTATTTAGTGTAGTAATTAGTGTTAAATAAAGTAATATTTGAAACTTTTTTTATCTAACGTAGTAAGTAACTCGATCGTGATTAGCTATATATATTATTTTCTTCGAATAAAAGGAACTAAAATAAAACGTACTCAGTTATATAAAAGATGCGATGCATAATACGTTCAGATGTTCTAGAGTAAAACCCCTCCTAACAAACACACAAAATCTTTTAAATAGTCAACAAGGTGACGTGTGACAACCCTAACATCTCAGTATAACAAAGCCACAACGCCTCAATCCCATTTCGATCGGCCAACTACGCCCGCAACATGCACACACACAGACAGATCCACACAGAGATGAATACATAAGGTTTAGGTACGGCATAACACGACGGACGTACAGACACTGACATTAGACATGACATAAGCTTACTTTATCCCTGGAGGGTTAGACAGAGATACAACTGATAAAGTGGACGATAGCCTAGTTGGGAATGGACCGGTCTGCCGAGACAATGTCCGGAGGTTCAAAACCCAAGGCACACACCTCTGACTTTTCGAAATTATGTGTGTATTGTTAATCAATTATCGTTCGTTTTATCGGTGAAGGAAAACATCGTGAGGAAACCTACATGCCTGAGAAGTTCTCTGAATTTCAAAGGTATGTGAAGTCTGCCAACCCGCACTAGGCCAGCGTGGTGGACTAAGGCCTAAAACCCTCTCAGTAGTAGAGGAGGCCCGTGCTCAGCAGTGGGCAGTATATAATACAGGGCTGGTATTATAATTATTATATTATTTATACAACTGATCCAGATACTGCGTAGAAATTATAGCTATTAATTTTACCTTATTTTTGTCCAGGAAAGAAATAATAATTACATGTAAACTTAGTATGTTTTGTTTCATCCGTGGGCAATTAAAATTAACGGTCTTATTAAACTGGACAAGCGCGCATCGCCTTCCCCTCGCTGTATATTTGCTTGCAATTCTCCAGTATGATAAGAGCCTTAACGTTACCTAATCACGGATGTAAAAAACCGGTCTTAAGCGTGCACATCTATATATAATTACGCGAAGAAAAAATTTTATACCTCTGTTTAAGCACATTGCGCGCCGGACATAATATGTGTTAGCATTGTAGTTTTAAACGTATCGTTAGTCACAAGCTAGGGCCAAACATGAAGCAACTCAATTAGTTTTTCTATACATACCAAATACACAACAATGATAATATTTTTACTACCTACTGCTGAGCACGGGCCTTGTATACTATTTAGAGGGTTTTAAGTGTCTACGACCTTGTGAAGGTCGCAAGAACCCGCTGGATGTAGGCCGCTTCTAATAGGTTGGTCTGTAAACATTTGGGGGAGAGTTATGTTCAGTAGTGGTTTTCCAAAGGCTGAAGAAGGAGAAGAAATGAAATGAAATGAAATACATTTATTCGAACCCATAAAATGTTAAACATTATTTAGATTCAGTCAATATTAACTCTACCACCAGTTCGGAAAGCAGTTCTCACTAGAGAAGAACGGGCAAGAAACTCTAGTGTTGCTCTTTTCAAAATCAGTTCAAGGTATCAAGGTTCAAGAAGCTATGGTCCTCTCACGGCAGCCTCGTGCAAGTTGTCAGACTTCACATACCCTTGAAATTCCAATGCAGAATTCCCATGTATGTCAATCTCCTCATGCTGCTTTACTTCAACGTTAAGCGAACGATAACTATTAATCAACACTTAACAGTACCTATTCACTCATATGTTCAAAAAGAGAGAAGTGTATGCCTTGGTATTTAAACCTGCAGACATTCGTTCTGAAGACCATTCCATTACCAACTGCATATACAGTACTTTGTTGTAAATATTGCACATTATTATTATTATTATATTGCATTTAATGACGAGATGAGCATGCCGTTCGCCTGATGGTAAGCGATACAACCACCCATAAACAGTAGCAACACCATCCAGCACTTTGAGTCACAAAACAGGTACTGTGTGGCATTCCACTGCGCTCGTCATTCTGAGACATAAATAAGCTGTTAAGTATCATTATGTCCAGTAGTTGCACATTAGCCTTATTATAATCAATTGAATTCTCTTTCTATAGCTCTTTGTGCAATATACAATGCCGGGTACTATATTCAACAGAATTTAACCAGAAATGTAAATAAACACTCCATCGTATTGTTAAGTCAGTTGAACATGAAATATCTACGCGTCTTTGAAATAACTCTTCATTTAGAATCTGTGAATTCTTACTACAGACAAACGTAATTATGTATGGTACAGACGTAGACACGGCTTTCATGTAAATTCACCTTGGAAACCATAATAATAAACCGTAAGTAACTTGATGTCTTAAACCGATTTTGAAAAGAGCGACACTAGAGTTTCTTGACTTTTTTATCTGGTGAAATCTGTTTTCCGGTGGCAGAATTAATATTGACGGAATCTAAATAATACATGAAATTTTATTAGTTCGAAAAAAACATATCAGTAGACATATTTAATGAGTAGGTCGATATTACGTTCATAGAACAAGGAAAGAATGGAATTATCAAAATAATAATACTTTTAAGCCATTAATTTTTTGGGTCATTTGAGATTATGAAGAAAAATCATCCTATCATGGGAAAGTGCTCCAACCTGTAGATATTTTTTCTTATATCTTGTCTATTTAATAGTATGCTACTCTATCTGAATACTGCCACTTTACCAAGTAGGCCGTATAATTAGTAAAGGTAAAAAGGCATTCGCAAAAGTCTCAAACTCCGCATGTCACGAATCTTTCGTTTGTTTAAACAAAGAGAACGAAAACGTTGTTTAACATTTTCAATCAGTGTTCGGTTCTCTCCAGGGAGTGACGATGCACGGACCTTGCTCAAATAAAAGACGGAGTGATAATAAATTCAACTTGATTCTGGTCGCGGCTTCGTTCTCGAAATGATTTTTCGTGAGATAAAAGTCGTCAATAAAACCCAAGGATACATTAAAACGAAGCTTCCTATAAGTGAATATTAAGAATCTATACACTAATCGCAGTAATTGTATTTTATTTTTGGTAAAAGTAAGTTGAAGCTGGGCAAGCCGCTCATCTTAAAGGAAGCACAACAAATGCATATAGACATTAAGCTAGCAAATATTGGCAAAGCAATCGCTATGATTGTAACTCTTAGGTCTACAAAATCTTTACAAAATTCTTCAAACTGAAACAAATATTATACATTGCAACTGTCTAAGTATACCCAGACCACGTCTTGCATATACTTGGTAAAAAATTAAACGCACGTGAAAACCCAAGTAACCCTCACAACGAAACCATTAAAACCGAAAATAAATCAATTCCTAGAAGTAGGCTAAACCAATTTATTTGAACCAACTTCAGCAAAAATAAAAATGGGCGGACGTCCAAAATCTAACAGAATTTCGCACAGATATTCAATGTAAGGAATTTATCGGTTATCTACAAATAGCTTTTACGTAACGAATTTATTAATGTGCTTATGAATTTATTGTTGGTTGGCGTCTTTGGGATCCTCTAAGTGTATTAACTTTTTTTTGAGATAGCTTTTTTTATGTCTACGCCTGCCTTAATCTATTCCTGAATAAATGTCCCATTTTACTCTTTACATGATACAAATTAATGTACATGAGTCATTGTACTCGATTCAACAAATCAATTTGGTTTATGCTTAATGCCGCCCAATCAAACATTTTCAATTACAAACGTTCATATTTAATTAAATTTTAGTACATAGAATGCTGATTGGCATTCAATATTAAACCAGACAGCAACGACTATTTACAGTCCGGGTATAACGCTGAATTATACGTCACGTCGGTAGTTATCACCAGTCCCGGAAAATTTAGTTTAAAAAAGACATTATTGGTTCAAGCATTCGTTGTCATGACTGTCACACACACACACACACAAACTGACGCCTTTTATCCCCGAAGGGGTAGATAGAGTCGCAAGTAGTGCACCACTTTTTGCCGTTATTCCGTCCCATGATGCGATAGGAGGCGAGCCTCTCGCCATATCGGGTACAAATACCAGACTCCGAGCTGATACTGAATAGAAAACCTCAATATCACTTTGCCCGACCCGGGGATCGAACCCGAGACCTCAGCATTGCAGTCGTACCATAATACAACTACGCCACCGAGGCAGTCATGACTGTCGTTTGTGACTTATAGTTTATATTGAAATATCAAATAACTTTTTTGATAAATTGAACACAGAAGAAACGAGGCTTTTTGGCTTACGTTTGAAAACAGTATACAAACAAGAAAGGTGCTAAAATATTTGCAAATGACAAATACCATATCCGAAACTAAAACAATATCCCACATTATTCCGAGAATAAATTGAAACAAAAACTTTAGGGTAAGCTATTATTCTCGTAACAAAATACCACAAAAGTACCCGTCGTCGAGCCAACACTGTATAAAGCGGTGCACGTCTGATGTTGATGGATCGCGTTCAACACTGACCGCGTAGAATTACACAGATCCTAGACTGCGATAGGACAGGGCTAACACTACAGCGGGATTGAAGGTTTGAAGCAGCGACTGATCAAGAGTTCTGACCGCCCTAGGCTAATTATGAGGACGCGCCCCCGCCAGGTGTAAGTGATACGGTGAAAATTTTAACATGGTTTATACTACCTATAAACGGTTTCAGATCGATCTGAAAGTGAAACTAACGTTGTCCATTAATCTACACGACATTCAGCCTTAGCGTGGCAAACCATTTTTTTAGCTGACCGTACATAAAGGCGCCTTATACGACCTCGCGCATTATACGACCAAAATCATGACAAGTGACTGCAGGCTACCAAGTAGAAAACCAAATCCATGTCGTGTTTGGCCGCATGACTTGTATTGGCTTAGTTTCTATAGAGAAGTTAGTTTTGCGGCCATTGACCATGTGCGTGGTCATCTAGTGTGTGAAGTTACATTTATCCTGTAGGCGACTTTTATACCAATAAATAGTAATTTTTGTTAGTTTCAAGCACGATTTTGATTGAAAACGACAAATTTGAGTCTCCGTACGACAAAATTTCTGAAACAGACGTTGGAACTTGGTGTGGCTAAATTGAAATTAAAGAAAGATATGAAAAATCTGGCTCGTTTATTCCATTAGTATTGAAATCGTTTTTCCGATGATGTATTATAAATTAATCAGATCAGTTTATTTTTTTAAAAAATCACGATGAAGAGTTAATTGAAGTAGTTGAAATTTTAGATACGGCCTCTTAATTCTTGACTGTAGACCTTTGTATTGACCAGAAATTTCTAACGTTTTATCAATTGTCGCAAGAACAGCCTTCTCCATATGCCTTTATGACCGCAATTGGGTAAAAAGGTGACAAAACGTTCGACAGGTTCTCCGTCAGGCAAAACATAACGAATTATAAATGTCAACTGATCGGTGTGTGAAATATCTGCAGTAGAATCAATGCTAATCGAATAATATTTTGCTTTTTTTATTTCTCCAATAATCGAAAGTCGAACTTCATCAGCGAGAAGTACCATAAATTCATTGATTATAGAGGATGGCAAGTACGATGGAGCACCTCTGCCTTTTTGTCCAAATCTCCCCAAATGCTCAGCCATGAAAGGAGCAAATTTGGATATAAGCTCAATACAGCCAAGAAAATTTCCGTTTAGTGCAGATCCAATAATTTCATTTCAACCGTGAAATGGAAGGCCACGAGAAGCTAAAAACTTAATTGTTTCTATTACACGTAGTAATACATTTCGCCAATAATTTATTTCTTCATTATATTGTTTAATTATTTGGGTATGCAATGGTTATAAAAGTTTCCTCTACATACATATTGTTCCAAACATTTACGATGATCCGGAGAATTGTCATGTTAGTTGTTAAGTTAAAATTTTTCCAGTCATTAAATCCACTTTTGGCAAATATGGATGTTCCTCCATATAATTTACAAGGACCACAAAACACGTGATCTGTGGATTCTGAGTATACTAACCAGCTTCTCTTCACAATTTCGCCATTAACAAGCTTTATCTCAAACATATGTTAAGATAGAAATCTTTTTAGATTTTTATACTGCCTTTCTGATCTGGAAAAGTCTAATTCTTCGTTTTGTTGCAGTCCTGTTTTAACAATATAATCTCGAAATTCATCGTTTACATGCCACAGTGCAGGGTCACTTGACGGAATAGACGGCCTTTCTTCTATTAGAATTTCGTCTTCATTGTAGATCGTCGGCGTCGTCGCTACTATAGGACTAGTGTTGGACGGAGAAACGTAAGAACAGTCCGCGATAGAATGACCAGGGCAAGAAATCGCTGGCGATAGTTCAGCATTCGACACCGTTTTGTTCCTTTCTGCAGAGCTCGTAAAAAATGTTTCCAGTTTACGAGTATGTCTTAAAATGTTTTCTCACTTCTTTTCCTTTTTTTCTGTATTCTGCTCCACTTGGTTTTTTTACTATCGAATTACTCTCGTTACTCCTCATAGTCTTAATAAAATACTGAATTACGAAGGAAAGGACATTAAATATCAATCACCAAAAACGAATATACTCGAGCGCGTGATAATATGACGGATATTATCGGATAATATAACGAAAGAGAATAATTATTTTTTTTTTGGAAATGGCCCTACTGCCAGTAGCCTGACGCGAGTCTGCTTTTCTGGCCACACCGGTCTTTATGGTGAACGCAGAAGGCGCTCGCAACCCTTTGAATTAAGTGACCATGCTGGGCAACCCACTAACGGGTTACGAACCTCGGCTCAGGACGGCCACTGAGAGAGGATGAGACATCAACGATTAGGGAAAGATTGGTTTTTAGGCCTAATCCTATTAGATTGTGTTGTCATCGGCACGCAGGCCGGAACTGCTAGGGGGGTCGGGGGAGGAGGCGAGGTCCTCGACGGCGAGGACGGAACTGCGGTCTTGTGGAGTGTTGGAGTTTCAAGAACTCGTTCTTACGGCGGATGGCCAGAGTGATTTCGTCCTCTGGATTGGTTACTACGGAACGTGGCCGTCTCCATTTGGCGCGGTCGAATGGAGTATATATTGACGCTTTACGGACTAACGTGTTTGGGTGAATTACCGCCCGATCGAAGTAGCGTCTGCTGGCCATATGGCCATGAAATGCCTGATGGTCAGCATGTTGGTGTCCACGTGGAGGTTGCGGTTGCGAACGTACCACGGGCCGCCAAGAGCATGTCTGAGCATTCTATTTTGTAAGACCTGCATACGCTGAAAACGAGCAGGCAATAAATGGGCGAATACGGGCGATGCGTACGTCATGATAGGTCGAATGCAAGTCGTAAAGATCCTAATCTTGTTGCGGATTGACATTTTACCTTTCCTGTTTAAGAGCCAATGCAATTGGCCCATCGCGAATGCGGCTCGCCCGCGTAGACGAAAGAGAATGAAGCGCGGCAAAGTATACTAACTATTAACCACCGGGGAGTCCCCGCGCGTCGGTGACGTGGTTCATCGCGCGGCGAACTGCTCTGTTGCTAACTCACTCACTCGCTCCAAGCGAGTGAGTGAGACGAGTGACTTGGCAACATCGCAGTCGAGCGAGTCGCTCGACCACCGACCGATTCGAGTGATAAATAAGTGTTTGTTTTACGCGCGCTTTTTAAAGTAACAAATCAGGGAGTCCCAGGCTTTTTCAGTTCACAGCGCTTTTAGTTTTAGTATTTTGGCTCGGTGTAGTTGAAATATGTAGGGTAGATGCAATGATGCTAGATTAATAGTGTATGCGATGACACGATTT
Organism: Lapara coniferarum; assembly: GCA_949316025.1. Lineage (NCBI taxonomy): Eukaryota > Metazoa > Arthropoda > Insecta > Lepidoptera > Sphingidae > Lapara > Lapara coniferarum. Next base: position 1,595,317 of record OX438922.1, read on the forward strand.
CAGCGCGCTCCCCCGATCCTCGCGCCCTAGGCTGCAGCCTAATTAGCCTAAGGGTTAATCAGGCCCTGGTTTGAAGGCACAACAGGATTAGTTAGTAAGATACGCTTTTGATGTAGTTCTTTCTTACTTCGCCGTAGTCGGGCAAAAAGCAGTTCGCTCATAAGATATACGAACACTCTGGATTTTGATTATAAATTGCACGGTAGTGGACTGCGTTCATCGTCTAGAGCTTTGAATCTTACGATATTCAGTATTTTTAACATGGCACAATGTTCAAACCGGTAAAACCGAATAGACTGTCGACTGACCTAAATTTATAATTTTAACCGAATCTGAATCCCGCTAGAAATTAGATTTTAACCGACGTCATTTATATGTAAGCTAAAATATTGTATCACACACTGACGCCTTTTTATCCCCAAAGGAGCAAGTAGAGGCGTACCTAAGTACCCTCTCTTGTCGGCGTGCATATTCCGTCCTATAATGTGATAGGGGGCGAGCCTATCCCCATAACGGGCACAAATTCCGGACTCCGGGCGGATACTGAATAGGAAAATCCAATATCACGATGCCCGACCCGGGGATCGAACCCGAGACTTTGAAATTGTAGTCGCACCGTAATACAACTACGACACCGAGGCAGTAAAAGTATTGTAGCATTTTATATTAAACATAAATCCAATTATAAGTTTAATGAAAGTTGCAGTAAATTAAGTTGTTTCATTCAATAACTTTATTTATAACTAAACTTGGTTTTGCTTGCTGCTTTGCTTGTGTGGAAAACCTTTCCTGGATTAAAAGCGTCATTTAATACAATATGCTTTTATGACGTAAAGGTAATTTATGTGCTCATTCAGAACATGGTCTATCAGTGTGCCAAATTTTGTCTAAAACCGTTCAGCGGTTTGGGCTTTATCTAATAAATTAATGGAGACCCAGTCAATTTTCAAAATTTGTATAGAGAACCTATTAAAGTCTGGAATTATAATTGTAACTTCCAAGTCAGAGGTCCGCACTCGTGTGTCGAATCGAGACCTCAATCTCTCTACTCCCATTTTTGAACCCGGCTTTACTTTCACTGAATACAATACCAGATAAATGTTATATTAAAAGCGGAAATAGTCTAGTTGGGAGTGGAACGGGCTGCCGACACGAATGTGCGCAGGTTCAAAACCCAAGGGCAGCGTGGTAGACTAAGGCCTAAACCCTCTCAGTTGTAGAGGAGGCCCAACCTCAGCAGTGGGCAGTATATAATACAGGGCTGGTATGGTAAATGTCATAGTCCCCGCTTCGTTAGCACATTCAATTAATTGTGTACATTTTTTGCCTGTTTCTGCAATTTTAACCAATAGCTAGAAATATTTTTTATAGTACCCTTGATATTGCAATAAACTTAACGAGTTATGTGTACTTTAATGTATATTAATAAATAGTAGCATTGGTATATTTCTTAATTTTATAATTTTAGTTTAAACCGCTGAATGGATTTCTTTGAAATTTGGTATGGTGTTAAAGAAAAATTTCATAAAAATATGGCTTGCATAGGATGGAGTCCTAATTCAGTTTAAAACTTTATACTATCCTTACTAATATTATAAATGCGAAAGTAAAGCTGGGATTCCGCAGAACGCGGCAGACGGTAGACGGTAACGACAAACGGCAACAGCATGTGCCGCGACGGCAGACGGCACTACTGTGTAGTATTAAATTGTATGAGACCGATTCCGTACACGACGGCAAATGACGTCCGGTAGGAAGTCACTTGCCGGGCGTCATTTGCCGTCGTGTGCGGAATCGGTCTCATACAATTTAATACTGCATAGTAGTGCCGTCTGCCGTCTGCCGCGTTCTGCGAAATCACAGCTTAACTCTGTCTGTCTGTCTGTCTGTCGCGCTTTCACGCCAAAATTACTGAACGAATTGAAATGAAATTTGGTATACAGATAGTCTAGAGCCTGAGAAAGGACATAGGCTATTTTTTATCCCAGAAAAATATGAAGCGGGACTTTTATACCGGAAAAACTGTAAAAAAAAAGCTAGTAAAATTATAAAGCTGAAGATTTTGTTTTTTTATATTTTTGGTTGCATGCGCTAATCTCAAGAACTACTGAACTGATTTTGAAAATTCTTTCACTAATAGGAAGCTACATTCCTCTTGAGTGCTATAGGCTACTTTTTATCCCGGGAAAATATTTTAAGATTGGAAAACTTTTACACGCTCGCATAGGCGCGAGGAATACTAGTAATTAATAAGCTGCAGTTCTGGAAATAAAGAAACGTATGGTGCCGCGAGCAAAAAGAATATATTATATTTAGACTAACGGATAATTTTACCTTACGTAATCTACAAAACCATTTCTTAGGTACAATTAAAATTTATTCGTAAAAAGGCTTACGTGAGGTACAATAGCTCATTTCCTATCATGAAGGTTTTCCGGAGAACCGTACACTAATTGGTTCACAGCTGTTCTCTCCTATTAAGGGATGAAAATTATCGGATCATAAATACTAATGCTACCCTTTGGAGATTCAGGCGTGTACACTCTTATATTCACGCTGGCATCGTCTCTACGAGCCCGGTAGTTGCAGTCGAGGCACGAGCCGTGTCGCATGAGCTCATTTTTCCCACGTTTCACTCAGAAAGTTTTCTGTCAGCTGAATTACCAATGTCGCCGCTCAAATTTCCCACCTGAAAAAGGACGCTCGGATTTAACCTCGTTCCAAGTGTTTTCAAATGATATTGGAATTCATGGAGGTGCATTATAAACCGAACTCGAGAAAGGAAAGGTATTCACTGTGTAGACGTGACGTTTACAACATGAATGGGATGGCTTGAGCATGGTAATCTAAAATAAAACCTACATTATCTCTCTCTCTATCATTTGTCGGCGATAGGCTACAAAAATATATTCTTGCTTTCAAAAGCGTATTATGTATAATACGTAATTTTATTGTGAATCGAAATTGTAAACGTTAGCCTAGTTGGGAATGGATTATGGAATGGTCTGCTGACACAATGTCCAGAAGTTCAAAACCTAAGGCATACATCTCGAACTTTTTGAAGTTACGTGTGTATTGTTTATCAATTATAAACGTTCGCTTTAACGGTGAAGGAAAACATCGTGAGGAAACCTAGAAAGAATATCGAGGGTATGTGAAGTTTGTCAACTCGCACTAGGCCAGTGTGGTGGACTAAGGCCTAACCCCTCTCAGTAGTAGAGGCCAGTGCTTAGCAGGGGGCAGTATATAATACAGGACTGATTGCATTGCATTACGTAATACTTAATTTGCCAAATTAACCAATTGTATGCCTTATGCTGTCTTTTTTGTTTCAGATATTAATGGCGAAAACAAACAGTCGGAGTTAGCCGATTTTGCATAAAAAAAACAAAAACTATTAGTAAGTATACCGCTCTACCCATTTTATAAAGTGCTGAAGTATTTTAAGAAGTTCCAAGCAATTTCATTAACATATTTTAGGAATAAGTTTTACATAAAAGTGTAAGTAAGTAGTAAAAAAAGCCGAATTCTTTACTTTATTAGCTTTTTAGGTGATTTGTTTGTTTGATATTCATAAAATTACATTATTTACCTCCCTCTGTACCTTCCGCCCTGTTATCCGAAGCTAATATTGGTAAATTATGAATATTACGTGGATTTTCCTAGGCTAATTTCTCAAAGATATTGCTTAAACAAATTAAAATTATAAGTACACTCATTTAAATAAGGTGTTAAAAAACAATATAATCATAAAAAACAAATTGAGTACCTACTGGATATCAATAACTACAAGGATGTGCATCGTAGCATCCATACTTGATATTTGTATCAAACAATACTAGATATTTGTATTACTTGCAGAAAACACAATTTATCTTCTTACAGCAACCAAACACACGGCGATTAATTTCTTATTCCCACGCGGTTTACGTAAAGTTTTGAATGGTATTGCTACTAATTGAATAGGTAAGCGCTAGCCGTGCGCGAGCAATCAACTCTAAGAAAACAAAAATCCATTTGCCGATAGCAGAACTAATTTGTGCAGATAAATTCCTATTCAATCTTAGTGGGAGTTGGTTTTATCACACTCTAATCTCCGTCCACTTCGCTTTATTAAAGAGCTTTATTTGAATTGGAAATATTTACGAAAAGTTTGAATATAGTGGATTTTGTTTTTATAAGAGTACTATTGACCTGCCCCGACATTTCACGAATAGCAAAGCATACGCCAATGTTTTTCATACGTACGGATACGCATGCTCACGCCTTTTATCCCAGAAGGGGTAAACATACGTGTTTATGCCTGCCCCGGTGACGTAATACGGTACGACTGTAATGCTGAGGTCTTAGGTTCGATCTCCGGGTCAGGCAAAGTGATACTGGGATTTTCTATTCAATATCAGCCTAATGTGAATTGGGCACAATTTTAGGACTCCGGACTGATATTGAATAGAATAGAAAATTTAATAGAATATCGTCATCGATAGGCTCGCCCCGAATCACATCCTGGGACGTAATATGCACGGCGAAAAGTGGGTGCACTAGTTGCGCCTCTCCCTACTCCTTTAGGGTATAAAAGGTGTGTGTGTGTGTGTTTGTATATGTATGAGAGGTCACCATTAGGCGAGCGGCATGCTGCTCTCGTCATATAACTGCAATAAAATTAAAAAGGCAAGCCACTATGTCATCTTGTAATAAATTAAAAAAATAACTGGTCAAGAGAATGTTCACTTATAATAACATTTTACAGCTTTCGACTAGACAAATTAACTTTGAATTTGAAACCTTTGACATTCACATAAAAGATACTAGACTGATTAATCAATAAACTGTAACAGAAAATAATATTCTGTTGAACTTTATGTGCCATGATTTGTATTGTTTTGTTTTACTGGTATTAATTTTGATACAAAGGTAAATTTTATGAAAGTTTGATAGGTTTTTTATAATGTACACTTTAATTATATAAATATAACATTGTCAAAGATCATTCTCGTATTTTATATCAATAATTATTTTAGGTTTTGTCTACACGCTATAGCCAAATTGGACAGGCGCGTCTAGGGTTGAGACAATATGAAAGGAACTAGAGTAATTTATTTGTTGCTTAGTTTTTAAGGCCACTGACCCAAAAAGCAGTCTTCAATGCATATTATTTTCCAAATATCTAAACCAGCAATGCACCATTGCTCACTAAGGCCTAAACCCTCTCAGTAGTAGAGGCTAGCTCGTGCGCAGTAGTGGATAATATATAATTGAGGCTGGTGATATAATAATGTACAATATGCCCAAACTACTCTTAAAATCGACACAAATATTTGCTAATGTAACAGACATTCCTATCTGAACCCAAACCGTCTCATTCGATATCCTTCAATCACATTGACGGCGTCTCTCAGTTACATTATATTATCGTTCCGCTCGAAGTATTCCATAAATTTTTGAGGTCCCAAATTGTATTGTTGCGCTCCGGGGTGCCGTCAAACATTACAAGGGTGTCGCATTGATGGCTTCTGAATTATCTATTCAAAAACAGAACTGTTGAGTGTTTGTCATAGTCACTTCAAAAAGTAACACACAGCTTAACATGTACTTGTGTGTATAAATATTTTTATACGAATACTTCTTTCGTTCTTGCTAAAAAAAAATGCTATGGTAGGTAATGCTATAAAGGTTAGTGCCGCAATCGTTGATATTTAAAAAAACCAAGAACTTTTTAATTTTGTTTTGCAGGTTGGTACCACGTTATATGTTAGTGACTGACACTTGTCATTATTTACCCTTTACGAATATTATGCTATGCAAGTTCCCCAACACTAGTAAAATATTCATATTAACATCAATGCTCCCGATTGCGATACCGTCTAGGTATATTAATATACAATTTCTCATAAGCTTAGCAAACAAATAACGTATATTTTATAGAACATTCCTACAGCAAATACTTGATAAATTCATATTGATACATATACATACATACACACTCACGCCCTTTACCCCGAAGGGGTAGGCAGAGGCGCAACTAGTGCACTCACTTTACGCCGAGCCTATCGCCATTGAGCACGAATTCCAGACTCCGGTCTGATACTGAGTAGAGAAACTCAATATCACTTGGCCGACCGATATAACTTTGAAAACTTTAACTCTACCCATAGTAGTTACTGATTGTTAGAATTTATTATTAAAACGGGAGACAGGGGGCAACGAAAAAGTTGCAGTGTGTTCAAACATACAAAAATTATTAATTATTTCAGTAACTCATACAGTTGATGAAAAATACATGTTGTTTATTTGAGCACCTCCCCCACACAGGAGGGACACATCTCCCTGCCTTTTATATTACACTTCACGCATTATGCCTTCAAACCGGGGATAAAGGGACATTGATAACTTCAAAATAAAACCAATTATTTGAAACGGTACAATTAGATTTTAAAATGTAGCTTTATTTTCATAAACATTTATAAAATTATTATAGATGAAGCGTAATTAAAAATCTCTACAATATTTTAAAACTAATATCGTCTAAAATAGTTTATTGTTGCTTTTAAACTACTATAGCTGTGTATTATAATAAACTAGCGGCCCCGACAGACGTTGTCCTGCCCTAAAAAGGAAATGAAATCCTAGAACCCGAGTACAGCGCCACCTACCGGATCTAATTGTTAATCGAAACTATTCTCAAACCCACCTGAGGACACAAAAAAATCATTAAAATCGGTCCAGCCGCTTAGGAGGAATTCAGTGACATACACGTTTAATATGGTGGTTAAGTATTCTTAAATTTTCAAATTTTCCGCGTAATTTTCTTGCAAAAAACCTCCCTGCCACCAAATGAGTCCTTATTTAACGAAATTTTAAAATCCCTAAACACCCCCACCCCCCCGTAAATAATACCTAACCATATTTTTTTCCTGCCTGACTGCCTGACTGCCTCGGTGGCGTAGTTGTATTACAGTACGACTGCAATGCTGAGGTCTCGGGTTCGATTCCCGGGTCGGGCAAAGTGATATTGAGTTTTTCTATTCAGTATCAGCTCGGAGTCTGGAATTTGTGCCCGATATGGCGATAGGCTCGCCCCCTATCACATCATGGGACGGAATAATGGCGAAAAGTGGTTGCACTAGTAGCGCCTCTGCCTACCCCTTCGGGGATAACAGGCGTGAGTGTATATGTATATGTATGTATATTTTTTTCCGGAAAAAAATCCCGAATAAAATTCCCGGTGTCTGTTTTCCGGGATAATAGTAGCCTATGGGCGGTATTAATAGGTCAATCTCAAGTTTGAGTTACATCTCAAGTAGACATAATGTATTGAACTGTTCATACATTATGTCTACTTGAGATGTAACTCAAACTTGAGATTGATTTCCTTTGGATCACAAACTATCTCCATACTCATTTTCATACGGTTCCACTGGCAAAAAACTATTTTCCGGGATTATGGTCCCGGTTTATATTTTCTCGGGATATGAAGTAGCCTAGATTCTTCCCAGGTTTTAAACTATCTCCCTGCCAAATTGCATCGCCATCGGTTCAGTGGTTTAGTCGTGGCGGCTCGATATAATTCCCGGTTTATCTTTTTCCGGGATCAGAGTAATTATGTCCTCAACTGGATCTCGAAATATCTCTATACTTGTTTTCTTGCGGTTTCACTGGCAGAAAACAATTATCCGGGATAAAAGTCCCGGTTTATATTTTCCCGGGATAAAAAGTATCCTATGTCCGTCTCCTGGTTCTAAGCTACCTCTCCACCAATTTTCAGCTAAATCCGTTCAGCCATTCTTGAGTTATAAGTGGTGTAACTAACACCACTTTCTTTTATATATATATAGATGAACACTATATACAAACCATTGTTTCCTTTCTACGACAAACAGTACCCCAAAAATATAATCATTAGGTGGGTATCATATAATAATATTGAAATTTTTGTAACACTAATGAAAACCCTACATATTCTTCTCATAAACATTGCGCAACACACCATCATTCTTCAGATTATTTTCAAATAAAGGATTAGATAATACGGAGAAGGAAGGGTCTAAATGGGTATCGTGATAATTTCAAACAGGGAGATTGTTTCTGAAGGGTTAATCGCCGGAATAATGGATAGGGTAACTGCAAATATTCCTAAACTAACAAAAACACCATGCTAGTAGGTTATATCGAGTATATGGGTTTCGCTTGCTGTTGTGAATTTTTTCTGTATTGTGCTCACAAAAGTTAGAATACGGGACCGTATAATTGTCGTATTTCTAGTCACCGGTACGTTAGTAGCTACTAGCTTGTATTACGTGCTGGATTATTTGTATGCAAGTTAATTTATATATAGTTTATAGATCTTTCTATTCAGTCTCTCACTATAAAGGCGGGTTGTTAAAAAAAGAAACACTTTTTAATAGGTTTGGGAATTCCCGACAATTTCAAAGTTCCGGAACACGAGACAGCCTACAAGAGACTTTTAGGATTTTTTTTTGTTTTTCTTAAGAGCGGTATGTCTTTTTTGAACAAATTTAATTGAGCTAATTTCTGGTGAAATGAATTAAAAAAGGTAACTCTTTGTAAAAATCAATATTTATTAAACAAAAAATTAAATCTTAATAACTTTAGCGTTATTTTCAGTCTTAATAATTGCCTTGTTTATTTATTTAAATCATACTCAGATTCACTTTTAAGCAGTTAAATCTTAGGTATAGTTATAAAACGAACTTAGTTAAAAATCATAGAAATTACATAACAACTTTGACAATCTTGTCTCGTCTCGAGTCTCGGACTGAAAGTCCCGGGACTCGATACAATAAAAAATTACGAAAGGTCCCGGGACTTCGAGACACGAGACGTCCCGAGACCCAAACCCTACTTTTTAGCGATAAGACCGCCTATTGTAACATGCATTTTAAAAAAGTCATAATTGATTTTTGATGTATGTGGTGAACAATACGTTCATTCGTTAAATCCAGGTTATATAATATTATATTATAATGATTCCTTATGTTTACGCGAATGTTAGACATTGAAATTAAACAATTATTACGGATTTTATCGCGGGTTTTTTATTTTATTTTCTCCCGACGTTTCGAAGGCTTTTCAGCACTTCGTGGTCACGGGGCGGACTGAGGTGTAGGTGGTCCGAAAAGTTAATGTAACAAATCTACCTTCAATTTACAATTATACAATATTAAGGTGTTAGTACATTGTTTGCGGTCCGGTCTACGCAGTAAGAGCTCACAATGTCTTGAGGTCTGGCAGTAGGTTGTATGGGGCCCGATTTGATTAGATGTATTACCGGGTCCCAGGCTTGTGCAAGTTTCCAACCATCTTCTCTATTGAAATTGGGATGTTTTTTAATTTCAATAGCCTCGCGAATCATCCTAGGCAGGAATCGGTGTTCTTTGGCAAGGATTTGTGGCTTGTCGAATCTAAGGTAATGGCTGGAGCCTTCTTCTGAGTGTTCAGCTACTGCAGACTTCGTAGAGCGTCGGTGTTTAACGTCAGCTATATGTTCTTTTACGCGGGTCCCTATATGTCTTTTTGTTTGTCCGATATAAGAGAGGCCACAGTCACAATCTATCTTGTATACGCCCGGTTCTTGTAGAGGTATATGGCACTTGACAGGTGGTAAAAATTGACTTATCTTCTTAGGCGGCTTAAAATAAGTTTTTATGGAAGCACGCTTCAGGACATAGCCAATCTTGTCGGTGACTCCTCTTACATAAGGTAATACAACTGGGACACGATCAACTGTGGCTGGTTTCACTCGGTCTCTGTGACGGCGGCGTGGAATTTGGAGCTTGTTGTCTCGCAGTACTTGCTTGACATGTCGCAGCTCATCGCCCAGGTGTTTCTCGTCACAGATTCCTTGTGCTCTCTGAAACAAAGATTTGCCCACGGTAGCTAACTGTTTTGGATGGTGATGAGATTCACCGTTCAGGTATTTATCAGTATGGGTCGGTTTCCTATATACAGTGTGGCTTAGGGACTGATCAGGATTCCGGATGACTAAAACATCTAAGAAAGCAAGAGAGTTAGTCTGTTCCAACTCCATGGTAAATTGAATTTTATTATTAATGGAGTTGAGATGATTTAAAAATGCAGTTACTTTGTCAGATGGTAATATTGTGAAAGTATCATCTACGTACCGTTTGTAAAACCTTGGTGAGACCGGGGCTGTGTTCAGGGCTGTCTCCTCGAAGTCCTCCATGAAAATATCGGCGACTACTGGAGATACAGGTGAGCCCATCGCTACCCCCTCAACTTGTACATAGAAATGATTATTCCACAACATATAGCCAGATGTGAGGCAATGTTGGAGTAGTTCTGCATATTCAACAGGTATGTTATTTTCTGCTAACCTCTTAGAAACAATTTTAATGCAGTCTTGTACTGGTAAACTTGTAAACAGTGACTGGACATCAAAACTGACCATTGCTTCATTGTCAGCTAATTTAAGGTGTTTAATGTCGCTGACAAATTGGTATGAATCCTTCACGTCGGGAGAAAATAAAATAAAAAACCCGCGATAAAATCCGTAATAATTGTTTAATTTCAATAATATTATATTTATTAACTACTTAATATTCTTCTGCTAAATGAATTGTCATCGCAATGAAATCCACCATCAGACGAACTATTAATCCTTTCATTTAAAAATTTAAATACCTTCCCAACATCTTCCGAAAAATATACCCAATTTTTGCAACCACCTTTTAGCAGCAATATTTTGATACTACACTCGTGAGTATTGAATTTTGATCGAGTATGTGTCAAACGCACCCTATCGTTAACTATGAAAGGTCAAGAGATAACCAGCGATGCCTTTGAGAAACTAACACCGTTGCCAACTGGAATTCACGAGGTTTCAGGGTAATAATTCATGGATACTATTCCACACCTGATACCTGATTATACCGGATACCTGATTTAATATTAATTTGAGATCCAGGAAAAAATTATGTTGCTGCTAAAAACGATCTTTATACGTATAAGCTCACGATTTATAAATCCAAGTATTCGACAGGGAAACAACTAGTGCACCCACATTTCGCCTGAACTTGTATTTACCTCATTATTATCGTCCTCGTTATGGAGAAAAAAACTATCATTTAGCAAGTATTATTAAATTACAATAATGAGATCTCAGTTAATAATTTTAGCACACACACACACACTCATGCCTATTATCCCCGAAGGGGTAGGCAGAGGCGCAACCAGTGCACCCACTTTTCGCCGTTATTCCGTCCCATGATGTGATAGGGTAATATAATTTTACCGATTATTTAAAAGACTATATGAGTTATCCTAATACTAGCACGTCTATACATATATATTTGTGTTCTTGACACGACTCGAGTAATTAAAATTATAATAACGAAACATTATAGGACCAAGTTTCTATTGAAGTCGATCGTAAAACTGAAGATAAAAGAGCCGAGACTTTGCGCAACTTTATAACAATTATTGCAGGTGAGTGAATCTCTTTGTTTCTACTTTCTACATTTATTGCTCATTATAGAAGTAGATTATTTTAAATTGAACTCTATGACTATAAGATTAAACACAAACAGCAGTCACGTCAATGTTTTTTACTGCACAGCGTGGCACTACACTGAGCTCGACAGCGCAATATAAAATATCAAGTCTCATAATGTTCAATAACCTCAAGGCAATTGTGCATCAAACCAGAACTCAATCGTGCTTACATACTGTTGCTTGGCAGTAGAAATAAATAATGTGTGACAAGCTTAGACAATAGCATGCGAGAGATCTACCATTTAGTAGTAATAAATTAAAAAATGTTTATCAATTACATTAACCGAATGTCTGAAAATTCATGATTAAAACGTTCAGATTTCAGAGGGCTACGATGTTTAATTAATTTTGTAGAATTAAAATTGTTAATAAATGAAATTTCTATGACCCCTAAGACATTTTAATGAAGTTTATCTTACTAACATTATAAATGTAAGAGTTTCTGAATATCTTTAGATGTTATCTGTGAGATGGAAACCCAGAAATGAAAGATGATTAAATTATAAGAGCTCTTTTTACTACGAATATTAAATCGCCCTACAAAATAGACTGCGTTAAAATTAAAAAAAGACTGAGCTTTCTAATGAAATCTGGAGTGACTTAGCTTATACATACATAATCATTAGTTTCTAAGAGAAAAATATCAAATAACCCTATTTTAAATCAAAGCAATCAGCAAGTAACAGCAGCTCGCAATGAAATTAAACGCTGGCAAAAAAAGATGTTTAGATTTAATCATTTTGAGAAATTTCTACGAAAATCTTCTCTTAGTTATTCGCTAGAGGCGGGAACGCCTTAATAATTTCTAGTTTATGTTTTTTGCTTAGTCTCTATTTGCGACTGAAGGGGGAGCGGGCGGATTACGTGGGAGGGAGGGGTGGCAGCGAGACGAGATATATATTATTTTACATATCAAACGACTGCAAAGCTGAGGTCTCGGGTTCGATCCCCGGGTCGGGCAAAGTGATATTGAGTTTTTCTATTCAGTATCAGCTCGGAGTCTGGAATTTGTGCCCGATATGGCGATAGTCTCGCGAAAAGTGGGTGCACTACTTGCGCCTCCGCCTACCCCTTCGGGGATAACAGGCGTGAGTGTATATGTGTATGTATGTATGTATGTATGTACATATCAAATATAAGTATAATAACAAAGTTACTATATGTCTTCTTCCACCTACGCTTGTCCAACACCAATGTGAGATCGGCGCAACACATTTAAGCATTTTGCAGGAATTTAACTTTTTATAAACAGCCGCCCACCTGACGTCAATCATCAAAAATTACTAAAAATGTACACTCATGATGTTGCCTTTGTTTCATTCAGAAATAAGAATCGAACTAAACCTTGGACCTACCAGTAATCACTTAATAAATTGGTGTAGACTAAAACAGGTAAACAAGTAAAATTTTGTGCCAAATAATCTAATTTACAATATAATGTGGCAAAAAATATTTTTATTAATCCATTTAACAAATTTATCCTTGAAACTGCTTATAAATATTAAAGCCTTCATAAGATAAAAATTAAGGATACCTTTTATAAAGCAGGTAAATTTTTAACGCTCGACTATAAAATATTTAATAAGTATTTATTATGAAATTCATTAAAACAGATAGGTACTTACTTGATAGATTTGATAAAATATTGGGATTGTTGTAAATCGGTCTCGATTGTAGAATAAAAATCGGACAAGGACGAGTTAGAGTCGCGTATTGAGGGTTCACCCAAAATTGTAATAATAGTTACAAGTTATAATAAATTAATCAAATAACAAAAAATATATAAACGCTTTTTTGTTAAGTGCTTATTTAAGGTTTTCAGATTTTTCCTTTACCTACATGTGCTGTAAGACCTTGCTTCTTGCCAAATTTCATGATTCTAGGTCAACGGGAAGTACCCTTTAGGTTTTGATTCCCTAGCAAAATTAAAAAATATGCGACATAAACGGTCATATCTTTTGATCGCGTTAACTTATAAGTTTTATTTTTACAGCTGAAAGAGACCGTAATTATGGTAATTGATAAATTTGTTAAATTTTAACCTGACATCTCCCACGTTCCTGAGAAAAAGCGTCTTGACAGACAGACATACAGACGGACAAAAAAGTGATCTTATAAGGGTTACTTTTTTCCTTTTGAGGTATGGAACCCTAAAAACATTAAAAGAAACACAGTGCTTAGAATAATGTAAAAAAATTGGGATCCCTTTGGTTCGTCTACTTTTTTTTAAACTATTATTTTTTCGCATAATTGATTTTGCATAATATGTATTAGCATAATAGTACTATTGCATAGTAATATTTTGGCGTACTACTTTTTTGTCATAATAAGCTATTGGAATAATTTGTATTAGACTAATACACATTTCGCATAACATGTATTGAGAATAAATTAGGTTAGCGAGGAGCGAAGCGACGAGCGTGTTAGGTGCTCATGAACCACCGAACCAACTGCCAGAGCCGACTTTAAGTCGTTTCCAACTCAGACAAAACCAAACATGAATGATGCTTATTTATTTTTATGACTTTTGATACTTATGCTTTTTGACGTTAGTCGTTTTGTTGGTTGTGCTTTTTGTATTTATGCTTTCTTTATTTTATGTTAAAACAATTATGCGTAATGATTATAATGCACATTGATATTTAGGCTTAAAGCTAAGATGCGTAACAATATTATTACAAAATATTTATGCAATCCAATAGGGAACCACAAAAATTATCCTCAAATATTCATCTCAACACTTATAATGTACACATATACGCCTTTTTTATCACGAAGGTGTAGGCCAAGGCGCAACCAGTGCACCCTCTTTTCGCCGTGCGTATTCCATCCTATGATGTAAGGCGAGCCTATCGCTATAACGAGCACAAAAATTATAATCTTATCCTTCTTCTTCTTCTTTGTCGCATTCTTCATTACTGAAGGTCGTGCCCGCTTTGGTAAGCCTTGGTGGTGGCGGTGACTTATCTTATCTCTTATCCTTACTTCTTGCTTAATATTACAAATATGAAAGTTTGTGAAATGTTTGGATGCTTGGATGGTTGTTAAAAGTATACGCTGAAACAACTAAACCTATTTGGATGAAATTGGGTACTTGGATAGGTCATGTCCTGGATGCATATACTCCAGGTCATCAGTATTACATAGGATACTTTTATCCCGGTAATTTGCTTCCATGGGCAATAATGGATATATTAAATACACACACACACACACACACTCACGCCTGTTATCCCCGAAAGGGTAGGCAGAGGCGCAACTAGTGCACACACTTTTCGCCGTTATTCCGTCCCATGATGTGATAGGGGGCGAGCCTATCGCCATATCGCGCACAAATTCCAGACTCAGAGATATATTAAATCAGATTCTTTAAGTAGATGACGTTTGCGTTGAACTGTGTTTTAGGGCTGTTTGTAGGGGGGAAAGGTGTTTCACGCAGGCGATGCCAGGAGCAACACCTAGAATAAAATATTAAACATAATTTAGCAAAAAGTAAACTTACCACAATTAAATACTATGATCCAAGTACTTTGTTCTTCTTGTTGTTTCTGTTTGCCGAGTAACTAAACGCATTAGTATTGCTGGCAATTTATAAAGTAATAGCTAAGTTGTCTTGTACTTTTGTCTACAACATAGTCTAAACATTATGATTAAAAAAACATTGCATTACTCGACGATCACTACAATAATGGCCTGTTAATCTGTTAAGCCCCGCACCGGACACCGGTGTCCGAGTATATAGGGTTTCCGCATACATCTATATATATAGGTAAGCGGGGCTTGACGGGTTAATGACAGTCTCCTGATACGCTGAAATAAGCTCCTATGGACACATTGAATATATCAGTTACCATAAAAAAAAACAATCTATACAGATAAAATGCTTTGTCCTAAATGATGACTGACGGATCAACAAACAGTCTAAACCACTGATCGTAGAGACCTGAAAATTGGCTGGTGTGTTCTTTATATAACGTAGGCATCCGATAAGAAAGAATTTTCCGAAATACAACCCCTAATGGGGCAAAAAGGGGTGGCCAAGTTTGTACGCAATTAACTCAAAAACTACCAAATGGATTTCGGTAAAATTTGGTACGGAGATAGTTCGAGATCCCGGATCCATGCGAAACCGCAGGCAAATGCTAGTACTGTTATATAAAGCCATTTCGTCCTTCAAACACAGTCGTGACAGAACACACCCAATTTACCTTTTAAAACGCCAGTTTATTTACCCTAACACGGCTAGGAATATCAAAGGGACGAAATTATCGTTCAATTTTAAATTACAGTATCCATTATCAGTAGTACGTGCACGAGCCCTTTGTGTGAAATATCTCGCTTTATTATGTCAACATGAAAGTGTTATCGACTGGTGAATTTTAAATCTAAATAACTTTGTAATTGATTTTTACAGGTGAAACCAAGTTACTATGGCCTTTATGTACAATTATTATGTACTACACAAAGGACTTTATTATTTCGTATTTAACAAATGTCAAGAAGTATAATATTTAACGAAAGTCAATAATTAATCATCGGATATTGAAACTCAGAAATATGATAAATATATAAATAATTTGTTGAAAATTTCATAAAATCTAGAAATACATAATTTAAGCCTTTAAGTTCTATAAATGGTTCTAGAAAATACAACACTACTTACTGGCTCATGAAGAAATCACATTTCGCTCAGTAAACTTCTAGCCGAGGTCTGGCGTAAACCTTTCCTTTAATACTACGACACACCTAAGCACGTATAACAAAACCCCGTATTTTTCACCTAAGCCCCGGATTACTTGAAAAAGCGACGGTCGTGACCCCTAGCGGCGATTTTGCGACGTAAAATGAATGGCCAGTTTGATACGACCCGTGTAGAAGTGGCGACTTAGCTTGTACGGTCAGTGATAATATTGAAGAAAATTCTATCTTACTTATTACAGACTAGGTTTCGCTCGTGGTTACACTCGCAGTAAAGATATTTAATCAAGTATTTTTCTTAAATAATATAAACCTATAGAACTCAAACGTTATTCCTACGAGTGAAATAATTTTCAGTGTTACATAAGTAGTTTTGGTGAATACCTTCTCCGGCCAAAACTACCAAAGTAAGCTCGTTTTAATATAAGTAGACACTAGACAAAAATGTTTCAATCACTGTCTACGAGTCTTGGATTTTATAGCTGGTATAGCTACGCCGTAGCAAGCAAGTCGACGCTACGAATTAATTACTACGAAACCTTAACGATTAAGAAATAGCAGTGAGCTTAATTTAACAATTAATAAAATGGCATTAAAAACATATTATATCAGTTGAATATATTACACACAGATAAACAAACGACAAAGTAACCAATATCGGGATTCAGTTTTTTCATAATGAATTACACAACCTTACAAGTAGTCGGTCCGGCCGAATCATTCGTAGGAGTTGTCTAGACCTTCTAATATACGCAATTCTATTCACTACATTAATTTCTACGTTCTATTTCACTTCGCAATTATTCTTGTTATTGACTGCGCGATTGGCTTCGCCTTTCGCAGCGTCATTTGAGTGATTACTGCGTCTATGCTTTAAGATTTATTGTGTATTTTTGTACAACCAGAGCATTGATGTATTTACATCAATGAACCAGAGGAACTAACAATCCATCCGATAGTCGGCAATAATTACTGGCAATCAAATATATGACTATCAGTGGCGAAGGCTGACATTTGGCGAAAGGGAACCCGACACACAATAAAGGTAATCATATGTATAAATATTGTCTGCAAATCGTTCTAATGATAATTATATTTTAGCCTATTTCAGTATAAAAATATAGAAGCCAACGCATGACGAAGGTGGTTTTGTATAAGTACTCAAATAATTATAACAGCTGCTAGGATAAGTGATTAACACCTAAACAAGAAATAAAACAAATCACTTCATATTTCATAGGTACCTAATTATCGATTATTTGTCTACCATACTCCACGTTAGCATAAATAATTTTCGTATTACGGCAGAAAAAAAACTATTAAAATAGGTAGACATTCGATACATAATTCTCTTATAAATCTCTTATAGTAACTAGGCACTATTCCCTTGCTTTTTAACTAAGTTAGTGCATGCAAAAAAAGATAGATTTTATCACTCTCGAAACTTAACTTTGAAAACACAGTTTCCATAAGAGATGATCAGGCAGTAGTTGATGTACCTTATATTAATCAATGTATATTGTATAATGTGCAACAAAACTTCACAATTTGTTAAAACATCAATAAGTTTTTTCTAGGTTGTAAGTAAATAACGTAATTTTAAAATTATCTCATTATCCTAATGTCTGAAATTACAACTTAATAATTAAACGTACCTCCACACTACACACAAACGTTGATAACACTTTCAAAATTCATTATCATATTCCACATTTATTAATTAAAACAAACTTTTCCAACCGGCGAAATTGTTTACTTTAGTTTTCAAACGTCAATAATACAAATTTAGGTTTCTTATTAAACAATACTTCGAAATCTTAGTTGGTCGTAGTCGGTGAGCGACAATAATGCATGGCCGGTTAATAGTGAACACAACATAGTGAAGCCCAAGGATTTCGAGTTACCTCTTAACGCATCTTCCCGTGAACGAAAAATGTATCGGTATGAATGAACAAATAAGACAAAGATAGCAATAACGTAAACATGTGCGGGGAAGAAAAGAGTACAGTACGTAGTAAGATTACAGTACGACTGCAAAACTGAGGTCTCGGGTTCGATCCCCGGGTCCGGTAAAGTGACATTGAGTTTTTCTATTCAGTATCAGCTCGGAGTCTGGAATTTGTGCCCGATATGGCGATAGGCTCGCCCCCTATCACATCATGAGACGGAATAACGGCGAAAAGTGGGTGCACTAGTTGCACCTCTGCCTACCTCTTCGGGATAAAAGGCGTGAGTGTATATGTATGTATGTATGTATGTTACAGCACAGGTCATAGCGCTTGGGAAACACCGCCGAGTTCATTACGGAGCTTACGCGGCGTAGAAATGAACACTAAGAACGTACTGTACAAGATGGTATTAAAGCTTAATTGGTAGAATCTTCAATTTATACAACCGAATAATGAGAAGAGACATTCAGTTCATGGTAAAGTAGGACTTGAAACAATAGGAATATATTAGGCTGAATAAATAAGAAAGCATTGCGATCGTCACCCTGAGACATCATAATTTCTATTGATTACATTGTGTACAATCTGGATACATTATTGACTGCCTCGGTGGCGTACTTGTATTCGGTACCCGTTATGTGTACGATTTGCGCGCTGAGGTCCTGAGTTCGAATTCCGGGTCGGGCCAAAACAATATTGTGACTGTACCTGGCTGATCTCTGTTGAGGTTGGCCGCCGTGGCCGAAATCGGCAAACTAGTTCGCTAATTGCAATTCCACGGGTAATATTTAAAATCCTTACATAGTATAATACAAAGTCACCCGTCGCCTCTTTTATCCCGGGAAAATATATAGCGGGACATTTATCCCGGAAATCCTCTTTCACGCGAGCAAAGCTAAGTGTTAAATAAAATTCAGCCTTTCTTAAAGGGTTGCTAAGAAATTCATTACAGAGATTAATCGCATTAGTTTTCTACAAACACCCAGCTCAATATAGTAATGTTTACATCTCAAACGATAGATCGATCTTATAACACAAATTGTAAATTCGTCTGAATCCTGAATTTAAAACTGTCGAGCTGCCAATAACAATTGTTGAATATCAAAATCTGGATCTTGTGGATTATATAAATTGAAAATGGGCGGTAAAATTATCAGAGCTAAATTACTAGTCTATTGGAATAGATTCTAAAATCTATTCCGTCTAGACATCGTGTGGAATGATGTAATTATCAGAAGTATATTGACAGTTTCATTGTGTATTATGCTCTTGCTCCTACATCTGATACTTTTATATACGGATAAATGGAAAGGGGTCTAGATAGAGTGGCGACTGCGACTGACGAGCGATGATTGTCGTGAGTCGCCACAGTTATGGCGGCCTGCTAGAACTGGATATACAGAGGTGATTCCAAAACACGGCACACTTGCGTGGGCCACTATGACGAGTTTCAACAACTTATGTACGGTGATCGGTATTCAGGCAGATATAAAATACTCCCACCACCAGCAAGTACCAAGTACAGTCAGCCACATAAGTAGCTGAACAAAATCAAAATTTCAAATCACCCGTAATCTTTTTTGGCTGCATCAATAATAGTTTTTTCTTCAGAAAAAAAAACTTCACCGGGCTTACTTTGTTTTAGATAAAGAATATTTCGACTGATGTTAACGTGTGGAAGCGTTTTGAAGATTTAATTTGTTCAGCTACTTTCGTGGCTGACTGTACATATACATATACATACATATACACTCACGCCTATTATCCCCGAAGCGGTAGGCAGAGGCGCAACTAGTACACCCACTTTTCGCCATTATACCGTCCCATGATGTGATAGGGGGCGAGCCTATCGCCATATCGAGCACAAATTCCAGACTCCAAGCTGATACTGAATAGAAAAAGCTGACTGTACAAGTCAATAGAATCAAGTTAATTAATGGGAGACTATTAATTAACTTGATTCTATTGCATTGATATATCTTGTACACAAACTGAGTCTAGAATCATATTACGATAAGGAACTTTGTGTTGTGACTTGTGGACGAACTCCATACAGTCTTTCATCTATTCTATTGCCAGCGCTTCCGTCGTGATGCATTTCAGAAATAACTTGAACTACGCAAAGAAAAAAAACAAACAACAACATAACATTATTATTACAATTATTGACTAGTTGCAAGCAGCTGTTTTTATTACAAAGGCTTCAAAAGTATTTCGGAAATGAAACACGAAAAAATAAATTCCCAATATCAAAACAGAGACACATTTCGAAAAGCCATTAGCCAAAAGAATTTTCAGCGTGCAATAAATAAAGCATTCCGCACACCGCACGGTTTTTTCCATGAGCGGTTTACGACGGTCGACACTCCTAGATGTCTTGGTTTACGAGGGCGACACTTATGTACTGCCGCTGATAAAATGTTACGTGACAAATCTTCGGGAAGGCTCGGCTTGCGTAATTGCGAAAAAGGATTCTGGATATTTTGAATTCGACTTGAATTGGATTTGGTTATAATCACGAAGAAAAGAAGAAGAGGTTATAATAGACACAGAGATGTATGTACATATTGGCTCATAGACACGAGTCTGCCAATAATGCTTCTTTTATGCTTTTGTAAGAATTTTGTACATTTTATTTTTAATTATTATTTTCTATAATAAATACTGACCGCTGGACAATCCATGCACAAAATATAAAAATGCTGAAACATTTGGAATATTTTTATCAACCTGAGTTAAGAGAGTAACTTCATTTTCCATCTGCAAAGTTACCAACTTCTAATTGAAGATTGTCTCGGCAGATTGAAGATGAGTTTTAAAATAATTTAAAAATAAACCCTTACTTAAACGCAAAGTTTTTGCTTTGTTCGAGAACTCGCTGTGCTCTACAGAACTCTTTCTGTATTTATCTATCAACTCAGAGTCGGTTACTACATAAAATGTTCAATGGCTTAGCTAAAACTATTTGTAGCAGTTATTTCCTGTAAGAGAATCAATATGAATCTACCATATTTAAAATTATTTCTGCTGTGAAGGAACATGTTGAAATTACTGTTGCGATTTGGTTTGAAACACATTCCAGTCAATGTTATTATTGGACATTATGAACCTGTACTTGTTCTGAAATTATGACCGTTTATTGTACTAAGCACCACAGAACAGAGAATACTGGCTTTACTTCGTGCTAAGCACAACTATGATATTTAACATGCGTGGCATTTAAAATTAGATGACAAGCCCTTGACAAAAAAAGACTATCGTTTGGTTATCATTGTCAGAAGTCGGGTACATAAAAACCACAGTTATTTTATTACATTAAGTAATCCAGACAAAAAAAATATTTATACAAGAAAACCTAATAAAAGACATTCTATCGTGTGGGCAGAAGGATGCATCTAGCGGACCCACGCTTCACCGAGTACCGCAATATCGAGCACAAATTCCAATCTCGGACAAATCACGTGTGTTTTTCGAATCGAAAACCCACACAAGTGGATCCTAATCTCGAAAATCACAATCAGAATATGGTGTATGTACAGTGTAGTGAACTGTACACTAATATTAACTTGTAAGTTGCGTGAGTTTGAATGTGCTTGCGAGAGGAAACTCTTCCCGTAAAGTTGGGAAAGTTTATTGTTTAAAAACAGTATAGTAATAAGTGATTCTCACATCGGTACGTTCGATTGTTTGTTAAAATGCACACTCAATCAATTTAATTATTGCGACAGAAAATGATCGACTGATTTGCGTGATCAGCTAAATAATGTTATACCCAAATGTACGTAAACCGTACTGTGTAGCTCTGTAGATCGCAACTTAATTAAACTTCTTATGGATGCTTGGCGTTTATTATTAATAAGCAACCTCGGGCTTCTATCCACCACATCAGAATAGGTAGTTACTAGTATGGTTTAATAGTATCCCATGGGAAATTAATGTTTACTGCCGAAATTGTTCAAGTTTCCATTGTAGGAATAAGGTCTACGTACTTCAATATAGACAAAGGCTGTAGGCAAGTTGTCAAAAGCGATCGAAATAGATCTGACTCGTTGTTTATAATCTCTGAATACGTTTGACTAAACTATTTAAATCCTACTAATATTATAATGGCGAAAGTTTGTAAAAATGTCTGAATGTATGGATGTATGGATGTTTGTTCCTCTTTCACGCAAAAAACTACTGAATGGATTTCGATGAAATTTGGCACACGGGTAGATCATGACCTGGATTAACACATAGGCTACTTTTTATCCCGGGAAAACATAAAGCGGGACTTTTATCCCGCAAAACATTTTAATGCGGGCGGAGCCGCGGGCAAAAGCTAGTATATTATAAATTCAGTATTGAACACCCACGTAAAATTGATTCTTGTGGCATTCTCATTCTTTTCGTATTACTTATGAATTAATCGACACTTACCAATGGTGGTTACCTTGTACGCAGTCTGTAACGAAAAGCCAGTTATAAGTCAAATTAATCAAAGACGACCTAAATTATTTATTTATTTATTATTTATTTATTTATTTAGTAATAAGAACGGTTTATTATTTATTTTTTATAATTATTTATTTACGTAGCCGCATTATGCAAACTACACACTGTATGCAAACTAAATTAATTTTGTTCCGAGTACGTTTTTGTTTCGCTCCAGTTTTAATTCGCTTTGGGACGCAAAAATTTTAATATTTGCCCACCATGATGAGTTTTCGTCGAAAATTACATCTATTGTTTTAATCCGAGCACGTGCCGTGGTGTTCGTACTGTCCGAAGCTTGAGATAATTGAATGGTTTATACTATTAACATTCGCTACCCCACTATCCGCTAGGTGAAGGTTCCAGTTGAAAACCAGCCCCAGGCACTTCATGCTGAACTGGTTCCTTTTCCACAGTATTATGGGATGCACGTTGCCCGCATCCTGTATGTATTACGCACTTTTGTTATAAATGTTTGTCTGCGTTCCAGTGCCTGTAGGTATTGCGTGAATAAATGTTTCTTTCTGTCTATTCGTAGGATTGTTGTTTTTAACGATACCGTTTAATTTAATAATTGAATTTACAAAAGTCTTTTGTCATGTTATCTAAGGATAATTAACGCCTACAAATAAAAAAAACACTCAACAAATAGCTGTCACTCGTAACTGTTTACAATCCACAAATATTGGTTCAATAGCGCTACTTTCTTATTATTATTCTTATTAAATCTTATTTATATTATAAATACTATTTGTGAAACTAGACGGATGTATAAACTCAGAAATGTCTAAATGAATTTGGCTGACACTTGGCACACAGATAGACCATATCCCGGATTAACATAAGTTACTTTTTGTCCCGGTAAATAAGCATAAATACGTCCCTGGGAATTATTAGATTTTAATAGGATTTTTAAATGGATAGAATGACTGCCTCGGTGGCGTAGTTGTATTACAGTACGACTGCAAAGCTGAGGTCTCGGGTTCGATCCCCGGGTCGGGCAAAGTGATATTGAGTTATTCTATTCAGTATCAGCTCGGAGTCTGGAATTTGTGCCCGATATGGCGATAAGCTCGCCCCGGGTGCACTAGTTGCCTACCCCTTCGGGGATAACAGGCGTGAGTGTATATGTATGTATTTTAAATGGATAGCGCTGGCGTCGAACAGATGGCACTATTCATTTAGAAGTCCATTGCTGCACATAGGCCTCCCCCAAAGATTTCCAGGCCAACCTGTTAGAAGCAGCCTGCATCCAGCGGAATATGAATACCTATAGTTATTAACGATTTTTTTGGCGGGAAAAGCCGCAGGCAACACCTAGTTAAAAAAATAAACCGATAAATGTAAACAAACCGGATTCAAACCAATCGACCGTAGCAGTCGGCGTGGTGTGAATCATTTTGGAGCCGTGCGCGCCCGTACGGTCGTAATTTTATCCATGATTAAAAAAAGCACAGCCCGGCTACGCGGTCGAAGTGATCTCTTTTGATTAAGTTTTAATGAAACCGACAAGTTAATTGGTAATTTTATTAAATAACCAATGATTTTCAGATTTATGTAATTTTGTTTTGCTTGAAAACTACACTTTGTATGAACATTTAAATAAAAATTAAGTCCTTATTGGAGAGGTCTAAAAATATGTGTTTAAAAATCCAAGATCGTATATAACCCCTTACATATCCCTAAAGTTGAAGCCTGGTTAGATTTTGAGGTCCAGCACCCATACAAAAAACGGGAATCACCTTTGAAAACCCGTCCTTTTATTAAATTAAATAAACGTAGCTTCCAGATACGACGAAAAGCTTTTGAAATGTAGTGGATTGTATTCTAAAATATTCAAAAATTTCTATTCATCTCTGTGTATAATATGAAATAATGTATCATGCTCTCCAAAAGTAAGACATGAACTGGTTAATGGATGTAACCAACACCGCCTACGGCGCGATTAATATTTTGCTTTAATAATTAAGCAAGCAGTAGTTGAGCTTCATTAGAATCCATCGTAATGGTGTCTTCGGCAAATTCTAGTACGATACTGAGTCTTGTTCTGCAAATGCCAAATCGATGCGACCGGCATCCGAATGTGTGCGGAGTGTAGCAATCAGTTGCTGCATAGCTTCCGAAAAGCGATTCGTTCGCCAAGCTTGGCCTTTTGCAAGTGTTTGGTGTAGAATGCTTGGTCGCTGCATTTAACTTCTAAAAGTGGCTAAATCACCGACTGCCAATGCTAAAAAAATCATGTCTGCTGTGGCCTTTGAGAAGTTCTGTACATGTTCCGTACTACATGCACAGAACTTGTCAAAGTAACAAAGTTTGATCTTGTTAAAACGTCGTAACAGATTCAAATAAATCATTCAGAATCCTCAATTATCGTTCTTATCGTTTCAAAGTTGTGAAATGTCAGACCAATATGAACGGTTATTCCGAAATTCGACCCAACAACTGGATGTCGTTTGATAGGTGGATTTTTTATCAAGATGTGGCAAACAGAGTGATAAATAACTTTACAAACTCAAACTCAAAATTTTCTTAATTCAAATTGTCTCCACAAGATTTTTTGAATCGTCACGAATCTACTACCGCTTCAGAACGTGTTATCGCTGTGAAGAAGAAGCGGCGCAAGAAACTCCCTCAGCAACATGATCTGTCAAAATGATATATATTTTTTCCGACAATTTCATATTATAGTACCTTATTTTTTTAACATGTAACAACAAATACTATCAATCAATAACATGCTAGACACAATCATCACTACATAGTATCAAATAAAGGCGCTTCCCGCTGTCTGTCCCATGTATGCTTAGATATTTAAAACTATGCAACGGATTTTAATGCGATTTTTTTTAATAGATAGAGTGATTCAAAGGGAAGGTTTTTTATTTGGCACCATAGACCACATACACACTGTGAGGCAGATCATACAGAAGACCCAGGAGTATAATCAGCCTCTGTGTCTCGTTTTCGTGGACTATGAAAAGGCCTTTGACTCCGTCGAGACCTGGTCTGTGGTGAACTCCCTGCAGCGGTGCCAAGTCGATTTCCGATACATCGAGGTGCTGAGAAGTTTGTATGACGCTGCAACTATGTCCGTCCAAGTACAGAACAGTCAAACAAGACCGATTCCATTGCATCGAGGAGTAAGACAGGGGGATGTGATATCCCCTAAACTGTTTACAAATGCGTTAGAAGACGTTTTCAAGACTCTCAACTGGAACGGGCGAGGCATCAATATAAACGGCGAATACATCTCGCATTTAAGGTTTGCCGATGATATTGTAGTCATGGCAGAATCGCTGCAGGAAGTTCAAGAAATGCTGCACAGCCTAAATGAAGCCTCCCAACGAATTGGTCTCCGGATGAACCTGGACAAAACGAAGGTTATGTTCAATGACTTCGTCGCTCCGGGATCAGCAATAATTGATGGCACACCTCTCGAAGTTGTCAACGAATATGTTTATCTCGGGCAAATAATGCAATTAGGTAGATACAACTTTGAAAAGGAAGCCGATAGGAGGATTCAGTTGAGCTGGGCAGCGTTTAGGAAGTTGTACCACATACTAGTTTGATTATAAAACATTTGTGAATCCGAGCAACCTAATCTGAAGCAATTGTGTCTTTTAAATAATCTCTTGTACTGTAAAATTCTGTTTTGCAAAGACATTCTTTGACAGTAGTTTTTTTTTTATATAAGGTGTGATAGTTCGATCGTCAATGTCTATATTGTCAGAGGAATTGGCTGTATTCTTTGTTTATATGTTACTAAATACTACAAGAATTCAAATACAAATCTCCATAGTTATAAGCCGTAGCGCACGGATGGTAAAAAAAGACCGATAGAATTGCTGAGTCATCATAATCATAGCGTTTTCTACAAGTCTAGATGATATGACTGCAGATCATGACAATTATAAATTAACCACCAATGCCCACCTTTATTCAACGTTTGAATGTTATTTTAATACTTTTTCCATACAACAATACCGTTATATAAGCCGTCTAACAGTCTGGTGACAACATTGATGTACTTATAAAAAATAAACAATATATTAATTGGTGACATATATAACGTACTAGCTTTTCCCGCGGCTCCGCTTGAGTGCTAAAGTTTTCCAGGATAAATATTTTCCCGGGACAAAAACTGGAGTAATGTAGCTTTCTATTAGTGAAAGAATAAAATGTACTATTAAAACTTTAGAAGTCTCATACAAACTTTGCCACCCCTTTTTACCCCCTTAGGTGTCTTACGTACGTACGTACGTTACGTACGTACTTAGTGAGTGAGTGACCTTCCGCTTTTATATATAGACATGGTAAAGGCAACTAAGTGTGCCATGACGTGTAACAACGCCCTTGAATGGGTTTACAACCCCTGTCTAAATATAATAAGCGGTTAGCGTGATGTTCAGAAGTTAGCATGTTTCGTAGTTGTTGAAAAGCTTTTGTGTAATTATCACACTATTATAAATGTTGCAAAGAAAAAACGTTTGATATTACTATAGTAAATGTAAATATTGTAATTTAAAATCATTTCATTTGGCAGTTGTTTGAAACAATTTATTATTAAGAACATTTAGTTATACGACTGCCTCGGAGGCGTAGTTAGTACGACTACACTGCTGGGGTCTCGGGTTCGATTCCCGGGTCTAGCAAAGTAATATTGGGTATTTCTACTCAGTATCAGCCAGAAGTCTGGAATTTATGCTCGATGTATCGATATGCTCGCCCTCATCACATCATGAGACGGAATACGCATGGCAAAAATTGGATAGATGCGTTTGTTGTGCCTCTACCTACCCCTTCAAGGATTAAAAGCGTGAGTGCGTGTGTGTCTGTGTGTGTATTTAGGTATAATTTTGTGCGAACAGGGCTTAATAGTTGTCTCAAATTTATGGTTACAATTATTATTAATCTAAATTTAGGCTAGCAATTTCTCGAAGCAATATATTGCGCAATAACTTCCAGGTGCGTTTACACTAGCGGCAATATTTCGATAATTATACGTGTGAAACGCAAAGGCGAAACGTCGCAAGTCTTGCAAAGGAGAATTACCAACTCCCTACATTAATACCGCGTTGACTGCCTCTGTCGCGTAGTTGTATTGCGTACGCGATACGAGTATTTAACTACTGCACTGAGGTCCCGAGTTTGAGCCAAAAGGCAAAAACATTGTGACTGGATATTTCCATTTTAAAAAATTACTCATTCACAGATCAGAGTCAGAAAATTGGCAATAACCCCGTGCTGATTTCTCCGGTCATGTCGGATCGCCGTCTCAACGGACTAGGAGAGTAAAGCAATACAGAGTGCACCTGTGTATTGCGCACACACTTGTACACTATAATTTCTCTTGTATACCTAATTATCTAGCCTTCGTTGAGATTGGCCGTCGTGGTAGAAACTCAGCTAGGATAGTGTTTTTAAAACGCGTACGTAAGTAATAAACTGACGCAGTTCTGTTGGCACCATTTGAAACTCAGAACTAACGACGAATAAGAAAAAATGTCACGCGTAATATTGATTTATAAATCCGATTGGACCGTTTACAGGGTCGAACGGAGGATACGCGACGAGGGACTCCGAGCCGGCCCTCCCGACCCTCCGGGCAAAAGCGATTACTACAACGGGCTTTACGGAATCAATAAAATGTAATCTTTTCTTCTGATTTCTTATTTGATGAGGACTCTGAAGAGTTTACGATTCATTTATTTCGTATTATTGTATTTTGTGAAGATAATATTTTCAAGTGGAGTGAAAAATTTTACTAATTTTGGACATTTCCTTAATAAAATGCTAGAGTAATGCTCGCGG
Organism: Lapara coniferarum; assembly: GCA_949316025.1. Lineage (NCBI taxonomy): Eukaryota > Metazoa > Arthropoda > Insecta > Lepidoptera > Sphingidae > Lapara > Lapara coniferarum. Next base: position 1,623,780 of record OX438922.1, read on the forward strand.
CTCCACCCGCGTGAATATGTTCTCCGGGATAAAAGTTCCAATTCCAATTTTCCCAGGATAAAAGTAGCCTATGTTACTCGCTGACATTGTAGCTTTATAGTGATGAACGAATTTTTAAAATCGGTCCAGTAATTTTTGACTTTATACGTTACAAATATACAAAAATACAAATCTTTCCTCTTTACAATATTAGTATAGATAGAGTTTTTTGTTTCAAATATCATAAATACCTGAATGATGTAGCGTCTCGAGAGATATTAATTCTATTTTGATATCAAGTGTACATACAAGAAACTTACTTAGAATAAAATATTTCTTCATAACAACTTTGTTAAACCACTCCCTTGGTAAATGTTCAAGCACTTTCTGGCCTAATTTACTAGGTTTAGTTTAGTGTTTGTTACGCGACGGATTTTCGGTAAAATTTTACTCATGAATACTTTTACATTCTTATTTAAAGTGAATCAAAAATAAATTCTCATTTTTTTCATACCTGTATTCAAGAATAGTCACGTCAACATCACACACACACTCACGCCTTTTATCCCCTAAAGGGTAAACAGAAGCGCAATTAGTGCACTCACTTTATGCGGTGTGTATTCCGTCCCATGATGAGTTAAGGGGCGAGACTATTGGCATGTTGAGCACAAATTCCAGACTCCGAGTAGCTAAAAAATCCCCATTCCACTTTGCCCGACCTGGGGATCGAACCCGAGACCGAGACACTGCAATGGTACCCTAATACAAGTACGCCGACGAGACACACAATATTGTCGTGAAAAAAATCGTATGGGTGTCAATATTGCTGATGTGTTTCGTAGACAGTGACATTACCAGATATAAATAAATGCTATACTATATACTATATGAGAAAAAAAATACTCGTTGTGAATGTTGCTTACCATCAGCGGGTAGGTAATTCTCACAAAGCATATAATTATTAGCCCTTTTTCGTTCCTAGTGTACGATATTTATAAGCTCTTAAGTATTTTATAATGCACGCTATATTCATGTTTGCACTATAAGTTTACTCGACACAAATGCCTACGTTGTAAAAATCATGCTGCCGTGCAATCATCACGTCTTATTATAACTTTATTAAAACATAAAGAATGACGGAGAATGATTACACTTAATAGATATATAGAATATGCAACCATAAGGCAAACAACTTAAAGTTCATATTTATTTAACCGAACGCAAATGAGCGTAGGGTTTGTTGTGTAAGCAAACAATTATTATTGTAAAGCGTTGTACTAGCGTGCATTAACCTATCGACATTTACACACACACACACACACACACACACACACACACGCACGCACGCACGCACGCACGCACGCATGCACACACGCACGCACACACACACACACACACACACACACACAGACACACACACACACACACACACACACACACACACACACACACACACACACACACACACACGCACACTCACACTCACACGCACACACAGACACACACGCAGAGGCGCAACTAGTACAACCACTTTCCGCCGTACGTATTCCATCCCATGATGTGATAGGGAGCGAGTTTATCGCAATATCGGGTACAAATTCCAGACTCCGGACTGAATAGAAAAACCCAATATCACTTTGCCCGACCCGGGGATCAAACCCGAGACCTCAGCTTTGCAGTCGTACCGTAACACAATTACGTTACTGAGGCAGTCACTCTCAACATTTCATAACAAATACATATAGTACTGAGGGCAGTATTAATAATGCAATCTCACGTTTGAGTAAAATCTCAAGTAGATATTTAATAAACTAAGCTTAAGCTGTCATTTAAGAGCTTGTTCTCAGCTGAGTAAGCGCAACATAACCAAACTTACTTGTCAAATCCGTCATATATTGTAACATAAGATGTAATTTGAGCAGATGTTAATATGGGTTTATTAAATAGCGACTATTTTAAGATGCTGACTTTGATTTGACAGCGTCTCAGCTGAAATCGTACTTCAGAGCGAAATTGAATTGCAGCTATTAATACGGCCCCAAGTGCTGCTCAGGGTTCTACCCACGTGAAAGATCTATGACATGATTCACATAGACGTTGAAAAGAAAAAGAAGAAAACTCTTACCGGCTTAACAATCGTAAATTAATCCAGAGCATAGTATATTTGTGTGCTTATTTAAATCCATTTTTTTTTACATAAAAAAAAATATATCCAAACATCTTCACTCACTTTTGCATTTATAAATAAAAATTTGGATGCGACAATTGTCACGCGATATCTTGGCGGTGCGAGTCTCAGAATAATAACTAATGGCTTTAGTTATTATTCTGAGGTGCGGGTTGTCGGATCAATATCTCGTATTGTTTTTAGAACTTGAGTCTATCCACGCCCACGCTCCTACCAATGTTGCTGGCAGTCAGGATTACACACGCACACACACATACTACACACAGGATTATAAATAGGCGGTGTCAATCACAGAAAAGAGAAAGGGATACTTCGTGGTGTCAATAATATGCTCTCTGACATATCCGACACTCATCAAATATTTTGGAAACATATTAAAATGAATACAATCCATAGTCAAATTAATAAAAAGGTAAAATTGGACAGAGACATCTGTTATTACCTACATTCAGTTTTTAGTAGTCTTAACAAACTATTTTGTACTTTCACTAAATAAAATGATTTAAAAATATTATCTATTTTGATTTGCAATGAATTTTAATTGTTATCTGTAAATTTTGATGAGTAAAGTTAACAGAAAGGGCTTCAAGTCTCAAATAATAGAGTAAAAGTTTTGATTTGTTCTTGGTTAAGTTTATATCAGTTAATTTATCATCTTTGAGCTTTGTTACAAACATTTCTACAAATGAATTATGACTGTAGTAAGATTTGTCGATTGACGGCACTTCGCCTGTAATACTAGTAAAAAAAAACTTGAGAGGTGTCAAGGGACACCCGGATGGAACGAAGTTGTTTTCGATTAATTAGTGAAGATATTGTAATAAAATTTTATTTCTTTTAAGTTATAATAATAATTGTACATACATATACATATATACTCACGCCTGTTATCCCCGAAGGGGTAGGCAGAGGCGCAACTATTGCACCCACTTTTCGCCATCATTCCGTCCCATGATGTGATAGGGGGCGAGCCTATCGCCATATCGGGCACCATATCGGGCACAATAATAATTGTATATTTCATTAAAACGTTACCACATCAATGAAAACATTTACTTCTACCTACACAATAGATATGTCATCGAATCACGATCATCACCTAAGCAAGTATTGACATTAAAATTAACATACAACTAACGAAAAAAAAAACTACTCTAAAAAGTATGAATTGAAAAAAAGACAATTTAAATCTTAGAGTAAGTATAACTACGTATACTCTAAGATTTAAATTGTCTTTTTTTATTTAAATTTCGAATGTCACTTTTACGGCCAGTTCTTTATTGTTTCTGGCTGGTTTCACAGGGCAAGTATAAAAGTGTCGTGACAACTTTTCGTAAGATTTTTTTCCGTCCAGCCTCCTTTCACAACGCGCGATAAGGAACTTCGTTCCAAAAATTACACTCTACTGCAAGGGCGTTGCCCCGAGACTTAACGTATAGAGTTCTTCAATCATCAATTCAATTTCAACCTGATGATATCAAAAAGTCAGTTAAATCCTATTTTGTTCACACAACTACATATTTTGTATTTCGCCTATACATAATATTTGTACTGGCTAAATACAAAAAAACTATTTCCATACCGGCCCTGTATTATATACAGTCCACTGCTGAGCACGGGCCTCTGTCACTACTGAGCGGGTTTAGGCTTTAGTCCACCACGCTAGCCTAGTGCGGGTTGGCAGACTTTACATACCTTCAAAGTTCTTATAGAGAACTTATCACGTATACAGGTTTCCTCACGATGTTTTCGTTTACAGTTAAAGCGAGCAATAATTTACAAAGAATACACGCATAACTTTTAGAAAAGTCAGAGGTGCGTGCCCTCGGGTTTTCTACCTGCGGACATTCGTCTCGTTAGTCCTTTCCACTACTAACTACGTTATCGCCGCTTACAAACGTTATTCTCATATAAATACCTAACTACAAATGGCTACGAGGTGTAACGATGCTGGTGGAAACAGACAAAGCTACCTGCAGACTATCGTAAACAATTGAATCACCTGTAGATTAACTAGATTATGGTAATTAGATTTAGCGGACGTATTGTCTGATTTGGACTCGATTATCCAGCAATATTACAACTTAGCATTACAGTTACATATCTGATTGATGAGATCTCAATCAGGACTAATAACTAGGCCTAATATAGCCTATGTATAGCGCTGGGTGAGCACATACCACAGAATCAGGGTCTATGAAACTTTATTAAACTTGTACTTACATACAAACATAGCATCAGTCCTTTTCCCTGTTCATTGGTAAGTCCATCCACCATCAGGCGCAGTGCAGTCACTATGTCGAGCTCCTATAAAAAAAAAAACTCCAGACTCATACTAAGTAGAAATACCCAATATGCTCGACCTGGAATTTAAAAGGGTCCTCAGCGCGATAGTAGTACCGCGCGCAATACAGCTACGCCACTTAAGCAGTCGAATCAAATGCAATTTTATATTAATTTATCCTTTTGATGCGATTACATTGAATTTACAATGTCCTTTTTGCGTTTGAAGACCGTCATCCATGTGAATAAAATCAAAGTGTGCATGGGTCCTAATACTCGTATTTAAAGGGGTGTTCAGAAGGTTAACCGCCCCACCCGTCCGAACATTACCCCTTAAGTAGTAAGACGTGTAATCCGTGAAGATTTTATAAACCCGATCCTCGGACACTCCTGATACATTCCAGACATGATCTCTTTAGATGCATAGCGTGTCTGCACCGTTACTTTTTATGTTTCACGACTAGCATAATCAGCTGAATTCATTTGCTGTAAAGAGGTTTTGGTTTGCATTTTTACGATATGAATATATATTTATTTAAGTGACGAGGTCACTCCCCTCGCTTGTAATACAATGACTGTCCATATAGTGTAACTTAAGATCGATGAACTTATTTTATTGTATCTTGTGTAAAAGACAGTCTGTCACCTTATCGACGTATATTCCAGCTTTGTAACCAGTGTAAATACTGAACATAATGAGACTTAACATCTTAAGTCTCAGGATGATGAGCGCAGTGGAGTGCCACACAGTAGGTACTTTGTAACTCGAGGTGCTGGATGGTATTGCTACTGTTTACGGGTGGTCGTATCGCTTACCACCAGGTGAACAGTATGCTCGTTTCGTCATTCAATGCCATAAAAATATAAAAAGACGTGCGGCACTTGGAGACTGCCGCGGTAAAGCTATTGCATAAATTCTAATATTTATAACCTCTTTGAACAGGTATAAAATAAAATATTCATCGATGGATGGCAAAACTAAAAAAAAATATGAAAAACGGGCTCAATGGACTAGTATCCAGAGCCGTAATATTTAAATAAAAACCTCTTTGAACAGATATAAAATAAAAACTTTTTAAAAATTCAAACTTAGAATCACGTCCTCCCGCCGCGTTTGATATTTCGATAAGTTTCACTGACTGGAACAATTTTAAATACACGGTAATTTCGACCTTTTATCGTTTAACATTCAGCTCATATCCTCTTACATATTGTGTTCTTACAAGACTGCGATATTACATTTACTTATGGAATTTTACACTCTACATGGTTGTGATAGAGTTGAAAATAAAATATCACCGCTGTGCCGGTCGGAGTGAGGAGTGACAGGTTTTTTCGTTACGGAATTTCTGGATTCGGTCTCCACGCTCAAGGCCAGCGATAGAAAGTTATGCTATAGCTTAATCATTCAATTAAACGTGTCTTTTGATTGTAATAAGTCTTAAATGCGGCTTAAATAAGCAATAAAATTTATACACGACGACTTCCGGAAACAGTTTTTACACAGTAAACAATCACGGCAGTGACTTCTGCAAATTTTGAATCTTGGAAGTCTTCCGGCAAGTCGCATGTTTATAAAACTATTGATATATTGCCGCTAGTGTAATCGCCCATGGAAGTGTGGTAATATATTGCTGCAAGAAAATGCTTGTCGAAAATTAGCATATAGAGTATCGAATCGGAAATAAAACCTCAGGATTCACAAGTACAATACCATTAAACCAATGTTGATAATTTATTTTAATCAAATATATGTAAATATGCACTCAGAAAGGAAAAATCCTCGCATAAAATATATATATTTTTTTAATTTCTCTCAACAACATGGAGTGCTCTGGCGGGCTTGGAGTGTGACCAATCAAATTAACATGTCGATGTGCGTTCAATATTATCCGTACGTAGCCATCAAATGTTACTTACATGTGGAAAATACAAAATGTAATTATTCTGAAATTCAATAGGTTTATTGAATGCGAGTTCATCGAGATGGTAGATAAAATTCTCTATTACTACCAACCGCTATTGTGTTAAGGTTTGAAATTTTTTTTTATGAGGGATTGAGATTCCCAATTCATCTAAAAATATGTGTATGATTATGTAATGGTAGATTTATTTAGCTTTGACTAGACGGGAGGCGGCTGTGGAACAATAGTATTGAGTGCGCATACTACACACATACGCATACCCAATTACGGTGTCAGAATTAATGATTTAATGATATGACATAACACCTAATAATACCAGCGTGAGACGCGCAGTACAATTCCACTCGGTGATTCATGAGTTCTGAAAACGTTTTCTTCTAGAGGTATTTTTATCGAGCTAGGTGTATAAAACCAAAAACACATTGAATCAACCCACGTAATCCTGCGGGACATCTATAGTTTTTACAAAGGGTTGTTTCCGGAAACGTTGGCCAGTCTCCGGGGAATCCGGTCTCTCGAAAAGACATAAAGATTGCGGAAATCTGGATAACGCTTCATTATTCTTCGATTCTTTTTTTTTTATGGAATATTTGGAGAGGCTCAAAGTGATTTGATTTTTAATGAGTTTCTTTTATCCGTGTTCGGAGTTAATTATAATTGTCATTTGCTTAGCTTAAAGGTCTTTACAAAGAATCTTACGTCGGATATTAATTATCTGAAAAGTTACTTTCTCGTATATCAAAAGAGGTTTTGTACAAATGAATGATGAAACTGTCGTTCGTTTGATCTAAGAGTCTGCTTTGATTCTGTAGTACATTATCTAGAACAATGATTTGAGTACACTCAGGCATATAAGTAGCTGAAAAAATTAACGCGTAAAGCTGTGATTCCGCAGAACGCTACAGACGGCAACAGCATGTGCCGCGACGGCAGACGGCACTACTATGCAGTATTAAATTGTATGAGACCGATTCCGCACACGACGGCAAATGACGCGCGGCAATTGACGTCCTGCAGGGCATTCATCATTTGCCGTCGTGTGCGGAATCGGTCTCATACAATTTAATACTGCATAGTAGTGCTGTCTGCCGTCTGCCGCGTCCTGCGGAATCACAGCTTTAAGTTTAATTGATGTATTATGCTCTCTTTGTGAGAAGTAAAGTAAATGTGCTTATTTAATTTTTTGTTTTTTTTTATCTTATCTTACTTCTTACGACTGCCTCGTTGGCGTAGTTGTATTACAGTACGACTGCAAAGCTGAGGTCTCGGATTCGATCCCCGGGTCGGGCAAAGTGATATTGAGTTTTTCTATTCAGTATCAGCCCGGAGTCTGGAATTTGTGCCCCATATGGCGACAGCAATAGGCTCGCCTCCTATCACATCATAGGACGGAATGACGGCGAAAAGTGGGTGCACTAGTTGCGCCTCTGCCTACCCCTTCGGGGATAACAGGCGTGAATGTATATATACTTCTTACTAATATAATAAATGCGAAAATTTGTGAAAATGTTTGTATGCTTGGATATTTGTTAAAAGTAAACACAGAAACTACTAAATGGATTTGGATGAAATTTGGCACACAGGTAGGTCATGTCTTGGATTAGCACATATGATACTTTCTGTACCAGTAATTTGCTCTCATGAGAAATAATGGTTATTTTATCTGACTCTATAACTAGATGGCACTGGCGTGGTATTGTCTTTTAGAGACTTTTGAAGCGGGAAAGGCTGTTCAAGCAGCCGAAGCTGCGAGCAACATCTAGTAAAGGTAAAATGGTAGACCACACAAGTTATAGCCGATTTGAACTTTTGATTTTTTTCGGTTACTTATGTAGCTGGCAGTAGATCATGTCTCTGTGCTAGTAAACTATTAACATTTTAACGATAATGAACATGTAATCCCCCTAGCCAGTTTCGGCCACGGTGGCCAATCTCAACGGTGATCAGCCAGATACGCAGGAGATATTATAGTGCACAAGTGTGTGCGCAATACACAGGTACACTCGCTATTCCTTCACTCTCATAGTCCGGTGAGACGGCAATCCGACATGACCGGAGAGAGATTAAGCGCAGGACCAACGGCTTTACGTGCTTTCCGAGGCACGGGGGTATCACACCGCCAACTTCCTGACTCAGAGCTGCGACGATGGAAAAACCCAGTCACAATGTTTTTTTTTTATTGGGCTCGAAGCAGGATTCGAACCCAGGATCTCAGCGCGCAAATCGTACTCGTAACGCGTACGCAATACAACTACGCCACCGAGGCAGTCAGAGCTAACGACGATATATAGTTATTGTAACTCCATACGCAATAACCCAATCTATTGCTTAGTAGTTTACGTGTCATGTGAATTATTGCTGACTAGACTTTTGCTTTCCGGGATAAAAGATTACTCGCTGATAATGTAGCTTTATATATATGAAAGAATTTTTAAAATTGGTCTATAGTTTTTAGGATTTTCGGTTACAAACAAACAAACAAAAAATCAAAACTTTTATCTTTATAATATTAGTATAGATTACGGGCTGATAATGTAGCTTTATATGTGTGAAATAATTTTTATAATTGGTCAGTAGTTTTTGAGTTTACCCATTACAAACAAAAATTCAATCTTTCCTATTTACAATATAAGTATAGATTAAAGATAACTAATATTAAGCGCGACCAGTAGGTAGGTTGAAATATTGCCAAAAAATTAAGTCCTATAAAAGCTCCTCTAAAGTATATTTCTGATAATATCCAGTAATCATACGAACTAGAATCTCTTCACACGAGTGTTATTAACTGAATTCCAATATAAATTGCCCATCTGTGGTTTTTCAAGAAAAACGCTCGCATACGAGTCACTAATTGATTACCATTCAATAATATTATAGATCATGGAAACAGCATTACAATTAAAATTACGTCTCATTGTTATTGAAAATACTAAAATTACACCAACAGAGAGCAAAAAGGGCGAATACCCGTCAACCTCACTAGCTCCGGGCGATGAGAATATAGGCCAGTGTGTTGCTATTAGAAAGGGAACTACATCGTAATCGTACCCAGGATGTGAGCAAAGTATGGCCTTATTACTTGAGGCATTAGGGTGAATTTAGTTTAATAGCGTGAGAGTATGGATGTTAAGGCGGCGTGTTCGACTTATATGCTTAAACCTGTATCGAGAAGGTAAGCAGAGGCATTATTAATGCACGGTTCGTCAAGCATCTTTCCAGAATATCAAGACTAAGACAAATTTGGCACTTTTATTCTACTAAGACGTCCACAGACGGAGTCGCGATCATAAGTTAGTTACACGACGTGAATAATTGTGGTTTATTCTAGGGTGTAATATTTTTCATTTAAAGAACATTTAAGGTCCGCTGCATGTGGACGTATATCTCCACATTATTGGATTCTTTAGAGCGTTGGATGCAATTAAGCAGGCCGGCATTCTCACGAGCGCGCTGTATTGATTTATTCTTTATTTAGTAATCACACTGTACACTCGACTAGCAAATATGGAACAGGAAGACATAATATAGAATTTCGTTTTGAGGACTGATTACCTGGGCGGCGTAGTTGTATTACGTGCGGTACAACACCGCTATGAGATCCCCAGTTCGAATACCGGGTCAGGAAAAATTTATATTGGGTTTTTCTTCTCGATATAAACCCAAAATAATATATTGAATTATCTGTTTCTCATATGGCGATAGACCGCCCCCATCACATCATAGGATGAAACACACATGGCGAAAATAAGGTGCCCTCTACCTACCCATCGGGGATAAAGGAGTGATGTGTTAGGTACACATTGGTCATCATTTGTTTTTGGCGACCTCATTTCCCACCTAAAGATACTATTTATTATTGCACACGCTGTTAATTATCGCATCACACGACAAAATATGCCTGCAACGAGTTGCCACTATTTCATTTTGGTACAAGTACTATTAACTGACAGTTGACTGGTGTGCTTCAAAGTTTTATATTGGCGCTAGTGTTTATGTGGCGTTAGTGCTTATTATCTGGCGAGTGGCTGCCCAGTCTCTGCATTCTATTGTATAAAATAAAAGCTACATATCTTATTTTATATTGCCCACCTAAACCCATTTCACTTCAAGTAACAGATATGGTAGAAAGTAAACTAAGTTAAGGCTTTCGTGGCCCGCATTTTCTAACATTATCTGCCAAGTTATGTTTTCATAACATTATTGGAAAAATCGAGTTTAAAACAATTTACGGTACTATAAATTGCAGACGTCACTGAAATACATTGAAAATATTGTTTGTTGTTTATAACTAAAATTGTTTAGGTATATTTTAACCGACGTTACGTAGGACGGAGGTTAAGATTTTCATTATGTTTTTTTTATTGGTAGAGGCAGGATCGTTTAATGATTAATTATAAGTCAAATTCAAAGAGTCTACTTTGTAAGGATATATAGTCATAACCTTTACCGTTAACAGCTTCATCATCGTCAGTTTCGTGAAGTCCACTGCCGAATATAGGCCACCTCAAAAGATTTCCAAACGGACCCGTCAACATTCACCAACAGCTTGCTCATCTGTTATTCCGTTGTATATAAAAAGCGTCAGTTGATCCTTTAAGCCCAAACAAATAGAACCGGAACCGCGAACCATAAATTCATCTCGCTGTAAAAAGGTCAAATCACATACAAATTCCATTTACTGCATCCCCAAGCGTGTCGCGACATAAACATTTTACGACAGAGCACAAAACAAATTTGTTGCCACTATAAATGCTTTGTGTAGTTGCCTCGTAAAGTTAGGCTTTAATTAGCGAAATAAGTTTTACGTCATAAGCTTCTTATTTGTATTGGTGTATTTGGACTGCAAGCGTACGGCTCTGGGGTTCCATTTCTAGGTAGAACGTCCAAAATGTGTGTTGGGATAAATATAGTTTTTCGATTCTATGATTCTATTAACTAGTTTATTTCAATGTCTTTTGGCGGCGACAGTCTAACATTCGCGCAATATGCCCGATATGGCAATGCTCCGTTCCTAAAACATGTATATAAGCTCGGCGAAGTGTGGAATCACTAGTTGCCTCTCTGTTGATAGCCGGCATGAGCTTATATTTACATCACAAGCTAAATAACACCCTATATCACTAGTAAACGTAGCGGGATTCTATGACAGAATTTTGTATGTAAATAACATAAGAAATTTCGCAAATGGAATACGAATGTGGAAGATGTAACATGACGTCTTTAGTCTCTATATTCCAAATTAGATTTATGTTCGTAAATTTGCAGTAGAAGTAGTAATCAATATTAATTTATAAGGACGAAAGTTTGTTTTTAGGGTTCCGTACCTCAAAAGTAAAAAGGAATCCTTATAGGATCAGTTTGTTGTCCGTCTGTCTGTCTGCCTGTTAAGACCGTTTTTTCTCAAGAACGCGTAAAGGTATCAAGTTAAAATTAATATCAAATGCTCAGGTCTACGGGCTTTTTCGGTTGTGAAAAAACCACATTTGCAAGTCAACGCGTTCAAAATATATGGTCGTTTATGTCGCATATTTTGCGATTTCGCAAGGGAATGAAAGCCTATAAGGTACTTCCGATTGACCTATAATAAAAAAAATTATAAATTAAGGTCTTACGGCACACGTTAAGGATAAAATCTGAAAACCGTATATGTGTACTTTAATAACAAAAAAAGCGAATTTAATATTACAATTTTTTTCAATTTTTTTTTGTCGACCTATTGAACTTATATACTTAGACACCTTACCTACAAGTTTCGACGGGACCCTCGGTACGCGAGTCTACTCACACTTGTCCGTTTTTTGTATGCGCGAACTATCTCTAGAACCACTGTTCCGATTCAGCCAATTCTTTGGCTAAATGAAAATACGTCTCCTGTCGAAGACCATAACTTTTTTCCGGAATCACATTTATTGGAGCAAAGAGAAGCGAGCAAAGTTAATGAGAGTAGGGTACGTAACGGAAAACCTTGTAATAGGGCGAACCCAACATGCCTCTTATAATATTAATAAATCAACGTCTAAGGATATATATCTCAAATCAAAGGTATAAAACAGTGAAAGTTATATAAATAATGCATTTTAGTTTTACATAAAACGTGTGCAATCGCTTCCTTTTAAAGGCTATATCTTAAGATGACGCTCACCGACAGTACTGTAACTACAGCACTCTAAAGCAGCTTTAGCAAATACATTTAAAGTTTTATTTAAGTTACTTTAGAGTCTATATTTTGTTAATACGTGACAAAGGCTTCATAACCGTAAAATAGGTCACTTTAAAACAAATTATACACAAACTTTAATTAATCACATGAAAAAGTTATTCTCTAACTCGTCGAAGTGCTTTACCACTATACCACATTTTCATTAAACAATTAACTATAAAAACAAAAATAGCTCAACACTAGATTTTACTGTCGACACATTAACACACTTTACCTATTACCTAAAACCATAACTTACGTGTTTTTAGCTACTTTATCTACATCGTCACGAACAATTACGAAAATATAATAAAAAGTAAAAAATCCGGTCTAATACCGTATGATAAAAGAGTTCTGTACTCAATACTTATTTCCAGTCATTTGTTAAGCCACCCACAATAATATATACTTTGTGAACATTTCAGATACTTTCTACAGTATAAGGCATTTTCAAATCAGATGGACACACAGCTAATCGTACTAATACGATTCCGTTATTACCGTATGGAATCCTAAAAAACAAAAATCAGAAAAAAACATCAGCCGTTTCGGATAACCTCGAAAATACAAAACACGGTTTTCAAAGCTCCGCACCCGGGTGTCGTGTTAACGATAGCTTCGGAGCCGCGTGTCGCCGCTGCTTGTCACCCAATTTATAAACTGCTAGCGATTCCTTTGTGTTTTGCTTTCTAATACTAAAGGATATTTTTGTTTAGTCTGTTTGTTTTCGATTCTTGTCGTTGTGTTGTGCGATGCTTTGAACATATTTTTTAACAAGATACCGTCGATATTTTGATCTGCCATTTTTAATGTAGCTCGTAGGGCTTCCAATTCCGGAATATCGAGATCCCGGTATTTCAGGATCCCATGTCATTTTCCAGTCCCGCGTGTTGCGGGATTATAGAAGCGAACGATAATTGATAAACAATACATACGTAACTTTGTAATTTATGAAACGATTTGCAATAATAACATCCTAGTATTTTAGTACAAATACTCTGTTAAATAACTACGTAAAAGGTCGAGTACGTGAAATATTGTTGGAAGCAAGCTCTAGCGATGATAACGATTCTGATAGTAGGTCTATCCAAATATTTTGGTGGAGAAACAAAATCCGCTTAGATTCAATCATAGAAACAAAAAGGATGTAAATAAAAGATACCTACGCAATAATAGAAATTTGAATAATGAATTGATATTTCATCAACATTTGATAGTTATATTAGATCATTGCCATTGCTAAAATGTTACCCGTACAAGTGTTTGGGGTAATATAGCATCATTTCACTGATCACGTTTACCTTTAACTTTAACAATAACAACAATGGTGCAACAGACAAACTGTCAATTTCAGTAGTCATTGTTTTTGTCACTGCTAAAGTTTTTTTTTTTTTTTTGTCCCTGACATTATTACTCTTTCTAGCCTGACGAGGGTCGGCTTATGAAAGAACACCGGTCTTTTGGGTGAGTGCAGAAGGCGCTCGCAACCCTTAAGCTAAAGTTAACTTTATCGGTAACACTAACGTCAGATTTTGTGCAACCCACCCTAAAGGATTAAATATTAAAGGTAACATTAGTGTCGGCACGCCGTCTCAAGATTACCATAATAATATCACAAGCAAAATTTCTTTGACAATCTGGTTATTCATGAGCTGTGATCATATTATAACATGAAGTGACCTACTTTCACGGAGTTTGGGTAAAATAAATAGTCATTTTAATAATTAAAACCTCACGCCATGAAAAAAAACATATCGTATTATGAAAAATGCAATATCTGTTCACGAAACGCTAGTTTAACTAAATAAATTAACGTTTTAGTTAGTAAAATTCGAAAACATAAACATTTCCTTTGTATGTATGATTGAATCCTTTATTTGCGAGAAAGTTGATACAATACAGGTCTGAAATAGTTGTTTCTGGTCTGTAGTTGCCGTACAAAGGAAATGATTATGTTTTCGAATAGTCTATTGTAATTTAAAATTAAAATATTTCGCACAATAAAAAGAAGGAAAGAAATGTATTTTATTTGTCACAGGCACAACTGACATACAATTATAAACTAAGAAACAAATAACTCATTAAATACTATAGGCTGTAATACAATTATACTGTGTCTTGAATTACAATACATACCCTCTAAAATATTAACTTGCTTGTCGTGGCCGTGACACAGCGCCGAATAATGTGAAAAACGATGAAAAAAGATTACATAGTTATTTATGCATTGTGATCCAGGTTTTAATAACAATATTATAATCATAAACTAATAATCGATAAAGGATGAAAATAAATCGTTAAAGGATAATGTGGTGACTAAGATTGAAAGAAGTATGCTGTGATGGTTTGGGTACGTCGAGAGGATGGATGAAAGATGGATCACAAAAGGTATTTATCGAGCGAATGTGTATGGTACGGCTGCAAGGGGACGCCCGAGGAGAACTTTCTCTGACCAAATAAATGATCTTCACCAAAAAGGTTACCGACAAAAATGTATGAAAAGAACTATGAATGTGGAAGAGGCGAAAGAGGTTTGTCAAGATAGTAGCATGTGGCACTCAATAGTCTCTGCCTACCCCTATGGGATAAGGGCGTGAGT
The DNA here is from genome assembly GCA_949316025.1 of Lapara coniferarum. NCBI lineage: Eukaryota > Metazoa > Arthropoda > Insecta > Lepidoptera > Sphingidae > Lapara > Lapara coniferarum. The sequence continues at coordinate 1,638,953 of OX438922.1, forward strand.
GTGTATGTATATATTACAATCATTTTATAACGATTTACGTTAGAGTCGATGACCAGGCCAGAAACAATTTTGAATTAGATTTTTTTAAACCAAACGCGAAGCAAAATTTCATTGCCTGTTTTGATGTCCCAAATCTACCTTGTAAACACGGAACGTTGCCGAGTTGTCGAATTCAAATGACCGCCATCTCAACAAAATTATTTATACATTCAGCTCGCTTAAAATAAAATTATGTTTATTCAATAAAAACCCAAAGCGGAACATTAAAATTCATGAAGGGATTATGTTTTTCGCAAACCTAATGTTTCGTGCCATTCTTGTGTTCAGAGGGTACGAATGCTTGACCTCTAACAATTACATGCATATAATTGACCTAAATAAATATTATTTTTGGGGAAATGTATTCTTATGCTTAGGAGTAAGCTAGATGTAATATTAAGCATGCGAAGTACAACACAACGTTGATGCTACATATCCGATGATTAATGTACCGGATGAATACAGATTAGGTGACTCATTGGAAAGAATAGCCATGATAGTTTCTTACCCATCACCGATTTATACTTAGAATAAGAGCTTGATTAGACAATTGCACAATTGATTTTACTATGTCATAAGCAACATTTTACACAACTGGATGACGAGACGAGCAAGCCACTTGTCTGAAAATAAATCGCACAAAAACAGCAGCAACAGCTCCAAACTCTTAATTACAAAGTATTTCGTGGCACTGCGCTGTCCAACCTTCAAAAATTAACTAGTTACATTCACTAATTTTTTGTATTGATATTCCCATGTCAATAAATCGCTTCCACTCGAAACATACGCCACAGCAACTGGCTTATCGTGTGACTCAGCCAAACGGAGTCAGATTAGTGCACGGTCATAGGCGATCCCCTATTAATCACTATGCCGAATCGAAGCCGAAACAGGCCTGCCCGACGATTTTTCAACCCTACCACCGCTGGGGATGCTCAACAACTCCCCTTAATTACCCCCATCCGTCTAGCTAAGTGGGTATCATTTTACCTGACAACGAAAATTTGGCGAGGATTTTGTATTCTTTATTTCTTAATGAATTAATGTTTTTTGGCTAAGAGTCGTGTACTCAGTTTTTCAGTAATTATGTCGGCTTGACTAGGGTGGGCCGCCGTCTCATAAAACAAACGTGAAGAAATTTAACGTATGCGAACTTGTTAGAGGCCGATACTCTCTAACCAAATCTCTTTAATTTTATATCACATAGATCTACAGTAGCTACCCATAGTGCGTTTTTAGGACCATAGATAACAGCACCAGATGCCGCGTTTATTATTTTGGTGGGCCTTTACTATTAGAAACAGAAACAGTACATACTTCAGGCGCCTATCTAGGGACGCAATCATTCTTAAAATCAGCTGCAATCAGCGAGAGGCTATATGGCCGCTGGCTGCAATGTACATTCTCGTATCATTTCATGTCTGAATACAAAAATATCTGCACCGAAAAAGCGAAGCGTTTCAGCCCCAAGTTTATTATGCGGAACGCCTACGTTAAGTAGCTTAAATTCAGATTATTTACGCCTCGTAGCCCGTAAGCTATCGGTGCGGGAGATGCCAAATTGCAGCGGTCATTAAGTTGCCATCGCAGACTGACCGTCGGTTTTAAATGTTCCTGATCAGTGAAGGAAATATGAACCTTTATGCTCGAGGTATTTTCGATAATTTACGGGTATTTTATGGTACTAAAATCCTACTAATATTATAAAGGCGAAAGTTTGTAAGAATGTATGGATGTTTGGATGTATGGATGTAAGGATGTTTGTTCCTCTTTCACGCAAAAACTACTGAACGGATTTCGATGAAATTTGGCACAGGGGTAGATCATGTCCTGGATTAACACATAGGCTACTTTTTATCCCGGGAAAATATAAACTGGGACTTTTATCCCGGAAAAACTTTTTAATGCGGGCGGAGCCGTGGGCAAAAGCTAGTTATAGAATAATGGTAGGTCTCCTCGGTTGGGCAAGTATCACCACAATGGCTATTTCTGCCAAGCAAAGCAAGCAAGCAAGTACGCAAATGTTGTATTCTGGATTGAAGGATATTAAATTATTATTATTAATGCAGTCACCCTACTTTTTAATGAAGTTCAGGTGATTTCACTTTAATATAGGTAATTATGACGCGGCAGATTGTGACTAAGACTATTAGACGAGTATCTTACTCGATTGTGAATATAATATCGATCTATAACTTATCCAAAACTGCGAAAAAAATATGCTTTCACAACCGGATTAGCTTGATCTATCATTCAGACTTTAACTCAAACTTTAGCTGGCCAAAATCAATAATAATAATCCTCCTAGCCAGTTTCGGCCACGGCGGCCAATCTCAACGGAGATCAGCCAGGTACGCAGAAGATATTATAGTGCACAAGTGTGTGCGCAATACACAGGTGCACTCACTATTCCTTCACTCTCATAGTCCGGTGAGACGGCAATCCGACATGACCGGAGAGAGATTAAGCGCAGGACCAACGGCTTTACGTGCTTTCCGAGGCACGGGGGTATCACACCGCCAACTTCCTGACTCTGAGTAATCCCTGCGACTGAGTAATTTTTTTAAGATGGAAAAACCCAGTCACAAAGTTTTTTTGGCCCGACCCGGGATTCGAACCCAGGACCTCATCGCGCAAATCGTACTCGTAACGCGTACGCAATACAACTACGCCACCGAGGCAGTCAAAGTTAAACGAGCAATAAATTTGTTTCGTCATTTTGTTGTAATAATAATAGACTGCCAAGTAAGATGTTTCCATTCATAGGACGAATAATGTTTCAATACGATTTTAATTTTGGAATATTATAAAGTAGAATAGATACTAAAAATAAAATTTTAAAAAATATTTCATGGGTCGAACTCACTGGCTGAGACTTGTTTACGCGGGCTCAGCCGTAACCAATTTCGACTGAGTCTTAAATTTATTTAAAAATATTAAATAAGTTTAGATAAGCGTGTGCCTCGGTGGCGTAGTTGTATTACGGTACGACTGCAATGCTTAGGTCTTAGGTTCGCTCGGGCCGGGCAAAGTGATATTGGGTATTTCTACTCAGTACCAGACCGGAGTCTAGAAATGTGTCAGGTAAATGGCAATAGGCTCCCCATTTACATGGTAACTAACATAGCTGGCGAAATGTGTATACAACACCTCTGCCTACCTCTAAAAAGAGAAAAAAGCGTGATATAAGTATGTTTGTAAATAACCACATGAAACGTACAATTCTTCTCTCAGACTCACATAAATCAACACAAGATAATATCTAGACACAATAATCAATAACAAACAAATTGAAACATTCCACATACGATGTTCAATAAAAAAACAAGCTCTATCAATAAGCAAATATACAGCTTGTTTTTTATTATGCCGACAACGCCACGGAAATAGTGAAACAGATGCGCATGACTTAACCAAAACATAGGGCCGGTCTACGCTGCCGCAACAATAAATCATAGCTTATTGCCACAGCTGGTAACCCTAGTCACCTTGTTTATCATGCGAAGAGTAATGCTTGAAGATATTGAAATGCTCTCGTGAAAACCAAAAAATATATAGGTTTATGTTTATCAGGATAGATACCAAAGCTGTATGTAAAGACTTTAGTCTGTGAGTAAAATAAATTGTAGCCGAGGGTATTAGGCATTAATTATTAATACCATCTTACATTTCAGAGTGATGTCAAACAGAACATAACAATTTCTTAATTGATTACTCGCTATACACATTATACATTTATTATTACGCCCCGTAAGTCTAGCCCGCTGGTGATCCTCGAAAGACCGTACGTAATTTTTTCTATGTTTTAAATGTTAAAAGATAAATTTATTGTTACCTTAAACTTTTTATTTTAAATTTATATTGTAATCGCTAAGAATAAAAAGCCCTTGTTCGTTCGTGTCTAATTAATTTTTGTTTTAGAATAACCTTCAAAGCAATTACGAGTTTAATTTTAAAACAGACGTTCAATTGTTTTTCTTTTTTACAACCTGGCGACGAGACAAGCAAATGGCTGTGAATATTGAAAATTGGTAAAGCCATTCATAAGTTTCAATTGTAAAAAGATTGTGTAGCACATTGCGTTGCGCTCGTCAAATAGGGTAGTTTCCTACGTTTGATTTTGTAAATTATTTTATTCTAGCTTTTGCCTGCGTCTCCGACAGTGTTAAAAAGTTTTTCCGGGGATAAAACTCCCACTTAATATTCTCCCGGGACAAAAGTATCCTATGTGTTAATTCAGAACATGATCTACTCGTGTGCCAAATTTCAACGAAATCCATTCAGTAGTTTTTGCGTGAAAGAGGAACAAACATCCTTACATCCATACTTACAAACGTTCGCGTTTATAATATTAGTAGGATAGTAGTATGCAACAAAATACTACGAAAAAGAAATTCTTCTGTGAAATCATCAACAGAATTGGCTGAAAAATTAAACACTTATTCAAATTAGAAATATTGTTGTGCGCAAAAGTGGAGGCGTAGTGGGGATATCGCGTGATCTCTTTCACACCGGTACAGCGTTATGGCCGGTGACACTCTTTGACGTCACCGTCTGATATTACTGTTATTTGACAATTACCCCTTCCAGAAAATTTCGAAGCTTTATAACGTACTTATTATTGAGGCAATTTTGAAAATTCTTTTTCCGGTATATGTTGGATTGCATACATTTTTGATAAATGTATTAAATAAAAGTTGTCAACTATCCTACTGAGACATTAGATTCTATGTCTCGTAATGCCTAGTCATTACACTTATAATATAATGACTTAAAAATGTTACTCAAAGCGGTATGTAATGCTACTGGCAAACTACTGCTTCCCAAAGTCAAAAATAGATACCTAAAGCGGTAGAAGGGAACATGCATTTTTCGGGATCAATAGTTGGCTACGAACGGCCTTGCAAAAATCATACCGACCCAATAGTCTGTTGCTGTGTAAAAAACCTCCTCAACGAAACTTTTTCGCATATATTAACAAGCATTAGAGAATTTCTTTTGAGAAATTGCTTACCCGCACCCATAGCTGCACCTCATATTAGCCGTAATCGGCATTTGCACCCATTTTGTGACATCGAGCGATGAAGCTCGATGAGCCTCATGGAACGCTCATCTGTCTTTAGCCCGTAATGAAATGAAAATAGAAAGATTATAATTAACAAGAATTAGATGCGAACTTAATTCTTTCTTTTAATTTTCTTTATTTAAAATAATTACGTTAAAGGCTAATTAAAACAATTGCGAATCTCCAAGATTCAGAGAATTTATCTTCAAGTCTTGCGCTGATTGCCTTGCATCGCGTCTTAAACGTTGAGCCTCGAGAATAATCACTGATTGAAGTCCGACTCAAGATGGCCGAGTGATTAAAACGGTACACTAAAACGAAAGCAACTGACTCAAATTGCACCACTTTTGTGAAGAGGAAACAATAGAGAAGGACGGTCGAATGTACCAAAAAGAGCAATGCGGAGCCGACTAAACGCTTTGGCAATAAACTTTGTATAGTCTAACTTGGTTTCTGTTCTGTTACAAGGACCTTATAATGAAAAGAAATTCCTTTATTGATCGCGTAGGCAATAAAGTCGGATCTATGACAAGTCAGTACAATAGAAGACAGGGGCATATAAATCAACATCTGAAATGCGCGAATGCAATAAATTCAAAACTAATTATTTCAGGTGGTGTCTATAGAGTTTACTATTTATTGGCTGGCATAAAATCCAGAGGTAATGAGTTCGATTCCCGCACTGGTTTATTGACTAATATTAATATTGAGAGACTCAAATCGTACTGTGATGTCATAATGTAAGATATTTGTTGTATTTTTATATGAGCCAGTAAATGAGCGCATAATTTTCACAACCCCATAAAAATGTATATCAGAATAATCATGTTTGCCGTCACCCTTCAAGTAATGGGATTAGAAAGGGGAAAGAGATGTTGAGGGATGAAAATCTCACTCGCCATACGAAAATGGACTGTGGATAAAATTTCAAAACTTTGTTTTAAGCCTACAATATCAGTTTATTTTTGTATCATTAATAGAGCACACCGTATTGCCTTTTTCAAATGTGGTTATAATATTTTAATTGGCAATAGCGTTTTATTTTATTTTATTTTATTTGGGATAATAAACAATTATGTAATAAGACTTAAACTAATAACAATAGTAGGTATAGGTAACATAATAATTACATAACCAACACCATTATCCACCGAGTAATATTTAGAAAGTGGTACAGAGTAAATAAGAGCGGTTATAAATTTACTATACAAGGAAAAATAAGAAAATAACTACGAGAAGTTTACATCACTCATCATAACTTTGAAAAACAGCATTAAAATTGGGTAAGAAATGATTCGATTCGAAGAAATGATTTTAAATAGTATAATTACAATTCATATTTGATTTTACGTAATTTATATTAGCTTCTATATTAGGCACCATATTCCTAAGAGACACGTTGGCAGAAATAAGCAATTCTTTTATAGCCTTTTTTACAGCGGTGACAAATATACGAATATACTATTACACACATTTAACTACGCCCGTGGGACTGGGAAAAGTCGCAAAGTAACACTATCAGATTTGCTAGTGATACATCAATTTGTTGAAGTTCATTGCTTGGCCATTACTTTTTCTTGCTCATTCATTTTCGGTTCAATGATCCGAGACTACTCCGAGTAACCTATGAGGTCTTAGTTTGATTCCCTTGAGCAAACTTTTATTATATTGATGTGTGATAGGTTTTGTAATCATAAGATGCAGCTGATTTTCTCAAGAACTTTACGACTTAATATCATTATGGTATTACAATTTGCCAATATTTTGTCATACAATTATTGGAAACTGATATTTGCCTTTAACAACTGTTAAACTAGGCAACAGTTGATTATTTTTCAATTAAACTTACTAAAATACAATGCTGGTAATTATAAAAAGTGCCTAGCTTATACGAATCAACCATAATAAAACTATTACTGTATCAATATAAACCAATCTCTTCGTTCCATATAAAAAAACAATATTCTAAAATCAAGCCAAACTGACCTATATCATATTTTTATCGTTCCATTTTCGGAGTCTCCTTGGTGAATACACATGAGACACAAAGGCCAACAGCCGAAGATACGATGTCATTGCGCAAAGTCAAGTTTGTGTAGTCCATTATAATCTTCAAGCCCGAAGATTGGCATTTGTGCCCGATATGGCGATAGGCCGCTAGTTTAACTTTTGCTATAAGCGCTTTTCTTATGCCTGTGTGACCTGTGTGTTTTCGGTGTAAAATAAACAATTTTAGCACTTTTGGTACTGATGATGAGAATTATTGTAATATTTCACCATCAGCCTGGGTCACAGCCGATAAAAATCAATGGTCCTAGCAATGAAAGAAGCGTCGGTCATTAAGACGAATTCTCTTGAAACGGCGCCTGCAAATCGAAAAGGGTAGGACAGCTAGATTGATGGATGAACGTAAAAAATCGTTGTTGAATGGAATTGGCACAGACTTGGACTTCTTTATAAAGATCGAGATAAGTATGAATAGGTATATTTAGTGATAAAATAGTGAAACGAATGTAGTGATCTTAGAAATGGTAATTTATTTCAGATTAATGAGTTATTTTTTTTAAATAAAGGCGGGTTTTATGTTAAAGGTTTTCTATACCAATCTGCTCTTAGGTATAAAAAGATTATTAGATAGGTAGTACAATGAATTAATTTAATATAAACAGTACAGGTATGAGTAGTGTTACTGGTGGTAGGTCTCTCATATGTAAGAGTCCGTCTGGGTGTGTACCACCACAATGTCTATTTCTACCGCCAAGCAGCAGTGTGCATGCACTGTGTTTCGTTTTGAAGGACATTGTAACCAGTGTAATTAATGGATATACTGAGATTCAAAATCTTATGACTCAGGATGACAAGCGCAGTGGAATGCCACACAGTACTTTATAACTCAAGGTGCTGGATGGTATTGCTACTGTTTAAGTATGGGTGGTCGTATCGCTTACCATCAGGCTAACGGAATGCTCGTCGTGTCATTCAATGCTATAAAAAATAGTTAACTTTACCAATTTAGACTCAGCAGACTTCTACAATATGAGGCCAAGCGGAATGTAAATAAGCAATTAGGTAGGCCGGCATAACTGTACCGATCGTGAAATAAAACATAACACCATGTGCAAGTCACTTTGCCGAGCCATGATAAACCATAAAGAACGGTAGATTCTCATTATTCACTACATGAAACAAGCTCTTAACAACCTACGTCTTTAGGTAGCTTTATCAATTTCAAAACAAACGTCATTTTTGGTGCCATATAAGACTATCATGACATTACTATGATACAATTACAATTGGGAAGCCTGGCAACATATGCGTGTACAAGTAGCATATTCAATCGAGCAAAAATTTCAGACCTTATAAAAATATCAGAAATCGAACTAGCAACCTCTTCAAAATCTACGCCATAATCAATATCAACACTACCTTCAAGCAGACTATTTAACCGTGAGTCTCGCGTCGGTCCTCGTAAGAATTACACTGTCGACTAAAACTCGCATTGTTCAAGCGCTAAAATATTAAATATTCCCGGCACGGACTATTGTCCCGTCTGGATTGGAGACGAGGGCCCTCTGTCGACTGCGGAGTGTTTAAAACCGGAGGTCGTTGTGAACACTTGTCCACGCGCAGCCATTCCGATTTGTTTTTCATTTTGAAGACCATTTTGTGTATGTACTTGTGCGATAGTGGTGAATTGCCACAGGATTTAGATACAACTCTTATTATAGGACGTATAGTAACAGGTAGGTGACCTAATGTTAAATGATCATCCATACTCGTAAATATCACTGGCACAGGAATAATAGCCCCATTAATATCCTTTGTAAAAGAGGCAATAGTGGGGGGAATTCAATCCGCGCCCAAAAATGTATGAAGCCATACAAAATTCAGCAGCTGTGCTGTCCATTTTGTAGATCTGTAGCATAGTATCACCTCAATTAAACCAGCCCATGCATTTTTAACACAAAACGGTCTACAGAGTGAATCCGTCATTAGCAGAGACAATTTGAATAAAGAATTCTTGATTAATTTTTTTTATGCACGGACCACAACAATACCTCCTACTAGGAGGAATCTTCCTTTTTAAAAAAAAAATCACCAAGAATATCGCTATTCGCTGCACGCACAGCTATAATGGACAGTACACCACCCTCAGATCAGATGTTACCATAATGTCAAGAATACTGGCCACAATCTCCGGAACTAGATGATCGGTATTATTCACAAACACGTCAAGCACAACACAGGACACAGAGTTCCGTCAAACCAATAACTTAACCAATCCGTTAAGTTCACCGTTAACCGAAGCGCATCCAATCTACCCATCAGTGAGAGCTACAAGCTCGTATGAAGAGGTTAATCTTCCGTTAACCTAAATAACACGACTGATAGACACTGTTGGTAACAAATCTGGCGTTATGCCATAATCTGGCCACGAACTGACGGCAGGAGCGGCGTCTCCCGGGACCGGCCCGTGTCAATCAATACTGATATACCCGTGATTTATAGTTTTGTTTGAAGTAGTTTTTAATGTTATCTGTCTTAGTAAAAAATAAATTCTACGTGATTAGTTTAACAATGTAGTTGAAGTAACTGGTAGATCAAATTACGAAAATGAAAATGATGCTTGTTGCCATTTCGTATCGTGCCTGGACAACAAGTTGCCAGTGTCTGCAGTAAGGTAATTGAAAATTGGCATCAATTTAAAATATCTTAGTGAATAAAATACATCTACTGCGACCGTTTACGTGCTGTGTGATAAAATTACTATCTGACTAGACTTCTGCTCGCGACTCCGCTCGCGTGAATAAGTTTTTCGGGGATAAAAGTCGCGCTTTATATTTTTTAATGTAGCTTTATATTGGTGAAAGAAATCTTCAAATTACTTTATATTCATAATTTCGGAGCCTATTCAATGCAAACAAACATACAAATCTTTCCTCTTTATAATATTAATATGGATATAGACCGGCCACTTCTCTTCAAAAATGATATTTTAAAATCAAAGCGAACCGTTTAATATTTCCAATTGATATTAATGGAATAAAATGGCGTGCAATAACCGGGAGTGAGAAGATTGCCGCGCATTGAATAGCGGACTCGGCTGGATCGGCTCCGATATGCATCTGATAGGATATTTTTGCAGATAAATTACTTCTGTCTGAAAATAGATAGCATTTCGCTGTAATTAAAAACCATCGGCCTTATTCCTAAACAGTTTATAAATTCATTTTAGTTATCGGATATTTTGTCTTCTTCGGACGAATTTTGAATTGAATTTGAAAGAAGAAGACAAGGCACTAACTAAAACAGGTTTAGAAACTGTTTATGAATGAGGTCGTAAGTTTTTTAATTTACACAAATGATGAAGGGAGCAATCCGATTGCCGTACTAGTTACACAACTCAATTTGAATTACAAAGTACTGTTTGGTACTGTTCAATGCTCTTGACACCCACAGAGTCCTATGAATTTAGATAATAAGTCTACAATGTCCTACGAACCGGAACACTTGGTGCTTACCTTTTATACAATGCTGTCTGGTGACAAGTATAGACATTGCCGTAGTATCTAGCCCGACCGATATTCGCATATTAGAAACGTAAGTAATTAGTTACTATTGTAACTAATTCCACTTTCATCGTCTCTTAATCCTAGAAAACTCATGTTGTGTTTTGAATATAAGAATTTTGATACTCCAATATCATTGAATGTATGAATTTGGTAATACGCGAACCCCGTATACAAGGTGAAAAACCCGACATAGAGACGGTTGACTGGTCATTATTTCTCGTCAGTCGACACTTTACATAGATCCTATTCCACAGCATGGGATGCAGTCATGTCACTTTGTCATGTCCGTGTAGAAAAAAGAAAACCTTATTACCTATGAGTTTCCGGGGTACCGAACTCGGTACCTCTTCGATCCCACAACTAATTTTTACATCACTAAACCCAAAGCAGTAGCTATAAAATGTATTTCATTAGACATAATACACGGACACAGAGGGTCTATTTCTTTTGTAAAATCGATTGCATTCAAAGTCTGTCTGAAAGAGGCTTTTAGGCACAAAAGTGCCTATTGTAGTACTTATTCTTTTCTAGTAGTGTAGATAAAGAAGATATATCCCTACTTGTGTACCGTCACAAAGAAGCAATTTATTATCTAAGACATGAAACGTTTTTTGCCAGCGTTTTTATTTGTACCTTTTACATCTTTGCAGACTAGCTTACTTTATCATTTTTAATACTGGAATGGCTACTGTACTTGATAGTATATTTTCAAAATGGTAGATCTGCGACATTAACATATTATATTAGCCTATAGTTTGAATAAGCCGGCAAAGTCAGGACAGTGCCACCAATCGACATAAAGTGACAGCTGGCTGTAACGTTTCTTATGGTGATAATTGCCGCGACCGCAATCCTTTGAAACGATGTGCTATAGCGGGTTTAACCAGCAGCAATAGAGAAGAGGGTTCAATTATCACCTACTCAACTACCAATTCGTGATAAATTTCTACGACACAGCCTTGTTCTCCCCGAATGAAACAGGCCAATCGTAATTTAGACAAAATTCTGTACAGCGTGGCTCCACCGCATATAAATAACCCTTCTCCACACGAGGAAGACGGAAACATTAACGTCAGCACACAACCCTACGCAATATGGAATAAAGTATCATTCATTATAACGGCCTTCATTATTATTTAACCGTATTTATTAACCGTACGAACCATCAAAGGTAAAATACTAGATTCCGTAACGTTACAAACAAGGCGGAACCCAACAATGTCGGATAGAATAAGTCCGGGTCGACTCCCCACATAAATATTGTAACACCGGCATGCATAATACAGCGCCTTGGCAAATTGTATTTCAGAGATCAACAAATACAGTGACACCCGAGTAACGACAGACAGTTTTGGAAATTAAAATAAAAAGAGATTCGGCCCACCCTTGTCAATGTCCAAACTGATATCTACTTTTAATTTGCCACTCCGTTAAACTCGTGTTGTCACGGCTGTAGTAGCAGAGATATTCGGTTCTCGCGCTGCGCTCAATTCCAATTTACATCAATGTAAAAAACAGCATCCGACATCGCTAAGACATAATGGAAAATCCAACTGTTTTTTGCCCGAGAATTTCGGTCATGCGAATTATTAATCTCCCTAATTCCCGGCGTGTCGAAATCATCCCGCTCTTTTTAACCTTAAAATAATTTCGTCGCCGACTTTTCCAAATTCCAACAGAGCTCATTTCGGATATTCAAAGAAAATTTCCTACGCGTAACATTCAAGAATTAGGTACAGTCGTGGAATAATAAGACGAAACGAAATTATTCGTAACAATAAACGTTGATGATGTTGTTCAATTATATTTTACGCTTGTTACAGATAATGCTCGCGGTGTGCGCCACGGCCCGGATGGCTTGAGCCAACATGAGAGTGAGACGCGGCGTGGACGTGCGCCTCATCGCCCTCTGCACCACCTGCTTCCTGCTGCCGGCCATCGCGTGCCCCTCGCAGTGCATTTGCAAATGGAAGAACGGCAAGCGGTACGTCGAGTGCTCCGAGAAAGACCTCAAGGCGATACCGAACGCCCTCGATTCTGAAACACAAGTTCTCGACTTCACAGGCAACGATCTTCAGGTACTGCAGAAGGAGACCTTCCACAAACTCGGACTTCTCGACCTTCAGAAAATATATCTACAGAGATGTAGACTGCAGAAAATAGACAATCAAGCTTTCAAGGGATTGGCCAATTTGGTGGAGCTTGATTTGTCTAATAACTATCTAACAGTAATACCGTCGAACAACTTTGTATACTTCCCGTCTCTGATGAGGCTGTCGCTCAATAACAATCCGATCACGAGCATCAAAACCCACTGTTTCCAGCACTTGTCATATTTGAACACTTTAGAACTTAGCGATTGTAAAATCGAGTTGATCGAAAGAGAAGCATTCTCAGGTTTGAATCATCTTGAATGGCTGCGACTGAATGGCAATAGACTAACCAATATCCAAGGTGAAAATTTATTTCCTGATACGCTCCGCGGGATCAACCTGCAAAATAATAATTGGAATTGCGATTGCCACTTGAGAGATTTACATAGTTGGCTGATGAATTTCAATATGCCGCACGCGGTTGAGCCAATTTGCTCGCATCCCGAACGTTTGAGGAAGCGTACCATCACTAGCGTAGCCGTAAACGAGCTCGCTTGCCAACCTAAAATGAGTCCTACTTCCGTGTTTTTAGAGACGAATGCGGGCAACAACGTAACGCTCGAGTGCTTAGTAAAAGCTATACCTGAGGCAAAAATAACCTGGCTATATCAAGGGCAGGTTATTCATAATTTTTCGACCATGTCACCGGACCCTCGCGTGTATTACGTGGAAAACGGACTCACCGACAAAAAAAGCGAGTTATACATTTTAAACATAGGTAATGAGGATAACGGCACTTACACGTGTGTGTCGGAGAACCCTGCAGGGAGGTCGCGGGCAAATTACACATTACGAATTTTAATAAAAGAGGAACCGGTGGTGGTTGTAGTTACCTTTCCTCAAAGACATCTCGTTGTGATAGTTACCGTAGTGTTTCTTATAATAGTGTTATTGATAGCCATAATAGCCGTAGTTATGCTTAAATTCAAAACCGACACGAGAAGTCGGAAGAAAAAAGAAAGCGGAAAGGACGTGGCTCTGTCCAATCAAATACTGCCATCCAGCAGAAGCAACGGAAACGTACCGAAAAACAATGGAAGCGTCATTGTGAACGCACACTCGCATCACGCACTGCACTACACGGTACAAACGAACCGTGATTACGAGACGAGCGATGTGTATCAAAGCGATAACATGAAAGGCTTCGTCGACAGAAATCCTGACCTAATTAGCGATGCGGAAACAGTGGCGAACAATTCACATGATGAGAACACAGTGATGTCAGTGTACAAAGCTCAGACCGGCGGTGGCGGATTTGAAGAGGAGACGGCATTCACCGCACCCGCCATGCCGCGCCAAGTCACGTGGCAAGACCAACAAGCTATGAATACAATGAATATAGCTCCAAACACTTTGAACAATATGTATCAGCATTCTGCCGACGTGCATCTAAATCCTGGATGCTTTTTGGACAACGATGGTTATCCTTACGACTATGGTCTACCAAAGCATCCATGCCGACCGCCAATGATGTCCAATTATGCTGTGGTAGGAGGACCCTTTTACCAGACCTTGCCGCATAACAGGCCTAAAGCGCAGAAGCTAGTCTGTAAGTTTGCTAAAGATACAGAATTCAATTCCGTGGTACCGCCTTGTCCAAATTTCGAGATGTTTAACGCTGGCAACGTTCGTCGGACATTAGACGGGTACCCGATACCCAGGAATCGACAAATAGCCTTCGTTGGAAACGGGACTGTATATTACAACGAAGAGTTCGTCCCATCCCCACCAGAGGGCTACAAGACCGACACAGTCCAGTGTTGTGCATCCACTGAATCTTGCAGTTCATGGGTCAATCCTAAAGGAACTTGTGCAGTGATGGTGCCGATGAATGTGGCCGAAGGTCCCGGGAGGTGCTACCAGGTGGAAACTCGATGCGTTGATACGCAGACTACGGATGCTCGGATGCCCGGCGAGGGCTCGGAGAGCGTGCTCAAGCCCTTGCCTCAAGTGTCCAACGCGAAGTGTGCCGCGGACATTTGTTCAGAAAGCCCCGACGAGGGATACGTAGGTGACGCGAACGACATCTGACGAAGACGACTTAATGACACCACGTAAGCCCAAGGCTCAAGTGATAAAGCGACTGAATATAAGTAATTTTGTACATAATAGTGAAGGCTGCATGAAGTGTTTACTGCAAGACTCCTACTAGGTAGAATGGACAGCTAAGCATTTTATCGACCTCGATAGGTTCACGGTGACAAAGACATCCATCGCCTCGATACAATGTTTACGATCCGTTTCAATCTCCATGTTTTGCAATTTTATATATTTTATAATATAGCCTAATTCTTTTCACATAGCGTTATGAAATAGACTTTTAGTGAAATGAAATATATTTTGTGTAAAGTTTGGGTTCTCTAAAATAGCCAGGCGGGCTGTTGACGTAAAATTCTATAAAGCCACGTGTTTTGAATCAATTTTCAGTGACGTCCATCGATTTTAAACTACGACCGCTAGGTGATGACACTGCTTTCTCAGAAAGCCCAAGTTTAACACGTATTTATTATTGTATTTTGATTAAAATATTTTAACGCTAACTGGAAAATTTCAGTAATTACTCGGAAAATAGAATCACTTTTTATAATTCATTTAAAAAATATTATGTAATTACTGATATATTTTTCCGTTAAGGATATTTTCGGCTTTGATCACAAGTTTCCTTGTACGAATTAAATTGTGTTCATAATTATGTAATTTGCTCTTTACGTTATTATTTTTATAGTACAATTTTAAATATCTCAAAATTATTAATGTATAGTTTTGTGTCTAACCATTTCGATGGTATTCTTTTCACTGAGTATGTAAATAGCGTGTAAATATTAGATTTTAATATGACTTTTCTCCGAAAGGGATTATGTAGATGTAATATTAATATCGTTATCAGGGTATATCTCCCTTAATATAGCTGTGGTATCATTTTGGAGGTTATTTTTTATTGTTTTTTTTATTTATTAACTGCGTTTTGTTTGATGAATAAATCGTCGAATAATAATTAGATTCTTAAAACATACACTGTACCAATAAAAGAAATTAGGTCAATTTTCATTGCAAAGCTACCTAATAAGCGATTCACCTATTAGGCTGTCATTGCCAGAAAACATAAACGCATGCACGAACAATTAATATTTTAAATATCAGAGATATTATGTCGACATTTAACATAGTTGAGATTGGGCTCAAATTTGAGCAGCATTTTTTCATCTGAGGTCGCAAACCTCAGACCAGGATTATTGGGATAAGAACCCACTTAGTTTTCTTCTTTCGAAACTACAGTAAAGCTAGTCTGTCTTAACTTTATAACTATTCATTATATACCGTTCCATATTACATAACCCTACCTATTAATAGCATGCTTACGTTTATTCCTACATTTAGGTATTTGTACCCGTGAGTAATCTAAAGGTCAGGTTTAATTAAAAATAAGTCTCACACAAATAATCTACGAAGCTACACTTGGTGTACAAAATATCCCTCTGCACCCTTTAGAATCCAACCCCAATCATCTAACACCCCATGCATCAATAAGGCACCCTACTACCTAAAATTACAAATATAGCACCTCATTCAACATTAATTATGCTATAAAAGCAAGTTAGAGGAAAGCAAGGAACCGAAACCAACCCCGAGCCGTTAGATATTATGGGATGTATTTATGATGGCATTAGCCCATACCTCTAATTATTTAAGTGTTGGACGCCGTCCAAGTACGCTAGATGGGAGTATCAAAGATAGTTTCCTTAATTTATTATAATTAATGGACTAACAAATTACTGAATAAGGTGCAAAGTTACAATATGAATGGATAGTGTTGGCTGTGGAGAATAAATTTCAAAGTTAATTTAAGAACCATTCAGAAGTTTTTTGTCTATCAATGCCCCTTGAAATAAAAGTGAATCAACTTGTAAAATGTAAAACATAGATGGATTCTATTTATACAGCCAGTTCGAAAAACCATTACCGTCGGAGTAGAGAGGAGAAAGAACGTCAAGGCAGAAGCAAGAAAGTTCAGTACTTTTTTACATGTCAAAAACACCGATTTTCGAAAAAAAAATATCGGTGAAACAACACAATAGGTAATATTTTTTCGCGGAGTTAATTTTATATTTGTACTACTATTTAATTTGCCAAATTACTGAGATTTCAATTTTTCTTTTATTGGCTTTGGAATGTTCTCGTAAAATTAAAGGATAAACTTTTGTACATTTTAAAACAAATGTTATCGTCATCTTTCGTTATGGACATAATTATATTTCGGTGATTACTTTTGAAATTACAATTATTGCTATAATTATGTGTAGTAGAGCTACTATATTCGGAATTTTGCGACAGTTAATCGATATACCACCGCAAAATAGTTTAAATCGAGTAAACTTCGGTTTTTTAATTGTTTTAGTTCGTGAAATTCCTATTTTGAATAAGTTACTGGAATACTGTGTAAAATACTATCCATGTAAAGGCGGGAGTAAGGACATATTATTGGTTTAATATTCAACTTGACACTCTCTACGATATCTTGTTTAATAGGTTTCAAAGCTGGCGTTTTATCGGTTTACTCATTGACGTCATCTCAGAGTTATTGGCTATAGTCAGCACGATAAGTATCATCATAGTGTATTCACTAGCCAGTTCAAAGACTAGGTATAACCAAATATCTCATTTCGCCCTTCAAATTGACCTTAATATAATATATTGATGCCTTTTTATAACAATTATACTCACATATTTTAGCATACCTATACATAATCGTGGCTATTATGGAATTTACACAGCTTCGGAATCAGGAAAATATTATTTGTTAGAATTTTTTTTGTGTATGTACATTTTCTAAACTGTTGAATGGTCTATTTAATTACTAGTTTTCTCCCCAAAAATACCCAGTGAACATTCAGGACACTTAAGAGGTAAACTTAACTAAAATTCATACATGCATCTGAGGACTGTAGTCACTCGACTGCAGCTATTAAAGTCACGGCGAAAGTGAAATCTATGCTCGCTCGCTCCGAACTACGAAGATATGTTGTTTAGTTTATTTTAGTTGCATACATTTTACCCGTATTCATTAGAACTTCTTCTCTGAACGTTTTATACGTAAAGGTAGTTTGTTAATTTATTCGCGCAATTTATGTGTTGTGCAAATAAAATTTGATGCAAGTTTATCTACTATTCTTAGTGAAGACCCAGATATAAAAATAAATTATCAAATATAAATGAGAGAGGATAAATAATGTGAATACAGTACTCAAACGCAGCTTGTTCAAGCTACTGACAGGGGAAAATAAAATGTATTATTATGATTTGTCAAATTGATATTGGTGCCTGATACCCCTTTTCTTTATTCTACGCAGTCTTTGCCTTCTTACGTATTCACAATAAGCCGACATCCTCGTACCTCGTCTGTTAACTAGGCAAGTATACCACGTGCTATTACGAGGTAATGCAGTTGCCAAAAGGTCTACTAATTCTAATACCAGATTGGAAATCGTGGAAACTGCAAATAGTGCCCACATGCGCATTGAATTGTGCAAATTCTATTATTCGACGAATACACAAATATTGATAAATTTATGCAAGACTTAATTTATGGTAAAAGTAACTTAAGGAAAAACAAGCGAATACCGAGACGATAAAAACCGCAAAATGGCCTCAAAGTGATACCAACATAGGGAAATATGTAAAAAATAATCATAACACTATCTTTTGTAAGAGAAACAAACTTTGAAATGTCTTCATTTCTTGAATGTTAAACTGATAGCAATAATTAACAAGTTACATAACAGCTCAGTAAACAAATAAGTTAAAATTAACCGTTAATTACATATGGTTAGCGATGTGTGGTGGATACAAAACGGATTACACGTGCAACATAAAATTAACTTTATGAATTTAACTGTGGTTTACACGTTCTGGTAATGAAACGTTGACCTCAAATAATGTACTATATAATAAATTAAAATAAAAAATTATCGTTGTTTTAACTAAGACCTTACTTCAAAATAAAGTTTAATGCCTCGAGCTTTCAAAAAATTTTCTTTTTTTATAATGTTTAGATATCAAAGTGCTCAAGACAACAAACGAATGAGTTTAACTATTCAAAACATTTATTTAACTAACTTGAATACAAATAAAAAAAATATAATAAACCCTTGAGTAATTGAAGTATATTGAAACATTTAAATTGTTTCAATATAGTTTTCAATCACGTTAGTTCGTATTTTCTATCTATATAGACACGATATGTATCGTACAATCCGTCAGCATTCTATATAGCGCTATCCTTATAGGCAAGATACTAGACTTGTCTTAGTCGTACATAGCAATATAGGCAAGAGATCTCATCTGACGAATTCCAGGAGTAGTTATCATTGAACTGATTTTGCAGGAAAATTAATTTTCTCGTGATGTCAAATTGATATGGTCTACGAGATGGTAATTAATTATCAGCGGTCTATAGAAACTAGATGCATCTCAGTACGTTCTTTCTAAAAACTAGCGTGAGTTTATAAGTAGGAAAGGTCAAACGAACATGATCTAAATCAAACAACTTTGTCCCCTTTAAGTAATAAGTACCTACTAAGTTACAACCCACAATGAAAATAGATCATAAGGCTTTAACAACATAATAATTCTCGGGAGAATATCAAAACGAAATTAAGTTCAGCATTTATAACTATAATTTAATTAACGCAAATGGATGGAGTTTTGTAACTCTCAACTTATGTGGGTACGATAGATTAATCTTGAGCTAGAGTACAGTTAATTGTTGTACAGGATGTTCCGAAAAGGATTTAATAAGATTTTTAGCAAACAAATAAAAAAAATTAAAGTATTTAATATTTTATCGAAAAAATCATAATCAAATCAATCAACTAAATTTGAAGTAGGTATCATTTAAGAAGTACTCAATTATTATATTGTTGTTAGTAATAGTGTAGATTCTACACATATACGAACATTTAACAATCTACACTGTAGAGAATGGAAAGTCAACATTCATTAGATTCTAACTATACTTAAAAAAACAGACACAGAAACTATAGAGCCCTTCTTTTTTTACTTGATTAACGAGTTACATTTATTACATAAATTTCTGGATAATACGATTAAACCCATTTTCTGCAACAATCAACTTTTGATATTAATTTTCAACTCTCAATACACCCTAGAATAAGGTTTTAAGGGGTTGAACTTTAACAACAAACTTTGACTATTGTTCAAGCACTTTCAAATAACACAAATTATAGAGTTCGGAGTGCTACACGGCGATTAATATGAAATTGTATGCTACGCACGAAACGCTATGGCTCTACAGCTACGCGTGTAGTGTGTTCGTAACCATTCTACGCATTTGTATAATCAACGTGGAATATGCATTGTAGACTCGACATTTCATCACGTTTGTTTAAAAAAAAATATGTTACTTTATTTTATTAAGTTTTTTCAACAGTACTATTTTTTTTTTTTTTTTAATGGCCATCTTCGGCGCATTAGGGACGGCTGCGGGCTTCCTCCGACTCACGTCTAAGTTGTCGTCCGCAACCGCCCCTGCACGTACCGCTGTTGCGGTCCTTTTCCTGTTGCGGGGGCTCAGAAGCCCCCGAAACACCGTACCGTGTCCGCCTTTTATTCAACAGTACTATACGCTAACGAATTTAACTAACCATAAGGCTACTATTATACAGTGTTTTTGTATTTTTTAAACAATTATTGAATATTATTATTAAATATTGTAGTGAAAGAGTGCGAAAGTATCTTCAACTCCATAAAAAATGTCTGATGTTAAAAATAATAAAATCATATTCTTATGTTTATTATATAACAAATATGCTACAATATTCTAGGAAACGATAAGTGGAACTGGTTTCTTCGAAATTTAACTTTGAAATTAAAAGCTCTTCGATGAAAGCGTAACTCATACAAAGTTAAAGGTCGGCTTGTTCTTTAGTACTTATAAAAGAAGATAAAACAAATTCAATACATGTTTATTTTCACATCAATATTTTATTACATTTTGTGTATTCCATAAGTTCCTTGATCATAATTTTTTTAATAAATAAATTAACAAGTCACGTAAAAATAAAATCTTGATAAAATACATAGTCTTTTAGAAAAGGCATTTCATATTTTTAACAACCGAATGACGAGACGAGCTCTCTGATCTGGCAGATCGTTTACGAGCGATCGTGACGCTTACTATAAGGCAAGGAATTTGCTCATTTGGTTAGTCAGTTATATAGGTAACAACATTATTGTCTAGTTTATGAGTATTAAAATTCAACCACAATCGCCACTACGCCGTATCCACCACACACCGCTTTTTGCACAAACGGATAGCCTGTTGTCTATAACAGCAACAGACTGATTAGCTCCCCGAGGTATAGCACAATGATATCATGATGTTACTCTTAGTGAAAAATCAAATTGTAGATGTGCATGACATTGGAATAAAAATGTATTTTTAATATTTGGCTTTTATTTCTTAACCAACTTCGAAAAAGGAGATTTTACGTTCAACACTGGTGGGTATAGATGTATATTGTATGTTTATGATTTTATGGCCAAACTTGTATAATGAAAATAGGCGTAGTAAATGTAAGAGCTAAACTGCAGATAATTTTGTACACAGCAGAATGGCCGATATAATCAAAGCAAACTGCCAGTTTGACGGCATAATTATGTACAATATGATTGTTAGAGTATTAAGAAATTCCCCTTCTCCAAACCTCTTTGCAAATTTTAGTTATTCAATCAACTCCGGCAGCGTGAGCGGTGCCTATACACTTTAAACTATTATTGGGCTATGGGCTAAAAAATTGTGAATAATACCTAGTATTTCCTAAGGTAGTCGCATATAAAGGGATTTTTTTCATACTCTCCCCAACAAATACTGTATTCTATAGTAAAACGGCTAATCAACACAACAATAAAACATTATAATTCATTTATGAATTATAACTCGCAGAGATAATAACATCCCTTGTGTCCGAACATAAACTACATTTGAAATGGACCCGTAACCCGAAATATCGGCTATCGCGATGATGTTTAATGGTAACAGGCCTTTACGACTTCCTAACATCTTCGGAATATAGCATCAATAATATTAAATAACAACTAATGTGTGGGCATGGGTTTAATCAACGAAATTATGATGATCATTTTCTATTTGTCACGTCTAGGGGCGATATATGAGCCGTGGATCGGGAATTCTAGATTCATTTCTCAGGTCAAGGCGAGCAACACTTTGTTTAGCTTTTTCTAACACAACTTACCCAGGACTAGATGCCTCAGACGAGGTTAACCTCAGGCAGGTTTGACGTAAAAATGAATTCAAGTCGCCTCTACAATTAGCTTGAAAGTGTACTGCTTCAACCCTACATTGGAATAAAGGCATAATATAAAAGCAGGTTGATAAATCTTTCACCATCATTCACCTGTAAACTGGACTGACTAGTAATTTAGAAAGGACGTATAAATACGCTGGATGCAGGCCACTTTTTTATTGCAGTCGAATAATGAGACGAGAAGTCGCTCGCCTGATGGTAAGCGATACGGCAGTCCATACACAGCAGCAACACCATACACAGGTTTAAAATAGAAAGTATTGCGTGGCACTCCACTGCGCTCGCCGCCCTGAGTGATGGAATGTAAAGTCTCACACAGCCCAATAATTACGCTGGCTACAATATCCTTTAAACGGAAGCACCACGGTGCATGCACACTACTGTTTGGCGATTGAAATAGAAACTCTGTCAATGTTCTCAACTCTGACACGTCTGGAAATGTTTAGGGGGGCTTATGTTTAGCAGTGCAGTTCATTTGGATAAAACTTAAAAATTGGAACGAAAAAGCTATGTGCTCGCATTAATATATTTTTATAGGACAAGGATAGGCAGAGTTGTTTGATTATGGCGAATATATAATATTAATAAATATGTGTATACGTTTGTTATTATATACAGTAATGAAATGAATGCCACATTTCCTTAGCAGCACATGTAGCTCAGAAATTCTTCGTGGCGTAGCGGACTACGAGATCGTATGGCTGCGAGGTCGAACGCCGAGAAGAAATATCAAGGTAATGAGGTGAATTACTAAGTATCCAATACGCCATCTTTGTTATCCATAAACTAATACAAAAATATAGAATGAATATACACAATGCAATAAAAAGTATATGTATCCATTCAAAAAATATATATTTACGGCAACTTGTACACCTAAAAAGATCCTTGTTTCTCAAACGAGGTCAGGATATATTTATTGAACTTATGGAACTTATTAACATAAAAAGTCTATAGCATATATTTGACCTGCTAAGTCAATGAAATAGCAATAATTCACTCTCAGAATAATTTATACATTAACCAGACCATTTAAAAGGAAAACATAAGAGTATTCCCGATACCTTAAAGGTGGTATTAAATATGTATGAAGCTATTAGTGTGTCTGTGTGTTACATATTTGAACACGTTTAAGGAAGACTGGGGACAGAAAAACTCACTTAACAGGTATTGGAATTTGTTTCGGTTTGTCAACGCAATTCTGTATTAATGAGCGTTGAGAGATTTGTGGGTTTCTGTTTGAAAAAAAGAATTTAGCCGCCTGGTTGTAAAGTTTTAGTAAAGAAAGGGATCATCATATCACTGGAGTAAACTCGGCGAACTTTCTACGAATTAGTGATAAGCTACCCGAATAGGTAAATTTATTTTGGGCCTGTCTTATTGCCAATTTTGTCAGCATCATGTTTATGCTAACTTAACGAGCCATGCTTGCATACTTAGGCGAATATCACTGTCTCTTACCTAGCAGAATTCAAATAATACTTTGTTATTTTTTAAGATAAGTAACACTGATTGCATTCACGGTAAGTGAGTCTAAACATAATAAAGGAAAAAAAGAACTAAACATAAAATGCCATTAGCCTATTACGCCTGGTATTGGTTTTAAAAGGTACTCATTGATTTTAATTTGCATCGGCTTGTGGACTATAAAATACGCCAATGTTAAATTTTTATACGTTTTTAGTCCATAAAGTCGGTATCCAAAACAATATAAGGAAAGAAAATATCATACGAAACCTACTTCTATAATGTATAAATCGTTTTTCTTTCTTTCTTTCAATTTTATTTGATGACAGAAAATATATCATATTTTCACTAAATTTAAATTTCCATCCGACAAAAAACTTTTAAGCTCAATACAAACCCGAATGGATACAACGTAGCTTTTAAAATATAAACGATGCCTTTCATTCACAATAAAGCTGCGATAAAAATGAAATAAACTCAAACGGAATCAAAGGCTGGCGCCCATATCTGGAAGCCTAACAAATGGTAGGCGAGATACCCACCATTGAATGTTTTTGAAGGGGAAAAACCTCGGATCAATACGCCGCAATCCGACGTTATGTATCCCGCGGGAACACGCGACCTTGGAACTCGTTCTTGTGCCAACGACAATTTAGATTCCACACGGATTAATACAAACAACATTATAACAGCTATAAATAATCTCTTTTAACACTGTATATTGCTAATTATTGTAAATACTGGTCCGCTTGTGGGCCTCTTCTACTATTGAGGACGTCATCGTTTACACTGGTCAATGCCGGTAGATTTTAAATACCTTCGAATTACTCAAGGTAGACTGATTTGGTTTGCTTACTATAGCCTCACCTAAAGCGAGGGATAATGAACAATGAATAATAAATACGCTTAGGCAGAAGTACATGTCATGGGGCTGAGATCGAATTCCCAATCTTAGCTATACATCATATTAATCCTTATCAATTTGTTAATGACTAACAGTTGCTAGAGGTTTTTTTCTTATTGCTTTGAAGGTGAGACGAGCATGCCGTTCGCCTGATTGTAAGCGACATGACCACCCATAAACAGTAGCAACACCATTCAGCACCTTGAGTTACAAACTCCTGTATGGCATTCTACTGCGCTCGTCATCCTGAGACATAAAATATCAAGTCTCACTGTGTCCAGTAGTTACACTGACTACAATGTCCTTCAAACCAAAACAACAGTGCATGCACACTGCTGCTTGGCGGTAGAAATAGATATTGCAATGGTCCCAACAGACGGACTCATAGGTACATATGCGAGACTTACCACCACTAAACTTACACCACGTACGTACACCAGGTTGCACTTGTGGTATTTTACCTGAATATAAAATAATCACTCAATGCTATATTCAAAGATTTTATAATTTTCAACAATAGTTTCAACAATAGAACAATTCTGGCTAGGGTTGTAACTCTTTAGGCAGTCGTTGCGTTTCCCATCACGCGAGCGACTAGCTCGTCTCCCCATCCAATTGTATTAAAAAAGGTCGGTCTCGGCACCTGGACACTACAGTCGTGCCCAACGCTTTGCTCAACGAGTCAAAATAACAAATATATTTTTCCTTTCCACTGCCTTTGTTCGACAGCATAACACAAATACGCCCTTTTACGTCTTCGAATTGATCGTAACTTACTCGAATACAGCCTGAGTATCTATTACGGCCTTTTTGCCGAAATAATAATGCTTATTAGAAAAAAATGGAGGCAAAATACGGCGCTGATGAGGGTTCTGTAGAATTAAAACTTATTGCAAACATGGTTATAACATTACGTTTTATAATGATTTGAATATTGCGGGTGATTTTCAGGGGAAATTATGCTATATTTTAGGAATGAGCGTCATAATCGCTTGGCGTGTTGTATAAATTCGGATGGAGTAGAAACGAACCTTGTCGCTTCTGGAGGTAAGTAGGAGGTAATTTACTCTGCCAGATTCAAAGCAATAATTGATAAGTAGATAACGTTTAACTTTTTCATTGTTCTTGCCTACATTCATACAAAAGAAATAATGAAGGTGAAGGGCCTGATGTGAAAGATCGCAGGATCGATTCCAATACGTTTGTGCGTTCCGCATATATTTTCTTCTAATTTGGATGTAAAGGCCGAAAGTCTTGTACATCAGTTGTACATTATTATGTACTCAGATCGAACACTATCGGGATGTATTTTGCCATGTCTCCCTCGTGCAAGACCCCGGACGTCAATCACCATTCCCAGGACGGTACCACTGAGCGGAACCAGATGGCAGAGAGCCTACCCTCCTTGTTATTTTTTAATATATTTTTTTATTTTGTTGACGTGGTTATCTTATTACCGAATAAAAAAAAAAAAAAAAATCCTCCTAGCCAGTTTTGGCCACGGCGGCCAATCTCAAGAGATCAGCCAGGTACGCAGGAGATATTATAGTCCACAAGCGTGTGCGCAATACACAAGTGCACTCGCTATTCCTTCACTCTTATAGTCCGTTGAGACGGCAATCCGACATGAGCGCAGAGAGATCAGGCGCAGGACCAACGGTTTTACGTGCTTTCCGAGGCACGGGGGTATCACACCGCCAATTTCCTGACTCCGAGCTGCGACTGAGTAATTTTAAAGATGGAAAAACCCAATCAACCTAGTACATACACGCTTTGTTATTCTTGTCTACGTTTAATTTGCATAGATCCTGCGAGATAAAATAAATCTTAAACGCAGTTCAGGGATGGCGAATTAAAAAGAAGGGCAATTTTATTTTTACGAGTTCTAAAACATAATAGTAGGTCTATCTCATTATGTTTTTGTAACATCTGATATTCTTGAAACGAACTCCTCAGAAAAAATAAAAATTTCATGTATTCTGTTTTTATGTGGACCCCACTATCGTATTCTAGCTCTGGGATAAAATTATGTGACTGACTGAATGACAAGCTTACTAAAAACCAATATAGTATCAAAACGATGAGTATTTCTTTTTAAGTCTAACGGCTTTTTTTTACGCGGAGAAAGTGAATTATTACTACCGCCCAGTGTTCAAGGGGAACGACTGAGCGGTTATGTTGGGTTCACCGTGCCTTACGACCCGACGTTGAGCCGCCCGGAGAGATGAAAAACGTCGGGCGACCGCCGGGCCGAGTCCCTAACCTATGTACACCGCACGGCATACCAACTAAAACTCCGCGGTGGCCATCTTCGGCGCATTAGGGACGGCTGCGGGCTTCCTCCGATTCACGTCTAAGTTAGAAAGAAAGAAAGAAAAATCATTTATTGTCGCAGCAGTGAGCATAGAATTAAAAAAAAAAAAACACAAAGTAATAATGCTAACGATACTATAAAAACTAAGCACGACGTCAAACTCCATGTCCACGCCGCGACAATTAGGTGACCAACTCAGCATAAGCTGTGTTATGATGTGAGTCAAAAACACAGCACTGTTTTTCAGTGGTCACCTAAGGTAACGTACGGACGCCAAACCGGCGCATAGACAAACAAAAAAAAACAAAAGATAAATAAATGAAAACTATTATATAAGTAGTGCAGCACATGACGCGCGCCCACAGCGAGCGAGCGGGGCCGCGCGGGGGGCAATAAACTTGTTGCATCATTTGCATCAGACGGCCTGCGCCCGAGTAACGAGTGGACGCGCACCAGTGAGACTTAATTTACAAGGTAAAAACGAAGTAGAAAGGAATAAAAAATTCGAATTGTAACAACTAAGGACTGCAACATGGCTGTAAGTACTTAAATATCTTTACATAAATAACATATACATTTTTTTTACGATTAAATAGGAAACGAAAACAATAACTCAAACAATAATTATACTAAAAACGAACTACTTCGTCCGCAACCGCCCCTGCGCGTACCGCTATTGCGGTCCGTCTCCTGTTGTTGGGGGGGAGGGGGCTCAGAAGCCCCCGCGCACCGAAGGACGCCCTTGGCCTAAACGGCAGCGTGAGGCCTAACCGTCACGCTGCCGTCCATCACGGGGGTCACAAAAGTTGGCTAGACTAATAGGTACGGCCCCTTCCGCCCATCCGTGACCCCGGTGGCCCCTATTAGTCGCCTTTTACGACAGGCAGGGGATACCGTGGCGGAATTCTCCAGACGCCCCCAATCCACAGGGCGGGAGACGTCGGTCAGTCGTCCACCCGACGCCTCCTATGTCTCTATCACCACTGCGCTGGCGATCCCTCTCGGCACTCTCCTTCCGCGAGAGGACCACCTCGCAGAAGTGGGCCACCACCTGCCAGGCCTCCCGGCCGCCGACCATGGAAGCGACCACGGCCGGCAGCGAGAGGTCTTCTCCGACGACTGCTCTGAGAGCGTTGCGTTCTTCGTCCCAGACTGGGCAAAACTCCAACGTGTGTTGGGCCGTGCTCAGCGGGCAATTGTCACAATAGTGACACACGGCCGACTCCTCCTTCCCTACCACCCGAAACAGGAACTCACCGAAGAAGCCATGCCCGGTGAGCACCTGCGTCAGGCGGTACGTTGCCGCTCCGTGGCACCTGTCCAGCCAATCGGCAAAGACAGGACGCACTGCCTCTACGATCCTGTGCCCCCACGACGGGGCCTCTAGCCTGAGACGCCACTCCTCCACGGCGGCACGCTTTAGGGAGGCCCTCTTGACCTCCACCTCCTTCAGGGCCGGACGTTGCCCGCGACTGAACGCCTCCTCCCGCTAATGAAATGCATCGGCAAGGGATTTGACGTCCAGGTCCCAGTACTGAATGGGTTAGAACTATATAAAATGATAATTGGTAAGGGGCCATTTATTTATTACGTAATACTATTTTTACTAGTTTTTGACCCCTTCCCCACTATTATAAGAAAAAATAAGAATAGACCGACTCCATCCCCCTGTTTGATATTTATTACGTAAGAATCTAAAGTATAAATGAATACCCGTTTCGTTTGTTTTGTAATGTTGAATATTCAAAGTAACAATTTTTATGTACTTTGAAAATTGTTTATCTGTTTATTTTACATGCTTTTTTATAGTATAACTAGCGGCCCCGACAGACGTTGTCCTGCCCTAAAAAGGTAACTAAAATGGCTATTAAAAAATAAGGGTAATAAGTGATTGTAGAGGGGTGAAAATTTAGGGTTGTAGGTATTTTTGTATGCTGTATCATAAAAAAATTAAAACAAAAAATTTTGTCTGAAAAATAAAAAAAAAAATTTAGGGGTGGTCCACCCTTAACATTTGGGGGGATGAAAAATAGATGTTGGCCGATTCTCATAGATACCGGATAAGCACAAAAAATTTCATCAAAATCGGTCAAGCCGTTTCGGAGGAGTATGGCAACGAAAACTGTGACACGAGAATTTTATATATATAGATTTTAGCTTGTTGTATTTTATATTTAAATGTATTAAAGCAAAACAGAGCTGGAAATGTACAACGTACCTATTTAATTGAGAGATTACCAAAGAGTACAGAGGGAAAAAACACAAAGACAATAGTAATAGTGATGTACACATAAATCAGTGATGTGACTAAAGTTGCAAATAGTAACAATTGGTATGATAGAAAGGTCTCAAATTTATAACTACAACATAACTTTGCGCATTTTTGTGATCTTACGTAAGAACTATCGAGATTCCCTTCTACCCCTTGTATGAAAAAAAAGACACAGTCGACTCCCCTCCCCCCCAAATCGCCCCTAAAAATTGCCCCTAAGTAGTACAAACGATTTATGCGTGTGTGTTTGTGTTGAAAAAGATTAACTTTATGATAAATATAATCCTAAAACGTAATAAATGAGGATAACATAAATTAAAATTATAAGAATACATTCTAATCTGAACCAACTGAACCCTAAATAATCAAGATCCAAAAAGTTTCGAGTATTTATGGAGAAAAGAATAAGAATTACGGGACGTTGGGCGACTGAAGCACAGAAGACTGGTAAGTACGTACCTAATGAAAATATCAGAAAAACAAAGTGTCTTTAACGACCCAAGTTTTATCTGGCCGGAGAAAAAGTTTGTGACAAATTGAGATGGGCGCTCGCGCGATGTTGCACGGTTAGGTTAAAAAATACGATTTAAATGAACGTAATTTTATGTAAAATACGTAATTATTATACGTAGGAAATGAAATCAACGATGAAGACCCACCCGGGCAACATACGTCATTTATTGTTCACAAACATTAACTTTTTTTTAAAATGACGAGACGAACATGACGTTCGCCTGATGGTCAGTGATACGACCACCCACCCATACACAGTAGAAACACCATCCAGCACCTTGAGTTACCAAGTACTGTGTGGCATTCCACTGCGCTTGTCATCCTGAGATATAAGATGGCAAGTCTCATTATGTCCTGTAGTTACACTGGCTACAATTTTCATCAAACCGAAACACAACAGTGCATGCACACTGCTGCTTGGCGGTAAAAATAGAAATTGCGGTGGTGCCCATCCAGACGGACTCTTACATGAGACACCTACCACCAGAAAACATAAAGTAACACAGCAACACGTAGAGTCATCACAAAGAGGCATTTGATGGTATGTGCAATATATTCACATACACAATATGTCAAATATCAAGTGCCTCATTATCTCGAAATATTGGGTTATGAATTATAATTATATAATTGTGGCTACCACCTTAAACCTTTAGGGCTAACGTTTATACCCTGGAAAATTATGTATGAGGCGTAACAGAGACGCAGCGATTTTTTTTTTAATTTCCTTAGAGTTCTAAATCTCACCAGACACAAGAAACCTTGAATGATGAGTAAACACTATTAATGTAAATATAACAAATCTACGAAGCCGACTTCGACTAGTCAAACAACGAATAATCTATTTCACACAGTTTCTAATTACTATGGTTGTATGACAGCCTCGGTCGCGAAGCTGTAATTCGTACGAGTTACGAGTACGATTTGCGCGCTGATTCCTGGGTTCGAATCCCGGGCCAGGCCAAAAGAAAATTGTGACTGGGTTTTTCCATCATATAAATTGCTCAGTCGCAGCTCGGAGTCAGGAAGTTGGCAGTGTGATACCCCGCGCCTCGAAAAGCACGTAAAGCCGTTGGTCCTGCGCCTGAGCTCTCTTCGGTCATGTCAAATTTCCGTCTCACCGGACTATGGTAGTGAAGGAATAGCGAGTGCACTTGTGTATTGCACACACTTGTGCCCTATAATATCTCCTGCGCACCTGGTCGATCTCTGTTGAGATTGGCCACCGTGGCCAAAATCGGCTAGGAAGGGATATACTATGGTTGTAAGGTTTAAAAAATTCTAAGTAAACATTTTATATGGGCCGTATTTCCATTGTCGTGAGTTTATTTATCAGCTATTCAAAATAAGATTTAGGATTAGAAGATTTAAGACACGATAGATTGTTAAATGCTGGAGCATTAAAACAATTTGCTATTAATACAACCACTATAAACATCAAAAGACTGGCAGTCAAAGAAAAATAAATTCTAAAAGACCGGCACTCAAAGAACCATAAATCTTAATAAAATATTTACAAGGTAACTTTTAGCTTTGTACGTTCTCAATTAAGAAAGCTGATATCGGCCTGTCTCGGTTCACGGGACCTAATGGAAAGTACGGTTGGCCTTTGGATAAAAATTTAACTTTTTAGACACACGGTGATAAATTGCGGACGCGAACTCTGCATCGATAATGACTTGGTGGCATTGTGATCGCCTATGACTGTGCTTGCGTTTTATATTCTATTTTATGCACTTCTGATTAGGGTGTTGCATGATGGAATAAAATTGCAGGTTACTACGTAAGTGCATCTAATAAACTTGTGTCTACTTTAGTGGTCATATTATAATGTAGATTATTATTGTTTAGTGATATTCTTTATGTATATTATCTTGGCCACCATAATGAGAACTCTATGGAACAAAATAAGAGACTGTAGGCACTCCAATCTGTATCTAAACCAGCGTAGCGCGTCCGGATCTTGTCTTAATCAAGAGTTAGAACAAGTCACAAATTTATAACAATACACAAATAAACAAAATAGTAAGGTTAATTGCAGATAAGATGTGATATTCTATACTGTAGTCTGTATTCTCAATTCAACTCTAACAATTTAGACAAATTGTACACGTTACACGAATTACGAGAAGAGACTTGTTTAGCTCCCAAACGAGATGGCTGGTTGAACGATTTCAAACCCGGCCGCTCAATCAACTAAGCATTTATGTTCCCGGCTAATAGTGGATGCACTGAGAATTACAGCGTAATGCATTTTGAATGTAATTACAGGATATTACCCGTTTAGTTTCATGATCCTGTCTCACTTAACTTCTGTAGTGTATGGTTATATTTGTTTTATTTTGTAGTACTTTTTGAAGTGAAACTTCTTTATCGACATACGGGAGAAATGTATGTGAAAAAATCGTCACATTGTCTGTCACTTTTGACCATCACGGCGCCGTCTTACGCATAAGCATACTCACGCCTATTGTCCCCGAAAGGGTAGGCATAAGCGCAAATAGCGCAACCAAATTTCGCTGTACGTATTCCGACCCATGATGTGATAAGGTAATCGCCATATCGAGCACAAATGCCAGACTATCCGTAGTCCGGGGTGATGCTGAATATTAAAATCCAATATCACTTTGCCCGATCCGGGGATCGAACCCCTCAGCATTGGAATCGTACCGTAATACAACTACGCCACTGACGCAGTACAAGGCAAACGGCGCCGTCTTCTAGGGTCATTATTTCGAAAGAATTTTGAGATCGCGAAGTAGTAATTAGGTCGAACTCTACAAAGCCATCGAACAGTTTAAAAAACACAAGCGTAATCAGTTTAAATATTATGATTTGCTACACTTATTGAAATGCATTTAAATAAATAGTGAAAGTGAGAGATTACTTTGTTAATGTTTTGAAATTTAGTCACATGATTCTTATTTTGCTTTTTTTTTGTAAACCTCATTTTTGATTGTCAGTATTAGTACTTAAATGAATGTTAGTTTATTGAAAGAGTGCCTCGGTGGCGTAGTTGTGTTATGGTACGACTGCAATGCTTAGGTCTTGGGTTTGATCCCCGGGTCGGGCAAAGTGATATTGAGTTTTTCTATTCAGTATCAGTTTGGAGTCTGGAATTTGTGGCCGATATTGCGATAGGCTCGCTCCCTATCACATCATGGGACGGAATAACGGCGAAAAGTGGGTGCACCAAGTTGTGCCTCTGCCTATTCCTTCGCGGATACACGGTGTGTGTGTGTGTGTGTGTGTGTGTGTAATTTATTGAAATTAACCATCACTTAATAATATGACTGCCAAAGTAGTACACAATAATATTTAAATAATAATTATGTCGTCGTATTCATGGAATAAAATAATTATTATAAGAACAGTTAAAAAAATTGAAACGTTTCACTTCATACCTGTATATACACTCACGCTTTGTTTTATTAATTTTCGAGACGAGGGTTGAGGATTCGAACCCTCGAATCGCAAGCCACGATGAATCATGCGTAACCCGTTGAGCGAATTTTGAGCATAGTTAGATCAGTTCTTGGATAACACTTAGTTTTTTTAAACGGTAAAACGTGACCGCGATTTTTTCAGTTTCGAAAAGATATTTTTACACAAACTGCGCTGCAATAAATAGATTGCAAGCGAAAGCCATCAAAGACCGCAGCGGTTAACACCTTTATAAACTTCACCGTCTTATCAGAAAAAGAAGAGGCCCTAGTCAAAAACTCAAAACCTCAAAACCGCTGAGAGAAATTTTCATCATCCGCATTGTTTTCAATCAAACACGAAAAGCCTTGAAAACGTAGTTCGCGGTTCCTTTGTAATATTATTTTAGAATGAGTGCTCTGCTTTGTCTAATTTATTATGATTAGTAGTACGAAAAGACAAAATTTAAATAAATGGAACAAGAAAGGTTACTTGATTGAAAATACAGTAAACGCTTTAATAAAATTATCAAATGTCATTCAGGGACAACATACTATTATTTAAACAATTTTAAGAATCGATAAGATCCGTAGCTTTTCTTATTTATTTGTTAAGGTCAGTAGTTCCGGAAATTAATAATTACTCCCTATAAACAAACTTACAAATATAAATTCCCTTTATACTATAAAACAAAACTATTAACACTCTTTATTGTACCAATTGGTAAAAACTTATAGAGACTTAACTTACTGAAAACACACAGAGAGTATAAAAAAAAAATCATAAGTATAGAGAGTGGTGTGCAACACGATAAGATTATTATTATTCTAATATAGATAATTACATTTAGATAATCACATTAGTGAGGTATATTAGAATGCTACACTTGTAAATGGCCTTCTTTTTTTAACATTAATATTGTACGTGCTAGCTGTAAGTTTCCCAAATAAATGAAAATAAAATAAATAAATAAATAACTGAATTTAAATAAAGAGATCTATAAACTACCTACATAGTATTACCAAATATTATATTCAACGAGACATCCTCATGAATTTCAAAAACCAAGTAAATTCTTCAAGTTCCAACTTTCCGTACCGGTGAACGGGGATATAACTTTGGTCGTATTGTCGCGGCGGGCGCGAGCGTCATACGATTCCGTGTGGTTCCACATTAATCGACTCGCAGACTTAGCGGTGCGAACTTGCAGTTTATGAAACTTATCCCATATTAGTTATCACAAGACGTGGGAATTAGGTTAACATCTGCGCTAAAACCTTAGTTTTATATGCTTAATAAATTCCTTTTATAAGAACTGTTGTACTCTCAACGCAACTGTATGTACATGAAGGCAATGCGAGTGAGCAGTGCTTATGTCTTGTTTTTATTATCTTTTGAGACGAGAAAGCCACTCGCCTAATGGTAAGCGCCACCTTAAAGAGTAGCAAATAGTAATGCTATCAAAAACATTGCGTAACCAAACCCTCCTGAGATAGTACTGGCTGATTTCAGCGTATGCTGATAAATGCTACCAGTCATATACATGTACACAAGCGAAACAAATGCAACTACTATCCATAAAACTGAAATTTCGCTATCCATGGCTTACAATTCTATCGACCTCTTTGGAACAATGGAGTGAACTTAAAGCAACAGACTTAACAAACCACTCCAACCTACTTCACACCTTGAAAATATCGCTAACAAAAGTAATGATAAAACCATCATAAGAAGTAAAATGAAGGCAATTTGAAATCGTCATACATATCTTGAGGGGCACTTAATTTGCCGGTGATGTAGGGCCTCGTCCCGAGCACTCGCATCGCATACGGCCTATAAATTGGCTCTACGTGATCATGGGGCTAAGACATTACACCGCACTTTTCCAGCTATCTATTTATTTGAGATGAAGATACTTCATAAACGAGTTGGTTTGAGATTGAGATGTATGATTGATTTTGTTTTTTCTTCTGAAACCTCCCACAATATTGTATTGTCTCCTATTCTGTGGAATACTAAATAATATTATGATGTCCAGTATTCACCTGCTGACAAGACGAAGATTGAATAAATACGTTTATTTATTAATCTTATACAGAAATCTATATCTATTATATAAAAATGAATCCCAATTTTCCTTGGTCACGGCGTCACGCATGAACGGCTGGACCGATTTCCTTATTTTTTTTTGATGTGTTTATTATTGTCAGGAGAAGGTTCTTATGAAAGAAAAAATTAAGAAAATTGCGCGGAAAAACGGCTGGACCGATTTTAATGAAAATTTTTTGTGTGTCTCCAAGAGGATTCCAGAATGGTTTAGATTACGGGTTCTAGGATTTTATTTTCTTTTTAGGGCAGGACAACGTCTGTCGGGGCCGCAAATTAATTATATAAACCCGCCATGCTTCGTGAGTTTGTAAGATCACCGGGTGTACCTCCATCAGGCCCGAATAATTTTGGCGATCGTCCGGTTGAGCGAGTGTTAATCGACATAAATTTACACTAGACTGTACTTACCGTCAAGTATCTAGTCATCTACTTCTTTGTGCTTAAATTAGAGAACTTATGATAGTAAAAAAAAATACAAAGAACTAGCCATATTCCTGTCTGTAAAGTTGTATCGTTCAAACTGCTGGATGGATTTTTAAAAAGCTTATATAATGTCTTGCATTAACATTTAGAGTAACATCGCAGTCTTGTGAAGTTTCCCTGCATAATGTAAATTTTCAGGTAACTTTGAATGTACTGGTATCATACTACGTTAAAAACATAATATAGAAGAAAGATAATGGCAGATATTAAACTTGCATACATTATTTTTCCACCTCCTTTAGCCATTACTTGAATTTTGAAATGTGTGTGGTCTAGACCAGAATTCATTCATTTTCATTTCAAAGCATAGGCTTTGAAAGGTAGAAAATACATTTTTTTCTATACCTCTGTCTGTGCGCACGTGTTCCCTCCTTCCTTCCTACAATGCTGGGTCCTTCCGCCGTACCGTGAAGAAGCAGCTGGTCAGGCCGGCATGATTGTGTCCAATGGCATGGGATAATCGTCCAATGCCATTCGATTCTCTATTTGGACTGCACCGTGCTTACCATCAGGCGCAAAGCAGTCACTATGTCGAGCTCCTATAAAACAAAAAATACCTCTGTCTTCGAAGCTTTACATCCCATATGGTGGTGGGGTCAGGTGTCCTTGGTTTTCTTCTCCACTTCCCTCTATCCAAGATGTACTCTTCGGAAACTTGACATTCTCTCATATCCGTCAGCACTATATCTTTCCACCTTGTCTTCGCACACTTTAGGTTTTTTCTATATCAATATTATAATAAGAAAACATTAGATTTTTTTGTTTGTTTGCTTGTAATAGATAAATTCAAAAACTACTGAACCGATTTTAGGATTGTTTCACCAATATACCTAAAGCTACAATGTGAGGAAGTAGCATAGGCTACTTTTTATCCCGGAAAATTACAAACCGGGAATTTTATCCCGGAAAACTTTTTCACGCGTGTGGAGCCTTCACGGCCAAACCATTGGTTGAACTGATTTCGATGAAATTTGGTAGAGACATAGCTTAAGACCCTGGGAAGGACTAAGGCTACTTCTTATCCCGAAAAATATACATCAGGCCTTTTATCCCCGAAATTCGTTATTTGCGAGTGGAGCCGCAAAAAAATAAGTAAGGAGATAAATAGAGATCCAGGAGGACATAGGCTGCTTTTATCCAGGAATAACATAAACTAGGAATTTCATCTCGGAAAATATCTTCTTGCTGGTGAAACCGCGAAGAAAAAGTATGGAGACAGTTTGAGACCCAGGGAAGAACAAGAAAACAATGTAAACCGGTTTATTCCGGAAAATCGTTTCTGTCGAATGGAACATCGAGCAAATAGCTCATCTATAAGTTAGACTTTTACCATTAATAGGTTCTGTTAAGTTGCTAATTTAAATAAATATTATGTCCTATTAGCTTTATAAAAAAAAAACATATTTTCCTAACGATATACAAACTGTGCTTGTCTAAATATAGACAAGCACAGTTATATAATGTTTTCAAAGGCCGTATCATACATCTGAAGATTATAGGACACAATGTTTGTTTATAAAGACAGGCTTTCGTTTTCAAAAAAATGTTTATCTTGTTATTTGTTTAGGCAAAATATTTTTTTCAGCAAAACATCAGAAGTAACATTACATCGTTTTCTTAGAAGGGGTATAACGCAAAAAAATTTACAAACCGAGCTATCGCACGTGTTAAAAATATATAAATATAATGCCAGCCCTGTATTGTATAATGTCCCACTGCTGGGCACGGGCCTACTATGCTATTGAGAGGGTTTTGGGTCATAGTCCACCACGCTGAGCTAGTGCGTTTTGACAGACTTCACATACCTTCCAAAATCTTTTGGAGAACTTCTCAGGGTATTCAGAATTCCTCACGATGGTTTCCTTCACCGTGAAAACAAGCGATAATCTACAAAGAATACACACATAACTTTAAAAAATCAGAGGTGCGTGCCGTTGGATTTTGTACCTGCGAACGTTGGTCTCGGCAGTTCGATAAAATAATCTTTATTGTCAAAATATAGAACCCATGACCCTTTCTAAACCTAATTACTTTTTTTAATGCCTTAGTAGGCAAACGAGCAAGCGGTCCGCCTGATGGTAAGCAGCATCCGCCGCCCATGGACTTAAGCAATGCCAGAGGCACAACCAAGCCGTTACCTACCTACTTATCACTAAACCAACAAACACCGAAGAGATGAGGAGGATATCCTTATTCCTCCATTATTCAAACACAGATTACGGTCCCTGCTCGTAAGTTTGGACTTTAACCATCATTGCCAGCCGCAAGAAACTACAAACAACAATTATAGAAATATTAACTCAAACAACCCTCTAAATCTACCCAACTTGATTCAAACAAACATAACGCAAACTCAAAACTGGAGGTTGAAAGGCTGCGATATTTATTTAACTTATACTCTAATTGACCTAAATTTGGCTTCTTGGTGTAGCACAATGTGGATTTGAAGATCTTTGGTTCGATTCTTCAGTCGGACATTTATTTATTTAGCTAAGCCGCAAAATAGAGCACAATTATGGTCTATAAACGAGAAATTAGCTTGAATATTAATAAAACATTCTCTTACACAGTTTACTCTAGATTGGATCCGGTAGAAAAGGTCAACAGCAGGTAAACCGATCGAAAAAGTAAATTCACTCTCCTTCACTATTCGATTTACCTCAAGTTTAAAAAATATGTAGCAAGTGATTTACTCTTTAGAATTTAGTTTAGAAAAGTAATTAATCCTGTAAAAAATCCTGTCGCCTCCACGAGTATTTCGTTATTAAGTTAAAAGAAAAATGTCAATATCACGGCCCTTGGAAATAATATCCGCCTCTTGCCGGAGACGCCATTTTTATTAAACGTCTAGTAGAACAATTTAGACTCTGCAATATTCCAGAACATTCGCTCATTGTAAGGAATTGGGCCATTCCCTTTATAGGTGCCTTAACATAAAATTGGAATTTATATTATAAATAGGCATGCACGCCTGTCTGACCAAATTTAAATTTCGAATCGACAATTTATGTATTATTTTTACGATACCTGTCTTTTTTATTTATTAGGAATAATACAAACAGTTACACATTATATTTAGACTTAAGATTATTATACAAAGAATATAAATGCGTAACCTACACCGTTATCCGCAGCATATATAGCATAAGATTAAGTTTCGCGAGCGAGAGTGAACATGATGTTTTTTTTTTATCTATTTGTAGTACATATTCTTATAATGTGTCTGAAGCTTTAATGTTGCTGGTCGAGGCGTTACGAAACGCAGCCGAAGACATATTAAATAAATCCAAATCAATAAAATGATCATTATAAGCCTTACTTATACGATGGAGAGGCGGCCGGAGTCCTGCATTAGTACGACTAGGAGTAAGGGCAAAAAGAGCTTTGGCACGCACCTGTCGCCTAATATTAGTTCTTGGAACAATATAAAACAAATTGTTAGTTAAGGCAGAGCAGTCATACCTTTTATTACATAAATCAAAAAGAAGCATCAATTCCAAAAGTAATCGTCTGGACTTAGACTTCTCAGAACTTAGACTTCAGGTTGTGGTTTGTTTTCAAAGAATAAAACAATAGACTTACTGGTGGGAGGACTCTCATATGTAAGAGTCCGTCTGGGTGGGTACCACCGTAATGTCTATTTCTACCGCCAAGCAGCAGTGTACATGCACTGTTGTGTTTCGGTTTGAAGGGCATTGTAGCCAGTGTAACTACAGGACATAATGAGACTTAACACCTTATGTCTCAGGATAACGAGCGCAGTGTAATGTCACACAGTACTTCGTAACTCAAGGTGCTGGATGGTATTTCTGAACTACTGTTTATGGGTGGTCGCATCGCTTACCATCTGGCAAACGGCATGCTCGTCTCGGCATTCGATGCCATAAAAAAATTATCTATATAAACGTTGAAGTTTCTACGCTTTCGAAATATGTAATATGTTATTATCTTATTTCTAAATCTACCTTAGATATGATATCATATCTAAGGTAGATTTAGAAATTAGATTCAGCTTATTAATATAGATATTATAATTATATAATTATAATATCTATATTAATAAGCTGAAGAGTTTGTTTGTTATGGCGATAGGCTCGCCCCCTATCACATCATGGGACGGAATAATGGCGAAAAGTGGGTGCACTAGTTGCGCCTCTGCCTACCCCTTCGGGGATAAAAGGCGTGAGTGTATATGTATATGTATGTATGTTTGTTTGTTTGGTTGGTGTTTGGTTGGTTGAACGCCCTAATCTCAGTAACTACTGAACCGATTTTGCAAATTCTTCCACTAATAGGAAGCTACATTACTCCTAAGTGCTGTAGGATTTTTATCCCAGTGAAATAATTTTATCCTGGAAAAAGTTTTTCACGTGGGCGGAGCCGATCGGACTTATAAAAAAAATGTGCCTCAGCGTTACTCTGAATGCGTGTGCGGCACGACTATAGCGCCGAGGTCTCGGTTTCGAATCCCGGCTCGGACAGTGATATTGGATTAGTCTGTATCAGACCGGAGTCTGGAACTGTGACCAGTAAATGGAAAAAGGTCCGCCCCTAACATAGATGGCGAAATGTGGGTGTATTACATCTCTGCCTACCCCTGAAAAGGGATAATAGTGTGATACTATCTACCTATGTATGTTATTTAAATTCAGATTAAACTGGCAAGCTCAAAATACTTACATGAGGGCGGGATCCCTTGCAAACGCTAGGAAACTATAAAAGTTAATTGAAAGTCTAATCACACATCACCACTCGACAGAAATTAGTGCTCAAGATTTTATACTGACTTGAACTAGACTAATGAGTTGCTCTAGAATTGGCCCGAAAGTAAAAATTTTCTGTAACCCAAAATTATTTAATTTAGTTATTCTATAATAATATTACCTTTGAACTCACGCAGCAGCGTTTATTATTGTCTATAGACCAGGTATTAATTTGAAACCTAGTTTCGGCAACATTTCGAATGAGTTTTTCGAAAACGATTTATCCTGGTTGGGATCATTAAAAATTAAGAAATATAGTTTATTGCTTGAACATTCACATTGTGTTGACTCCACGTTAGAATCGAATTATTGCAATATGACATTTTAGTGATCCTAGACGTAGAACATCACTGCTTGGTAAAAAAAACGTGATACTAATGACTATGTCTACGTGAAATTCCAGAGGCGAAAAGCTCGCAGTTGTATCAGCTTTTCCTTTTGAAACCACAAACCTGAATATAAGCAAAGAAAATATGCTAAAAATCTTAAGTTCTCGCTCAACTTAACCCCCTATTAAACGGTTAAACACTTCATAAGCTGGTAAGAGGACAATCCACGGGATTAGTACGCAGTCAAATTGTATTACAATAGGGAGGGTTAAAATGTAACGTTTTGCGTTTTTGTCGGGTCGCTAATAAACCGTTACGGTCGGTTTCTTATTTCGTTAATGGTATTAAGTGTTAGGGTATAAATGGGCGAAATCAGAACGGATTATGTTAATATACTATATCTTCTAATTTGTCCTGCTAACTAATGTTTTTATTAGAGGGTTAATAAATGGCTTCACTGCACCTAGTAAAGCGAAGCCCAGGAAATATGACAACTAGCAAGGAACGAACATATCCTTTAACGACCTGACACAAGTCGGCCTGCTAATTTCTTCTTTACGCTCTACTTTTAAGATCCCATTCCATAAAGGGGGGGG
This sequence comes from Lapara coniferarum, assembly GCA_949316025.1. NCBI lineage: Eukaryota > Metazoa > Arthropoda > Insecta > Lepidoptera > Sphingidae > Lapara > Lapara coniferarum. The sequence continues at coordinate 1,680,300 of OX438922.1, forward strand.
GGAAGACACATGTGCCGTCAAACTGTTCCCCAGCTTAATGTTGCGGTAAAAGTACGAATTTTCGAACCTTCAGGTATGGCCCGAAATGGAAAAGACTACGAAGCTGTGGTTCCGCAAGTCGGCACGCATGTTTCTAATTAAGAAGAGTGAGGATGGGATAAGGTAAACAATTCTTCAGAGCACTCAAGTGGTTTTATCTTAGTTTGGTTCAATTCATAGAAAAAATATTTATCTAAGTGAATGTTATTACTCTATAATATTAAAATTCACGTGTGTGTTTTTATGTTTTTTTTTCAACTAATACCTTCGTCTCCTCAATAGACATTTAATTTTATAAAAAAATGTGTCCATAATCGCTGTATCGCAGAAGACGACCTTTAGGTTTACAAACTTCAATTTAACAGTAATTGTAAATAAAACACAACAGAATTTAATCCCTTATTTTTCAAGGGCGAGTTAGGTGCGAACGAAGCCGTCTGAAAATGCTAATTAGTCTACATGACCTAAGTTTAGTCTGTAAAACAGAGCTCCACCAAATTACATTTCAGATAACAGGCCGTTTAGGCTCCCTCACTTTAGTACTAAATGCTCGCAAAATTTCAACAATTCGTCAGTAATTTCATGAATGAAGCTTTATAGCGCGGTAAAGTGTATTTACTGAAGAATGGACTATATAAATGATACCTATAAATTCAAATTCATAAGTGTTATTGTCAGTTTGATTATAGTGATCTAACGAATCAGTGTCTAACAAACATAAAATAAACGTTTAAGGTTCATGCAGTCGGAGAATTTTATCCGCACGGTCGATGCACAGTTTTGATATGCGCGCTTATATTATGTAAAAACGATGAACCCTAAACGAAGATGTATTGAAATGGGACCATTTCGAGACCCTTATTTACAAAATAAAAAGGAATTACGGAAATAGGCTCACAATTTTCAGAGAAATCAGTGTACATACATAAAAAAGTGTGTGTGTGTATTCATGTATATACGTATGAAGTGAAAATATTTCAATCAATTAATTTTTTCATCGTTCTTATAATAATATTGTATTCCATCAATACGGTCAAATTATTATTGTTATTATGTTGTATCCTTTCTGTGAGAAATCACGGCACGAAGGGGGGTCCTTTTGGAAGACTTGCTATATTCCCTTATCGACTGGATTACAAACACCTCTTAATCGATTCCGAAATAACTCCAAAAACTGATATGACAATGTAAATATAATTTTTGTCGAATAGTTCATAGTATATTCCTGCCTTTTTTGTCCCTGACTAAACTCTTGCTAGCCTGACGAGGGTCGGCTTATGCAAGAACACCGGTCTTTTGAGTGAGTGCAGAAGGCGCTCGCAACCCTTAAAAATTTAAGCGACCACGCTGAGGGCGACCCACTAACGGGTCACGAACCTCCGCTCAGGACGGCCACTGAGAGGATAAAACATCAACGTTTGGGGAAGATTGGTTTTTGGCCTAATCCTATTTATTGGTATCGTAGTAGTCATCGGCACGCGGGCCGGAACTGCTAAGAGAGGTCAGGGTGACGGGGAACGCGACGAGGTCCTCGACGGCGAGGACGGTAAAGACATTTTAATAAGATGAAATATGTTTCATATGTGGCAGTCATTGCTTCATACGTAGGTTCAAAAATGTTCTCTATTTCTGTATTTACTCAATACTATCACTTTTCAGTTACAAATTGTTGGAAACTGTAGTCAGAAACCAGATGTTAAGCTCATTAAGCCTAGTAATTACTTGCGTAAAATCACAGTGAGATAACATACAGTAGTTTGTGACTTAGTACTTGGTAGTTTAAGTTCTAAATGGAGTTATTGCTGTTCAATAATAAACGCCCGTACCATCATACGAGCTAGGTGCCCGTTATCTACACCCTACGGTATTATAACAATACATTTATGAACACAAATGACTTGTATTTTTTAAAACATGAACTAAATCCGTTTGGCATAAAACAATTTTGCGGTTAACGCTTGGTGCACTCTGGTTTGATCCCGTCCGATGGGTGACAGTCGCAAAATGCATTAACCCATCCACATCAATTATGAACCGTCGGGTTGTCAAGGCACATTAACGAACGTGTAAACTTCACATTGCTAAACTGGGCACGTAAAAAGGCTTAACATAGCGTGAACTCACATTTTTGACCTCTACGGGGCGGGCGGAGGCGCGACTAGTGAACCTCTGTACCCTCACTTCATCTAGCTAATATCGTCTCCTGACATAACTATGTCGATCTGAAACAATTTCTGGTGAGATGTTGAAATTATGTTTCGTAGTAGTCGTTCAGTAAATTCGACCATTGAAATTAATATATTTGTATCACATATTTTTGCAGTCCTTTATATGAACTTTAATCATGCCAAATGGCACACTCTTTCGTGTGCGCCATGTGCTTAAATAGGTGTACAAAGATTCTTCTTTACTTATTAATAAGTAGAAGAGACTGCACTATACCACCACACGCAGAGTAACATTTGCAGAAAAAAAATTGTGCTCATACTTTATAGTTTAACTGCCTCGGTGGCGTAGTTGTATTATGGTACGACTACAATGCTGAGGTCTCGGGTAGGATCCCTGGGTCGGGCATAGTGATATTGAGTTTTTCTATTCAGTATCAGTTCGGAGTCTGGTATTTGTGCCCGATATGGCGATAGGCTCGCCCCCTATCACATTATGGGACGGAATAACGGCGAAAAGTGGGTGCACTAGTTGCGCCTCTGCCTACCCCTTCGGGGATAAAAGGCGTGAGTGTGTGTGTGTATACTTTATAGTTTAACAAATAAACCAATGGAAATAAATATGGTCAGCTAGTTGGGCACATTTCTCATTTTTTCGCATGTATGCATCTGCGTTGTGGAGTATAATTTATCACTAGATAGCCACGTCTGGCCACATAAATCACGCACTGTTTTTCATGTGATGTTACAGGCCATGTGCGGAATTCATGGATGGGTATTGTGGACGTTGACGCCTGGAAACTTCTCATATTATTTATATAAGCGGGTGCAAATTATATTGTGACTGCCTCGGTAGCGTAGTTGTTTTACCGTACGACTGCAGTGCTCAGGTCTTGGGTTCGATCCCCGGGTCGGGCAAAGTGATATTGGGTTTTTTACTAAGCATCAACCCCGAATCTGGAAATACATTTAAATAGAAATAAATTTTTATTACTGCATTAAATGTAGAGACGAGCATGCCGCTCGCCCGATGGTAAGCGATACGACCACCCATAAACACTAGCGACACCAACCAGCACCTTGAGTTAGGAAGCACTGTGTGGCATTCCACTGCGCTCTTTATCCTGAGACATAAGATGCTAAGTCTCATTACATCCAGTATTTACACTGGCTACAATATCTTTCAAACCGAAACACAAAAGTGCATGTACACTGCTATTTGGCAGTACAAATAGACATTGTGTGATACCCACCCAGACGGACTCTTACATATAAGAGACCTACCACCAGTATGACCTTTACATATTTTAAAAATAGAAGAGAGACCAGACAATATTATGTTAATTAAAAGAAGTTAGTTGCAATAGCGTTATATTGTACTTTCACGCATATCTTTCATAATCACTGATCACACCTCATAAACACAGCAACAAAATCACCACATAAAACTTGCTACGTTCACCAACAAAATACCATCCTGTGTGACTCACAAAAACCCTTCGCCGGTCTCTTTGCACCGGCTGACGTTCCTACGGTCTTACAAAAACCTGATGGAAGGGGCTTACAGCGATTTGTTTCGACGCAAACATCCGAGGGGATAAAACTGGTGTTAAGCTATTTATTCGGGTCCAGTACAGAACAGGACAAAATTAACAAAAACACACGACGCTGCCGTTTATTGAAAAACTGTGTTTAATTTTTTTTTCGTGTTGAGCTATATTTACGTTGGCCTAGTGCAGATTAGCAGGAGAGAAAATTTTGCTAAAACAACTGGTACTTCATTATTTTCATTATTGCTTCGAGTACGAAAAATAAAATCTGTTTATTAACTCCATTGATGTATTAAAAACCTTAATACATCAATGATTAACTCTTATTATTACTATAATAATTTTTGCTAAAATCATATCATATAGTATATATAATCATGTCTGCTTGGATGCTAATCTCTGAAACTTCCATACAACTATTGAAAATGGTTATTTTACAACGCAGCTGTATCCCTGTGTTGTATAAGTGACGTTCACCCCGCGAGCAAACTTTTGCAATAGCGGAGTCGCAAGCAGAAATCGTATTGTATTTGTCATGGAATTAAAACAAAAGCAATTGTAACGTGCTCTGTATAACGCGTCCCCTCTATTTAGATTAGATAAATAGCTTAGCTAGTATTCCCAAAACGTCTAGCTCTGTGCTCATGACAGATGCTGTTCTACCCCGTCTCGCGCCCAGATTCCCGTAAAACCGTCTGAAATACTGGATGTTGCGGGATGCAATATTTTAACCGCTTGCTTCTCTCAATCCGCTTTCTTTTGGATTACTATAAATTATTTGCATTGGCATTCGTAGATCGTTACTGTTTTGAGTTGATTTCGTTGTGTTTAAAAAGGGAGGCTTATTTTAATGTCAACGGCAATACAGGTTGTTAAGTCATGATCGATAGCAAAACTGGAATAAGTATGAAGTGTGAGAAGTGCTTAGAATAGGTATAGAAGTTAGGACAGAGACGATAGGACAAAATATCGAGAATCAGACACTACCAAGAATCTCGTGTGCGCACGTATCATGACGTACGTAGACCTCAAACTTGGTTAAAATTTAATGTGGGCATACGGTCTAAAAGAAGAATATTTTGACAAAGGAACAATGTATGATATTTTTTTTAGTTAAATTAGTTTTCATATCCTAAATGTTAAATAATCTATCCCATCTAAATTTTAAAATAAACAATACCCACGGCAACATTTGCAGAATTTTATTTCCAGTAGATAATTTGTTACAGGACGGACGCGTTTATTCGTAGACAATGTCTGGGAACAATTTTGACGCGCTTCTGCCTATATAATTAGCACATTGATATGTATTTGGTAATTTAAATTGTAATTTTTGAGAATAATTACAATTGAAAGATTCTATTCAAAACTCAACGAAAATGTGGTAACACATCTCAAATAAGTACAAGGATATGAAGCAAATAATAATTAACTTGTTTATTGTAAATCGGAGTTCATGTATGTGCTTTACTTAAGCCAGGTTTCTGGACCGAGTGAGGAACATTCCCTAGTTTAATACAGTAAGCCTCGGCTCCAATATCTTCACGGTTCTTGTGGGAATTGGACAGCATTATGCCAAAATATTTCAATAGTAGTTCTATTTTAAACTATTTTCTTTTAAAATGTTAGGTTAGCAATGTTTTTCTAAAATTATTTACATTGTGTCCTATAAATCAACGTCGAGCCGAAATTACGTGATAGTCTAGGAAGAGACTAATCCAAGAAAATTAAAAGACATCTATGGCATGTATTTTTTTTAAATTATTGTCATTCAAAAAAATATTAATTATGGCACACTGCAATAAAATATGAATTTTTGTCTGTCGTGTACAGAAGGATTAACCACAATAACATGTAGTGACAAAAAAAAGAAAGTAAAGATTTGTAGTAATAATAATAGAAAAAAACACGCAGTTAAGATAAAACATTACTGGATGCACAAAATTCATAATTTTTTCGAATGGCAATAATTTAAAAAAACATACGTGACATGGTTTTCTCCTTATTTTCTGGAGTTAGATACTACCTGCCCTATCACACGATTTCAGCTTGACGTTGAGTTATGGGACACCCTATAAGTATAAAGTATTTGAATATTATTTTTCAAGATATTAGTGACTGCCTCGGTGGCGTGGTTGTATTATGGTACGACTGCATCGTTGAGGTCTCGGGTTCGATCCCCGATTCCTGGGATCCTTTGTCAAGTCGTCTGTCCACCTTGCAAATGGACGTCCGACACCTAACTCCAACTAATGCCTTAATATATTCAACTTAATTTATTAAATGATTCATTACTGTATGACATCATCCGCATAGTAAAATTCCTACTAAGGTAGACACACGTTGTAGCACGCTCCTATCGGTTTACACGTTAACTATCTTAAGCACGTCATCGATCTGGTATATGTGAGGTGATACCACGTTATTCTGTACATTCTTTTCACGACAAAAAATAGAGATACACACTCACATACTCACGCCTTTTATCCCCGAAGGGATAGGCAGAGGCGCAACTAGTGCACCCACTTTTCGCCATGCGTATTCCGTCCCATGATGTGATAGGGAGCGAGACTATCGCCATATCGGGCACAAATCCCAGATAAAAAATAACTAGAAAAGACTAAAATACTTGGAGTTGATATTAATATTATAATCATGCTGAAAATCCGTCTGGAAATCTTCAAGGGACGCCTTTAGCATGAATTAGTGTTGCTGATGATGGTGACGATGATAATGATGATAGAAAGAAAGAAATAAATTCTTTATTTGGCCATTGTCTCTGGACCAGATGGCAGTAAGTATTAGGTACACCCGGGAATACAAGAATAAATAACATAAGTATACAAAAAAAATGGATTGAAAAAAACATATGTAAGTACTTACACCAAAAAAGAAAGAAAGTCCCCTGGCATACCCACCTATACACCCCAGCCATCCGTGTCCATAGTATGACCAAAAAGGCCACAGGCTCAGCGTCCGCCAGGTGGGGTGACCATGATGAAGTCATGCTGTCCGTTATAATGTAGATGTCGTAGATTTATTATTGAAACCACATGTCACCTCTCAAGACGACAGGCGCAGTGCAGTAACAGTTTCTATTTTCTAATTCAAAGTTCTAGGATTACTGTTACTATTCATGGGCACTTGGGCAGTCGCACATGGCCTTCTTGGAATCTCGCTTACCATGCAACACTTTATCTCGTTTATTTAGACTGCGGCACGATCCCAGTCGAGCCGACTCGTTCATGCTATAGTAACCAAGCATACTACTTTTTATATATATTCAGTTCTGATATGCGCAATGAACATTAATTGATCGTAGACATCTTCTAGTACAAATTAAATTTAAACTTCTATTCAAAATCTTAAATAAAATTAAATTTTCCCTATAATAATTAAAAAGGCAAATGCATACCCTGTTAACAGTAAAACAGTTTCTTGAGCAAATTCTCATAACTAACTGAGTTGCCAACTCAAATTAAGTATTAAAACGTGCTATAACAGCAACTAGTGGTCTAGGAGCCAGTTTTGGACACCGTATGTATTACAACAGGTATTTATGATCGTGTAATAAAGAAGGAGGTAACGAGTAATTCCTAAAGTAATAAACTGTTGTTTAGCACTTTCATTTTATAGTAATTTAATCAAGAACATAATGACAATCTGGGCCAAGCTATTCAAGCTATTTCATGAGCTGTTTATGCTTTTATAAAACAAAAGAACTGTGTCCGCGATCCTTTCGATTGGTGCTTAAATTTTATCGTTCAACTATTTAGTTCTTTCTCATACATACTGGAGATGTAAATGTAGACACTAACGGTTTGGATTTTGCTACTAAAAATATTTACTTGTGCTAAAACCTTTCTCGAAATATTGTGTTGAGCATTTCCCTAACATTATCAGCCCCTTTCCGTAAATGGGAATATATCACCTTTCAGTAAATGGGAATAGGCCCGCCCCCTGTTATATGAGACCTAACATAGCCTTAGACTATTTAACCAATGGACCCGATATGGCAATAATGCGCAAACAATTTCTTCTATCAATCCTGACGGGGGCGAGGTAGACACGGATACCTATCCGTGGAAACTTATAATTGGCTGTAAATTTTATAAATACACAATAACTTATAATCTATTTGTAACCTAGCTGTTAGTTTCCCTATAAGAATAAAAAAAATAATAATAATGCAACCAAAAATAATCATACACATGAAAATTTTAATAAACCACTCTTAAATCAACTGAATCAAACCTCTCGAATTTACCCGGTCATCGATCACGATTCTCCCCGAGTCCATTTGATAAGGCGACGTCCAACGCTGATTACACAGTTCTAAGCCTTCTATTTAGACGAGTCTTAACAACCACTGACAGACGACCTATCCAATAAACCCGCGATATGTAACTCTTGTCAGTAAATGTGACTTACGGGTTTTTTAATACATCAATGCTTACGGGAATTCTATTATATATTTTTTTTAAATTAGATTAAGCTCCGTGACAGCTGTTATTGAAACAACGCCTACGAAGATTCTTATATTAAGACCATTGATGTATTAAAGGGTTTTTTAATACATCAATGTACATCAATGATTTAGACGATAACATATATGTGCTAAAATATTATACTATAGGTACTTATTGGTACAACTACAGAAATAGTGCCACCGATTATAAGTTATCTATTTACCAAACAAAATAAATCGAATAGAAATAATTATTTTCAACCAATTTTCATAAAAATAACTTATGTAATGTAATCAGTCCTGTAATATATATTGCCCACTGCTGAGCACAGGCTTCCTCTACTACTGAGAGGGTTCAAGCCTTAGTCCACCACACTGGCCTAGTGCGGGTTGGCAGACTTCACATACCCGAAATTCTTATAGAGAATTCCCAGATGTGTAGGTTTCCTTACGATATTTTTCTTCACAATGATGATCTGATAAACAATACGCATGCAATTTCGAAAAGTCAGCGGTATGTGCCTTGGGTTTTGAGCCTACGGACATTGTCTCGGCAGACCGTTCCTTTACCACGCTATCGTCCACTTCTATTTCTTTCAAAGTAATGTATACAACCTTGTTATACCTTTAAACAACTAAAACATATTACTGTTTGTTCATTTCTCCAAAATATCTTAAGTGAGGTACTAATAATTATTTACCCAAATATATTTTAATCGATTTTTTAACTATCATGGTTTTTTTATGTAGCGACTCGGCACAGTGAGACGTCTGCACCTGATGGTAAGCGGAGAGGGGTCCAGATAGGATGTGGACTGATGAGCGATGAATGTGTCTCGTCAGTCGACACAATTATGCCGGCCAGTTTGAACAGGATATACACAGACTGATTCCGGAACGCGGCGCACTTATGTGGGTCACTATGGATGATTTTAACACCTTATGTACCAGTCACCAGCATAAGTAGCTGAACAAATTCAAAATTTCAAATTGTCTACATACTTTTGTGTTCTTACTCATCTTTTTTTCTCTTAACAATACATACATACATACATATACACTCACGCCTGTTATCCCCGAAGGGGTAGGCGGAGGCGCAACTAGTGCACCCACTTTTCGCCATTATTCCGTCCCATGATGTGATAGGGGGCGAGCCTATCGCCATATCGGGCACAAATTCCAGACTCCGAGCTGATACTGAATAGAAAAACTCAATATCACTTTGCCCGACCCGGGAATCGAACCCGAGACCTCAGCATTGCAGTCATACCATAGTACAACTACGCCACCGAGGCAGTCCCCCATTTATTACTCCATTTATAACTAACTTTTTAAAAACGTTCATATTAAGTGTCGTTTTTAAGTTAAATAAAATTGCACAAATCTCAAAATCAGAGAGAGGTCTTTTTAATTAAGGATTTTTTTTTATTTTAGGAGTTCTATCCAAATATGTATAAACTGTCTTTGTTACAATGTAAGGCCCGTTTTTGGACATATCCTTTTACTAAGTATTTTATTATTTTTGCAAAAGTTTGTAAAGATGTTTGAATGTTTGTCAGAAATAAACGCAAAAAATACTAAACGGTTTTGCACGAAATTTAGCTCTCAGAAAGACCATGTCCTAGATTAACACTAAAACTTCATATAAACCCAGTAAAATGCACAGTAGACCTTTCTAAATACTAAAAAAGATCTTTCAAGCGGGTGAATGCCCGAACATAATTTAGTATCTAATATTCAAACTGGCAACATGACCTTCAAATTGTAATATGACGTTCATTTCACAGAGCATCTTGCCCACTTGATTGGTAGCTTATTGCAATCGTACTAATGTACGCGTTTATAACGCGAAAGTTTCTAAGTATGAATGTATGCATGTTTGTTACTCTTTCACGCAAAAACTACTAAATGTATTTCGATGAAATTTGGCACACCGGTAGATCATGTCCTGGATTAACACATAGGCTACTATTCATCCCTGGAAAATATAAAGCGGAAAAACTTTTTAACGCGGGGATAGCCGCGGGCAAAATCTAGTAAGTATTCTTATAATTTTGACACGTAATGCCAACTCCTGCCAATTTTAAGTGTCTTCGACGCCTGGTATGGCTGGCTCGTGTATCCCCCGCCTTACAGAGATGTGACCGACATGTGACGTTGATTAAATTTGTGCTTTCCGAAGCCAAGATAATTTGACTGTACGCTGGTACAACTTGAAGGCAATGCTTTTGGAATTTAAGTAATAAAAAAGTATTAAAAGTTTTATAAACATTTTTTATTTATATAAAAAAAACCGTCTCAAATGTAGTCACCAGTAAAATACACTCCCAGTTACCAGGCAGAATGGGCCATGGTAATATTATCCATGTTTGAAATAAATAGAGGAAACCCCCACATTTCCCTCACTTTCCTAATCTTTATTACTTTTCTTAAGGGCCGGCAGCGTATGATCCTTCTGGAGTTGTAGGTGTTTATGGATGGGGAAAGTCACTTAAGATGAGGTAATCCACATATTCTTACGCCCGACTATATCTACTATTTAACATATTGATAAAATAGCCCATTTTTATAGGAATTAATTAATGTACTCTAAGCTGAGCTTTTTTTTTGTTTTTTTTTTATTGCATCGAATGTTGACACGAGCATGCCGTTCGCCTGATGGTAAGCGATACGACCACCCATAAACAGTAGAAACACCATCCAGCACCTTGAGTTACAAAGTACTGTGTGGCATTCCACTGCGCTCGTCATTCTGAGACATAAGATGTTAAGTCTCATTATGTCCTGCAGTTACACTGGCTACAATGTCCTTCAAACCGAAACACAACAGTGCACGCACACTGCTGCTTGGCGGTAGAAATAGTTATTGCGGTGGTACCCACCCAGACGGACTCTAACATATGAGAGTCCTACCACCAGCATGTACGATTTAATCTCTAGAACTAATGTTTTAATTTAAAATATTCTTTCATATTTCCGAATCAACATTCTTAAGTACTGAAGGCAACATTTTACCCTGGATATGAACTACTGGCGGAGATGTGAGAAAAATCTAATTTAAGATTAATATTCCAACCCAGCACCGAATAGCTAAAGTGCTTAGCTCAACAACAAACAATAGCAAAAATCCAATAGCATTTTTAAACCAATTCAACCATCCCGCAACAATAAAGGTGTGCAACTACCCGATCCGAGCCAATCGTAAAAGTTTATAGGCAGTATGGAAACTAGCGGACCGTCAACGGCCCGGGGACCGTAAATGTTAATTTTGACTCCTCGGCCGACGAATCACCCCCACCCGGGTTCTTTATGGACCGAAGATGCATGTCGCTTGCTTTTAATGGGCATATGCTGCGATTTTATATGGAAGAAAGATTTTTATTATTTTCGACATTACAAGATGGACAGATAGCCCGATAAAGTTCGCAAGAAGACTGGATTGTTTAATATGTGGTCAGGAAAAGTTGGCTCTTATTACTGGCGAATTGTAAGCGAATGCACAGCGAAGCGAAGCAGTGGGCTAGTCCAGAGTAATAAGATTTTGAACTTTACCTGACTACCTATAGATCAAACAACACGGGCAAAGTCGCTGGATGCTAGCCACTTCCAACATGTCAGTCTAAAAATACTTAGGGGGCCTATATTTGGCTGTGGGTATCTGACATTGTGGCTTATTTAATTTAAAATCTGTTTAATTACTAAATTCAGTTACATAAAACTGGTAGAACCAAATAAACGAGGCGATTTTGTAATTAAATTATCGGAATACGAAACATAATCGTGAAAGCTTAATGACTTGAAGAGAATGATGGCTTTCATAAAATTTTCTTGACTTAACAGTTTCAGGCAACTTGGGCCATTCGGAACAAAATCGAGACGCCTGATGTTAATTTATTGGCGGCAAGTTCGTTAGATTATTCTATTTGTTATCGATTTCGAGTTCTGTTGACTTAATTTCATAATGTCTGCTGTGAATTGTAAATGTTCATAAATGTTTAAATACCTATACCTACTACAGTCAGAGTCTTCAACCCACGCTATTATAATGTACCTATAGTACCTATAAGGCTTTAATTATTCTTTAAGGTATGATGCCAAAGGCCGTAAAATACAAAAATAGAAAATAAAAAATCTAGTTTTTGAGAAAACAAAATAATGTATTTTTATGTTAAATTGATTGATAACAACGAATATTTACATTACTTACTACAACATATCAATCATCGTAATGTACTCAGAAATTCTTTCGAAGCCTTAATGTAACTGGTATTTGCGAATCATCACAAAGTTATATAAAACACGGACTCTTTTGTATTATTATTTTTATCTCACATAAAAATCTTTGCATTCGAAGCCCATCAACCAAATTTCACTTTAACTAAAAACTATGCCAAGCCACATCGAATGACAAACGCACAAACTTCCTGATTTATAGATACTTGCAGGGTGACGCCCTGTATACTTGGAAGGTCGCCAGCGTGCGCGGCTTACACTGTCAACAACCAATTATGCTTTGGACATTCACCAAAACGGAGAAACCTGCGGAGATGCGACGTAACTGCCTGAGCACAAACCTCGATACACCAGCTAGCAAGGAATCAATCATCACTTCTCACTCAAGCCACCGGTCCACGGCAATTTTCTGTGAGGCATTGCCAGCACCTCAGTCGAGCCGGGTCATTCATCATCATCATTTACAACTGTCTATACATGTAACTCTGTCATAATAATTATTTTTTCATTTTCTGTATTTTTAATACGCAACCTTATTAAGAAACTTTACAACATTAACTTTTCAAGCCGCAGTATTTTACTTAAAGAGCTCATCGAAAGATGATTAAAATTTTTCAGTATACTATAAAATCAATTAACTGAAGTCTACAGATGTAGACAGCTTCACAGGGCCGTAAGTTAATGAAGTAAAGCTTAGGGCGTCTACCCAGCATCAAAGCTCTGTAGACTACGCAGCTTTATTACATAGACTCTATTGAGGGAATCTCAATAGAGTCATCTCAACAGAGTTCATCGCGATTCTAGAATTACTTGTCGAAATAATAGGGTACTTAATATTATTACACAGCTTAATAGTCAAACAAAGAGTTAATAATTTTTTGATAATCTATGGACTACTATGGATGCTAAGAACCAGAAACATCGTCAGCACTACGTCGAACAAACAAACACACACCACGCCTTTTATCGCCACCCAGAGGGGAAGGTAGAGACGCAAGTACGTCACCCACTTTTCGCCATGTGTATTCCGTACTAGAATGTGATAGGCAAGCCGATCGCCATATCGAGCACAAATTCCAGACTTCGGGCTGATACTGAGCAGGAAAACTAAATATCACTTTACCCTATCTGGGAACCGAACCCGAGACTGTTTTAAAATACAGATTTTGTTTAGTTTAGTTTATTAGTCCATCCCATCTGAACTACATAATGGTACAAAACAAACATTTAATAAGTGAGCTAACATTTGAAACAGTTCCTTTTTCACAATTCGGATTTATATTTAAGTGGCTAACCGGGAATACGTCTTCGAGGATTAGTGTCATCCCGGGATTCCTACAAAGTTTGAGAACAAACGCCGGCAAGTTCCCGTCGCGTGATCCGCTCTGACACCGAGATGACGAATGGATATGTCACAGCCGATCATTTTATAAAACTTTAGATTGTCTTAGAAATGTTTGCGATTTTTTGTGTACGTTTGGGCTTATGTTGGGGGATTACGGTGTTCCTGGTAATGATCGTTTTATTTTTAGGGCTAAGCTTTTAGAGCAAAGTGGGGTCAAAAGCATTAGAATCGCCAGATAGGTACTGAGAAATGAACCGTCCATGTAAACCCACAAAACGTGATAGTAAGTATTCCAGATGTGTTAATGAGAGACATCACGTCCCTCAACGGTTTCTAGAATACCGGCTTGCCATACCATACCAGCCCTGTATTATATACTGCCCACTGCTGATCACGGGCCTCCTCTTCTACTGCGAGGGTTGGTAGAATTCACATACCTTCGAAATTCTTATAGAGAACTTTAAGAAGTCCTAAGGGTATACTCAGCTTTCCTCACGATGTTTTACTTCACCAGTAATAATAATAATGTAATATAGCTTTATTTAATTCCATACCTTAGTAAAATAAATATGCAATGAGTGACTTAAATATTCTATAATTATTTTTGTATGGACCCCCTTCGGGTAAAAGCCTCCTCCAAGGAAAACCACCTATCCCTATCCTTCGCAACGCTTAACCAATCTCTACCTGCCGTCTCTAGGATCTCGTCGGACCACCTAGCGTACGGTCGGCCCTTCGCTCTCGGACCTGGCGGGCCGTTCCACTTTAGCAAACGTATGGTCCATCTGTCGTCTTTATATCTGGCCATATGGCTTGCCCGCTGCCATTTTCTTTTCATCGAGAAAGATGAAATCCTCCTAGCCAGTTTCGGCCACGGCGGCGATTCTCAACGGAGATCAGCCAGGTACGCAGGAGATATTATAGTGCACAAGTGTGTGCGTAATACACAGGTGCACTCGCTATTCCTTCACTCTCATAGTCCGGTGAGACGGCAATCCAACATGACCGGAGAGAGATCAGGCGCAGGACCAACGGCTTTACGTGCTTTCCGAGGCACGGGGGTATCACACCGCCAACTTCCTGACTCCGAGCTGCGACTGAGTAAATTTTAAGATGGAAAAACCCAGTCACAATTTTTTTAGAAAGATAAGGCATCTGTCACCCTTGTCCTGTTACGGATGTCAGTACTCTTTATCCTATCTCTTAGTTTATGCCTAAGCAGCTTCTTTCCATTTTCCTTTGGGTTGACTGGATTTTGTTCCTTGTTGAAGCGTCAAATGTCCAATTTTGGCACCCGTATGTGAAGCAAGGAATTATGTTTGTATCCATGACACTTTTCTTTGTCGACAATGGGAGATTCGATTTGAGTACTTCTTTATGGGCCCAGATTTTTTTCCAGATGATAGCTACTCTTCTGGTCACTTCTTTTGTGCCTCTGTCTTTGCCAAGCGAAATCCATTTCCCCAGGTGCACATACTCCTTCACGAACTCTAGAGGCGTGCCTTGCATTGTATTGGTATCTCGTGGTTGTTGGACATGACCTTCGTTTTGTTTAAGTTCATTCATCAGTAAAGCGAGCGATAATTCACAAAGAACATACACATAACTTTAGAAAAGTCAGAGGTGCGTGCCCTTGTGTATTGAACCGACGGACATTCATCTCGCTAGTCCGTTCCATCCCAACTAGGCCATCACCGCTAACTAAAACTGAGTACCGGCTTGGTTTACCAGCTTTAATGGCTAGCTCCAGTAGTATGGTAGTTTCCACAGCGTCTATATTCGCTATCCAGTCCGAAACAAATGGAACGTCAACAAAATTATTCTTCCACTAGGAATTGCCTCCTCAAATGGGATTAAAAGGAGCGGGAGGTTCTCAGTTCGACACTTAAAAAATAAAAAACTCGGTTTCAAATCAGCTAATGATTCAATTTAGTAACAAACTAATTTAGCCTGAAGTGTTGTTAACAAAGAGCATTATAATACTATGGAAAGCTGCTAACTTCGAGTGTCCAACACAAGCCTTCATGCTGCCAATTTAGAGCCGTCAATCGAGCGGACGAGCCTAAAAAATCGCTAATCAAAGAGTCACTAAGCGGGTTACCAGGATAGCAATATTTTACCGAGCTATCCTACTAATATTATAAAGGCGAAAGTTTGTAAGAATGTCTGGATGTATGGATGTTTGTTCCTCTTTCACGCAAAAGCTACTGAACGGATTTTGATGATTTTGGCACACGGGTAGATCATGTCCTGGATTAACACATAGGCTACTTTTTCTCCTGGGAAAACTTTTTAACGCGGGCGGAGCCGCGGGCAAAAGCTAGTTCATAATATTTACCCCTGCAATTTATGCGGAAATACCGATATTAGTAATATGTAATGCTCTTCTTCTTCTGCAACCTTTAGGAGTTCACTGCTGAACACAGACCTCCCTCAAAGATTTCCAGACCAGCGGCCTGCAATCGCATAATGGTAATTGTAACAATATCATAAAAGTCGAATATATTACATTCAGCTGTTTTTCTTATTCTACCCAACCATCGTGAAGGCAACTTTATAGGTCGAATAGAATATTTTCATAATTACCAACGATAGCATAGACTTCAGTGTCATTTGCATTCATTCTAGTCTCAAATATAACAAAATATTCTAGACGAATCCGCGGCCCACGCAGAAGCGAGACATTTTTTTTTTTTTTTTATCGCGGTGAAAAATGCGTTATCGCTACCACCACTGGGGGGTGAGTGGAACGGTTATGTTAGTTTCACACGGTCTGACGGTCCAATGTCGACACTCGGGAGTATAGCTTCACCCGAGCGAGCATTGGACCGAGTCGCTAACACTATGTACACCCTACACCGGCATACCAACCAAAACCCGCGGTGGCCTTCTTCGGCGCCTACGGGACGGTCCCGGGGTATCTTGTTGCACAGAGATAGCTGCACGGAACCGCCCCTGCGCGATGCCGCATTGCGGCCCCTCTCTAAATGAGGAGGCTGAGAAGCCTCCGACCTCAAAAGCACGCTTTGCGTTTACGACTGCAGGAGACCGACCACCCGCATTGTCGTCCACCTCGTAGTCGCTTACATTAGAGTAGTTAAGCGGGCAGACCCCCACTGCTCGCCCTGCGACTCTCGCTTAACCCATTTAAAGCGAGACATGCCACATCATACATATTTTCTTTAAGTAATACAAATATACGGTTGCGTCACTGATATAGGTTGCATTTCTAGTTAAGAACTTTGTAGTTATGTGCAAACAAGCAGATATATCGATATGAAAAGATAAATACATAAAGCAACAAAAATCACAGAAATACGGGGCAACTTGAACAAATATTTTATTTTGTTTTGACATGCACTGCAAAGTAAAATGGGCTTTACCTTATACATAGTAAGTACAATGCTATGTTGTTGTTCATTTATTTATTTATTTTCATTAGGTCTACCAACGGTTTTCAGATTATTTCATTGTGTTATATTATCGTTTAACACTATGTTAAACGAAATGTGACAAAACCAACTTATAGATTACCCGGAAATTTTATCCCGGATTTAATTTACTCCCGACTGGAAACGTCACAGCCAAATCACTGAACCGATTGCGATGAAATTTGGTAGGGATATAGTTTAAGTCCCTGGAAAGGATCTAGGCAATATCCCGGGAAAATATAAACCGGCACTTAAATCCCAGAAAATCGCCTTCTGCGTGTGGAGCCGCAGAAAATATGTATGGATATAGTTTGAGATCCAGAGAAGGACATAGGCTACTTTTATCCCGGAAAAACATACACCGGGAATTGTATCCCGGACTTTTTAATGCCGTTGGAGCCGTAACGACCAAACCATGAATCTATTTCAATTAAAATTTAGTAAGGAGATAGTTAAAGACCCTGGGAAGAGCCTAGGCTGCTTCTTATCCCGCGAAAATATAAACCGGGACTTTCATATGTATGACCGTATATTGAACATTGTTTTCGTATATTTGTTCGTGTATTTGCTTAACTTAGCTGACAGTTAAAATTAGACACCGACGTGATTAAACAATAAATCACCCTTTTTTTCTCACCCTTAGTGTAGATTTTTTTTCCAGTTTTTCATGGGACCAATTTCGAGATATACCCTATTTAACTAAAAAATAATTACGCATCAACCAGAACTACTTAATCCTAATTTATGCTATATACCTACCACCAGCGACAGGGCACCCCCATAACCCTCCAATATGCTCGTTTGAAAGTTGTTGTTGACGACCGAATACCGACAATCCTTCAACAGTAGACGGAAGACGGGTCCATTTCGTTACGAATACGAATATAACTAGGTGAAACAAGCCTGCGGAGGGTTTTACCCTGTAGATCCAAAAAGACCATCTACTTTAAATATCCCAACCCTTCGATATTATTGAATTCCGCTAAACCTATCAGACTTAAAAAAAGACAGAAAAAAAGCTGTTTAAGTTCTTGCAGATGTTATTATATACGATGATGTCGACATTCAATCTAATTTGGTTCTTTTGATGATCCTTTGATTCGCAAGTTTCCATTTTTGAGATTAAGTACGATGAAAATTGCTTCTTCGAATCCCTAATGGAAAGCCCTGGCCGTTACACCGAGGAATTATTTTTATATTCGCATTATGTAATTGGTCTACCTATTAATATACTCGGTGGCGCCATTATATTGTGCGAATGGTTCCACCATCATCCTGACGCGTTCCGGGCTCGATCCCAGGGTCGGGAAAAGCAATATTAGGTGTTCGGCATGTAGTCTGGAGTTTTTTTCCCGCGATAGGCTCACGCCCTTATCACATCATGGGACGGAAAACACACGGCGTAAAATGGGTGTCCTTATTGCACATCTGCCTACCTTGTAGGGGATAGAAGCATGATGTGTGTGTTTGGTATCATGTTGGGCAATGAAGCTTAAGTCATGGATTCGATCGCCAGATCACGTCAAACATTTGTATGAAAAATGCAAACCTATATCGTATGATATTAAATCAGTGCGAGACAGTCGTACCCTGGGCTTGGACGAAAATTAACGGGATTGGACACTAGATCCAATTATGTCTATACCTACTAAAATTTAGCCGATACATGATAGGAATTATTATCGCCTCACTTTGACTGTGCAATGCAATGCAATCAGCCCTGTATTATATATTGCCCACTGCTGAGCACGGGCCTCCTCTATTACTGAGAGGGTTCAGGCCTTAGTCCACCACGCTGGCCTAATGCGGGTTGGCAGACTTCACACACCCTCGAAATTCTTATAGAGAATTCTCAAGTATGTAGGTTTCCTCACGATGTTTTCCTTCACCGTTAAAGCGAACGATAATTGATAAACAATACACACATAACTTCGAAAAGTCAGAGGTGTGTGCCTTGGGTTTTGAACCTCCGGACATTGTCTCGGCAGACCGTTCCATTCCCAACTAGGCTATTGTCGCTTTTTTACTTTAACTGTAACTCATTTTATTTACCCATAACTAGTCCAAAATCCCAGCCCAACTCTGGCAACCCAAACTAAATCGTGGGCAGTTATATTCGGACGGCTACTGGCATTTCGTGCGGGCATTGTTCGATTTGTTTTATTACTAGCACAATCTGGATAAAACTATTCAGATCTGGATGCACGATAAAAATGAATAGCTTTGTGATTTCTTATTACGATAAATTGGATTTTTTGTTACAAATACGATTTTTCCAAATATTTGTTTATTTTCTGATATTTCTGAACGGTTTGAGATATTGTTTATAGCTCTGACGCAGAGTTTACTGACCTGTTATAGCTTTGTTATTCGAAATATGGTTTAGTAACATTTTAAATAAGCATAATATGTGCTAGTAAAAAATTGTTATAAAATACATCATCTTTTTATGCATTTTATAACTTGTTATAACTTGTTTTATAACTTGTTATAAAATGCATATAAAGATTCATTGAAATGAAATAACATAATTTTCTCCAACGTGATTAATATTATTTAATATATGTATTTTAAACTGCTCACGTGCTTTATTCTGAACGCGGCGAGAAATACTACAAAGGCTGTCAAAATGTTAATCCCATCTAAAAATTCTATTCCCGGTTTTCGATGATAGGCTAACAGGATAGCTAAAAATCTGTGAAATGGTAAGCTCTTAGTTCGGACAGCTAGTTGGGGCTATTTTATGTAGAGTTTCTGGTCACTAGTGAAACAACATACTTTTATGGATTTTTAAACGGAAATTAGATAATTATCGATGCGTTTTTGGCTTTGACACATTGATAGAAATAAAATGCCTTAACATGATATTTTTCGCATGTCTTAAATATTGTGATTCATCGAAGAAGAGCAGCTATATCAAAATGAATATTAAAAAACCAACACCTACACACGTAAAAAATAAAAAAATAATAACAACACATATTAAGTATTTTTAAAGTTTTGCGTAGTCGGGTACTTAATTTTTTATTTTCATTTATCTTGAATTACACTTAGCCAATTCTGTGAATTTTTGCGATTCATTTAATAATTCCAATGAAATTAGAATTCCAGAAATCGTAAACCATCCATTATTCTTTATAAAGAGCTATTCTTGCAAAAGCACGAGTTTTCTCCAGCACGCTAGTAATATCAGTTGAAGTAAGAAATTTATTCCCCTCCTCTTCCCCTGTTTTACATACTTTATTATTACTGTTACTAAAAGTTATCTGACAGGTTAGTATAATGATAGTTTCCTGCCATCTTCTTTATTTATACCGACTGAGTAAATTATTTATTGTAGTATCGACGACCGGGTTTATATCACTTTCTTACATTAAAGCAACGAGATAACTTGATGTTAGGATTTGCAAAGATAGTGACACCTTCCTTGTCTTTTTAGTATGTCCTTGTCTACAATTACAGCTTATCCATAACTCTTGGTAGAAGTTTGAAGACAGTGGTGATTATTTAATATTTGATGAACTTTCTCTTTTAGCAACCTATGATATAGCAAAAGAGTCAACTAAGCACCAGTTTCTGTGACCTATGCGGCTTCATTTACGTTGGGCTATTTAACCCACTTTATACTAGGTTAAACTATGCAGGCGGACTTATAACCGATATCCTCTTGTTCATAAAAAAAACGGTGTAGCTAAAAAATCCGAATTACAATAGGCTAGGCTATTTAGTATCTAGCCCGGAGTCTGGAATTTGTGCCCGATATGGCAATAGGCCCCCTATCACATCATGGGACGAAATACGCACGGTGAAAAGTGGGTGCACTAAGTTGTGCCTCTGCCTACCCCTTTGGGGATAAAAAAGGCGTGAGTGTGTGTGTGTGTGTGTGCGCGTGTGTGTGTATAATGTTAACCCGAAGACATTCTTTAAGTTTATTTGAGTGGATTTACTTGTCTCTACATGAATGATTCTTGAAACACTTCGTCATCCTTAACAAGAGAAACACGAATTACACGAAGCTATCTCGCAAAATTTACGTATAAGAATAAAAAGGCAAAGGAAGGACAGGGAACGTTTCAATTGTCCTTTATATTCGTACTTTATGCACTTTTGATTCGTATCTGGTCGCTAGGGTATCGCCTAGCAACACCCTCCGAGGATTTTATTAGTACCTCTCCTGCGAAATGTATTATTTTTCCTTGGGGTGATTTTTTGGCAAGGTCGCCCCGACATATACCTAAACATCACGTACTTGTGTTTGGGAAAGTTTCAGGTTGCAGCGTATTTAACGTCGCAGATCGCTTTGAAATGCTTGTAAATTGATACAGCTGCGTAATATGTGAACACACTTACTGGTGGTAGGTGTTTCATATGTGAGAGTCCGTCTGGGTGGATACCACCGCAATTTCTATTTCTACCGCCAAGCAGCAGTGTGCATGCACCGTTGTGTTCGTTTTGAAGGAAATTGCAGCCAGTGTAACTACTGGACATAATGAGACTTAACATCTTATGTCTCAGGATGACGAGCGCAGTGTATAACTGTAACTCAAGGTGCTGGATGGTGTTGCTACTGTTTATGTTTGGTGGTCGTATCGCTGAGCATCAGGCGAACGGCATGCTCGTCTCGTTATTCAATGTAATCAAAAAACATTAGTATTTGACTAAAGTGGCAAAGCGATCTAAAGAGAGTATTATCAGACGCAGAACCGTCCACAGCATCGTTCAGGTATGTGCACTCGCCCTATTGGTTACTCCACCCAAGTAAGTCTATTCACATAATGATTTATGTACTTATTTGCTATACGCACGGAGTGGCAAAGTTAGTTTATTCTTTGTCTAATTTAATGTTATAATATACTACTAGGTCTTCGATCTAATTTTTTCCGCACCCACAAACCATTAGTCAGAATTACAAATATTTTTTCCTCATACCAGCTTTATATTATCAGCCTATAGCTATGAGCTACGCAGTGGAGTAGGTGTGCGCTAACCATTCGGTACTGCGACTGTGTATATGTCACCTTTCATAAACTTATTCAAAGTGCGCATAATTTTAATAGCTGTCGGGTCGTAAGGTAAACATTATATCCTGTTAATCCCTCGGGAATGTGGAAAGATAGAGAAAGTTGTAAACCGCTTTAGCTTGTTTGAGGGTCGTAAAAAACGTGCTTTTGTATTAAATTTGTGCGTGAATATTAACCGTACTGATCATTTGTTTATGCAGAGTTCTTATTACCAAAGATATTTAAATCCCTTTTACTTTAACTGTGAAAGCTGGTGATTGAAAATAAATTGAATTTTAATTTTGACTTAACAATGTGGCTCCGTATTTTAAAATAGTTTTTGTTTTTTTTTTTTAACGTTAGGTTGTGCTAGATTTCCAAAAGGTGGACACGGTACGGTGTTTCGGGGGCTTCTGAGCCCCCGCAACAGGAAAAGGACCGCAATAGCGGTACGTGCAGGGGCGGTTGCGGACGACAACTTAGACGTGAGTCGGAGGAAGTCCGCAGCCGTCCCTAATGCGCCGAAGATGGCCGTTTAAAAAAAAAAAAAAAAAAAAAAGGTTGTGCTAGATTTTTGTACAATACTCAGTTTAAAATTTTGTCGTCTTAGTAACATACGGGAACTTGCATAGCTGGGCTTTAATTCCAAGAAAAAGGATAAGTTTAATTTACTAACTTTTGTATGATAAAATGAGTCACCTCTGTATATTATTGAAAGGATGGCGCGACGGTGACGAGAATTCCGCGGATCGCGTCAAAATACCTTATAATGTTAGTAATTAATATTTATAGCCTTACTATATTTTGCATAGGGATTGACCCACGTGAAATATGTCCTTTCTTTTCTTAATATTAAAGTTTCCATTGTACAAAATTTAACGAAATAGTCAGTGGTTTAGCCATCCAAGCGTGATATACAGATAAACAAGCAAGCAGAGTTAATATCGCAAAACTCATATGTATTATTGGTTTTAGTTTTTTGAGGATAGCCTTCTTTATGTATTAAACGCAAAACCTCGCTGTTTTCAAGCCCCGTGTTTGACCAGTCGGATCGCAAGATTTATTATTAACCATTACAATTAAATTGGGTGAAATCAATGGGCGGTATTTCGTTTGATGTTATGCCTTTAAGTGGATAATTCGATTCATTCAAGGTCAGTGATCCTATATAAACATTTGCGGCGTATTGTGTCAATTATCCAAGCCTTAGGTCGCTGTCTGTTGATCCGTATGGAATATGAAGAATATCAATAGTATTGTAAATATAATATAATCTGAACATTTTGTTTCATTGATATTCCTTTTATATTCATATTTATTTTGAGCCAAGAATTTAAATGTTTTAATAATTTCATGTGTTATACAATCTATAAAATTCGTTTTTTTATAGCGTGGGTAAGTTCGCCAGCAAGCTTGGAAATATTGTGTCACTTGATGATAGAATATAATTACGTAATAAAAAGTGCCTATAATCAATGCCTTGACGGCTTTAATGAAACGGAAAATAGGAAGTATCACAAAAACAATTTATTATACATTAATTATTGTTATGGGAAATAAGGTTACACAAAATACTAAATTGCACACATATGAATTTATGTATTTAAATTTTATATTTCTGACAATCACTACTTAAACGACAAAGACACTATTATTATTATACTTTTTAGAGATTTTTTGTGTCGGGGGTTTTTTAAATTTAATTTAATTTTTATTTCAAACTTTTTAAATTACTTTATTCTCCATCGTGGAGCTTTGGTAATCAACTATCTATCACCTACTCGTTGAGCACATCCTTATGAGCCCAAACACACTATCTATGCTATAAGCTGCCAAGGAGTTGGGTATCCCGCAGACTACTTGATGCCGCAGCATCAGCTCATGTTTACAAATATTTCCAAAGTCACAGTTCACCAAATTTAAAATCATTCGGACTTTTTAAGTTGGAAATGAGCTGATAATCTTCAAACGCCTGAACAAATCTTCATAAATTATAGCTAAGAACCATCGCAGTCACATCAGCTTTCAAACAAAAAAACCGCGTCCAAATCGGTCCATTCGTTTGAGAGCTAGGATGCCACAGACAGACATACAGATACACAGATACACACCCTAAACTTATAACTCCCCTCTTTTTGTCGGGGGTTAAAAAGATGTAAATCAACGACGAAGATTTCTAGTAAAATAAATACAAAATACCATACTTAGATTAATTTTTGCATCTTAATATACTTTCAAATACTTTTTATTGTAACATAATACTTATTAGACACTATTAAATAAATCACATCTAGGGGATTAGCGCTGTAGACCGAAATACAGGTTCTTCCTAGTTCGGCTACAGATACTCCCATATAATATAAAATGTAATATTTTTACACCCAGCTCATACTGAGTTTATGTATTTCTACTGTACTTTGTGAAATAAATTATAATTATTATTATAAAAAAAACGCAGATTGATTGCATTAGTATTTGAATGGACGACCACTATTCCAAGTCCAAACACTAACCCTGTATTTCCTACTTGTTCGGAGCGGAAATATTTAGAATGGCGTTAGCTCCTTTTGCTATCCTGATGACCCCGTAGTAAGGCCGCGTTTTTTCAACTGTAGTTATCTTTTTATCAGAGTCTTATTAAGCTGGATATTAAGCTGGACATCACGCCTCACACCTCACACCTCACGCCTCACGCCTCACACCTCAAGCCTCACGCCTCACTCCTCACGCCTCACGCCTCACACCTCACGCCTCACGCCGGGCCGGAGCGCTCGAAGCCCTGCGAGCGCGTCCAGCTTAATATTACCGATGATTGAAAAAACCCGGTCGAAGAAACACAAAATGAATGGAACTGTTGGCATTTTTAGAAAGATACAATCATGGCGAAGATTTAATTAAATAGTTAGGATGCTTGGTTGGTATCTAAGCTTAGGAGCTTAGATAGATTGAAGTGTGACTTTTTTATTTGGTCGACTTTCACATTTATGCGACGAATAGCGTTTATCAGCAAGTGGTGAAATCCGCCCTACGGCTATTATTAGATCGAAACATTTAAGCAAAGAAGCGTAGGCTGCTTTCCTACAATTTAAGCCAAAGAAAAAAAGACACAAAATAAATCAATGGTCCTTTACCTCGTCAATATAACCAAAACAGCATCAACGTAATAACCTTATACAAACGCTTTATCAATTTAGGTATGCACCCAAAACTAGACCTGCTTTGACAGTAACGACAAGTTATAGCGCTTAGGATATTTAAACTCCGTCATGTATGAAAAACGTTTAATCCCAAGACGGTACAAATAACAAAAACATTTAGTGTTTACAAAAATGGGTCCCGCGCCCGAGACGGCTGGCGCGGGGCGACCGCGGAACACGCATTGCCTCTGCGCTGGTTAGGCGAGGACTGGAGCGGCGCAGGGGCTCGTGTTGCGAGTCGCCTCGAGCGGCGCCGCGGGTGCGGGGACGGGGTGCGAGGGTTAGGGGTGTTTAAAATATCATTCGCTACACCCTCCCCCTCCAAGTCACAAGGGCGACCCGACTGTGACTTGGCTGGGCGGCCACGTCGGCGCGGATGCTTTACAACTTGATCTACCCCGACGTAAGGTGTCAAAGCACTGGCATGGTATTTCCCCCTTATCTCCCCGGAAGAATCTACTACTTCAAACGTCGTCGGAGTAACAACGTTGGAGACGCGATATGGCCCCTCACGCCGCGGGGCGGACTTAGAGGTAAAACCCCTTGAGGCATTACTTGCAAAGTGCGTCTCCACCAAGACGAGATCCCTCTTTTTATAGGGCGGGACCTTCCGACGATGTCGATCTCCAGCAACTTTACGAAGACCTTGTTGGTCTTCGACCTTTTCCTTCTTTGCAGGCGAAGCGCGATACGGAGGACCTGCGACCGGTGCGGCATCTCCAGTATCGATGCGATGTTGTGCGAATTTAGTTGGCCCTCCCCCTGGAGTAAAAATGTCCTCATGTACATTCAGAAGGGTGGAAATTTCGTCTCGTTCATGCGGCTTCAAGTGGGAACCCTCGTCTTTGCGGTGACTCACGGATGCGCAGCCAAGCGGATGGCTGGTGGCGCTTTCAAAACAAAGCGGTTGCGGAGTCCTATCGCGTCCCATGTACCACACCCCCAAATCGAAATCTAACACCATGCCAACACTTTGGATGAAATTCATCCCTAAGAGACTCTCGGTTGCAGATGGCAACATTATGAAACTAACTGACACCGATATCCCTCGCACCTTAACATCAACATGCGCTACCTCTACATTCTGAGCGACTGAACTACCATCAGCATATTTAAGCTCAGTAAAAACAGTTTCAAATGTATGGCCGTTACTAACTAAATGACGCCTTAAACTAACACTCCCGATTGAATGTTTCGCACCAGTGTCCACTAATAACTGGCCTTCTCGGCCGTAAATCCGAACACTAACAATTGGTCGCACGCGCGATTCCAATATAACGGCACTCGCGGACACGGCTTGAAACGCGGACGTTCCCGATTCCTTCTTCACTTTGCACGTAGCGCAGTTGGAACGGATCACCCCGGGCGCACCGCACCCGAAACAGGTGATGGCAGGTCGTCCCTTTTCACCATCGAGGTGGCCTTCCTTCGGTGCTTTCTCCTTGAGCCGTTGGCAAGCGTCTTGTAAATGGCCATATAACTTGCAGTAGACGCAGTAGGGTCGTTTCTTATTCATCGGCGTAGATGACCCTGGAGAGGACGACGGATGTGACGTTGATGAGGATAAAGGCGCTCGGCTCTCTCTCATAATATGTTCAACCCGTCTGGCGCAAGTCAACATTTCGCTAAAACTTGCGAAACTTGTGCGAGGTACTTTCTCCCGGATGCCGACGTGAAGAAGTCCATACACCATGTCTAACTGTACATCCTCTGATAACGTTGAAGGCGGCAGCTGTGCGATCAGTGCCCGCACGTGGCACACAAATAAATCAGTCGCCTCTCCTTTCCGCTGCTCTCTCTTGAAAACTTCTCTATAGATCTGGTGCGGTGGCAGGCGGGGTCCAAAAGTATTCTTTAATGCAGCAACTGCCTCTGACCAAGAGGTTGTAGAGGCCTTCACACCTTGCCACCACGTCGCAGCCAGGTCTGTCAAGAGCATGGAAAGTCCTCTCAATGCATTATCGTCTTCGACGCGAGCGCATTCTTTATAAGTTTCCACGGCGTCAATAAAGGCCGTGACATCTGACGACTCCTCGCCGTTGAAGCGCGCGGTGCATTTCGAGAGATTCCGATTATTTAATATGGTGGTGGCACTTACCGACGATTTTCCACTTACTCGGTCCAGGAGCAGCATCAGCTGCTCGTTGGTCAGCATGACCACGCCAGAGGCGGCAGGCGCCGCGCCAGACTCTGGCGGCGTACCTGACACCCACTCGGCAGACGAAGGCGGCGGTGCACCGTTCGTCGGTGCAGTCCCAGCGGTTAGATCACCGCGGGCAGCGCCGGACGATGGTTCCAGGAGCTCGAAGGCACCCTCCACAGGTGCCGCAGGCGGCGGCGGCGCCGCGGCCACGGGCGCAGCCCTGGCCTCGGGCGCAACCCCGTGTTGCGACGGGCTCGCAGCGCGAGATCGCGTAAGCACCATCGTAAGATTCGTCCCGACAAAATGGAAACAATTTAACGTCCAAGGACACACACCACTACACTCCCAGGTGGCAAAACTGGGTTTGAGAAAAGAGAAAAAAAAAAACTACTTTGCCACAATGTCCAGAGTCAATACGTAAATGTCCGTAAAATAGGTACCTATCGATGCACAAAACTAGGTAGCTCTCACTGTCCATAAAACATAATGCAGTCCAGGGTGCACTCTGAAAACAGTAGGTACCTAGGTATTTAAGCACACTGACAATAATTAAGTACACTACGAAACAGTTTACGGAACACATCAATTTACGCAACACAAGTCACCGATGTATTGTTCTGTACGCGTGCGTATACGACTCTGAGTCTCTGATGACGGATGACTAAACACTCTGAAGTCTGAAGTGCAACACTCGACGACACGGCGGCCCGCAAACGAAAAGCGTTATACGGGGCTCCCGACGATTGTACAAGACGAGGTAGGCGTGGCCGTTTCAGCGAAACACTCGCCGACACAAAAAACGGCGCACGAGGCTCGTAGCAAATATACTTCACGAAGTACGTTGCGTTATACGGAGCCTGCGACGCTTGTACCGGACGAAGTAGGTATGCGCGGCCGCTTGTATGCACTCGCACGATTCAGTCCCACGTTAGGCTGCCACTTTATAGCGCTTAAGCCTAGGCCGCACACATCGCGATAACCCGAATATTCGCGTTATCCCGATGTGTGTAGCCAAGTAATCGCGTATACTTCGGTGCTTCGTACGTAGCTGCGAGGACTTCGCTCCGCTGTCGGTAAATTCTCGCAGATCAAAGCGTTTTATCGCGATGAACTTCGCTTGCGCGGCCACACTTCAGTCGGCCGCCAGCTATCGTGCGTGGCGGACGTGTTAAGTTAAACTGCAGTGAATAGTATAGCTGAAGCGAAATATGGATTGGAGTAACGATAAAATTTTAGAATTTATTGCGAATTACGAGTCTGGACTGATTTTATGGAATTCAAGCGAAGCTGACCATAAAAAAATTATTATTTGCTGCCATAAAATACAGAGCAACCGCGGCGTCCATTTTATCTTTTGCGTTTATACATCGCTCGTACATCGCGATAAAATTTACATCGCGCATTATGTGGCCGCGAGGCTTCGTAGTAGACCGAAGACGAAGTTTATCGCCCGAATGTTATCGCGATGTGTGCGGCCTAGGCATAAGGATATTTAAACTCCGTCATGTATGAAAAACGTTTAATCCCAAGACGGTACAAATAACAAATACGTTTAATGTTTACAAAAATGGGTCCCGCGCCCGAGACGGCTGGCGCGGGGCGACCGCGGAACACGCATTGCCTCTGCGCTGGTTAGGCGAGGACTGGAGCGGCGCAGGGGCTCGTGTTGCGAGTCGCCTCGAGCGGCGCCGCGGGTGCGGGGACGGGGTGCGAGGGTTAGGGGTGTTTAAAATATCATTCGCTACAAAGTCAATAAATGGATCCAGGACTAGGAGGTAACAGACTCTTATCTAAGCATAGGCACACAGTACTTTGTAACTCATGGTGCTGTATGATGTTGCTACTGTTATTGGGTGGTCGTATTGCTTACGATCAGGCGAACGGCATGCTCATCTCGTCATTCAATGCCATAATAAAAAAATAAAGTGACTTTTATACACGAAAAACGCTTTAATGCGAGCGAAGCCGCGGGCAAAAACTAGTTCTAATTATATAACCCAGGCTTGACACCCAGTTCTCCTCCAAAGGTAGTGATAATATATTGTGTTGAAAAAAAACGTGGTAAGTTTACCTACCTGGTTAAATAATAAAGTATCTTCATCGCATTCAACCACGAGAAGGAAGAAAGAAATTATTTATTTTCTGAGGCTGTAAACAGCTTCAATATGCCGAACACAACGAGTAGGACAATTTCAAAAGTATTTAAAATAGCATTACTTAAATTGCGTATCCAAAGGAAAATCTATTTGATGGATTCTGAAACTTAACAGCGACAGTTTGTAACTTTGTTTAAAGTTATAAGTAGAATCTTGAAATTTCTGCTACCTTATAATTCTTTAGACAGTAGTAGACAATGTAATGGAAGACATTGCAGGGTTGACACTTGTATTTAATTATTGGGTTGAATTACTGGGAGATAGGTATATATTAACTAGCAAGATGGAGTGATGACTTAATAAAGGTCCCAGGAACACGTTGAAAGTAGGCCGGTTTTGTGACGTCCCTCTGAAAATCTTTACGGAAGGCATATCTATACTAATATTATAAAGCTGAAGAGTTTGTTTGTTTGAACGCGCTAATCTCAGGAACTACTGAACCGATTTTGAAAATTCTTTCACTAATAGGAAGCTACATAGCTCTTGAGTGCTATAGGCTACTTTTTATCCCGGGAAAATATTTTTGTACCGGAAAAACTTTTTAACGCGGGCGGAGCCGCGAGCACTACTTGTGTTGTATACAACTGTAAAGGCATTTCACATTGTAAAAAATCCTATATATTAAGTATCATTATATTGTATTGTGACGTGTCGTTGGTGTAACATAATAATAAATAAATAAATTCTCATTCTTTGTTTTTAAGCGTGCGCTATAACTGACAAAAATTCATCATGAAACGGCATTAGGGTTTTTGTACCATGACTCCCTTGATGGTTGGTGACTCACGTGTTTCACGCGGTTATCCAATATTTGTGTGACGCATATCAAACAATACATTTCTGTGAGTTCTTCGTCTTGACATCGATGCTAAAACATTCATATGTACATACATCGAATTAAATTTGTGAACATCAAAGCGTGAACAGAACACAATTTCTGTATAATTAGCCCCGCTCATGCCGCACTGCCAAAACACGATACATTTTAGTTATTACATTACATTCGGTATTTCTGCGGCCTATACAGAATTAGAACAGATATTGCTGTTTATTGGAAGCATTTTGTTCTTTGTTATTACGTACACACACAGACACTCATGCCTTTTATCCCCGAAGGGGTAGTTAGAGGTGCAACTAGTGCACCCACTTTTCGCCGTTATTCCGTCCCATGATGTAATAGGGGGCGAGCCTATCGCCATATCGGACAAAAATTCCAGACTCCGAGCTGAATAGAAAAACTCAACATCACTTTGCCTGACCCGGGAATCGAACCTGAGACCTCAGCATTGCATTATTACCCTGTGGGCAATTACATTGAGGACTTATATCTCAAGATGATCGCAATTGAGTACTATGCAAATTTATGTTTGTGATCATAAATCATGATATTCATTCAATTGCAACTATGTTCGCCTACGTGATGAATAAAGTATTTAATTGTCAATAAAAAAGAGGTCTGAACGGATGCCATTAACTCACAGAAATATAACCTTTCCTGTTACGGTAATAGATCTCAAAATACACATATAATATCGACTAGTACAATATGACAATTCTAAAACGGTCATCATTGTGGTACCAGTCGGTATTATTGGATTTCGTCCGTTAAACCCAATACGTGTCTCTTTCTGTTGCTATAAATCGGATACTCAAAAGCAATAGAGCAAAATTGTCAGAACAACTGACCGTGACTAAAAATCAATACCAATTATCTGGATTCAGGTGCATATATGGAAGTGAATGTATAGCGTACAATTTTTTTATGTTGCCTAAGCCGGAAAACGGCAATGGATCGCTATAAATTACGTTATCATCACTACCCATGTAACAAACACAAACCTCGGATACGACTTGCTTTTAAGAAAAAGAAGATAGAGAAATGTGCCGAGTTCTATGTGCCTACGAATATTTTGCTTAGCATATGAAAGGCAGTAAGTACTCATTACACATCGGTTTGAATTTAGATAATTGAACTATCCTGGTGGAGACGGAGGCTCTTTGATATTGTAGACATTAAGATGTCTATAGTGGGGCCCAACCACATAAAAATAGGTACCCTATAAAATTGTACGTAGATATAGTAAACCTACATACAATGTATATTAGATACTAGATTTTGACCGCGTATCGGCCCGCGTTAAAAAGTTTTCCCGGGATAAAAGTCCCGCTTTTAATTTTCCCGGGATAAAATTTAGCCTATGTGTTAATCCAGGATATGATC
The DNA here is from genome assembly GCA_949316025.1 of Lapara coniferarum. NCBI lineage: Eukaryota > Metazoa > Arthropoda > Insecta > Lepidoptera > Sphingidae > Lapara > Lapara coniferarum. The sequence goes on from OX438922.1 coordinate 1,712,248, forward strand.
TACCCTGGATTAATTAGTTATAATTATTTATTTATGTTCTCTCGTTTTATTATGAATTCTTAGGTGTAGTGGTTAGTACTTGTTTAATTCCTTCAATTGGATTTTATCGCAATTTAACGGTGATGTGTGTGCATTAGCTTATATAACTAATCTGACTATGTATGCAAAAGACTTGAAAAAAAAAATATAACGATAAATGATGGACAAATGATGACAAAAAGTAAGCCCGGAGTTTCTTTCTGCCTTTCTTCTTCGGGTAGTCATCGCTTAGGTAGTGAAAGGCTGGTAGGTTAGCTAGGTTAGGATCTGTACTCTCCTCGCCGGTGAGAATCGCGACGCGTTCTTCCCATTATTATTATTTATTTTTTTTAATAAAAATGATCTCTTGTTTTATATTGCTTTTCCTGCCAGCCCGAGCTGGCTCTTACTTTTTATTTTTCATCATTTATTTTACTCCTAATAAAAATGTCTGTAGTTATATAAGTGACTAATAATAATTAATTAAATGTATCTTGACTTATCATAAGTGCAACTATATTCGCCTACGTGATGAATAAAGTATTTTATTTTATTTTTATTTTAACCTGTGTGCCAAATTCCATTGAAATCCGTTCAGTAGTTTTTGCGTGAAAGAGTAACATATCCATCCATCAATCATCCACACATCATCATCCATACATCCATACATCAATACATACTTACAAACTTTAGCATTTATAATATTAGTAGGATTATTATTAGATTTTTATTGCCCGCAGTTGAATGACGAGAGAAACGTGCCCCTGGCCTAGTGGTTAGTGATACAACCACCCATAAACAGTAGCAACAAGATACAGAAGTTTGACTTACAAAGCACTGTGTGCCCCTCCACTGCGCTCGTCACACTCCCTCGTAAGATGTTAACAACTGTATTCAGAAAAATACTTACTATGAGTGTGCACAGTGCACCCAAACACATAGTATCGGCAATTCGATAGTTTCTATGGCCTTCAGCTTTGTTTATCTGACAACTGAAGCAATGTTGTATCTCAATATTATCATAGAATTGCTTCTTACTTAGCTAAGTAAAGTTCTGCCGCGACAATGTCTACAAGTTCGAAACCGTAAGGCACACATTTCTAACTATTCAAAATTATCTGTGAATTGTTTATCAAATAACGTTCTCTGAAAACATCGTATAATAGAGGGTCAACAATAGAGGGTCATTCTGGTGTCAACCTTATCCGGTTGACTCTAAATGGCGCGGGTACGCGACCCCGGCCCCTCGAGCCACCATAGCCGCTCTCCCTGTCCTTCCGCGGCTCTGGTGTCCTTTTTCCTTTACCCCTCTTCCTGTTACTGGTGGTAGGGTGATCCCGAACGGGTTGGTACCACCACCTAGTTTATTTCTACCGCCAAGCAGTAATGCGTTCCGGTGGAAGGGCTAGGCAGCCGCTCCTATCTACACTATCCTTCCTCGGGACGTGATGGGCCCGACGCTGCCTGGAACATGCGGAGACTACGTCCGGGCTGTGGTGCGGACGTGGGGGGGCTGGGGCGGGGTACAGGGAGACCCGATGGGAACGGTTTCCGTCGGCCGCCTGCCGGTTAGTAGGGGACCTGAACCCGGGGATTCCCCTTCAAACTCCCTCCCCAGGAAGCTGTCCCGCCAACCGGCGAAAATCCCGTCGTGCAGTTGTCATGCCAGAGTGGGAGACTGGAGTGGATCCTGGCAATTGCACGCGGGGGGGCATCGGGGGCCCTTCCGTGTCTCGCACCTTGTCCCTTTATGGGCCGCACGGCCGCCTGGCACTATGCTCCGAACCTCTTCTTCTAGGGCATCGTTTTGGCTCCATCACGGCCATCTCTATTCCTATTACTCTAGATTTTTTTTTTTATGAAGGCAAAACCTAAAAACTGCAGGGTCACTACGGCGGCTACGATATCCACACTTAAAGTAGATTTCTGCAATGTCAGGGGTCTACATAGCAACATCAACGCCGTCCACCACCACCTTGAGACGGCGCGGCCTGCCCTGCTCTTTTTAACGGAGACTCAAATATCTACTCCTGATGATGTTTCGTACCTGAACTATCCCGGCTATGTGCTGGAGCACTGTTTCCTACGTAAAGCCGGGGTGTGCGTCTTCATCAGGGGTGATATTTGTTGTCGCCGCCTTCGGAACCTCGAGCATCTGGACCTGTCAATTTTATGGCTATGCGTAGAACAAGGCGGTCGTACTCGCATCTACGCATGCATCTACAGGTCCCATGCCAGTGAAACGGGATCTTCTCATCTATTCGAGAACGTCCAAGAGGGGACTGACCGTGCTCTCGAACAGTACCCATCCGCGGAGGTGGTGGTCCTTGGTGACTTCAACGCTCATCATAAAGAGTGGTTGGGGTCTCGGACTACCGACCTCTGGGGTGGGTCTGTTTACGAGTTGGCCTTGGCATATGGCTTTACACAGCTGGTGACACAGCCCACCCGTGTGCCAGACATTGAAGGCCATGAGCCCTCTCTTTTGGATCTTCTGCTGACCACAAACCCCGATGGATACAGTGTCGTGGTCGATGCCCCTTTAGGATCATCTGACCACTGCCTTATCCGCACATCGGCCCCTGTATCTTATACTGGCCGCCCAGAAGCGTCTGGTTTCCGCAGGGTCTGGAGGTATGGGTCAGCAGATTGGGATGGACTCCGTGAATTCTTTGCATCCTTCCCATGGAGGCGATACTGTTTCTCCTCCGATGATCCCGACACGTGTGCGGACTGCGTCAGGGATGTGGTGATATTGGGGATGGAAATTTTCATTCCCAACACCACAATACCGATGGGGCGCCGTAGTCGGCCTTGGTACAATAGTGCCTGTGCTGCCACTGCGCGTCTCAAGCAGTCCGCATACCTATCTTGGCAAGTCGCCAGTAGGTGTCGGGCTCCTAACACCAAAGAGGAGAAGCAGAAGTTCAATGTTGCCTCCAGATCCAACAAGAGGGCTATCGCTAAGGCCAAGGCAGACCACATTTGCCGGTTTGGTGAGCGTCTGAAGAGCTACCCGTCAGGTAGTCGAGCTTTTTGGTCGCTTGCCAAATCTGTACAAGGCAATTTCTGCCAGCCCAGTCTCCCGCCACTGCGTAAGTCTGACAACAGTCTGGCTCATAGTGCAAAGGAGAAAGCCGATGTCTTGGCTGAATCCTTTGCCTTAAACTCGACTTTGGACGCCGGTGGAGCCGCACCACCCGAAATTCCACGATGCGAGTGCTCCCTGCCTAAAATCCGCATCACTCAGCGAGCTGTAAGGCGGGAGCTCCGGCTCCTTGATGTCCATAAGTCGAGTGGGCCTGACGGTATTCCCGCAGTGGTTCTTAAGACGTGCGCCCCTGAGTTGACTCCCGTTCTAACGCGTCTGTACCGTCTATCTTACGACACCAGCCAGGTTCCATCATCGTGGAAGACTGCTCGTGTCCATCCGATCCCCAAAAAGGGTGACCGGTCGGACCCTGCTAATTACAGGCCGATAGCGGTCACGTCCTTGCTCTCCAAGGTCATGGAGCGAGTTGTTAATGCTCAGCTCCTGAGGTACCTTGAGGATCGCCAGCTAATTAGCGATCGTCAATACGGTTTCCGCAGTGGTCGTTCAGCTGGTGATCTTCTTGCGTACCTCACGCACCGCTGGGCGGAGGCCGTGGAGAGCAAGGGCGAAGCTATAGCTCTTGGTCTGGATATAGCAAAGGCGTTCGACAGGGTATGGCACAGAGCTCTTCTAGCGAAGTTACCATCTTATGGAATCTCCGAGGGACTCTGCAAGTGGATTGCCAGCTTCCTGGATGGTCGTAGCATTACAGTCGTCGTTGACGGCTGCAGCTCTATGACCAAATCCGTCAATGCTGGTGTTCCACAAGGCTCGGTGCTATCGCCCACGCTCTTCATTCTGCATATCAATGACTTGTTGGATTCCATCGACAACATGCATTGCTATGCAGATGATAGTACGTGCCATGCGCGATACATCGGCCAACAGAATATCCCTCGGCGCACAGTCGAAGAAAGACGGTCACAACTTGTGTCTGAAGTCGGAAGCTCTCTGGGGCGGGCTTCTGAATGGGGTGAAAGGAATTTAGTCCAATTCAACCCATCGAAGACACAAGTTTGCGCGTTCACTGCTAAGAAGGACCCATTCGTCATGGTGCCACAGTTCCAAGGAGTTTCTCTCCACATGTCGAATAGCATTGGGATCCTCGGCGTCGAAATTTCCAGTGACGTCAAGTTTGGGAGTCATTTGGAGGACAAAGCCAAATTGGCCAGCAAAAAGTTGGGAATCCTCAACAGAGCCAAGCGGTACTTTGCGTCCGGCCACAGACTGGCGCTTTATAAAGCGCAAGTCCGACCGCACGTGGAGTACTGCTCACACCTCTGGGCAGGGGCCCCCAAACACATGCTGAGCCCACTTGACTCCCTACAACGACGGGCACTTCGCATCGTCGATGATCCCAATCTCACGGACAAGGTGGAGGCGCTGGGTATGCGGAGAGACATTGGTTCTCTTTGTATATTCTACCGCCTCTTCCATGGGGAGTGCTCTGAGGAACTGTTTAATATGGTGCCTGCCTCGCCTTTTTACCATCGCACCACTCGCCATCGCAGTGGAGTTCATCCGTACTACGTCGAATCCATCCGTAGTAGCACGGTGCGTTTTCAACGGTCTTTTTTGCCGCGCACGTGCAAACTGTGGAATGGACTCCCTGCATCGGTGTTTCCCGAGCGCTATGACCTGTCCTTCTTTAAGCGAGGTATAAAAAGAGTACTCACCTCCCGGTAGGTAACGGCTTGGTTGTGCCTCTGGCATTGCTTTAGTCCATGGGCGGCGGATACCGCTTACCATCAGGCGGACCGCTTGCTCGTTTGCCTACTAAGGCAATAAAAAAAAAAAAAAAAAAAAAAAAAAAAAAAATCGCGAGGAAACCTATATACCTGAGAATTCTCCATAAGAATTTCGAGGGTGTGTGAAGTCTGCCAATCCACACTAGATCAACGTGGTAGACTAAGGCCTATCCCCTCTCATCAGTATTGGAGGCCCGTGCTCAGCAGAGGGCATACAATATATAGCGCTGGTTGCATTGCACTACATAGCTAAGTAATATTTGTGAATACGAATTACGAGCCTGAATCTCGTATTACCCACTGATTACGCTGGCTACATGGTCCTTCAAAGCGGAACACAAATGTGCATGCACATTAGTAATTGTAATAAACTTGAAAACAAAAACAAGGTTTGATAAAACACTTGTATTTACGTTGTTCGCTCACCCGAACACCATTGGGGAAGCCTGACTTAACATAACTTAACCAAGGGGTGAAAATCGTTGCTACCCTTAAATTAGGGGAGAAAAATATTTTTCTCCAAGAGAACTCGATTCAGATCGTATTGTACGGTGTGTTTTGAACAGTGCTGGCGTAAAATTTGTCTCAATGAAATCACGGTAAGATGTCATGAAGTTTATTCCTTGTGCAACATGCTTTCCTTAAACGAACTTTAAGAAAATAATCATTCCTACCTTAAAGCCTTAACACATCCATGATTCTTCTGGTATTGCGGAAGTTCATGAACGGCGATGATAAATTGCCACATAAAACAGACGCACATTTTTCATCACTTGCGTGCACACCACTACGACAACTATTGACATCGTATTTGGACTGATAGAGATATTCCCATACCAAAATTAAAATACACTCATGGCCTTTATCCCCGAAAAGGTAGGCAGAGGCGCAACCAGTGCACCCAATTTTCTCCGTTCGTAATCCGTCCCATGATGTGATAGGGGGCGAGCCCATCGCCATATTGGGCACAAATTCCAGATTCCGGACTGATGCCGAGAAAAAAAACCTAATATCACTTTGCCCGACCCGGAAGTCGAACTCCAGAACTTAGCACTGCAGTCGTACTTCAATACAACTACGCCACCGAGGCAGTCGAAAAAGGTATTCGAATAATAAAATGAGTTACTTATTTCGTAATCGATTATCTGTAGAATTGTTTTCCCAATACACCCGATGGGCTACCTATATAATCCATCCCGAATATCTAAAGTCAAAACTACTTGTAAACACTGGTTCCGACGTCGCTGATGCGTGAAGCCATTTAACTACAGCCATGGGTCACACGAAACTTTCAAGTGCTGTTACTTTACTTAATGTATAGCAAATATAAGCAATATTGAAGGACTGTGTTTGGGTGAGTTTGTATAGCTGACGATGATATAGGAGTCTTACCTGATGGTTCTTATATCGATCAACTGCGACAAAGGCTGGATATTGTGACAAATAGCCTCTTTCCAACATAATAACGCATAGACGAATTCTTCAGTATTGGGTTATATTTGCGGGCGACGTTTATTATTTACCATCAGACAATATACTTCCCGTTTAAGTTTTATAAATAAAATGTTCAGCAGTCTTGGTCTCGTGGGGACGTATGCAGTCGCACAGAGTGGTCACGGGTGATCAGTTCGCCTTATTGGAACTATTTCGCACTTAGTCCCGAGCAGTCTTACTAGCCACACTAAACACAATAGCAAGGCTGTACTTCACCAGGGGTTTCTGTGAGGCACTGGTACTAGCACAGTCGATTCACCTGTCGATAGAATAACTACAATATGGCTAACACGTATCTTACTGCAGATCTCAATGAGATTTTTCTCCGGTCATTTGTTTATTTATTTTATTTTATTTGTTGGATTGATGTAATACAGGATTATGAGAGTGAAGGAATAGAGAGTACACGTATGTATTGAGCACACACTAGTACACTAAAATATCTCCAGCGTACCTGGCTGATCACCGCTGAGATTGGTCGCCGTGGTCGAAATTCGTCTAGGAGGAATTAGTACTGTGAATCTAAAACACACGTTTAGTTTCCATGCTCAAGAAATGACATTTCCATGCTCAAAAACGGGAATGACAAACGCGCCAAGTCGCTACACCACACTAAATACACAGACGTAGGAATTAGGGAGTCGAATAAAACAGTGTAGGCATATTCAGCTGTTGTGCGGTGCCACTTGAATATTAAATGGGGTCTCGACCTCGTGAATTAACCGATAGGAGTGACTAAAAGTGTTTCTTCACCCTGGAGTAGTTAAGGAGGCGCGATAAGCTGCGAATTATTTTCCAAAAACAGACTTAATACACAGTTTGGTAACAAAACAGAGAATGACAGTGAGACTGTACTTCTGTAGGTCGGCAGAGGTTTTTTGTACTATTGCGTAGCGGATGTTGTCAGCCATTATGTGATGACACGCTTAAATCCCGTCTGAGATAACATTACTAAGGAAACTGTTAATAGATTCATGTTTTATTTAAAAATAATTCTCAAATACAAATTAAATTAGCAATGCAAGTAAAATTAATTTCATAAACTTGATACTAAACTTAATCGACTGCCTCGGTGGCGTAGTTGTATTGCGTACGCGTTACGAGTACGATTTGCGCGCTGTGGTCCTGGGTTCGAATCCCGGGTCGGGCCAAAAAAATTTGTGACTGGGTTTTTCTATCTTAAAAAAATTACTCAGTCGCAGCTCGGAGTCAGGAAGTTGGCGGTGTGATACCCCCGTGCCTCGGAAAGCACGTAAAGCCGTTGGTCCTGCGCCTGATCTCTCTCCGGTCATGTCGGATTGCCGTCTCACCGGACTATGAGAGTGAAGGAATAGCGAGTGCACCTGTGTATTGCGCACACACTTGTGCACTATAATATCTCCTGCGTACCTGGCTGATCTCGGTTGAGATTGGCCGCCGTGGCCGAAACTGGCTAGGAGGATTTCATTTCACTAAACTTAATACGTGACGTGGAGCTCCATACCTTTTCCTTAATCATCACCATCTTTTCTTCAAGTGTACAGAAAAGTGAACATGGCTCTAAAGGAGGTGTCCACTTATTGTATGGTTGCTGGCCCTCAAAATGTAACCTGGTTAAAACTTTATCGATATTAAAGGGGCAAAAATATGAATCATGGGTCCATTAAAAAACATTTTTAGTCCCCTCCATGTATTACTAACTTTTTAATAACGTTCATTATAAGTGTAGTTTTTAAGCAAAATAAAATTACACAAATCTTAAAATCGGAGGACTTAAAATTGTACTATTGTAAAAGGCTAGTTTTTCGAAGTTCCATTCAAATCCTACTAATATTATAAACGCGAAAGTTTGTAAGTATGTATGGATGTATGGATGTCTGGATGTTTGTTACTCTTTCACGCAAAAAGTACTGAACGGACTTCGATGAAATTTGGCACACGGGTAGGTCATGTCCTGGATTAAACATTAGCTACTTTTTATCCCGGGAAAATATAAAGCGGGACTTTTATCCCGGAAAAACTTTTTATCGCGGGCGGAGCCGCGGGTAGAAGCTAGTAGATAATATAAACTGTCTTGGTTACAATTTAAGACCCGTTTTGGACATGTCCTTTACACAAAGAATATTCGCTAAATAAAGAAACTATTACATGTTGTAATAGAAAAACAAAATAAAATTACCAATTCCTCAACCACGCAAGTCTGAACAACAGAAACTTCTAGCAATAAAACTTTTTCGATACAAATTCTATATCGCTAACCTGAAAGGGTTCTTGGCAAAATGCTGTTTAAAGCAACTTTGGAACAGGAATTGTTTTGGAAACGGGCTCTCGTGGGAGCGTGCTTTAACTTATTGTTATTTTCATGATTATAAATGCTAACAGCTATATTTAGTAAATTAATGTAATTTGAGATACGTTTAAAGCTTTTTGAGGTCCTCTAATATTTGTATCACAGTAAAAACACATTTTTTTGTGTGATAAATTGCAGCTAATGTACCTACTAAGTATAATAATTAATAACATGACATCAATTTCTGTGGAGTCCGTCTAAATCTCTGAATTAGGTGCAAAATTACAATTGCACTGTGCCTCTACATTTACGAGAAATATCTAATATGACATCAGTCTAGTCTACATATCTGCAGTCTTATAATAGCCAGCGCCAGTATATACATAGCGTGGCTCAGAAAGCGACAAGAAGTTGCGAAAAAATAGAAAAACTCAATATCACTTTGCCCGACCCGGGAATCGAACCCGAGACCTCAGCATTCTAGTCGTACCTTAATACAACTACGCCACCGAGGCAGTCAATGTATGTATGTATGTTGTCCAATCATAAGAAATGGCGAATTTTGCTTTCCTGTGACTTTTTCAGTAGTCACTCCTAAATAAAATTGCCACCTAGATAAATACATGAACAAATATGCAAAAACAATGTTAGTTTTTAATTAGTTAATTTTTCTATTCAGTATCAGCTCGGAGTCTGGAGTTTGTGCCTGATATGGCGATAGGCTCGCCCCCTATTACATCATGGGACGGAATAATGGCGAAAAGTGGGTGCACTAGTTGCGCCTCTGCCGACCCATTCGGGGATAAAAGCGTGAGTGTATATGTATATGTATATTTATGTAGTTAATGTAGGAACCGACTCGAAATTTTTTAATCAGTATATAAGTAATGCTATCGTATAATTATTCATGTATTTATCTAGCTTTTTAAATAGTCACGGAATATAGGTAATATTAAATTATTTTTAGATTTTTTGTATTTTTAGTGGCGTTTGAAGGCGGTTTAATTTTTTGCTATCCCATCAACCGCTTGCCTAACGCGAAGTTTTTCCAAAGGACCCAATCCTGTAAAAATCATTTTAGGAAACTCAAAACTGGTATGAGAGACATATCCAGTCAATCATAATCCAGTCTATATATACGCTGCCATCCAATAGAAAATAAGCGTAGGTATATAGAAATAAAAATATGAGGTCTGCAGCTTAGATCCGAAAATACTTTTAAAAGAAGGATTAGAACAACACAAGCAGATACACTTAATGGATTATTTGGAAAAATATATTTCTTTTATCCTTTGTGTTCGCCGAGGAGGGTTTAATGTGCCCTGAACGTGTATTTTCAGCCTAAATTGTTGTAACAGGGTTTTATACTAACGTTATTCTAAATTATAGGTATCTTAGAATTGTATAAATAGCTAGAATTTTATAAACACTGCTTTTGTGTAGTAAAACACATGAATTACAATTATAAGAGTGTTGGTTGGTAACTATAAAATATGGTTTAACACTGCGATAAGCAATCGATGACGTTGAACATAAAAAAACAAATCGCACGTTGGTTACCAGAAGTGAGTTTGAGGAAAGAAGAATTTTCTTTGCACAGGGAGTAAATGACTACGATCAACGTCCTTCAACGGTCGATAGAACTATTCCGATCTCACCGAAATAAAAACAAACGCGTTTATAATATAAATTCGTAAAACAATCCAACCAGGGGTCGACAACAATTTCCATACCAATTCATAGCTCGTAAACATTTTAAACACAGTATAAATGTATGAAGCGTGGCTGGTAAAAATTCAATGGACAAAGTTACTAAAGAACATTACAGTAACATAAGAGCCGTTATTACGTATTCTTCTGAGCATTAAGTAGAGCCTGTGCGAAGTAATTTATACATTGAAAAGCAGAAGTTATACATTTTAATACCACCGTCCGGCGTTGAAACTCTTAGTTTACGTCGACGTCTTAACAAGGTTACCGTCTCGGGACGTTGTTTCGGCTCGTTGAAATTATTAAAGTGTTATAACTGCTTGTAAAGTAATTAGTTTGGTAAAACACTGGTGGTAGGTCTCTCATATGTAAGAATCCGTCGGGGTTGGTATCACCGCAATGTCTATTTCTAACGCTAAGCAGCAGTGTGCATCCAATGTTGTGTGTTACTGGTCGTAATGAGACTTAACACATTATAGCTCAAAATGACGAGCGCAGTGGAATGCCACACAGTACTTTGTAACTCAAGGTGCTGGATAGTGTTGCTACTGTTTATGGGTGGTCGTATCGCTTACGTTCAGACGAACATCATGCTCGTCTCGTCGTTCAAAACCATAAAAAAAAATAGACTGGACAAGAAGATCCCATAAGTGTTCCGTTCCTCACTTAAAAATTTACGAACCCCTAATAAAATTGCGTAATTTAATTTAACCATTCATGCGGAATTTTAAATCCTGCTGAATGAGCTGTATTTTTGCAGATATTAGCTGTTCAACGATATAACGCTGATATTAAAGCTAATTTGGATACAAAGTTTACAACATAAATGCCTTCATGTTTAACTCAGTGGTGAATAAAGCATTCAATGTTCACTGAACCCTTCTTTTTCCAAATGACTACACTGAACAGAATACAGTGCAATGAAAATAATGTGAATCAAAGGGAGACGTTGCAGCTAGTGTAATTACTGAGCATATTAACACGTTATGTCTTAAGCTGTAAAAGGATGATGTGGTGACTAAGATTGAAAGAAGTATGCTGAGGTGGTTTGGGTACGTGGAGAGGATGGATGAAAGACGGATCACAAAAGGTATTTATCGAGCGAATGTGGATGGTACGGCTGGAAGGGGACGCCCGAGGAGAACATTCTCTGAGCAAATAAATGATCTTCTCAGAAAAGGGCAGGTCAGGAGTACCCTTAACAGACGAAAATGTATGAAAAGAACTATGAATGTGGAAGAGGCGAAAGAGGTTTGTCAAGATCGTAGCATGTGGCGCTCAATAGTCTCTGCCTACCCCTATGGGATAAGGGCGTGAGTGTGTATGTATGTATGTATATATGTATGTCTTAAGGTGAGGAGCGCAGTGGAGTGCCACTCATTCCTTCGTTATTAATATTTAGTTATACATGGTGTTGCTATTGTTTATGGGCGATAGTTTTGCTTGCCATCAGGCGAGTGGCATGGTCGGCTCGTCATTCAAGTGCAATATGAAAAATACTTTGTTTCCGTAACTGTTGACAGTCTAGGTGTTACTTGCGGTTCCTCGCATACAATACCGTACCAACCCTGTATTATATATTGCCCACTGGTGAGCACGGGCTTCCTCTACAACTGAGAAGATTAAATCCACCACACTGGCCTAGTGCAGGTTGGCAGACTTCACGTACCTTCGAAATTTAGAGAACTTCTCAGGTATACAGGTTTCCTCACGATGTTTTTCTTCACCGTTAAAGCGAGCGATAATTCACAAAGAATACACACATACATTTATAGAAAACTAGCTTTTGCCCGCGGCTTCGCCCGCATTAAAAAGTTTTTCCGGGATAAAAGTCCCAGTTTATATTTTCCCGGGATAAAAAGTAGCCTATGTGTTAATCCAGGACATGATCTACCCGTGTGCCAAATTTCATAGAAAACGGTTCAGTAGTTTTTGCGTGAAAGAGTAACAAACATCTATACATCCAGACATCCAGACATCCATATATCCATACATACTTACAAACTTTCGCCTTTATAATATTAGTAAGATTAGGCAAACGAGCAAGCGGTCCGCCTGATGGTAAGCAGGATCCGCCGCCCATGGACTTAAGCAATGCCAGAGGCGCCATGCGTCATGGAAGCGCTGTCAAGGGTCGGCAGTAGAGCAGAGGAATAGGGATTTAAAGGAAGTAAGTCGTTTGAGGGTACATATTTCTCACGTACCGAACGAAATGCAACATAAAGCTGGCGCTTCACGACTGCATTGTGTATAATTTAAGAAATTATTATTTTTTCCTATATTTTTAGTGAATAGTATAAGTAGCTATTGGCTGTTATATTGCCTGTATTATTTTGTTGGATCCGAATTAAAAGGCTACTCGGTCAGTATCAATTGCCTCAGGGAAATTTCGCGGCAGAATTACTTAAAGAAAAGCTTCAGGATGTCCCAATTGAGATATTTTTCAATTTAGCTTTCTTCTCTTGCATCGACATTCATATTTATAACAATAAAAACGTCATTAAATTCTTTCAATGAAGTATTAACCTAATATTTTATTATTATATAAAGAAGCACCAACACAATCGTTTATTAAATACTAATTCTTCTTCTCTACCCGTCTTCATTCCTCACCAAAGATTGTCTAATAAAGTCAAACTCCTTTGGGTCAAACTCCTCCTCCGAGATGGAATTCTGGTCAATTTTTGTAAGAAAAACTCGTAAATATGCTAAGATCAAATATAACATCCCTCTTTTTTTGTCGGGGGTTGAAAATTTTACTGTTGTGTTAGTAGAGCGAACATAATAGGTAGGTTTCCTTATCATGTACAATGTTGGTAGATTTTTGAATACACTTTGCATCAAATCGGTGCCAGGCCCGTCTTAGATCTGACTATAATACCAACGATATGGCGCCATTGATACAACCTCGGATGCCCTTTCTATCGGATTAGTTTTCCGAAATTATGAATAATTCAATAGGCTTTTTAGGATTCCGCAGAGATACGGGAAATTGTTTCCATGCTTTCTTTGGTAAGCAAAGGTGCATTATACAAATATTTCACCAGTCAAATAGGGGTGATTTAAAAATCCTAAATTTATGTTATATAAGATGTATTAAGGGACGAATCTATTGTCGTTTACTGGGCATATTCCCTAATTCCGCTCTGATTATCATCATTATCAACCACATGATGTTCACTGCTAAACGTCAGCCTCCCCTAGAGACTTTTAGACGGAACTGTTAAACGTGGCTTGAATCCAGCGTGTTCCTGCGACCTTTATCAAATCAGCGACTTTTATCATGTCCAGCGTGCAGGTGGACTTCCAACGCTGCGCTTGCCCGTCTGATACTGCGCAGAAAAACTCAAATTTACATTTACCAATTACTCTATTGTACAGTATATAGTACCATAAAACTTAACAATATCAATTTATAGAAATTGTCCTTACCTTAATTATACTCTGTAACTTGTAGGGAGACCCGGGTCGGCAAACTGCTCCGCTGCTTAATGGCCTGGCAAAGGTTCAAACTTAGAGTTCTTTCGAACTAAGAAGTAAGTTACTAGGGTATAAAACATAAAAATGTTTTTATCTACTCATTGGTAAGAGAGTAAGTATATGGGATCAATACGGGTAACCCTATCGATCTCATATGTCAAACCCATAAGGGTGCTTGAGTTAGGTAACCACAATTTTTTTAAAGCTGTTTGCTCAACAGTATTCAACTCCCATGGATGACGAATTTTCAAAAATCCTGTTGTAACTAACCTAAGTTACATAAGGAAGTCGTGTGCAACACTTCATGCTTGAAGCCAGACAATAAAGCGTGTTTTTTTAAATAGTAGGTAATATTCAGAGTATGACAAAATACTTTTAAACTTTTCGCTTTTCTATTCTGTTTACGACCGATCCCAATATACACACGATTTGAAAATTTCATGAGATGACGGTTAATACTTTAACACATGAGACAGAAAAAGCACGAAAAGCTTCGTGCACTGCAGAACACTTCCATGTGAGAAAACAAGAGGTATATATAAACAAGAGCAATAGCTAATAAAACATGAGACCACATCTACGGAACCACGTCGGTTGATACGCGACCCACTACAGCCGATTTTTTATTTGTTTTTATTGCACATGTAATAAAATTTATGTATCGGGTAATGAAATTCTGACAAGGCCTAGCGACTTCCTAATGAATATAGCAAGAGACCATATTTTACGTCAATTTGTTATGGTGTTATCTTCACCGTAAATCTATTATTTTCTTTGCGTTTATATTAAAAAATGGTTTGTTTGTGCCTCCTGAAAAGATGTATTATTCCATGAGTCGAAAGATTTTGCAGGTACTTATATGTTTACTTAACTATGTAACGAATAAGGTCATCACGTGATGAAAAACTTGCCCTTCCCACAAATTGCGTACAGATCTTATTTGATGTAACAAATCCGACTACTGACTGAGAGTTCAGCATGGCAAGCCCGTACAATTCAAGCAATCGTAGCCATATCTCTTCTAAACATTAAAATATCCGTAGTTATTTGGTTTATACACTATACAGTTATGTTTCTATCTACTAACACAAATAAAGTATCAATATTTTCAGTTCGATGGATGAGTTAGTGCCAAAAAACACAAATATCGTATTACATTTATTTCTGTAGGTCAATTGAAGAACCCTCGATTAAGGTCACGTTATTGTCTTAAATAAATTGCCTATCAATATGGGATCTAAATACATAAATTGCAAATGACCCTCACAGTTGTGTACGACGAGGAGGTCAACGACAGTTTAAAATTAGACAGATGGCCTACTTCTAAGCCTTTAAAGTCCAGTCTGGTCAATGAACCTTTAAATTTAGATATATCGGATGACTCTCTGAAAGCATTCAACGGATGATACATCTCAATGAAATGTTTTTTATTACTGGAAGAAATGTTACCAGCTGAGGTAATCTGATATTGCTTTTGGGAGCGAATAGACGTCATGCTTATGTAGCCACGGACTGTGACGCTTGTATGCTATAAAATCAACACTTTTCAGTTATTTTATTTATTTAAACTACTTTTGCATTGATGTCGACGTTGGCTACTGCCATAAATAGAAATTATGTCTTAGAATAATTTCTAAGATATAATTTCTAACATATACAAGTTAACCTTTCCTCATCTCGAAGTCCTGGTACACTGATGACAGCAGATTTCTGATAGTCTCAGGACGTGATCATATGAAGGGTGGGGGTGAGCTACCCCCCTCATGGGCACGTGTTTCTACATAACTGATATAAATCTGTATCAACGGGAGTAAAGTATAGGTCAAAGGCAGTACGGCATTTTTTTGTATTGAATATTGTTGTTACCTTGTGTAATAAATGAGATTTCTACTAAGGTAAGATTCGTGGATACGTCCAACTATGTGTCAATTTCTAACACGACAGCCTTAATAATAGATAGATCTCTTTCCGTAAATATTGAGCAGAACCAATGATAAAGTGAGACAAAAGAATAATATGTTAACAAGAAGGCATTAAATATGCCTTGTTTCTAATCCCATATTATGATATTTATACATGTTAAGGGCAATGTAGTGCCTGGATAATGTTTTTATTTTTAAGGAAACATCCTTTAAAGAGATAAAATAGGGAACTTGAATTTGAACAGCCTAAAGTAGGTTGAGATAGCTCAGTTGGGAGAGCACCGGCACGGTACGCTGGAGGTCGCGGGTTCAAATCCAGCTTTCGACTGTTTCTTTTTCAATGTTTCCATAAAAATAAAAACATTATGCCTTGTTACTTAATAAAAGATGACGAAGCCTCAAACAAGAGTTATTTGGCATCAATTGCCTTTCGAGGCACCTTTGTTAGAATTACCTATTCAGAAGACGCACAGATGCATAAAAGAAATTTCTGTACGCAAATTTCACGGTCCTTAAATCCCCTTACTGTCCCTTACTACATGCATCGAAGCATGTGTGCCTTGACAAGGGTCAGCTGATACTGTGTAAGGTAATCTACTCGCTTAAGAGATTTGGGGCGGGCTTAAATTAAATTGCTACGTGGGCCCACGCAGTTATGTTTGCACGTATGTACTGGCAAACGCATAAGTAGGTAGCTGATCAAACAATCCAATAAGCAAGAAGAAATAATAGGGGTTTATTTAATTTCACTAATAAAAATGATTCAATTAAACTTACCGCAAATAGGGGATTTGAATTTAGAATTTGTTTAACATATGTGGCTGACTGTACGCATTAAACTTAAATCTTATATGTATTATGGGTATCATTAGAAATCTATAAAAAATGTTACTCAGCTCATTTTTAGTAACGAATAGTATCGTAAACAACTAGTGTGATTTTACTAATTTTCCTACTTCTTACTAAATTTTTTTTACGAAAATATTGTGTAAAGTGGTATCAACACTAATTAAATCATTTATATACAGACACTTTTTATGATATAGATGTGCACAGTGCGACGTTTATTAGATATTGAAAGATCTTTCACACGGGCGGAGCTGCGAGCTACAACTAGCAATATTTTTTTTTACATATATATATTATGTGAAGATGAAGGAATGTTACATAGGAATCCTTTGTTAGAAATTATCCTTCGTGCTAGGACGAATATTCCTTACTGGTTGTAGGACTCTCATATGTAAGAGTCCGTCTGGGTTGGTATCACCGCAATGTCTATTTCTACCGCCAAGCAGCTGTGTGCATGCACATGTTTCGGTTTGGACAGTGTAGCCAGTGTAACTTCAGTACATAATGAAACTTAACATCTTAATATGTCTCATGATGACGAGCGTAGTGGAATGCCACACAGTACTTTGTAACTCAAGGTGCTGGATAGTGTTTCTACTGTTTATGGGTGGTCGTATCGCTCACCATCAGGCGAACGCCATGCTCGTCTCCTCATTCAATGCCATAAAAAAAATTATCCTTTCAACCAGAATTCAAATAGGCAAAGCGATGATAATTCAGACGAACCTTCGCAAAACAAGACACCTTCCACCGTGTAATTAATAAAATCTAAAATTTAGTTTTATTAAGTCAAGCAGCAAGCACAAAGACAATAATACCTTTAGCTTTAAATGCCGTTCACCTGAGCGGAGTACAAAGGTCACAAGGGCTGAGTGATATGAAAAGTAAGAAAATTAATTTCATACTCAAATGTAAGCAATACATGAATATTCAAAGGCTTTATATGTCTAGTTGACAAACGTAGACGACCTGTGTATATCGGGTACGTAATGGTCAATGACTGATTTTAGTCAGAGTTATTGGTGTATGTGCTTTAATAAATACAAATAATAAATGTATTATAGGTTGTTTTCATTTAGTAGCGATAGTTCAACGGAATAATTGTCTATATAATGTTTTTATTTGAGCTACTTTATGAGTCTAAGAGTGAGGTAAGCTACTTTTTCTTCTGAACAAATACACATCTGGTGTCCTCTATTACTGGAAGAGTTTCTTACGTAGGCAAATCCGCGAACAAATGTTACAATAAATTTCAATATCCTTTAAAAAAATCGGAACAAATCAGTTATAGAGATACGAACTCAAAACATTATCGACTTTATTTTATGTTTATTTTATACACAACATTTAACAGAATCCACTCGAACCGACTTTTATCGGACTAGTTTCGACCGTGTGCGTCTGACGCATGTAAAAACAAAAAGCTTATAACTTTAAGTAAATCCCGATATATTCTCAGAAATAAAATAATTCAATTTGGCAACGTAAATAAATTTTAAGTCTGTGCAATAAAATTTAAATATAGCGTAATATGGAGTATTGTCTGAGATGAGACCAGCGGAATATTCAATGGAATAAAATGCTTTTCTCTCGTATTGCTTTTCGTTATTGCATAAAATTTGCAGATACTTTATTTCTTATAAGTCGCTGGAGTTTTTGTATGTTTTCTGTGAAAAGTTTAATATTTTATTGGATTTATATATTTTTATTCAATTTTAAGAACAATAAACATTTATAACCAGTGATTGATCTCACTGTTGCTCTCTTTCTAACAAGAAAAATGTATTAAGTGATTCTGTGTAGCAAAACGATATTTTGTGTAGTTTTTAAAAGCTATTTATTAGAAACTTATAACATACAATCTATACTTCTATATATACAAACAAAATTGGAGTATCTGTTTGTAATATTGAAAGAAACGTTTTTTACTACATGTATATGAATATATATACGGTACATACACCAAAATAAAATTTTTTACAATTTTCGTCTCTCTGTCTGTCTGTCTGTTTGTTCCGGCTAATCTCTGAAATGGCTAGACCGATTTTGACGGGACTTTTACTGGCAGGTAGCTGATGTAATAAGGCGTAACGTAGGCTACGTTTTATCCCAGAAAAATATAAAGCGGGACTTTTACCCCGAAAAAACTTTTTAACGCGGGCGGAGCCACGAGCAGCACCTAGTATAGAATGAAAACTAAACATCATTTTTCGGCAATATGTTATCTTTACTTTGTTAGTATCAAATCCTTTATAGTGTGAAGATTGTTTTGTTAATTTCATAATGAAAATGCTACTAAAATAGTTGATTCTGTAAATCTCCTCCTAAAGTACACATTGTTTTAATTTCAACCAAAACTGTTAAATAGACAAATCAATAAGAAACATTTTGATAGTTTAAAGCTTAAAAAAAAAACATAATACAATTTTTCGTTAATATTAATTAATAATTAATTAATTCGTAAAACTTTGCATAATATTTCCGGCTGTAAATCGTGCGCTCAAATGTTTAGAACGAATGCTCAAGGCTGTTTGCTAGGAGGATGGCTTTGACGTATGCAACAAGGGGCTATGATTAGTTATAATACTAACATTCCTATTTCCTAAATATTTATTCTGCCCTATAACACACATATAGATATGCCTATTAAAGAACAAAGGAGAGTTTATAACACGTGCATCATGCCATGTGTAACATAATTATCGTTGTCAAACGTGGGCATTAACAGACACACTTATGAACAAAATATGTATATGTCAAAATGGAATAGAGAGAAGTGTAATCGGAGTAAAAAGAAAAGATAAAATAAGATTAACAAAAATAAAAAGTGCAACTAAGTTTAAAGATGTAAGGCACTTCCTTACATAAATCTAATTCCGTCGTATCCCACATAGCAAAATACTTCTCTACTAATCTCATCGTTCTAACTGCAATATCTCTTCCTACGAATC
The DNA here is from genome assembly GCA_949316025.1 of Lapara coniferarum. Classification (NCBI taxonomy): domain Eukaryota; kingdom Metazoa; phylum Arthropoda; class Insecta; order Lepidoptera; family Sphingidae; genus Lapara; species Lapara coniferarum. The sequence continues at coordinate 1,731,783 of OX438922.1, forward strand.
TTGTCCAGGTACTCTAAAGGATTTAATATGCAAATTATGTTCCATAAACTTAGGAACTACGAGAGCCTGTGACCATTTCCACTAAAAACCATCTGTGTATAATCCATTGATATATTTCGAAGTTAAGTACTGGTGCTAAACCAGCATTAGCAATAGATTACAAGGATTTGCGAAGCCTTATTGTTCCTATTTATAGGCTTACTTGTTAAAGGGTAGATTTAGGTTTAAAGTTGGCGCACACTTATCGCCCTGGGACATGTAGTCTTAAAATAGTGAGGACAACGAACTTCCACAATGTGCCATTCTGTTTTACGAATATCAAATAAGAATTGATTGTACGCTTTTTGATTTGTTACAGTTCTTATAGGAAAGTTGGTGTGTTGTTTGTTATTACCATAAAAAATATGTTATTGAATATATCGTATAAATCACAGATAAAAGATCGATGATTCAGCACTACAACATGTGTGCTATTATGGAACACTCGTGCGAGCGTTAGCGATGTATGTTCGTCTTCCCCCTCTCATTGAGACCAATTGTTAGAATATTCATTATTATGTTCTGCGTAATAGTGGCAGTTTAAGAATAAGTACAAAACCAAACAATATAAACTATTCTACATTACAAGCACATGTGATGCAGAGGCTTTACGTCTGCGATAACCTTTATTGTACTTTTTACATAGCCTGGATTTTAGAGAAATATCTGTAAAAATTTACGTCCACATTCATTATACACCAGTACTTTTTATTGTTTGTAATAAATTAAAGATTATTAAGGGTGCACTGAAAAGGCTAATTTAATGCGGACCGTAAGAATTATAGTAAAATGAATAAGAATTTTAGCGGCGATAGCCTAGTTGGGAATAGAACCTAAGGGCAAACACCTCTTTTCTACCACCTTTCCAAAGCTATGTGTGTATTCTTTGTGAAATATCGCTTGCATTAAACGTTGAAGAAAAATATCATGAGGAAACCTGAATACCTAAAAAGTTCTCTATAAAAAATTCAAAGGTATTTGAAGTTTAGGCCCGCATTAGGCCAGCGTGCGAACTAAGGCCTAAACCCTCTCAGTAGTATAGGAGGCCCGTGCCCAGCAATGGGGCAGATTATAAATACAGGGATATTATAAACATTAGTAATGACCTACGTGGTCATAGTCGACATTTTCTATTTCTGCTAAGCAATGGCAAGGAAATTCTTGCCAATGTTGCTACTGTATTAAGACACTAATTATGTAATGTCTCTAACTAACGGGTACAATGTGATATGTTTCAGTGCTTTTAAAATCAAAATTCTGCGTCCTGTTGCATGATGAACACATCATGCTTCGCTAATCGCTTCCACAATACGGGTGAACTGCTCATCCCAATGTCAGTTTCGATCACCTTTTGGCATTTAATATCTATTCTAAGAAAAAATCTGCAAAACTAATTAATCATTGAAGTATCTGCATAATACTCTTATTTTCAGAAATCTCTAGACAATCAACGCTAAAGCTTCTGAAAGCTTCAAAACAATGTACGCGTCATTTAATTTCAGTTTTCAAAGCCTACACTTTAATATTCATAGCGCTACTCACTGTATGAAAATATAAATTGTAAACTAAAAATTCTATTGAATAATGCATGGAGTCTCTAAAATTTAATAAAGTTAGCAGCATAGTTGACCTGTTTTCAGACGGTTTATATTATATTTTCTCCTGTCACTACAGAATATACATACCACTGTACATGAGTTCTAATTCTCGGAAAGGTGTAGTAGCATTTATTATACTCTAGTGGTCGTTTTGTGGTCAAAAGTGGTGGTATGAAGAGTTCAATACATTATGTCTACTTGAGATGTAACTCAAACTTGAGATTCATTTATTAATACCGTCCTTACTCTCAGCATGGTCACTTAATTAAATGGTTGCAAACGTCTAAAGCGTTCGCCCGGAAGACCGGTGTGGCTAGAAAAGCCGACTCTCGGCAGGCTACTGGCCATAGGGACTGCAGCAAAAACCTCCTCTATGTGGACTTTAACTGTGCAAAATCTCACATGCCTCCGTGCTCGCAATGTGCTTATAATAAAAGGGGTATTTTTTTTTTTTTTGTTGACGCGGAGAAAGTGACTTATTACTACCGCCCAGTGTTCAAGGGGAGCGACTGAGCGGTTATGTTGGGTTCACCGTGCCTTACGACCCGACGTTGAGCCGCCCGGAGAGATGGAAAACGTCGGGCGACCGCCGGGCCGAGTCCCTAACCTATGTACACCGTACGGCATACCAACTAAAACTCCGCGGTGGCCATCTTCGGCGCATTAGGGACGGCTGCGGGCTTCCTCCGACTCACGTCTAAGTTGTCGTCCGCAACCACCCCTAAAAGGGGTATAACATTTTTTTTTTCACTTATTAATATATAGGTATTTCAGGACTTTTAATCGTATTATATCGTCAGTGATGAGTGAAGTTCTAAGTAACTGTGGAGAAGCTTATTAATAGCATTCTTTTTATCAATTTGTTCAGTCAATTTTATATACAAATATATGAATACAGCAAATTATTGCTAGTTAGTGGTCTTTATTTTAAAGTAGTGTTTCAAGTGTAATAACTTAAAAGTATCTGATCACCAAGACCAGCTTGGTGGGCTATGTTCTAAATTCCTGTATCTCAAAAAGTTAGTATACGCCTCTATTCAACAGCTGGCCTCTTTGACACACGTTAATTTCTCCGCTTGTAACAAGCGCGTAACGTAACTCATCGCGTTTAGCACTTTGGAAATACACATTTAACACTAATTACACCAAGTTAACGTGACGCGGCTGCGTTACGAGTTATTACTGTCATGCGAAAGTTTGTAAGTATGTATGGATGTCTGGATGTATGGATATATTGATGTTTGTTACTCTTTCACGCAAAAACCACTGAAAGGATTTCGATGAAATTTGGTACACGCGTAGATTATGTCCTGGATATATAGATTTATGTTATATGTTAATATAGGCTACATTTTACGCCGGGAAAATGTAAAGCGGGACTTTTATCCCGGAAAATCTTTTTACGCGGGCGGAGCCGCGGGCAAAAACTAGTAGAGAATAAGGGGGCTGAATTTATTAGGTAAATCAAATACTGAGTTATTTATTCTGTGGTAACTTAGTGTGGTCCATGGTGTGGTCCTAATTTTTTTTTAGATTTGACAAATTTCATACAGTTTTTTTGAGGTTCCGTGTAACTATTACTATTTAAATATATGAGGCAAGCGATGTCGCATCGGTCGTATAAAAACGATTACCTAACATAAAAAAGGAATGGCAATAAAAATCAAGAACAAAATAATACACACTAGGAGCAATAAATTACGTTGTTACGTACAAAATGTATAAAGTTTTTTTTAACAAAACACGACTGTTCATAGCCGGACTTTTCACACACGTTTATAAATTTCATTTTAAAATGCTGGATTTAAGTTATGTATTGGATATCAAATTTTTCATAATACATTTGTATGGGTGAAGAAATCATGTTTATGTGCAAGCGCTTTCAGTATTGTAATACTAAGTTTTCCTCGTGGCTTCACTCGCTTGAAAAGCTTTTTCTAGTACAAAAGTCCTTAAGTCAGCTTTTCTAAAAAATATTTCATGACAGGTCATCAAATATGAAAATAAAACTGTTGGAATTCATTGATTTCCGCTGTTATGGTTATCCAGAAAAATATCCATAACCAGACTACTCAACACAAATGTACCCAAAAATCTTCAATTCTCAAATATCTCACGCTAAGCCTCTAAGCCCCGGGTCGCAGGATGAATGATTGGGCCTCATTTGGCACGGGCGAATCCAAATCCAACTCGATCGCAACCTGCCACCCCGCGATTGCCACTTTCTATCTTCATTCGCAAGTTTTTCTAACTTGTATCCCTTTTAGGATTCCATGAGACACAAAAGATCTCTATTTATACATGTATTCGCTAGTTTTATAGAGTTTTAAGGTTCAAAAAATCCTATTAGTTCAGGTATGGATATTTGCTACTGATTATAATACTTACTATACTCTGTTCGTAATCCCTGACCTGAGCCCAGTGGCTTGTTCATTTCGCCATTCAGTTGTAAAAAGCAATTACGTCTCGTGCAGCACTAAACAGTTAGTGTTTTTGATTTTTCGGAGGCATATCGAATCCTGTCCTACTCATAACGCTTTAAAAAACATTACAAGAACATAATATTTTCGTCTTTGAAATAAATATAATAAAGTTGGTATAATGTTCTTGCATGTGCTGTTTTATCAGCCAATCTTTCGAACTTTCTAGACATTAATCCCGTCTGTTCACAGTGTAGTAAATACTTACAAACATGTACCGTGAACTTGACACATAATTTTCCTCTCGTCTTAATTACGCCCACCCTCGTGTTTGACGTTCAAGAGCGTTTGATCTTCCTAGCGAAATTTCTCACGATGATCGCATGAATGATTAAATTCGAATTCAATTGGTAATTTTATGAGAACTTTGATAACTTTTAGAACAATTCCTATTATTTTGAATTTGCCTGTATTTAAAGTCTTGTTTATAGAATATTCATTGTTCAGACTCTTTGTCATAAAAGTCGACGAGAAATTATTATGATAGTTTTCATTTGTTTTTCAATGTTACGATAACTACCACCTGTATGCATCGTTAGAGGTGTTGCCGGTCTTTTATATTTATAACTTTAAAAAACATCGGTCAAATTGAAGAAACACTTACTGAAAATAACAGAACTTTTTCAACCGGTATTACAAGAGAATCCCGTGATGGACGGCAGCGTGCCTCACGCTGCCTCTGACGCCAAGGGCGTCCTTCGGTGTACGGGGGCTTCTGAGCCCCCGCAACAACAGGAGACGGACTGCAACAGCGGTACGCGCAGGGGTGGTTGCGGACGACAACTTAGACGTGAGTCGGAGGAAGCCCGCAGCCGTCCCTAATGCGCCGAAGATGGCCACCGCGGAGTTTTAGTTGGTATGCCGTGCGGTGTACATAGGTTAGGGACTCGGCCCGGCGGTCGCCCGACGTTTTCCATCTCTCCGGGCGGCTCAACGTCGGGTCGTAAGGCACGGTGAACCCAACATAACCACTCAGTCGTTCTCCTTGAAAACTGGGCCGTAGTAATAAGTCACTTTCTCCGCGTCAGCAAAAAAAAAATACAAGCGAATACATCTCAACATTACGTTTCCTCCCATAATTAATTGAAGTAACAACTGTTGTAAACAACGTGGCTTGGTTACATGATATAGAAACTTATACAGGATGAACGATCCCGAGCAGCGTTGTTTACATACCTTTTCTCTAGATAAGCGACGCTGCCCACTTAAAACTGCAACGTTAGAGACAAGTTGGCTCCCTAGGGATATTTGGTAAATATGAATAGCATTAGCTGCAGTATAATGCAAACAAACTAAAATACCTATTGAGGGATAAGCGCTGCACTTGAAATCCCCCGGGGACCATGATTAAGTTAACGTTTTAGTACCTCTGGGCCTACTCATAGCCGTTTTCAATAATTTAATATCAAATACTAAACAGTTAAAATACTTCCTTTTGGTGGCTATCTGTGTTTTTATAATCTAAGATTGTTAAGAACACGTGTTTTTTTCTGTTGAAACAGCAATAATACTAACCGTAATTTTTACGGTCGAGGTACATATAACTCCAGTTAAATGTTACTAAGTGATTGAGATTTGAGACTGACCGTTTGATGTATTTGGTAAACAGCTGTCGCAAGCTGAGAAACTAATTAAAAATGACTATTCTAAAGTAGGCAGAAACTATCTTGTCTGACTCGCTACTGCAAGCGCCGTTCGATAGACTTGATATTGGTACCTTGCACACTGAAGAGTGTCTGGGATGGAGTTATCTAACATGCAACAAAACGAATAGTTAAACTGAATACGATGAATTATATTCCCCTAGAAAAGTGGGAAATTAATTTATGCACGTGGCCAATTCCCAACAGTGGGAGAGCGAGTATCATTAAGACTCAATTCCCTTGATAAACCTTTCCATCTTTAAACGTTTTCATATACTATAACTATGAAATTTATAGTTTTGGTATTAACTATTGTGGCCTAATTTCATCAGTTGGTATCTGTATATAAAGCTTATTAAAGAGATGGCTGAGCTAGTCCCCCTCTCATCCCATTGTCAGACCATCTGGTGTCCTACCAAACTGTACCAAATCAGGGATATATCCTTAATCTTAAAACATCATCAGAAACTGCAAGGTTTTCCTAACACAAACTGTGGACCACTAAAAATACCATAGAGGAATATATCAAATCAAATCAAATCAAATCAATTTATTGCTCTCCACAATTGTTAAATAGGTTTACAAAAATACATAAAAGTACATAATTGTGGACCCTGCAGGGCACGGCAACATAGTAGAGAGGGAAAACTGTTTTTATAAATAAAAATTGTTGTCTAAAGTTGTTATTATTTTGTGTAATTTTATTGTTAATATTTTTTTTTTTTTCATCTATGAGTCTAGAGAATTGTTATCTGGATATCATTGTTTATATAATAAGTAATGTCATTAAATATTACTATGTCATACATTTAAATTTAATATAATTATATTTGATTAGCTTAATCGGAATAACATAATATTGTATTTATTTTAAAGTAGAATGTCAAATATAGAATTATAGTTCGTCATTAAAGAAATCAGTTAAAGAGTAATAGCATTTTTCATATAGTAATGATTTTAGTTTGTGTACAAATATATTATTTTTAGCTTCCTCAGTTATTTTTTTAGGTAGTTTGTTATATACTTTTATTGCCATAACGTAAGGGCTAGAAGAGAACATGTGTAATCTAGAGGCTGGTAGGTTGAGTCTATTTTTATGTCGTAGATTTCTGGAAGGGTTGATGTCTTCGCGTTTGGAAAAGAAGTTAGGGTACTTTCTTACGAATTTACTTATCTCTAAAATGTAAATACAAGGAAGAGTGAGAATTTTATATTTTTTAAAGTGAGGTTTACAGCTTTCAGTTTCTTTAATATTCACTATTATTCTGACTAGCTTTTTTTGTAAGGTGAATATTGTTTTTATGTCTGTGCTATTGCCCCACAATATTACACCATAACTTATCCATGCATAGGCATATGCATAGTATGTGGTTAAGGCAGTCTGTGTGTTTGTAGTCTTTTTTATTTCGCGCAAGGCATATGTAAATTTGGATATTTTTGTTTTTATTTTTTGTATGTGTTGTTTCCAGTTTAAGTGTGTATCTATATTTAAGCCTAATAAGGTAACGTTTTTTACGACTTCGAGCTTGGTTCCTTTGTAGCTAAAATTTATATTTAAGGGTAGTTTTTGAGATGGGTGGAATGTTATGAGTTTTGTTTTTGAACAGTTGATTTCTAGGTTGTGGCTTTCTAACCAATTTTCAGTTTTAGAGAGTATAGAGTAGATTCTTTCGTTGATATTAGTATTATTATTGTGGGAGGTAAGGAGAGATATATCATCTGCAAACAAGACACAATGCCAGTCTAAATTTTTAGGGAGGTCATTGATTTTATCGCGGGTTTTTTATTTTATTTTCTCCCGACGTTTCGAAGGCTTTTCAGCACTTCGTGGTCACGGGGCGGACTGAGGTGTAGGTGGTCCGAAAAGTTAATGTAACAAATCTACCTTCAATTTACAATTATACAATATTAAGGTGTTAGTACATTGTTTGCGGTCCGGTCTACGCAGTAAGAGCTCACAATGTCTTGAGGTCTGGCAGTAGGTTGTATGGGGCCCGATTTGATTAGATGTATTACCGGGTCCCAGGCTTGTGCAAGTTTCCAACCATCTTCTCTATTGAAATTGGGATGTTTTTTAATTTCAATAGCCTCGCGAATCATCCTAGGCAGGAATCGGTGTTCTTTGGCAAGGATTTGTGGCTTGTCGAATCTAAGGTAATGGCTGGAGCCTTCTTCTGAGTGTTCAGCTACTGCAGACTTCAGCTGAACACTCAGAAGAAGGCTCCAGCCATTACCTTAGATTCGACAAGCCACAAATCCTTACCAAAGAACACCGATTCCTGCCTAGGATGATTCGCGAGGCTATTGAAATTAAAAAACATCCCAATTTCAATAGAGAAGATGGTTGGAAACTTGCACAAGCCTGGGACCCGGTAATACATCTAATCAAATCGGGCCCCATACAACCTACTGCCAGACCTCAAGACATTGTGAGCTCTTACTGCGTAGACCGGACCGCAAACAATGTACTAACACCTTAATATTGTATAATTGTAAATTGAAGGTAGATTTGTTACATTAACTTTTCGGACCACCTACACCTCAGTCCGCCCCGTGACCACGAAGTGCTGAAAAGCCTTCGAAACGTCGGGAGAAAATAAAATAAAAAACCCGCGATAAAATCCGTAATAATTGTTTAATTTCAATGTCTAACATTCGCGTAAACATAAGGAATCATTATCGAGGTCATTGATGTATATTAAAAATAGTAAGCATCCCAAAACACTACCTTGTGGAATTGAAGCGTTAATAGTTTTGCTCAGGGATTGTATTTTTTGTATTAGGTTAGTGTTGTGATTGTAGTTTGGCACTTCCACTATTTGTTCTCTATTTTTTAAATAAGATTTAAACCAGTCATAACTTTTACCGCGGATTCCTATATCATATAATTTATTTAGGAGTATGTTAAATTGAACTTTGTCATAGGCTTTAGTCATGTCCAATAGTATGCCTATTCCATAGTTTTTACTATTGATCATTTTTAATGCTTCTTGTACAAATTTGTAGACAGCCAGGGTAGTGGATCGATTTTCGCGGAAACCGTTTTGGCTTTCGTGCAATATATTGTATTTCTCACAAAATTTGTAGACTCGATTATACATTGCTTTCTCAAATATTTTAGATGCAGTTGGGAGTAACGCAATTGCAATATACCAAAAGGTGAGCAAAACTCACAACTAAACAACAACCTGCAAAATATTCGGAAGGCGAATTTGATACAAGAGAAGGGAAAGTTATAGAAACCTGTGGATATTGTAGTTGGCTCTACAAAACCGGATACAGCGGGCTTCGTGGCACGTAACTTTGCATACTTCAAAACTTCATGGGTAGTGGCTTGTCTCAAAGTATTAAGATATGCAACCCCGAAGTTACGTAATAAACATGATTTAGAATTTTTGTTTTGAAGTTGTAGGTGATAATGAAGTTAGTTTGCGGATATGGGCTAAATATGGATGGACTAATTAAGTTTATAAACTAATTATCAAGTTAATAAGCTAAAATATTAAACTAACCTCATTGGGCTAGTAATAGGCTATGTCTTAACTTATGTTACTATCTTATCTTAATATAGTTGTTATATACTAATATTATAAATAAGAAAGGTTGTGTAAATATTTGGATATCTGTTAGAAATCAACGCAGAAACAGCTGAATACCTGCTTTCGAGGTATAAAATTTTACTGATCGACATTTCTTTCACTTTACTACGCTTAGCACGTGTAGTAAAGTCACTTTACCATAAAAACATGTAGCGTTGCATGGAACGTTTACACTCTTTCGTAAAGTGTCTATGGCTACAACCACCAATCGAAGCCCTCGTGGGTGCCGATTGGTCGTTAATTAGTTGTCATTCGTTTGACGTACGTCGGAATGACGACCGTATAAATAAGCGTGCACTGTCATGCGGCCCTTCTTTCACAACCTTCTTCGCCGTGGCACCACGCCTTATATAACTGCGTGCTACCGCGCATACCGTTGTTCCCGCTGGGTGAGTTGCCAATCAATCCCTACTAACCGCTACCAGTGTATTCTGTGTACCTGGGCTCGTGAGCTGTCACGAGTCGCTGGCGCGGAATGCAAGCCTAGCTTGCATTCCGAACCGCTGGGTGTCTGATTTCAGGGTTCACCTCTACGGTACGGCGTTGACGCATTCTAGCACGGGGTGCTGACTCCGTGCTCACCATCAACGTCGCGGGTGCTGGCCCCGACCACGTGCTCACCATCAACGTCGTGGGTGCTGACCCCGACCACGTGGGCACCGGCATCGTCGCGGGAGCTGCCCGTCACGTGCTCACCTCCATCACCGCAGTCGGGCGCGCTAGCCCCGACCACCACCTGACCACCGCAGCGCCGACCACGTGGCCATACCATCTGCCCGGCGAGCTGTCGCCGGAGCCAGCCACGTGCATCAGCGTCGTGCCGTTCGCCTGAGTCGGAGACCCGGCAGGCCAGTGACTCGTTTGCATACCATCAGCAAACGTATCGAGTGTACGCGGAGGTGTGAAAATAAAGCTCGTACCACGAACCTAAACCCTGAGTTCTTCTTTCTCTCTTTACTACCTATCTGCGGTATCACGCCGCAGTGGCGCCTAACTTAACTAATAGGTACGTGGGTTTTTGCATCTCCAAGTACTACTCGATACTCCTCGCAGTCCGGTGCACAGTCTACACTGTGTAAGCGAGCGGTACATAAATTGCGAACAGGTGAGACAGTTTATTTTTCTAAGTGCAGTGATTAAAAGTGAATAGTGTAAAATCATAACGGTGAATGTTTTAGTGCATTGTTCGCAATTTTTGTCAGACTACCCCATATTATTTTTACCTAAACTTTGTTAGTTCTTATCGTACTAATCCATTACAACCTCCATAATGGGCACTCACCCTATTACTTTCTTTTTATTGAATAAAAACGAACTTAGCTATGAGGTTATTATCCGTGGTGAAGATCCGGGTAATACCGTATTACATTTACGGAAGCAGATACATAAATTGTCGACATTATATCCCTCTGAAGATATCGATGAGTCTGGTCTCGATATTGATACTGATTTAAATAATTTAAAATTATCCCTAACAGAATTACAATCTAAAATTTTAAACTTAGAAACCAAATTTGAACCTAGTATTTTTAAGCGTACTACTGCTCTAAGTAATCATATTTATCATAGAATTCGTAGAATCAAACCTCTCACTTCCGATGACAAAAATTCATTACATACCATCCGAAGTGATTATAATATTTTAACTAGTAAACTTAATAATTTTAACTCGAGTGTCGACTCAAATCTACCCACATCTGCCGATAATGTTCAAGTTGCACCTTATTTATGCGAGCGCATTCGTATGTCTGATTTTAGACAACTGAAATTCGATGGATCCACTTGTGTTAGGATATTTTTGCAAAAAGTTGATGATTTCATAACTTCTAGAAATATATCGTCCTCTGATATTTTAAAATTCGCTACCGAATTTTTTTATGGTAATGCATTGCATTGGTTCCGTAGCATAAAAAATAAAATTAACAGCTGGGAACAATTATCCAAATTATTAATTGAGGATTTTGGTCAATTCGATTACGACTATCGCTTAGTCTCCGAAATTCGCAATCGTACTCAGGACGAATCTGAAAATATAACTGTCTATTTATCTATAATGTCTGAACTTTTTTCCCGTCTTTCTAGACAATTTCCTGAAACTGAAAAATTAGAAATCTTACTACACAATATTCGGCCTTGTTATTCTAATGTAATTGCTTGCTCATCTAAAATTTCCACTATTGAAGAACTACGTTTAGTCTGTAAAAATTTCGAAAATATCCAATGTATGACTGCACAATATCATAGACCACCACCTATCACTAATAACACTTTAGCCCCAGATTTGGCATACACTAACTATAAACATCCTAAAAACACTAATAATCATTTTAATAAATTTACACATTTTAAAAATTCTAATAAATTTATTCAACAAACAAACACACAAACTAACCCTATATATACATCTTCGAATCGTACTAAACCGGTCGATCGCTTATCGCCCGCGCACATAAGCCCCACTCAGTGTCCTCGCTGCCGCACTGATGACCATACGCTCGCTGACTGTAAACAAGATAGGTTTCCGATTTGTTTTAAATGTGGTACTAAGGGTGTTATTTTTCCTAACTGTAAAAAGTGTCAATTTAAATCGAGTCCAAAAAACTTGTAACGCCAGATTGTTGTAGTATGTCTTCTAAAAATAATAATTTCGATAAAGAAGACTGGGAACGTTGGCTTTCCACTATTAAAATATTTTTTTCTACCTATAATATTACATCAATCTGGGAACGTAAACCTGATAATGATTCGCGTCCGTATGTTAACGTAAACATTGGTGAAATTTCTTTTTGTGCTTTGTTGGATTCTGGTTCTTCAGTGACTATACTGGGGAACAATGCACATAAATTATTGCTATCAGCTGGATTTAAATTGTGTCCGGATAATACTGATACATACTTTGTTGCCGCAGGCGGCCAACTTTTAAACTCGATTGGTTATATAAACATTCCTATTAATTTTGAAAATAATTTTCACATCCTTAAAGCTTATGTGATACCTACAGTATCATCATATTTAATTTTGGGTATTGATTTTTGGTCCAAGTTTAATATATGTCCTAAGTATTTACAATCGATAACCATGGGTAATTCTAAAAATAGTAGTATTTCTTTTGTAAAAGATAACAAAACTAAATTGTTATCCTATGATGATCTAACTAAATCACAGCGTCTAAACGCTGATAACACCATAGAATTATTTAGTTCCATTTCTGCTGAAAAGCGAGGTCTAGGCAGAACACATGTCATAACACATCACATCGACACAGGCAACTCACCGCCAATTCGACAACGCTATTACAGACTTTCTCCAGAAAAACAACGCGTATTGTGTAACGAGCTGGATGATATGTTAGCGCTTGGTGTTGTAGAACCTTGTGAGAGTCCCTGGTGTTCACCTGTCTTACTTACACCTAAAAAAGATGGTAAACTAAGATTTTGCTTAGACAGTCGAAAATTAAATTCAGTCACTAAAAAAGATGCATATAAATTACCGTATATGTCAGAAATTTTGGATAATTTGAATAATGCTTGTTATTTGAGTTCTATTGATCTTTCGAAAGCTTTTTGGCAAATACCTATTGCAGAGTGTGATCGTGATAAAACAGCATTTTATATTCCATCACGCGGTTCGTTCAGGTTCGTAACAACTCCGTTTGGCCTTACTAACGCGCCTGCTACTCAACAACGGTTAGTTGATATTTTATTCTATGGGCCTGAATTTGAGAATTGTGTTTTTGTTTTCTTGGATGATATTATTGTTGTTTCACCTAATTTTGATCATCACATGGCTATGCTTTTAAGAGTCCATAATAAATTAAAATCTGCTAATTTGACTATTAATTTTTCTAAATCGCAATTTTTTCGTACTGAACTTAAGTATTTAGGTTATATTGTTAATTCGAATGGTTTACAAGTCGATCCAGGTAAAGTCGATGCCATTCTTAATTTTCCTGTACCGACCAACCCTAAGGAGGTCAAACGTTTTCTAGGCACTGCATCTTGGTATCGTAGGTTTGTTCCAAACTTTAGTTCAATTGCTGGTCCCCTCAATAAACTTACTTCTACAAGTAAGAAGGCTAAACCCTTCATTTGGTCTAAAGAGGCGGACGAGTCTTTTGCTAAACTAAAGGATTGTCTAGTTCAAGCTCCTATATTGTCGTGTCCTAATTATGATCTGCCTTTCGAAGTTCACACAGATGCTAGCGACTATGGCGTCGGTGCTTTACTCACACAAACTGTAGATGGCGTAGAACATCCTATTGCCTACATGAGTAAGTCACTGTCCCCACAGGAGCGAAACTATAGCATCACTGAACGCGAAGCTTTAGCAGTCTTGGTTGCATTAGAACACTGGCGATGTTACTTAGAGTCGGGTAAAAAATTTACTGTCTACACAGATCACTCAGCTCTAAAGTGGTTTCTAAACCTTAATAACCCTACAGGACGGCTTGCTCGCTGGGGTGTCCGTCTCTCTTCATTTTCTTTTGACATCAAACATCGTAAAGGTGCGGATAATGTTATTCCTGATGCATTGTCTCGTTCGTGTCCTATTCAGCTTAGTACTATAGATACCTCTCTAAATTCTTCAAATACAACTGATGAATGGTACCTAAATATTTTTCACGGTTGTCAAAATTCTCCAACCTCATACCCTAATTACATAATAAAAAATAATCGTCTTTATCGTTTATGAAGTCTAAATGTGTTTTAAATTCTGAATTTGAATGGAAGGAAGTTGTACCTAAAGAACTTCGGTCCCCTATTATTTTTGAAAACCATAGTAACCCTTTAGCTGGACATCTTGGTATTTTCAAAACGTATAGAAGGCTGGCACAAAAATACTACTGGCCAGGAATGCATGCTAGTGTAGTCGAATTTGTCTCTTCTTGCGATATTTGTATTTCTCACAAACATCAAAACCACTCCACTTTGGGTGAAATGGGCAGACCTAAGTCATGTTCCAGACCATTTCAAATGTTAAGTATAGATCTTATTGGACCTCTACCTTGTACTAGAAAACAAAATTGTTATATTTTTGTAGTAACTTGCTGTTTTTCTAAATATTGTTTACTTTTTCCCTTAAAACGCGCTACCGCGGAAATTATCACTAAAATCCTAGAAGAAAATGTTTTCCTTGTACATGGCATTCCATCAACCATTCTTATGGATAATGGAAGGCAATTTATTAGCTCAACTTTAAAACACATGTTAGAAAAGTACAAAGTTCCAAACATACACTATACACCTAAATATACTCCTCATGTAAACACTGTCGAACGCTACAACAAGACTATCATGACCGCTATTTCCACCTTCATTGAAAATGATCAGCGTGTTTGGGATCTCTTAATTCCAAAAATACAGTTTGCCATTAACAACTCTGTTAATGAGGTGACTGGCTACACTCCCTCATTCCTAGTGCATGGTCGTGAATTAGTCACTTGTGGTTCACACTACGTAGACACTAACGTGGATCAGGATATTGTTTTCATACCTAGAGATCATTATGCTGAAAACTTAGGCGTACTATCTAATATATTTAACAAAGTACAGTCCTTACTTTTGCAAGCTCATAAGAGGAATAGTGCTAGCTATAACTTGCGAAAGAGACCTGCAGAATTTAATGTTGGTGATGTAGTTTGGAGAAAAACATTTTATCAAAGTGATAAAGATAAACATTTTAATAAAAAACTAGCTCCTAAATATATTAAATGTAAAATTATTGTAAAAAATCACCTTAAGTTTATGATTTGGCTGATATGAATGGTAATCCACTTGGTACCTGGCATATTAAAGACTTGAAACTTACTAATTACAAATATTAAACTATACATTTACACACCTTTATATACAATCTAAATTATTAAACTCTTATTTACAAACCTAATTTTAACTAATGAACTAATAATACACTTAACTAAATTATATAATATATTTCTATAACTTATACAAACATTTAACTTATTAACTTCACTACTCTACATCTGTGCAACATACATATTGTATCTCTTGCCATCTTAATAACATCTTCTACTTGGTATTATGAATATTGTAGTATGGTACAATTATTCTTTTTGTTATTTTAGGAGAGTCTTTGAATACTATAAAGTACTTTCTGTTTGATAGAGTCTCGGTCATATATTTTGATGCTAGACAGTTTGATAGAAAGATGTATGTTAGAGGATGGAATGAATGGATGGAATGACAAGAATCCTAGGTAGACAGACGGATTTTACTTATATTCAGGTATAAGTAAAATCCTGGTCTTTTCGGCGGGGTACTGTAGCGTTGCATGGAACGTTTACACTCTTTCGTAAACTGTCTATGGCTACAACCACCAATCGAAGCCCTCGTGGGTGCCGATTGGTCGTTAATTAGTTGTCATTCGTTTGACGTACGTCGGAATGGCGACCGTATAAATAAGCGTGCACTGTCATGCGGCCCTTCTTTCACAACCTTCTTCGCCGTGGCACCACGCCTTATATAACTGCGTGCTACCGCGCATACCGTTGTTCCCGCTGGGTGAGTTGCCAATCAATCCCTACTAACCGCTACCAGTGTATTCTGTGTACCTGGGCTCGTGAGCTGTCACGAGTCGCTGGCGCGGAATGCAAGCCTAGCTTGCATTCCGAACCGCTGGGTGTCTGATTTCAGGGTTCACCTCTACGGTACGGCGTTGACGCATTCTAGCACGGGGTGCTGACTCCGTGCTCACCATCAACGTCGCGGGTGCTGGCCCCGACCACGTGCTCACCATCAACGTCGTGGGTGCTGACCCCGACCACGTGGGCACCGGCATCGTCGCGGGAGCTGCCCGTCACGTGCTCACCTCCATCACCGCAGTCGGGCGCGCTAGCCCCGACCACCACCTGACCACCGCAGCGCCGACCACGTGGCCATACCATCTGCCCGGCGAGCTGTCGCCGGAGCCAGCCACGTGCATCAGCGTCGTGCCGTTCGCCTGAGTCGGAGACCCGGCAGGCCAGTGACTCGTTTGCATACCATCAGCAAACGTATCGAGTGTACGCGGAGGTGTGAAAATAAAGCTCGTACCACGAACCTAAACCCTGAGTTCTTCTTTCTCTCTTTACTACCTATCTGCGGCCAAACGCCGCAAACACTCTTTTCCATTTACTACAAACTATATGAGCGACACACCATTTCTGAAGAACACATCAATACCAATAAAGAAATCCTCCACATTCGATGTACATGTGACAATTTCTTGGTCCCGAGAGACGTGAAAATATGATTCAACCCAACACTAAACAGTAAGCCATTTGTCTGACAAATCTTTTGTGGAAATCGTTCGATTGTGTTATAAAATGTTCTGGAAGGTTCACGTCTTGCACGTGAATTCGTAATGTATTTACGGTGCGTGCTGCTCCGCCATGTTTGTGATTTTAGGATTTGTTTCAAAATAAATGTTAACCGTAATATTATTTATTGGAGGTATAGTTCGGGAAAAGAGAGATGTAAGTGTTGATATTTTTTATAAGTTTTACTGGTGGTAGGACTTTCATATGTAAAAGTCCGTCTAGGTGGGTACCACCACAATATCTATTTCTACCGCCAAGCAGCAGTGTGTAAGCACTGTTGTGTTTCGGTTTGAAAGACATTGTAGCCAGTGTAATTACAGGTAACAGGACATAATGAGAGTTAACATCTTATGTCTTAGGATGACAAGCGCAGTGGAATTCCACACAGTACTTTGTAACTCAAGGTGCTGGATGATGTTGTTACTGTTTATGGTGCTCGTCTCGTCAATCAATGCAATTAAAAAAAACTTGAATAGAATATAACTGGTTTCGTTATTTCTCTTCATAAATTGAAATTCGCAATCGAGTATCAAAACTGGTTACATCGCTCGCCTGATGGTTTAGCCATGAATCGCAACCTCTAACCTCATCAGCAAATTCTTAGTTTTTTCAAATGCTATATACTTTTGATATCAGTATTCGTCAGTAACGTGGACGGAGCTAAAAGCAAAATCTGATGGAATACAAAATATAATAATAATAATAATAAAAACACTTTATTGTCACACCATAACATACATAACATGGCCCATCAGCATAAAACGGTGTTACAATTTTGGCGGTCTTATCGCTAAGAGCGATCTCTTCCAGACAACCGTGCATGGAGAGGAATAAAAATATTTAAATAAATATAATTACAAATTTAACTCATCCCAGAACCCCGAATACGAAATGAATTTAAATAACTTACGAAGCTCAATCAAACTTATAATAAGTAATTATACAACCATCTACTACAATTATAGTTGTTTCAAGTCTTGTAATTATTCTTCTAATCACAATATGAAACGTCTTGGACGACTATTATGCGGATTGTAGACCGAAGCTAAGATAGTTTAGCTTACCTTAGCCAAGAATGTGTAATTACACATAGTATATACACATCCCAGCTATGCGAGCTAAGCAAAACTAAATCAGCGTAGTTTTCGGGCTGCAACATGAATCTGGAGTGAACAATTATGGAAACATATAAAAAAAAGTTTTATTGTATAACGGCGAAAAGTGGGTGCACTAGTTGCGCCTCTGCCTACCCCTTCGGGGATAACAGGCGTGAGTGTATGTGTGTGTGTGTGTGTGTGTGTGTGTTTTATTGGTAGTGAAGTGTGTGTGTGTGTGTGTGTGTGTGTGTGTTTTATTGGTAGTGAAGTATGTGTGACAAAACACATTATTATACATACGACACTATAACCATGAATCGTTTCGATTGATAGTCAGTTTAATTACTGAAGATTAAATAATACAAGTTCTGTACTATATATACTGCTCACTGTTGAGCACGGGCCTCCTCTACTACTGAGAGGGTCTTAGGCCTTAGTCCACCACGCTGGCCTAGTGCGGGTTGGCAGACTTCACACACCCTCGAAACTCCAATGGAGAATTCGCAGGTAGGTACGTTTCCTCACGATGTTTTCCTTCACCGTTAAAACGAACGATAATTGTTTATAAACGTAACTTCAAAAGTCACAAATGTGTGTCTTGGGTAAAAACCCTGCGGTCAGACCGTTCTATTCTAGGCTATCGTGCATTTGGCATTAACCTAATGTAATACCACGTAAATATAATTGTATTGTCCTGATATAATTGTTACTGTTTAAAGGCAGTTGTAGTGTAGTGACTTACACATCCTCCCTTAAGACAATAAAGGAGAAGAACAATTTGTTTCCTTTGTTCAAATACATAAAACACTCAAGTTTAAGACATATTCATAAATTGACATAAAATAATTTAATTTCAACTTTGTATTCAGATTACACATCATTCAACTTTGTTATTACCTCGTGTAAGCAGTTACTTGGGAATGATTCGCGGAGCTGGCTTTTGTGGTTGCGTACATTATGGCTCTACAAATAAATGTTAATAACGACAAGCAGTATTTCACTAATCACAATTGGGTCCTTTATTTCTTAATGCATAGATTAGATTATATCATTGATTTAAAGTGTTTATTAGTACGTCCCTAAAATTAATATTTGGAATATAGACAATGATGTATTAATTATATCTTTTCTAATTTCTTTGTTATTTGTTTTTATTCTGGATTGGCTAAGTGAACCCACTGCACCTGATAGTGAGTTATGGTCCAGATAGAGTACCAAGTGACGAGCGATGATCAACACTCGCCAGTTGATACAATTATGCCGGCCTGTTTGACCCCGATATACACAGGATGGTCCCGGAACGCGGCACACTTATGTGGGCCACTGTGGCGAGTTTTTACAATAGTCGCTATCTAGATGGATACAAGATATATCTCATCACCAGCAAAATCTATCCACTATCTTATGTTTAAATCACATTAAACTTTTTAGTAGGAGAATACATATAGAAAGAAAAGAAAGAAAGTAATTTTTAATTTATACACCCGACGTTTCAAAGGCTTTTCAGACTGAATACCATCAAAATGCTGAAAAGCCTTCAAAACTTCGTTATTTTATACACATTACAAAGTGAGAAAACCTGGTGGTAAGATTAAAATAGAATACCTAATGTGTAAGAACGTAGGCTCGTAAAACCCCGAGAAAAATCTTCTGACACAAGAAAAAAATACGCCATCACTCATAAGACACCAAATCCCAGCTGAAATATATCATTCGCTATCTTCAAAAATTCTAGAATGCTGTATACCTGATGCAGCATTCTTTCATCTGCGAAAAGTATTCCCTTAATATTGTTATCGAAAAACAAATGGTGCAAAGATAAGGCCCGGTGACAGTAACAAGTGGCTTTAATTTAACTTTTGGAAATCTTTACGAGTTTGCGACACCCCGGGATGAATCCAAATGAGGGGACAGGATCGCTTCTGCGATCTACAACGGACCGCGTGCACCTAGATACGATTGTATTATAGTTTTACTAGCCTATATTGCGCGGTGGTCGATAAATATTTTTATTTGGTTTATTTTATGACATTAAATGACGAGACGAGCATACCATTCCCCTGATGGTAAGCGATACGACCACCCATAAACAGTAGTAAAATCACGCAGCACCTTGAGTTACAAAGTACTGTGTGGCTTTACACTGCGCTCGTCATCCTGAGACATAAGATGTTAAATCTCATTATGTCCAGTAGTAACACGGACTGCAATGTCCTTCAAACCGAAACACAACAGTGCATGCACAGTGCTGCTTGGCGGTAGAAACAGACATTGCGATGGTACCCACCAAGACGGCCTCTTACTGCCCTCGTAATTTTAAATGCAGTACCTACTTGCAAAATGGCGGTTTCGAGACAAACGCAGTGAAATGTTTTTTTTAATCTCTACTCATTTAAAAATCTCTCTTAACCAAGTTCCAAGTAATTTTAATGACTTTTTTATTACGTCGGCAGCTTACATATGACACACTTACCACCAGTAAAGTATAAACATTTTATACTTGAATGCATAGCGGCATCCAAACACGTGGTAGCGTCTGCTGGTGTTAGGATGTAGTATATCGTATCCGGCTTGATAGCGACCATCGTTCATAAGGTGTTACTGGCCTACGTAAGTATGCCGCGTTCCGGGATGAGCCTGAATCTATCCGGTTCAAACAAGCTGACATAATTGTGTTGAATCACGAGGGATAATCATTACTAGTCAGTCGACACTTTATCTGGATCCCTCTCAACTTACCATCAGGTGTAGAAGGGTCACAGTGCAGTGCGCGTATAAATAAGGAAAACATATCATAGTTGTTCTAACCAGTGTTTTTTGAATATATTGGAAAGATGAGACTAAAAAGCCGGTCTTCTGAAGGTGAAAGTCCAGACCGCTCATAGGCTATAGCATCATCTCCCAAAACTTCGAATAAGAAAACACTGAATGACGCTGCATTTCACTCGACACCTTCAGAGTACTACACTTTATACACCATAAAACATATATTATTCACGTGTTACACATACCAGTAGATGGAATTTGTCTTACTGACACAAAAGTACAGTTAAAATATTTTCCATTATTGACCTGATACCCAGATATTCGCAGTCACGTCTAGTGATCTAGATCTGGGTTACAAAATGGGTGATTATAATGGGCATTTACCTATGTTCACCTCGTTCAAGTTTACGTATGAAGTTATGTGCTCGTAGGGGTCTTTGTATACTACTTATTTTAATTTTAATTGATCTAAAATCTTGACTTCGCAATGTTTAGTATATTGTAAGAGTATTAGGGACTCCTTGGTGTAGTAGCTGTTGAATCGAAGATCCTGGATCGAAATTCAAGTTGGGTAACACATTGTGTGAGTTTGTAACACGATTCACTCAGAACTGCAGCGCCAGATCTGGTTGACGTAATGCATACGGCCAAAATTATAAACTTGCTAAACATGAAGACTCCACATTGGAAGGGGATCACGGTAAGAGGCAGGAGACTGCACATAACAATAATACAGCTCTGATACAATACTCAGGTATTGTATGACCCTTAACACGTATTCTCTCATATCAATGTTGCTTATTAATGAAGGATTAGAATTCAGCTATCTGCCTACTCCTCAATAATTTCATCCAAACTAACCTAGATAAAATCAGAGTCAGCCATAACCCAAACGGGACAAATCCCGGCTGGTAAAGCTAAGCTTATCCCGAAAACGCAAAAATAGACGTTAAAAATACAAACGAATAATAAAAAAGTGTTTGTATGCCAAGTTATGTGTTGTCAAAGACAAGAACTCGACGTGGAAGGAAACTTGCGCGTCGTGCAATATTATTTCAACTTGAAATGCCATTCGGAGAGGTCTTGGCCGCTGTCCAGCCAAGATTAAAGATACCGACTTCAAACACAATAATGGAACTATCGTTTATGTTGCTCTTTTTAAAATGGGGAGACTAGCATCTCTTGTGTGATAGTAAAAAACATAAGCATCACACAAAATTGAAATACAAAGCGTGAGACTGGTAAGTTTAGGGACATTGTGTACTGTAAAATAAGAGAAAAACGTAAAATGTTGTATAACTATGAGAAGGTAAACTCAGCTGTGATTGGGTGGAATTACCTATGTGAGAGATGGTGTGTTTCAAATTTTAATGTATATTGTTGAAGGTAAAAATGGGATAGTATCATAGACTGATAAATTTATAAACAGAGACTCTGTGTAATTGTAAGATAATAATATAACCTCTGATTATAATGATTACCCCTAAAATCGAGCTGAGAACTGTTTGCTGATGAACATTTCTAACGAACCCACCGATATTATAAATGCGATATCTTGTAAAGTTTTTTTAAATGTTTGTCAGAAGGAAAGTCTTAAAAAAAAGTCACATGAATATTGACGTACAGACTGACCGAGCCTAGGTTTAACATATTATAGATTAGTTTTCATCCCGGAAAAATAACAGTAGGATTTTTGGAACAGAATATTTGAAAACCTGTTCTGAGGCACAGAGTCGATTGTTTCAATAATAGATTCACTTCAATAGAACTATAAGCCCGCTAGAACTCCACAAAACTCCTCAAAATAAATACAGTTCTGAGACACCATATCCGGAGCAAGGGTTTATCCGTTAAACCGGCTGATCCCGCGCCGCAGCTAATGTATTTCATGAAACACTAAACAATTCTGGATATTGAACACTTTGTTACGTATGAGAGAAACTACGGCATAATGTTTTGTTTATAGAGTTTTGAGAGCATCAACCCGGTCAAGATAGCAAAAGCTTGTTGATAAAACGTATTAACATTACGCTGTTGCACAAAATAAAGTATAGATGTTCTGTTTCACCTTTTTTTTTATTGCATTGAATGACGAGACGAGCATGCCGTTCACCTGATGGCAAGCGATACGACCACTCATAAACAATAGAAACACCATCCAGCACCTTGAGTTACCAAGTATTGTGTGGCATTCCACTGTGCTCGTCATCCTGAGACATAAGATGTTAAGTCTCATTATGTCCTGTAGTTACACTGGTTACAATGCCCTTCAAACCGAAACACAACAGTGCATGCACACTGCTGCTTGACGGTAGAAATAGACATTGCGGTGGTACCCACCCAGACGAACTCTTACATATGAGATTCCTACCACCAATAGGAATGTGTGATGATAATTCTCATCGATCTTTGAATTACCTTAAGTGTACATTATATTCACAGAACATAACATAAGCTTTTGCTTTGCGAGGTTGTATAAATATTTTGCTATTTTATAGCCGACTTCAAAAAAGTAAAGTTCTGTATTCGACCCGTATGTATGTATGTAAATATTTTGCTATTTTTTAAACCATGAAATGAACAAACGAACGAGTCGCTCATCTAATAGTAAGTGCCACGGCTATCCATATAACAACACGACCTAGAACATGGTACTCATGTGCGTTCGACGTTCATCACACTATACATAAGGTCTCATTATAATTAATAATCACCTCGGCAATATTGTCCTTTAAATAGATTGCCCTAGGTAATGACAAAAACAGACAAGACAACATACCGCAACTACCGCCGAATCTAAAAGTGGGCACATACGAAGCGATTTGGTACAGCCGAACCATTAAAATGGTATGCCATCGAACCATATCGCATCGTGTGGGGCACGGTTCGATGGACATTATTATTATTATTGTTGGTACGGCTGGTTCGATGGCTTGTCCATCAAACTTGGTTGCATACAACTGGACGTCGCATGGTACGGTTCGATCGTGTGGCGTGAAGACTGTACCGCGTGACGAATTGGTCGCATGATACCAAATCGCATCGTATGTGGATACTACACGGACTCTTCTTCTTTTCTTCGTGGGATACTATAATAAGCAGTAACATAGCACCATTTTATATTTACACACCAGACTAAGTATCGTTGAAAACGTTAAAATTGTTTCAAGCAAGTAAGCAAATATAACGGATACTTTCGCTTGGCGGCGATAAATTAGTTTTATGTGTGTTTCATGTAAAAACAGAGCAATAAACCGTTTTCCCGGGACAATGAGGACGTCTCGCGGGCTTTCCGAAATCTCCCGGCGTTACACTTCGCTTGTTAATAAAAATATTGGATTACGCAGCTCTTAAACTGTATTTTTGTCGTAAAATTGTAGGATATGGGTTTTAAACGGTTTTACGCAATATTTTGATACACAATTTGTTTCGTATAATAAAAAAAATACTTAAGCAACGGAAAGACGAGTATGGAACATAGTGACATAAATAGGTGCATGTCATGAAATTAGAAATAATTACTAGGTCTAGAATAGTACTCTTCTAAATCAGCCACTATGGTTTGTTAAAACATGGACCATTATGGTCATTATATAGCCTGGTACCTGGTAAACATAGCGGGCTTTCTCATAAAGGAAACACATTGCTGGAGATCCCAACAAGGCTATCGTCCATTACTCTGACTTTTCGAAGTTACGTGTGTATTGTTTATCAATTATCTTTCGCTTTAACGGTGAAGGAAAACATCGTGAGGAAACCTACACACTTAAGAATTCTTCATAAGAATCTCGCGGGTATGTGAAGTCTGCCAACCCGCACTAGGCCAGCGTGGTGGACTAAGGCCTAAACCCTCTCAGTAGTAGAGGAGGCCCGCGCCCAGCAGTGGGCAGAATATAATACAGGGTTGGTTGCATTGCATTGCATTGCTGGAGATATGTAGTAATTTACGCAAACGTTCGAATGCAATGAAAACATACCTGCATTAAAACATGTATAATAATTTGATTAATTAATCATGCGTTCATTTGCAATAAGCATTTTAAATTAATGGCTCATTTAATGTGGAATGCAACGTAAAGTGGGCGGTGAGAAATGACCGGACATCTGGTTGGATACACAAATAAATATTAATGTGGTATTACAATAACCACTGACTGCCTCGGTGGCGTAGTTGTATTATGGTGCGACTGCAATTCTGAGGTCTCGGGTTCGATCCCCGGGTCGGGCAAAGTGATATTGAGTTTTTCTATTCAGTATCAGCTCGGAGTCCGGAATTTGTACCTGATATAGCGATAAGCTCGCCCCCTATCACATCATGGGATGGAATAACGGCGAAAAATGGGTGCACTAGTTGCGCCTCTGCCTACCCCTTTGGGGATAAACGGAGAGAGTGTGTGTGTACAATAACCACCTTGCGTGTCTTATTACTGTATTTGTTATAATTTCTTAAATATGTACTAGAGGCTTGTACGTTATCCGGGTTTTTCATTGAATCCAGCGCTGCAGCTTTACTTACTGCAGCATAAGCTGAATGGGGTTCCATTGTTGGTGTAATGATTCGAATTTCATTTTTTTTTCTTTAATTATTTTTGTTATTATTTAGTTGAAATTGCTATTATTGTTCCCAACGTGCTTTCTTTCTATTGTTAAGGTTTTTAATAGAATCAGAATGTGTGAGGAAATCTAAGTAATAATAGATCTCTATTGGAAATCTTACACCATAATAGAAATAAATCTTACTCATCTAAATTGTTAAGGAGGCCCGTGGCCATGGCGATGCGTGGCATTTTGTGATTTTCAAATAAAGGGCTCTTCCCATATCATTTTCGACATTTTGTTACGTAAAATACGGGAGCGGAGCCGCGTGAAATGTTCGTAAACATTAAAGTGCTATAAATATGAACACGATTCAAACGGATAGACCGTATGCCATTAACTTCAAGGCCATGTTTATGGCGAACAAAACACATTAATATGGAATATTTGTGCTATACAATATTTTAGCAAAAAACAGCGAAACGGTAATTGAATTAATATTATTTTATACGTGTCGCTTGTACAGAACGGTACATATATTTCATGTTTTTAGACAAATCTTGAATCACTAATGTCCTATATTTTAGATCTTTCGATCTAGTGTGGCATGTTGGGCTTACAGCATAAACGGGCTAGCAAAGAGTGGCATTCTGAATTCTGCATCCTCCTAGAAATCCATATTTAATTCTAGATCGCTGTCGAGTATACTGAATATATATCTAGAACCCTCCCGGCAACATCCTTTTTGACTACTTAGAAAACTATAAAATCTTTAAATTCACTTAAATATTTTAATGCATGTTATACTTATTTAATCCAAAGCTTCTCTACAACATTCATAACATAATTTACGAAAGCAGCCAGCCAATAACCTAATTAGACATCAGAGACGAATGAAGACGTACTCCGTCAGAAGTCTCAAGTCTAGAATGAGCTGAACTACTTCGACTTTACCAGTAACTAACGTCTTACGAAACTTTGTACTGTAATTCAGAACTGGTTAGGTAGGTATTACTGAAACGTTCATAATACAATCCTGCTCTAATTCACTTAGGGGTAGATAGGGGTAAAGTCGATTTACTAAGAACTAAATGTTATGTAATGTATACTTGTTCCTAAGTAATATGAATTATGGTGAGTCAACTGTACCTACAATAATTTAATGTTCTTGCTGTATCCTACTAATATTATAAAGGCGAAAGTTTGTAAGGATGTATGGATATCGGGATGTATAGATGTTTGTTACTCTTTCACGCAAAAACTACTGCACGGATTTCGATGAAATTTGGCACACGGGTAGATCATGTCTTGGATTAACACATAGGCTACATTTTATCCCGGGAAAATGAAAAGCGGGACTTTTATCCCGGATTTTTTTCTTAATGCGGGCGCAGCCGCGGGCAAGAGCTAGTTATCTACAACTATCATATAACCGTTTTGGTGTACTGTTCATTGTAAGCTTATATTGGATTTTAATAAATAAATACCGTAATAGTTTAAGCGCATTTCCCAAAATGTAGTTACTATGTTGGAATTAAAAGCTAATGAACGTGAAGCTGTACTATAATTTAAAAACTGGATACTGATGCAATTTTCATATACATTGACTTGAGTTGAAAGCGTTGATTTCTTAGAACTAAATACCCCAATTCTATGTACAGTGAAGTCACGATTATCCGACCCACAGTTATAAGGATTCGCGATTATCCGCATTGGCAAATATGAATGAAACTTTACATGAAACTCGAAAACTACTTTTTCATTGCAATTAAATTACAAGATGTCCCTGCCGTTCGCCTGATGGCAAGCGACCGCCCATAAGCGTAGCGACGCCGCACATAACTTTAAATTACAAAGTTCTTGCGTGCTCTGCGCTCATCACTGAGATATAAGATGTTAAGTCCCATAATGCCCAATAATTACGTTGGCCACAAATTACAATGTCCCAACCGGGACACAACAGTGAATGCACACTGCTGCTCGGCGGTAGAGATAGATATTGCGGTGGTACTTACCCAGGCGGCCCATCGTAATTGAGAGACCAATAAGTAATTATTCATGAAATAGCACAAGTTCGAGTGAAATCAATAGAGTTGTTTTAAGTGTGACTTGTTATGCAAGATAAATATATTATAATAATATATTTCACAATTTTTGTACATTCTTGAAGATATGTTTAAATATTGTAGTATGAAGTAGTGTATATATAATAGTTAGGTACTTTAGTTATTGACTCGGTGGCGTAGTTGTATTGCGTACGCGTAACGAGTACGATTTGCGCGCTGAGGTCCTGGGTTTGAATTCCGGCTCGGGCCAAAAAAAACTTTGCGACTAGGTTTTTCCATCTTAAAAAAATTACTCAGTCGCAGCCCAGAGTCAGGAAGTTTGCGGTGTGATACCCCCGTGCCTCGGAAAGCACAAGCCGTTGGTCCTGCGCCTAATCTCTCTCCGGTCATGTCGGATTGCCGTCTCACCGGACTATGAGAGTGAAGGAATAGCGAGTGCACCTGTGTATTGCGCACACACTTGTGCGCAATACACAGGTGTATTGCACATACACAGTGCACCTGTGTATAATATCTCCTGCGTACCTGGCTGATCTCCATTGAGATTGGCCACCGTGGCCGAAAATGGCTAGGAGGATTTTTTTCCCTATAGTTAATAGAGAAAATATTGTATAAGGTTTAAGGTACAATTGATAAATAAATAAATAAAGTTAATTTGCACACGCAACTCAAAAAAAAGTACAACCTAATTTACTAGATCGAGAGTAAAGATGATTATCAAAGATGTCTGAAACCAATCACCCCAATTTAGGTCATACATAAATATCAAGCTGTATAAATAGATGAAAAGTAAAAGTTGTCACAAAATAGCGGATTTACTTTTTTTTTTATTATTATCATTCACACAGTAATACAAAAGTTACAATAATAGCATCTATCAAACCACTGAGGTTTATACTAGAGCTAAGGAGAGTTTACAGCAATATCAATTCGTAATTACTTACTTACATTTGTATTGATAGATCCGGTTTAAAATTAAAATTCTCCTGATAAGTGATTACCACCGGCA
Organism: Lapara coniferarum; assembly: GCA_949316025.1. Taxonomy (NCBI): domain Eukaryota; kingdom Metazoa; phylum Arthropoda; class Insecta; order Lepidoptera; family Sphingidae; genus Lapara; species Lapara coniferarum. The sequence goes on from OX438922.1 coordinate 1,759,934, forward strand.
ACATTTTTTATTGTCCACTAGCTTTTGCACGCGGCTCCGCCCTCGTGAAAAAGATTTTCCAGCATAAAAGTGCCACTTTTTTTCCGGGATACAAAAGTTGCCAATGTGTTAATCCAAGACATGATCTACCCATGTGTTCAATTTCATTAAAATCCGTTCAGTACTTTCGTAGATGTGCAAAAAAACGGACAGAAAATTATTATAAAAATCGCTGATTTGTGTTCCATTACTCTTCTTTAGTCGCCCCCTTTCTTGTATCCCTTATTTTTAAATGTATAGAAACACCGGTTCAACTGTTTGTTATATGCATAGATAAGGTAGGTATCCTCACCGTTATCAAATTTGTTATTAATAATGTATATAGTCTACTGTATAACATGCCTGATTATTCCAGCCTTAACAAGCCAAAGATTTATCTAAAATAGAGAAACTGTGGGTTTAATTTGGACCTTTATGGAAGACATTCGTAGCGATATAAAAAATACGCTCGGAGTTTCTACCAATTCAATTCACCACGCCAGTAAAGCTGGTCTATTCATATAGCTATAGCGTTACTAACTTAAATCTTCCAAATAATTAAACAAACTAAACGAAATACATTTCTTATGTATGATCTGTCCACGTGACCTCATCAAGTCTATTATCGTTAATCCAACCGTCTTAGGTCCTCAGTTCTTCGTAACTATATCTCTGCATAAAAGGTTCACAAACAAACAATTCTCTTGGGATGAGATGGCTTTTATCTTGGCTTCTGAGCAAGATTTAGTAACATAATACCCCAGAGCAAACATATTTGCGAATTGCATAACAATACGTCTTTTATATGTTTTCTCGGCACTATTTTTCTTATTTATGTAAATGCAAGGCAAATTCAAGAGTACTCTTCAGTATTCTGTAATGCAGGGCACAGTAGCAGCGGGATATCAAGCATGAGGGTTAGATTCCCAGGTCATGGAATTTAAATGATCCGCAATGTCTATTTCTACCGCCAAGCAGCAGTGTGCATGCACTGTTGAGTTCCGGTTTGAAGTACATTGTGGCCAGCGTAACTACTGAACAACATGAGACTTAACATCTTATGTCTCAAGGCGAGCGCCGTGAAATGCCATGCAGTATTTTAATTCAAAGTACGCGATCGTATCGCTTACCATCAGGCAAATGGCATGCTCATCTCGTCATTTAACTGCAATTATAAAATGAACTAGATAAATGGGTGTAATTTCTGGGTGTCATTTTGATAATAGGAATGTTTGGATTTAATACCAGCAGTTTGTATTAAAATTTGTTATAAACAGATTTATGAAAGATGTATAGTGGAAAATTGTCCCAAGTCAAATTAATAATACCTACTATTTAATATATAATTAAATTATTATACTAAAAAAAAGATATCACATATGAACTGCAAGGAAGCGTTTTGGGGTCGACACTATTCCTCATTTTCATCAACGACCTTTGTAATATGGATCTGAAAAATTGCAAAATATTTACCTACGCAGATGATAAAGCACTCATTGTAGATGGTGAAAATTGGTACCACGCAAAGGAACTAGCAGAAACTGCTCTACACACAGTATTAGTCTGGTTGTCAAGTAATGATCTTACTTTAAATATTGGAAAAACTCAGTTTATTCCTTTTGCAATGAGAACAAATCTTCTACCACCTTCTACTTTTAATGTGACGGCTCATTGCTGCGATCTCTGCGGTACGAGTAACTGTAGTTGTCCAAAGCTTGTCAGAGTCACAGGGGTAAAATACCTTGGCATACTATTGGATCAATGTCTACAATGGCGAGAATTCTTATAAATGCTAACTGCAAAAATAAGACGTCTAACTTTCCTATTTAAAAGAATCAGATTCTCCGCAGGTTTTGATACAATCAAAATGATTTACTTAGCGATGTGCCAATCTTTAATTGGTTACTGTATTCCTGTCTGGGGTGGAGCCCCTAAAACCTCACTGTTGCAGCTTGAAGTTGCATAATGAGCCGTCCTAAAGGTTATAGCTAAAAAACCATTCAGATATCCATCCACCAAGCTATACGCTGAATGTCAGGTTCTATCTGTACGTCAACTTTTTGTCCAGCAAACCGTCCTTCGTAAACACTCTGGTAGACCACAAAATGAACCACATGGGAGGCGTAAATACAATATATTTCCTATAGTAAGAACTCGTACAAAGTTTACTGACAGACATTTCATAGTCTTGGGTGCCAGACTCTATAATAAAATTAACTCTATTCTAAAGATTTTTAATAAAACCAAAGGACTTTGTAAACTGATTATTAATAAATGGCTTCTTTCTCTTTCCTATAATCAAACTGAGGCTCTTCTATGTAACATCAATATTGTGTAGTTCATACACACTGGATCTTTTAAGCGCGTTACACAATTATACATGCATGCACACACACGCACGCACACACACACACACACACACACACACACACACACACACACACACACACACACACACACACTCACACACGCACTAGTCTTACTAAACTCACCTATTTATTTCTATTTATTTTGTTGTTAATAATAGAAATATATATATTCATATTATATACCTACTATAAAGATATTTTGAAAGGAACAGTCATGTAATTTTAAAAACCCAATTAGTATCTTCGTTGGAGGATTCACTGATACCTATAACACAGGTCTTCCTAGCTTAGGTATCAGTTGATCACATTTATAATTTATGACACAATATGCAGCAATTTGAAAAAAAAAAAAAAAAAACTCATTGTTACTATTTTCATTTATAAAGTCGACACAGTATCTAGTAGATCATCTCCTTACAAACAAACCCATAAATTACATTTTTACAACTCGAGTAGATTTGTAGTAATTGTGTTAAGTTTATTTCGTTATCATGCCAAGGACGAGTATACGATAATATTTCTTGCAGCACACCGGTTAATGAGATATAGAGATGACATGAAACATTCGATAAACATTAAATAAATCTGTTTGCTTTTTAGAAATCTGGTTAAAATTAAGCTATCCTACTTTATTATTATGATAGTTCCTACTCATTTTACTTTTATAAATGCGAAACTTTATGAAGATGTTTGGCTATTTCTGAGAAGTAAACGATTGAATAGCCGAATGAATTTCTATGAAATTTGGCACATACATACATACACACACCCAATCCCATATTAACGCATTACGCAAGGACTACTTTATATCTGAGAAAAAACGTAGTTCGAATTTTATTTTATTGATTTTAAGGTACACAAAACAGGATACAGCCAAAATTATACATCAAACTAGTATTCCGGGAAACGGCGCTCACGCGAAAGGAAACTCAAAATCTTTTTTAGTAAAACTAGTATTGCCCACAATTTCTAATAAGAGGTCTTAGATAAATGTCTTCCCGCATTATGATAATATTGTACGTACTATAAGTACTCAACTATACATTTTCGGATATCTGATGTTAATGAAACAAAGCCTATATTCTACTCCCAATTATACTGCATCTTCGTTTGAAAACTACATGAAAGTCTGTTCAGTAGTTTTTGACATGTGTGATAACAAAAAAAAACAGAAAAGAATCTCTAAATATCATTGATTTGCGTTCTATAACCTAACCTGTTTTATAATACCAGCCCTGTATTATATACTGCTCACTGCTACTACTACTACTGAGAAGGTTTAGGGCCTTAGTCCATCACGCTGGCCTAGTGCGGGTTGGCAAACTTCACACACCCTCGAAATCCTTATGGAGAATTTTCAGGTATGTAGGTTTCCTCACGATGTTTTCCTTCACCGTTAAAGTGAACGATAAATAATAAACAATACACACGTAACTTCGAAAAGTCAGAGGTGTGTACCTTGGGTTTCGAACCTCCGGACATTGTCTCGGCAGACCGTTCCATTCCCAACTAGGCTATCGTCCACTTACTCACTCACTTTTGACCGACTCCCAAAACAGGAGGATGAGGAGGAGGAGGAGGTTCTCAATTTGTGTTTGTATGTATTCTTTATGTATGTGCCCTGATTTCTCTGAAAATTGTGAGCCTATTCCGTGATTCCTTTTTCATTTAGTAAAATAGGATCTCGAAATGTTCCCGTTTCAATAGGTATATCTTGGTTTAGGGTTCATCGTTTTATTTAAAACACTCAACAGACTTAATTAGTTACTCTCTTTCTTTTTACTACTTTTCTATCAATAAACTCATCAGCTTTTACAGTTTTATTATATTTATAGGTAAACACTAAAATAATACCCAACAAAATGTATACGACTTTTTATTACAGCAAAAAAAGATTATTAAACATCGACATGCGTACATCCCTACGTAATAGAATTACAATATAAGGGCTAACGAGCTGCCACACGTTACTAGTATTGTTTCCACCCCATGTTAACATATGTACAAATATGGGGACTAGTCAAGGACAAGACATGACCTTGGGGAACCTCGTTAGTGCGGATCATTAGCTAGAAATGAGGTCACGAATCTTGAAAATAACGTGCTCTACTTTTGAAAGCTTTTCATGATTTCCCAACCAGGTTGAACTATAGTGACACCAATTTGTCTATTTGTATCGTTAAGCCATTGGGCGAGAAACACTACTACTGGCAATTGTATTAAACTGAAAGTTAAGTACCTAACAGTGTACTCAACAATATTGACGTCGTCGCGTCTGTGTGACGACTAACTCTCCCTTAACATCAGACGTGCACGTTCTTATGTTTCAGTAATATGAAAGAAGAAAAGCGCTAATACACGTTGATAACGTGAGCCCATGACATTTAATATACCTGTATGAGGTATGAACGGTTCAGGTAATTTACTCGAGCACTTCACAACGCCTTCCCGGAGATTATCTCGCGCGTTTGCTTCAATTTGGGAATTTCGTATAAAATTTGTGAAGTTATTTTATCATTAAAAGTTGATTATTGAATCTCACTGTTGGCCCTCTCACTCTGACCAAGTTATATTAGCGTGCCTAGGATCTAGTAATGTGCAAAGTAACAAATAGTTTTAATATAATTGATTGTAGGGCAGATCGCTCAAAGCGTTGATTGAATAGCGAGTGGACACGCAAAAACCTCGTTACATGCGATACAACAAATTATTTTGAGAAGCGTATGTACTTTTGTGGACCCCTCAATTCATTTTTTGTACATTTAGGTTACAGATTGAAGGTAGGAAGGAAGTTAAGAAGCAACCAGACAGGCAAACCTTCACTTTCTCGTTGATATTTTCCTGACTTCACCACACTTATCATTATAGTTGTCAGCAAACAACTTGCCACATCGCTCGCAGAACTACGCGAGAAGCGCACACGGGGCGACGGAGTATCGACCGAACGTTTGGTAGATCAGCAACTTTTGAGTCCCGCACCCCGCTCAAGTCCCGCCTTCAAGTTGTTTAACAACATTTATACTGCCGTGCTAAGCTCAAAAGCCGTATCTCAACAAATATCGTCAACTTGATTTTATGGCATCAGATATTTTTAAAAATTCACATCCAATGAACAATATAACCAAATAGCGACATGTAAAAACACTTTAAGGAAAAGGTATCCTATCTCAGTCCAATCCTTTTTTTTTTATCGCGGGGAAAAACGCGTTATCGCTACCATCACTGGGGGGTGAGTGGAACGGTTATGTTGGTTTCACACAGTCTTACGGCCCAATGTCGACACTCGGGAGTATAGCTTCATCCGAGCGAGCATTGGACCGAGTCCCTAACACTATGTACACCCTACACCGGCATACCAACCAAAACCCGCGGTGGCCTTCTTCGGCGCCTACGGGACGGCGCCGGGGTATATTGTTGCACAAAGATAGCTGCACGAAACCGCCCCTGCGCAATGCCGCAATGCGGCCCCTCTCTAAATGAGGAGGCTGAGAAGCCTCCCAACTCTAAATCACGTTTTGCGTCTACGACTGCAGGAGACCGACATCCCGCATTATCATCCACCTCACTGTCGCTTACATTGGAGTAGTTGAGCGAGCAGACCCCCACTGCTCGCCCCGCGACTCTCGTTTACCCCCATTTATTCGCCTCTTACGACAGGCAGGGGATGCCGTGGCGAAATTCTTTAGATGCCCCCGGACCACAGGGCACGAGGCGCCGGTCAGTCGTCCACCTGACGCCTCCTTCGTCTCCTCTGGCTGCGGGCGGGATCGTTCTGTTCACGATCCCGCTCGGCACTCTCCTTCCGCGAGATGACGCACTCGCAGAAGGAGGCCATAGCTCGCCATGACCTCCATCCGCAGACCATGGCAGACACCACGGCCGGCAGCGAGAGGTCTCCTCCGTATCTCAGTCCAATCCTATCCCTATCTCAGTTTTACTTCAAATCACAAAGAGTGAAAGAAAACTATATTTACAATACTTAAATTTTCTCGAAACTAGTGTTCATACCGCTTTTGCGCTTAGTACGACAGTACAATGCGTATAGTAAAGTAACTTTGTCGATTTTTAATTAAAAAAAAGAATTTTTGAATTTTTTTTTGTTTGTGCCAGTTATTGAGCGCGGGTTGACGTCAAGTTTGTAGCCAGTCATAACAACTAAGCTAACTTACTTCTGGAACTTCTTGTACCTCCTTATTTACATTGAATAGCGACAAGACTGAACCAAAGACATAGCCTGCGTGTTTGATGATTAGAGCCTTCTCTTCTGTAATATCGGCCACCAACCGTAATCGAATTAAAATATATAACAAATTCATTGTTGTCAATGATTTTTAGTAGAAAATAAATAATTCAACACGAATTGTCAAAATTTTAATAAATGTTTAGACTCAATTATGTTGTTGGCCCGTCTCGCAAAATTATGGAAATTATCGGCTATTGTTCCGCTTGTTTTGACAAATGCCTTAACAAAATTTACGAAGCAATCAGAGGAATTAAGCTGCGATCACATTCGGCGAGTTGTTTTCTTTTAACTTGTCTTAGAACGGTTACTACTGGGGACATCTTGGTTAGTACAGTTTCAAATGTAATCTGGGTACACTAATATTATCAAACTGAATACTTTCACATATGTTTTATTTAGCTGCGCATTTTTTTTTATATAAACTCATTTTTATCCCAGTAACCGATTTTTTTAAGTCGGACTTGCGAGCAAAAGTTAGCACGTTTCAAATACGAATAGATGTATTATTGTAACATAATAACGTATGGATTCCGGTTCCTGGCGTAATAAAATCCCTTTTCGAGATAAACTGTAGCGTGGACCACTCTCTGAGAAACTCTATCATCATCAGCCACGTGACGTCCACTGCTGGACATACGCCTTCCCTAAAGATTTGCAGACGGACCTGTCAAAAGCGGTCTACATTCAGCGTGTTCCTGTGACCTCTGCCAAAACTATCGCCATTTGAAAATCCCATCAAAATCGGTTGTGGCGAAATTGGCCCAAACAAAAAACATGTGAACAACCAATTTAAATCGCGTGTTAAGGTTTTAGTAATCTTCAAATCGAAAATCGGACGATAGCCTATATGGGAATAGAACGGTCTGCCGAGACAATGTCCGGAGGTTCAAAACCCAAGGCCCACACCTCTGACTTATCGAAGTTACGTGTATATTGTTTATCAGTTACCATTCACTTTAGCGGTGGAGGAAAACATCGTGAGGAAACCTACATACCTGAGAAAATTCCATAAGAATCTCGAGGGTATGTGAAGTCTTCCAACCCGCACTAGGCCAGCGTCGCAGACTAAGGCCTAACCCCTCTCAGTAGTAGAGGAGGCCCGTGCTCAACAGTGGGCAGTATATAATACGGGGCTGATTGCATTGCATTGCAACCTTCAAATCATCAGTAAGCATTAAAAAAAGCTTTTATTTTGAAATAGTAGTCGCTATATCAATTTTACTTATTGGCATATTTAAAAATATATTCCGTAGTATTCATTAACACATCCTGAGCTACACAGCGCGGTTATAATTTCCGACGTGCTAGTTTCTTGCAATCCACTCGGCGGATGAAACTTTGCCTAACTTCCTCTTCCGTTTACATTGTAATTCAATTAACTTGATTGTTACTCGACGGGATTACCTTTTGTATTTTACTTGTTAGATTTACTTTGTGGCAAGTCTACATGGTGCTATTGTTCTCAGGTATTGTTTGGTACGGAGATTCGGTATATTCGGACTAATTCGGAGTCATTATAAGTATAATTTCGGAAATAACCGGGTATAGCCTGGTGGTTAGTAGAACGGACTGCCGGGACGAACGTTGCAGGTTCAATAAGTAGCTTCGCAGTGCCTTAGTACATAATAATACTAAGGCGATTATTCTAAATTACGACCTATAAGGATACCTTCTTTCTGCACCAATGAGTATATACATACACCTATACATACTGATTAAATATACTTTAATTGAAATAAAATTACAAGAGATTAAACAACACCCTACGTTATAAACGACAAAAGCCTATTATAAAATATATTTTAAAAATAAAACCAGGATCATAAATCAAATGCGCTTTGTTCTAAAACTGGTCGTAACTCAGTCGAGAGCTATGGACAATGTGGGCCACGGGTAGTGTTGCCAGGACGGGGTTTTAAAATACCATGTCTAAAAATAAGAACAGATTCGTAGTTACTGAGTTATTAATACATTACACTTTTTTTTTGTGGAAGCCTTTTTGAACTATAGACTCGAATGAGATGACAGGTAACATCAATCACAAGACAATCTATTATGAAATCTGGTGGGCATAAACAGGGCCCGATTAGTCAAATAGGCAAATGTCTTCGGCCCGGCTTCGTCTCGAGAAAAAAAAATTATCGATTCGTGTTTAAGAAACCCATTACCCGATAGCAATATTATTGCCTTGATTATTATCATTTACATTATATTTCAATACATTTTGGTACAAATTTTGCTATTAAAAACACCCTTATTTATTTTGCAATCGGTCCATTAGGTTGTGCTACAAAAAAAATATTTTTAGAAGTAAGGAAAAGGGAAAAGCGCCCCAAGGCGGCAATGCCTAGGAGCCCCGACTTTCTTAATTTGGACCAGGATATAAAATTATTTTCCAGGGCTTCTTGCTAATAAGATACTGGCATCCCTAAGTATTAGTCAGGGCTCTCTTAGCCATATAGCGCGTGAAAATTAGATTGGGATCCCCCTTGCCAACAAAAATAAAAGAATTGGACCCTGCGCCTAGGTTTTATGTAACACTTGTACCTCCGGGTAAGGCCGACTGACTCCAAGACTAGTCGGAATAACATATATTTTATTATTTCCGAGAAATTTTGTTAACGCCGATGATTTGTTATTGGAATGACGAAGGAACGTAACGATGGAAACGTGATAGCAAACATTAAAATCCATTTTGTTGTTATAATAGAGGGTAATAGTTGATACTTAGGTTCAAATTATTTGAAATTATTAAATTGAATAAAGAAAACTTAGTAAACTCGAAATATCTAGCAACACTCACACGTCGAAACGGTCTTGCCAACGTTTTATATCAAGATAAAAGATATAATAATAGTTTTTTATGTTTTACTTGGACATGAAAAACTATTTGACATACACGTTAAATATACTGCGTATTAAAGTCTTAAATTCTAATGATATGGACCGCTTGGGGACTGCTTACACTTGGAACGTATATTTTGCCGAGACGAGCACAACACTACACATTATAATAACACATACCTACACGCGTTTTATCTCCGAAGTGGTAGGCAGAGGCGCAACTAGTGCACCCGCTTTTCCCCGTGCGTATTCCTTCCCATGGTGTGATCGGGGGCGAGCCTAACGTCATATCGGGCACAAATTTCAGACTCCTGGCTGATAAGAAAAGCCCAATATCACTTTTCCCGATCCGGGGATCGAGCCCGAGACCTTAGCATAGCAGTCATATCCGTACATCGCGATATCAGGCACAACAGACTCCTGGCTGACACTGACGAGAACATCCGAGAGCTTAGTACCATAATGCATCTACGCCTCCGAGGTAGTCAATAAATCCAAACAACACACTGTTTATGAATTAGAACAGCATAATTATAGGATTAGAATAAGAAAGCTCTTCTTAATACGGAGCTGCGCTCATTATACCGAATTATAATAATAATTTCAAAAGTGTTCGAGTTGTTACACTTCCACCCTTAAATTGTAAGACGTTATTTATTGAGCTCAACTGAAAAAAAAAAGCATTACTACTGGAATTATAACATTTTATTATCCTTCTCTTTTCTATACTAATATTATAAAGAGGAAATATTTGATTGTTAACTGTTTGTTTGCATCGAATAGGCTCGGAAACTACTGGACCGATTTCGAAAATTCTTTCACCAACATAAAGCTACATTACCAGCGAGTAACATAGGATACTTTTTATCCCGGGGAAATATGAAGCGGGACTTTCATCCGGGAAAAACTCATTCACGCGGGCGGAGCCGCGAACAGAAATTTATTCAGTCAGTAAATACTTACAAAACACTTTCCGGAGTATTTTGTGAAAGATCAAACGAAATAAAGAAGCCGCATGAACTCCGACACTTTCGACATATTCGTGTGTTATAGGGTTTTTTATTTTAAAGGCTGAGACTCTACCAACTCGTTGTTCAGGCTTCAGACCCTAAATTTTATATAAGACGTAGAATAGTAAGTACTGGTTACCTAAATTTTACCAAACAGACAGACTTTTGTATCGAGAGCCTGCCTGAGTGGGTCCTGCCGCTATGTTTGTATACATTTACCTCTTAAATAACTCCTAACATTTTAATATTAAGGCACCTATACGAAAACTAATGTAAACGACAACCCAAAACATCAAAGATTGTAACATTTACCTCTATAAAGGATGTGAGTGTGCCGCCATCTAGCGGCTACAAGCGGTTGTCAGCTACCCCGTTATCAGCATTCGTGATAAGAGATAAGTGCGTGTTCTTCCGCCGTACCGTTACAACATTCACACGAAATAAGGATAAGTGCCCACGGAATGTTGGAGGAATAAATATATCCGGCTCACTACTGTGTACACCCGCGATAATGCCCAGGACATAGAGTAGGATACAGATGCGATGGGTTTTTGATCGCAATTGAAGAATATGTGATTTTTATAGGACATAAAACTCAAGAATTCACGTATTCTATTCCAAAATTATACAATAATCGCTTGCTTGAGATTTCAAGATTATGTTTTTTTTTATTTTTCTAAGAGCTGTGATAAGGATAGCGTCCGCTTGAAGGTAAATGCGTCGGCTGATAGTAAACAATAACCGCACCTTTTCGTGGCATTGAATGACGAGACGAGCACCCCGTTCGCCAGATGGCAAGCAATACCACCACCCATAAACAGTAGGAACACCATCCAGCACCTTGAGTTACAAAGTACTGTGTGGCATTCCACTGCGCTCGTCATCCTGTGACATAAGATGTTAAGTCTCATTATGTCCAGTAGTTACACTGGCTACAATGTCCTTCAAACCGAAACACAACAGTTCATGCACACAACTGCTTGGCGGTGGAAATAGACATTGCGGTGGTATCTTCCCAGACAGACGCTCACATATGAGACCTACCATCGGTAAAAATTTCACCTAGAATTTTTCATTAAAAAATGCTTAGACCTACAGTATGCACTTTGTACTCAGTGCCCTGAGATATTACGTCTTAATATTCTCAAGCCATAATACTCGAAGATACATTGGCTTACTTAAAAGCCGACACCAGTGCTTGCAAAAAGCCGTTTCGCGCATGCAACAGTCATCAATGTCTACTACAAAAAGAGTCCACCTGCAAAAACTATTTATCCCGCCAATCCACTCTACATATATCTTATCATTGTCTGCTCTATAGTCTATACGGAGGCGATATAGCCTATTCCCCCGACGCTACTTATATCCGAACATTCGTCCGGGTGGTGTTAAACTCTCGCGGCAGATATTTATTCATTTAAGCAGATAAAAGCTACTGCCTGTTATTTTAAATATTTTTAGCAAAACGCAATACAGTTTTTCAATTCTTTATGGTTTTGCAACTTTAAATATAAAGAATACCATAAGAAAAAGAAAATTGGTGGAACCAGTATAAAGGTATATTCTGCTACACTGATATGGTATATGGCATTTCATGAGGTCAGTGAGTTTGATGCCGAAAAATTCTTCTTCCTTTTCTCAATCTCTTTTCTAATTTGTATCTAGTCGCAAAAACTTACAATTCAAAAACACATTGGTTTGCAGAACATTCTCGGCAGCGTAATTACTGAGCATTATGAGACGTTACATGTCTCAGAGTGACGAGCGCAGTGGAGTGCTCGCAGTACTTTGCAAATCAGAGTTCTGTATGTTTCAACTGTATTTGGGCAATCGTATAGCTTACCATAGCGCACGCCATGCTCGTCTTTCTGTTCAAATGCAATAAAAATCAACCAAATCTAAACAGAGCCACGAGTAAGAACTAGTCCTAGACAATATCGATCGTCAGGTAGTTTGCATCGCAGCCTCCATAATTATGCCAGCCTAAATTCCTTCACGCTTACCGTATCCATTATTGTGAGGCGTAACACGTGGAACTGTTTCGCGTTTAATTTCACCGTATTAGTTTAAATATTACTCAAATATTAATATTACAATGAAGTTTAAATCAACTATTATATTATACGGTACAAATATTTTAGGCGGATCGATGGCTATGAAATGATCCGTTCAGAGAACAATACAAATATTGATATTGCAAATTCATTGCTACAGGCTTTGTTGTGTCTTGGTCATTGATGTATTAAAAACCCTAATACATCAATGGTCTTGGTATAATTTTCTGTGCGTGAAATTTAAATTTGACAGTCGTCAAGCTAGGTTATTGGTAAATGGTTAAGAACACGGAGTAAAGAGAATATCTGTTCTGTGGTTAAGAATTACGATATTTTGAACTGTGTATGTGGCATTACGACCATGGACCGTAAAAACTCCGAACTTGTATAAGTTCTGATATGTGGAATTTAACATACCATGTGCCACATGAAAGACCCGTTATGTAAAAACATACATATATGCATATACACTCACGCCTTTTATCCCCGAAGGGGTAGGCAGAGGCACAACTAGTCACCCATTTTTCGCCGTCATTCCGTACCATGATGTCCTATGATGATGTAAAAACCACCGCGATAAAATCCAAAAACTATTTTTATTTCGAAGTTTGTGGGTAGTATTATATGGGTTTTCGCCACCATTGGGGATGTACTGCATATATTTTGGACCTAGTGGATAGTGATTACGGTAGACCCAACGAAAATCCATTATGTATTTTATTAAATTTGGGCTGAACTGTAATTATCATCAGAACCATTTCACTGTGCTGGACAAAAGTAAGTTTTTGGGCCCGTAGTTTTCTAACAGAGCAGCTGAATTTCTGTTTCATGAACAGAAACAAACAAGGCAATGATAATTTTATTACCATCACACTAGCATAGTCTAGTAAATTATTATTTTAACTATCAACCATACCAATAGGTATAAAAAAATATATAAACACCAGGATTAACTTTTAAGAGCTTTAAGTATACGTTTTGTCATAGTTGTAAGAGGTTCGTCGCGTCCTGGCGCGAGACGTTGCATATGTAACGGTAAAACCACGGACGAGACATGCAAGTGACGGTGCATTGATTTAGAATAAAGAAATGTACGGATCACTAATTTATATCTATTTGCTCGTGTCATTCTACTCAATTTTTGGGGCAAGATATTTTCTCAAAAATATCGATTTGCCTTAGTTGTTACCATCGGCTACCTCATTATGAGATTGGGTAGTCTTTGCCAAGCAATGAGCTATAAAAAATTGTAGAGGGTAGTAAAAAGCTATCAATGTGTCTTTCAGTCTGCAACTAGTAGAAGTACGTTAGGTATGCGAAGACCTTAAGTTTGAGCCCCGCCGACGGCGCTTCGACAGACGCCGTGAGAGGCTCAAGTTTGGAAACTTTCAGCGTTAGACGCTAAAGACTTGACGTCTACCTAGATAATACTTAGTTTTAGGTATGTTTACTATTCCCTTATTGTAAATATGAATGTATAAATTATCGCTTCATTGTTGAGCCCGGACTTTCCTTTATTTAACGTTTTTTTTTTACACGATCGAAATAAGTACCTATTTTGGGACACCTGCCTGAACGCTTGTCATATGCCGACTGAAAACCACTCTAACTTTGACCACTATGGGAATTGAACTCAGGACGTCCCAATCTAAAACACATAAACTTAGGCCGAATAAGCGATATATAATCTTAAAATCTGTATTGTTTTAACATCCCATTAGTACACATCTGAGAATTAATTATTTATAATTAGCGGGGAAGCTACGCATCCTGCGGGAACATAAATCATCTCAATTAGTGAGTCCCGAGCAGACGGATGGCCTTATAAAAAACAACTAATTTATTTCCCTCTTCATTTAACGTCGCACTTTCAGTTTTGAGTGATGCTAAGGGGTATGCCGGCGTCGATGTTTTTTGACAAAATTTCAACTGACAATTTTATATTATGATTTTTTATACATGTTAATGGCCATGTAATGCCTGAATAATGATTTTATACTTTTATGGAATCTGGAAAAAGAAACAGTCGAAGGCGGGACTCGAACCCACGACCTCCGGCGTATCGTGCCGGTGCTCTTCCAATTGAGCCATGTCGACCCTGCCTTCGATTGCTAATTTCAAGATCCATTATTTAATTATCTTAAAGGAGATGACCAGCGACATCTGTTAGCAATTATTACAATTACTAACTCAGCATTACTCCTTGACAGGAGTAAGATTTTTTATACATGTTAATGGCCATGTAGTGCCTGGATAAAATCATAATATAAAATTAGAAAAAAAGTTTAGCGACTCGTTTCGGTTACTTACTCCTGTAACGGAGTAATGCTGAGTTAGTAATTGTAATAATAGCTAACAGATGTCGCTGGTCATCTCCTTTAAGAGAATTAAATAATGGATCTTGAAATTAGCAATCGAAGGCAGGGTCGAGGTGGCTTAATTGGAAGAGCACCGGCACGGTACGCCGGAGGTCGTGGGTTCGAGTCCCGCCTTCGACTGTTTCTTTTTCAAGATTCCATAAAAATATAAAATCATTCAACTGACAATATTATATTGCGAGTATATTATTTTTTGTTAAGCACAATACACCCTACACGGCATACCAACGAAAACCCACGGTATCCTTCTTCGGCGCGTACGAGACGGCCCCGGGGTATCTTGTTGCGCTAAGATAGCAAGGGACCGTCCCTACACGATGCAGTTGCCGCCCTTCTCTAAACAAGGGAGCAAAGATGCCCCCGAACTCTAAAGCACGTCTTTGGCGTCCACAACTGCGGGAGACCGGCCACCCGCAATGTCGTCCACCTCGGATTTGTTAAGCTCATGCCTCATCGCGAAGAGGTAGCAACTAATAAGCCCGTGAATCCAAAAGCTTAATTCTAAATGCGTAACTTTGTGACTGTCAACGTTGATTTTCTGTTAAATTGGTTAACACAGTTTCGTAGATTAGTAAAGACTACGTTACAGGTTAAACATCACCAGTAAAAATACCGGTACAACCTAGTTCATGCCAAAGTGAGAAATGCAGATTGAATTATCCGCAAACCTATTTCTAACAATTTAAAGGGAAAGGAGGGATAAAATTTCAAAATAATTTCACATTTTGATCTCCACAAACGTTATCTTTAAAGCGTGATAAGTACTTTTATACCAAAAAGCTTGAGTGTTTCCTTTGTAAATTAAATAGTTGCAGAGCGGATTGCGGAAGCTCAACGAGCTTCCCTAAAAGCTGCGCATATTGTTATCGGCCAGCTATTGCAGCGGTGGCCTAATTTATTTAATTTATAAACGTAAGCAGTTTTACATTTAACATTATTTGTTTTCGTGTGCTTACTCATGTTTGGCATTGTAGCGACATGAATTGAGGAGTTCATGATTACCTGGACTAAAACTTTAAGTCTTCTTCAAAATTTATTCATGATTGGATACCTTTTGAGTTAGTTTTTATCATCACAGTGATAAGTGAAAGTACTTAAAATCAGGATTGTGAGAAGGTAAATTCCACCGAAATACCTCCGACACTCACTATTCCTGACTCTTCTGTCTATACGTCACAAAACTTGATTCAAGCATATTAAGTAGCCACTTCACTCCCACAGGACACAATACATCCGGTATCTAAATAGATTTTTTTTTATTGCATCGAATGACGAGACGAGCATGCCGTTCGCCTGATGGTAAGCGATACGACCACCCATAAACAGTAGAGACACCATCCAGCACCTTGACTTACAAAGTACTCTGTGGCATTCCACTGCGCTCGTCATCCTGACACATAAGATAAAAAATTATGTCCTGTACTTGCTACTTGGTGGTAGAAATAGACTTTGCGGTGGTACCCACCCAGACAGACTCTTACATATGAGAGTCCTACCACTAATTTACTTATACTAATTTGTTGCTAAAAACAAATACATCATACTAATTTGTTGCTAAAACGGCTACTCAATTTACAACTCCATCATTGGGTACCGCGTACAAGCAATATTTGGCAACGATGATTACATCAGAAATAACTCAATATCTTAGACACAAATAAACGCCGCTCATCAGTAATTAAAACCGCTACCTGCAAACTGTGAGCCGGTCACGTAGTATCAATAGTTCCATAAGTTTTGTATCTTTATTTTTCGTATGATTGCTCTCAAGTTATCCAAGTCAGCTCTCCTAAGACTTTTAGCCTTTTATCTATATCTTAGAAGTTTTCGCTAGCGATCGCATTGAGGGTTTCACTTCTCGCGAGTTTATTAACGGAACCTGTACGAGAATTGACGTTGAATACGTGACCCCCCAATATTTAGCGATAATAAAACGTGACCATTTTGCGAATTTTAAAAACTAGAATTGCAGCACTTTGAATGACAAAATTACCATTTAGCGCAGTGATTTCTTTGTCATGCCAAGATGAAAACATTCAAACTGAAATGAACCGGCGTTATGGAGTTAGATTCGTAAACTGTCACTCTAATAGGAATAGCACATGCCTTGAGATTGTCAGGAAATAATGAAATAATTTACATAATAATCGTGTTTAAAAGTCCTTGCACAGAATACAGTCCTGTACGCGCCCTTCTGTCTGGAAAACTCTTAAAGTTTCACTAACAATATGGAAGATAACCGCCGGGTCCGGTCGGAGTAGAAGCCACCGCTGAACTTTACCGAGTTGGGCTTTGTTAATGTTTTTTGCTGAACTACTGGTTGGATTTGTATGAATGCTTAGGGAACTACGTGATTTACTAGGTAGTTAATATTAATGCTTTTATGATTTATTTCGGTTTTCATTCATTCAGTACAAGTCATTCGGTCTTTGGCGAGTAGTATTCAAGCACTGTTGTGGTTTAGAGATACTATAGCTTATAATTCATAGAAATTAGTATTTCCTATTTTAGCTGTTAACTGGTGTCTGTTTATGGTTAGACGTAGCGCTTACAATCGAAGCGATTATCTAAATCAAATTTATGAAATTCTGACTAACTGATAATATAAGCCGATGGCTCTAAAAGCATGAATTTTACACAGAGGTTTCTGGCTGAACCATTAATGTAAAAAACCCTACATCAATGGGCTGAGCACAAAGATTTTAAAATTGCCATCACGATTGGGTATTAAACCATAGATTAAACTGTCAACGAAATCTGGCTTGTCGTGGGCGAAAATATAATATGGTAATCTCACAATTCTTGTACATAGTACATACATATTATAAGCATACCAAAGAATATTTAAAGTAACTCTATTATTAGTGACGTACATGATACAAAACTGCGTTTGAAGTAGATCTGTATAACACACATATAGATTTACTGGATGTGAAATACCTAACTGACTGCGGGTTCAATATCTTGTGAAGCAATTTGTGTAATAATTAAGATAGGTCATGTAGAAAAAAAAACTACAATTAAAATTTTGCCGTACACAAATTTAAATCGAAATACACAGATATATTAAGTGGACCATTCGAGTTATTAATGCAGTTGTCATTTATGAGATTATGAAGCAGTTGAGTTATCTTAAGAATCTTAAAATCTTTTTAGGTTCACTGTGCTCATTATTTGCGGAGTCAGGTCAAGGTTTTCACCCAAAGCCTATCATAGTTCTTGATATCAACATTGTTTAAGTTAAGGTAGAGAATGAGTGTAGCACTTGTATATAATTGATTGCTTACGTAACTGCTTCGGTGGCTAGTTGTATTATTTTATTTTTATTTTATTTTATTTTATTTGGAAAACAAACAAGTATAAATTACAAATAGAAATATCTTAAAATTAGGTTAGTGTACACTCCACTACGTTTTCACGGATTACTTAAAGTAAATAACATAATTCTTAAGGTACAGTAAAAATTAAAACATTATATAATAGGTATAAGCACATTCGCTTTACGTGTTTTGGTGCGTCATTAGAGCATCTGTAATTTGTTTTTTAAATACGTATTTTTTTGCAGCAAATATATCTATGTTAGTGAAATGGTCATTATATATTTGAGCTAGTCTAAAAAGGGGCGCACGTTCACCCGCATTTGTACGACACGTAGTTGTAGCAAAGAGCGGGTAGACGCGCGCTTCTCGTCTTAATATAGTCCTAGGTACGACATAGAATATATTATTAACTAATTCTGGACAGTCAAATTTATTATGTATTATGGTACTTTATTTATTTTATTTTATTTATTAGGTACAGTTACAGGCTACAAACTAATCAAATGATAGATCAATATTACATTAAAAAGCTAAATGAGTCTGAAGCCCTATTACAACTATACACAACAATTCAGTTAATTGGTAACATCACGCAAAATTCGGTGATCGGTCGGTTCGGTACGACTGCATTGAGGGGGTCTCAGGTTCGATCCCCGGGTCGGGCAAAGTGATATTGGATTTTTCTATTCAATATCAGCCCGGAGTCTGGAATTTGTGCCAGATATAGCGATAGGCTGGCTACCTATCATTGGACGAAATACGTATGGCGAATAGTGGGTCCATTAGTTGCGCCTCTGCCTACCCCTTCAGGGATAAAAGGCGTGAGTGTATATGAGTGTTGTATGTAATTCCCATTAATCATGACTTATGAATAAGATGAAACGTATCCCTAATAAAAACGTGAACGTAATTCAGAAATCCGAACCAACTTTTCCCTAATCCCCTTCGAATTAGGTGCTGTTATGAAAGCATTAACGTGACGAATTCCACACCGTATAAAAACATTTCCGCATACGTGCGCGTTTGTACAAATCGCCTAATTGAGCAGTAGGCGGTCTACACACTGAATAGGGTGGCAAAACCAGTCTTAATAGGTTATTTGATGTCATAGACACATACGAAAATGGCATTGGTTAATATTTTCCCATGCCCTTTTATTCTATAAATTAATTTGTGAAGAAAAAACGTTGTACGCCTCTTTAATCACATTGCGCACACGGATGAATTTGAAAGGACATCGTCCAAAAAGCGGGCTTAGAATTCTAACCAAGACACTTTGTACATATTTGGATAGTACTCCCAAAAACTAGGCCTCTGCATTAAATCGCATAATGTTAAAGTCTTCAAATTTTGAGATTCATGTAATTTTATTTTATTTTTTATTTTTAAAATCTACACTTAAAATAAACGTCTTTAAAAAAGTAAGTTGTAAATAGAGATGTTTAAAATATTTTTTTAATGAATTCAAGATCCATGACTGCCTCGGTGGCGTAGTTGTATTATGGTACGACTGCAATGCTGAGGTCTCGGGTTCGATCCCCGGGTCGGGCAAAGTTATATTGAATTTTTCTATTCAGTATCAGCTCAGAGTATGGAATTTGTGCCCGACATGGCGATAGGCTCGCCCCCTATCACATCATGGGACGGAATAACGGCGAGAAGTAAGTGCACTAATTGCGCCTGTGCCTACCCTTTCGGGGATAAAAGGCGTGAGTTGGTGGGTGTGTGTGTTACAAATTGTCTTTATATTTAAATAAATTATTTTTATTCCAGAATTTATGTGTACATTGTAAGGACTTTCCTTGCAAATAGCGTATCTCATTGCGTTATCCAATGCCAGATATAGGAAAGTTTTGGCCCATATTAAACTTTTTAATATCTCATCCCATATGGACATTAGCATTAGAGACTATCTCCTGTAAATTATTCCGGATAATTTGTGCTTCCGAATATCGAGCCACACCATACGCAACTCTTATCCCTTGACTGTGAAACGGTGGCACTACTCCGGTCAACTGGCCCATCCATGCGATGGATATATTCTGTCTGCAATGTGACTACCATTTTTTATGGCATACAACGACGAGACGAGCATGCCGTTTGCCTGATGGTAAGCGATATGACCACCCATAAACAGTAGCAACACTATGTGGCATTCCACTGCGCTCGTCATCCTGAGACATAAGATGTTAAGTCTCATTACGTCCAGTAGTTACACTGGCTACAATTCATACCGAAACACAACAATGCATGCACACTGCTGCTTGGCGGTAGTAGTTCTATTCGCTCGATATGATCGCACTACGTCAGTAACGCTCAGAAAACGCAAGGCAGGTTACTCCAGTCAACCTGTGTCATAGTCGTATAAAGGCTTAGTAGGGACCTGTATCAAGCATTCAGGTGATCAAAACGTTTCTTGGTTTTATTTACACTAAACAAAATATTCGAAATAAACGTGCCGAAACTTAACAGCACGATGATTTAAATTTGTTTAGCGCTAAAAGTAATAAGCCTTCGTGCAAACAAGCCTTTATATGCAATCCAATCAGCCCTGTATTATATACTGCTCACTGCTGAGCACGGGCCTCCTCTACTAATGAGAGGGTTTAGGCCTTAGTCCACACTCCACAACGTAGCCAAATGCAGGGTGGCAGATTTCACTTACTTTCAAAATTCTTATATAAAAATCCTCAAGTAGGTTTCCTCACGATGTTTTTTTCTTCACCGTTAAAGCGAACGATAACTCACAAAGAATACACACATAACTTTTTTTTAGAAAAATCTGAGATACGTGCCAAGCAAAGCAAGCCTTCATAATAATTTGTATTAACTACTACGTATCATAAAATATCAAGGAAACAACTCGGTTATTATCTATACATTAAATCAAAACCACTACAAATAAAAAAATAATCAAAATTTGTATTCGCTTAGTATATACGTATATTTGGAGTAGATGCCTAATTTATATTACCAGCTAAGGTAAGGAAATACACAAACAAATATACGAAAACATTGTTCAATTTAAATTAGACACCGACTCCAAATATACGTATATACTAAGCGAATACAAATTTTAATTGTTTTTATTTGTAGTGGTTTTGAAGTTGGTTTATTTTTTGTTAAAAAGTTTTTATTTATTGCTTTTTTGTTACTTAATTATGGAATTGTGTAAACAATACAACATAGATATACGATTGCAGCATTCGCGAGTCATCTGCTGTTAGTTATTGAAGAGTTCCATTGTGTATCTCCGAAGATCTTCATCAGATCTTCATAAATCATAAACTAAAACCTTCCCTGAAAAATATATCTATACTAATATTATAAATCCGAAGAGTTTGTTTGTTTGAACGCGCTAATCTCAGGAACTACTGAACCGATTTTGAAAATTCTTTCACTAATTGGAAGCTACATAACTCCTGAGTGCTATAGGCTACTTTTATCCCGGGAAAATATTTTTGTCCCGGAAAAACTTTTTCACGCGGGCGGAGCCGCGAGCACTACTATATTTCAGTATCGAAAACCACATCCAAATCGGATCAGTAGTTTTTGTGAAACTCGCGGCCATACAAATTTACATACATACATACAAACATACATACATACGAATCGAATACAGAACTTCCTTTTTGATGTCGGTTAAATAGTTTCATACGTATTAAAAACAGAAACACAATTTTAGCTACAATTTATTCTACGATAAAATCTGTACCAACCACATTTTCCTTAAAAGAAATATGAAATATAACCTATTAAATGAAGTAAATGAACTTTCAATTAATCGAAAGAAGCCAACCGAACATTTTGCTATTACGTTGCGAATTGGATCTTATTCCAACAGATTTAAAGTCTAAAATGTATATAAAATTGTAATTATTCAACACTTGTTACACTTCCATTGGAAAACAGGCATTATGTAATTTGAACCATTAATTATTTTCGTATTGGCTGTCAAAACAAAAGTAAAATTTTGTAGTGTTGGGACTAATTACGTTTTCGGAGCCGAAACATAGCCGAATGGAAAGCCAGGTAAACGCAGTGGAGTGTCCTTTTAGTTCTAAGCGGAGTTGCAACAAACAAACACAAACTCATTATCAAAGTTACTCAGTTTACCTCGTCATTCAATTAAATAAAAAACAACTTCCTATTTCGCAACTAAAGACACTACAGTCGTGATATTTATTAACGAACTAAGAGACAAAAGCGCTAAGAGACGAGGGCTTTTATTTTGGCCAAGATCCAAAAAATACGGATGCCCAATAAGAGGTCACTGATATTTGCCGATGCAATCTCTAACAGCGCTACTCATTGAGCACAGTACTATAATATCACTATTTGTGTTTGATTCGATTTCGTGCAAGAGCCGAGCTGTAATCAATTTAGATGCGCCGAGTCGACCAAGATGATCTATACCTATTACCGAATTGTGACAGCTTTGCCTTGTTTTTCGCACGGTATGGAGATTTGTTGGGAGTTGAACGGTCTGCCTAGACGAAGGTTCACAGATTTAAAACCCAAAGACTTTTTTCTAAAGTTATTCTTTGTGAATAATCGCTTGCTTTAACGATGAAGAAAATCATCGCGAGGATACCTGCAAACCCGAGAAGTTTTCCATAAGAATTTCGATGGTGTGTGAAGACTGCCAACTCGGGAGTAGGAGTTCATGGGTTAGGCCAGCGTGGTGGACTAAGACCTTAAACCATCTCAGAAGTAGGAAGGGCCCATGTCCAACAGTGGGACAGTACAGGGTAAGTGTTGTATTATATATTATTAAGAATGCAGTAAACACAAATAATGTAGATTCATCACCATAACTTAAAACAGCGCCCTCATTCTTCGGCTTCTGAGAATATTAACCGACGGTGATAATAATTTACGTCGAATGACTTATTAGTACATTCGCGTTGTACCTTTGCTGCAATTGTTATATTGATATGTATGATAGTTTTAAGTAATGTATGACACACGTTGAAATTCCACCGCTATAAGATTCCCCAGTCTAATCAAAATATTCCGCAAATAATACAATCATTATTATGAACAAACGAAAACTTTCGAGTAAAAGTACTCGGTCTAAATTAATTTTACATCCCTTAAACCTAGCTGTAAATATAAAGTCGTTTATAATGAAGTCGCTTAAAATAAATACAGTGTTTACTAAATATCTGAAACGTGACGTAAGTCTGGTTCAAATTAAATAGAAAATTTGCTTTCAACGAATATTTGAGTGCCTTCTTGTAACATGACCGGTTTCTAATTACTAAAAGCGGTACACTTTACGTAAAAAATTATAGAATACTTTTAAATTTGTACAGCGTGCACATTTTATGTTGGATCCTTATAATTTTTTCTTTATTGAACAAAAACCTAAAGTCCAATTAAAACTTATAATTAACGGAAGAGAAAAAGAGGGGTTTCAAATTGACTGCTATAGGCACTGCATAACGAGAAAAGTAATATACAAAATTGTGTTACATTTTTGTTTGCCTTGCTAACCCGTAGGAGCAAGCTACTTAGGACCTAGATTGTTTGACAAGGCTCGAATATATTTCATTTGATAGTTATCGTATAAAACAACTAGTGTAGATAGTACTCGATTACTATTTATTTGTGAACATAGATTAGAGTGTGCCTTTCGTATTTGGTCTGTTTATAAAATATAACAAGAGGCATTTACTCAGAATTCGTGAAAAACGCCCTAAGAATTTCCACATCGCACGAACTTGATACTATTTTCGCCTCATCTGTAATTAATTCAAATTTCTCCTCTTCTGCCAACTTTGATGGCCCTATTAAATCTGCTACATTACAGCGCCTTTCACTGATCCCTAAAACTGACCATCCTACTTTCGCAATTAATCTGTTTTCCGCTCGTGATATTAGGAAGAACATCGAAGCCATATCATCGAACGCAGTCGGCAGTGACAATATTAACCGTAAAATGATCCTAGTTTTAATTGATGAAATTATGCCTGTTCTTCAACACATCCTCAATACCTCTATCATTAGTAGCACGTTTCCTTCTATTTGGAAAGAAGCACAAATAACGCCTCTTCCTAAAAAACAAACCCTTCTGTTGTCTCTGATTTCCGTCCTATCTCTATTCTTCCTTTCCTTTCAAAACTTCTTGAACGTCTCGTTCATCAGCAACTCTCCACCTACCTTATCCGTAATAACCTGTTTAATACCTTTCAGTCTGGTTTCCGTCCTGGTCACAGTACTGTTACAGCACTTGTGAATATAACAGAGGACATTCGATTTGGGATGGAACACGGCAAGGTGACTGTATTGACACTGCTCGACTTTAGTAATGCGTTCAATAACGTGGATTTTGATGTCCTGATTGGGCTTCTGAGTTCTCTTAGCATATCTCCGTCGGTAATTAATTGGTTCCTTAGTTACCTGTATGGTCGCCGTCAGCGTGTCCGCATTGACGAGAAATTCTCATCATGGTGTGTTACAACTGCTGGTGAACCTCAGGGTGGCGTTTTATCTCCTCTACTATTTTCACTTTTCATTAATTCTATCTCTCAACAACTTACTTCTTCTTACCACCTTTATGCTGACGACTTACAGATTTATACACAGTCCTCGATTGACCACCTATCTGAGGCCATAAAACTAACAAATGTTGACTTATGTAAAATTGCTGACTGGAGTAAATCGTTCGGTCTGAGAATCAACCCAGTGAAAACCCAAACCATCATAATGGGTAGCTCAAGGATGATATCGAGAATTGACTGGTCGCAACTGCCATTAGTAATTTTTGACGGTACTCATATTCCAATTAGTGAAACAGTCAAGAACCTTGGTATCATTTTTGACCGAAAAATGTCTTGGGCTCCGCAAGTAGCCGAAATGAGCCGTAAATTATATGCATCCGCTCACTCCATTAAAAGGCTGCAAAATTTTCTACCTACTTCCACCAAAATTGCTCTCGCTCAATCCCTTTTACTTCCAATATTAGACTATGCTGACGCCTCTTATTCAGATTTAACCGAAGATCAGCTCAATAAACTTGAACGTACTCAAAATTTCTGTATTAGATTCATCTTCGGTCTTCGCAAATATGATCATGTTTCCGAATATCGAAAAAAGCTGAAATGGTTACCCATCCGCCTTCGCCGAAATACTCATATTCTTTCCCTTTTGTACAACATTCTCTTTAATCCCGTTACTCCTAGTTACCTAAAAAATCGCTTTGAGTTTTTACACCTCACACACTCCCGTTCCTTGCGCTCCTCTCAGACTCTCCAACTCAAAACTCCTTCTCACTCTTCACAGTTTTATGATTTATCTTTTACGGTACAAGCTGTCCGGCTCTGGAATGCACTACCTTTATCAATCAGACGAGCTAAATCGCTACCAACATTCAAAAAAATATTAAAAAATCATTTTCTTTCGCTGTAACACAACCATATCATAATTATGTATCAATTTTAGGTATATGTATTATTGTTTTTTTAGATAATATGTATAAGTATGTTATATTTTGTGTATTATATGTGTATTTTATGATAGTATTATGACGTTATGTCCTATTTCTTAGCTATCTCTTTATTGTACATCGCCGTCAATTTTTTACATCTGTTTCTGTCCATCCAAAGGTTGTCTGGAAGAGACCGCTTTTAGCGATAAGACCGCCCATTGTAAAACCATGATATTATATTGTATTTCGTTTCTGTTATATAAAATCCTGTGTTTTTGGTTATACAATAAAGAGTTATATTATTATTATTATTATTAATTCAGACATTTTCGGTGGTCTAATGTACTCTTAACGTGCAGAATAATAACTAAAGCCCAGTTGTTATTCTGAACCTAACCTTGGTTATGAGGCACCGCCCAGCCGCTGTCTATATAACCCAATACTAAAAACTGACAGTTACGTAAGTTGCTGAGTGAGTAGTGCAGTGTTTCTCTCCAACAAGGTCAGTGTTTGCGCGACGCCTAATATGTTTGTCTCATGCTGTTCCATCTCACATTACTTTCCGCTGAGCCATCTAAAACCCATCGACACTTATGATCGATGGGGCAAATGCTTTTTATTGCTTTTAGTAATATCACACGATATACTTCCGACGGATAAAGCTAAGAAAACGCATTAAGTATGTACAATAGAATAAACAAACTTACAAGTCTCGCTTTATCGTAATAGAACTCCCTATAACATTCGCACCTAAAGCTTTAAATTACAAAGCTTTGCATAGCCCCACTACATGCTTACACTATTAAGTTTTGTGAGTTCGGGACGATCTGTATCCGCAACTTTAAGTTTAATCTAACTCTCACCACCTTTAGTAGATACTATTTAGTATTCTGTTATGCAAGGCATGGTGGTAGCGTGATGTCGAGCAAGAGGGTCTGGGTTAGATTCCTAGGTCATGGAATTTAAATTATCCGCAATGTCTATTTCTACCGACAAGCAGCAGTATGCACTGTTGTGTTCCGGTTTGAAGGATGTCCTTTAGTTACATTGTATCCAGTATAGCTACAGGACATAGTGAGACTTAACATTGATTGCCTCAGGGAGACGAGCGCAGCGGAGTACCTACCACGCGATGCTTTGTAAATAAAAGTTCTGTATGGTGCTGCTACCATGAGCATATATAAGGGGAAGTTCAGGGGGTCCCCCCCCTCCCTTAGCTTTTAGCGGCATTGGGATCGTCGCCGCTGTTAGAGGAACAGATGGTTGCGTTCCTCTATGGAAGGGAAATTTCCAGTCAGGCAGATGTTGCGCCTGACCGGCCGCGGCCCCTCCGACGGTTCTTACTCGGAGCTTGTATATATACTTTGCATCTCTCAAATACTGCAAGTGTAATCTAGGTACGTGTGTCGCCATCTAGCGGTATGTTGGCGTCGTCTGCTAGTCGTCGATACCACTTCAATGTTCGATGGATGAGTGTCGGGTCACCTTGCTAACTACTGAATGAAGTAGTTCCCAGCCTTATTTGATAGGTGGCGGTGTATGATAATTGTGCCGCCACAAGCTTACAAAAACCACGCTATGCCACTGGCCGCTGAGATTTTGGGGATCCGGGCCCCTCCCACATAGTTTCTAAATCGGGCTTCAAAACAGGTCCACACTCGATAGCTACGCCCGTGATTGCTACTGTTTATAGGCGGTCGTATCGCTTACCATCAGACGAACGACATGCTCGACCAGTCATTCGGAAGCAATAACAAAAGTAGTATGTGACGAGCATTTCCTTAGAAGTCATGAAATAGAACTTAAGTCTCGCAATTCCTAATCATTACAACTTACAATGTCGAAAGTAGAGCACAGCAGCGCATCCTGCTTGCCAACAAGTAGACAAAACAGTACTATCCAGAGAGACTGTCGATGGAATCTACCTAGTGACTGTACATTTATAACATGAAATGCATGAAAGCATCCATGCGGAATTGAACACAGACGGAATGACGTGTAAAGGCTAGTAAATATATGTTTAACGTATAGAATGTATATTGCGGTTATACGCATGGAATGCGACCAAATCATACGGGCTGACCACAAAACATTATCATAGAATGTTATTCATACGTTTATGGTAAACTGTATGGAGCAGTTGTCTAAAGCTAAACAATTACAGTTGTGAACAAATAGAGACTATTTTGCTATTATAACAAACAATACCAAGCCTGCACTTTCCTACTACAAGAGTCTAAATACAACTAGGGTTTAGATTTTAATCTTTTTCATACATATTTCAGTAGGTACAAAGTACATTGCCTTGGTGGCGTAGTTGCATTACGATACGACTGCAATACGTTTTGGGCTCGATCCCCGGGTCGGGCAAAGTGATATTAAATTTTTCTATTCAGTATCAGCTCGAAGTCTAGAATTTGTGCCCGATATGGCGATAGGCTTGCCCTATCACGTCATGGGACGGAATACGCACAGCGAAAAGTGGGTGCACTAGTTGCGCCTCTGCCTTCCCTTTCGGGAATACAAGGCGTTAGTGTATGCGTGTACAAAATACACGGTATCCTCTCTGCACTCCACTGTCACTTTCTGTACTCTATCACCCCTCATTGCATCATATATTGTTATACTAGCTTTTGTCCGCGGCTCCGCTCACGTTAAGAAGTTTTTCCGGGATAAAAGTCCTGGTTTATATTTTCCCGGTATAAAAAGTAGCCTATATGTTAATCCAGGGCATGATCTACCCGTGTGCCAAATTTCATCGAAATCCGTTCAGCAGTTTTTGCGTGAAAGAGGAACAAACATGCATACATCCATACATCCAGACATTCTTACAAACGTTCGCCTTTATAACATTAGTAGGATAGTAGGATGTATTTGTGTGGAAAAATACCGCTTAGAAACAAAATTACTCTAAAGAATACAGGTACTCAAAATGTAGAAAACTCAGTGTTTTTAAAATCGTTAGGGACATGTTTACACTCTGCCAGCGAACGTTTAGTATTCATAGCATGCGCATATTTCTTAAGCAAACTGAATAACATTGACTGAACAAACGGCCGGAGTCAGACCGAACCGACAACTTTATCATCATATCTAACGAGCGGCATGCTGGATTTTACTAAAAATCTACTTAGATTACAATGCAGGAATAGAACAGGAGGGGATTTAGAAAGGTGGGAAGGATTAAAGGAATGCATGTAGAACATCTTGACCTTAATTATTTAATTCCATGATGTTAATCATACTGTTAATTAATACAGAAAAATAACCCAATAACAAACAACCTTGTATTTATTTTTGGAAAGTATGTATCTGATATAAAAGTCTATACCAGTATTATAAAAAGGAAGGATTTGCATTTTTGTATGTTTGTAACGAATAAACTCAAAAACTACTGGAACAGTTTTAAATATTCTTACACCAGTATAAAGCTACATTAGCAGCAATAAGCATAGGCTACCTTTTATTCCGGGAAATATGAGGTGGGACTTTATCCCGGAAACCTCAGTCACGCGGACGGCGCCGCATAAGTCTGGTCAACATTAAATATACCCTTTATAAATACGAGTTTGTAAAAATGTTGAACGATTGTTATCACCCACAACATAGCTAAATGTAAAAATGTTTTCCCACAAAAAATATGTCGGATCAATATCCGACAGTAAATAAATAGCTAATATCAATGATATTAGCTATTTATTTACTTTTACTAAAGAGCCCAGTTATTGTTTTATTCCCAGAAATTATGTCTAAATAACGAATAGTAATAAAAAAATATACCACAAGCTAGAAACAAATGTTTGAGGACCTCTCACATCTGCCTACAGGTATCGAACTCGCATCTTTTCACTGAAAGATACAATAACAGAAACGCGGCAACTGTGTCTTTCAATGTTTACTATGAAAATGAGCGTCCCCGATTTGAGATATAAAGCATATCGCGAGTAATATTGGGCCATTTCCAGCCAATGTTTTATCTGATGCCAAAAGGCGGCTTTACACCTACAGTTTTTATTGACAAGCCGTAAAGGAGACAAACAGCTACCGAAGTGCTGTTTTAGGAACATTTCCCTGTTTATTTCTGCGGAGGATGCATTTTTATAGCAGGTAAAAATAAGTAGGTCAAATAAGTGAACGCTATTTACAACATCTGCAATGCTAGAGTAAAAAAAAAATTCTATATTATATATTTGTCTTCTAAAATTATAAAAAGAGAATTGAGTTTGTTCTATATAACCAACTTGACATGTGCTGAGATGCAATCGACATCAGTATCATATATACTTGTGTTAATGCGTAATAATAAGATAAGATCATAAATATAACCTAAAAATTTGTATTAGAATATTGCCATAGAACAACCCTTCATCACTGCCGTACGAATACAAGCCTAAATGGAGGTGAGCGAAACAATGCAAGGCGAGGAAATTTGCATTTAAAAATAACACTTTTAACTGACGCAACAGCACGTTACTTGTTTAAGTGGTTTTTTATCGCCAATAAAAACTATGTTCGTATAAATTAAGTTTATATTGGAACCCAACAGTCTTTGACTTCACTATAAAGGCTATTAAGTTTAAGCCTTCTTTATTTTTCATAGCGTTATAAATTTTTTGGTGTAACGTTCTCGCTGCAACGTTAATTTGGATTTACGGAAGAAAACATTAGAGTTTGTAACTAATATTCTAAGTAACTTATCGCATGCCCGAGAATATTTGACATCAAAGGGTAGGTAAATTAGTAAATTTACTAATTACTAGTAGCTAGTGGTTACTGCTTTTGTCCGTGGCTATGCCAGTGGCGTTAGAAAATATTATTCAGTTGAGAAAAAAATGCATTTCCTTACTAAAAATAAATCTATTCAACATCGCCCGAATAACTCATATACCAAAATCAAATCGACCACGTAACATACACACACACACACTCTCACGCCTTGTATCCCCGAAGGGGTAGGCAGAGGCGTAACTAGTTGCACCCACTTTTCGTCTTGTACATTCCGTCGCATGATGTGATAGGGGGCGAGCCTATCGCCATATCAGGCACAAATTCCAGGCTCCGGGCCGATACTGAATAGAAAAATCCAATATCACTTTGTCCGACCCGGGGATCGAACTCGAGACTTCAGCATTGTAGTCGTACCGTAATAGGTACAACTACGCCACCAAGGCAGTCTTACCTACTTTACTTAGCAACACGTAACCCTGTGGTACCTCGTGGTCATGTAGGCACTAATTACTGACTTTTTTTTATCCAGCAGGAAAATCCATCTTATAGATACTTATCTTAAACCTGGAGAGGGGAAGAATGGTTACGTCGGACTCATCGGCCTTCCGATCCAGATGCCACCTAAATGACGTCTAACTTATTACTGACTTACCCCCAATTTGCTTCATACGCCTGTCATTACGGCTTGATGGTGTAAAAACGCCACAATATCTCCATCTATTTTCATTGTAGCCCACAAACGCGAACAATAGATGCATTAGCGGCCAAATTTTTTGTTTCGCCCGATGTAATGGCCGCTTCGATTGGGCCCCGGCTTCTTGGTGTAAGAAAAATATTTTTAACGGCTAAGTTATTTGGGTCGTGCGATTGTCTTCGTTTTTGTATTGTTCTGTTCGCGTATTAGAGAGAAATGATTCTGCATTATTTTGAATATAACAATAAGCTTATTACGTAGTTTTCTTTTTATTTAAGACAGGCATAAGTGGCAGTAAGCCATAGCACCTCGTGGGGTAATCGCGTTGTGGGGTTGCAAGTGCACATCTATTTATATTATGGACATATTGGACTTATACCAAGCAGCTCCCAAGCATTTAAAAAAAAACTCATTGAGATTAAACACCAACCCGCACTAGGCCAGCGAGGTGGACTAAGGCCTTAAACCCTCTCAGTAGTAGAGGAGGCCCGTGCCCAGCAGTGGGACAGTATATAATACAGGGCTGGTATTATATTAGATTAAACATAAACTAACTTACTTCCAAAGTCATGCACGCGATCAACTAGCTATAGTCACAATTAGAATTTTCTTAATACAAACCCATGATTACACAGCTGAAAACTCTTCAGTAAATATATGCCAGCACAGTGTTAATGAAGACTGAGCGAAACACGCCCTCGCAGATAATATGTCACAAACTGGGAACTTGCCATTGTCAAACTTCGGGTCGAGACCTTCTTGCTCTAGATCTCAAAATCGAATTTGTTACCGTTAAAATAAATGGGAACGTAATACTGTTTTCCGACGGAGGTTCCTGGAAATTGATTTTTTAGAACAATTGAATGCAAACTACAATAATACAGGATCCTACCTGTTTTTGCGGCAATTGAAAAATCTATTCAGCTTGATTTTTTGTCAAACAACCAAACTAGTTTTTTCATCAATTTTCACTTAATATTAATAGAATAAAATGTTGTGTACGAAAAACCACACTCGATACCCTAAGATTCTATTATTAAAATTAACCTTAGCTTGATCATAATATTAACAACATCTTTCAAACCATTTTACAACAGAGCTTGCATATTTCAACAATTTCAACATAACATACATAAAACCCGCCAGTGCCGCACAAGCCGTACCACTTCATACCTACCTTATTCTACTATTCCAAATGATTCCAGGAATTCCTATTCCCTCAAAAGGCAATTCCTCGGATACTCGCCGGTAACCAAGAACATAATACTTAGACGCTAACTTAAATTTCTCAGGTAAAATTGCAATTTCCAGGAACTGTGTCTGACCACATGTTAGTAGTCGGCTATTACCTGGCTTGGTGGAATTTTAATAGCATTTAAAGTTTTCAATATCATGTCAGGATTAATTTAAAAATATATTCCTAAAATGAGAAAGCACATTATGGCAAGTAACGTACTATGTTCAAAGGTGTAACCCCTATTTGGAAAAAGCTGATGAAGAATGGATCAGGAACGATTATTCTCTCTTATAACTTTCCTTCGGATTGATATATTGGAATTCTGGATAGTAAAAAATATCCTTTTTTCAAGAATGTATTCTCATCTAGACGAGGAATATAAAAAAATATTCTGATAAATAATACGACCTCCGTACATACGAAGCTTGTAAATGAAGCTATCAAAAGAACTTTAGCTGTTTTAAGGTTACATTTTATCACTCTCGGAAGTTCAAGAAAGTTCCTAAGATAAAAACTAGTCCATCGTTGTTCCAGTGAATTTTTGACTACATTCGCGATTGAATAAAAATCATTTTTATACAATTGAATAACTAGAGCAGGTCACTACTCCGATTGTAAAGAATCCTCCTCCCTCTTAAGCTTAAGTTGGTAGTATAGCGCTACCATATAATTCTTCATTGTACCAGCATACCTTTTGACTATACGATAGGTTTAAAAACACTTAAATATGCAAAATCTCACATCTAAATCTCTTTGGAGCTGAAACACTAATATTAATAGCAGCAATATGTTCTAAGTTATACATCAAATGAAACGAGAGATTTGTGCAGACTATTATTATACGCCGTGGAATTGTTTACGAGAAGCTATAGCTCTAACTAATTGCATAAATCGTAAATAAAGCAAACTGTATTTGCATACATTGCCAATTTAGTTTATGAACTCGAATTTAGTTCATTTATACAACTAGCAGTAAAAGTTCTGATTTTCCAGACATCACTGCTATCTCGATTGTTAGAGGTAGACAGAGGTGTAACCATGTTTTGCCTTTTTGGGTCCATCACCTATGTCAATTCACCAGACAGAAGTCCAGTCTCCTGGCAGATGCTTAACAGAAAAATTCATATCACTTCACCCGATAGTAACTTACCGATTACTTAGCAAGCTCTTTCTGATTTGATTATTTCTATACAATGGCTGTCTGAAAGAAATCGCTTCTAGGGATAAGACTGCACAACAGGGTAGGATAATTAGAATTTATTATCTTGTTTATATTTCTTTTCAGCTTACAAGAAAGACTGTATTATAATAATACAAATATTAACACCCACAGACTTTCTACTTTCTGGAAGGTAGTTTCAATACTATTGTTCCGATTTTTAGTTCAGTAGCCTAATTCAAAGTGTTAGTTCATAATATAGTTCACTTTGAAATATATTATGAACATTCAGATACGTCGGTTTCCTTACGTTTTCTTGCACCTTTACGGCAATCGATTAACAATGAATACTTAAGTAATGTGGTAAAGTCAGAGGTGCATGTCCCACAGGGCTTGGATCGAGTACGGTGACTCGACACTCCGTTTTACTCCTCACTAGGCTATCTCTACTTTTCATAAAACTAATAATATTGTTATTGTGAAAATGTTTGTGCAAACAATTTTATCTAAGCTGCTTACGTGGCTTGTTAAAGAAATGCATTGTTCAATAAAATAAGTTTTTCACTGTACTTTGGCAAAAGAAAATAAAATTGATTATAAATATATCTTTTATAGTTTAATTTTGATTTTATTTGAAATACGATTTACTTTAAATGTCATATAAACTTGACGAACTAAATCCCCAACAGGTTGTACTTTGAAGAACTTCAACAATAACTTGAAATGCAATGCCCGTGTTCTAGAAACTCGTTAAGATATTTCACAGTGGTAACGCACCTGCGAGTGACACGTAATTTTTACTTTCCCTTAGCGCGTGGAAATGTAAACATGATAATATGTCATATTTTGTGGTAGGTAAGTCAAATGCGACCATCCACTCCTGATCTCTATACCTGCTAGCCTGCAATATTCCCGGATCCAATTCAAAAACAGGAAAAACCCCTGGCAGTCCCAAGCTTACTTCCACATAAAAGAAAGCGCAAGTCATCCTATACGGGCTATCTCGTCAATATTTTCTAAATGTCTCATCTTATTCTTGCTAAACAATTTTATCCTATTTGCAAATACCAAATCACTTTCCACGTCGAAGTCGGTACAAACGCAGTTCATTTCATTTCCAATTCGCAGTCAATCAGCGGCGGTCGCAAACAAATGGGTCCCAGCCTCGTCAAAGCCAAAGCCAGCAAAGCGCGTAGCTTGCCATTTCGTACATAGTAATGAAAATATTGCACGGTGAATAGTTTCAGGTGTTTTTCGACTGTATATAGCCCTCATTTGTTAACTAGCAATATATTATACTCCTCATTTTATGACTTTGCATTATTCGTCCCAGGATTTTGGTTAATGGTAACGTAGAAGATTAATCAGTAATGCATAAAATTGAACACCTATGTTGTTTAGTTTTGTGCGATCTAAGATATGGTCGATTCCCAAAAATAACGTATATTTATGGTAGTCTATGAATTACTGTAATTACTTACCGTCAAATTATCCAACAGGAACTAAGTTACTTATAATTTTCAACATCTACGTCAATTAAAATCCTGTATTAATTCTGATTTTTATATCCAAAACGAGTAGTTGTCCATAATGGTAAGTCACGTACACTGTCGACATATATCCATCATACGAAAATAATCATTTGGTGTTTCATAAGGAAAGGATTTCGATATTTGGGGTCAGAAAATTAACTTCCAAAACGCAAGTTGTCACTGCAAATTATTTTTCTATGAGACAGCAGTACCTGTTACCGATGTCCATCCGACCCATTCAGGCCAACAATACAACGCTATGAAGTACCTACCTAAGCTACGGAGGCCGTGATTAAAATCCTAGATGCACATAGTACTCGTAACAAAGGCAACAATCTTGAGAGGGCACTACCTCTCGCAATAAAAGAATAATCGCGATGTGTAACTATAAAACAACTAGGAAACATTGTTGTCGTACAATGTTGTTTATGTTGTTTATTATTTACTCCAGTATTGAACAAGTGACTACCTTGTAGGTAAGTTTCGAAAACATTAAAATCTTGAAAATGTAGTCTTATGCAAGACCCTGCAGGTCGTGAGACTGTTTATATAATTACTGATGCTGATAAAGATATTTTTGTAATAGGCTAGTAGGGTAATTATGTCATTTCAGATGTTTGAAAATTTGAAATAATAATACAATGGGAATAGCACATAATTCGTAAAGAGAATACGTTCTATGTGATCGATATTGTTGAGGTTTAAAAGGCATACATGTAACATTTATTTTTTAATAATTTTTATAATCATTCTATTTAAAATCCGATTCTTCCTCTATGGCGAATAAATTCCTTTGAATAACAAATGTTTGGGAATAAAAGCCAAATTCGATACTGTTATAAGTGTCGTATCTTAGGCCTAATATGGTGCCTGAAAGTTATTTACATATTTATATCGTCTCGCGAAATTATCAAGAGGAACTATGGTTTGCACACACGTTGATTGGCAAATTCACACTTAGCAGAGCACGATTGATAGTTGATTACCTCGGGCGGGAGCATGAAGCGCGCTCTGGAGTGTTGCCATAGTAAAGTATTGAAATTGAACCATCCAGAAAAACCATCAAAATTACGCGTAGATGGAATAAAATAGTAATTTTGTGAGCTTTTTCGCGAAATTTTGTAGTAAAATAATTTACCAGCACACGCATTCCTTTCTGCCTATCCTTTTTGTGTGTCGCAAATTGTGAAACAAATTATTAAGTCAGGTAACATTATCGACCTATCTTGATGGTCGATAATGTTACCTGTTATTTAATATATAGTGTAATTTAATATATAGATTTTTTATATTTTACTCTTAGACTGTATTTACCATCGAATGCAAAAAAAATATTGTGTTTCGTCAATATAATAATCGAAATTTAATCGTAAAAGCAAATGTTTATAGTTACAACAATAATTAGCCAATATCTAATTGTACAGTAATTATCTGTATTTGCTAATTGCTAGTACGCAAGTAGCAATTTATATGTAAGCTCGGTTATCGAACTTATTACATGCTCGTTACGCACAAATGGCGTTTATGTCGAGAGTAATCCCTTTATTTATATAAATGCGTAATAGAATTATCACTGATTGATGTTCTTTTTATGTCATACCAGGTGTTACTCGTGGCTTCGCCTGCGTGAAAAGCCTTTTCTACAACAAAAGCCCCTAAAACACAGTTCGACGACACCGCCATCTACTGAATGAATGAGATTAAAAATATCCATTGTTTCCTATGGGAGCAAAATCACAGGGACAAAATATGTTAATCCAGGACATGACCTACCTGTGTACCAAAAGAGATGGGCGAAATTGGGCTTGATCGTACTCTTATGAAACATTAATTATCAATATTCTTCTTCTACTTTAATGTCTTCCATTTAAAAATATTAGACTGTATTCCAACGGGAAAAGAAAATCATTGACTTCCTGATCAACTTCCTTGATGACTTCCGGTATCGGACTGTGCTCTACAATGTTGCTAGTTATTAACCCGAAGTTAGAAGAAGTATCGATTTTAAACTTATTTCTTCTCGGAATTTTTATTGCATTAATATTTATTTTATCATTAGTTATGTCATATATGAAGCATTTAACAAGGATAATGTTGACTTAATAAGATTAGGCCGACTCCCTCCCCTGTTTAATATTTATTACGTAAGAATCTAAAGGAAATTAATGAATACACGTTTGGTTTGTTTTACCTAATGTTTATTTTTCAAAGTAACAATTTTATTAATGTTTATTAATTGTACTTTGAAAAGCGTTCATGGATACCTACGTATCCGAGCGAACCTCAGCACTCACGCGGCTGCCCGCGCTTTTTCAAAGTATAATTTTAACTTTGCGTGTTTTTTTATCTTACTTAAGAACTAACGCACTAACTATTAACGCTAATATTACATGGGCGACAGAAGAACCTGATATCCTACCGTCAGAAATTGAGCATGCCATCAAAGCTCTTAAGTGCAAGAAATCACCGGGTAAGGATGGTATTACAGCCGAAATATTACAAAACCTAGGTCAACGAGGCACAAAGTGCATCACCGAAATCTGTAAAACCATCTGGAATACTGGAAGATGGCCAAAAGACTGGACAGAATCGGTGTTAATACCTTTATACAAGAAAGGTTCTTCAACAGACTCTGGCAATTACAGAACCATAGCGTTAATATCTCATGCGAGTAAGATCCTCCTCCATGTTATTAATCGACGTCTTAACTACTTCTTTAGCCGACAGATACCCGAGAGCAAGGAGGTTTTGTTAAGGGCAGGGGAACGCGTGAACAAATTCTAAACATCCGCCAAATTACACTGGTCTACAAAATTTAACTTTTTGTTTGCCTTTAAAATAAATGCTTTGTTATTTTACTAATTTGGGGTCACTGATAACAAAAATATAAACCAAATTTTAAAGTTAGCTCTTATTTTAAAAATGAAATCCTCCTAGCCAGTGTCGGCCACGGCGGCCAATCTCAACGGAGATCAGCCAGGTACGCAGGAGATATTATAGTGCACAAGTGTGTGCGCAATACACAGGTGCACTCGCTATTCCTTCACTCTCATAGTCCGGTGAGACGGCAATCCGACATAACCGGAGAGAGATCAGGCGCAGGACCAACGGCTTTACGTGCTTTCCGAGGCACGGGGGTATCACACCGCCAACTTCCTGACTCCGAGCTGCGACTGAGTAAATTTTAAGATGGAAAAACCCAGTCACAATTTTTTTGCTCGACCCGGGATTCGAACCCAGGACCTGGACCCAGGAGCGCGCAAATCGTACTCGTAATGCGTACGCAATACCACTACGCCACCGAGGCAGTCATTTACCTGCAATATTTTAAAAATATTGCAGGTATCGAATTATATGACTTAAAAGTAAAATTTCATAGAATATCAATCATTTATTAAAACAAAAGACATGTTCATTATTTTTTAATAAACTTTTTACATGAAACTGAGTATTTTGAAATATTTACGAAGTATTTCAACTTTTTGTATTCAAGCATTTTTCTTTTTTCGTTTGTCTTTTGCAATGAACTTCAGGAGTACCGTACTACCTATCTTTAATCAAGTTCCAGCCGTAGTCCGCTAGCATTGACGCCTTCCATCGGTCGTTGTATCTCTTTTCCATTGTCGATATGTCTTGGTGAAATCGTTCAGCATGTTGATCACTCATATCACCGCAGTTAGACGGAAAAAATCGAGATGAGAATGAAGAAAGTGAATTTTTACGGACATATTGCAGTCCATTTGTTGATACTTCTGTAGAAGATTGTTCATAAGCTCGTGGTAATTTTTCAAATCTCCTATCGCCCAAAAAACCACAAACTACTGCCCTAAAAGATTCCCATGCCTCTTTTTCGATGCCTTGTAAAATCGAATCAAAGTTTTGGTCCTTAAGAATCTCTCGAATTTGAGGTCCGACGAAAATTCCTTCTTTTATTTTGGCGTCGCTTAGATGTGGAAATTTACTTCGCAAGTATTTGAAGGCTGGTCCATCTAAGACATTGAACGATTCTTCTTGATAAGCCACTTGAGTAAATTAGTAGAATAAGTACTGCAACTAAAATGTGGCCTACCTAAGATTTATCTTGATTTATTATTTTAATTCCAAAATAATGAAAGTAAGCAGATTATAAACGCCGGGTAGATGTATAAGAAAACCCTATGTATATGGACACCGGTGTCCGTCGCGGGCCTTGACAGACTACATTCACGTTACCACATAATATGTAGCAAAAGTTGTCTGCACTATTTACACAGTCACGTGACATAATTAAAATTGTAGTTTTTGCACCAAACATTTGTCGAAAATGATAAAAAACTTATAAAATTTTGCGTTTTAACAAGCAAATGAAATACAAACACTATAAGACACATTAAACGAACGCGTAATAACAAAATTTACGTGGGTACCTTCACAAAATTATTTGAAATCTCATAATGTAGAGTGACATCTACCAAGTTACCCGGTATTATCTTTAATATGGCATAAATTAATAATAAGAGCTAACTATTAATTTTAAGTTCTATATTTAGAATAAGGGGGTCAAATACTAAAGGTGTAATGCAGTTTCAAGTAAAAGGCAATTTTCATGTTGACCAGTGTTATCGAAAAAAGCAGAGAATTCAACACCCCAGTAGTCCTATGCTTTATCGACTACACCAAAGCCTTTGACTGCGTGCAATGGGATCAACTGTAGAATGTGCTGTGTGAAATGGGAGCTCCTCAACACCTTGTTGCTTTAATCCAGAGCCTGTACACAAAAAACCACTCTTTCATCAGGATAGGTAATGAATACTCAAATATGTTCCAAACTAAAAAAGGAGTGAGACAAGGTTGCATCTTGTCCCCTACACTTTTTAACATATATGGAGAGTACATTATCAGGAAGACCATTGAAAATTGGAATAAAGGTTTTCCTATAGGGGGAAAAAGATTATCAAATCTCAGATATGCTGACGACACCGTACTTCTAGCAACTTCCATGGATGATATGAGTGAGCTGTTCCAAAAACTTGAGGCAGAAAGTGCCAGTATTGGTCTCGCAGTAAACAGAGCGAAAACCAAAGTGATGATAGTAGACCGGGCTAGAAAGCTAACAAATGTCACCTGCAATATTCCTGGCATTAACATCGTCGACTCCTACACGTACCTGGGCTCCCTAATCTGTAATGACGTCAGCTGTGTCCCCGAGATAAAAAGGCGAATCGGGATCGTGAGAGATGCTATGACCCGTCTAAACAACATCTGGAAAAAAAGGGGAATCGGTCTCAAAACCAAGATCAGATTAGTACGAGCCTTGGTATTTCCTATCTTCCTGTATGGAGTTGAAACGTGGACAATCCTGACCCGCGAAAGAAGAAGGATTGATGCATTCGAAATGTGGTGCTGGAGACGAATGTTAAGAATCTCCTGGACTGCGAAACGCACCAATGCATCGATCTTGGCCCAGCTACAAATAAAAACTCGCTTGTCCACTATATGCCAGCAGCGCATGCTTTCATATTTCGGCCACACAGTGCGTAGAAGCGGTGACAATTTGGAAAAATTAATTGTGGTGGGAAACACCGAAGGCAAGAGATCGCGCGGTCGTTCATCAACAAGATGGACTGACCAAGTGAAGCACTCATCGTCCTCTAAATTCTATACAGCCGTAAGAGACGCGCTAGACAGAAATCGATGGAGGCAGATCATCCGCTCCAGATGCAACCCTGATGCCGACCACGATCCTGAGACATGAGGGAGCGACCAGAGAGAGAGAGAGAAGAACTAACGAGACTCCCTCCGACCCCCTTGTAAGAAGGGGGTTAAAGGTTCTATGTAGTTGCGCCCGTCTCCTTTCATCCAATTCAGTTGTTTCCATAAAAAAAACTTATTTTCGGAATTTGTATACATAAAAACAAACTTATTTTTGGAAAATCTATAGAATTCGTCCTAGTACCTACTTAGAAATATAAGCTTCAATATAATATGCTTTAACGCGCATAACATATGCACATTCATACAATCCTAAAATGCGTTACAAATTATTAAAACACGTGATAACTAAATTTAGTGCTTGAAATCCTAGATAGTTCGATATGTAATAATATCATAGATGATGCGGCAGACTAATCTTCTTAATCGCTTACAGTGCAAGTATAAAACCTTCCGATTATGTTTATTTTTCGTAATACACACTTAGGTACTTATGAGTGCGAACGCACACTAAGGGCCGCATTGATAGATGCAACTCAATTTCAATCTGAAGTGTGATATCAACTGTGTCGCTGTAAAGGTTATATCAGCATCTTAGGATAGTCTCTATTAATTAAAGCCATATTAATATCGCGCGCGTTTAGGTAAACGAAGTGTAGGACGCCCTGCTGCACGATGGACCGACGACTTGAAAAAGGCGGCGGCTAGCGGATGGATGCGGGCTGCTCAAGACCGGGATGGTCGGCGCTCACTTGGGGAGGCGTACGTTCAGCGGTGGACGGCGGCAGGCTGATTGATTGATATTAATATCAGCTAAACTGACCTCTTAAGTTACAATATGTGATGGATTTTGATAACTAAGGGCGGTATTCATAAATCAATCTCAAGTTGGAGTTACATCTCAAGTAGTCAAAATGTATTGAATTATGTCTACTTGAGATGTAACTCAAACTTGAGATTGATTTATTAATACCGCCCTAAGTTTTGTTTATGTAACAGCGCTTACTCAGCTGATGACGAGCTCTTAAATTACAACTTAAGCTTGGTTTATTATATAGTTCAATACATTATATGTTTACTTGAGATTATAATCAAACTTAAATTTGATTTTACCGCCCTAACAAAACTTGGGGGCGCGTCATCGTGAATGGCATTATCTACAATAATTATCAATGTAGGTTACTGTATAGATAACAAGTAGGTACTTGTAGTCATTAAACTAAATAAATATGTATTGTAATTTTGTAGGCATATAATATAAAATTCCTGGAAAAATGTCCCATATAGCAACACCATCCCATAGGACGTTTCAAATTCAGTTTGCAAACGAGTGTTTGATGTT
Organism: Lapara coniferarum; assembly: GCA_949316025.1. Classification (NCBI taxonomy): domain Eukaryota; kingdom Metazoa; phylum Arthropoda; class Insecta; order Lepidoptera; family Sphingidae; genus Lapara; species Lapara coniferarum. The sequence continues at coordinate 1,801,985 of OX438922.1, forward strand.
TCGCCTTGAGTTTATATAGTCGAGCGCATTAGTATGTGTATATATTCGTGATTTCGCTTCCTTTGTTTATGGTTATTATGAGATTCGATGTAAAAGGAGGGAAGATTTTTATGTTTTTTTTTATCTGTTTGTAGCAAGATATGAAAGGGTTCCGTAAAAGCATTGTCGTGTAGGTAATGTGAAAATGTTCATCAAATATTTTTAAATACTTTTATGTAAATATAGAAGGGAAAATGATTTGACAAAGATAAGTATTTAGAAAAGGTATGTGACCTACGTGTATGACCATAGCTAGTGGCCTCTCTTTTGGCCGTAGCGTAGGTTATAGTCGGGCTCGGGCAAATACTAAAGCATTTTCCTAGCTCAAATCGAATATCTAATATTTACTGACGAAACGAAGTTTGTGATCAGTGCCGAACTTCGCTAGCAAAAAAAGGTCGTCGATTTCAACAAGTTCGTAGGTAAGATAGGTAAATTACGCATTGTTGATTAACAGAGTGGTGTACTCACTTAAAAAAAGGTTATCAGCTAAGCGCAGGGCCTCGGGCGGTTGTCCTGTTCGCCCTCCCCTTAAGGCCGGCACTGTTTGTCATGATGACTATCGGTAACCACAGAGCCCCACAGTGTATAGCAGTGGATGTGCTCAAAAGCAACCTTCTGCGGTGCAAAAAAAATACGGTGTCATAAGAACCGCATTCCTAGACCCTAAAGAAATGCTCCTAGAACTCATCATTATGTACCTATATTTTATACAGCTTTTATTATTTTTGATGTTTTTCACAAGATCATGGTATGTAAGTACTTAGGTACTATTCTTGGGAACATAATAGAATTCCACACCATTTAATTTGTTTATTTTTATGTTTTGAAGCATCCAGATACACAGCAATACATTATCAAACAAATTTTATTTTATTTTTCATCTTTTTAACACGCTTTTATTATTTACGTCAATGCCAAGTATAGATGGGCTGAGATAGATTCAGATTGCGTCACCAGACGGCAGAGCTTACGACGTGCACGTTCCCTATACTTCTGCAGGTCACGGGTTAGAAATTTTCCATTCGACCGCGCCAAATGGAAACGGCCGCGTTCCGTATTAACCGATGCAGAGGACGAAATCACTCTGGCCATCCGCCGTAAGAACGAGTTCCTGAAACTCCAACACTCCACAAGACCGCAGTTCCGTCCTCGCCGACGACGACCTCGCCGCGTTCCCCGTCGCCCCCCCGACCCTCCTAGCAGTTCCGGCCCGCGTGCCGATGACAACACAATCTAATAGGATTAGGCCTAAAAACCAATCTTTCCCTAATCGTTGATGTCACATCCTCACTCAGTGGCCGTCCTGAGCCGAGGTTCGTAACCCGTAAGTGGGTTGCCCTCAAAATGGTCATTTAATTTGAAGGGTTGCAAGCGCCTTGTGCGTTCACGCTAAAGACAGGTGTGGCCAGAAAAGCCGACTCGCGTCAGACTACTGCCAGTAGGGCCATTAACAAAAGAAAAAAACATTAGCAATTGTAGCGACATCTATTTCTAAATTGTTAAAGAGATTGTTACTTAATTCTACAACATAATATTATGATGTTCGTACGCCGAATAAGATAATAGATGGCGGTCATCACAATTACCAAGTCATGCAGTGACAATGGCCGTCACGGTCGGTTTTTATGTGCATGGGACTCATAAGTCATAGCTCTAACGTCTGAGCCCCCGTAGACAGAATTGTATTTGCTGTCTATACTATAATAATGCCAATGCTATAATAATAAGTTTGATCTCAGTGTTTTTGGTCACGCCAGACTTTGCAGTGCGTAGGTAAAAGGGCGCTGTGAATGGATAATATTGAAAAACAGTTTTGCTGTCAGATAAAGCTGAATAAAGCCAAAGAAAACTATAAAATTGCACACATTATGCGTTCGGGAGCTTTAATATTGTTTGTGAATACAGGCATAGAGTAACTTAAATATAGGGTAAATACGGGTGTTATTCTAAATTAATGTAGTGGTTACATTCTCTTTGATTCTAAAACACAGCACCGACATTTAAATATTTTATATTGTACAAATTCAACTGCATGCGGTCTCAGTGAAAAGACTCAGTGGACCGTCATTTCCCTGATTGATCATTAATGTTTTCTGCATAACTGTACCTATACACATTTAAAATAACGACAATGATATTTATTTTCTTGCTTCTGAAGGCAGATGAATTAATGGTCCAGATAAGTGGCAGTCGTCGCTCATAGACGACGGCAACGCTAAAAGCAATAAATACAGCAGTCAGCATTTGACTTCTCTCACGCTGTTTCAGCTACTACGCCATGGAAATAGACTATTTATTTGAATTAATAATCTCCATCGGGATGGTTTTGCTCTTTCGTGCGATCCGTGACATTTTCAAAAGCACGAAAAGGATTTATGCTCATTGTTACTCATAATTATTGTAACATATTCCACCTGTAGTAGCATTATTTGTAGCCCATAGGAGGATATGAAAACTTAATCTTCATTTACAGGAAGACCACCTCCCTTAAATATTTTCGGACGGACCAGTCAAAAACGGTATCCAGCGTGTTCCTGCGGTAGGGCTGCCATCCGTCCGGATTTCCCCGGATTTGTCCTAGTTTGAAGGGCGTCCAGCCGGGGTTTTAAAAATTGTCCGGGCAAAACCCGGACACTTTTGTTGTCAGGGGAAATCCATTTTTTATAGATGAGCGACAAATTGAAATAAATCTTAGTTAAAACTTCATGCATTTCCCCGCATTCAAGAAGGAACGGCAAAATATTTTTCAGAGGTGTCCGGGGAAATACCCATATTTCGCCCAAATGTCCGGGATATTTGCCGTGTTTATCCGGCGTCGGCAATTTAGATGATGGCAGCCCTATCCTGCGGCCTTTATCAATATATCTGTCCACCTTGCAGGACTAGGACGTACCTAAGTACGTCTTATGTTTCAGGGTGACGAGGGAGTGGAGTGACACGCAGTTACTTTGTAATTCAAAGTTATATGTAGCGTTGCTACTGTTTATGGGCGGTCGTATCGCTTACCATCAGGCAAGCGGCATACTCGTCTCGTCATATAACAGCAAAAAAAAACTCCAACACACGACATGATCATTTACTTTACATTAAATCATTAAGCAAAAGGACAGTAAATCAAACAAATCGTTGCTATAAAAATCACAGTTGTTTATTATTATCAATAATAATAATCATAATAAATACTGGTAATTATGATATACACAGAGATTTACCCGAAAATTTAGCGCAATCAAATCGTATCATTAAAAACACTAATAACTAGAAAATATGTTGAAATGGAATACAACTCGTAAATCCTAAGTTTTGTGAATATTAATAAATACAAATGAGATATTATCAATAAGGAACATAACGTCATGGGCTCGACCTCCTATAAAACTTCCAAACCTAACCCTACCTAATGTTATGTAAAAACAATCTATATTAAGTCCTGCGCCCTAGTAAGCTAATTTTTATAGAAAACTATCGTGTCTACGTCATCCGTCTCCATGCAGCCTCAGCATATAAACCTAGAAGCCATGCTACGTGTCATTAAAAAATACACAAGACGCGCTTTCCAGTCAAACTTCTTTTATTTTTGATAGCTGAGCAAGAATCAAGAATCTGTATATTGAAATGAGTTATTATTACTTTAAACGTTCATCCATAAATGTTAAAAAAGAGTACATTTTTCTTTGTAATGAATAACTAATATTACTTTATACCTTCATAGATAAATGTTAAAAGAGAGTACTTTCTTTTCAAATATTTTTTTTTGTTCAGATCTGTCAATCACAGCGAATAGAATAGAGGTAATTGAAAATTACGTATATGATATTTTCTTTACATCTTTCGTTTCCAGAATTAGAAAGAAAGCATAAAGAATCACATCTCTAACATTATAATCACTGTGCAAATAATATAATGACACTGGCAGTTTACTGCAAAGATTACGTATTTATATAAAACGATAACAAACATGATTTTTGAAGCGATTTTCAAAATTATACAATTTTTCTTTCAAAAACAAAAGAAATTTCACTCCAATATACTCAACACATTCATACAGCTAGCAAATTAAAGTCTACCTCGCTCGTACAAACTCCATGCCGGGACCGCAAGCAAGTTTCAGGGCACTAGGGATGCCTCAAGCGAAGGTAATGAGACTCCTACCGACTGCAGCCTACAGCCCTCTACTCAATCGCACTTTAACTTAACATCTGGCACCTCTAGAAGCCAGCGTTTCTGGATCCTTACGTCATCTAAGACCTTGCGGTTCCTCCACTTCGGAAAGTCTTTCTTCATCGGATACGCTCCTGGTATCCTCGCTCTCTTGGGGCAGTCACAGCCTGCTATACTTTTTAGGCCAGTTGCATCTCCAATGATTTATTTGGTAACATTGTTACCCTAATCTTCTTTCAATCCAAGACCCACTCCAAGATCATCCCAACTTTTCCGTTCACGTCTGCCCCAAGCAACACTAAATTGTGAAGATGTCGACACTAAAAAGCCTCGCAATCCCACCACGAATATTCGATATGAAAAAAAAACAATCTCACTTTGTGCGTCTACTGCATCATCTTCAATTTGAACCGTAGAACTAAGTAAGAGACGATTCTTATAAACACAAACAGAGCACATAATGCCCCCACGTCGACCCAGAAGTTGGCCTGGTCCATGGTCATCTCCTTGAGGAACATGTTCGGATGTCGGTAGTGACAGTACGCTTCAGAGCACTGGAGTTTCTCCCGTCCATATCCGTAGACACTGAGCATGGCACCCTCGAACCCGTAACGAACGTAGCTGAGGTACGTGAGCCACTGCAGGTAGCTGGGGATGGCGTTGAAGTTGACGAAGAATCCGGAAAAGAGTACCACGGGGATGGTGGTGACGGGCCCGAGGTACACGCCGGTCTCGATCTTCATGGCAGCGCCGATGAGCAGCCCCAGCGACTGCGCCACCAGCGCCGTCAGGATGTTGATGGTGGTGAACATCAGCACGCGGTCCGTCTGCATCGGCTGGCCCGTCATGAAGTACACTATCATCACATACACCCCGCTGAATATTATCTGGAATAACACGGTACGTTGTTAGGTTTCTCTTAAATCGTGTTACGACCTTCATGGGCATATAAGGGGGGGCTTTGTAGGTCCCGCCCCCCTTAGCTTACAAGAAAAACAATCCGGGCCACAAAACATGTACCTACACACTATAATGCCTATGTGCACTTCTAAGAAACATACAAATTTTCACATTTATAAAATTTCTTTTGGTGACAGGGGTGTATACGATGGCATGTGGCGGCAAGAACCAATTTTGATATCCTAAGGACCCCCCTATGTGAAAAGTATAGCTACGCCCGTAACGACCTTACATGTCTTTTGTGTGATGTGGGCACGTAAACAAAAAAAAATGTGTAAGTGTTTAGTTACGCCTACGTAACACTTTTTGAGCTATTCAAACAAATTTACTATATAATATATTTAAAACTAGTCTAATTTCTACATTAAAATTGTATACTCAAGTAACATTCTTAAATAAAGTAAAGGCCCCATCATTAATCTAAACATTGTACAAAGTTGCCATTTACATACATTAATTGATTACATACGGTTTTTAACATTAACGGCACATTAATGTCCCCGTTTTTTTATCTAAATAAAATTCTGTAGATACTAATTGCGACATTACAGATCTGGGCCTCTAGCAGCCTTAATAAAAACTATAAACATACTGAGGTACTAAGCTGAGGTAAATATATTTATTATTTATTCATTTTAACTTAAATTTCGTTCATTTAGACTTATGCATGTTAAAACATATTTGTCGAGTTCTTGTGAATCCCTTTAATTTAACTGTACAAAATAAGGGCACCACTAAAATATTTATTTCTTATGTGCAATATTTACCTGAAACGGTAGATCTGCAATGGTTTTTGCGAAGTAGAACGCTTTCAACGAGTACCAGTAGTTCAAATGCTCTCTAACGAACACGCTCATCTCTGTTGGGACTGGAAACAAAACATTAATTTACTAATACGAATACACTGCAAAGTGTTGAAGTTAAATCATAGACATTTATTTTCGTATTTTTTTACTACTTAGGCAGATGAAGTGACAGCCCACCTGATCTGAAGTGGTCGAATTTACCGTCGCACAAAATTGGACATTGGTAATACAGGAGCACAATAAAGTCTTGCTTGCCGCAAACAGTGAAATAGTAGATAGTCTGCTAATTAGCTCGCACTTCTAAAAGCGACTGAACGGATTGGAATGCTTGTTCTACAGTAATATACTATTAGATTGAGTAAAATTCTAGCAAACACAATACTATAGAGGTAACTTATACAATATACGCAGAAATTATATTACCGGCACGCCATGGTGGCAGTTTTGACACATTACAAAAGTGAGCTGAAATTTCTTTTTTAAAATTTCGATAAACAAATGTTGAGTTGTGTCGTAAAATTATACATTCCATAAATTTTACTGCACGTGATTATTGACAAGTACAGCAATTAGCTCTTTCAACGTAGTTATGAATTAATACGAAACTTGATGAGCGGATAAACGTCAAAAAAGCCATCATAGCATGCCGGTACTATAATGATCGCGACATCAACCCAAAAATATACTCACATGTTAAAATAGTAGGCATCATAGCAGTGAACATAGTGAACATCACGGTGAAGAATATACATCCAGCATTGCTCATAACCTTAGCAGCATCCTTGCCAATATCATAGTACAGGAAACCGATCAGCAGCCCCACCACCGTATGCGAACATAGCCTTAAATGCGTCAACGTCTGATCTCGGAGGATACTCCTGAAGGTCCTCTTCAATAGGATCCAGAACTGCTTCCACCCTGAGGTCGGGAACCCAGTCCTGATGGGTTTCTTGTTAAAGCTCTCGTTGGAGTCCAGAAGTGATGTAGTACAGGTCACGGGGGCAAGGTTGGTTGAGTTCGGCAGGTTCTGTTTTTCAGGGTTAAGTACTGGTTCCGACATGTCTATCACAGTGCAGGTGGGTTTGTCTGGAAAGCGATTAGTAAGTTGTGAATGTTAACATACAAATATTCTAAACAGAGCTTAATTTTTTTTTATATTGTTCCACTGATCTAAAGCAATAGTGGATAACGGTAGTCAGCTTACTTTCTCATACCATAGTTCAATAAAAAAAATTGTATCAAGAAAAATAATTATTGAACAAAATTTATTTTCCTTGTTCAGACTGATTCGAGTATTGAAATACTCTGTTAGAGGTCATAATTATTTGCTATTACGCTACAAAAGCTACATCATATTACTGAATTAAGTAATTTTAACGTTACAGGAAAAAGTAGACTGAACTCACCTATCACAATGGCGAGTGCTTCTGCTTTCTGAGCATTGTTTTTAGTGTTCTGATTGTTGTAGTTGACGTTATGCGGCACCGATGACGTTGATGATGATGATGATGATGATGATTGGCCACGACCACAATTGCCTTTGTTCACTGCCATCACCAGTTTATGGACCCAATCGCCATGTTCGCCGGTTGCTACTTCCATTACTGGAAGAAAAATAGGTTTGTGAAATACAAAAAATATAATAAGTAGATGTCTAGTGCTTAAATGTGATCTTATTCTTTCTAAGGCAGTGTAGAGCCAATCGAAATATTCGACACAAATCACAATTTTCAGAATTTAGCGTTGGTACCCAAAACACAAGTTGAATCTTACTTTGAGTACCTGTGTTCAATATACTTACTGCTTATATATTATGTTATAATGCATTTTACAACGGATCATATTATTTGAAAAGTGGTATCTGTAATATATGACTTTGAAAAAATAAATTAATCAAATAAAAAATTTAAATTAATTAAAGCATTTCAGAATTGTATAGAAAAGAAATTGCCCTATTAGAGCTTAAACCAGTCAGAACAGATCCTTTGGAACTACTTACATTTGTAGTAGCCTAAAATGCCGAAATTATAAATGGCCTTAATATCAGTGAGGTAATAAATATACATTCAAGGTTTTAAGTTATGATGTAAATAATCGTAAGGGCTCTCGGTCGTATTTCTTGACTATGATGTCGTCGTGTCACTGACAGATTAACGGTATTTGCTTCTCTGTATATTGTGTAATTTGATATTTTCTCACATTATTTAAATTTATTTACATCGGTAATGAAGTACTACTTTCAAATTATAAGTGTTTTTGGATGGTCGTACTTACTTACTATCAGGTGATTTGCATTATTCTACAGTAAGAAAAGTTCGTGACAATTTACTGTACCTTCCACCCGTAAAATTCCACCCGCTCGACTATTTATAATTCGAAGCAAATGTGAGTCTATGGCAGCTTTTGTGTCACAATATACTTAATAACAATTATTTACGTAGGTACCTACCCATGTTACTTTAACCTTTTCCCCTACTTTTGATTTCAGAATAATTATAGTTTTTGTTTAAAGAAAACAAAGAGACCATGTACAATGGCTAAAGCGTATTAAAATTCATCAAGCTATGAGATCATCAACCTATGCTCTACTTTTTCTAATTCCGTATTGTCCTAGCTATGAACAGTCATTAAAGTACATTGAGTTAGCTCAGTTGTGTCGTTTTCAGTTACAATGAAACTGTGCAACTTCGTCTTGATTTTAATTGTAGATATAAAATAGATGTTTTATGGGATAATATTTTACATGTCGTATTCGTACTTTACACGAATATTAAAAGAATTAAAGTTACAACGCATTGCGTAAGATTAGATTGATTCTGGGTGATAAGATTTTAATAATAGTTATAGCGTCTCCTACTATTCAAACAAATAGAAAGAAATTTTCTATAGATTTCAACTAATGTAATGAGAACTACGAAAATCTAGGTAAAATAATTAGTTATTCCCAATTTGAAGCCAAAAATAACGCAGATAATACCGAAAACTAGGCCCTTAGCAATATAACTGTTGAGTTCAGTGAAACTTAAATATAATAAACAGCTAGGGCGTTTCCCCAACCTCGATTCGTAAAGAGGTTACTGAATACAAATACAAAACTAGATAGTAAAATCATCGCTCCATTTTATCCGGTTCAGTACAAAACAATAAACAATATTTCTATATAAAAAACAGATAACTATGTTTAATCAGACTAAACGATGGAAGATATTAGTACTATGTAGGTACTTATATTTTACGCTTTGTTTACAAAATATTTATAATTTATCGCCTCGTTTAATGTTGTTATTTGTTACTTCCGAGTAACATAATTTATTCGTTTTCATCCTTTTATTACTTATAATATGTTATTAACCTGTTGCAAAATTTATGATTAAGAAGATTTGAGTTTTGAATCAAAACAGATCGACTCTGGATCCTGTGCATTGAGATAATTACATTTACTACAATGTCCAACAAACCACAACACAACAGTTTTTCCAATATTTGGAATTGTCAAAGCGTTCGTACCTTCCTAGTCGAAGTTTCGTATATAAGATACCTTGGTAGCCTATTATAGTACGATTACAGCAATACACTATAGCTTCGATAGTCATCGGTAAACTGTCTTTTCCAGTATTTGTTTTTGTAAAATATAATCTGCCCTTCAGTGGTTATCTGCTTTAGCATTATGATTATATTGCAGGCATACAATGATTAATAATTGTCTTGCATTGTTTTGCATATACCTAGACTTTTTGCGTCCTTGAATGACCCCTTAGACTTTATTCAGACAAAAACCGCACCTAATTATAGAATGCCTTCCGGAAATGTTACGACAGTATATAAAAAAAAACCACCTGCTTTGAACATCTCAACTGACCAATTAATAGATACTCAAGGTCGGATTTTTGTTACTAACGGAAGCATTCTTCAATTCTATTTTTAGCCTTTATTTATCTATCGATATTCTGAGAGAGTCAATCAAAAAAATAAATGACAAAGACAATATATTCAGCAGAACATTAGACTCCAGGCTGATACTAAACAGAAGAACCCAATATCAGTTTGCCCGACCCGGGAATTGAACCCGAGAAATCAGCTCTGTTGTCGTACCGTAATAGAATTACGCCCCTGAGGCAATCTAAATTACATAATATAATAGTATTATGTACTAAGCGAGCAATTTCCTTAGGCATAAAAACTCCAGGACAATAATATCAGTTTACATTTCGTTACTTGGTTGAGCGATATGACAACTATAAATAATAGGATATTATCTTAACGTCTTCATATTCTTTATACTACACTGGAGTGAGCACAAGATTTTCAACAATAAAACACTCACCATAATCAGCTGGATTGTGGTAGCTCGGACAATGTAGCCCCATGGATGAGAGGAAAGGCACCAGCCCGGTGACCTTGCCCTGGTATATACACTGGCCATCAGTCAACGTGTACAAGAAGTCGAACATCTCAAACAAACGCGCGGACGGTTGGTGGATGGTGCATATTATCGTCCTACCACCTCTGGCCAACGATTTCAGCAACGATATGCATTGGAAACAGGACGAGCTGTCCAATCCTGAGGTCGGCTCGTCGAAGAACATCACAGGAGGATTGTTCACTAACTCTAGGGCTATGGATAAACGTTTCTTCTGTCCTCCAGATAGGTTGATAGTTCTCGTATCCCCAGCTTCTACGAGTCCCAACATTTCCAAGATCTCGTCGATGACAATCTTCTTGGCCGTTCCTTTCATGTCTTTCCCCAATTTCAAATTTGCTGAGACGTACATAGCTTCTCTGACAGTTAGGTGTGGTAATAGGCAGTCATCTTGCATGATGTAGCACGACAGCTTCCTAAATCTTCTTAGATTTCTCTCCTTCCCGTTTATGAGTATAGAACCACTAACATTGGACGTTCTGAAAAAAATATTTTGTTGTTAAACAAAGCTGTAATTTGGCAGGGGTCCAATAGATATTTCCGAAAACGTATTCGTCAGTACGTTAGTGTTTTATAACGGTAAATGCCGTCATATATTTAATTCCCGTTGTTAGTTTTCAATGAATGAGTAACCTAGATTTAAAGATTTCGCTTTTGGCACATGACATCATTGTAATTATTTAAATAAATCTAATAGGGCTACGAATTTAAAGTTTAATAAACCAGAGAGTAACAAATTAAAAACCCAATTTATGGAAACAAATTCCGCACATCTTTAACGTTGATGTCCAGAGTGAATCAGTGCATGACTTGTTTTAACCCGATTTATCGGAAAACAATCAAAACCACATAATTTGGCAATGTGAGCAACAGTGGTATGCCTTTATTAGAAGTAATTAAATGTTTAAGCAATGTTACTTATGCATTAGCTCCATCCATCACCAAAAATAGGCTTATTTTTAAAACTTGTAAATGCATCAAATAGTTATACTGCGCTAAATAGGATTAGTCATCCCCATTAGGCAGTGAATAATAGAATATAAGAATACAAGAAAGAATGAACAATTATTCACATAAACGCAGAAGGTCTTAAATTCAGTTCCAGAGAGAAGTTTCACCATATTTTTTTTTCTAGGTTTATAGGACGCATTCTACTGGGATAAAACAGATACCATGCCAGAATAAGCATCGTTACCTAATCTAAACTAGTAAGTGTATATTTATATGCTGTTACAAACTGACTCATCTCTACCTCATAAAGATAAATATATTGAGCAACCCGGAACCAACCGCCGCATCTTGCAATGGTGAAAGCGAAAATCGAATCAAAGATTATTCAGGTCACTTGGCTTGTAAAATATGTTCAATGTCCCAGTTCTGGGGAAATTTGCTGTCAATCTCGTTTGAACGTTTTCCTGAAGCGTATATTTGAACTTGTTTAAAGAATTATGACAAAACCAGGTTAAGTTTTCACGCCTACCCCAAGAGATGATAGCGCTATATTTTTTCATGATTGTTATGATTAATCTAAAGTATTCGGTATATTTAAGTTTTATCATTTCTGAGTACACAAATTCAGTTAGCTATAGGAGACATGAAATGTATTCCTATGACGATCTTCAAATATTCATTTAAAATCTAGAATTCTTAGAAATGTAAGTTTGATGACAGCAAATTGATAGAAATAATTTAATAGTATTTTATACTTGACTTACTTGTATCCAGCTAAAATATTCATGAGCGTGCTCTTCCCGGCGCCAGAAGGTCCCATGATTGCCGTGAGCTCTCCAGACCTGAAGGTTCCGTTGATGCACTTGAGCAAAGCTTTGTATCCCCTTTTCCGACCCTCGCTGACTGAGTACGAGAGGTCAGAGAACTCGATGTCAACTGGCGGCCTCTTCGGAAGGTGTGTTAGGGACGCCATCGGTTTCTTTTGGTCCCCGTAACCGTTGGGTATCTTCGGAACTAGGCCGGTCATACCGGCGGTGCCGGCGCCACCGTTGCATAGATTCATTTGTGATCCGCTGAAACAATATAATGTTAATTTTTAATTTTATTGTTTACATTTTTTTTCATATTCCTTTTATATAGTTTTAATTTTAAGGTGTGTTCAGATTTACTAAAAGCATCTATCTAATGATTTTATAGAATCCTGAAAAAGAAACAGTCGAAGGCGGGACTCGAACCCACGACCTCCGGCGCACCGTGCCGGTGCTCTTCCAATTGAGCTACTCCGACTCCTGCCTTCGATTGCCAATTTCAGGATCCGTACTTAATTCTCTTAAAGGAGATGACCAGCGACATCTGTTAGCAGTTATTACAACTACTAACTCAGCATTACCCGTTTACAGGAGCAAGTAACCGAAACAAGTCGCTAAACTTTTTTTGTAATTTTATATTATGATTTTTTATACATGTCAATGGCCATGTAGTGCCTGGTTAATGATTTTATAGAATCCTGAAAAGCTGAGGAGTCGGAGTAGCTCAATTGGAAGAGCACCGGCACGGTGCGCCGGAGGTCGTGGGTTCGAGTCCCGCCATCGACTGTTTCCTTTTCAGGATTCTATAAAATCATTAACCAGGCACTACATGGCCATTGACATGTATAAAAAATCATAATATAAAATCTATCTAATGTTTATGCTGAACTTACCTGTAAAAGATAATCATAATATTATTTGCGCTGAGATATTTCCTTTACAAAATTGGAAGCAATTAGCGGCCTATCGTATTTTAAAGTAAATTGTACAATAAATATTATTGATAATGCCAAAATTTCACACAAAATTTTGGCCAAAAATATTGTATACGATAGAGCTGCACGAGTCGAAATGTTAGCTCAAGGATGTGTGTTTAACATAAAATCGATGTGAGGACAGTCGGCTCTCGGCACATACCCACTTGACAAAACAAACTGACATCGAGAATGAAGTCTAGCGGATTAATGCTAAAAATATTTTGTAAATAAATTGACTTGGTTTAATCTAGAATTGTTTTTAAACGACTTCAAAAAAGGAGGAGGTTCTCAATTCGACGTGCCGTCTGTGCCTAATTAAAAGTAAGCTTGATACATACATTAATAAATATGCGAAAACAATGTTTAATATTAATTAGGCACTAACTCCAAATTGCTTACCAGTATGTAAGTAATGCTATTGTATATTAATTATTCACGTATTTATCTCGCTTGGTTAGCAATTGAAAATAGTCACGGAGTATAGGCAATGATAAATTGTTAAAAAGGTTTTTTATTATGTGCTATAATATTTAAAACACTAGTAACACACGTATTTTATACACAGCAGTCTTATTTTTTTCCATGAACGAATCCCAATATATCGCTTTTTCTAATTGTTTTACACAAAATGAAGGTAATCCATTTAATCCCAATGAAAATTAATGAAAGCATTATCTATAAAACGTGAAGGCTATTTTAGGAGCTTATTACTTGGAGCAAGCCATCCATTGTTCTGAATGAGTCCTTAATTAATTGAGATAATATCTAATTAAGATAACCTTTGTAATTTCGTAAATCCTTTAAATCTTACTGCAGTATTAATAATAATAAAAATCTTTTCAATATTTAAACAAATAAAAACGCCTTCATTGTGTTTAAGATCTTTTTTTAACTGCGGCACCAATGGGATCATAAATCTCCTTGTCTCTTTACAAAAGTGCTTTTATGGGGTGCAAAGTCAGGAAACCTCCACGTGGTGCACCCTGGGCAACGGAGCGTCGGTCGAGTTGATCGGCGCAACGGCCAATATCCTGACAACAGTGGTCTCGGCGGTCGTCGCCGCTTTTTGCGGTGGCTGCCGCATTATTAGATGGTGGGCCCGTTTATTCGGGCGGCTCCCGGTTCATCCGGGAGTGTCGACGGGCTCGGTGTGCGCTAACACCGCCCCGAGCAGGCAGCGGGGGGGAACCTTCCTCTCCGCTGTCACCGTTGCAGATCGTAATCTAGTATGGAGGTCCGTGGACATGTCTCGCGCTCCTGCTGGACCGAGGGTCTTGGCTTAATCGCCCGGACCACGAGGGAGAAAACCTCTATAAAAAGTTCCCCGAATCCCAAGCGGCGGCGCACCGCGAGGGGATGCATGGCCGATGGGTAGTTCGGTCACTAGTGCGACCCTCGCCAGAGTACCGGCCGACCCTCTTGGCGGGTTACGCTAGGCTTACCCAGGTACAGGGGGCACTGCCTGGGTGGACTCTTATTTCCCCCATGCTCGTGGGATTAGTCATGGAAAAGAATATACCCAAAATTACTTTGACGAGGTTGCCTACTCCAGTTCCAGCTGGAGAGGCGGAGATCGGTGGGCGAAAGCCCGCCGATGGTGTTAAAAGAGTCGGTGCGGGCAGGAAGCCCATAGGCTCCGACTCGGAATCGAGCGGGAGCGTTTCCTCCGTTCGGAGCCGCAGGCTCTGGAGAAAACGCTCAGAGCTGCATAACAGCAGCAGGTCGTCCCTCGGGAGCGACACTGAGGAGCCGGTCCCGAAGTCGCAAGCGACAACCGGACGCGGCAGGGGAGGACCATCCTTGGTCGACGATTCCGTCGACCAAAGGAAAAAAGCCAAGGCGCGCGATCTCCTGCAGCGCAGGGAGGCCCGCCAAAGGGCGAGGAGGGAAGAGAGCGGCGAGGGCATGGTCCTTCGCTCCGCCGCTAAACCGAAGGTGCCCGCTGAGGCGGTAGTAGCCGAGGAACCGGCTCCGAGCGTTCGCCCTAAAGGCGACGCTAAGAAGTGGCGGGACAGGTGCGCCAAGCTGGAGGAGGCGGTGAAGGAGCTGAAGCGTGAAAACGCTTCTCTCCTTCGCCGTCTGGAGGAGATGGCAGCAGTGGAGGCCAAGTGGCAGGCAAGAATGGAGTCGGTGCTCCTAGGGCCGGCCCAGAGGCCTCCGCTGGCCCATGAGAGACGGTCCACCCCCGGGGACATACCACTCCCCGTCCAGGGTGGTTTCGTTGGGGGAGCTCCCCAGCCTTCCTCTAAGGGGAAGGGGAGGGGGAAGGGGAAAGGAGCAGTGCAGCCTGCTCCTCTCAAGGCTCCTGCCATTGTGGCCGGGCCCTCCACCTCTGCTGCCGTGGCGGTCGCTGGGCCGTCTGGGGTGCCCAAGAAGGGGAGGGGGAAAGGTGGTCCTCCTGCTCCCCCCGTCGCGAAGTCCGCTCCGAGAGAGCCCCGCCCACTGCCACCGGCCCCAGCGTCCATGGACGCTGAATGGACCGTGGTGGTGGGTAAGAAGAAGCGGGGGAAGCACACCCCCGCCGCGGCGCCTGCAGGGAAGCCCCAGCAGAGGAGGCAGAGGCGTAAGGAGCCCAAGCTGCGTCAGCCACGCTCGGCAGCCATAGTGCTGTCGCTGACGCCAGCGGCGGTGGCCAAGGGGCTCACTTACGCCAAAGTGCTGACGGATGCCCAGCACCGAGTAGACCTCGCCGGCCTCGACATAGACAGGTTGAGGCCCAAGGTGGCAGCCACGGGTGCCATGTTGTACGAGGTGCCCGGGGCTGAGTCGGAGCGAAAGGCGGACTCCCTCGCCGCAAGGCTGAGGGAATGCTTTGGCGGGTCGGAGGATGTCCAAATCTCCCGGCCCACCAAGTGCACGGAGCTGCGGCTGTCGGAGTTGGATCCGGCAGCCACTTCCGAGACGGTCGCGGCGGCCCTTTGCCTTGCTGGCGAGTGTGCTGTGGACGCCGTAAAGGTGGGCCAAATCCGGCCCGATCGCTCCGGCCTGGGCTCCGTCTGGGCCAAGGTGCCGACCAGGGCGGCACAAAAAATAAAGGCGGGCCGCCTGAAGGTGGGGTGGACTGTGGCCCGGGTGACCGTGCTCGGGGCGCGCCCGATGCGCTGTTACCGTTGCTTGGAGCACGGTCACACGCAGAGTACCTGCGTCGGAGGACCGGACCGCAGCGATTTGTGCTATCGCTGCGGTAAACCGGGCCACAAAGCCCGTGAATGCGAGGCCGCGCCGAACTGCGCTGTCTGCGCGGCCGCAGGGAGGCCCGCCAAACATCCGGTGGGCGGGAAGGCGTGTCCCGCCCCCTCCCGTCGCGATAGGCGTCGCGACGGAAGACGAAGTGTTGCTGCCGCTGGGGCTTCGACCCAGCCGCAGGCAGCGAGCCCACCGCAAGGGGCCGCGATGGACGTGGTAGAGATCGCCCAATAATGGATTTAAATTTCCTCCAGGCGAACATCAACCACTGTGCCAGTGCCCAGGACCTGTTGTCCCAAAGCCTGGCGCAGTGGTCGGTGCAAGTAGCCGTGGTCGCTGAGCCGTATTTTGTCCCCCCCCGGGATAACTGGGCGGGGGACCTTGACGGCTTGGTGGCCATCATCAGCCGGGGCGCCGCTGGCTCCCCACCCTTCGAAAAAGTAGCGAAGGACAGGGGATGCGTGGCGGTTCTGTTGGGAGACATTTGGATAGTAGGAGTGTACTTTTCTCCCAACAGACCCCTCGCCGAATTTGAGTCTTTCCTCGTTCGGCTGGGGGCCTTGGTGGAACAAGGCCAACCTCGCCCGGCGGTCGTCGCCGGCGACTTCAACGCCAAGTCCGTGGCTTGGGGTTCGCCGGCAACGAACGGTCGTGGTCGGGTCCTGGAGGAATGGGCGATCTCTGTCGGCCTGGTCGTCCTGAACAGGGGGTCGGTGGACACGTGCGTGCGGCACAACGGCGGGTCAATTATAGACCTGTCGTTTGCGAGTGCCGCCGTCGCACGCCGTGTCCGGGACTGGAGAGTCCTCGTGGGCGTGGAGACGTTGTCGGACCATCGTTACATCAGGTTCGGCGTCTCCGCGTCCCCGAGTGTCCAGTCCGGTGGTGTACCGAGTGCCCCAAATCAGGACGGCCCGCGGTGGGCGCTTCGTCGCCTCGATGGGGAGGCCCTAGTGCTGGCCGCTCTGGTCATGTCGTGGCTCCCCGTGCCGGACGGGCCGGTACGGGTTGAGCAGGAGGCGGAGTGGTTCGGGGTGGCAATGTCGGATGTCTGCGACGCCGGCATGCCCCGAGCTCTCCGCCGTTCGCCGGTGCGACAGGTGTACTGGTGGTCGGCGGAGCTAGCGCAGTTGCGCGCGTCGTGCGTTGCTGCGCGCCGCCGATACGCCAGGCATCGTCGTCGCCGGCTCCGAGACGAAAACCACGCAGACCAGGAGCGGCGGCTCTATGGCCTCTACAAAGAGGCAAAGAGAGCGCTGCGGGTGGCCATTCATGGGGCCAAGGTCGCGGCACGTAAGGCGTTCGTGGGGACTCTCGACAGGGACCCGTGGGGGCGCCCTTACCGTCTGGTGATGAAGAAGCTTCGCCCAGCGGCGCCCCCGCTGTCGCAGAGTCTCCGGCCAGAATTACTGGCCAACGTCGTCGCGGCCTTGTTCCCGGCCACCGAGGAGTTCACTCCTCCACCGATGGCGCCACCGGATGTGGCGTCATCGTCGAGTGAGAATCCGGCAAGGGATATCCCGGAGGTTTCGCCCGCTGAAATGCGGGCGGCAGTGCTTCGGCTGCGGAGCAAAAACACGGCCCCAGGGCTCGATGGCATCCCCGGGAAAGCCTGGGTGCTAGCCCTCGAGTACCTGGGCCCGAGGCTCCGCAGCTTATTCACCGCCTGCCTGGAGCAGGGCGTCTTCCCGGTGCGTTGGAAAACCGGGAAGCTCGTCCTGCTGAAGAAGGGAGGACGACCCGCAGAGTCGCCGTCGGCCTACCGGCCCATCGTGTTGCTCGACGAGGTCGCAAAGCTCTTCGAGCGCATCATTCATACCCGCCTCGTCGAGCACCTTGAAAGGGTCGGACCAAATCTGGCCGACGAGCAGTTTGGATTTAGGAGGGGACGTTCCACTGTCCACGCGATTCTGCGGGTGAAGGCACAGGCGGAGGATGCAGTGGCCAGAGGCAGTGTAGTGATAGCAGTATCGTTAGATATTTCTAACGCATTCAACTCGCTGCCCTGGCCCTGCATCCACGAGGCACTGCGGTACCACGTGGTGCCGCCCTATCTCCGGCGTCTGGTGCACGCGTACCTGTCTGACAGGCACGTGGTGTATCCGGGCGCCGATGGGTGGCACCGAAGAGCGATGTCGTGCGGTGTTCCACAGGGCTCGGTTTTGGGCCCTCTCCTGTGGAACATCGGGTACGACTGGGTGCTCCGTGGTTCCAATCTCTGGGGCGTCGGCGTGACTTGTTACGCCGACGATACGTTAGTCACAGCGACTGCTAGGACCTTCCGGGACGCCGCAACTCTGGCGGCGGCGGGCACCGGCCAAGTGGTTGGTAGAATCCAACGTTTAGGGTTAAAGGTGGCCCTCGAGAAAACCGAGGCCGTGTGTTTTCACGGACCTCGGAGAGGGCCACCGGCCGGTGCCGGCATCGTCGTTGGGGGGGTGCGGATCCCCATCGGCTCTAGCATGAGGTATCTAGGTTTAGTCATAGATAGCCGATGGCGATTCCGCACCCACTTTAAGGAGTTGAGGACAAAATTGTCCCGGGCAGCGGGCGCTCTTTCCCGCCTGCTGCCCAACCTGGAAGGTCCTGGCTTCCCTTGCCGGAGGCTGTATCACGGAGTCGTGCGGTCCATAGCCCTTTATGGCAGCCCCGTTTGGGCTGACTCCCTGGGCCGCCCCTGCGTCGCCCTTCTGCGCGCCCCGCAGAGAGCTTTAGCGCAGCGGGCGGTCAGGGCGTACCGCACGGTCTCTTTCGAGGCGGCTTGCCTATTGGCCGGATTTCTGCCCTGGGACCTGGACGCCAAATCCCTTGCCGATGTATTCCATTGGCGGGAGGAGGCGTTCAGTCGCGGGGAGCGTCCGGCCCTGAAGGAGGTGGAGGCCAAGAGGGCCGCCTTACGGCGAGCCGCCGTGGAGGAGTGGCGTCTCAGGCTGGAGGCCCCGTCGTGGGGGCACCGGGTCGTAGAGGCAGTGCGTCCTGTCTTTGCCGAATGGCTGGACAGGCGCCACGGAGCGGCAACATACCGCCTGACGCAGGTGCTCACCGGGCATCGCTGCTTCGGTGAGTTCCTGTTTCGGGTGGTAGGTGTAGAGGAGTCGGCCGTGTGTCACTATTGTGACAACTGCCCAATGGACACGGCCCAACATACGTTGGAGTGTTGTCCAGCCTGGGATGAGGAGCGCAGCGCTCTCAGAACAGTCGTCGGAGAAGACCTCTCACTGCCGGCCGTGGTCGCTTCCATGGTCGGCGGTCGGGAGGCCTGGCAGGCGGTGGCCCACTTCTGCGAGGCGGTCCTCTCGCGGAAGGAGAGTGCCGAGAGGGATCGCCAGCGCAGTGGTGATCCCTCCCGCCGCCAGACGAGACGTAGGAGGCGTCGGGTGGACGACTGACCGACGTCTCCCGCCCTGTGGATTGGGGGCGTTTGGAGAATTCCACCACGGTATCCCCTGCCTGTCGTAAAAGGCGACTAATAGGGGCCTCCGGGGGTCACGGGTGGGCGGGACGTGCCGCCCACCCATTAGTCTAGCCAACTTCTGTGACCCCCGTGATGGACATGTCCGAGGCAGCGTGTCTCACGCTGCCTCGTACACCAAAAGGAGGACACGGTACGGTGTTTCGGGGGCTTCTGAGCCCCCGCAACAGGAAAAAAGGACCGCAGAAAAGCGGTACGCGCAGGGGCGGTTGCGGACGACAACTTAGACGTGAGTCGGAGGAAGCCCGCAGCCGTCCCTAATGAGCCGAAGATGGCCATAAAAAAAAAAAAAAAAAAAAAAAAAAGTGCTTTTATGAATATTATGTACTTAAATGATTATTTTTTCTTATACGCATGAAAAAGCATCATAATAAACTCCTTTGAAACTTGTTATTTCGAAATATTTTCGGCATTCCTAAAAGCCGTTCTAAAAATCCCTTCGAAATTCAGTGGAAAAACCGGCATAAACCCATCTATTGCTCTTGTTATTCAACGTTACAACATGCTGGCTGGTTGCCAACTGGCCTGGTACTATTGAAGAATTGATCCAAACATCTACCTGACAATCTAAATACTAACGTAATTCCATTACAACAAGATATCTATTCCAATGAGAGGAAGTTAAGATTAACTATGTAAATGAAGGGTTTTGCTTATACGGTTGGGTGGGTTATTAACAGTAACATTTTGGAACTGTAATGAATATTAGAAGAGTTTTAGACAATTCAGAAGCTATCGCGGTCGAAACAAGTTTAGTTGGTACGTTTGTAATAATTAGGCCAATTGATTTTACCAATGATCTCAGTAATATGAAATGATTGTTTTTAAATGAGCTCAAATTATCTTCGAAATGTTTTAGTCAAACCATTTAGATACCATCAAGTGTGTTTTCATGAAGAGCAAGTCAAGAGTTGTCAAATCCACCAATCAAAAGCCTTCAACCTTTTCATTCGTTAATATTTTTCATAAACCAAAGCATTTATGATATCAATTTCGCCATTGTTGTTTTATACCGGCAGCAGTTTCTAGATCACAATCAAACGTGCAGTTAGCTAGCTTGCCCACGATAAAAAAAAACATGTCACGGTGTACGATAGGTACTACTCAGTTTGATGCAAGAGGAAAAAAATTCGACCACATAGCTTTTAAAATATTTTTGATAAGGTTTTTCTTATTTCATGTATCATCTATCTCTGTGTTGTCCTTGATCTAGTTATTTTTATTCATTCCTATAGTCTATCGTTCGCTCACCTATGTGGTGACGCTCGTCTGGCGTCGACACTCATTGTATGTTTGCCAAAAAAGTATGTAATGTACATATTTTACTTTCCTGTAGTGAAATCACACGTCTACGTACATAGTTTTTTTATTACTTGGAAGCGAAAAGCGTTAGGAAGTGCAAAATTAACGGTTGCTAAGGAGAAAAGGTGTTGATATTACACCTTTTTAGTATTTTGAACTTAGCTCTCTTGAAAAGAAACTATATTTAATGATTGAAACACTTAATCAAATAATGATGAATACTATATAAGATTAATATATTATTGTGTACTATTTAGTAAAATAGTATCAAAAATTACCTTTCACAACTAGGAAGGAAACTGTGGCATGTATAAAACCTCCAGGAATACCTTAAAATGAATCAGGCCGATGACAAATACCACACGGTAGGTATCAGTTTTGTACTAACGAAACATTAAAGGTATCAACGTTTCGAAACTCAAACAATGCTGTTAGGTTACTTGTATACCTAATAATAACCAAGGACACAGTTACCCCGAATCACCAATCCAATTAACTTGGTGAACTTTTACCTAATACGCAATACCCACGCTCAGTGTGGGCGGCTCATTGTGCTGAATACTCAGTTATATTTTAATACTTTTTGCGCCTACAGATCCAAGCGACTGAAATGCTTTAAAAAAACATAGAAACCGTGAATTTGGAATAAAAATAGCACTATATCACTCCACGCTTAGCAAATTAACTATCCGAACAGTCCTTTGTTTAAAAATATAGACCAACAAACAAGCATCTACAATAAAAGAAAGGTTGCATTATAGTAGAACTGCTGGTTAAAGGACTAAGTCCCTCCCTTGATGTTAAGTCAGTTCCAGTTATAACTTATATCATTAGCCAGATAATTAAAATGTAAATTAATGCGTCGCGCTCGCCGGTATGAGGCAGAAAGTCTCATAATGCCAGTAATTACCATTGCACAAAACACAATGCCTGGACCAAAGCTAATTGGGCCGTTATATTGAGGGCAAAACATTGTATGGTCCTGCTTTTTGAACTGGTTGTAGAGTAAAAATTTACTGAATATAAGTAAGGTGTAACATTTTATGGATTCGAATAAATGATTTTATTTCAAAGAACCTCTACTAAAAATATTCTGACAGGTCAGCAACCTGATAAGATACAAATGTATAGATCAAACAGTCTCTCAGTAGGCTTGTAAATTCAACCAGCGACATTACAAAGCTTTCCTCATATTAATAAAGATCCTAATCCAACACCCATAAGAAACAAATTTTCAAATCTATCAATCTTCTGAGGTATGTTTATGACTAGATATTTTTACCGTCTTATCCTGATCACAACTCACAAAATGTGTCCCAATTTCATTTTCCAAGGAACCGATAAACGAAATCCCTCGTCTTAAATTCTCGGAATAAGTTATACTAGTGAATATATTTTTATTTATATTATTTTCTGCTTTTATTACGTTATTAATTGGACCATAATGTCTGTATTGGTCGAAAAATTAAATCACTTTCTATTCTTTCGTTACAATCATGATCACACTCGCCTGTTAAGAGAACTCTACACTTGCTATTAAGGTACATAACAGTTACTATCAACAATTTGGCCTTACGTGTCTTAAACCTCAATGTTCCTCACATGTGACAAACTGACGACCGATTGACGTCATCACCCAAAACTAAAAATATATCAAACCCCGTTACAATCCCACAATAGTTTTCACAATGATTATGCTTAACCTACTTACATTGAAATAAATAACGGACCGCCTGAATTTCAATCAAAGTTCAAGGTGTACTGTTATACGATCGTGTTGTTCGTGAAATATAAACCTAATATTACATCTGGGTTGGGAGAGTACCAACAGCGTCCTGGATAAAGGGCTTTAAAAATGTATAGGTAAGGAGGGGAGATAGCCTTGTCTTTTATAATTCAAGGAAAAGTAAATCCCCTCATGTTTGCCTTTTTACTGCAAGTAATATCCAGTTTAAAGATGCCTTGTTGACTCAGTGGGAATAGGATGCCGTTTCACTGGCCTTCCGACCCCGTTGTACCCACGTGTTGGCTAGTTGAAATTCTGAACATTTTTTACCATGCAGGCATACGACGTTAAACTGGTAACCTCCTTTACGTTATATGGGAAATTTTCGGGACAACCTGAGGGCATTTGAATTTAATACTCTGAAGATCTTACCCTAAAAGCTGTCCATTGTTGAGCTGCTCGGAGTATGGAGGCGACTTGACCTGGGAGAAAGTCACTTTGTCGTTGAGTTCTCCGCGACTGCCACGACCCATCAACGGCAGATGAATCTGGGTGCCCTTCGACTCCATCTTCAGGCCTGACGTCATCGTACCATTACCATCTTGGGATCTGATGCCCTGGAATATGAAAAATTTACTTCAGTATTTGGAAATTTTTAAATTACATACTATAAATATATATGAAACATTTTGTTGTGGAGATTTTACGAAAATTACAAATGTTTCTTAAAACCAAAGAGTTCTAAGATTGCTGTTTGCTGTAATTATACTGTTTAATGTCTTTACATAAAACCATGTCTATTAGATGTGAAAATAGAACAGAATCAGTAGTTGAATTTATCTCCTGCTATAATGTTATTTTCAAGTTCCAACGAAATCAATTGCTTTTTTTATACGTGTGATCATCTCGGACAGCGAGGGGTGGCACGTATATAATTACAACGTAATTGAGTATGACGCGCCCACTCCCTAGCTGTGAGTTGGTCATTGATCGTCTATCCAATTATAAATGTGTCACAGCTACATTATGTGCTGATTAAGATGTATTTCACAATAATGAGAAACGTTCCCCGAAATGATAATTATTGTTAGAAAATACTTGTTCGTCTTATATTTAACAACTAAATAATGTTTATTTAATAGGATGCCGTCTTTCCTTGCCACGGTAAATTCTCTACCCTGTATTTGTAGCTTCAGTGCAGTCTAGTCATAACAAACAATAAAGTGTCCAAGATTAGGTGAATTATGCTATCAAGTTACATACTTTTATGAATATTTCAGAAACATTACTTAAAAAACGATTTTAAGCTAGATCGACATTCCGTACCAACACTACCAAACAAGAAACTTTGGATTTAAGCTTCTTGCTACCAACACATGTAGAAAAATCAGAAAAATGAACATAGAAAAGAAGATGTCCGCTTTTTGGATGGGTCACAAAATCTAACCAGATTCAAACTTTATGGATATTAAATGGGCAAAAATATAGTCTTGGATCCACTAAAAAAATTAGACCTCTCCATTAATCACAAACTTTAATAACATTCATTTTAAGTGCAATTTCTAAGCAAAATAAAATTGCATAAATGTCAATATCGGAGGACTTTAAAATTATACGATTTTTGTTAGTTTTTGGGAGTATCTTGGTTAAAATTTTAATCCCGTTTTTAGTCATGTCCTTTACCAAAAAAAACTAAGTAGGTCGAACCACTCTGACTTAAGTAAACGAGACAGACCTACTGACTCGCCAATATAAAACACACCAACCGCGACAAGGCAGCAACTGAGTCCGTACAATGATCTGTAAGCCATATATATTTTGGTTAAATGTATTCGGTTACATTAATAAATATTAGAGCTATGACGTGGGAAGGCATAACTGATGCATTGACGGGGCCATTAATACGGTCGTGGTAGGACAACGTGTTTTTCTTAGGGAATTACGCGAACTATATTTTATATCCAGTGATGAAACGTGCTGACCATTGGTGAATGTATCTTCGGCTATGAAGAACCATTAAACCAAAGGAAATATAGACGTAGACAACAACAAAATTTAAGAGGAGAACATGAAGAAAATGGAAGAGCTAGTTTTTACAACTATCCGCTTACTTGACGACAACTCCTGGAGGATCCAACGCCCGCCAAATTGTGGGATTTTCACATAAACACTCACAAAGCTATAGAAATGTGGATGCATACATTAATCAGACAATTTTAAGTTATAAAGTCATATCATCCCTGTTACAAGCTGTAAATAATATTGGATGAATGTCGCGGTTCTACTTTTAGTAATATTGAATCAACAAATTGAATACATTGCCCTTTACTGCACGTAAAAGTTTTATAAATAGTTCTTGAGCTATAAATAGCAAAATCAATCGTTTCAATGGACGATGTTGAATAATTAAATGACCGCGTCACTGAAAGACGTAGGAAGTCATAGAATAATAACGCCGAAGTATTTTTCACACTCGCGTACCTACTGTTTGTAAAGACGAAGAGTAAATAAATATTAGCGGCAGGATGTTTTCTTATATTGTTGCCCTTTATAATACTTGACGGTGACGATGTTGTTGCTCCCAAAAAACAAGTTAATTTGGGTTACGGCTGTTTTCTTATTACCCTTTATAGTTTATGGTAAGTAATGACGCGCTACATTCAAAGATTATAAGGGTTTATGTCAGCTTGCTTTACTGGTCCCATAACTTAAGCCATTGAGTAGCACTGTTGATAGGTAGTACATGATAGATTTTGGCATCGTGAAAAATGCCATGTTATATTAATTAAAAGCTCCATATTAACCCATAATAAATCGAGATAACGGCTAACCCAGAGTTACAGCCTATTTCCATGCTTGTCACATCTTAGGCATTTGAGGAAAATATACATCAAAGTTAAGGAATCTATTTTATATTCATGCGGGCCGCATCCGGAATAATGACCCGGTAGACCTAGTATAAATATCACAGGTAATCGCAGAAGGTATACAAGATTTGATTGATTGTCAGTTCATTATCTGCATCACTCAATGATCACAATGATATAATTAATAATCTATTCATAAAAAAACTAATCAGGAGATGTACAAGTCCCTCGCCAGACTGCCACAAACAGTAACAACGTCTGTCAGAACTTTGATTCACAAATCCATGTATTGCCTTGAACTGTGTTGTCGTCCAATAAGGCTAAATCACACACACACACACACACACACACACACACACACATCACGCCTTTTATCCCCGAAGGAGTAGAGGCGCCAAAAGTGCACCTACTTTTCATCGTGCGTGCGTATTCCTTTCCATGAAGTGATAGGCTGCGAACCTATCGCCTTATCAGGCACAAATTCCAGGCCCCGGGCTTATTATGATTAGAAAAACCCAATATCACTTTGCTCCGGCGATCGAACCCGAGACCTCAGCATTACAATCGTACCGTAATAGGACTACGCCACAAAGGCAGTCGAAGGTGAATCACATTATACTCAATGATACTACATCAAACTAATAGCACTGTTTGTACAATTAATAGGCAATTATAACGATAACCGTAACATGCCTAATAAATAATTACTTAACATTGTATGTTATAAACAAAACCAACTGCACGAGCCTTCACGCTTGATCGCGGTATCACAACGCGTAGCCAAAGGTCGGGCTTTTATTATTTATTCTATACCATCTGTTTCCTTCGACTTTGTTTGTCGACGTTGTCTGGGTAACAATAACTCAGATGGAACAAAATATATAAATGCAGATCTTTGAGAAGAATGTAGTTATTTTTAAAAATAATATCTAAAACTAAAAACACGGTACTGACGTAAGTTTATATCTCACGTGAATGTTTTAATGAATTAGTGTATATTGTCTATACTCTATGCAATAAAATACTGACGCAATAGATATTATATTCGTGCCGAGGTTATAAATTAGCAGGAATGTTTTAAATATGAATAAATCTCGGCTGTTTTGTTTAATATCTTACATGAAACCGACCTAAAATAGGATAGCAGTTGTATTTTCTATGGGCAGTGAGATTTTTGAAGATCCAGAAATCATTTCAGCTGCTATACTAATTTTCCAAAGCTTACACTATAAAAATGTCCTAGATATTATGTCACTCAGTTAATGTTTGTAGCGGGTAAAGCCTCTGGCTACTACAAATAAAGCTTCTTATACCTTAATGAGAGGATTTGCCATAAGAATCACATAGGAACAGACAGCACTTCAGACCCGAATAAACATTTAACATCAATTGAGCGACTTACTGGTTTCGTCATTTATAAAAAAAACTGAACATATTGTAAACAATGCATTAATTCAAATAAACATCTTTACCAACAATTCCTATTTAATTTATATGATTGTGAGTCTACGTAATTTTACAAGGAGTAATTTTACTGAAACGTGGGTGTAATATTCAAAGAACAAGGATGAGCAACTGGAGCAAGGCTAGGTCGAGGATACTTCGACCTTGTGCCATCTACATAAAAACTTAATTGAACGCTTCTTATGAAACTTGGGAATAAAGATTGTAACAAGCAATGTCCTGCATTATCATAATGAGTTAAGAAGCTGATTATATCCCTCTTAATATATTGCTAATATAATATTGTGCAGCTTCTAAAAAAAATTACTGTTTTATCTATCAGGTAGTTAAGCACAAAGTAGATAGTTACGTTAAATATTTGAAGTGGTACAGCCAAGCCATAGTAGATTTTGTCCACGTCAAAATTTCTATGGGTTATACCACTGTCTCGTCGAACCAGTGTAAATACTAGTTTTACTGTTGTGTTTAAAAATGTACCCTAAAAATAGTCATCTGAAATGAAATGGTCGATTTTAAGAGCCAATAAATGTAACTAAACAGACACAGCCACATTCATTTTATGATAAAGATATCGTAAATATTTATGTTTATTAAAATGTTACCAATATTATGCAGTTAATAGTAGTAATTAGATAACCTGTGACTTGAAGATACCTTAAGAATTATTTATAGTCGATGTTGATCTTGTTTTCTAAATGTCAAATCGTCAGTCAAATACTGACGGACTTGACATTTAGAAAACAAGCTATTTCATAAAAAGCAATGCAAGTAATGATAAAGTTCGTCATAAAGGTAGTTTTATTTTTTACAAGAAGCCTTTTGGCAAAATTAACAATGCTGTTTCCATGTGTTACGCAGTTATATCAGGTAAATGCTCTAAATGTTAAGTAATCATAGTAATCGTTGCTTTGCTCAACCTTTAAAAACTACCTTCTTTTCTTTACTTCACGAATTAAGAGAAGCTCCTTACTGATAGTATTGCTGAGAAATGTTGTGACAGAATAATGTTATCACATAATAAATAGTAGGAAGACATACACATGCTGATGTAATGGAAGCCTAGAAATAGCTTCAGGCTTATAAGTATCAAGTTTAGAGGGTGACACGGATATCCACGAAGCCTGTGACGAAGTGGCAGGCAATTTGTGTCTAAATAGGCGGAAAGTGAAGTACATTTCATTTAAGCGAATGAAACAAGCAGCGAGGCGTACATTTAATACAAACTATCGGAAACCGTTTGGAAAAGTTATAGTATGACAACGTTATGACATTTCAGTTCAAGACATAGTAACCAATGTAACAACTGGATGATGAGAATTATCACCTAATTATTTTTTGTATATTCTGGCAAAAAATTTGAGCGTAAGCGGTAAAAGGTCCAGATCGATTGTCCACTGACGAGCGATGATTATCTGTTATCAGTCGACAGATCCAGTCGGCTGATCCCGGGACGTGGCACACTTACGTGGGCATACAGTGGTCGCTGTTGAGGCAGATATAGATATGTAACCTACCACCAGCAAGTGTAAAGATAAAGATGACTTATCAGAAATGAAGACCGTTGAAATTAAAGGTACTGTTTATTAACAATAGATGACTACTTTTTTAAATAAACATTATTAAAAATGTATGCCATACAAAATGTAATGGAAAAAGAATTTTCAAAATTGGTGCAATAATAAGTATGTTATAAAGCTTTGAAATTTGGTAGAAGGGGTGATTGTCAAAAAACAGTAATATCAGGCTGTGACGCCACTGAGTATCATTTGCCATAACACTGCGTGCGTGCGAAAGAGATAGCGCTATATCCCACCACATCCCCACTTTTGCTCACGACGATATTTCAAATGTGAATATCTGGTTTATTTTTTCAACCAATTTTGATGCTGATTTCACAGAAGAATTTCTTTTTCGTATTATTTTCTGTAACATATAAAATAATGTGAAAACAGAACAAAGGAAACTACCCTATTAATAGTACTAGACAAGCTACCGGAGGTACTTGTTTGTCTCATCATACACTTGTATTAAAAACCGAATCACAACACAGGTTGTCCGTGTCTGATAAGTTATCAGTAACAGATAATATTTCGCTTGTAAAACAAGATTCCAGATTAACATTGTGATAAAACGTTATTTACGATACTTAACAAAGTAATGTGAGTTGTAATGTCTCGATTTTTATGATCTTTTCAGGCGCATTCATTGTTGATGTTTTTGCTCTATTAAAATCATGTAGAACGGTTTTATTTATGATAAGATAAGAATTTTACGAATAGATACTGGCCGCATAACTCATGGGGAAAATCCTCCGCAGAAGTACGTTAAAAAAATATCTCGTATATACCAAGTAAGAAAAGCAGTTGTAGCAACTGTTGAGGGAGGTCTTCGGTTAGTCGACATATTATGTTAAGGATAATCACTATATGATGTAGAATATTCATTTAGGCGGTACTACAAAATATACTACGTACAACATTAATAATAAAGGTGTTCACCTACGCTTACATACTTAGCAAAACTGGTCCCATAATTTAAAGTAGTGGCATATTGAATTTCCATCCCGGAATTCGAAATTCGTGGGAAAGCGTCTACGTCATCCTATATATAGTGTATAGTTGTTGCCTAGTTTCAGAATGACCTAAATTGGAAAGCTGTCTAATGCGACTTCCAGAAATATACTAACTGAAAGCGATATTGTTGGAATGATGTTTTATTTCTATTTTCAGCGAATTTATGAATGAGTTTGTGCTATGTTGAAAATAAACGTTTGATCTTTAGTTTAATTTAGTCACACAAACTATGTTTCGAAATAACCAAATTATTGTTCCCAAGAACGATACTTTTTTAAAATACGGATTCGATAAAGAACATATTTTTAAAAAGAAATAACCTTGAGATATCTATTCTCCACCTCGTCTCTAGCCGCGTCTGTATTATATTTTGCTCAATATTATTAATGTATCATAAACACAAATGAACAACAATATTGATTATTAACGAATATAAAAACATTTTAGAATAATTCATATTTTTCCTTATTGTAAAAACTGGTTACAAAAAGAAATCTATTTTACTCTAATTGGCGCGATATCGTTTATCGTACAAACATCTAATTTAGTGATATAGCGTCGGCTGTATATTGTACCGCATTTAGGTAATTATAAAGTAATCACGCGTGCGTAACCGGCTAACGAAGTGAAAGGCATGTTTCTATTCTGTGTTATGCCAACAGAGGCTTTTCATTTACTAAGTTTTGCACGTAGCTTCAAGATCCATCCTCGTTAAAATCCGGTCCGGGATAAAATGTAGCCTATGATACTCAGGGGTCATTATCTCTGAATCATTATAGCTCACTAAGGGCGGTATTAATAAATCAATCTCAAGTTCGAGTTACATCTCAAGTAGACATAATGTATTGAACTATACATTATGTCTACTTACTTGAGATGTAACTCAAACTTGAGATTGATTTATTAATACCGCCCTAAGGTTCACTCAGTCGCCTCTGAGGCTAAGTGTCAGGGGTAATAAAAACATGTACCCCAGATTCATTTACTGCGTGGAAGCATACTTAGAGCCGCTATCCCTTTGATCCTAGTAAAAGTCGAAATGCATTGCGAATAAATTCTGTACCTATTCTTTATTTAAATATCAGCCTATATAAATACATTTTATGCATTGATATATAACATTTTATGTGTGACGTTATACATTTTCCCCTCTACTTCTAATCCAATTTAATGAAACTATCTTCAATCTTCATGTCACCTGCCAGTTTATTTAAACTTAAAACTATTCCAAATTCATAAACGTACAATAAAGTAGATAATTGTTACTTCTCCATTCCTTCTCCATTCTAATAACAGATCCCGTCGGCTGGAATATTGCTTTTCACAACCGAAATTCCACACAATACGAGCATTATGGGTCGTTCATAACTCTTATATACCAAGGAATTCGTTGCAGACGTCTGTTTTCTCTCGAGAAACTAACCGGAAATAAGCACACGTAAATACTTTTTGTTGTGCCAGTATTCGGGTTTTATTTAAGTTAAAACAATGAATTTTTACACGATTTCCGTTCTTGACTTACAAGTTAAGTTATTCGTGAGAAGTATAAATAACATAAACTTTGTGCCACTTAAGGGTTAACAGATATCAGATATTATACGTATATTCTACTTGTGGGCAATTGAGGGTCAAGTATTGCTCGACTCAAGTTTGCTCGCTGAATACTCAAACTTATAGCTTATTGGGCATTAGATTCTTAACATCTAAATTCGAATGTCTCGTTTATGTATGTAACTTTGTAGATAAATGTTTTAGTTTGTAAGTTGTATTTACTATTCACGGTCAGTCAAAAAAGCGATGTGCTCGTTTTGTTATTGATCTAAATCAAATTGAACATTTCATATAACATCAAAATCGTTCTTACATAAAACTGTGAATGCGTGACAAGCTCAGTCACGCTTTTATGAAAATGAACGGTGAAAAATTGTGATATTTAAAGAAGCCGATATACTTAGTTATAATTAACCTTAACAACAATATAATAAATATTAATAATTTAGTGAACAGTGACTGCCTCGGTGGCGTAGTTGTATTACAGTACGACTGCAAAGCTGAGGGTTCGATTCCCGGGTCAGGCAAAGTGATGTTGAGTTTATCTATTCAGTATCAGCCCGGAGTCCGGAATTTGTGCCCGATATGGCGATAGGCTCGCCCCCTATCACATCATGGGACGGAATAACGGCGAAAAGTGGGTGCACTAGGTGCGCCTCTGCCTACCCCTTCGGGGATAACAGGCGTGAGTCTGTGTTTTCATTAACTTTTAAAAACAAGATTTGAATACTTGAATAACTAGCATAACAAAAACAAAATTTAACATATAAATAATATTAATCAATGCTACACAAACTCCAGTGTCTCATTTTCAAGGATTCTAAGATAATAAGTTTTAGGACAAGAACGATAAGAAATACGTCAGAAATTAGTATTATTTCCGGGTCGTTTGCGCGGACACAAAAACGTAAACTTATTAATTTAAACATAGTTTGGGTCATGGACTTCATAGCAAGTAACTGCAATACGTTCGTGTATTATCGACGTACATAAACACGTACGATGCCAGAATAATCTGGTGCAGAAGTTAAAGGGTAGACTCTTGTCTTGAAGGTCTCCAAGAGCGAGAGGGTTTTGGACTATTACGAAGTAGACATTTCAACAAAAAACCGTTAATTATTTATTACGTTTACGACGTGATCCACTCAGAGACCACGAAGTGCTGCAAAACCTTCGAAACGTCGAAAGAAAAATATAAAAAAACTCAGCTCAGCATAGACAAATGTAAACTGGACGAGATTTCGAATCTAGGAATCGCAAACAAGTGTCTCAGAAGTCTAGATGCTAATTTAATATTTTCAGATTTCTAAGTTCCTTGCTTCATCTGATGATTCCAATATCTATAGTCTGCCTTAGGTTCACCAGGTCTAATTGTGTAACACACAAGCAATCTTAATCCTTGTCATAAAATGTTATAAATTATTAGATACTTAGATATCGTAACTAAACTCCATGTCATTATATCATAGACTGTAAGTCCAGAACCGTTAATCGTTGTGATACTCTTTTGTTGACCTCACGTGTTACACACCATTTCGAGGATAGAAAGCCTGTAGCACTCAGGGATAATGTAACTTCCTGTCAGTGAAAGAGTTTAAACACGGAGCAGTAAGTTCTAGATAATTTAAATAAAATTGTAACATAATAATATATCTATTTACTTATACCTTTATAAATTCTAAGCTATATACTGTTTAAATGCAGTTATAACAACAAAGTTTTCTAACTTTTCTAAAAAATTAAGTGTGTATTCTTTGTGAATTATCAGAAAACATTGTGAGGAAACCTATTATACCTGAGAAGTTCTCTGAATTTCGAAGGTATGTGAAGTCTGCCCCGTGCTCAGCAATGGGCAGTATTACAGGGCTAGTATGGTATAACAATAAATACAGGCAAGTTCATCTTACATTAATTAAAAACATTTGATTAAACTATATGGTATACCACTAGTTCTGGTCTCTGCCCTGCATAAAAACAATACAATCACCTCTTGCCGTGACAAAAAAAAAACAATAGGCCTTTATTCCTAAGCACACCGGTCATGGCCGTTTATTGCCACCAGATTTGCTGCCGGATGTAATAGACGAGATATTTTATTTCAAGTATTATCGAGATTGCAAGTCACTACTTAAAGTCTCAATTCTATATCCGAATCCAATGTTAAGAGCTGTAGATATTTTTGTCAGTAGTATAAATGAGCTGAGTCGACGAGCTATATTAAAAATTGGCGAAAAGTTTAGTAAATCATGTGCTGAACCTAAAATAAATCCATGCAAATGTTTGCTACATGCAGAATTCTCAAAACATATTCTAAATCCATTGTTAAATATGTATTCTAGAAAGAAAGAGAATGGATGTCTTTAGCATTGTTTCATTTAATCGACTTGCAGATTGCTAGATTGATGCACCATTAATTCAAAACTCACAGAACTATTTTGAAATATAGTACCTATATACGGGATTTTATTCGTGGTTTTCATTCAGAACTACTCCCAGTAGCAAATGTAGACGGTGGCGGCCTTACGAGATTGCGAACGGGGCAAAGCACATAAAGAAATATCATAACTCTCTTTTGAAAATCAGGTAAAAAGGTTTCGCAGATCTGCCGCCCATAGCCTCGTATAAGTGAAGACAGGTTACTGTAGTCTGTATGTAGTTAAAGGTCTGTGAAATTGTCTGAGCACCAATATCGCTGGATTACGGACTATTCAAATCAAGAGTGAGTTGTTATTTATTTAGCTCAAGATATTAAAAGACTAGTGAAATATCAAATATTTACATCCTGAAGAAGCATAACAGGAAGATATCACTGCATACATTGGCCTCTATTATTCTATTGTCTCGCTTCCTTCGTCATTTGTGTGGAGTGCACGCGTACTTAAAGAATTCATCGGAAACCTAATCGAATACGCAATGCGTGGTAGATAAGGATTCGGATATCGCGCCGCATTTAAGGTACGGCAATGTCGTGTCTTACTTTCATTCAATATTTGTTGTTGATACGGTGCAGTATCCTGCCTTCATCCTCAGAATGTATGTTATTCCGATACGTATAATGTAGGTCAATAGAGACGTTACTAGATTTTCCAAATATGCCAATCTGTATTGCTGGATGTTGATTGATCCTAGACGCGACCAAAACAATAGACTATGGCGGATTTTGTCAACATGTATGGTCGCTGCCCAATCAGGTGTAAAATATAAAAGACACCGCGCCATGTTTAAGATTCAAACTACGCAATTTTATAGCAATGGCTGGAGCATCGGAAATACATTTTCTTTTAATATTAATCAATTTGAATACTAATATTGTGATTCGATTTAATATGCTGAATCATCTCTGCTACAATGTATCTATTGTTATCATTTTAAATTGTTACATAACCATAATAATCACGATTATTATCTAGAAATTAATTCGCAACATCATTATAAAGGAAAATAAAAATAAGTTATATTGTGGTGGTTTTATTGTTCATTTTATAATGCTAAAAATAAACATTATTGTTTTGAAAACTACCAATAAATTGGCTGTTGTACCTCATAAAAAAATCCAAACCGTTACAAAAATAACAATAAAACCAATACAGAGATGTCTAATAATAATTCACAAATAAATAAAATAAAACACACCTGCACCCAAGTCGCACCAACGTTCGCAAACATCACCGGAGATGTCACAACTAATAAGAATAATACACACGCGTCCTCTAGCCGCGACCATCAGTACACAATTGACATCAATATTCAATAGTTGATGTGCGTTATCAATAGCCGGCCGGCAACAGATAATCTTTTCAAGCAGTGATTATCGGAAAATTCGACAGTTTTGAAGTGGCCACTTTGTAATCAAGTATTTGAATTTCTCTTCAAATTTATTGCTAGGTTTCTTTAATTGAATTATTGAAGTTTTAGGTTAATTTATTCTTGAAGTTGGTATTCAATTATTCGAAGTTTGAATTGCCAAATTGCATAAATTAAAGGGAGCAAATCCATTATATGGACGTTAGTAGTTACTTAACGAGAACTATTACACTGCAGATATGCACCTATAAGTTTTGTTTTCTACCGATTCTACTGAGCTCGAGGACATGTGATGTTTTTGGACATGTCTGCAGTTATGACATATCTCTAGACAAAGTATAGTTTAGTAAAGCCTCACTGACACTCTAAGAGTGTGAAGAGAATAAGAATAATTTTTGATTGAATTCATATGCTGAAGATAAATCACTTATGCAAGAAACCCTTTGGGTGGTTACCACCGCATTGTCTATTTACGCCTTTTGACATGGTTTTTACAAGTCAGCAATATCACGTGTTGTTATGTATGATAGTCACAATTTTTAGATAGGCTCTTACTTCAATCTTAAAGTTTAAACCATGATGAAGTACATCAAATAATATCGGCAAAGATTGACAGCAAAAAACATCGTATCATCAACCACATCTTATGATGGCCTTAATCCTAATAACTCTCCTTCACTTATTATTACTACATTGTAGAGTTTGTGCATCACATTATTTGATTAGCAGTACACTTTGAAAAAGTGTTTGACTTGGTTTTCAGAAATGCCTGCTTGACGTCAACCTCTCCTGGAGGATAATCCAATGAAGTGTGGTCCTTGAAAGCCTAAATCGTCACATATTTGAAAGCTATCGCGGTTGATTCATAAAGATAGCTAGCTGCCTACCGGTTTAAAAACCTTAATCGATAAAAGAAAGTGCGTCATGTCGCCATGAAATCTATATCTTAGTTATCGTCTATGTTATAAATAAGACTTAGGTCACGGTATTCGAATTTTGGAACGACAAACATGACTGTTTAACATAACAAAAGAAATACGGGGCTAATTAGTGTGACGTTGTTTAATTTGTAATCCCTCACATTACGTAAGTCTTGAATTCAACTCTCTATAAATGTAAGTTTATGATTATATGATACATGTTGCCTGCGACTCCGCCCGCTTTAAAAAGTTTTTCCGGGGAAAAGTCCCGCTTTATACTTTTCCGGAATAAAACGTAGCCTAAATTACTCCTTATTACATCAGCTACCTCCCAATAAAAGTCCCGTCAAAATCGGACCGGCCATTTCAGAGATTAGCCGGAACAGACAGACAAAAATGGAAAAAAAATATATTTTGGTGTATGTACCGTATATATATATTCATTGAATAAAGATTAATATTATTACGTTGATACAACTCTTAACAAATAATGCAAATTCGTTTGCATCTGAGTGGTTAATCCTTTGGCATAATATATTCAGTCATGATGATTTTGAAAAACTTTAATCAATATATTTGGCTAGCTTTTGCCCGCGGCTCCGCCCGGGTTAAAAAGTTTTTCTGGGATGAAAGTCCCGCTATTTATTTTCCCGGGTTTAAAAGTCTATGTGTTAATCCAGGACATGGCCTACCCGTGTGCCAAACTTTTTCGAAATACAATCTAACAAACATACATCGATACTCCCGTCCCCAATCTTCAAAAGATTTGGAAATTCCTACTTTTGCCGTACCATTAAGTTGTGGAACAGTTTGGAGACTATCCCGCCCTCACACCCGCCTCTGCATCACCTGTAAGGAGTGGAACAGTTTGCCGGCACACGTGTTCCCTCCGATTTACAACATGGGGTCCTTCAAGCGGAGCGTGAAAAAGCAACTAGCAGGCCGGCATAATTTTGCCGACCGTTAAAGGATAATCTTGTCCTTGACGGTCGACATTTTTTTAGACTTCACTTCGCTTAACATCAGGTACATTAAAGTCACTTTGCCGAGCTAAGAATAAAAGAAAAAAGAAACATACATTCTTACAAACTTTCGCGTTTACATTAGTAGGATTCTTAGAATCGCTTCTTTGATAGATAAAGCACGTGACGTCCACATATTTTTGGATAACGACAGCATTATTCAATGATATCTAAAGTTCATTAATATAATCCTTGGCCTCTGGATAGGAATCAACAGCCAGACGTGTATACACGTAATACACATTATTATATCATAATACTGATTAATAAAATGTAGATACATTTATCAATTAATCAGGTATCTGAAGATATAATTGAATTTACATCGTATATTTCGATGTTCAGAACCCTATAAAGTATGGATAAAGTAGCTTATGTCCTGTTCTTATCCCGAAAAACTATCTCCATACCAAATTTTCGAAATCCGTTCGGTAGTTTTTGACTTTATCGCGTTCAGATAGACGACAGACACGGCGGGGGACTTTGTTTTATAAAGTGTACGTAATGATAAACAACTTTGAATCTATAATTCTTCTAATGTTACCAGTCGGTGCTCATTGGTCTATAACATGCATGAGCATGCGACCGGGTGGTATCAGAGAACAGGGCCACACAGAAAACTGCCAAAATTAGTGACGTCACTAAAAAATTTTGACGTTCTCAAACCCCAAAGAATATTCCTTTGTTATTGTGTGAACTCATTCGATATACATACTCTACTGATAGTAAAATAATAGGGTAGTTGGCTACTTTTTTTAAATACATTTATCAAACATTTATGTCTTCTATAATCTAGAGGAAAATGATTTTTTAAAATACAAGCAATAATAAATGAGTTATAAAGCTTTGAAGTTTGGTGGAAGGGGCATCTGTCAGATAACGGACACAACAGAATGTGACGTCACTGAGTGTCGCCAGCCATAACGCTGCGTGCGTGCGAAACAAATGACGCGATATCCCCACTACGTCCCCACTTTTGCTCACAACAATTTTTCAAATATGAATAACCGCTTTAGTTGTCAACCAATTTTGATTCTGATTTTACAGAAGAATTTGTTTTTCGTATTATTTTCTGTTACATATAAAATAATGTACCAAATCAAACATAGGAAACTATCCTATTGAATTCATGAAAAGGAAAACCAATAAGCAAAATGTAAATAGTCCTAATTATGTAAATAGTTTACTACAGTTGTGGTTTATATAAACGATAGCGATAAATTCTGAAACCTCAGTTGAATTGTGTTAGAAGAGGCTGCGGTCAGGCAACATTTAGCTGAATTTGGAATGAGGTTATCGAAACAAAATAACTAACAAAGGGAACAATAGTGCTTATCATTAGATGGATGTTTTCGTATAAGTTAGGTTAGAGGTTAGACTTATAAGTCATGAGAAAAGGTGGTGACTATTAGGAATTTAATGTCACTTAATGGTTCTGAGGCATTCGTCAAAGCATTTTACGAGAAATTAATAAAATATGTTTTACATAATAACTGCATACAATGCTAACTTATCCTTAGCTCTGTTCAATGCCGTTTCTCTCAATAAGACGTCAAGAAAATCAATCCAGTCATGGCATCCGCCTCGGAATGAATAATTTATTGAGACTTCATATGAAGCAAACATTGGAACATCACATACACGTGCGAAAATAACACTTTACTATCGTTTTAGGACGTCATAAATGGCAATGTAAAACTGATAAAAAAAAACAAATAATTCGACTGCGTCAATATCTGCCATCTTTATTAAAGTCACTGAAGAACTCGAAGATAGAAACAAGATTTTAATTTGAATTTTTTGGTTTTGAATAATCTTAGTTGACAGTGTGCACAAACGCAGTTGGAGATACAAGAAATATACATACATAAACTCGAAAAACTTAACCTTCCTTTCGCAGTCGGGTAAAAATAACCTTGCATTAAGGGGATTCATTTAACGAACAGTTTACTTAAAAGGTCACGATCCCACAGGCGCTTTATAGTGGAATGTAAAAGGTCACTTTATCTGGTAATTAAGAATCCCACGCGGGTCATGCTATTTTCCTCGAATGCTAACTATGTTTTTGGATTTAGTGGTATGTATGGTGAATTCGCTTAGGTAACCCGGTTTATTTATTTTTGGTACCACAAAGTGATCAAAAACTGTGCCGTTTTTAATAACCTAAAAGTACATATGGCGGCGATTGCCTAATTGGGATTGGAACGGACTGCCATGCCGAGACGAACGTCTCGACTTTTCTTATGAAAAGTTATGTGTTTTTTTTATGGCAACGAATGACGAGCGAGCATACCGTTTGCCTGATGGTAAACGATACGACCGCCCATTAACAGTAGAAATACCACCTTGAGTTACAAAGTACTGTGTGGCATTCCACTGCGCTCGTCATCCTGAGACATAAGATGTTAAGTCTCATTATGTCCAGTAGTTACACTGGCTACAATGTCCTTCAAACCGAAACACAACAGTGCATGCACACTGCTGCTTGGCGGTAGTAATGTATGTATTCTTTGTGAATTATCGCACGATTTATCGGTGAAGAAAAACATCGTGAGGCTGAGAATTTCTTTATAAGAATATTTAGGGTATGTGGAGTCTGCCAACCCGTACTAGGCCAGCGTGTAACACTAAGGCCTAAAGTCCACTCAGTTGTAGACAGTACATAATACGAGGCTGGTGTTATTATTATTATTATAAATGTCCATGTAACACAAATGTTTGGTCCCGTTTGAAGGATATTGTATAATAGGTATTATAAGAAAATATCTAATGTCTCAGGGTTAGCGCTTTGCAGCAAATAAATTATCATTCAGTTTTGAATAAAGCTGCTCCAGTTCAAGTGCAGTAGTCATCACCCTTAGGGTAGGCATGCACATCTCATCACGAAGTTGCTAAAAAACTTTGCACCTTGTTTTATAATAATGTAGAGCTAAATTGGATTGTGTGAACTTTTCTAGCTCCTAAAGCCTGTTTCTAATTAATGCAAAGTTAGCTAGTGAAAGTCATAAGACAAATGCATTTTTTTTCTATCTGGTTCTGTGCTGTATGACAATTTTGCCATTTGTCAAGCGAGGCGGATACACGTACAAGAGAAATAAAAAATAACTACGCCAGATGACAAGATGAAACAGAATGAACACGGTGAAAACAAAAGCTTTTACTTTTAGAACAATCGTTTGTCATCCCTAGCAAATTGTAGCTACGTGACAATTATATATCATTCATAGAATTGTGATTATTTGCAGGTGTTTTGAGGTGAAATCAAGTAAAGAATACCTGATAAACATATTTAATCAGTCTTCATGAATCTTATAATTAGAGTCAATCACCAAAAACTAGTGACGATAAAGATGTGGATTGTTAAGAGCCTTCCCGGAGCAGACGGCCTTGAGCAATCGTTCCTTACATTTTTAACCGACTTCAAAAAGGAGGTCCTGTATTCGATCTGTCTGTATGTATATATGTATGTTTCTATGTATGTATGTAAATTTGTATGGCCGCGAGTTTCTCAAAAACTACTGATCCGATTTGGATGCGGTTTTCGATATTCGAGTGTATATTTTATAGGAGAGGTTTTAGCATATCATTTACGAAGATCTGATGAAGATCTTCGGATATGCACAATGGAACTCTTCAATAACTAACTGCAGATGACT
Source organism: Lapara coniferarum (assembly GCA_949316025.1). Classification (NCBI taxonomy): domain Eukaryota; kingdom Metazoa; phylum Arthropoda; class Insecta; order Lepidoptera; family Sphingidae; genus Lapara; species Lapara coniferarum. Next base: position 1,842,654 of record OX438922.1, read on the forward strand.
CGCGAATGCTGCAATCGTATATCTATGATGTATTGTTTACAACATTCCATAATTAACTAAAAAAAAAACAATAAATAAAAACTTTTTAATAAAAAATAAACCGACTTCAAAACCACTACAAATCAAAAAAATAATTTTAAAATATTTTGTATTCGCTTAGTATATACGTATATTTGGAGTCGGTGCCTAATTTAAATTGAATATTGCTTTCGTATATTTGTTCATGTATTTGCTTAGCTTAGTTGGCAATTTAAATTAGGCACCGACTCCAAATATACGTATATACTAAGCGAATACAAGTTTTAATTATTTTTTGATTTGTAATGGTTTTGAAGTTAGTTTATTGTTGCTAAAAAGTTTTTATTGCTTGCTTTTTTGTTAGTTAATTATAGAATAGTGTGAATAACACATCATAGACATACGATTGGAGCATTCGCGAGTCATTTGCTGTTAGTTATTGAAGATTTCCATTGTGTATCTCCGAAGATCTTCATAAAATCTTCATATATTATATACTAAAACCTTCCCTGAAAAATATACATTTGAATATCGAAAACCAAGTCCAAATCGGATGGGTAGTTTTTGAGATACTCGCGGCCATACAAATTTACATACATACGGATGGAATACAGAACCTTCTTTTTGAAGTCGGTTTAAAATACGGTTAGCGCGCCGTTTTCCTGGGAGGAGCACCTTAATTACTACGAGATACATTTTACATTCTGGTAATACACACACACAAAACACTCAAGCGTGTTATCCCCGAAGGGGTAGGCAGAGTAGTCAGGCAGGGGTAGTCATTCCGTCCCATGATGAGATAGGGGTCGAGCCTATCGCCATATCGGGCACAAATTCCAGACTCCGGGCTGATACTGAATGGAAAAATCAATATCACTTTGCCCGACCCGGGGATCGAACCCGAGACCTCAGCTTTGCAGTCGTATTATATTAATTATTATTCTGGTAATATGTAGCACTATTAACACAATTCAGCCTATCTTAATTTGCCCTATTACAAACTCCATCATCTGTTTAGACGAAGGAGTTTGCGCTTTGAGGGAGATATACAATTTGCCTGCGTAGGTAATAGGCATATTGCGAAGTATGAAGTAACATGAACTCGCTTTCTAATCGAATTGAGCCTAAATGTCAAGCGCTGTACTGAGAAAGTTAGTGTATTGTTTGCCCTACCACACCATTATATAAACTTGACTTCCCAAGGCATAAGACTGAATTGGATTGGACCGGAATATTCTGGGTTCGAGTTGCAAGTCAGGCAAGATTTGTTGTGGACATTATTATATGGTTTGCTTGGGACTGAATACCTTAGACGGGATCGACATCGAGAAGCCCCTTGATTTTGAAGTTAAGCTAACTCATTTTAACAACATGCATGAAATGAGTGCTTGCATCTCCATTTTTTTTAAATGATTGCTCGACAAAGTGGAGTGAAGCCCAAAAAAATATCGACCGGCAAGATATAAACATCCCTGGTCGGTCGGCACAGTCATTCCGGCCTGCATAATTGCTTCTTCATTCTTTCATAATTGCAGTTAAGAGTGGATACGTGCTGGTGGAACAAACCTAGTGTTTTCACTTCTGTAAACACCATTACCACATCCTGTCTTCTTTTTCACAAAGGCACTCGGTATATTACACTAGTTGCGTCGACGCGATACTCCACGCTCAAGGATACGGGGGCAATGAGTGAAGTCATCAAGGTGTGTTAAGTATTGATCCGTGTTTTTAATGCTGTGACGTCTGTAGGAGTTGGTGGTGGAAAATTGTTGATTTAATACACCCTAATGTTACGCGTGCAGTACTGACCCTATGCTAACAATTTTTCCGTCGTGGGCAACAGAAACTAGACTTTCTGTCCGACAAGACCGACCAGAAACAAATATTTGTAGATGTACAAAATTAAATAATTCACAATACACATAATTATATAAATAAGTATCTAGTGTAGTGAATTGAGGCGTGATTAGAGTAATACGAAATAAAACTGAATAGTACTACGTAATAGCACTAAGAGCTTCTATGTTTGGCAAGACGAGAAGTAAAAAAATGATTTTTGAACGTAGTTCCATTATGTAAGTAAGTAAATTTGCTCCCGGTACAGAGAGTCGCCTCCTTTATAACATCAATCAATCTCATCAGCTAGTTGCGTCGATATTCCCTCAGAGGATAAACTTAACTCAAACAAAAACATGTACAAAGAACCTTCAAATTCAAACCAAGATCAACCAACTTTGAAACAGCTTTGTTAGCAACACGGCGTACAAATATAGAACTAATAAGCTCATAACTCAAGTAAAGGCTCGGTAGTTAGGCACGTGTCGGGCCCGGCTGGGACCGAGGATCGATATTCCACAGACCGGCTCACGCAACCGCTTGCATAACTATTATAATGAAACTGAACTGTCTGGCTCTTGGGCGTCGGTGAATGAAATTGAAAACCGTTGATTTTCTAAATTAGTTCGACTTTTCTCTAGGTTACGTCTTTTTATAGCTTAAGCCGATGAGGATGCGGTTCGACCCTTAGTTGAGTCATAAGGAGTCAGTCTCTACAGTCCATAAACACCAACAATATTAAAAAAGACTAATGCATGAGCGGCCTTGAAACCCTATATACTCGGACGCCGGCGTCCATCGCGGGGCTTGACGAGTCAAGTGAAAGGGATGTAATAGCGATTTAGGAGGGAACGCGGGTTGCCCATTTGAGCAATCTCACCCAACAAACCAAAAACAAACAGCAAGCGTGGCTTTAAATTCTGAAATACCACGGTTAAGTTATCCAATTCGGTGGCTCGCAAAACAATAATCCATTTAAAATACTAGTTGTCACACATACCTATATTAAATTATCTAACATTCAAAGCATTGGAAGCAATACCTCAACTAGACACGGAATAGAAAATTATTTTTTCTGGGTTAATTACGAGTCCAACTTCATCGGCTTTGTAATCAATATTTCTACATCCATCAAAAGGATGACACGAGCGGACAAATTAGAAACCTTTCTATGGGAGACCTTTTTATTAAAAGCATTCATGGTCTATGTGGAACATGAGCAATATTGTAGGTTTACTTTTAAAACCAGAGTTTTAATACCATCTTTTAAAATTGTGCACAATGTACTTCATTTTATTGCTACCTACTATATTGTTAAAATATTAATATGTATCAGAAGGATTTATTCTGAGCATTGATTAGTATTTTCTTTGCCGATAAACACAATGAATATTTAAAAATATCATAAATATTCATTTTTGAATACATGAAGTAACTAAATTACAGAAAACAATACCTCTAAATTATTTTAAAGTTTAGGATATACAAATATCATTAAACTTCTCATAGGATCACTAATATCAAACAGACGAGCCACCTGTTTTACCTGTTTTTCTCGTGTTCAGAAGAATTCGATTACGTGCTGAGTGCTGACTTTTTAGGAAAAGGTTAGCGCAACGATTAATGAGTGTCTGAGAGATTAGTTGTCTCTAGTCGGCATTATTTCTTATTCAAAGGACTAAATGCGATAAGATCCTGAGCGTTTATATAATAAGGTTAATAACTATTTCAGAGTAAGACTTTCAACCGTGTAGCCTGTTTGATAAATATGAAGTTTATTCTCGTAGATAATATTATGATGCTGTTTACGAGGTGTGTTAAGGGTTTGGCACGAGACCAAAAAAGATCGCCAATATCTTTACAATTTTGTATTCATGGATTCAAACAGAGTTTTAAATTTTTATTCTATACAAATACATTAAATTAAGTAAAATTTATGAGTACAATACAACGATGCCGGCACCAAGTGCTCCTGTATCGTGGGATGTAGGTACATGTATTATTACGTATAACAATTATAAAGTGGACGATAGCATAGTTGGGAATGGAACGGTCTGCAGAGGCAATGTCCGGAGGATCAAAACCCAAGGCACACACCTCTGACTTTTCGATGTTACGTGTGTATTGTTTATCAATTATCGTTCACTTTAACGCTGAAGGAAAACATGCACCGATGGTAGGACTGGGTGGGTACCACCGCAATGTCTATTTCTACCGCCAAGCAGCAGTGTGCATGCAATGTTATGTTTCGGCTTGAAGGGCATTGTAGCCAGTGTAACTACTGAACATAATGAAACCTAACACCTTGTCTCAGGATGACGAGCGCAGTGGAATGCCACACAGTACTTCGTAACTCAAAGTGCTCTGTGGTGTTTCTACTGTTTATGGGCAGTCGTATCGCTACCATCAGGCAAACGGCATGCTCGTCTCGTCATTCAATGCCATAAAACATCGTGAGGAAACCTACATACTTGAGAATTCAATACCCAAAGGAAGACAAACGACGTTAGGCATGTCTAATTTTATAGAGTTAACTAACACATTAAGATGGAATAAAATAGCCATCACTTGCAGTTCAACTTATCACCAATTTTATTAGTGTGATGTGTAGTGTAAAATAGATTTAAATCATGCGGAATACAGTACATTTTATAAAGCGTATTGTCATGAATCAAGATCAGAAATTTAAATTTTGAAAGAAATCATAAAATCTACCGTTTGCCGCATAAATTAAGTCTGTATTGCAATACCCTACTTCAATATGCGCTGGAGTCGATAGCCGTCAACCAGACGTGCAAAAAAATATGACCGGTTTAATGCTGAACGTCATATAAATACTGTTCCGTACTGCGAACCAGTTTTAAGTTTGAGTCACGTCTGCAGTTCAACTGCTTATACGAGTAATCCTTGATAGTATAATTAAAATTATATAGCTTATTTTTTATAAGCCAATAATAATAGTAGTTTATATTATGCAATCAGAAAAAGGCATTGTATGCGGTGGTGATAACGTCTATAATATTTACTATTAACTGGTATTAACAGATAATATTAATTACTTTTTTATTTACAAAAAAAAAAGTAATTAATATTAAAGAAAAGAACAAAGGAAAACATTGCTTGATTTAATGCACCTACAAGTTAGTTATGGAATACTGAGAAGTAATATATTGGGAGATCACTTTATGAGATGTACATAGTTTAACTCTTTTTCAGAAAAAATACATGGTTCCGGTAGAGCCCATTGTTCCTGAGTTACGCTTACGTGGAAACCGCAACCAACAGCTTAGCTGGTCAATAAATATCAAGCCTAGAGTATTATGTAAATAAACCTTAAAATGTAATGACAGCTTCATTTCAGTGATTATCGATAATGCTCAAAATTAGCACAGTGGTGAACAAAATCTCAAATCTGTGGGTATAATTAACGGTGGCTTGTTTAGACACCGCGCGCCGGTATCGATATCGAGGAAGTATCGATATTTCGAACGTTGATATACGATACTCGGTAGTCGGTACTAACTTACTACGGATATGTACGTACAAGTATCGCGATATGTTATGCTTCACAAAGTAACGTAGAAATATGGTGTTACCATTAGGTAATACAATGTTTTTACCGTACAATGCATCGAGAATGTTTACTTATACTTTTGCAATTAATTCGGTAAATATGCCGAAACGATTCCTTACAATGTATTACCTAATATTGTATAAAATTTTAAGTATAATTTCATACGTCGTATTCTATAATAAATTTTATACGTAAAAAGTCATTCGAGTTGCCGAACTCGAAAGTATTAGCGGATCGATATCAAACGAGACCTCAATATCGATACTCAGATTCGATACGTCCAACACATTACATGAAACACGAGTTGTTTGTTTGTAGGTTCATTAAACAAATATTTATCATGGACTATTTAAACTGATTTATTGATATGCGTTGCAGCACGCAACGACTAAACCATTATTTCAAGTTCGGTCTTTCTAAGTAAAAAGCAAATCTTTTATTAGAGATGGCCATGAACGCACACGATACTGTAATTTTGGTTGCTATTGCTGATAGTTTTTCAAAATATTAATAGTATAAACAGTCGTACAGATCAGGCAAACAGAATAACAGTTATCTTATATCGTGACATATAAAGAGGAAAATCTTGAATAAAAAAACTTAATATTGTCTATCAGGTAGTGAGACTTCATCTGGTGGTTTCAGCCGCATCTGTTTATGCCAAACTTTGTTTAAACAAGATGTTAGTTTAAAATCGAAGAAAGGGTAAGAAAAGGCACAACAGAGCATCCACACTTCATCAAGCTTATATCCCTTTGTGTTGTCAATTGTCATAGGTATAGTCTATAGAGATTGTCATCTTGGACAAAGATTCCAACTAGGTTCCAACGATAATTCTGATATTTGCAACTTGTGTGTGTGTGTGTGTGTTTTTGAATCGAAAATCTTGAAACAACATTGCTACAACGGCTAGTGATTGCATTGTTCAACACAATGCAATCACTAGCCTCAAAAACGAAACAATCTCTAACCATACCTGAAACGTAATTTCATCTGACAATATGATTTATTGCGTAATATCGTTGGAGAAGAGCCATTATATCAGAGGCTAACAACTACAATCAGTTGGAAATGTTTAGTATTTATTATACACGATAAATTATTACAATTCGCTGGCATAGTTTCAAATAGTAAGATGTTAAGGAACACTTGAAATTTTATATCTCAATTGTACGTTGTTTTCGCAACCGAAAATGTATGTAATTATTTAACATACAAAAGCAAGGAAACATACCAACGGAACAGTCATTCGCGATAGAGATTAGTTTCGATTACTGGGCAATTCTTAATGTTAGAAGTTACCTAGGTGTTTATTCATTGGTAATTACTTCTTTAATTTGGATTACAAAAAATTACTGAGGCTACCGGGTGCTAAATAGTATTGTATAAAACAATCATTGCTCTCTTAGACTGCCTCGGTGGCGTAGTTGTATTACGGTACGACTGCAATGCTGAGGCCTCGGGTTCCATTCCCGGGTTGGGCATATGTATTCGGTTCTTCTACACAGTATCAGCCCGGAGTTTGGAATTTGTGGCAGATATAGCTATAGGCTCGTCCCCTATCACATCATGGGACGGAATACGCACGGCGAAAAGTGGGTGCACTAGTTGCACCTCTGCCCTACCCCTTCGGGGATAACAGGCGTGTGTGCGTGTGTGTGTGTGTGTATGTGTGTGTGTGTGTGTGTGTGTGTGTGTGTGTGTGTGTGTGTGTGTGTTTAGTTTGTTTAGTGTTTAGAATTGGGACATTATATTCTAAATTCTAACAACATTAGGGAATCCCAAGAAGACTATGTAATACACATTTGATTACTCTTAGTATTCTACTCATAATAAAGAAATAGAATGCAAGAGTTTGTGATCCGGAGTTTCTGTACAAGTAGTCTAAAATATAAACACTAGGTTCTTGTCGCAGGCATCTAAATAATATTTCGGACTAATTTCATAGAAACTCCATACTTCGATATTGCATGCCCCATAAGCCAGCGAGGTAACATTATCCAGGCTGTAAGTGAATAAATAACACTAATTCCTAGGATCTAGGCCATCCGTGAGGACGTTTGCGCAACTGTATTAGGGACACTTTATACGCGACGCAACATTATTATTTATCAACACATACATGAAGGTACAACCACCAGAGTTACCTACATTTGCTAGCTCTAGCTTTTCGGAGCAACACTGAGTCCCAAATATAATGATATCTATTCTGTCATAAGCTTAGTTTAAGCGCCAGGAGTAAAAGTTTGTTATAACTTGTGCTCCATACAAATTGTCACAAATATGCTGCAATTTGTTAATTTCCGTCTCTTGTTTTGCTTTTAGTTTTCTTTCTTGTTTTGCTTTTGAAGCGACTCGCAAGGAGGTTTAAATATATTCGTCGTATGTTTTAATGTTTGTTCAGCGATTTTTTTACATTAAGATACACACACACTATCATATTATAAATACCAGCATGTGAAAATCCTAAAGAGGAAAATTTTTAATTTAATTTTATAATACATACAACCCATTGATATTAACGTCATGTAAATATTATTATGCGAATAATATTGTATTAAATCAAAACTAATTAAGTATCAATAATCCAGAAAGGATAAACAAAGTAATTATAATTTAAACGTATTTCCGGTTCTGATAAGATTTCATTCACTCTTCATTTTTATCTTTGTGTCATGTTGATTTTATGTTATAGGTTGACCTCGAGAAGGTCAAATGAGGTTAATTTTTTGCCTTAGCAGGCAACGAACAAGCCATGGGCTAAAGCAATGCCGGATGCACAGCCAAACCGTTGCATACAATTAATTATTTCAGAAACAGAATTTGCAAACTGTGGTGAGGGGATACTTTCTTACTACTTTCTACTTTCCATGGAAATTAAATAAACGGAGGTTTTATGTGAGTAATCTTAGTTCTTTACTAGACTCTAAGCTTATCATCGTTTTCCTGACCTTCGTGTATAGGTTCTCTTGCTGATTACGAAAGGGGCACAGTGCATGTAGTATTTTTTTTTTATTTCAAGTGCAAACGACAGATTATAATTCTTTCACGCGGGCCATAGACATAAATCATTGGGAATGACTACGCTCTAGTTCTAAAGAAAACGGATAGGTCCAGTCTACAAATTAAACAAACCGACCAGTACATAGAATTGGCAATAAAATGCGAAAGCAATTCCATCTGCAGATAAAAAGAAAACGCTGAATTTTAAATGTCATTATTCTGCTTATTTTTTTGCATTCACATTTGCATTACGAATTCTTACAAAACGAATCCAAAACACTTAAGAAGTTTTCTGGCGATGAAATTTTTATAACATAAAAGCGCCATAAAAAAAAGGTAATGGAATGAGGATACGTTGAAGTCAATATGAAAACGCAACAAAATTAGAAAACCTGAAAGTAGATTCTGTACGATTAACAATTGAAATTTGACATTTAAATTCATTTGTTATAACTTAAAAATATTGTTTAAAAACAAAATCGTTCTATATCTATACTAATATTATAAAGCTGAAGAGTTTGTTTGTTTGAACGCGCTAATCTCAGGAACTAATGAACCGATTTTGAAAATTCATTCACTAATAGGAAGCTACATAACTCCTGAGTGCTATAGGCTACTTTTTATCCCGGGAAAATATTTTGGTCCCGGAAATCTTTTTTCACGCGGGCGGAGCCGCGAGCACTACTAGTACCTACATAAAATTAGACGAATTGAGAACCTTTTAGAAATCATTCGATAACTTGATGAGTTCTGTGTATTTCAAAAACCACTATACCATTCCAAGTATGAATGGTTTCATTAATCAAATGCGAATATGCTGTCAGTTACATTATTGAAGTTCGATATCCAGGTGGGAAAATATATTTGAGTCAGGTTTTGTGGCACGTGAGATGCCCGGAGAGATAGGGCCGCCACTTATCACATCCCGAGATTAAGATAGGCTTGTGAACTGTGGGGGCGGACTTATTACTCTGTCAATCTATGGATTATTTGAACTTGTAATAGGTATATTTGTTACTAACTTATTTGGACTCGAACATTCTGTGAGCAATACATCATATTTGCGGTGGTTTGTGGGAAAACTAAGTTTTCACGAGTTGTTGAGTCTCGGAATACGATAACATTATCATTCCGACTGTACTATATACCAATGTCGGTTCAAGCTTACATACTTTTTAAAATGCCGAACGGTAAATACCTATTACGTAAATAGATATTAAGTATTATAATATCAAATACCGAGTCTGTGTTTAACTCAAATTAGAATTTGCGTCATTTTTAGCTTCAGTTGGTAGTCGTTTGCTTTCTTTGGCATCTTTTTTATTCTTACTTAGTTTTTGTACTTTCGCCTATTTTTTGATCGGTCAAAATTCTAGTCTATATTCATTCGATTCGGAAGAATAAAGAGTGGAGTAGAGTATAGTCTCAGCGTTTTTCTTTATTTTTTGATGCTTGTATTTTATTTCATAAAAACATAACTAAGTTTAATCATTTTCCATCAATACCCAGACAAGGACGAGTATTCAGGTTCGATCCCTGAGTCTCGCAGTGATGTTGGGTGTTTCAGATCTTCATAAGCTTGGGTACTAAGCTGACACTTATTGTCTGGATGCAAATATTCACTTGCACCATTAATAGGATTATTTATTTGCTAAAAATTTCACCTGGTAGGTTATTTTTCAGTATAGCCACTTTAATAAGCTTGGCCGGCAACAATGCAACGTAAAATTTCATTTATTCTAAACGAAAATAAATAATGGAATATCCCCTAATATAGCGAAATGTGCACCCATGATTTTAATCATTATATGCAAAAATCTGCATAATAATCCGATACACAATCCTAGTTTTGTATTAAATTATAATAATGGTGCTTTTACATTGTAGGTAGGTACTTACTTCAGATTATAGTTAATTCAAGAATCGCAATCGTGTACATACACACAATCTCCCTTTATCTTTAATTTTGACTAATGAAGGTGATATTTTTGACGGTCAAATATTTTTCTTTGTTCCAAATTTTGTTAAGTGAAGTGTCTATATTATACTTAGTTGAGTTTAGACTTACATTTCAGCATAACATAATGTAACCAGCGAGACAAGTTACGATCTAGAACTTACGATGTTAGATAACCAGACATTACCGAAAATTCCTATACTTATGTAAAGTTTCTCACAAACATTTCTAGAATGTAGTTTTTTTCGAGTTCGAGACGAGCATGCCGTTCGCCTGATGGAAAGCGATACGACCACCCATAAACAATAGCAACACTATTCAGCACCTTGAGTTACAAAGTACTGTGTGGCATTCCACTGCGCTCGTCATCCTGAGACAGAAGATGTAAGTCTAAGTCTCAATATGTCTGGGCATACTGGTAGGTAACTACTGGTAATTATTCTGGCCACAAAGTCCTTCAAACCGAAACACAACAGTGCATCCCGATGCTGCTCGGCGGTAGACATAGACATTGCGGTGGTACCCACCCAGACGGACTCTTACATATGAGAGACCTACCACCAGTAAATGAGAGGTATATGATGTATTTTAAATTGTTTCTTCTTATTTTAGAAGCAAGACTGTCATAAATTACACTTTGTATTACGGTTAGATGTAGCTGACAGCAGAAATATCGAACTGACAAGAACTATGCCATGATAATACTTTAATGATAAGAATATTACTCCAAAAGCAGGAATACATTTATAAAATAAATAAAAACGTCTGGTGTGTATAATGAACCAATTAAAATCGCATGTTTTACATCTTACATGTTCAACATGTTTTTGCTCTAGAGTAGGAAGTTATGTAAAAAAGAAACATCTTTTTATACTAAGTGCAACGTCTTTACTTATACCTCTCAGCGGAAATGAAAACTAATACATACATATGATAAAGTCTATAAGTACTTATAATTATCTGTCAAAATTTCACTACGTGTCCCCAGTAGCATTGTAAAACAAGACCAAAAGAAAGAAATAATTAAATTCGGTTGAAAGACACAAAAAGTTAAAAGTCAAAGCTGACGAATACACAAATATTTATTAATAACCGTTTTAATTATAATAATTAAAGAATGACAAAATATGTTAATTCTTTTTATTGTCTAGACTTCCATGAGCAAAGTATTAGACCTTAGACCTAAACACTTTTCGTACATTTCAAAACATCTCAGTTCAGTGATATTTGTGTTAAGGTTTTGTAAAAAAAGGATAATATTTTATGCAAACTAAAATTGGTAAAGGTCAGTTAAATCCTGATAAGATCCAATTTTATCGATATTCGGATAAAAACTAAATAAAACCAATTTATTTAAAGAGAAAAACTCTTTTAGTCTTACATTTTGGTATGGTACAAAGTATGTTATTTCTGCTATAAAAAGTCCTAACACTGCATGGTTACAAGAGAAGCTAAAACAAAATGTCTTTTGTACACCTCCGCGGCTCAACAAAAAGGTACAACTTCGGACGCAATCGCGACAATCAATGAGAAAAACCGTAACATTTGTTCTCAAAATATGGGAGACTCACAAAATATCATTTCACACAATACCGCCAAATTATAACAGTAACGACATGAATTTCTTAAACAAGAGCGAAAAAATCTACTTCGGCCTTTTTGTCTGGCTGTAAAATGAACAATTATTTTTACCTGTTTATTAAGTCAGCAAAAATCCGGGTTACGTGTGGTGTGTCACTTAACATACGCCTGTCACACACTATAGCGTTTAATTTACAGAACAAAATGTACGCACCACAAAGGATAAATTTATTTTATTGTTAGTGCAACGCGCCGACAATGCGCCCTCTCACTATAACCGTTCATGTGCCACTAAGAAGTGAGACTGGACCGAAGTAAGGCGAACTGAATCATCACGCCAACGAACTCGCCATACCAAACATACATATTCTGTGTACTTGTACAGTGCTCCGAACAAAGGCGATGATGCCCGAATCGGTACAGCTGTTTAATGTTTGTGAACACTGAACCAATCGATTCACGATTGTCAATTCAAACTATTAACGTTACGGACATGTCTGGCTAATTAGATATTTTCAATTACGAATTTTAGATAGTCTACAGAACACGCCAAGTCGCAAACTGAGTCGTAGTCAATATTTTTATACGGATCCGCGTTTCTTATTTGTTTATATTTTTCGGTCGGTTTTAAAAATGTTGATACTACCGTTATAAATTTAATGAAACAAAAATTATCGCACCAACATTATATAATAAACATATATGATTTTTTATCAATAACAAATCGTTACGATCGAGTGCGAAAGTACATTACGCACTTACAGCGAAGGGACGGCGAGTGCGTTTCGAGTGCACGCGTACCGACGGAGAAAGGGACGGAGTTGTATATGGGCGCGCTGTACCAACATCGATTTCGGTCAATATCGCCATCTTTGTCTGGCGCAGCATGCTCGCTCTGGCGGGCCGAGCACCGAGCGCGCACTGCGGATACAACCGTACCGTTCGGGAAATAACTGTCCTATTTTGGGATTAAAGTGTTGGAGTGCATTTCAGTGACGGTATTTTGTTTCTAAATAGTGTAAGCCTATTGAGAATTCTCGACTACTCGACGATATTAGGTGGGGAGACGATCGATAAAGACGATAAACGCGGAACAAATAGAGACGATTACCTATCCGTTGACATTTTCGCACTCATTCTGAATTTACGATTAACGTCGATGATTATAATTGTTGCTGCTTTGATTAATAATACACAATCAAAGTGTTACTGCTTTAACGGTAGGCTATTTATTCAATTTATCTGACAAAAAATTTGTGTTGCCGCCTTGGGTTGTTTTTATACATTCAAATAATTTATTAAGTAATTAGGCCCCTAAGGGCACTTTTACACGTCATTTTTAATAATGTTTTTTTACTAAAAGATTCTACCAGTGCTTCGGAAAAGCCCACTGACCTGAAAAGAAGCACCAAGAAACTCAGCGTAGGTCTTTTACTATCATTTTTTTTTTTATATAAAGGGTAGGCACTCTACCAAGTCACCTTATTGTACGTGGTCACCATCCCCACGAACAACGTAGCTGCTAAAAAAACTATCACGTTCACTACAAAAAATAGAGCACTGGGGATTAGTGTAAAGCCGCGTTTAGACTCGCAAGTACGCGCAGGAATATGTTACGCAAGACCTTCCAGACGCGTTTTCACTAGCGGCAATATTTTGAAAAGTCTATACATATGCGACTTGCCGTAAGTCATCCAGCTCCATAATTTACAGAACTCAGCTTGCCTTGACTGTTTCCACAGTGAATATAGCTTGCGGAAGATATCTTTTACAAGGTTTCTTGTTAATCTGATCCTCGCTTAAAATTTGGCATTCGTAATCTCTTCAATCTTGCCAAATTCTACAATAGAGTTGACAAGATGGAGCCTAAGTACCTACTTTCTGAGCGAAGTAATGAATATTTATCTTGATAGATCTGTCGAAAGTTTTCCGTGGTTCCAAGTTCGTTCAGCGGTCGTAAATTGATCTAAATCAAGCAATGATCTCCGAGTTGCGCCAACAAAAACAATATAGCGATAACAATAATAAATATAGATTGTTAAAGATAAACGAATTCAAGTTACATACTTTGTAAACAAGTCGCAATTACAAACAAATCCCATATTATTCTATTAAAATAGTATATATTAATAATAAATACATTGAATGCATTGCCGCGAGAGGCCGCGGATTCCATTCTCTTGCCTAGAAAATATGAATTGTGTAATGCTCAGTTGAGTTTTCTTTATATACATGCACGGCAGTCTGACTTCACTGAGTTGAGTCCAGATACAGTATCGACTTACGAGACATTATTATCGCTCGCCAGTCGCCAGAAGACAGAATTATGTCGGGCTGTTTGAAATCTATATATTTTTTTTATGGCATCGAATGACGAGACGAGCATGCCGTTCGCCTGATGGTAAGCGATACGACCACCCATAAACAGTAAAAAGACCATCCAGCACCTCAAGTTACAAAGTACCTACAGTGTGGCATTCCACTGCGCCCTTCATCCTGAGACATAAGATGTTAAGTCTCATTATGTCCTGTAGTTACACTGGCTACAATGTCCTTCAAACTGAAACAGCACTGCATGCACACTGCTGCTTGGCAGTAGAAATAGACATTGTGGTGGTACCCACCCAGACGGACTCTTACATATCTAAATCGTAACTCCTGAACCCACTACTGGTTTTACCCATTTATTGTATAAGCGTGGTGTATTTATAAAACACGATGCATATGAATACGTTTCATTAACTCCTTGTTTATAAATCCGTTGCAGTTTGCAGAAACTGTAAACTGAAACGCGTAGAATGATTGCTCTATAGACAGGCCGGGGCATTAACACATAGGTTGGTCTGCATGAGCCACTATGATGACTTTTCCGCCAGGTATATTAGTATGTAAGTGGCCGTCTGGTTGGGTACCAAAGTCGCTTCATCTCTATCTACAGAGTGGTCATTTTGTGACAGTAGTGTCCACCTGTACTAATATTATTTGTATCTCTTTCTGTCAGACTATTCTGTCTGTCGTCTTGTCATTCAGTAGTATAGAAAAGTACGTTTCATTAATCAAAAATCTATAACGCCAGTAATATATTTGAATCATATCAATACATGTACAATTTGTGTGACTTCAGCAAACGTGTTGCAATGTTGACGCTATAGTATCTCGTATGCGTCGACTACGTCAAAATCATCGATAGTGCATCACCAGTCAAGAGTAAGCACTATTACTTAATAAATATTTACGAGTTATCGATATTCTAGGTTATGAATGTAATCAGTCATGCTTAGCTGGCAAATACTTTCACAACTGATTGCAAATTAACTAACCAACGATATACCTACAGCTTAATCAAATAATGTCGCTTTCGTTGTAGTCGGCCAATCAATCAATCTTCCAATAAATCCAGCAATAGTTAAAATTATGTAAATCTGCCTTATCCAGCTGATCACGGTAGGTAAGTGACTCATCAGAAAAGCAACTATAAGTTGCCCGAGATTCGAATTTAAGACCGATGTGACAATAGGCTCCCTTTCTATAATATCATGGAACAGTTATAAGCTAAACGGAATGTAGATACTCTAGATGCCCCTCTCAGAAGCATACGGGTACCTACAAAGAAGTACTTATGTTTATGAATTTTCGACCAGCAAATTTGGTCATCACTTACCTTTCTTCACAATTACCAATATACACTTCTTTAAGATATGACATGTCTAAGTTTTGATCTAGTCTTTCAAAAGGACTTGCAATTACTACTTTGCCTTAAAACAACAAAAATACAACCCTTTCCTTACAGAGCTATGAAACCAAACAAAGTTGCATATTTGTTTAATATTCTACGAAACCGAATGAGATGAGCCGGAGCCCGGCACGGTTTATTATTTATTATTATTTTTTATGTTTTTATTTCGTTTTAATTTGTTGTATTGTCTCTGTTTATTTTTTCTTCTTCTTTTGTAATTGTGTATGTGGTGTTTTGTGTGCAATAAATGTTTTATTATTATTATTCACTTTAAGTTATCAACTTTATTCTCCCATGAGAATGGGGTAAATCCATTTAATGCGGGCTTTTGGGCCAAGCAAAAAATGGTTGGACAGTAAATGATTGATGGTTAGTTAAGACTAAGTAGACAAAAATTTTCGAACAATTCTGCAAGTATTCAGAATTGTTGCTTTTTGAAGGAGGATATATGAGAGTCTGTGCATGCCAAGAGATTGCAGACTGGTATGTAGGCAGTGAGGTATGACGCCTGTGGAAGATAAAACAACTGGGACCGTTTTAACTGTATGTACTTTCCACTGGTTTTTTAGTTCTATGGATAGGTCTGTATATTTGGCAATTTTTTGAGTGTATGTAGATGCAAGGTTGTGTGTGTTAGGTATAGCAATATCTATTAGGTATATGGTGTTATTTTTTTTGTCGTAGAATAGGATATCCGGTCTATTATAGTGTATTGTTTTATCAGTGATTATTGTTCGATCCCAGTATAATTTATGATCAGCAGATTCTAATATTGAAGGAGGTTTATATTTGTAATACGCGGTTTTGTGTGTGACGAGAGAGTGTTTAAACGCTAGGTGTTGGTGAATGATAGCGGCAACTTGGTCATGACGGTGCTTATAATCAGTTTGTGCAACGGATTTACAAGCCCCGGTTATATGTTGTATCGTCTCTGAGCCGCTATAACAACGTCGACACTGGTCAGAAGGTAGGTTAGGAATTCGAATGATGTGCTTTTGGTAATTGCGTGTGTTTATTATTTGGTCCTGGATTGCACACATAAAAGCCTCTGTCTCTGGGAAGAGCTCTCCACGCCGCAGCCATTCGTTCGACGCTACTTTATCGACTTGTGTTTGGCCCAGATCGGCTAGGTGTCTTCCGTGTAGAGATTTTTGAAGCCATGTGTCTACCTTGTGCTGTGTAGTGGTGATGTGATGATGGGATTCCGGGTTAGTGTCATGCAAGTTAAGCGGAGTTAGTTTTTTATCTATTTCTACTATAAATTTATGGAGTTGCGTATGTTCAGCTTTACTGTGAAAATAGTGACGTAGTTTAGTAATAAGGTTATTGTGAAGGTTGCGTATATCAATTATTCCTCTGCCGCCCATTCTACGTGGCAATGTAAGTCGTTGTAAACAGGATTTAGGGTGATGTTTTCTGTGGGTAGTCAGGTGTGTATTTATAATTCGTTGCAATTTTGTTAGATCTGATTGGGACCAGCTTATGATTCCGAATGAGTACGTGAGAGTTGGGATCGCGTAGGTATTAATAGCCTTAATAATGTTGCGAAAATTTAATTGTGTCCTTAATATTTGGTTTATTCTAAGTTTGAATTTTGTAGTGATTTCTAATTTTGCTCGTTTCTGGAGTATATACTTAGATTGATGAAAACCTAAGTATTTGTATGTAGCGTGTTCATCCATAGGCTCTATTGTTTCACCCGTATTCAGAATATAAGTATTGTGTATTGTTTTACCGCCAACTATTGAGTGGATTTTGCATTTATCAACCCCAAACCGCATCTGTATGTCCGCAGAGAATGATTGCGTGATGTCTGCTAATTTCGTGAGTTCTGTGTTGTTGGTTGCGTAGATCTTAATATCGTCCATATACATCAAATGAGAGATAATATGGTGTGTGTTATCGTGTTTTAATTTAAAGCCTATGTCTGTATTATTAAGCAACTCGGACAAGGGGTTGAGAGCCAGGCAAAACCACAATGGACTGAGCGCATCTCCTTGGAAAATTCCTCTCTGTATTTTAATCGAACTAGTAGTTAAGGGAGAAGTTTTTAAATTGAGCTTTAATTTTGTTGTCCAGTGAGCCATTAGCGACTTTAAGAATTCTATTATTTTTGGGTGTATTTTGTAGTGTTCTAACACATGAATCAACCAGCTATGGGGTACTGAATCGAATGCCTTTTGGTAATCGATGTACATTGTGTGAATGTTCTTGTTTTTTATTTGTACTTGTTTCATAATTACTGAATCTATCGTTAACTGTTCTTGGCATCCTTGACTATTTTTTTTGCATCCTTTCTGTTGCTCTGCAAGTATATTGTGTTCATGTAAGTGTCTGTAAATAATGTCACTAATGCATCCTGTTATGATTTTGTATATGGTTGGTAGACAGGTAATAGGCCGATAGTTAGCTGGGTTTTTTAAGTCTGTGCTTTTCGGTAACATGTAAGTTATTCCATGGGTTATGAATTTCGGTATAGTATGTGGTGACTGTATGAATTGAGAAATATGGTAGTGGATGAATGGATGAGTGCATGTTAATTTCTTATACCAATAATTGTGTATATTATCGGTTCCTGGTGCCTTCCAATTATGTGTACGGTTTATTATTTTTGCTAATGTTTCTATGGATATGTTATCAAATATCATTTGGTTCATTTTTGTTATATTTGGTATCTTGTTTAACCAGTCAGCATCAGTGTTATGTTGCACAGGGTCTTCCCATATGTTTGCCCAAAACTGATGTAAATCTTGTGGTGATGGAGATTGTGAAGAGTCAAATGAGCTGTTTTGTTCGTTCTTACCTAATGTTCTGTAAAATGATTTTTCATTGTTGTTAAAGGTTGAGTTCTGTTGCTTTCGTTTTGTACATGTAAGATATCTTTTTAGTCGGGTTGACGCTACGTTTAATTTCTGCTTTAAAGTATCCAAAAAATGTTGTGGTTCCGTGTTAGGTTCCTCGTGCTGTGAGTGATTTTTATATTTAGTTTTAATTTCCTCTACAGTTTTGATGATTTTTCGAGTTTTATTTCCTGATATGTACTGAGTTAGTCTTCCTATTTCAATCCTATATGTATTTATTCGACCCTCAATTCTTCTCTGCCATTTAGGCTTTCTATAGACTCTCTTGTGTATATTTGCTTCTAAACTAATCTTTGTACCATTGCAAACAGCCGCCGTAAAAGCTGTAGCATAAATCAATGTGTGTAATGATATAAAATCTAAGTCGTAGTTAAGGTATTTTGGGAGTATTGTACTATTAAGGCATTGGATTATCTGAGCAAATTTGCGTGATGTCTTCTGTTTAGGGATGTAAGGTCTTTCTTCTGGATCAATGGCAGTAAATCGTGTTATGGCTGTGGTTAATTCTGTTTCAATAATATTAAAATCTATCTCGTTATCTACTGTTGTGTTTAAAGTGTTTTCATCGCCTATATAGCCTATATCCTGTATAGTAAGCTGTATGTCTGAATGTGTTAATGTTGACTCTATAGTAGTTTCAGTTTCATTTGTAAGTGAAGATTGCTTTGGATTTTGTAGTGTAGTCTGAGTTACGTTATTGTTTGCAGCAAGTTTTAGTTCCACCTGTCTCTTTAATTCCTGAATTCTGCTCGCATATTTATTTTTGTTGAATAGCAATCTTCTTTGGTCTGCAATTCTCTGTTGTGTAAGATGTGAGAGATGTGGATGTTTTTCAATGAATAGCTCATAAAGTTTTTGTCTATATCCGGTTCTGTTAGATTCCAATTCAGTAGCTTCAAAATAACAGATAACGATCTCGTCATTAATGTCATTTGACCACTTCATTCTGGTTTGTTTAGGTGATGTATGTTGTAAGGCCGTTAAATCATTTGGATTGTCTGTAAATGGTTGGCTGTTTGTTGAGTGAATTTCTGTTTGTGTATATTCGCTTACTTGTCTACGTATTTCGTCAAGAACCTCTTGTGATAGTAATTTTCTTCTTAAGATTGCTCTCCTTTGGTCGCCTACGCGTTGTCGAGATACTTGCATTTCTGGATATTTAAAATCAAACTGATAATGTAGTTGTTCGAGGTAGTTATTCATTTGTACTGTCTCACACTTTGTTATTGTTAAGTATGTGTGCCATATAAATCGGTTCATGTCTTCAGACCATTTTTTTCGCACACAATATGAGGGGCCAGCAATGGGTACAGGATTGACGGCGTGTGCCTCCTGTACAACATTTGTTGACCTTTTCGATCTAGTTGAATAAGTGGAAGATGGTGATGAATTAGGGGATCGGAATAGACTATGAGTTGAAGATGGTGACGGGATGTTTAAAAAGAGTGAATGATCGGACGATGAAGTAGATGGAGGTGAGGATGATGGGTCGGCTGTAGTACATTTTTCGAGGGGAACCCGCCTGCTCAGTCCCCCGTCGCCAACGGTTCGCATACTGTGGCATCCAGCGTTGGCTCCAGATGCGCCCCGGCGACCCCCGGGCAGCGGTCGTAAACTATATCTTTTATCTTGACTGTTCATATTTTTTCTCCACAAAGTGGGATTGGGATCGTTGGTTGGATAGGTGTATATATTATAAGTGGTTAGATGTTAGAACCATTGTAAAAGCCTGTACCCAGTACCCGTAAGCCCCCCCACCGCGACAAGGTGATCCCTTGGGGGGGTTATTATTATTATTATTATTAGAATGGATACAAGTAATGTCTTATGATGAACAAAATACATGTATAAATCATGTCTTATGATGTACTATATAAGAATAGTTTTACATAGAATAACAAAATAAATAATAATACAGCGTTCTAACCTGTCTAGGTTCCTATGGACTTCCGCGTAATCCCTTACCTAGTAAACCTTACATCAACACCATAACGATTCGCCCTTCCACTGCGTAGTAACCATAGAGTAGTAACCCTTGAAGTAACTTTTCAAATGTCATGATGACTTAATCATCACTAATCGCTGTCATTTAATGTGGCTATTATAAATCATTATGGTGCAGAGAGTTGTGACTTATGCAAGTGCAGAATACAGATATTTAATATGGCCTCTACTATGAAAAATCTGGAGCTGTTATTTTGGTAAATAGGAATTTTATTTAAATCACTAGCTTTTGCCCACGGCTTCGCCCGCGTTAATAAGTTTTTCCGGGCTAAAAGTACATAAAAAACTTCCCGTTGAATCACTATCCAACACATTTATTTGGATAAAGATTAATATTATGACGTTGATACAACTCTTAACAAATAATGCATTAATTTCGACCAAATTTGATTACCATAAAAACGGTTCTAGTGAGTTAATCTTAAAAGATAGACATATACTGTCGTGGACATTTCTTTAGATCATTTCAAGAGGAATAATTGTTTCATACGTATATTTTTGGTATCTTGAACCGTTTTCGCAGCGCACGCAATGGATGGAAAATTTTCCCCGTTTCTTTCACATTTTCCATTATTTCTTCGCTCCTAATAATTGCATCGTGATGTTATATAGCCTAAAGCCTTCCTCGATAAATGGTCCATTCAACACAAAAAGAATTTTTCAATTCGAACCAGTAGTGCCTGAGATTAGCGCGTTCAAACAAACAAACAAACAAACTCTTCAGCTTTATAATATTAGTATAGATTTGAATCGTATACAGTAAAGTTGAACTAAAATCAGTCAATAATAAAAAGGTTAATTATATTCATGAAAGTATGATCAAGGATACTTAAACAATCTCTAGATTAACTTTGATCTGTCCATTAAAAAGCAGCGATAGCCTAGTTGGGGGTGGAACGGACTGCCGAGACGAATGTCCGCAGGTTCAAAACCAAGGGCAAAGAGGGCAAGCACCCTTTCACACCATCCAACACCTTGGGTTACAAAGTACTGTTTGACTGCCTCGGTGGCGTAGTTGTATTGCGTATGCGTTACGAGTACGATTTGCGCGCTGAGGTCCTGGGTTCGAATCCCGGGTCGAGCCAAAAGTATTGTGACTGGGTTTTTCCATCTTTAAAATTACTCAGTCGCAGCTTGGAGTCAGGAAGTTGGCGGTGTGATACCCCCGTGCCTCGGAAAGCACGTAAAGCCGTTGGTCCTGCGCCTGATCTCTCTCCGGTCATGTCGGATTGCCGTCTCATCGGACTATGAGAGTGAAGGAATAGCGAGTGCACCTGTGTATTGCGCACACGCTTGTGCACTATAATATCTCCTGCGTACCTGGCTGATCTGCGTTGAGATTGGCCGCCGTGGCCGAATCTGGCTAGGAGGATTTCATTCACTGTTTGGCATTCCACTGCGCTC
Source organism: Lapara coniferarum (assembly GCA_949316025.1). Taxonomy (NCBI): domain Eukaryota; kingdom Metazoa; phylum Arthropoda; class Insecta; order Lepidoptera; family Sphingidae; genus Lapara; species Lapara coniferarum. The sequence goes on from OX438922.1 coordinate 1,864,628, forward strand.
GTCATCCTAAGACATAAGATGTTAAGTCTCATTATGTCCTGTAGTTGCACTGGCTACAATTTTCTTCAAACCGAAAGACAACAGTGCTTAGGCACTGCTGCTCGGCGGTAGATATAGACATTGCGATGGTACCCACCCAGACGGACTCTCACATATGCGACACCTACCACCAGTAAACAGCATACATAGTGAACATACGACAAAGCTCCTTAAAATAAGATAAAAAAAACATACATTAAATCACAAATGTCACGGAGCCCTTGTCCCTGGTGACGCAGAAACTTGAAGGGCACTCGTCACCACTACAGGCAACGGTGTTCTCGGGCACTTGCAAAATATAAACTATTTACACAATTTTTTTTTTTACTACAAAAAATTGTTTTTTTTTATGAACAAGCGGTTTTTAGAACAGTTAACACGAAAACACAGTAGAAACGATTCGAAAATTCCCAATACTTTGAAAAAATTTGGAACTGGTCGGTTATTAAAGTTGAACATTATGCATTTACTCTTTCACGCGAAAACTACATAATGGATTTCGATGAAATTTGGCACACGGGTAGATCATATCCTGGATTGACACATAAGTAGGCTACTTTTTATCCCGGGAAAATATAAAGAGAGACTTTTATCCCGGAAAAACTCATTCACGCGGGCGGAGCCGCGGGCAAAGCTAGTATACTATAAATATCCTAGTAACCCGACTTAGCGACACTAGGTACGTGTTATCAGCACCGGATATCTCTTACCTTGAAAATAAAATTATATCTAATACGAATACGTACTAGTAGAATTATAAACAAGTATTATCCAAATTATACTGGCCGTGGATTTCAAAGGTAAAAAGAAGTACAAATACTTTTTCGCCATGCATTTTTATTTTACGAATTAAGTTTTAATCTAGACATTCTAAGGCTAAGAGTTTTACCAGTTCCTGATAAACGCTATGTGTCACATAAATATATAAGCTAACCAAATATACAAGACGCCGTTTAATAGATCATGCTCCTAGATTACAGTGTGACTTGTGTTTGGTCGGTTTATACATTTATGTGACTAGTAACGTTAATCAGCAACGTTTGCCTGGTGTAATTTTCAATCTACAATATCTGTACATTTTTTACATATAAATTTTAAGGCAACGAGGACCATGTTATTATCCTTTGCCGCTCTGTTAGTCTGTGGAATAGCCAGCCGGCTCATTGCCTGCTTCCTAACATTGGATACTAGAAACGAAGCGTAAAAAGGCAATTACGAGGCTGAAATAAATAGGATGATCAAGAGTGGCTTACTGGTCGATACCTTTAGCTAGGAGGCTAACGGCTTCTGACGCTACATGTCTCTACATGTCTCTACATGAGGAATAGTGGATGCGTTATCAACATGCCGCAGTTTACTGCGTTCATACCATTAATTTTAATAAAAAATATTCATCTTTTTTTATCTCATCCTTCCTGGCAGCCCGAACTTGGCTTCTTTATATTTATTTTTCATTGATTTTGCTCCCTATAAAAATGTCTGTAGTTATATAAGTGAGGAGCGGTTGCGGACGACAACTTAGACGTGAGTCGGAGGAAGCCCGCAGCCGTCCCCTCAGATCACAGCAAACAAGGGAGATATGGCGTTGACAAAACAACTGTTTGAGTACGGCTGTCTTCGCTTTCCTCCCACTATTTTCACTAACTCATGTACAAAAACAATTAGTATAGCACACATACCCATTTTTCTCACGCATACTAGAAAAAAGTCTACCAACACTAATAGAGTAAACATTAACACATGTATAGAATGGGCCGATCTTCGCCGTGTATCCACGGAGAGATAATACACACACATTGACAACTAGAGATTAAAGTTGCTGTCAGATTGCTGTCGATAAAAAACATTGGATGAAATTTTGTATCAAAAGGTAACTGCTTTAAAGAATGATTGTTAAGAAGAAAAATCTATTCACATAGGTATATATTTTTATTATTATCACAGTTTTATATACAGAATATAATTTAAAAAATATCAATACTATACATTATTATACAAGTGTGCTATGTCGGTATAACATTCGAGGCGGGGTTATTCGATAAACGGTAAGGGAGCCGAGGTTCAGATGATCAATACACACGCGTCATTATTGTGCTGTTCTTTGTCGGAAACCAGTCTGGAGCTCTCCCTGTAGCACTTATCCATTTCTCTTTAATTTTAGGATCGTTTGGATATCTACAATTGAATAAAGAAAATTATAGCAAGATTTTAAAATGAGACATATATATAATTTTCAAATTGATAATAAGACAAAACGTCTAGTCTAGTTACTAAAAATGCAGAATACCAGACAGTAACTTAGACATGGATGCCATTTTTTAAAACAAATCAAATATATAACAATGTAATTATGTATAGGTATCTGGTATATAGATACTTATATTCGAATAAATCAATTCCGCGTTTTCATGAATATATACTGATAATTTTGAGAAATAATAAATACACATATTTTACTCAGACTGTCAAATCTATATCCTATTTTGTTAGTATTATAATTAATTAACTTCATTATCGCGTTGAATAGGATATCGACAATACGCATGGCAAAGCCATGTTAGACTACATCTCTACTTCACGGAAGCGACCAGTGGCCGTACCACCAGCATGACGTTAATAGATTGCATCGGTAGAACACGTATCCATTGCGCGCTATCATAGCTTAACCGTTGATTGTTTGTATTGAGCGCGCAATGGTTTTTGTTTGTAATAAAAATACTGACTTTGTGTTAGAAAAATAGACAAGCGTTGGATTTATTGATATTTAAAGAAAAACTATAATATTTTACTACTTACGTGTGAAATGATATGCTATCTTTGGAGTAATTCACATTAGTGCTCGTGTTTTTACAAACAATCACCGAACAACGTGGCATTTTGATAATTTATTGTTAACGTTACTCGACGCGTAGCGGCATGCGACTAACGGGCAAAATTCATAACAGGCCTGTTTGAGGCCAGATGCGTTCGCAAGCGCCACGCCCCCTTACCAAATCTCCCTTGTTTGCTGTGATCTGAGGCCGTCCCTAATGCGCCGAAGATGGCCACCGCGGAGTTTTGGTTGGTATGCCGTGCGGTGTACATAGGTTAGGGACTCGGCCCGGCGGTCGCCCCACGTATTCCATCTCTCCGGGCGGCTCAACGTCGGGTCGTAAGGCACGGTGAACCCAACATAACCGCTCAGTCGTTCCCCTTGAACACTGGGCGGTAGTAATAACTAATAAGTCACTTTCTCCGCGTCAACGAAAAAAAAAAAAGTTATATAAGTGACTATTTGTAATAATAATTATTATTAATTGAATGTATCTTGACTTATAAGTACAACTATGTTCGCCTACGTGATGAATAAAGTATTTTAGTTTATTTACTCTACAAACGTGACCTCATTGTTTGTTTAGATGCAAAATTTGTCACGATTTTTTTCCCTTCTATTCCAAGGTCACTTCAACTACCTCAAGAAACACAACCCTTACTTTAATGAGGTCATCATGACAGGCAAGACTAATGAGTAGGTTATAAGATAAATATTCAAATAAAATATACAGAAAAATACTGTGAAGCTAATAATTATTGTTTAGCTTAGTACAGAGAGTGACAGATAAATTATTCATGTGATGATAAGTTCATTACAAACTGAAGCATAACAGAGAATAATCATATTTATTACATGCTGTCTTTTTTTGCTGTAAAACTTTCATCAACGTAAAAAGATCACCTAAATTTATTAAATCACGAGCAACATAAATTTAGTTATTTCAGTAATAGGCACAGAAAAAAATATTCTGTTTCAGTAACCGAAACGTAGATTTAGGTTTAGGTTATTATAATGTTATAAAGCAAACAAATGTCTATGGTACAAAATTAAGAACTACCTTAGGATCAATGAATCCTGCCTCATATATTAGTTAAAATCACGATTTTTTTAACGTTCACATTGTTTCACGCCGAAACATCTTATTCGTCTTTCTATTTTCATTTGACTACGTCTGTAAAAGTGTGAACACACGCACCAAAAATATCTCATCTTATTATACATTGCGTACAAGAGAAGAATTTAAGGATCACTGCTGCGACAAGCAAAAACAACGACACATTAATGGCATTCAATAATAGTATTATTGATATTCATTATTTCAAGACTGCCTCGGTGGCGTAGTTGTATTACAGTACGACTGCAAAGCTGAGGTCTCGGGTTCGATCCCCGGGTCGGGCAAAGTGATATTGAGTTTTTCTATTCAGTATCAGCTCGGGGTCTGGAATTTGTGCCCGATATGGCGATAGGCTCGCCCCCTATCACATCATGGGACGGAATAATGGCGAAAAGTGGGTGCACTAGTTGCGCCTCTGACTACCCCTTCGGGGATAACAGGCGTGAGTGTATATGTATGTATGTATGTATTATTTCAAGAAGTTGACTTTAAAGGCTATAGACCAAAATCTTAAACTCAGACCTCTTACTCCAGCTTGCTGTTTGGTCTATATCCGCTTGCTGACTTTCGACCTAGTTTCAGCAGGTCAACGCACTTTACTTCACACGACTTTATCGTGAGTCGTATCATTTAGCAACATTTTTATTGTTGACAAACACTTACGGTATTAGATGACTAAATACTCCTGCGATAAGTGACTTTCTTTTAGGAACTTTGTATGTAAAAATAATGTGTTTACGAATATCTGTTATTATGGCGTGTGAAGCCTATAGCCAGCGATTTTCATTTGTTTTAATGACACGTTTAAATGATTCCGCTAGATCTCTTTTTACCAGAATGCGAAAGAAAGAGAGTTATGTTTTTCGAGTGTATGTTTCCCAAGCAAATTTCATTTGCCATCTATATCTAAAAGCAATATTTCTTATCTTTATCTTATCTTTGTCAACTTGAAAGATAGATGTGATTGTATTTAAATAATACAACAATGACATCTCTATTAGGTACCAGAAATGTTCGACGAATCAGCTTGTTTGCGCAACTTAGTAAGTTCAAAACAGAAAACATGCGTCATGTTCAGCTCTCAGTAAATATTTATCAGTGGAATAACATAAAAATTACAACACTGACGTTACTATCAGATCTAATAACATACACAGTATATACATGCGTATATTAATATAATGATTGTCAAAGCATTCATCCTCAAATAAATAATATGATTCCTCTCATATTGTAAACTTGCTTTATTTCTATATAAAAAAAAAACTTACAATCGTAGAATCCCAGACATATTTCTGTGCCATGGTGTGAAGAGTGAAGAGTCTATTATCATATACGACAAGAATTTCTGGCACTTCACATATTGCTTACCCCACATGGGAATCGAACGAAGTACTTGCCAGCTTAAGTACGCTCCCACTAGACTATAAAGGTGCTCTATATTTAATCATGTACGAAGCATCTAAATGCAGTGGAATTAATTTAGGTTATTATAGAGTTTGATATTGATTTTGAGGGTAATTGACCAAATCTATTGCAATACAATGCAATCAGCCCTGTATTATATACTGCCCACTGCTGAGCACAGGCCTCCTCTACTACTAAGAGGGTTTAGGCCTTAGTCCACCACGCTGGACTAGTGCGGGTTGGTAGACTTCACATACCCTTGAAATTCATGTGGAGAATTCTCAGGTATGCAGGTTTCCTCACGATGTTTTCCTTCACCGTTAAAGCGAACGATAATTGATAAACAAAATACAAACGTAACTGAAAACTCAGAGGCGTGTGCGTTGAGTTTTGAACCTTCGGACATTGTTTCGACAGACCGTTCAATTCCCAACTAGGCTACACACAGTCCTTGCTCCGCACTAAAATAAAATCTTCATGTCACATTTATTGTTGGAGTAGGGGAGATTTTCGTCTACAACATCCAATTCTTGTCAGCTTTTATATCTAAACTCTAAATGGCATGATAATCATGCAGCGTTGCACTGTTTTATTTCGGTTTGATCATAGGAGCTCGCACAACCATACAGATTAATAAAACAGTAGTATGAGCCACAACAAACTCAATCAACCCTTGAAATCTTAAATGACACATCAAAACTTTGATAACTTTTAGTCAGTCAACAACATTAACTCTAATTACCTGACAAACTCTTCTTAGGTGACATAAATAAGCAGTGGAGACTCGAATTATATCATAAAAAGAGATAATGATGACTATACTTCGTTAGATACTATATAGTAGAGGACGGTTCGGCTACTGACTGATCGGATCCGGTTCGCCGAGGGTATAGACAATAGAAAGTATGTCTCTGAGTAAGATTTGTGCACCGAGGATTCCGTACCCCAATACTTGTATCTTTCAAGTGTTGCTCGCGTAAAAAGCCTTTCCCTCTACTTAGATCTTAAATGAATGAAGCGATCCATAGTGCCATGTGTATGGGATTTTGTTAAAAACGTATTATAAAATTCGAATTAGTACTTTCTACAAGAGCAAATTAGCGGGGTAAAAGTACCCTATATGTTAATCTAGAACATGGTCCATACGCGTGCAAAACGACCAAACATTTTCATACAAAATACACATTGTATTGTATTGTATTATATTTTATACCTTGAACTGATTTTGAAAAGAGCAACACTAGAGTTTCTTGCCCGTTCTTCTCTAGTGAGAACTGCTTTCCGAACTGGTGGTAGAGTTAATATTGACTGAATCTAAATAATGTATAACATTTTATGGGTTCGAATAAATTTATTTCATTTCATTTCATTTGCTTTTAGAATAAAATTATATTTGTTAAATCACGAGCTTTAACACAATAGTTTTTATAAAAATACTCTGTTTTTTATCGTTCAAATGAGCATTTCAAAGACAGACGTACGGCGTTGTTGAATTAGTAATTCGATTCAATATTAATATCCTTTATCTATATTAAGGGTTTATATTTCAACGTTTTTATAAGCATTGCTTGTACGATCATTGTTGATAGTGGTCGCAGCACCATCAAGTGACCAATGACTTCAATATTTTCTAAAAAAAAAAAGCGATTGACAAGTTTCAAGCATCGTCCAACGTCAAGATGCTTACGGTAAATCGCGGTCGTGTCGAGCTCCGTAAATGGAACGAAGGTCGTGGTTTTCACAGAGAAAAATTGAGTGCAACGAACTTACCTGCAAATTCTGTACTTAATTAACCTGTATTTTATACCGACGTACCGGATTTTGTTGTTCTGTAGCATCAATCCCAGATTCATAGAGACATACTTATCATCATTTTAGGATGTGCCCCGAAGTACTGGATCATGTTATTATTCTGTGGCATCGATATTAAATATGGAAATTCATACACACTTATCAATGTTTTTAGGATGAGTCCTACTCAATAATACAAGATGTCAATATGTCTCGGACGAAATTAGGGGGATAAGGTAAACCAATTGATAAATTAATTGTGGAGATCACTTCACTCATATGCCCAGTAGTAATCATCATACAATGACCTTTGAATTGCGCTGGCCGTGATCATAAATAAGAATGCAGTTAACAACCAAATCTAAAGTTCTTCGGAATAATTGTATGATGCATACAATACAACGCCTTATTACCTATGTCGTAGAGGCTTTGTTCTCGAGATCCATAGTGCAGATTCAATATGATTGCATGACAAGGAAATTATTCCACTGATATCTTGATTTCCATGATCTATCCGGCTTGTAGGGTTGACAGATGAGTAGAATGGAATTGTTATAATATATTCAGGGAAAGAATAGTTAGAATGTACCTACTTATACAAGTGGCAACCATACCCTACATTTCAATTACATGTCTCCATTGTATGCGGTAAAATGAACAGATCTGAATGAAAGATTTCTTTCAGAATATAATATTATGCCTGCCGACACGAATGTCCGCAAGTTCAAAACCCAAGCGCACATACCTCTGACTTCTCTAAAAAAATATGTGTGTATTGTGCCTCGGTGGCGTAGTTGAATTATGGTACGACTGCAATGCTGAGGTCTCGGGTTTGATTCCCGGGTCGAGCAGTCATATTGAGTTTTTCTATTCAGTATCAGCTTAGAGTCTGGAATTTGTGCCTGATACGGCGATAGGTTCGCCCCTATCACATCATGGAACGAAATAACGGCGAAAAGTGGGTGCACTAGTTGCGCCTCTGTCTACCCCTTCGGGGATAAAAAGCGTGACTGTGTGTGTGTGTATTCTCTGTGAATTATCGCTCGCTTTAACACGGAAGGAAAACATCGTGAGGAAACCTGCATACCTAAGATGTTCACTTAATTTCGAAGGTATGTGAAGTCTGCCAAAGCGCACTAGGCCAGCGTGGTGGACTATGGTTTATGGTTATGGGCTCCTTTTCCCGCACTTAGCCCGTAAAGTATCGGGCCATTGTGCGTGATATGCATGCCAGCTATAGGACAAGCCAGCCTAACTCCGACCAGAAGCGCAGGATCTTCCTGGTATCTCCACAGGGTTCTCGGAGTGACCCCGGTGAGTCGAGGATTTCTGCCCGTTGTGCAGCTATACCTTCGCATTCCAGGATGACGTGGGCAGCTGTTTCATCGACCAACAGACATCCCCTACATAGGGGGCTGTCAGTCATACCTAAAACATATAAATGTTTGTTTAGTGGGCAATGTCCAGTAATGGTGCCTACAACTATGCGTAGGGATGCCCTATCCAGAGATAGGAGACGATTAGTGAGACGTCGATCCGGGTGTGGCACGGCTTCCCGGGATTGTCTACATGTACTGATATTTGCCCGCGTGGTGGACTAAGGCCTTAAAACCCTTTCAGTTGTAGAGGAGGCCCGTGTTCAGCAGTGGGCTACATATAATACAGGGCTGGTATGGTGGTATGGTATGTTTGCTTTTTATGCCTTTCGTGAATTTGGTATAGACGAAATTATGCTTACCACATACATTTAGAAAAGTCGTTAAAATTGAATTATACATTTTATAAAATCGTGCTATAAATTTGAGAGCATTCAATTCCTTTCGACATACTATAGGTATTATCAGCGGGAGAGGCACCCTGTAGACATATTATGTCTACAAGATTAATGGGCCGACGACTGAAATCAATAGTTACGGAAAACAGACGCGAAGTAACAGTTGAAATATACCTGACTCACACGAACAAGGAACAAACCCCAAGATGCCAATCATGACTGGCGTTAAGAGTACAATACAATTCACCTGGCAACCCTGCCTTGCCCCTACGTGTTAAAGGTTCAACGCTGCTGACGCACAAAAGATTGTTTGAAACCTCGATTGCGGTTAGCTGATACCCGCGAAGAAAGGAACGCTGTATACATCAATACAATGGGGTCTTGTATGGTATTAGTTAGCGGTTTCCATTTGATGTTTTCAGAGAATATAGATATTGCTGTCTGCCACCCCTGGAACTCCTGGAAGGACACTTACCAACCTTTGCTCTAAATTTTCATAGGCATGTTTGATACTAATACTGTTTTGTAATCTAATTTAACAAGAGATGAGATGTTTTTTATGATAAAAAATCTCTAATATTCTTGAACTATAAGTTACTGCATTGTACTATGGTCGACACCATCAGACCTTAAAGATGTGACGTCTCCTATAACTCGCTAATTAGCTAGGTATAATCCCCTCCAAAATTGAAACATAATACTTGCGCTACTGTTTCGTAGAATCAGTGTAAAATATGAAATCTCCTAGGATTATTTTAATTTGCATATTTGTTTGCTAGCGTTTTTTTAAACCGTCTTACTAGCCAAACACTAAGGCAAATTTATTCTTTTGACAAACCTATTGCGCCTAGGTTTTAATTCCCAAGAATCTTTGACCTCGTCCGTAAGGACTAGTCAAAGTGTGATGTATTACGTCGACCTCACGTGCAAGATATGTGAGGGAAAATGATAAATTTCACGGAATTACGACGACCTTGGTCCCTTGGGGAATAGGGAATATGTACTATGTGATACTAAAATTAATGATAACTTAATATCGTATTCAGATAATACGTGGATATCTAGTGTTAGCATTCTAATTAAATTTACTTTAAAAAAATAATCAACAATGGTTAACAAATACTAAATTGTTAACGAAAACCATAAATTGCACTTAATAGAAATTCAAAGACAAGGTCACAAAATCTTACCAGAATACTAAATTCCCAAGTTGATGTTCACGCGTGCAGGTCTCGCAACAGAATGCTCTGTCAGACAGCTTGCCACTCCTTTTATAGGGATTTGGTCGGTGGGATTTGGTTACTACCCTCAATAAATAAATTGATAGCTAACAAATAAATTGACAGCTAACACGGCCTCTCCTGACAATGTGGTCGTCCTCGATCACGTATTTTACAAAATAGATAGCACCCCCAAAACGCCCTTCCGCCATCACCTCCTGAAGTATTAGAGTCGCCGATGCTATCTCCCAATATCGGAGGATCTATATCGCAAAGATTGTTCTTTGCTTCAGGTACGGGCTCTAATTATAGTCGCATCTTCAGTTGATACAAAACGGAAACGTCTCAACACAAGATCTTACATGAAACAAACGTATCGATGCCACACTAGGTCTTACACGAAACAAACGTATCGACGCCACACTAGGTCTTACACGAAACAAACGTATCGATGCCACACTAGGTCTTACACGAAACAAACGTATCGATGCCACACTAGGTCTTACACGAAACAAAAGTATCGATGCCACACTAGGTCTTACACGAAACAAAAGTATCGATGCCACACTAGGTCTTACACGAAACAAACGTATCGATGCCACACTAGGTCTTACACGAAACAAAAGTATGTCGATGCCACACAAGGACTTACACGAAACAAAAGTATGTCGATGCCACACAAGGACTTACACGAAACATACATATCGATGCTACGCCAGGTCTTACACGAAACAAAAGTATGTCGATGCCACACAAGGACTTACACGAAACAAACTTTTCGATGGCTTATGTTGGAGCTATTCAGGCATTGCATGCCTTTTTTTTTTTTTTTTATAAAATGCCATCTTCGGCGCATTAGGGACGGCTGCGGGTTTCCTCCGACTCACGTCTAAGTTGTCGTCCGCAACCGCCCCTGCACGTACCGCTATTGCGGTCCTTTTCCTGTTGCGGGGGCTCAGAAGCCCCCGAAACACCGTACCGTGTCCACCTTTTGGTGTCCGAGGCAGCGTGAGACACGCTGCCTCGGACATGTCCATCACGGGGGTCACAGAAGTTGGCTAGACTAATGGGTGGGCGGCACGTCCCGCCCACCCGTGACCCCCGGAGGCCCCTATTAGTCGCCTTTGACGACAGGCAGGGGATACCGTGGTGGAATTCTCCAAACGCCCCCAATCCACAGGGCGGGAGACGTCGGTCAGTCGTCCACCCGACGCCTCCTACGTCTCGTCTGGCGGCGGGAGGGATCACCACTGCGCTGGCGATCCCTCTCGGCACTCTCCTTCCGCGAGAGGACCGCCTCGCAGAAGTGGGCCACCGCCTGCCAGGCCTCTCGGCCGCCGACCATGGAAGCGACCACGGCCGGCAGCGAGAGGTCTTCTCCGACGACTGTTCTGAGAGCGCTGCGCTCCTCATCCCAGGCTGGACAACACTCCAACGTATGTTGGGCCGTGTCCATTGGGCAGTTGTCACAATAGTGACACACGGCCGACTCCTCTATACCTACCACCCGAAACAGGAACTCACCGAAGCAGCCATGCCCGGTGAGCACCTGCGTCAGGCGGTATGTTGCCGCTCCGTGGCGCCTGTCCAGCCATTCGGCAAAGACAGGACGCACTGCCTCTACGACCCGGTGCCCCCACGACGGGGCCTCCAGCCTGAGACGCCACTCCTCCACGGCGGCTCGCCGTAAGGCGGCCCTCTTGGCCTCCACCTCCTTCAGGGCCGGACGCTCCCCGCGACTGAACGCCTCCTCCCGCCAATGGAATACATCGGCAAGGGATTTGGCGTCCAGGTCCCAGGGCAGAAATCTGGCCAATAGGCAAGCCGCCTCGAAAGAGACCGTGCGGTACGCCCTGACCGCCCGCTGCGCTAAAGCTCTCTGCGGGGCGCGCAGAAGGGCGACGCAGGGGCGGCCCAGGGAGTCAGCCCAAACGGGGCTGCCGTAAAGGGCTATGGACCGCACGACTCCGTGATACAGCCTCCGGCAAGGGAAGCCAGGACCTTCCAGGTTGGGCAGCAGGCGGGAAAGAGCGCCCGCTGCCCGGGACAATTTCGTCCTCAACTCCTTAAAGTGGGTGCGGAATCGCCATCGGCTATCCAGGACTAAACCTAGATACCTCATGCTAGAGCCGATGGGGATCCGCACCCCCCCAACGACGATGCCGGCACCGGCCGGTGGCCCTCTCCGAGGTCCGTGAAAACACACGGCCTCGGTTTTCTCGAGGGCCACCTTCAAACCTAAACGTTGAATTCTTCCAACTACTTGGCCGGTGCCCGCCGCCGCCAGAGTTGCGGCGTCCCGGAAGGTCCCAGCAGTCGCTGTGACTAACGTATCGTCGGCGTAACATGTCACGCCGACGCCCCGGAGATTGGAACCACGGAGCACCCAGTCGTACCCGATGTTCCACAGGAGAGGGCCCAAAACCGAGCCCTGTGGAACACCGCACGACATCGCTCTTCGGTGCCACCCATCGGCGCCCGGATACACCACGTGCCTGTCAGACAGGTACGCGTGCACCAGACGCCGGAGATAGGGCGGCACCACGTGGTACCGCAGTGCCTCGTGGATGCAGGGCCAGGGCAGCGAGTTGAATGCGTTGGATATGTCCAACGACACCGCTATCACTACACTGCCTCCGGCCACTGCATCCTCCGCCTGTGCCTTCACCCGCAGAATCGCGTGGACAGTGGAACGTCCCCTCCTAAATCCATACTGTTCGTCGGCCAAATTCGGACCGACCCTATCGAGGTGCTCGACGAGGCGGGTATGGATGATGCGCTCGAAGAGCTTTGCCACCTCGTCGAGCAACACGATGGGCCGGTAGGCCGACGGCGACTCTGCGGGTCGTCCCCCCTTCTTCAGCAGGACGAGCTTCCCGGTTTTCCAACGCACCGGGAAGACGCCCTGCTCCAGGCAGGCGGTGAATAAGCTGCGGAGCCTCGGGCCCAGGTAATCGAGGGCTAGCACCCAGGCTTTCCCGGGGATGCCATCGAGCCCTGGGGCCGTGTTTTTGCTCCGCAGCCGAAGCACTGCCGCCCGCATTTCAGCGGGCGAAACCTCCGGGATATCCCTTGCCGGATTCTCATTCGACGATGACGCCACATCCGGTGGCGCCATCGGTGGAGGAGTGAACTCCACGGTGGCCGGGAACAAGGCCGCGACGACGTTGGCCAGTAATTCTGGCCGGAGACTCTGCGACAGCGGGGGCGCCGCTCGGCGAAGCTTCTTCATCACCATCCGGTAAGGGCGCCCCCACGGGTCCCTGTCGAGAGTCCCCACGAACGCCTTACGTGCCGCGACCTTGGCCCCATGAATGGCCACCCGCAGCGCTCTCTTTGCCTCTTTGTAGAGGCCATAGAGCCGCCGCTCCTGGTCTGCGTGATTCTCGTCTCTTAGCCGGCGACGACGATGCCTGGCCCGAACCCGTACCGGCCCGTCCGGCACGGGGAGCCACGACATGACCAGAGCGGCCAGCACTAGGGCCTCCCCATCGAGGCGACGAAGCGCCCACCGCGGGCCGTCCTGATTTGGGGCACTCGGTACACCACCGGACTGGACACTCGGGGACGCGGAGACGCCGAACCTGATGTAACGATGGTCCGACAACGTCTCCACGCCCACGAGGACTCTCCAGTCCCGGACACGGCGTGCGACGGCGGCACTCGCCAACGACAGGTCTATAATAGACCCGCCGTTGTGCCGCACGCACGTGTCCACCGACCCCCTGTTCAGGACGACCAGGCCGACAGAGATCGCCCATTCCTCCAGGACCCGACCACGACCGTTCGTCGCCGGCGAACCCCAAGCCACAGACTTGGCGTTGAAGTCGCCGGCGACGACCGCCGGGTGAGGTTGGCCTTGTTCCACCAAGGCCCCCAGCCGAACGAGGAAAGACTCGAATTCGGCGAGGGGTCTGTTGGGAGAAAAGTACACTCCTACTATCCAAATGTCTCCCAACAGAACCGCCACGCATCCCCTGTCCTTCGCTACTTTTTCGAAGGGTGGGGAGCCAGCGGCGCCCCGGCTGATGATGGCCACCAAGCCGTCAAGGTCCCCAGCCCAGTTATCCCGGGGGGGGACAAAGTACGGCTCAGCGACCACGGCCACTTGCACCGACCACTGCGCCAGGCTTTGGGACAACAGGTCCTGGGCACTGGCACAGTGGTTGATGTTCGCCTGGAGGAAATTTAAATCCATTATTGGGCGATCTCTACCACGTCCATCGCGGCCCCTTGCGGTGGGCTCGCTGCCTGCGGCTGGGTCGAAGCCCCAGCGGCAGCAACACTTCGTCTTCCGTCGCGACGCCTATCGCGACGGGAGGGGGCGGGACACGCCTTCCCGCCCACCGGATGTTTGGCGGGCCTCCCTGCGGCCGCGCAGACAGCGCAGTTCGGCGCGGCCTCGCATTCACGGGCTTTGTGGCCCGGTTTACCGCAGCGATAGCACAAATCGCTGCGGTCCGGTCCTCCGACGCAGGTACTCTGCGTGTGACCGTGCTCCAAACAACGGTAACAGCGCATCGGGCGCGCCCCGAGCACGGTCACCCGGGCCACAGTCCACCCCACCTTCAGGCGGCCCGCCTTTATTTTTTGTGCCGCCCTGGTCGGCACCTTGGCCCAGACGGAGCCCAGGCCGGAGCGATCGGGCCGGATTTGGCCCACCTTTACGGCGTCCGCAGCACACTCGCCAGCAAGGCAAAGGGCCGCCGCGACCGTCTCGGACGTGGCTGCGGGATCTAGCTCCGACAGCCGCAGCTCCGTGCATTTGGTGGGCCGGGAGATTTGAACATCGTCCGACCCGCCAAAGCATTCCCTCAGCCTTGCGGCGAGGGAGTCCGCCTTTCGCTCCGACTCAGCCCCGGGCACCTCGTACAACATGGCACCCGTGGCTGCCACCTTGGGCCTCAACCTGTTTATGTCGAGGCCGGCGAGGTCTACTCGGTGCTGGGCATCCGTCAGCACTTTGGCGTAAGTGAGCCCTTTGGCCACCGCCGCTGGCGTCAGCGACAGCACTATGGCTGCCGAGCGTGGCTGACGCAGCTTGGGCTCCTTACGCCTCTGCCTCCTCTGCTGGGGGTTCCCTGCAGGCGCCGCGGCGGGGGTGTGCTTCCCCCGCTTCTTCTTACCCACCACCACGGTCCACTCAGCGTCCATGGACGCTGGGGCCGGTGGCAGTGGGCGGGGCTCCCTCGGAGCGGACTTCGCGACGGGGGGAGCAGGAGGACCACCTTTCCCCCTCCCCTTCTTGGGCACCCCAGACGGCCCAGCGACCGCCACGGCAGCAGAGGTGGAGGGCCCGGCCACGATGGCAGGAGCCTTGAGAGGAGCAGGCTGCACTGCTCCTTTCCCCTTCCCCCTCCCCTTCCCCTTAGAGGAAGGCTGGGGAGCTCCTCCAACGAAACCACCCTGGACGGGGAGTGGTATGTCCCCGGGGGTGGACCGTCTCTCGTGGGCCAGCGGAGGCCTCTGGGCCGGCCCTAGGAGCACCGACTCCATTCTGGCCTGCCACTTGGCCTCCACTGCTGCCAGCTCCTCCAGACGGCGAAGGAGAGAAGCGTTTTCACGCTTCAGCTCCTTCACCGCCTCCTCCAGCTTGGCGCACTTGTCGCGCCACTTTTTGGCCTCGCCTTTAGGGCGAGCACTCGGAGCCGGTTCCGCGGCGACAACCACCTCGGCGGCGGGCACCTTCGGCTTAGCGGCAGAGCGAAGGACCATTCCCTCCTCGCTCTCCTCTCTCCTCGCCCTTTGGCGGGCCTCCCTGCGCTGCAGGAGATCGCGCGCCTTACCTCTCTTTCTTTGGTCGACGGAATCGTCGACCAAAGATGGTCCTCCTCTGCCGCGTCCGGTTGTCGCTTGCGACTTCGGGACCGGCTCCTCAGTGTCGCTCCCTAAGGACGACCTGCTGTTATTCAGCTCTGAGCGTTTCCTCCAGAGCCTACGGCTCCGAGCGGAGGAAACGCTCATACTCGACTCAGAGTCGACGCCTGTGGACATCTTGTCCGCGCCGACTCTTCGTCCGCCATCAACGGGCTTTCGCCCACCAATCTCCGCCTCTCCAGCCGGAACTGGAGTAGGCACCCTCGTCAAAGTTATTTTTGGGTTTAAGTTTATATTCATTATGAATCCCACGAGTATGGGGGAAATAAGAGTCCACCCAGGCAGTGCCCCCTGTACCTGGGTAAGCCTAGCGTAACCCGCCAAGAGGGTCGGCCGGTACTCTGGCGGGGGTCGCACTAGTGACCGAACTACCCATCGGCCATGCATCCCCTCGCGGTGCGCCGCCGCTTGGGATTCGGGGAACTTTTTATAGAGGTTTTCTCCCTCGTGGTCCGGGCGATTAAGCCAAGACCCTCGGTCCAGCAGGAGCGCGAGACATGTCCACGGACCTCCATACTAGATTACGATCTGCAACGGTGACAGCGGAGAGGAAGGTTCCCCTCCGCTGCCTGCTCGGGGCGGTGTTAGCGCACACCGAGCCCGTCGACACTCCCGGATGAACCGGGAGCCGCCCGAATAAACGGGCCCACCATCTAAAAATGCGGCAGCCACCGCAAAAAGCGGCGACGACCGCCGAGACCACTGTTGTCAGGATATTGGCCGTAGCGCCGATCAACTCGACCGACGCTCCGTTGCCCAGGGTGCACCACGTGGAGGTTTCCTGACTTCGCACCCCAGGCATTGCATGCCTAGTCAGTCAAATCTATTCCCATCTAACTCTATGCCACACTAGGCCTTACAAGAGTTTTGTTTTGGTGCGCCCTGAAAATACAACAATTCATAGCGCACATCTTCACAAACTCCTGCGATTCCGTTATCTGAGTGGGGTTTCCATGGATGATCTGAAGAAGCCTTCCCACATAGACTTTTTAGAGGCCTCATTTTACAGGACCGTTAATGTGAATACATTGGGCGAACCTCTCTGCAATCAAAGAAAATCACATCAACACACCGTTCGGCCTATTCTGATCTTAAATAAAATCTGGCGTTAAACTTTCTGAACAGCCATCTCATTACTACAACAAGTAAATCCACTAGCAAAGTTGTCAAAAAGTGGTGAACTATCCTTCAGACCGAACACTATGCACCTAGGTCACTTGTCTTGTCAACCAAGGCCATGTAGTCACTGTTTACTACAACAGGTAGTTTAATTTTTTCCAAGTCTCAGAGAAGGGTTATGGGTCATACGATACCAAACTTCCTTTACAGTCATCGATGAACATTCTGTGCTGAAGCAGTTCGCTTCAACCGCCAGTTGCCACCCGCGCAGTCACTTTGCCCAGGACACCAACCCCGATACACCATACGCTGCACATCCACCAGAACGCTCGAGCACCACAGGAACGTTTGAACACCAACAGGAACGTTTGAACACCAAAAACAACGCTTGAGCACGAACAGTTCAATCGTGGTACACGTAAACACTTGTTCATTCGAAGTCGTATACACATGACGTCATCATAAACGTATATGCGATGGCTATGTTGTACACCACACGACTACTTTTATTCACATTGCAGACTAGTTCTTATCCCGATATTTCTCAGTGCAATTTATTTTTCTTCGCGTAAATTGCGGGTATTCAAATACTTCCATCGTACCATGTACGTATTCCACATAGCGTACATATGTACTGAACATAATCTATTTCTGTGGGCATTGTCTATCCCACTTCTGATGTTAGCATTCTAATTAAATTTACTTTAAAAAAATAATCAACAATGGTTAACAAATACTAAATTGTTAACGAAAACCATAAATTGCACTTAATAAAAATTCAAAGACAAGGTCACAAAATCTTACCAGAATACTAAATTCCCAAGTTGATGTTCACGCGTGCAGGTCTCGCAACAGAATGCTCTGTCAGACAGCTTGCCACTCCTTTTATAGGGATTTGGTCGGTGGGATTTGGTTACTACCCTCAATAAATAAATTGATAGCTAACAAATAAATTGACAGCTAACACTAGATTTTGTATTGACAGTGTTCTTATAATGTTAATAGCATCATTAGGTAAATCATTTTCATTAAGTATTATGAATCTGACTCAGAATAAGTATTAAGCATCTTTATTCTGAGGAGTCTGACAGTTTTCTAAACTAATCAATAATTGATTACTTTTAGTTAGAATACATAAGTTTAAATTACCAGAATTTAGTAACGCCGTTATTGATAAGACAATTAAATTATAATACAGAACATAAAGTGTAGTAATATATCGAATAATACACATATTACTTTGTTATTGAAATCTTTGTTACAAGAGATAGCGATGAAATTTAGATCATGGATAGAAATGACTGTTTTTGCTGTTATCGTGTCAAATCAGTTGCTCAATACTTATTTAAATGAAAAATCACTAGATTTCTCATGCAATTATTAACTGGAGTTTGCAACTTTAGTGGTGGCGCCGCTGATTTAAATTTCAATACTTTCGTGCTCTCGTATTCAAAATGTCTGACATAACTAATGACGATAGTCGATAGATTCACTCCTAATAAGTATGGGTAAGAAATTATCTCTGTAATGTGCGATCACTCACATAATATTATTTACGTGTAAGAAGGCTCGTGATTTTCAAGTATATCCGCTTAAAGAAGCTTACATATTAACAGATATTTTGGTTGGAATAATACTTATTCTACGAGAAAAACCAAAGATCAATTGAATGTCTCTCCAATTATATTTCTTCTATAAAAACAAAGAGCATAAAGTATGTGTCATATACGTGTAACTACTGACTTTTGGAATATGGTTCGCGGCCCATAAAAGGTTAACAATGTGTATCACCTATCAATAATGATTATTGAAATACTTTGTAACTACAGAGCAATTAATGGCATTTTATAGAAGATCAAAGAAGCATGTCAGCTTATGCCAATATTGAAGATGATTTGTTAACTTCATTAAGTAGATAGCAGTGTCCACTGTCGATAAACATGATCACCTATTTAGAGTATTACGCGTGTTGACATCTATAACTATAATGTATCGCACGCCTAGATCAATACTGAATTATCTTGAAAAAATCTGAAAATAGCCGACTCACACAAAACAAAAAACACGATTGACAATTTTTTTTGAGGTCATTCAATTGATCTGGGCGTGCGATATATAGAACATGGTTTTCAATTGCAATATGCAATAACATACATAATATATACACACTCACGCCCCTTATCCTCGAAGGAGTAGGCAGAGGCGCAACTAGTGCACCCATTTTTCACTACACTTATTCCGTCCCATAACGTGATAGGGGACGAGCCTATCGCCATATCGAGCTCAAATTTCTAACTCAGGGCTGATACTGAGTAGAAAATCCAATATCACTTTGTCCGACTCGGGTATCGAAACCGAGACCTCAGCATTGCAGTTCTACCGTAATGCAACTACGCCACCGGGGCAGTCAATATGCAACAACGTTGATTGTATTTATGTAATGAATCTACCATTTAGCTCTATGATTGCTTTTATTATGTTTCCTTCGTTGTTTATGTGTCTTGACTCTCGTACATACGTTTTAGTACAGGTTCTCTGGTACACACTTCATCATTTATTACTAACAAGCTGATTTTTCGTGAGTAACTTCTTTTTGATTAGACGCCCAACTTTTTCCTTACAGTAATGTTGGTAAATGGTAGCTAATAGGGGTAGCCTACTGGCTATATATAGAATATGTTGATTTGACGAATTAAAAAAATTGATTACTAACCGAATTTCTCTTTGTTAATTATCGAGATAATTATCTAAATACCGTGAAAAAATATTTGTCCTACAATATATAAGTTATAGTTAGCGAGGTATTTTTACATTAAGCATTAGTACTACAACTTTTGAGCGTAGGACCAAGATGACATACCACGCAATTTGTAGGACAATGTGGATGGTAAACTATGCAAATGCTAGGTAACCAATAAAAAAAAATCAGCTGGTTATTAATTATTTTTCATGACCTTGTTTATGATACATGTTGGAGAGGGGGGACTCGCTAACTACTATACCTTATATTTTGTAGGACAAATATTATTTCACGTTATTTAGATAATTATCTTGATAATTACCAAAGAGTAGTCGGTTAGTAATCATTTTTTTTAATTCGTCAAATCAACATATTCTATCCTTTCTACCCCTATTAGCTACCCTTTACCAACATTACTGTAAGGAAAAAGTTGGGCGTCTAATCAAAAGGAAGCTACTCACGAAAAATCAGCTTGTTAGTAATAAATGATGAAGTGTGTACCAGGGAACCTGTACTATTTAGTTACATAATATTTCAATTACAAAATACATTTACACCGCGTTCTTTCTCCTACTGAATAAAATTAATACTGGCTGACAGACAGTGTGAGTTTATTTATTCCAGAGCCATGGATGCAGACAAGTTCTTGTTACGTAGGAAAGATGTAAAAGATTTTTGATAATTCTTTTCTTATGGAGGTTATATAAGCGAAAATTTATGTAAAATCTTTTTATGTGCTTATGGGAAAAGCATCGGACACTTGGCTAGGAGTTTACTAAATAATGTATTATAACATTTTTTATATCCTGCCTTCACTTGGCTTGTTGGTATCAGTTTTAATACAATATCGAACATGAAAAGTTCACGGTCGCAAGTTTATAACACAAACTCTTTGATTAATTGTATACCTAGATAGACACTGAACGTTTCAAACGCATCAAAAAAAATAGAGGCGAATGATTCACCACTAAATGAGCGAGTGAATTAATTATGTTTTTTTCATGGATATCATTTTCTCCCCGTTTTAATAGAAACCATGTTATAACTGGTATTATTATGCGCGCACACAATGATACGTAAAATGATGCAGCGATAGCGTATGACACAGCTGTCACGCATACTAGCTTAAGAAAAGTTGGCCTGTTTGTTTTAGTTTCATTGCAGCGCGTTACTCTGTCTAGGTATATAATTAGTCAAAGCATAAACTATATTCACTCAGAAAAGTAGTTTTAACATTTAACTATTGAGTAAGTATGCTCGCTTTAGACTATAAAGTAGAGTGGCCGACAACAGTTTATGGCTTAGGTTAACGGTTGCGTTTCAAAGACGGAACGGATAGCTCGAAGTGTTCTGCGAGTTATAAAATGACTCAACACTTCGATAATTTAATGTTATCTTTTAACTTACTAGAGAATTAATAGGTTTTCGTTGATAGTGACTTTTTACATTTGTCCGCGTCGCGCGTCGTTGGCAATGTTGGGACTTCTCGTCAGTATTCTTCTGGCGTGAGGAGGCATCCCAACTCGGGCGGAGACTGGCTCCGAGGGAGGTCAAGGTCCAACTGGCCTCCATCCGCAGCGCCGCCGTGGAGGAGTGGCATACCAGGCTGGAGAGCCCGAATGCGGGCTTGAGGACCGTCGCGGCAGTGCGACCTGTCTTCCTAAGCTGGCTTGACAGGCACCACGGTGCGCCGACATTCCGTCTGACACAGGTATTGACAGGCCACGGGTGCTTCGGCTCGTTCCTGTGTCGGATCGGAAAAGAAGAGTCCGCCGTGTCCACCATTGTGGCAACGGCCGCGAGGATACGGTCCAACACACTCTCGAGGAGTGCCCAACCTGGGATCTACAACGCAGCGCTCTTAGAGCAGTCGTCGGCGGAGATCTCTCGCTGCCGGCCGTGGTGTCTGCCATGGTCGGCGGCTGGAGTTCTTGGCGTGCGATGGTCTCATTCTGCGAGTGCGTCATCTCGCGGAAGGAGAGCGCCGGGCGGGATCGTGAGCAGAATGATCCCGCCCGCAGCCAGAGGAGACGTACGACGACTGTGGTCCGGGGGCATATAGAGAGTTCCACCACGGCATCCCCTGCCTGTCGTAAGAGGCGACTAAAGGGGGCTTCCAGAGTTGCGGGCGAGCAGCGGGGGGCTGCTCAGTCTAATCTAAGCGACTCCGAGGTGGTTGACAATGCGGGTGGTCGGTCTCCCGCTGTCGTAGACGCCAAAGGCGTCCTTTAGAGTGTGGGGGCATCTTAGCCCCCTTGTATAGAGAGGGGCCGTAACGGCATCGCGCAGGGACGGTCCCGTGCAGCTATCTTAGTGCAACAAGATACCCCGGGGCCGTCTCGTATGCGCCGAAGAAGGCCACCGCGGGTTTTGGTTGGTATGCCAGTGTAGGGTGTACATAGTGTTAGGGACTCGGCCCAATGGTCGCTCGGATGATGCTATACTCCCGAGTGTCGACATTGGGCTGTAAGACTGTGCGAAACCAACATAACCGTTCCACTTACCCCCCCAGTGGTGGTAGCGATAAAGCGTTTTTCCCCGCGAAAAAAAAAAATGTTGGGACTTCGAGGCAACTCAAACCGCATCCTACCGGAAAGTATCAATACCATTGTCGGAATTCATTGTGGGGCATTTGCACGGGCATTTGGGCATCATACAAGTAAAATTGCTGAAAGTCCAATAAAAATATTCACATCAATTCATCCTAATAAAATTTAACACAGCTATAAAATTGATAAATGTAGAAAATAAACATTCACTGTACCATATATCATGGCTAATATAGTTAATATACCGCCACGCTCATGAGAATAGATGTCAGGTACTGTAGTGTACATAACAATCGCCGTGGGACTGCATACCTAATATTATGTTTACCTAAATCAATCGATCGTCAATTCAGAGTTCATAGTTCATAAAGGAATATATTATTATGTATATCTGGCCGTGATCAAGACGTCTTTCTACAACTGTAAGGCTAATTTAGAAAACATAAAAAAATGCACGACTTCTACTAAAAATTTTCAAATCGCTTCAAATGTGCCTATAAAGTTTTAAAAGATACCTAGATTTACCAAGATTTCATAATCAGATGCAGACTCGGTGCCAATGAGTTTACCTGGGAAGTATACCCCTTTGAAGTAAAAAAAGAATTCCTCGAATCGATCCAGGCGTCTTCGAGTAATCAGGGAACATACCTAAAAAGATCCCGACGAATTGAGAACCAGGATGAGGTTCTCAATTTTGGATGTCGGTTAAAAATGTATTCGTTATATGAAACAATAAGTATTTGCTGAAGTGCTATTACTTATAGGCTGCTACCGCATGAACTTAGCATCACGATCAAACTTATGCACATCCTGAGTAGCAAATAAATCAATAAATAAAAATCCTATTAAAGTTACCTCTTTTCTAGGAAGCCCTACCATTTTAATATTTATTTGTGTTAATAAACGAACGTTGCTTTGTTTGATGTTACACTTATCATATAATTTGCATTGCTTATCGTATTTGAAGACAGATAGCTTCAACAAAGCTTTGTGATGAATGAAAACAAAATTGTTATTGAACATAATAATATGACGTAGGTCAGTTTTTTATATTACGCTGTTTATGTATAATGCAATATGCAAGTTCAAAACCCAAATGTAGATAATATCAATTAGCGAGAGGGACATTTTGCTGGAGACAAGCCAAAATTATACTTATATTATTTTATAACGACACCAGCAATTTACACTAAGCTAACTCATAAAAGTGTACTTTACAGGAGAGGCTTATAAAGGGAAAACCGTGATAACTTTTATGTTAATTAAGATACTTGTATGAAATTTGGTACCCTTAATAGTTAATTTATTTATTATAATTTCCCATATTTATTTTTCCTTAATTAATTATATGTTTTGATTTAGCACGAGTTAGCCGTATATACACCTAATTCCTAAATAAAATTTTACAAACTACACACGTCTAACTAATGTTAGCGTAGTGTATTACGGGAGATCATAGCGCTAAAGAGGTGTTAGTTTTATTGCGTTACAATAAAAAATTTAAAACATAGTATGCATTAACTATAATCTTAGGTTTCTATATATATGGACAACATATATAAATGTAAATTCTTATGCTAAATAAAAAATAATTAAACTTAGCGTTATTTAACCGGCACATGCGTCACTACCGTAAATCGTACTGTGCCACAAGATAGCGAATCATTTAACTTTCCGATGAGCTATAATACATATTGTTTTTAACAAATTGTAGATAAAATTGTGTAGTTAATATTAGTTTTTTGTAAGAAATAAATATTTAAAACAAAAATAGTGTAGTAATCAACTGTATATTAAAATTTCAGGTAAGTACTTACATAATACAATTAACGATAAGAGATCAGATCTGCAATTCGACTTCGTACATTATATTTAATGAAGATTGCACTTGATATTTAATTTTTAATAGAAAACAAAGATTTCTAGTTAGTTCTTCTAATGTGAATAGTCACTTGCATTCTCCTCATCATGGTGACTTCTTAATAAATTTCCATAAAATGTTTGATACTTTTCGGGTATAACATTGTTATCACACTAATATTTTAAATCTTTATTATTATTTTGCTAAATAAATTTTTAACAAAGTCTGTATGCTTTGCCCGGAAAAGGCTTCAAGCTGGATAATCTAGTAGATGATTTTTAAAATATTGTATTCGATTGCTTTTGTTATCACCTAAACTATACTTATATTCCGAGAACCCGTAATTATCAGGAGAATTTACATGGAGCTTACATTATTACCGTATATAAATATATTATATTACCATGTCGTGAGCTTAAAACTTTTTGAATATCAAATACGATACAAGCTACTTTGTTGTGCAAACCCCTTGATGGGATGGCATTGGCAGAATTTATGGGAAGGTAAACTGCAAAGTATGTGATCGACGACTAGATTCGCTTTCATCGTTATTGGCAGACTTTTAATTTTTGGATCAAATATTTGGCGATGATTTGCCAATGTTTCGCGTCATTACAAGTACCCCAAAACTTACCAAACAATCCAATACGAATTCATTGCAGGTGATAATTGACACATGCTTCTTGCTGTTTCGTTTTTACTTTTGACGTGGTAAACTCCAATCTTTTGTTACAAAAACATTTTCTCTTGCTCAGTATATATTCATCTTCAAGTTTAAGATGTTTGAGACCTACATCAGTCTTTTTTTTTTTGATCTTTGTTTTTTTATTTTTTACGGTCGATATTGCAGAATAATCACTAATGAACGGTGCAGCGCAGAAAATTAAATTACAGGGAGTAGATATTGCTGATACTGAATCTGTGTTACTACTGAGGCCGTTATCCATATGCGAATCGAGAAGACTCCTGGGTGGACGTAATGATTTCAGGTGTAATTGTTCTATCTCCGGTATCTTAGCAAGAAGTCGGCACCAAAATGCATTTTAAACTTTGTGAAGATTCCGAAAAATCACAATAGGGTAAAGGTACGGGGGTATTATCTATGCTGTCAGAAGCTTTATTAGTGACGATGGAACACTGAGGTTCTATGCGTGGTGGAGTTAATTTCAATGGATAGAAGTTAATACCTTTGGTGAATAAATATTTAGTGAAGTAAGAATTGAGCCCCTAAGTCGTTTAAATTTATATCTTGTAACAATACATCATTTTCATGATTGACTATATCTCGGCTTGCATAAGTGGATATAGAATAATCATGCTCTTGAATTGGCTCATCCAATATGACGTGATTATAAGAACCATCCACCATCAATTAACTAATTAAGATACGGTTTTACATAAGTATTTACAACGTAAAAGTCGCTAAGTAATGCATTTTACAAACGAATAAGAATGTACAAACGCACTAAACTACGCTAACTATGTGTTAGCGTAGTGGTACTCGAACTTTGAACTAAGCGGCTCAAATATTCTAAAAAACGTAGCGTGTTACTATAAAACAAAATAGTTAAAGTTACTTACTAGTTAGTTTGTAAAACTGGGCAATCACATCTAACACAGCGACAACTGTTGTTAGATTAATGTAAATCAACAAGCGATGCGTCCTTTCCCCGTGTAGACTCCGCTAATAATAGTTAGCGTTGTTAAAATCGACCAATTTCAAAAAGTACATTTACTTAGCGTTTTATAAAATTTGTAACTTCGTTATTTTTGTACATTTTTTCACGATTTTTTTTTCACATATAAAAAAACACATTTTAAGGAACTTGGCATAAAAAAACGATTTTTCTAAAATTCGAGTTAGCGTAGTATAAATTGCTGGTGTCGATAAGTACTTTTTACCTAATAAGCAATTCGCTACATAGCGGTAATTCATCAACACAGCCTTTAAATACTCACATAAGAATGAAATGAATTGGATGAAATAAGAAACAAGGAATGGATTTGTGAGCCTCGACAATTATTCTTCCTGGCCAAGCCAAATCTCCCCAAGAAAGCCGTAGCTTCACTTCTGTTTTGGTAATTCATAGGTAAAACCAGTTTTAACGTTGCTCTACCATTTATAATTAAATTAATTCATTTTATTTGAAAATACTATATCTGTATAAAATACGTAGGCAAAACCCAAAGGACCAACAATAAAGACTTCTTCAACTAGGAAGACCCTAAGCCAAGATAAAACTACTGACCCTGGCAACTTACGCGACTGTTTCCTTGGTACTTTATTATGTGACCAAGATAAACTAATTAATTATAATTATCGTAATACAATAAATAGTTCATGTTTCAGATAATAGTTTTCAACTTGAAGGTTAGGTGGCCGCTGTCAAGGCGGAATTTTTTATGTTATCATGTTTACATACAATAATACAAGATATGGCTTGTTGTTGATGCCAAAGACATATTACTGGTGGGAGGATAACTGATATATTTTGTTCCAGTTCTCGTGCCCGCACGAGGTAACAATCTCTGATAGGAAGTAGGCACCGTATCTTCTGTGGAGAGCTGCTAGTAAATAAACAGTGGATCTAGCGTAACTAGCTATAACGCCTTGTATTTTTTAAATAACTGGAGACGTAGACAAGCGCAGTTCTGTACACAGTATCTTTCTTTCTTATTGGTGATCTTATTGTTTATACCTACTTATAAATTGGGTAGTCGACTGCCTCGGTGGCGTAGTTGTATTGCGTACGCGTTACGAGTACGATTTGCGCGCTGAGGTCCTGGGTTCGAATCCCGGGTCGGGCCAAAAACTTTATGACTGGGTTTTTCCATCTTAAAAAAAATACTCACTCGCAGCTCGGAGTCAGAAAGTTGGCAGTGTGATACCCCGTGCCTCGGAAAGCACGTAAAGCTGTTAGTCCTGAGCCTGATCTCTCTTCGGTCATGTCGGATTGCCGTCTCACCGGACTATGAGAGTGAAGGAATAGCGAGTGCACCTGAGTATTGCGCATACACTTGTGCACTATAATATCTCCTGCGTACCTGG
Source organism: Lapara coniferarum (assembly GCA_949316025.1). Taxonomy (NCBI): domain Eukaryota; kingdom Metazoa; phylum Arthropoda; class Insecta; order Lepidoptera; family Sphingidae; genus Lapara; species Lapara coniferarum. The sequence continues at coordinate 1,891,983 of OX438922.1, forward strand.
CTGATCTTCGTTGAGATTGGCCGCCGTGGCCGAAACTGACTAGGAGGATTTCAAACTGGGTACTAAACCACCGCTTATCAGGCTGAGTGACCCGCTTCAGTTGCATAAAAAATATTCGCGGTCTTCGTTGGAATTTCGTGTGTGCTATGTTGACTTTCGTTTCTAGAACGGCTTTTGCTTTTTTGTGGGCGCAGAACAAACTTGACCCCCTTTTAGATAAAAGCCTTTAAACCGCTACACCCAGAGACCTGGCGATCATTTCACTACGCGAGAACGTCTTTCAATAAAGAGGTTAAATAATTCACGAGTTTTAATATTTCACATAATACCGGGTGGAAGGGAAACGCTCTCTATACCGGAACGGTAAGAGAGAAGAACCATTATATTAACGAAAAACTATATTCATTTGCAAAGCTAAGCGATAATACTTACGATTTTAGTATTTCCGTAATTCATGCGCGCGCAATGTAAAGCGTACAAAGAACTGGGCGGCCGTCGCGTAAAAAGTATGTAGGGCAATTTGAAACTTTAAATTTGTTCAACTATTTACGCTGCTGACTGTACATGAATGGTCCAAAATTATAACAACATTACATTACATTACATCAATTTTAACTCAGAAAAGTCCACCTTGTTCTTAAAATAATCGAACCCAATATAATAGCCGTTAAATTCGGGCAATTTAATAAAACTGACGATTTATCACCGGCCCGTCGTGCTGCTCGATTTAATGCTTTGACGGACATTAAATTCTTACAGAGTAGTCAATAATTTTATTGTATGAGATATTTTATCCAAAGTTAAGTACATACACAAATAAGTTAAAATTTGTAACCATGGCTGTTGTTGGTAATCGATTAAACTACTGAAACGCTTAAATTTTTTATCACTAATAGAAGGTTACATACCCAGAGTTAAATCCTGCTTTACATTCCGATAACTCATAACAGTCACTAGTAAAGAGCTTGGTTTTATATTAAAGTAGGATCTGCTACCGAATAATGGCTTTATAGCAACAAGACCATTCATCCATCCATGAAATAGAACAAGAACGAATTTAATTGTTTAGAGGCCGGCAAACCAATTGAACAATTAATGTCACCAACGCTTTAATAGATTCGTTTTTGTTTATAGAGGGCACACTAGTAATTGGATCGCCCGATGATAATGATCACCATGTAATACTAGGCAGAGTGCTCAGAAGAGTACTTATAGCTATGGGTGGCAATTTGATAGGAGAGAATGGTTTGGTCTTTCGTAGCCTGGCATCCACGCTACAACGAAACGATACCATTTTATTTTTAACCCGTTCAAAAGAGCAATCCATCTGATACTAATCCATCTCTGGTGCTCATACAATACCAGCCGTGTATTATACACTGCTCACTGCTGAGCACGGGCCTCCTCTACAACTGAGAGGGTTTTAGGCCTTAGTCTATCAAACTGGTCTAGTGCGGGTTGGCAGACTTCATATTCCTTCGAAATTCAGAGAACTTCTCAGGTATGCAGGTTTCCTCACGATGTTTTCCTACACCGTTAAAGCCAGCGATAATTCATGAAGAATACACACATACATTTTTAGAAATGTCAGAGGTGTGTGCTTTAGGGTTTTGAACCCGCGGACATTTGTCTCGGCAGTCCCCACTAGGCTATCGCCGCTCTGGTGCTCATGAATATTCATAATACTAAAAAAATCCTGTATGCGCTACAGTTCACAAAAGGAATAAGAAACTGAGAGAGATGTCTGATACAAGAAAAATCATGGTTGGTACTCGTGGAGTTATCCTACCGGTACCTTTATAATTGGTAATTATAGATAACAAAGGTTACAAAAACAACAGTCGTTTACAAGCAAATAAAATTATTATTTTCATTAACAATGCACTTTGGCACTATTAATTGTTCATAATTATTTTTCTGAATCAGAGTAATGATAGTTAATTGTGATGTTAATTATAATTCGCTAGATTCTTCTCGCAGTTCCGTTTGCGTTAAAATCTGTACCTTCCAAGGGTAAGAAGTAGCCTGTAGTACCTACTATAGACAATATAGTTGGCTATCACTGAAAGAATGTTGAAAGTGGAATTAGTAGCATCCCAAATTACAAAAAATCCTACATTCAAACTTATAAAGCTCTGTCTCTTTACAATATTACGTATTAGCTAGTACTCGAATAATTGAACCCACTCACATAAACAGAAGCAAAGGAATCATGGTTGCTGGTCAAAAAAGGAGAGGAGTAGAGACTAAGGAAGGAAGAACGTCTTTGTTTCCATATTATCCTATGAGCATTTTGTTAATTATTACAACCCGTATCTACCGATTCAAATAATGCGATTCAATTGATAGCCGACAGTCAATTGTTACCGAATTGATGTTATTAACATTTGTTAACTGCAATCAGGTTAAATTGACGCAGCTGACTGAAACAATGTGGAATGAGAATAGTCGTCCAGTATAGTGCCCTTGGGTATACCTATATTATTTTTCGACGTTTTCATATGGTTATGGCTCGACATATGGAGTAAAGATATGATTGTTTTGTGTATTTGAAGAATAAGAATTTGTGCTGTTAACTGTTGAGCCTTGTAATATGTTTATGTACCTATTGACATTACTGATCCAGAGTTGGGCACAACCCCATTTGCACAAAGCCAATGTATTACTGGATATTGAGACTACACATTTAACATTTTGTTTCAAGATAATGAGCGAAATTGAATACTTTATAATTAGGGTGGTATTACTACTGTTTATGGACAGTCGAAGCAGTCATCATCAGTAAAGGTCTCTCATCTGTAAGAGTCCGTCTGGGTGGGTACCACCGCAATGTTTATTTCCATCGCCAAGCAGCAGTGTGCCTGCACTGTTGTGTTTCGGTTTAAAAAACATTATAGCCAGTGTAACTACTGGACATAAGGAGGCTTAACATATTATGTCTCAGGATGACGAGCACAGTGGAATGCTAGCAGATGGTGTTGCTACTGTTTATGGGTGGTCGTAACGCTTACCATCAGCCGAACAGCACGCTCGTCTGTCTCGTCATCTAATGCAATAAAACCAACAAATACGCTACATATAAGTAGGTACACTCATAATTATAGCGAAGCGTGCAAAGTCCATCCTTTGTTCGCGGTTGCGTGATTTTGACATTGTTATTTGTCACAGTTTTGATAAGCGTCTGTAGGATGCGGCTGATTTGAATGTTATCTGCAACTATTTTACGAAACAACTAGATTATATAGGGCAATTGAGTCATGGGAAATAAAGCGTTTATACCAGTCGCATCCCCGATTATTCTTTTGAGGCTTAAATGAGTGAGGCTATCTGCCTAATAAAATCCTGTGAACAACACGCAGACACACTCACAGCTTTTATCCCCGAAGGGGTAGACAGAAGTGCAACTAGGGCACCCACTTTTCGCCGTGCTTATTCCGTCCTATGATGTGAGCCGGCGAGCCTATCGCCATATCGGGCTCAAATTACAGACTCAGGGCTGACACTGAGTTGAAAACCCAATGTCACTTTGGGGATCGAAACCGAGATCTCAGCATTGCAGTCTTACCGTAATACAACTAAGCCGAAGCAGTCTTGTGGACCAACGCAGTCTAAACCGATACGTACATGTACAACTTCTAATCCTACTATCCTACTATAATATTATAATGGCGAAAGTTTGTAAAAATGTTTGGATATATGGATGTATGGATGTTTGTTCCTCTTTCACGCAAAAACTACTGAACGGATTTCGATGAAATTTGGCACACGAGTAGATCATGTTCTGGATTAACACATAGGCTACGTTTTATCCCGGGAAAACATAAAGCGGGACTTTTATTCCGGAAAAACTTTTTAACGCGGGCGGAGCCGCGGGCAAAAGCTAGTTTCAAATAAAAGTTAATGTACCTACCTTCTTATTGACAGCTTGTTGCCACCATTTTGTTTTGGGTTTCTGCAGTCTGTTGCAAAAGTTGACAACATCTGTGTACTGACACAGTTAGGGCTGCCATCACCTAAATTGCCGACGCCGGATAAACACGGCAAAAATCCCGGACATTTGGGCGAAATATGGGTTTTTCCCCGAACACCTCTGAAAAAATATTTTGCGGTGTCTTCTTGAATGCAGGTTATTATGAAAGAATTTTTAACTAAGATTTTACTTCAATCTATCGCAGTTCTATAAAAAGATGGATCTCCCCTGACAACCAAAGTGTCGCTTTTTCAAACCCCGGTCGGACGGCCCCCGGACGTCCTTCAAACTAGGACAAATCCGGGGAATTCCGGACGGATGGCAGCCCTAGTCACAGTAAACTATAGTATTGTGTAGCACCTTATTGTGTAAACACTGCAAAAAATATTCTGCAAAGGAACATTCCAATAACAAGTAAATATTTGTATAGCAATCAATATTAGTTCCTGCCTCATCTCGAATGAAATGAACCAAGCCGTATGAACATAAATAACTTTGAAAGTATGCTCATTACGCGGGAACCTGCGTTAAACGAGTTTGTACTAGTTTTGTTGTTTTTATTTACCTTTTTATGAAGTATGTGGACTGAAGACTAGAATGGGCTTTTTAATCCTATTGTAGTTTATCTGTCGGGTAAAATTATCTAAACTATTTTATAAGTTTACTCGTGTATCTCATGGGTTTTAAGGGAATTTCCCCCTTAGGGGATGACCTTCCATATTTGTATGTACTTATTCGCACATGAAGTATTTTTGCAATAGTTTACATAATCTTTCATTGCCAAACAAAAGATAATTTTGAAGTCATATTTGTTTATGTGAACAGTATAACATGCCCGACCTCGGTTTCAACTTTCAACGCGTATCCAGACTACAGACTGATGGTTTCTTTGAAAAACATACGACATATTTTTTTATTTATGACAAAAATGTTGTTCATGGTAAAATGGATAAAATCTCCTTATGGTCCGTGGGCCAGTGACAGATTTCGATGACCAAGTTTCTCTCAAACGATAATTGGTGAGACGCATCAGAGACGTGTATCATAAAGCCTCGTGAACGTCAGCTTCGGCTCCGTGGGTGCCATGAGCGATGGTAGCCTCCCAAAGATGTAGAAAAAAATATATTATTCAGTCATTTCCTCCCAACTAAGAATCATTTTAAATTGTAGCTAACCCGATACCTTGAAGAAAAAAAATAATCAGCTGACTGTAACTTGGGGCATTATGCGTCAGCTGGTCAATCAAACATGTAAAAAAAATATATCATTTCAGTGATTTCCTCTCAACTACAAATTTACCTGATGATAGCTTATACGCAACTATGAATAAATATATATGTCAGCTGGCTGTATGCCGGGGCAAAAACCGTCAGCTGATGCCTTGAAAGTTATAACGCAGGTGTTAGGCGAGAGCTTCTATTACATAATTACATGCATCAGCTGACAATGTTTCCCTCGAATTAATGATAGTAAATTCTCTTTATTAATTACAGCATTGTATTATCAATCTATACATGTAAAATGCTTTGTCCTGAATGACTGACTGACGGTTAAACGCACAGCCTAAACCTCTGACCGTAGAGATCTGAAACTTGCAGGGTGTGTTCCTTGTATGACGCGATGTAGGCATGCAACACTTTTCTAACCCTTAGATTTTTTTTTTTTTTTTTTTTTTTTTTGTGGGACTCTGCGTCCCATCCTCGTACCCCCTATCCAGGACAAGGGATTTTCTTTATCTTTTTGTATATTTTTTCTTGTTTTTTATTTATTTATATTTACCTATTTCTATGTCTCTAACAATTAGCTTATCCTAGTTTACACTCTAATCTGTTTATCTTAATCTATTGCCATATTTTCAATCTTATCATCTAATCTTAATTACTAATACTATATAAACTTAATTATATACTTAGTAATCTATTATTTTCACTTATTTCTATAATTTACTTTCCTTACAATTAGTTTACAATATTCTAAAAACTTATTTACTATTGACTTATTTTTAACAATCCTATGTATATTATCTATTTCTAATTTACAATTAATTCTACATTCCAGATCGAATCTATCCACTGCGTGGATGGGACATTCGAGTAGGAGGTGTGGGACCGTCTCCTGAACGTCAGGGTCACATTGGCACGCCGGGCTCTCCTTGCACTTGAATCGGTGCAAGTACTCGGAGAAACCGCCGTGCCCCGTGAACACCTGCGTCAGTATCGGATCCAGGACGATCCGCCTTACGACCCTGTGCGCATCGACTGCGTCCGGAAAGAACAGCTTCGTCACCGAAGCCGTCTCTCCGTCCGCGTATCTCCGGTTCCATTCGTCAATCGAGTCCTGTCGGATCTGTCGTTTGACGAATGAAACCGGACACTTGTCATAATGCGCACGGGTCTTCAGGTGCTGTGCGGCATCCTTAGCGAGCGTGTCCGCCCTCTCGTTTCCCTCCAACCCCACATGTGCCTTCACCCAGAAAATATCAATTTTCTGGGCGCGTTTCTCGGCCATGTTTAATTTTATCTTTATTTCAAACGCTAGGGGATGGAGGGAATCACCTCTGGTGACGACTTCAAGGGCGGACCTGGCATCGCTGAAGATGCCGCACGCAGGAAGCCCGCTACGGAGCGCTACCTCCACGGCATCGCGGAGGGCGAGGAGTTCCGCCTGGTAAACGGAGCAGTACGGCTCCAGCCGCAACTTTCGGGTACTCGTCTCGGCGGCGCCGTTCCATATGGACAGCGCCGCTCCGACTTTCCCGTCAATCTTGCTTCCGTCGGTGAAGATGCTAAGACCCTCACCGACGTGCTGAGCCAGTTCTGCCCCGTCCGCCAGGCATTGGAACGTCCCGTTCCTCCGTTCTGCTGGGTGCGGCAAGTTAACGAAGGCCACAGGAGCCTCCACCTCCCGGTCTCCCACTACCTCGCAAGAGTGCCCCCTCTTAACTTCATAAAGAAGTGCGGTTTCCCGCACCCTTATGTCAAGGGGGAGCACCCCGGCCAGCAGCAGGGCCGAGTTGAGGGAGACAGTCCTGTAGGCCTTCGTCATCTTCTGCGCAAAGCTGCGCTGGATGGCTCCGAGCTGCTTCCTTACACCCAGCTTACGGCTGGCTGGAGCCCATGCGCTTGCGGCATACAAGAGCACGGGCTCCACCGCAGCCGTGTAGATCGTCCGGATCACTTCGGGTCCCAACCCCCACTGGACCTTGGCCGACCTCGCGAGCACTTTGAAGAGGCTTATAGCCTTAGCGCACGCCTGCGTCACATGACCGTTAAAGGTCAGTTTTCGGTCTATCGTTAGGCCAAGCAGCTTTATCTTGTTTGAGAGACCAATGTCGACCCCGCCCATGCGCAGGATTGGGGTGTCGTACTTAAGTTTGTTTGTAATTACCATCGCCTGGGTCTTATGTGGCGCAAACTTCAACTTGTTTCGGACACCCCAATCCCGCACATAGGCCAGTGCGGCATTGGCCTGCTTCTGAGCTGCCCCTGTGGAACCACCATCAAACACCAGGACGACATCGTCAGCAAAAGCTTGACAATAATCGCCCCGGCGCTCGAGCCCCTGCAAAAGGGGATCGAGGAGGAGGTTCCACAGGATCGGCCCTCCGATAGATCCTTGAACACAACCTTTAACGGTCCTGCGAGCTGACTCGGCGCCCGCGTATCGAACCCTGACCATCCGATCATCCAGATAGCTGGCGACCATCCGTCTGATGTTTGGTGGGCAGCGTTCTTCCGCCAACCGGACCTTTATGGCCGGCCACCAGGCGCTATCGAAGGCTCCCTCTATGTCCAGCGATATCATGATCAGGACCTTCTTCTCTCGAAGTTTAGTCCTGACATGACTCATCAGATCATAGAGGGAGTCCTCGGTGCCCCTTTGTGGCATAAAGCCGTATTGGCGGTGGCTCATTCTCGGGAGAATGTGCCATTTTAGCCTACCCACCAACATCTTTTCCAGGATCTTTCCCAGCACTGGCAACAGTCCTATCGGTCGGTGTGCCTTGGGAACCGAGTAATCATCCTTACCCGGTTTCCGCAGCACAACGACCGTGGCCTCCTTCCAGATCTTCGGGAAGTAGGCCAGTTCTAGGCACTTGTTAGCCAGTGCTAGGAATGACTCCGGATCCTGGTTGATCGCCTGCGCACAGATATCGGAGGTCAGGCCGTCCGACCCGGGCGCCTTCTTCGGATTGAAGGTCACCAGCGCCGCAGTCAGCTCCCCCAGCGTGAACGGTGGGTCATGTACCTCACCATGGACCCAGTCGTTCACGTGCGAGGCGAGCTCTCTGGTGCGCCGGTGATCTTCATTATCCTCCTCGTGAGGGTCGTCCGGGTAGAAGGTCTCGGCAAGGAATCTTGCCGATTCCTCCTGACCCAGGATTTGCCCGTCCCTCACGAGTGGCGCATCTTCGTGCCGCTTGGTCAACCTGCCCATTACTCGATATATCCCATCCCACAGTCCTTCCTTGGTCTGTTTTCCGCAAAACTCCTTCCAGCTCCGAGTCTGGGCAGCTGTGGTCATAGTTTCGTAGGCCTCCTTGGCCTCTTTATAGGCCCGGATCACACACGCCTTCCTCACAGGTGCCGCCCATCTGATGCGGCGTTTCCGTCGCATCATTTCCCGTCTGGACCTTTCGAGCTCCTTTGACCACCAAGGGATCGCATATTTTTGATTGGGCTTCTTTTTTGGGATAGTTTCATCACTGGCTCTAACTACAATTTTTATGTACTTTTCTATTTCATTTTCTAAACTTTCTATATTTCCTAATTTATCTAATTCAATTTTGTTTATATTTTCTTCTCTAATGCAATTTTTAAATTTTTTACCAAATTCTGTCCAGTTTACCTTTTTAGTGTTATATATCCTAGTTGTATTTTTAATTGCGATCCCTTGGCCTTTCTGTAGCGTCAATTCGAAAGTTATGGTGTTGTGGTCGGAGCTCGTCAGGTCCTCCTCGACGGTCCAGTTCTGGATCCGTTCTAAGAGATCGACCGAACAGGCGGTGACATCCACCTGGCTGGAGTAGGCCTTGTCTCCTCGCACAGTGAAGAACGTTGGCGTATCGCCTTCGTTCAACACGTGGAGGCTGGCCTCGTCCAGCCAGCCAGACACTTCCTCTCCTCTTCGATCGATCTCCCGGCTCCACCATAGGCTTTTCGCGTTGGCGTCCCCTCCTATTAGCAGGCGCCTCGGGCCCAAGCTGCGGCAGACGCCCCTCAGATGGTCGAGGTATGGCTCAACCGGTTTATCGGGTTCGAAGTAATACGAGACCACCACCATCTCCCAGGCACTGGTACGGATTTTCACCACGACAATATTTGTCGTGGTGAATTGGGGGCAGATCAAGGCATCCAAGTCTACGTCGTAGACTGCTATGGCTGCCTTGACCCGGCCCCCTTCCCGTTCCGCGCACTGGAAGATTCTGGCGGCCCCGTAGCTCTTCACCCGGCCGGTGCCCCCGACGTACGGCTCCTGGATCAGTGCGAAGGCCAATCTCCTCTTTGATGCCATCAACATAAATTCGTTGGTCGCCTTTGCGCTTCTTTGGAGATTGGCCTGCGCCACCAGGTATGGCCGCGCGCCGGAGTCCGCGTCTGTCGCTGTCGGGCCCGGGACGGTGGGGACCACCTTAGCAATAAGCTATGGCGGATCTGGCCAGCGCGTCCCACCGTTTCCGTACTGGGCAGTCCTCACTAAAGGCGTTGTGCCCCGTCTCGGCGAACTTCGCCTTCAGGCAGTTACAGCACGTTGGTGCTGCAGCTGCCATCCAATCGGGACACTCCGCCCTCAAGTGCGGCCCACCGCAGTGGCTGCAGGCATCCAAAGAGCCCCGGCAGAACCGCCTCCCATGGCCGTAGCCCAAGCACCTTGAGCACTGGACCAAGGGAGACTGGTCCTCAACCTTGACCCTTTGGATGTCAATGTGCAACGCGCCGGCCTCCGTGAACGTTCGCCAGATCTGTGGCGACACCTGGAGGACTACATGGGTCATCAACGGGTTCCTAGCCTTCCTCCTGTAGCGGACCTCCATCCTGCTTTCCTCCTTCCTGACTTGGGCCAGAAGGTGGTTATTCTGGGCCCGGATCGCGCCCAGAATTTCCTCGTTGGTGTGGCAGGACAACAAGTCTTTAATTAGTACCAGAGGATCTTTATTTTTGATGTCCGCTACAGTAAGGCTTTTTCCCCCCGTGCGAAGCCTTTCTTTGACCTTCACCATCTCCTCCTGGTCGCGGAAACCCATTATGACCTTTCTTTCCTTTGCCTTCCTAATTCTATCTATCTTAATCCCTTCTTCCTTTGCGTTTACAACGGTCCTTATTTTTTCCACCACTTGGTCTCCTGTTTCCTCTTCGTTCTGTGATGCTATAATTATGGAGTGTAGCGCCGTAGTCACCTCTGGTGTGGCTTTGGGTGAACCGGCAGCTACACTCGCATAAGTTCTGGTCTTTTGCATCTCTTCCCTGTGCTTCTGTACCTCCTCACTCATCTTTTCCATTTCCTTCTTGCTTTCCTTCAGCATAATTGCATGTTCCTGCAGCCTTTCCAGGAGTTCCCGCTCCAATTCATTTATCTCGTCTTTCCTTTGTCCCTTGCCTTCCGTGTCAATCACTACCGTCTTCGATGCCTCTTCCCTTTCCGACACCTTTCCCTTTCCTCCTTCTACGGTCCGCCCTCTGTAGGGCTTGCCCTCCTCGGCGTCCTTTACCAGCCTGTAAAGTCGCTCCGCGGCATCGATCACCTCAAGCTTTATCTCCGTCTTAAGGTTCCGGCTGTTATTGATCTGCAGCCGGGCCTTCAAGAGGCACGCCTTAGCCTCAGCCGTCCTGCTCAGGTAGGCAGGGCTCCCTTTTTTGGGGGAGTCCCGCCTGTCCGAACCTGTCTCCGGCATGGGCTGGGACTTGACTGTGCCTCTCCGCTCTGCTGGAGCTGCAGATGTTATCGGAGCGGTTGATATCGACGGAGCAGTTGAGGTCGTCGAGGCCGCGGTAGTCCTTTTCGGTAGGATGACAAGTGGTGTGGCCCTGGTTTCGGGCGCTGCATCGAGCCGTGACTCGATGCTGCGCCTCGCCTGGGCCACTGACTGGCTCCGTGAAGGGCCCGCTCCTACAGGGGCTCCGGCGTCGGCGTCACGTTTAGATGGGGAAAGAGGCTTCTTGACGGGAGTGTGGAAGCTGGGCATGTTGGTGGATGGGGGGTCCTCGTCAATATTTAAAAGTCAAGGATGCTTTGTGGATGTAGAGGGTCCACGAATAGTCACTTCCTGATGGTCAAGATTCGGTACTCCAGGTACTAGTCAATCTTATCGCTATAATAGATTATTAGTAATATATTATATAATAAAATACTTCTATGTATGTCTAAAGTTTTTAAATCTAGTAATTATCTAATAAAGTCAATATCTCTAGTATAAAATGTATATATAGTATATTTATTTATTTATAATAAAAATGCAATGATAGTTTCTAATTTCCTTTTCTGTTCCAGGTGCGGCAGTTCCGGATTATCAGCGCAGGTAAGTATTCCGCCGGTTTTGAGGTAGTGCGGCACGTCTGCTCAATTTTTTATTAAACTAATTGGGCTATTTTTGATATTCAGTTTTAGGCTCTCGTGTCGGTATAGCCGCAGCCTACCTTATCGAGCGACAATAGGGTGAGTGGGGGGGCCTTTTTGCCGGAGCGCGACGCACGATACGTCGGGAGATGCGTCTCGGCGAGTACAACAAGAATATCAAATAATCTAGTGTACGGATAGTACAAAAATTTTTGACAATCAACAAAACAACGGAAATTTCGGGAAATTTGGAAAATTTCGAAAAATTGAGGGGTGCGGATGTCAGAAATAACAGCAACGGTAAGTATGTATAAAATCCAATTAAATGATATGCCACACAATATAGTTTTCGTACAGAAATTTTTAGAAATTAGTCTAACCCTTAGATTAGAAACGTGTTGCAAAGGTGATACCTGCAGTAGGTTGTGTTAATCTGAAAAGTCTTCTGCTGACCACTTTATCTTACTCCGGAGAGTACAATAAACTATAAATTCATAATCACTGTTCTTAATATTTCTTCAGTTATTTAATTATATACGTATTAGTCGTAAAGTATTTATACATTTCATCGGAAAACTCATATCTGAGCGTAAAGTCAAACATTTAAGATACATTATATCTTCCCAAATGAAAATTTATAAGCTGACTAGCTTTTGCCCGCAGCCGCGGTCGTACGAAAGAGTTTTTTTTTATAAAGGTCCCACTTATACATTTTCACGGGATAAGAAGTAGCCTAAAACTTTCCAGTTTCCCAGATGCTCGAATTATCTCCATACCAAATTTAATCAAAATCCGTTTGATAGTCTTTGAGTTTATCGCGTACAATCTTTTTACCCCATTAGGGGTTGAATTTTGCAAAATCCCGTCTTAGTGAGCTCCAACGTCCTAAAAGGAACCTCCACAAAATTTGAGACTCCTAGCACGTGTAGCTTCTCAGATTTCGTGATGAGTGAGTTAATGACCTTTCGTTTTTATACATATTATATATTACGCGATAAATTTCAATAAAACATGAAACACGTCTTCTATCAGTTCTGTTAAAAATAAGTTTAAGCAATATTTGAAGTAGGTTGGACCAAGGAATCACGTTGGCCCATACAAACTTTGCCCCCTTTTTTCACCCTCTTAGGGGTAGACTTTCGGAAAATTCAATCTCATTAGATGCCTATGGCATACAAAGAACACACCCTGCAAGTTTCAGGTCTCTACGGTCAGAGGTTTGGGCTGTGCGTTTAACCGTCAGTCAGTCATTCAGGACAAAGCATTTTACATGTATAGATTGATAATACAATGCTGTAATTAATAAAGAGAATCTACTATCATTAATTCGAGGGAAACATTGTCAGCTGATGCATGTAATTATGTAATAGAAGCTCTCGCCTAACACCTGCGTTATAACTTTCAAGGCATCAGCTGACGGTTTTTGCCCCGGCATACAGCCAGCTGACATATATATTTATTCATACTTGCGTATAAGCTATCATCAGGTAAATTTGTAGTTGAGAGGAAATCACTGAGTTAAAATTTTTTTTTACATGTTTGATTGGCCAGCTGACGCATAATGCCCCAAGTTACAGTCAGCTGATTATTTTTTTCTTCAAGGTATCGGGTTAGCTACAATTTAAAATTATTCTTAGTTGGGAGGAAATGACTGAATAATATATTTTTTTCTACATCTTTGGGAGGCTACCACCGCTCATGGCACCCACGGAGCCGAAGCTGACGTTCACGAGGCTTTATGATACACGTCTCTGATGCATCTCACCAATTATCGTTCGGGAGAAAATGACTGACGAAATTTTGCTACTGGCCCACGGTCTATTATTGTACCATTGAACGTCGTATTAAAATGACAATCAATCGGAAACGTACCCGCAATCAAAAGTAGTTATAAAATATAAAATTGAAATATATCAAATCGATACTTTTCTCGATTTTTTTTTACCTAGACCAAACTATATCGAATTCATTTCTTTGTTAGCCATAACAAAGAGTCTGCGTTAATTATACCTACCTACTCGTATTACATAGCCACCAGTCACTCCATATAAAAGGGTTGTTGAATAACGGCGTTATAATGCACATTTTTTTAAATACTATACAGGCTAATCACTGTGGTATTCTAGTTATGTGATACGTCATACTTTACTTTGACTGCGTGGGTGGCGTAGTTGTATTACGTACGCGTTACGAGTACGATTTGCGCGCTGAGGTCCTGGGTTCGAACCCGGGCTCGAGCCAAAAACATAGCGACTGGGTTTCTCCATCTTAAAAATTACTCAGTCGCAGCTCGGAGTCAGGAAGTGGGCGGTGTGATACCCCCGTGCCTCGGAAAGCACGTAAAGCCGTTGGTCCTGCGCCTGATATCTTTCCGGTTATGTCAAATTGCTATCTCACCGGACTGTGAGAGTGAAGGAATAGCGAGTGCACCTGTGTATTGCGCACACACTTTGCACTATAATATCTCCTGCGTACCTGGCTGTTCTCCGTTGAGATTAGCCGCCGTAGCCGAAATCGGAACCTTTGGGATATACATACAGCACAGGTGACATTTGTATTTGTTCGGCTTATGTGACGAGTCACCGAGTGGCACTTACTAAGAAGGTGCGAAACAGGGCCCTAGTCTTGACCTCGCACAAGTATTCTGTCAGTATGTAAACCTTAAGAGCCTATGTAAGGAACTTTAAGGACTTTCAAATTCAAATTTCTCGTAAACTACTAAGATCAGAAGTTAGATTTTTGGATATGTGTAAATTGAACGTATAACTCAATAATATGTCAAAGCCAAAACACAATTGCTATAAATTTTCTCGATCGAAAAAAAATTCAAAGTTACCTCTGATATTTTCTTTAAACACGCTTTATCTCTAAATGGTGGAATATGTACATTCGTAACTTTATTTAAATACAATACAACAATTTTTTCAAAGTTTTATCAATACACAATTAAAACGAATTAAATAGTATAATCACAATTAAAAGAAAATTGTTTTGGCGCTTACGCCATTTCATTTCGGCATACGCGTGCGCCTCCCGTCACTTTCTCTCATCCGCGACGTCCACATACGCCATCGCTGTTATGGGAGTGGCCCGTGCCGGCTTCAGTCGTCCGGAATCTTTACTGACGACGGACGTGTGCTCGAAATTTTCGGACGCCTTCAAAGTTCGAATTGGCCGTCTAGTGTAGGGATTGGTCCGCGCTACCGCGCGGCAAATTTGAAGGTGCCCTGGAAATTCTGTTTTATAGTGTATCCAGCTCACGTCCGTGTATCAATATAAAATTATAGGCTCTATAGGTCTATAAGATAGGCAGCAAGCGTAATTATTACATCCTTTCACCTTTGTAAATTGTTTCTAGTCGGAGACCTGCTTTAGTTATATTTAGTGATCGGTACGCTGAGGTGCCGGGTTCGAATCCCTGATTAAAAAACAATAGTCACTGCTTTTTTTTTTGTTATTTATTCTGCCTCAGTGGTGTAGTTGTATTATGTTATGACTGCAATGCTGAGGTCTCGGGTTCGATCCCCGAGTCGGGCAGAGTGATATTGGATTTTTTTCTTTTCAGCCCGAAGTCTGGATTTTGAGCCCGAAATGGTGATAGGCTCGCCCCCTATCACATCATAGGACGGAATACGCACGACGGAAAGTGAGTGCACTAGTTGCGCCTCTGCCTACCCCTTCGGGGATAAAAGACGTGAGAGTATATGTATGTATTATTTATATTGGGTAATTCATAGCTAGGGACGCCCTGGAATGCCGGCCCAATTTTGTGTAAATGACGCTTGCGTGCCGCTCATACATTTAAAAAATTCGTATTTTGCATGTAAAGGCTGTTCAAATTTTTACACCATAAAATTATTTTAGTATGATTTTTTGTAGTACTCATTTATTTATACATTATGAATCAATAATAACTAAAATGTTAAGAGCCAATGTTAGAATTGGTATACACGGCGGCCATTTTGAATTTCTTTGTTTTAAGGCCAATCGACCTCAAAATCGATATCTGGGCAGGCCTTTTGGTATAAAAGACGGATCCAATGTTAGACTTGAAAAAAGTGGCCGCCATTTTGAATTTCCTTGTTGTAAGGCTAATCGACCTCAAAATCGATATCTGTGCAGGCCTTTAAGTACAAAAGACGGATCCAATTTTAGAATTGAAAAAAGTGGCCGCCATTTTGAATTTCTTTGTTTTAAGGCCAATCGAACTCAAAATCGATATCTTGGCAAGCCTGTAGGTAAAAAAGACGGATCCAATGTTAGAATTAAAAAAAATGACCGCCATTTTGAATTCCTTTGTTTTAAGGCCATTCGACCTCAAAATCGATATCTGGGCAGGCCTTTAGGTATAAAAGACGGATCCAATGTTAGACTTGAAAAAAGTGGCCGCCATTTTGAATTTCGTTGTTTTAAGGCTAATCGACCTCAAAATCTATATCTGGGCAAGCCTGTAGGTACAAAAGACGGATCCAATGTTAGAATTGAAAAAAGTGACCGCCATTTTGAATTTCTTTGTTTTAAGACCAATCGACCTCAAAATCGATATCTGGGCAGGCATTTAGGTATAAAAGACGGATCTAATGTTAGACTTGAAAAAAGTGGCCGCCATTTTGAATTTCCTTGTTTTAAGGCTTATCGACCTCAAAATCTATATCTGGGCAAGCCTGTAGGTACAAAAGACGGATCCAATGTTAGAATTGAAAAAAATGACCGCCATTTTGAATTCCTTTGTTTTAAGGCCATTCGATCTCAAAATCGACATCTGGGCAGGCCTGTAGGTACAAAAGACGGATCCAATGTCAGATCTGAAAAAATTGGCCGCCATTTTGAATTTCTTTATTTTAAGCCAATTGACCTCAAAATCGGTATCTGAGTACCACTTTAGTTACTAAAGGTAGATCCACCGTCAGAACTGAAAAAAGTGGCCGCCATTTTGAATTTATTTGTTTTAAGGTTAATCGACCGCAAAATCGATATCTGGATGTAACATTATTAACAAAAGAGTGATCCAATGTCAGAATTGAAAAAAGTAGCCACCATTTTGAAGTTTTTTGTATTTAGGCCAATCGAACTCAAAATCGATATCTGGGCATTGTTTTGTGCACAAAAGGCAGATGTAATGTTAGAATTTTTAAAAAAGGCCGCCATTAAGATATATTTTTCTTTAAAGGCTTTAAAATCAAAATCCGCTAGACATGACTGGCCACAAACTCTAATAGGTAATAGGTATAAAGGAGACGGCCGAAATTGGGCTTGACCTTACACTTTTGAAGCATGTATCAATATTCTTCTATTTTTATGTCTTCCATTTAAAAATATCCCACCAAAAACATAAATGTAAAAAAGGATAGCCAAGTTCAATACCAAAATTATGCTTAGCTGTGGGCTTCGCCGCAAAAAGAATGGAGATCTAAATGTGTGCCAAGTTTTATGCAAAATCTAAATATGTATTTAACAAAACAAAAAAACATTATGAACAAGTATTAAATTCTATTTGTTTGCTTTATTGAATACCTATAATAGTTGCTGGTATTTACAAATGTGAGATCTTTTACATTTATGTTTTTGGTGGGATATCATTACTTTTTGTAAAGAAAACTAGGTAGGTATTGAGTTGTGTGGTGCCGCGCGCCGCCGACGACACACCGTTGGCCGGCTGTTTAGCGCGTATTACAAGTGTTTTTTATGGGGACACCACAAATGTTTTGGCTTAACTTTATCTTTATATTTCTGTTATAAAGCAAATATAATAAAACATATATTGGGATTCCAACGCTACCATTAAAAATATATTTTTTTTATGTGGACCCCTGTATTTTTAACTTTTTTTATTTTTAGATTTTTTCTTACGCTTACACATAATTACCGAGCTGGATTCCAAATTTCATCCTTCTAGGTCATCTGGAAGTAGGTTAGGTTTAGATACTATAAGTCTGTCAGTCAGTACAAAAATTTACGATTTTGACCTTCATATCTTTATAACCGTTTGAGCTAGCTTCATGAAATTTGGGCTTCTAGATGTCCTTATAGATATAATGAAACTCACACAGTTTTATGTGTTTACTTTAAATAGGTTTTGAGTTATAGAAAGGTGAAAAGTGGCACCAAGTGGTTCGTGTAATATTACACACGGCGCTGGCACCAACTTAGAGCGTTGGTTACATACTCAAAGAATACCAAGCATGTATAACAAGAATAATATTGACATAATAGTATTAATAATTCTTTGGGGGAGACCTATGTGCAATAGTAGCCTTTTAAAGGCTGAAAAAGAATAAGAATTAAAAACTATAGGTATTTTAGAAATTAAACTAAAAAGACATTTTCACTTTTTGGGATATTTAATATTGGTCGATATTATTTAATTTTACTGGCAACTTTGTTCAGCGCTCCCGACGTAATGTCAAATTGAAATACATTATTGACTCACTAACACTCTAGCTTCACACCTCGCGTCGTGGCTCGTAATGTGTTCGGCGTACCACTCGCGCGAGAGTGTAAATGAGCCATTATATATTTATATCAGTCCTCGTCGATTCCATGTGATATTTTCAATTCTGGTTATTGTCTAAGCTAGCTCTGTTCACTATTCAATAGGGCAATCCAATGGTTAGGTACTGTGAACATTTTATGTCATCAGGTAAAAAAAAGTTATTCACCGAAAAATGATTTAGAAGCTCTACTCTACAGCGGTTCTTTCTTTACTCCCATTGGACAGACAGATTTTTCTTTCTCATTTGGAAATAGTTCTAATATAACTATAAAATAATGCATAAATTATCTCTGTAACACTAAGCCCAAAGTTCTATGAAGTTTTTCCCGTCTCCTTTTAAAATATGGCCATCATTATTTTTCATTCAGTTCAATAAGGATATCGGAGCTTTGTTATATTGCAAAACAAAAACAAATGCCTTAGAATTGAAGAAGTAGCTGTTGCAGTAAACATCAGTCTATTCTTCTGTACAAAATATCAAAAATATTTAAAAAATTGTAAGTAATTAACATTTCAAATTTTCTATAAGCATAAGTACCCGCGTAGTAAGAATGACCTTGCTATAATTTTCTTACCCCACATTACATACAGTTCAAATTAAAAATTGTAAAAATTATCTAGATAGGTAGCGGCCGCCTTCAACATTTGTAACATTTATATCCTATATAGTGACTATTCAACCATAATAATGTAATCAATCTTCATATCAAGCTATGTAATTTTATTGCATTGCATAAATTTCGAACATCCTTTACATACAAAATTCGATTTTTAAATTGCATGGTGGCACTAGAGTGAAGCATCATTTACGTAAAATAGACCTGACATTCCAGGGAAGAAGTTTCATCATGAATGACTTGTCGAAACTACCTTGATGTCGCAACTCGTAGTTGTATTACGTGCCCGGTACGGCCTCCACGCTCAGGTCTCGGGTTCGAATCCCGCGTCGGGCAAATACTATTTTTTTCTGTCCAGTATCAACTCGGTCTGCTGAATTGGGCCCGGTATGTGGCAATAAGCTCGTCTCCTATTTGATAAGACCTAAAATAGCTAACGAAATGTGAGGAGAAAAGGTGTGATGCTATGTTTGACTGCCTCCAAGGCGTAGTTGCACACACGATACGCCTATTGTGCTGAGGTCCCGGGTTCGAATCCCGAGTCGGGCCGAAAAATAGTGACGCCATTTATTGTATTATTATTTATTTTATGTCCACCAAAGTTAGGAAAGTCCACAAGAATAAATCAAAGCAAAGCAAAATATAATTTAAAACATATTATAGAAGTTTCATACTGCTTTGCTTTTTACCTATATACAGACCTACGTAGGGGTAAGACTCGAACCTACCACCACACCAAATTTTATCTTGTCAACAAAAGTCAACTATAAGTGAATAATACTTTCGATGAGTTTAGATAACTTACAATGTCATTTTACATAATGTTCAAGTAATTAGGTAGATAATAGTGACATAATAATGGTTCTATAAACGAATTAAAATAAATTCTATGTTTTATAAGTTATAAATTTATTAGAAATTATAATAACTATAATATTTACAACATAGACATGCATTTGCAATGACGATCTTTTCGCGGGCTTGAGTGCAACGACCTGTCGCAACGACGCGATGCGACGAGGGCCGAGGCGCGCGATCTATCTCAGCGGGGCCGTGCGGCGCCTCGCATTTGAAATACGCTAAGTCACGCCCATCACGATTCCATATGTTTTTCACATAGGCTCTTAAGTTACTGCTACCCAGACTCGAAACTAATATGTACAAACAAAGTAACGTGACACTGCAATTAAAATTAATTAATTTGCACTAGATCGGCCGCATAACCATTTAAATGGTTGTAATTGTTTATATCGACCTGCGCATATTATGCGATGCGTTTCATGTTTAATCTACGGACCTAATAAAGATTATTTTAATAATATTATTAAAACTTACGCGAGTCATAATTATTATATTACTAGAAAAAACGGTTTCACTCAAGTATTCTTGGTCAGAATCGCCGGCCAGTTTCTATTAAGTAATTATTAAAAAAAAAATTATTTTATTCGACCTATCGAGTAATTATTTTAATAACACGCTTTTTTTTTGCAATAAAATACATTTCAGACGCAAACAAATTTATTCATATTTATATTCTATTTTTTTTATTTAGATTTTCTATAAAGCGTTTTTTTTTAAGTTTTTAAACTATTTTTTTTTTTTCATAATCTGTGTGACCTCTTGTGACTTCCCGGGACTAGTGGCATTTGCGGGCATTGGGCCCTGAAGTGGGTGTATGTTGTGGATGCAGAATATTGTTCAAGACTGGATCCGACAGTGAATAATAATGTAATAAATTATGGTTCACGGCAAGTAGGCGGCCTTCCGGCCGCCTGCTTGCGCCTTGTAAAGACAATACGACTTTCTGCAATGGAAATCCCGCAAGTGACTCACTTTCGCAAGTCACCTATTCAGGATAAGAATTTTATTAACAGTTATTTTGCAGAAAATTACATGCGGTCTCATTCAGCATTTATATTCAGCGGTTTTCGTGTTTAAAATATCGAAATATCTTCATAATGTTGCTAAGATAAAGCAAATCTTAGCTTTGTAAGACAACTGTAATCTATGATCAAGTTTGACTGGATTTATATTGCACTTAACATCTTAAAAAATAGTCCTAAAACTAGAATGCAACTAGACCTTGAGCAGATTTACTTTCTAATCTATACTCATTGGTTTATAAACATTTATTTGCCTTTAGCAGTCATGACAGCCCGCTCTTCATTATGTTGGGGCAGTTAAGCAATTTTTGACGCGGTCAGTGGTTTAGTGGGCGACTGTCGTAAATATGCTTTCATGGGTATAAAGTCCAAATAGACAGTTATGATTGAAATGGCTAAAGAGTGAAGTGATATCTCTACAAATATTTTTTAAGTGACATATGCATACTATGAGGGACCCATATCATTATCTCAAGTTCTTTGGAGTCAACAGAATTAGGTTTTTTTTTATAATGGCCATCTTCGGCGCATTAGAGACGGCTGCGGGCTTCCTCCGACCCACGTCTAAGTTGTCGTCCGCAACCGCCCCTGCGCGTACCGCTGTTGCGGTCCTTCTCCTGTTGAACAGAATTAGGTAGCCGTCGTAATAAGTCTGTCGTTTTGGTGGCAAGACTTAGGGTGCACTCGTTGGAAGTCACTTTAAGTTTAATTTCAAAGTGGGTACTTAAAATAAAATCTATCATTTCGCCTGTCATACAGCTGCTTCGGTGCCTATTTTTTTTAATCAATTCATCAGCTAAGATGGTAAACAATTTCACGCTGATTATTCTATTGATTCTGCTGCAACACGTTGCACAAGTGCACGATAGCCTAGTTGGGAATGGATTGGTATGTAAACAATACAGATACACACGTAGCTTAATAGTGAACGATAATTGATAAATCTATTATCGTTCACTTTAACCGTGAAGGAAAACATCGTGAGGAAACCTACATACCTGATAATTCTCTATAAGCATTTCGAGGGTGTGTGATGTGTGCCAACCCGCACTAGGCTAGCGTAATGGACTAAGGCCTAACCCCTCTCAGTAGTCAGGAGGCTCGAGCTCAGCAGTGGGCAGTACAGGGCTAGTTGCATTGCGTTGCATACATCTGCTGCAATGGTTTTATTTTATACATCAATGGACGCAACATAAATTTTTATTGCAGTTTTAAATTAAGTACTTAGTGTAAATTTTTATATTATTGTCTAAAACATCAATGAATTTAAAGTTAAATTATCCGAGACAAATCTATAGCAAAAAGTGTGAATTTTAAAATATTTTTAATATATTATGTAGTCTATTATGCCTATTATACCGCGCTGCATGGTTTCTCGCAAACCGGCACAAATTTACGTAGCAAGCCAGTACACGCGAACTTAAAATGCACTCGAGTGCAGACATTGATTAATAAGTAATTAAACAATTAATGTTGAATGCAATGCCTAGTAATATGTTGCAACACTTTGTGATCCAGTATTTCTCGTGAACGCGCACCATGATTAAACTCAGTTGTTAACACATTTCTGTACTGTATTAATTGAGTTATATTATGTAAGTAAATTATATACTTAAATTCAAATTTCTACAATAAATAACAAGAGAAAAACGTGTGAAAATAAATTAAGTAAATTAATTGCTGCTGTTTATGTACGCAATACCACACGGCTTGTTCGGAATGAGTACAAAGGTTTTGTGTACGGCTAGGTGCGCGCGCACTTAAAATGCACTCGCGAGCGGTGATTAATCGGTTTCAAACGTTGCAGGATGGTTTTACAATCATCCGCACATCCTTTGTATGATAATTTTGATAGAACATTGTGAATACAGATCAGATAATTATTATATTTATCGCAGTATATTTTGGAGCAGTAGACTAATAACAGTTAGTAGGGTCTTCTGATAGCAAATAATCTCTATCCACATAACTATAGGAATCCTGATGGCATTGAAATTAAGTAAGCAAAGCAGCTTTTCTTCTAGTTTTTTTTTCGTCACAAGTGTTATTTTGCTAATTCTGCCTTCCGTTCGAGGTGATTTGTTCATGAGATATATTATAACTAACTGGCTTTAGGGTCGCAAATAATATTTGTTCTTAGTCTATCCGTCGCCTGATATATTTTAAAATTTTATACTATACCAGACCAGTCCACTGCTGAGCACGGGTTTCCTCTAACACTAAGAGGGTTTAGGCCTTAGTCCACCACGCTGGCCTGGTACAGACTGGAAGACTTCACATACCTTCGAAATTATTTTTGGGATATTCTGCGGTATGTATTACGTTTCCTTGTTTTATTATTATTGTTGAGCGAACGATTATAAATTATAATTGATGAACATTTAAAAACATATTCAATGAAATATTTATTAAAGACTTAGACATGAGCATTATTTTAGTTGTAAGCGAAGGGGAGGGGCACTCCCCCCCCCCCCTTGCTTAAAATAATCCGCGCCACAAAACATGTACACATTATAATGTGAATTTGCAGTCCTAACAAACATACGAACATTTTCACAATCTTTCGCGTTTATTATCCTACTAATATTATAAAGAAGAAAGTTTGTAAGAATGTATAGATGTTTGGATGTTTGGATGTTTGGATGTATGGATGTATGGATGTATGGATGTAAGGATGTTTGTTCCTATTTCACGCAAAAACTACTGAATGGATTTCGATGAAATTTGGCACACGGGTAGATCATGTCCTGGATTAACACATAGGCTACTTTTTATCCCGGGAAAATATAAACCGGGACTTTTATCCCGGAAAAACTTTTTAATGCGGGCGGAGCCGCGGGCAAAAGCTAGTAAAAGATATAGCTACGCCCGTTCACTAAGATATCCCACTTTTAAGCAAAATCCTTTCTACACTTTTTCCATATCCCTAGCGACATAATGCCAGCCCTTTTATAAGAATTTTGGCAAACATTATTATTATTTTTCTGCTGCGCATTATTTTCTGATGATTCCTGTGTTAACCTATCTAAGATATAGATTTTTCACTTGTCTTCCTTACGCTCTTTGGTTAATTTTATTAGGTTACACCAAAAACTAACACCTATTGCCCACTTTAACACATTATCTCTAATTGAATATCCTTTTAACGTATTTGCAAGCAAAGTAGCACTGTTGAATATTAAATTCGGCAAACTTGAACATTTCCATCCAAAATAATTAACTTTTATCTGGTATGTTTAAATTTACAAAGAGCTATAAGCCATTTTGACATTATTTCGTATTTAATTTATCAAGTGACTGACCTTTATTATTGGACTTATTGAACAAGTTTTAGAGATCTTAAAATTATTTTGAAAAATAAACACATAGGTTTATGTAGGTTATATGTGCTCAAATGGCTAGTTTGTTGCCGTTCTTTGAAAACTAAGGAAGAGGATTCTGGGGTGAGTCCACTGAGATGTCATTGAACACAAAGTAACAGGCACGTACCTAATTAGATTTAGTTGTCTGCGTACAATTTACAATTGTACCTGTGTTTTTATAATCTTAGTTTTATTTTATGTTTATATATTCACCTTACATTGATGTACAATAAAGTGTTAAATAAATAAATAAATTTCATCTTGGTGATGTGGATATAGAGAACCACAGTAACGGATAACACAAAGTAATCGTTCTCGCCAGTTTGGCCATGGCGGCTAATCTCAACGGAAATCCGCCAGGTATTCCAGGTACACTTGCTATTCTTTCACTCTCATAGTCCGGTGAGACGGCAATCCGACATGACCGGAAAGAGAACAGGCGCAGGACCAACAGCTTTACGCGCTTTCCGAGGCTCCGAGCTGCGAATGAGTCATTTTTAAGATGGAAAAACCCAGTCGCAATGTTTTTGGCTCGACCCGGGATTCAAACCCCTGGCCTCAGCGCGCAAATCGTCACGTGTACGCAATACAACTACGCCACCGAGACAGTACACACACAAAAATTAGATATATACGTATCATAGTATTTTTTTAAACTCAGTAAACAAAATCATTGCCTTCCGTAGACCATTGGGTAACAATTTTGTTAAAAGTTTATGTGAAAAGTGAAATCACCTTTTTCTATTCATCACATCATGGGACGGAATAACGGCGAAAACTGGGTGCACTAGTTGCGCTCCTGCCTACCCCTTCGGGGATAATAGGCGTGAATGAGTGTGTGTGTGTGTGAAATCATTAGCAATATCGAAGACGTTACATTTCATTTTATGTGCGTATAAGGAAAATAAGGTTTCCTTTGTTATAATATTCCAACAATCTGTTTACTTGATTAGTATAGGTCAAACAGATGTTCTACGTGACATCACGACGTAAGAAACGTGTGACCCATATAGCAATATGAAAAGCGAAAGGAGTTCTATCTATATTTTTTACGTAATAATGATAATTAATGATACACGTGATATTAATAACAACTATATTATTTACAATGCTAATTTGTTATACAACTTAATGATGAGTGATTTTATTGTCTGTCATATTATCACTCATAATTTGAAATTACGATGCACTGCACCAACTTTTGATTTCATTTCTGTACGATTTAAAGGACTTTAAACATGCTAATCCTGTTTTTTTTTCACGTCGAAAAATTTACTATGATTGTCTGACCTCAATCGATTCGCATTCTTAATCTAAAAACTTCTTATGTCATCAAATCCACGATACGATTTAAATCATCAATCAGCCGACTGAAATAATTTATCGAATAGATTCAATAATTGTTTAAACCTAATTTATTGTAAAGTATGTATCGCTTCCTATTCATAGAAAGGTATAAGACATTGCGAGATCGTAACCGAAGGTCTCCCGGTTCGACGACCATCGGCTGCACTCGGCATCGTCAATGTTTTGTAACGCGAGTGCGCGCGCACCAAGAACGCACTACAGGGCTTGAGTGGTGTATGCAATGAGTGTGAGACGATTTATGAATAACTAGATTTTGCTTGTAGCTTTACCTGCGTGAAAGAACTACTTTGGCATCAAAGTACTTGTGTACTTCTCCGTGATAAAAAGTAGAAAAGCAATACATGTTAAATCACAACAGATATCCATAACATTATCAGCACGACGCTAGCGCCATCTATTTATAAATTAAAAAACAATATTTCCTATCGAGACAAAAAGCAGCCTATGTAATTATGTTAATCCAGGGCATCGTTCCTGTCATCGGCGTAGTTAGAGTAATTTTTAAGTAGGACCAGTCTCCTAGACTAAAAAGGTAAAAAAGACCTCTGTGTACTTACCGTTTTGATAATTTGGGTTAAAGTCCTGTCTGTCATTCAAATTCTAGGGTGGGCATCCCTTCTATATATACCTATGGTTTCTACTTTCTGCGTGTGCTAAATTATATTCAAATCTCTTTAACGTTTTCGTGTTCACTTGTAAGTCGCAACAAACATTCAAAGACTTTCACAAACTTTCGCATTTATAATATTATTAAGATGATTTTCGACAATATATTCTATTACATTAAGAAAACGTTGCAAGGAAACTTGCTTACCTTAAATTACACCTCAAGAATTTCGAAAATATGTAAAGTACCAACCAGCATTGGGCTAATGGGCGTGTAGCTTTAAAAGTGCATAGATTTGTCCTCAACAATAAATACTGAATTTGTGGCATATAAATTAATACTTAATGAAAGCGACGATAGCCTAGTTGGAAATGGAACAGACTGCCGAGACAATGTCCGGAGGTTCAAACCAAAAGCACACTCGTATGAGTTTATGAAGTTACGTGTGTATTGTTTAACAATTATATCTTGCTTTTACGGCGAAGGAAACTATCGTGAGGAAACCTATGTAGGTACCCGAGGATTCTCTATAAAAATTTCGAGGGTATGTGAAGTCTACCAATCGCATTAGGCCAGCGTGGTGGACTAAGGCCTGAACCTCTCAGTAGTAGAGGAGGTCCGTGCTCAGGAGTGGGCAATACATAATACAGGGCTGAATGCAAATTAATACTTAACAAAATATTTATGTGTCTTTTTTTTATAACATCTTTTTCGTGATATAAGTACTTAATAAAAAAAAGATATTTTTCTTTTTCATGATAAGACATGTTGAAACTACTTAACATATCTCCTATTACAATAACCGCAGATATGAGATGAGAAATGTACAAGTTATAATTAATGTATGCACGAAGCATACATACTACCCTTGTAACTACTACAAAGCGGTAAAGTATAACATTTATAACATCAAAATCGCTATAATCTTTCAATTTGGCGACAAAGAAAATACTGCCGACCGGTATTTCATAATATGAGTGCGCGCGCACCGAGATCGCACCGACACGCAACTGCGAACAGCTGTAAACAATATCGTGCGTAGGGTTGGAGTAATTGATGAGAGATAGAAGTTAGTGACGTATCCACTGGAAAGGCATGAAGTTGTTATTTACATAGCTGTATGACGAGACAGTGGAAACGTCTTCGTAAGCAACATGACTGCTGTAAACAGCAGCTACAACGATAACTGATAACGCAGAGTAAAAGGTTAGATTATATTATGTACATAGAAGCGAGATTCTGGCGTAATCCCAAAAGCGCTGCAAGGCAAAATTATTTATTACATGCCTTTTTTTTTACTTGAAACGAATGCTTTCTTATGCTAGCCCATCGAATTAATTCAAGTGGATCGTTGTTTTATCATGTTCAAAAATTTCTGGCGCAAGCTTCGGATCACGAGGCTTTGGATGGTCCACCCCACGCTTTACCCGCCTTTGAGTACGGTAATTATATTTCCAGGTAGGCCTGCCGCCTGACACTCGCTTGCTACTCTAAACTTGCGGCACAGATTGTTGTCGCGGCGTGTGGTGTATGAGTCAACGCGTTTCCATTGTGACATGATTTGCTGTTGTGATTGCACGTCCGCGAACCGTTCGTGGTTTGTCGGTGTGTCACTTAACTTCAACCTCAACATTCCTCTTTCTAACTTACTATACATATACGTCTGTGCTTGCGGCGCGCGGCGGCGTCGTGTGCCGGGTCGGTCACTTCCCAGCAACATGGCTGAGGAGGCCGATGGCTGGCACATGCGTCATACTCGTGAACGGGTGCTGCTTGCGTGGACTGGTCTGCTCTGTTTGATGGTTGACTTTATTGTTTACTTAATTAAACATGTAGGTGGTTGATTGACTTAGGTACTCTCCGTTAATTTTCGCATTTAATATCTATCTTTGAAATTGAAATTATGTACCTATAGGTATTGTCCTACTAATCCTACTAATATTATAAAGGCGAAAGTTTGTTAGAATGTATGGATGTTTGGATGTATGGATGTATGGATGTTTGTTCCTCTTTCACGCAAAAACTACTGAACGGATTTCGATGAAAATTGGCACACGGGTAGATCATGTTCTGGATTAACACATAGGCTACTTTTTGTCCCGGGATAAACATAAAGCGGGACTTTAATCCCAGAAAAACTTATTAACGCAGGCGGAGCCGCGGGCAAAATCCTACTTCCTACTAATATTATAAAGGCGAAAGTTTGTTAGAATGTATGGATGTTTGGATGTTTGGATGTTTGGATGTATGGATGTTTGTTCCTCTTTCACGCAAAAACTACTGAACGGATTTCGATGAAATTTGGCACACGGGTAGATCATGTTCTGGATTAACACATAGGCTACTTTTTGTCCCAGGAAAACATAAAGCGGGACTTTAATCCCGGAAAAACTTATTAACGCAGGCGGAGCTACGGGCAAAAGCTAGTTAACAATATAATTGAAATTATATTGTCACCAATATAATTTCAATTTCAAAGATGGATAGCAAGTAATTGCTATCTGTAAAATATATTTAAAAAAAAGTTAACAATAAACGACCTACGTTGAATTTCTTGGTGTTTCTTCTCAGGTCAGAGGGCTTTTCCGAAGCACTGGTAGAATCTTTTAGTTTATAAAAAAATATTGTTGAAATGACGTGTAAAAGTGCACTTGGGGCCTAATTACTGAATAAATGACTTGAATTTGAATTATACTCTTGATGTTACTGCTGGCGTAGTTTTTTGCCCAGTTAATAAAAATCCACTCGCTTTCACAACATGGGGCCTAAGTCTTAATATAGCGAAATGGAATTGGTGAACCTAATAACAATTCTGCCTATACCCAAAATAGGGAAGAAGGCTTGTCTTACACTAATAGATTTCGTGGCCAACCGCTCTACATCAAATAAACCACGGTAAAGTGTTAGCTGCGTATTTTTTTTTAAAGATTTTTATTTTTACTTTAACCGTTGAGAGATGCACCTGGTCTTTTGGATTTTTTATTTCGCCTATATTGTATTTATCAACTTATTGCTGTGGCAAGATATAAACATGGAAGGAAAGTTACTAGGTTTCTGAGAAGTAAAATATCTTAGTACTCATATCCTGGATTACTTTTATAATACGTATTAATAGTAAATACTGTCGAGACGAGTTCCTATGTCTATCGAAATGTGTCAGTAGTAAAAGTGTTTTGTTCTACCCATTGCAATGTCTATTTCCGACACGAAACGACAATGCACTGCATTTGTTGATCAAATCTGAATTTGTAGACAGTGTGTAACAATTTTTTTTATGTCATTGAATCACGATACGAGCAGGCCATTCGCCTGATGGTAAGCGACACGATCACCCATAAACAAAGTTCTGTGTTACAAAGAGTGGCATTCCACCGCGCTCATCATCCTGAGACATAAGATGTTAAGTCTCATTATGTCCAGTAGTTACATTAGCTACAATGACCTTCAAACCGAAACACAACAGTGCATGCACACTGTTGCTTGATGGTAGAAATGGACATTGCGGTGGTACCCACTCAGACGGACTTTTACATATTATGAGAGTCCTACCACCAGTAAAAATAGCGTAATGCAGGTCATACAATATTTATGAGAGATCCTAGCCCTCATACAGTTTATAAGTAGCTCTAATTACAAATAATAAACAGCTGTAACTCGGTCATATCATTTACCTAAATAAAAAACCTCTCATATCTCAGTCGGTCAACACGCCGCGCTCATAATTATTATATTCCGCTGATACTATTCTTATTCGCGACAATCAGCTGTTGTATTACTAATTTTTATAGTCTACAATCTGTGTCTAAAGTCATCGCTGCTGGCCCGTATAACCCTGGTGACAGGGTCGTCAATTGGGCTACGTTATTTAAGTTCCGATGACAAACTGGTATGATGGATATTTAAATTTATGAAGTAGAATAAACTTTAGGCTATAATATATTTAAAAAAATCTAAGAAATATGATAAAAAAATAGATCGTTAAAAAATATGTTTATTGGACCCAAAATTTATAAGGTTTTTTATATTGAGTTCTAAGATACCACTGGTTTCGCATTAAATAGACCAACCTAAGTGATTCATGTGTTAGGGCGAACAGGTATATACTATTTATGAGTTGAATCAACGACCTCATCACAAGTTTATACCTAGGTAATACCTGCTACTTAATCCTGAATAATTTATAATAGGAACCCGTTAAGTGGTTTTTGAACCTATTTTTGGAATCAATTGAATTAATCTTATCTTATACCATCTTACTTCTTACAAATAATGTAAATTTGAAAGTTTGTGAAAATATTTAAATGTTTGTTCGAAGTAAACGCAACGGATTTGGATGAAATTTGACACATTGGAAGACTATGTCCTGGATTAACACATACACTTCTTATCTAGGTAATTTACTCCCATGGGAAATACATTATTCTAAGGGAAATACAGGATATTTTTTTTCTGATTCTTTAAGTAGATGGTGCTGGTGTCGCACTGTATTTTAGGGACTTTAGTAGTGGGAAAGGGCTTTCACATTAGCGATGCCGCGAGCAACCCCGAAAAATAAACTACAAAGTCTCATTAGCGATTCGGGTGAATTTTAAAGAAAACTTTCTACGAACGTAAACATAAAAGAAGTACCTAGTATATGCTATACAAAAAACGAAACACATAGCACAAAAAACCTCTAAAAAAACTTGTTTGTACTTTATCCTTTAACATAAACAATAAATACATAACGAGTTTTAGTCAAATTGGAGATTCAACTAAACAGTTTTTTTTTCGTTCTTTATTAAACTAAAAGATGGCGTTAGTTACACCACTATTAAGAAGTGTATAAGCAAAATAAAGACAACTAGCAATTCAAAAGTATAAACACATTTTCAATTTAGAAAAATTAATAACTAATTTAATTAAAATGTATTTAAAAACAAGCCACGTGGGTTCACATAACATGCTTCGTAAATAGTACTATTTCTTTATTCGTTATGTTGGCGACGTTCAATATTTATCCAATGTTGGCAGAACATAAGTACTGCATGGGTGTTGTAATTTTAATTTAAATCCCGAAACAATATCGATTTTCTGGTAAAATTTCTGTGGAAAATGCTAAAATCATCAAATTAAGTTATTAAAATTTAACCAACAAGGATTTCAATAAAGTATCAAATGGTTTTCTTCAATATTCTTATGAAAAATAGTGAATATTTCTTTTTCCTTAAAATCTATGCCATTAATTGTGTTATAAATTATTTTGTTACCACGATTCAAATAGATTTAAGTCTTAATTTTTATATGGGATTATTAATTTATAGACTTTTACATAAATTTTACTTAATAGTGCTCGGACTTTTGGAATAAAATGTGAAACTCGGATATTGAACACGCAATATGGCAACATTTTAAAAAGAAAGTGAAGTGAAAGAAATGAATTTACGAGAATAGGTCGCAAGTCGCATAGATTTTTGGTTGATTTCCTTTTCACTTTGCTTTCGTATTCTCAGTCAGATCTAATAAACTAGATTTAATTTGTGTTTCCGGTTATATTTTGATTCAACATTCGCGGTGCCGCTCCACCGAAAACAGGATAAGTACAAAACTGAACAGCATCTTATTGATTTTCTTCCCTTGCATTGCATATGCTTTCGGTCAGCCCGAGTTGTTATAGATAACGAAGAATCTATGATCTAATTGGAACACATTTTAATTTATAATAAGAGTCACGTATCCAGTGACATTTCACCTAATTTGGTGTAAACATAATAAGTGAAAATGATGGCAAATCCACTCGACACCGTGAACGCGAACCAACCCACGCAAAATGGAAGCAAGGTGCAACCGGGCAACAACGAGTCTAAGACTAATCTTATAATAAATTATTTGCCCCAAACCATGACTCAGGAGGAGATACGGTCGTTGTTCTCGAGCGTCGGCGAGGTGGAGAGTTGCAAGTTGATCAGGGATAAAGTGACCGTGTTTCCCGACCACATACTGAACGGGCAGAGCCTCGGCTACGCTTTCGTCAACTACCACAAGGCGGAAGATGCCGAGAAGGCGGTGAATACGCTTAACGGGCTGCGGTTGCAAAACAAAATCATCAAGGTGTCATACGCGAGGCCCAGTTCAGACGCGATCAAAGGCGCCAACTTGTATGTGTCGGGCTTGCCGAAACACATGACGCAGCACGAGTTGGAGAAGCTCTTCAGTCCATTCGGAACCATCATTAGCTCGCGCATACTCCACGAGAACGTCAACGTGGGACACCTGCTGCAGGTTACGCCCGAGGAGCCGAACATGCAGGGGCCGTCGCGCGGCGTCGCCTTCATCCGCTACGACCAACGCTGCGAGGCCGAGAATGCAATACGTGAGTTAAACGGCACCATACCGCCTGGAGGTAATAGTCCCATAACAGTCAAATGTGCAAATAATCCTAGCAACCAGAACAAAGTCCTGGCTCCTTTGGCTGCATACTTGGCTCCGACAGCCACCCGCCGCATCATCGGCCCTGCTGGCAAGGCCTTGCTTGCTATAAATAAGGGTCTTCAAAGATTCTCTCCTCTTGCTGATCCTCTCATACAAGGTAACGCTTTAGGTGGTTCAGGGTGGTGCATTTTTGTCTATAACATTGGGTCTGATACTGAAGAGAGTGTTCTTTGGCAACTCTTTGGCCCATTTGGAGCCGTCCAGAGCGTCAAAATCATTAGAGATCCCACTACCAATAAGTGCAAAGGCTATGGTTTTGTCACAATGACCAACTATGATGAGGCCGTTGTGGCAATACAATCTTTGAATGGATACTCACTGAATGGCCAAGTCCTTCAGGTCAGCTTCAAAACAAACAAGAGTAAATCTTAAGCCTATTTGAAAATCTAGTCAATAAATTGTAGCTAATGGGAAAAATGTTGATCATTACGAGTCATGGTTTGACATCTCTGAATAGTACTGAGTAGCAATGTTGAAACAGTGTGATGCAAATCATGACATTATGTCATTCACTATAAGTACAAAAATTCCATGAAACTGTAATGATGCTCCATCACAGAATTTATTCAATTTTACAAATCCAATATACTCAATCAATAAATCTATGAGCTATTTCCTTAAGTAATCTCACATGATTTTTATATTGCAGTTTGAAAGTTAAATTCTCTTAAGAATGTATCTTAGGAGAGTTAAAATATATAGATAATGATTAATACAGAAGATCTGAAAATAAGCAATAAACCTAACTGTATTGCCAATTTATACATTTAAGCTCTAATTGTCCTAAAAACTTGATAGCAAAAACCCCTTATAGGACATAACCTGTGTTGTTAGATAATTTTATTTTGCAATAATATACCATGCTCTTATTAAACAAATTTGCATTTAACTGCAATAAAAACGAGAATGGAATCAGCAAGAATACGCCATTAGGAATAAAACTCAATTTGTAAGGTTGGTAATATGATTTTATATAAAAAAATATTTCATAAAACTGTGTAAGTAACTATTACTAATACATAATATATTCATTAAAAATTGACAGTGCAATATTTAATATTTTACTTTAAGTAAAATGATATAAAAGATATATGTATATTGAAACCAGTGCAATTTGTATCCAACAATATTATATTTTGTTTTTGAAATGACTTAAAAATATTATAATTATACCTAAACTGACTAATTTGTGTATGACCAAAGATATCAGAAACTAAACTGACTGATAGGTGAATTTTATTTAAGAAAATGACATCTTCCATATATGTTTAAATCAAGTTTTGATGTCCTCAATCCAGATTATCTTAGTATAAATATGTACTTGAACATTCAGATCAAGAGAAAAATTAGACAATGTCCCACAAACTAAATATTGAAGCTGGAAGAAACCATTGTCAGTTTGAATATTAAAGAGATAAATTTAAAGCATGGTGATTGTGTTAAATGCAACATGTGCTAATTATTTAGCTAAGTATACACTGAATGTAATTTGAATGAGTATAAATATCTCATAAAGTAATACATAAACAGGCGGCTTTCTCTGGATTTGGTATTTAGTATGGAGACGTAGATCTACGTTTTTTATTGTCCTGAGTATAAATAATGCAAAACATTGGATGGTTGATTAATGCACAAATCATTTACAATTAGTCTGTGAAAGCAAGGTATCAAATTAAAATCTTGGTAAATATGATAAATAATGTGGAAACAAGAATAAATAGTTAAATTAGCAAGAATACACCAATTACATTGTAAGTGAAAGCGTAACAATTATAATTAGCAACCTTAGAGTTTAGTTTGATACCATGCGTTAATTTATTTACATGTATGCTAATGAGAAATCATAAATTGATACTTCACTAAATAAGTGTTGTTGTTACATTTCAGTTTGTGACAAAGGTAATCTCAAAATTATGAAGCAAGGACCATGACATTTCTGTCTCTACAATTATTGATCAACATTTTATTGTAATTGATTTTTATCATTGTGACATGTACGAGTATGTCTAAGTGTATCATAATGTGGGCACATAAAACCTATATTAGAATAAAAGTGGAAGTCAAATTGAAAGTATGTTTGTGAATATATTTGTGTGAGTCCAAGAGTGAGTATTGTGGACGTTGATACGTTTCATACATTTGTAAGCTCGCACAAAATCGATTTCGTTTGACTTTCACATATTGATATTGTCTCTTTAATTAATTTTCATCATATAATCGTACACCTATTTATTATTACCATTTAAGTAATTTATATAAAAAAAAAATTCATCGTAACATAATTTATTGTCATAATCGTAATAGAATTATTAGATTTCATTTTGATTATATTTAATATATATTTATAGTGTAAGTTCAAAATTAGTTCTGTAAACACTACTCAGTAATGGACATCACTCATTATTTGTATTGTTCCAGTCCTATTTTACATTATAAATTACAATTATTTTCCAGCAGATTACTGTGAAATCTGTTGGATTTATTAATTGTGATTAAATGTGTATAGTATCGAATATTTGTAACTTCATTAAAATAAATAGTTAAATTAATTCATAGATAAATGCATATCATAATTAACTGGAACACAAGAGGCGAGATATTCCCAATATATGGCTTGTACAATGCATTTTAAATTAAGTATTTTGTTTAATTAATTTCGTCTTTAAGGATAAATGTTTCATTAAGATTTATTTATTTTTATTGTACTTAAAATACGCGAAACTAGTCACTTGTAATTTTGCGCAACTTAAAATTTTTAAGTACCTAATACATAAGTAATTTATATTAGAGAAAATGGAAACTGTGTTCTTTAATTTAAAAAGTATGTGTAGTTTAGGATTTTTGGTTAAAATTATGTTGGTGTGGTGTTTGTTTGTCTTAAGTGTAACATTACGAAGCACACAATACATAATGTAAATTGATACGGTGTGTACGAACACTAGTCAGTTGTTAGGACCTCCGAGTTAATATATTAGGGTTTGAAGTTGACATTTTTGTGAGTGTTATTCATAATTATTGCTATATTAGGTGCGATTCTTTGTCTTCTAAGACTAGCTGTATCGGTGAGAAGTTTCGAGAAGTATAGCAGTGCATGGTTTAGAGCTACTTTGTAAAGGTGCTCCCACACAATAGTTATATAAAGTTATAAAACATTGTGTAGCACGATAACATTTCATAACAGTGTTAACATGTTGCTACGTATGTTAAGAATGTTATATGTATAAGCGTTCCCACACTGTTTCAACTCGTTGTATAACGTCTTATAACATTCTGTGCCCATCAGTTTGGGTCTGCCTTTCTAGGAAGCTGGTAGTGCTTCACCACTGCATCGAATGAACCGACAAGGGCTGTGTATGTAACAGAGTAGGCACACTGCAAACCTCCTCCCTGCGCCCTTCCGCTCATGTCCCTGTGTCGATCTGATATTTCGGATAACGTTAAACAACAAAAGTTATAATTTGTTATATCGTGTTGTAATTAGTTGTATAACATTTTGTTCAATGAACTTGTTTAACGTCACAGACAATTTATAACTTTTGTTACATTTTGTTAAAAAAAGTTAGACAACAAATGTTATGCAACATTCTCAATGTTATATAACTGCTGTGTAGGAGCACCTTAACAATATCCTTCAAGCAATGCCAACCTGCGATGGAGCAGACCATAAGTTGGTTGCATGATGGAAGGCCGCGGATTCCATACCTGATACAGGTTTATCTGTAAACCGGAAATATTATTCGAATATGCGAATTCAGGGACTGAAAGTCCTTCATGGTCTTTACGTACGTAAATAATGTTTTATAATAGGGCGTATTTTGTAAATATCGGACTTCACAGTTTTATAGTTCACGGATTAATGAATAAGACAATTTTTAAGTAGAAAATAATTTTATGAAAAAAATGCCAAAGGAAGAAGGGCATTAAATGTAGAGTAACAAACGATTTAAGACATTTCCAATCATAAATTCTCTAACACTAGAAAAACTAAAAGAGTAGGTACTCGTGAAACAAGGATTGATAAATCCGGGTTTCTTCTGAATGTACCTACCTACGTATGGACATAACTTTCTCTTGTATATACATATTTATGCGTTTGATGCATTAATTGTGAATACGCTTAAAGAATTTATAAC
The DNA here is from genome assembly GCA_949316025.1 of Lapara coniferarum. Classification (NCBI taxonomy): domain Eukaryota; kingdom Metazoa; phylum Arthropoda; class Insecta; order Lepidoptera; family Sphingidae; genus Lapara; species Lapara coniferarum. Next base: position 1,928,441 of record OX438922.1, read on the forward strand.
CGCTATTTGTAAGAATGTCTTTTAAGCTGAGGTCACAAGGGCGTACTATTTGTATGTGTCGCATTTATTGTAGAATTGATGCTTCATTATTTTTAAAAGTCTGCTTCAGGTGATATCCGCATGTAAATCACTTTTATACTGTGTAATTTCATTATAAAGTATTATGAATTTTATATAGGTATGGCAGGCGGGTCCTTGGGGATGCAGGCATCCACAAAATTATTTTACAGTTTTCTCCTAACCAAGTATTACGGGACCTGGGCTTTGTATGCGCCACGAGAAATCCATCGCAGCGTAATTGTTGCCCGACTCAGACGCCCGCCTGACTGCTGCTTTACTCAAATAATCTTATATTCTGCCCGTCCTTGACTTTCACAAATAAGGAATGAAAGGCGTGGCTTGCAATTTATCGTAGTTTAGATATAGTTCTCAAGGGCGTGGATGGGTTACGTATAAGGTTTTTATATGGTATAGTTAATAGTGTTCGTCGTTGTAGTTAATGTTCCTAGAATTTTAATATTCCAATGATTTTTGTCGTCCTGTTTCGACATCATTTTTTATTATTCAAAGTTTCTTGGCTCATTGTAATGCGCAGATCATTTTTTATAAGTTTCAATTTAGAAAATTACCGTTTGTATGACTTTGGTAATAAGATATTATGTAAGTTGGCTATTGTAGCGACTGCGGCAGTTCTTTTAATTTTAACACAAAGCTCATAAACATTGGGTCAAAATTCACGTAGTGTAAAGTTAAACCACAGGCGTGGGCATTGCCTTCGGAGGCTTGTACCTACTTTCTTACCTACTCACCTATAAAAAATATGTTGGTAGTATAACAAATACCGGGTGGAAGGGAAACGCTCTCGGAAACGAATACAGGTGATAGAATTGGTGATTCCTGACGTGATGGCACTAAAAAAAATCGCGATCGTATTGTTACAATTTTAGTAGGATTTTCTCAAATTTCTGTACAGCTTCACGTATGGATAGATAAATTAAACTATTACATTGAAAAACATGGTAAAAAAAGTCAATATTTCAAAAAAATCTTAATGAAACACGTACATCAGCTGACGGGTTAACGACCGCGTGGCCTGTCAGCGCGGCGGCCGCCGCCTTGTCAGCATCTGCTTTGTAGTTTGTACCCTACCCAGTTTTTTGTACGATTTACATTGCGCGCGCATGAATTACGGAAATACTAAATTCGTAAGTATTATCGCTTAGCTTTGCAAATGAATATAGTTTTTCGTTAATGTTATGGTTGTTCTCTCTTACCGTTTGGGTATAGAGAGCGTTTCTCTTCCACCCGGTATAACATTTCATCCTGATTCTGGCGCCGCTCCCGTATTGCCTTGGCATGGCGCCTGTGTGCGCCGCACACTTCGCACATAGGGGCGGCGCAGCCCTGCTGTTTTCTCCGGTGTTCAAGTCTAAAGCTTCGCTTGACACGTATCAAAAGGCATTACATCGGAAAGTTAAATCACTCGGCATAGGCTATGATAATTTTATACTAGTTAGTCCTTATTACTTGTTCATGAAAGCTGGGTCAAGTTAGCTAGATTATTTTACATTCTGAATCTTCTTTACTGACTTCATTCTAAGACTGATAACTAGTCATGAAATCGATAGATTTCAGTCTCTATAGACAAGGGTTTTATCTTTGAACGATCGATCCTGCGAGTAGAGATTAGTCTGCACTGTTTCTTTGCGCTTTAATCCCGACATCCCAAAGCATAAAGAACAGGTAATGTAGAAGTCTTCTAGGTACGTGCTGTGAGATCGCTGATAATGAAATTCTAGATATAGCTACGATTTTGTATTCGAATCGAGTTTCTCTTATTTTTCCTATAGTATCTCTGCGTATAGAATCTCATTTTTACTCTATAGAGTTTATCTAAAAATATACTTGTAATTTGTAGGTAAATCTTTTGACATACATCTAATGAAATCCTGTTTATGGGATGATTAATAGGTAAAATTGCTTTTCTTAAGATGGAAGAGGGATAGTAAAGGCATATTGTTAGTCAAACGCTGGCTGGTATTTCCTTCGTCAGTGTAATGCACCAGGTGTCTTTCTGTCGTCTGTCAGCTTGGGTTGAAGTCGGAAAGATGTTCGTAAGAGCTCCTGCCTCATATATGCAACTGGATATCTCCTTGGGCCAGCTAAACAGAAGATTGTCAGACGAGAATCTAATATAGCTTCAGAGAGGCAAGAATACACGAGCACAAAAGTGTCAACTTCAAATCCAATATTTGCAATTATTATAATAATGTATGTTGTGACGTCCTAAATTGAGGTTATGAAATAATACGCTTGCTTCTCCACCGAAAAACAATAAAATTGGTATCACTACACACCTGACCCATCGCCGATATATTTTTTTATGCATTTTGTGTTTTCTGTGTTCTTTTTAGAATAGTTTCTGTTTATTTATAAAAATGGTAACGAAATACTAACATTTTTTTTAGTTTAATTGATTTGTCCCTGTGTTTTTTAGTCTCGCTTCGGGCAGGTTGGGGTATTACGGTTATGGCCTAGGATGTAGCTAGTGTTTATAAGACAGAGTACAAATCGCCGATAATGTATGAAATGAAGCGTTTGGCTTACTTACATATAATTTTTGAAATGTCAACGAATATAATCAGACGTAGGAGATACCGATATAATAGAAATTAAATATTGACCTTAGCAATAATATGTATAAATAATGTTTTATTTTTTCATAACCCTACAATATTCCGCATTCATGTACATTTCCCCACTATCATACTACGTCCCGTGTCCTTTCATTTTTTAGTTAACACGGAATATTCATATTCTGAGTTAACCCCCATTTTAATCAACCTTTGACTTTTTTTATTGACTCCTGGTGTCCAAATTTTAGAAAGGGACAGCGTCGGCATTTAAAAATACTATGCAGACGATCAATATTACCATATACATAGAAAACCATGTGCTAATGCTCCCCTTGTGATTAAAAACTAACAGTGTTCCCCTAATAATAACAGAACGTTGACTCTGCACTGCTGGTAATTTTAAATATTTTTACTCTATATTATGAGGACACATGAACCTGTGAATTTATATTGTTTCTGTCGTAACAGATCGGTTCGAAGGACCAATTTCTTTTTTATATAAAGTTTGCGATTTTTTTTAATAATTAAGTATGTTAATCTAGTGCTTTTGAAGAAGCTTAACACTCCTGAGGCCCTAAAGCAGATATTTTGTACGATATTTCTCCATTGTAGCTGTGCGTCGTCGTACTGCTTTGATGTTTGCTATTTGGAGACCCCTTACTAGGGCACGGTGAGTGAAAAATGTAATTATACACCTAGTATGGCACGCATACAAATGTAGCCGTGCCGCGTTATTAAAACGAGGTCTAGTATGCGACCGTCCGCCTATGTGCTCTTATGTTTAAGCTCTAGGTGGTGGTGCTAATTTGCTACTGTTTATAAGCTACTGTCAGTTCACTCAGTGCAGCGGACTAGTCTTATTTAAGTAGATTTCTTTTAAAAAACTGCATTAGTCACGTAAGTAGGTATAATAAATTTATCTTTTATACGATATCGATAAATATGCTCATAAGTCATAAGCATCAATATGCTTCGTGTCAATAATTTTATAACATACTAGCTTTTGCCCGCGGCTCCGCCCGCGTGAATGAGTTTTTCCGGGATAAAAGTCCCGCTTTATATTTTTCCGGGATAAAAAGTGGCCTATGTGTTAATCCAGGACATGATCTACCCGTGTGCCAAATTTCATCGAAATCCGTTCAGTAGTTTTTGCGTGGAAGAGGAACAAACATCCATACATTCTTACAAAATTTCGCCTTTATGATATTAGTAGGAAGTAGGAAGGATTTCATTAATGGAAGAATATCAACCAAATATTCTTATTTAGTATCCAACTGGATGGTTACTACCAAACGGGGAGAAAAAGCCGCCAATGTTTCATCTTGGCGAATCTTTGCTCGGGATAGACGGACTGGCTTATTTGGGATAACCGCGGTAAATATTAAGCCTAAATTGTGGCTTAACACAGGCAAACTGGTTAGATTGTACCGTGATATTTAGGCAAAAACAATTTTTAAATATTCACAGTTCTAAAATATTGCCTTTGTAGTAAGGTTAATTTATTTCGTAATTTAATTCTAAGCTCCGTTTCTGTTAACCCCGTGAATTCTATTTACCCTAATTTACACCAAAGGGTGTGAATGTTGAATATTCATCGTGATTCGTGGCGTTTTTTCGATTCGAATTGGACTGAATGCAATTGCCCCACATTTCGTACCTAGGTCTATTGTTTCTTTTCATGGTAATTATTTCCGTGTTCTAATTATGGCCTCAATAGGTACCTACATGTGCGTAGCTATAGCTTTCACATTGGCAGTCCTACGATATAAAAATGTTGTGGCGTGGGTTCTTGCCTTGCATGACACCATATTTTAGAAGCTAGTGTTACAGCGCTCGGTTTCTGCTTCCAAAACATCGTATACATAAGTATTCCTCTTTATTTTAAATATTTCTTTTTTTTTACACTTTTATACATAAAAAAACATTAATACATATAAAAAAGTTAATCACCCTCCGATGGCGAGGCTCAAGACACAAACCACCGGTGGTCAGGGATTCAAAGTGAGGAATCTCCTCACAATGCGTACTGTGTCCAGAAGTACTGCTTTCTGCATCTGGCTCTTGACCCAACGACCAATTGAGAGCCCCTGAAGGTGTTGATCGAGACTTTATGGTATAAACCCATTAGCAGAAACGACAATCGGAACAATAATTGTGGAGTCCACATCCCACATGTCAGTAATTTCGTGTGCCAAATCTAAATCTTTAAACATTTTATCCTTTTCGGCCTTAACAAGGTTATCGTCATGCGGAATGGTGACGTCAACAAGTATTGCCCGGCGCGCCAATCGATCTACTATCACAATATCAGGCTTATTGGCAACAATAGTCCTGTCCGTAATAACAGATCGATCCCAGTACAGCGTTGCATGATCATTTTCGAGAACTGGTTGAGGCATATACTGGTAATAGGTATGGCACTTAAGGAGTCACAAGACCTTACCGAAGAGCAACTTGCTGGTGTATGATCTTGGCTACTAGGTTGTGTCTATGCAAGTACTCGCCGTTAGCAAGATACGAACAACCGAAAATCACATGCCTGATTGACTCACCAGGACGGTGGCATGCCCGACAGATATCGACTGTACCGTCCTTCATGATGTATTTCCTATAATTGTTCGTCTTCATAACTTCGTCCATAATTGCAAAGACAAAACCCTCAGTTTCCCCAAAAAGGTTACCAAAACGTAGCCAAGATACGGATGTAAGCTGAACATAGTTCTTCTGAGTAGTCTGTGCGCCGGCCTCAAGTGCTTGTAGTCACTCGAGTAGGAACGGTGTGAGCACACGCGAGTGAGATCTATGCGAAAACATATTTGATTATTAATACTGCAAAATGGTTAAATGTTCTGTGGAATCTTGTAAAAACGACACTCAGAAACACTAAACAGAATTCTAATATCACGTTTCACAGGCAAGCCATATTTCAGTATATTTTTAGGTAAAATTGAAATCACGCGTCGCGGTATGAACGGTGCGCGGGAGGCGAACACTTGTACTCCCCGCACTGCCCCGCGTCCCGCTTTTTCGATAGTGATGTTACGCGTCGATAACAGAATCGACGTAATATTTTCATATTATAGCATAGGTACGTATTTATTACTATCGAAGGCGATGCTTAATATAATGTAGCTTAGGCAACGACTATATAACCCCTAGACTCCTAGTGTTCAATATTTCTCTTCAAATTAATTCTGTCAACTACCTGAGGTTTGAGGAAGCGGGGTACTGCATTATGATTGGTTCTTCCAACACCTTATCGCATTATATAACCTTGGAAACATAGGGATGGGACGAGTTAAATGAAAACACGATTTCTCTATCGATATTACTTTTATGTAATAAAGTTTTATAGTAATATTATTATTATTTATTAAACATATTAATATTTTAACGAAACTATTTATGTTATCGAATGACAAATGGCGATTAGTAAGTCTCATCGATATTAACAAGAATATTTGAGCTGACTTGTAGGAATAACACAAAGAATAACTCAAAACAATCGTTATAATCAACAAACAAAATAAAAATTATCCTAATAATATTTATTTCTGATACTGCTAGTCAAAAATATATCCTAATCATTTTTAAAATGAATTAACTATTACTAATGAACTAACCATTTAAAATAAGAAGCCTGTTGAAATTAAATAGGCCTCAGATAAATTGATTAGTTGAGTATTCGGGCGATAGTTTCTCTTATTTTTAATTTTATCGATAGAACTATCGACAAATCCTTTTGGTGTATCACTTACTTTTAATGTTAAAAAACAAAACGAAATAGAAAATGTAAAAAGTACTTTCGTCGGAAAGAGATGCAAATATAACAAGATGGCGCGTAAGCACCCAACTGGCCGGTATAAGATGAACTCCGTAAAATTTTAAATAAAATGTGATTATGTGTCGTTATTGACTTACCTGTGAAATGTAATGCCATTTTTCTGAAAATTTGAATTATGGCTATTTATACCACACCGTTTTATTGTGCACGGGGCCATTATAATAGTTATTTATTCGCAAACACGGAAGTATTTACAGCTCACAGTTGTGGTCGCAACTGACTTGAAGATTTTGAACGGTAAGCTACATTGGATCTATTTGTCAGATGTGTTGCCTGAAGCCGATCGTCTGTTATTAGGAGTCTAGGGGTTATATAGTCGCTGAGCTTAGGTAACTGTTTTTGTCTGTGTGTGATTTTTAAGCCAATTAATAATTGCGTTTTTGTTTATGAAATGAAAGAAATAATTACTGTTCCTAAAAATTGACCGATTACGATGATATTTTTAAGCTATTGCATAGCTTCTATCGCGGGCCTTGACAGTAGAAGTTAGCAATCAATAAGATGTTTTTTTTTGTCATTTTTTTTAACATTGGTAATAAATATTTCAAAATCTAGACGTGACTATTTTAGGCTTGGGGAGACTAGCTAAGAAATCCATGGTGCAATGCTCGGTTTATATCCATCGGTTCAATTATAATGGATATCCATTAATATTCTTGGTTCTTATTGCTTGTAAAAACTGCTCTTGGTGTACCGTGTTTATAAATCATTCCACTTGGCACTACACTAATTCACAGCATAGCTTTTATCTATATTAACGCAATACGCTTAAAATTACTCACAAGGCCATATTTTGTAGAACCACAATTTTTTAACAACAATATGTACCGCGCCGCCGGACCTGTACTTATCGATAACTGTTGAGTTGGTGCTGCTCGCGTGCCCATCCCTAGCAGTCGCCAACATTTCTATATAAGTAGCTATAGTTCACCTGCCTACGCTGGGTAGTGGGCGCACGTTGCGATATTAGCGCTCTATAGGTACTTATACATACTCTAAGTCTCGAACCTACCGATTTTTCGGTATTTCTACCGATATTGGGTCCGTCCTACCGAAATAACAGCATTTTCAACGATTTTTAGAAAGCCAGAAGTGTCTCCCGATTTTTAAGCTATTGCATAGCTTCTATCGCGGGCCTTGAGCGTGGAGACCGAATCCATAAATTCCGTAACGAAAAAACCCGTCACCCCTCACTCCGACCGGCACAGCGGTGATATTTTATTTTCAAATCTATCACAACCCTGTAGAGTGTAAAAATTCCATAAGTCAATTTCACGGAGGAAAGAGAAGAGGGAGACAGCATATTACCAATTTACTAAGAAAACCAGTGTCGCCAAACTCACACATGCATATATTCGCATACTATCATCTCTTCATTATGATTGGCCAAAATCACCAATAAAGATAAAGCGTATAATACAAAATCATTTGCATTAAATGTAACCTTAATGCCATTGAATAAACTTCGTATTCTAAAAATTCACATGACTTCATACGACATTATTCCTTCAGCCTGAATTTTGATTTTAATTCGATTTCATACCGCTAGTCCACGCGAGATGGCGTATAATCGCAATGGCATTCATAAGAACTCTATAGCTGTTGTTTTAAGATAAGTTATTGAATGACACCCAGTACGCTACGCATGCCGGTAATAGTGTTGCACCCATACGTTACCTTTTTGTAAACCTATCGATGGTGTTTGTTTTATAACTAACATTAATAAATGAAATGGACTTATCACAAAATTATATTATATTAATTTGATAAGTACTGGAAAAGTTGTTGGAACTGTCTTGAATAAAATTTTAACTCAGTAAATTAAAAATTATTTTAAATTTTAAGTATATATATTAAATTCCTACTTTATAATTTCAATACTGCAGATATGTATGTTACACATATTATATTAGCTACACAGCTTATATAGCTAGTTTGAAATAAATTATAATATTACTTACCGATGGTACGAAATACCTCCGTGGGACACATTTTTGATACGGCTATTATTTTTGCATTCCAGAATAGCATAATAGGGCATTTTAATATTTTTAAATATTTTTTCCAGTCATTAAACCTTTGACAAAGCGCAATGACGACTGAGACCGTTCAAACAGTGAGTTCAAAGAGCATTATAATACTACGGAAAAGTGAGTTTGTACTGCATTCTAGACTAGTGTATCAAAGGTTACGCCCACTTTATACTTCTATTGTCTATATCCCTGTTCTGTGGTCAATTTAATATCGCAGTCTCGTAAGAATACAATATGTAAGAGGATATGAGCTGAATGTAAAGACGATAAAAGGTCAAAATTACCGTGTATTTTAAAATTGTTGCAGTCAGTGAAACGTATCTAAATGTCAAACGCGGCGGGATGACGTGATGCTAAGTTTGAATTTTTAAAAAGTTTTTATTTTATATTTGTTCAAAAATGTTTTTATTTAAATATTATGGCTCTGGATACTAGTCCATTGAGCCCGTCTTTCATATTTTTTTTAAGTTTTGCCATCTATCGATGAATATTTTATTTCATATCTGTTCAAAGAGGTTATAAATATTAAAATTTATGCAATAGCTTTACCGCGGCAGTCAACGAGTGCCACACGTCTTTTTTTTACTGGTTTTCAGCAATTTGAAGTTAAAATATCGTTTCCTTTAATGTTTTACGATTCCTTGGTTCAATGCAGTTGCTGTTTGGGGCGGCGGGAAGCATTATTTTTAAAGGGGCGGCAAAATGGTTTAAATTTTTTACTTTGATGACGGGGGAGGGGGTACGCGTGACTCTTGTTTGTTGAAATTACCTTCTTTTGGTGGAATAACAGTCGCTAGAATTTAAAATTAAGGGGTTTTGATTGAATATTGCTTCTTTTTTTAACATTACATTACAACTAGGTACCGATTTCACATTTTGTCGACCAAGACCACTGGTCGCAGCGTTGCCGGAAGGTTACATTTTTCGTTATTTTTGACCCCCTCGCGTAACATGTAAGTAATTTTTATATTTAAGAACAACGAGATTTGTAATACTAGATTTTTATTGCGAACAGTTTACGAACGCATATCAATTCAACGCATCTAAATTGAACGCACCAAAATTTAGCGCAGGTCTAAAAAGTATTTCACTTCATATCACACTCAGAGATGGCTTTGAATGGAAAGCGCCATGACAAAATGAAACGTATCCCGAATGCTTTAAATCTTGATTTTGCTTGAGTGTGCGCGCGCACATTTCCTACTTCGCGAGTTCCCACCGTTCGCGGTTTCGTAGCTAAAGAAATGCTTGAATGGGACTTGTTTTGTTCCGTTGCGTTTTTGCTAATGTTGATTATTTGCCTCCGACCTCCGACCCCAAAAACACGTAAATAGAACAATAATATAACTTTCGCAGCAAAAATGTAACATTTCAGGAATCGATACGTAACTTACTTCCCAATGTATATAATACTCTTTGGTAACTTACGACTTAAGTGCCCTGGCAACACTGACTGACTGGTCAACGTGACAACACGATGACTTTGACATAGTGATGCGAGTCGAGTAGGATTTTATGACTCGAGTCCAAGAATGTTATACCCATATGGATTTTTCATTCCGTTTAACAAACTGAAGAATAAAATGTGACGTCACAGCTATCTGCTGTCTCTCTCTTTAGAGTGACAAAGGTTTATTTTCAAAACCAGGACGTAACATAATTAACTGTCCATAATAATATGATATGATATAATATGGCTGCCTCGGTGGCGTAGTTGTATTATGGTACGACTGCAATGCTGAGATCTCGGGTTCGATCCCCGGGTTAGTCGGGTCGGGCAAAGTGATTATTTTCCATTCAGTATCAGCTCGGAGTTTGGAATTTGTACACGATAAGGCGATAGGCTCGCCCCCTATCACAGCATGGAACGGAATAACGGCAAAAAGTGGGTGCACTAATTGCACCTCTGTCTACCCGGGGGATAAGAGGCGTGAGTGTGTGAGTGTGTAATAATATGATATCGCACCATAATATTTATTTTTATCTCTATAAAGTAATGCGGTTTAAATTAATTATGAAAACCAACTACAGCGGCTAGTAATAGTTGATATTTAAAAAATATAATTTGAGTTAGAAAGTTTATTCCAAACAAAATTGGCATATTTACATACTTTTTCGGTATGTGTAGTTCGGAACTACTAGTTCCACTTACATAAAAAAAATACCTCACCACGCGGTGGTGAATTCAGTGGCGGCCTTGGAGGAGGGGGGCGAACCAGGCAACCGCCTGGGGCCTCGCAGTTACAGGGGCATCTTGCAGCTCCTTGGGGGCCCGTTTTTTGGCACCTTACTTACAAAGCTGTTAAAAAAAATTATTTGCTTCGCACGGGGCCTCGCGTGCTTTTTTTTTGCTCGGCACACAGCCTCACATTGTATATGTTTTACTTTCCCCCGCGACTGGATATGTTCACGTTGTTTGCCGGCCTTTATAACCAAATATGGAGACTGTAAGGTTAGACAGAAAAACATTGGGACATTTAAAAATGAAAACTACAGTTATTGTTAAATTTAAATATAATAAAAAAAAATAAAAAACATACTCATAAAAGTAAACAATCATACATAAAAAATAATACACATTTAGGAAGTTAATAACCTAATTTTTAGTAAGTAATTTTGAAATATTACGAATATCTATTTTGTGTGATTTTACAATTTTTGCGAGTATTCTGCGAACTTTTTTTCTGTAATTATCCATAATAATACATATTGTGTTTTAGAGATATTCTACTATGAGTTGTGTAATTCATGGTTGCAGAATTTTTTGCAATCCAACATCTAGTGTGAAATTCCATAGGTAAGTTGATTGTAAACAAAGTTGTGTAGATATTTATAGCAAAAGTAATAAACACGTGGATGTTTTACAAATTACAATACCAAATAAATTCTTGTTTGAGAGCCATGGAATCAAAAATTAACGCTACATTCTGCGGGTGAGGTTTTTAATATTCTAAAACTTCTGTGAAGAAGCCAACAAAACAATTAAAGTTTGCTAAAGATCACCATAATGTGCTCTCTTTCGGCAAATATATCTTTGAATTTATAAAACAAAAATGTTTTCGGCGACTAAAAGTGTAATGTTAAAGCAAAAGTCTTTATGGTATCACTATATGTAATTTTTCTTTGCTTGCTACTTGGAATATACTTTTTAAAAAAATCTCAAATATTAGCAAAATTTCACTGCAAAATATTTTCAATTTCAGACTGTATAATCATGAACAACTTTAATAAGAAATAACTTGTAATTAATTTTCTTCTTTTATCTCTTCATCTTCTGCTGCAATACTTTCTTTTATTTCTTTAAACTTATTTCACTGGATGTCTTCACATTAACTGATATATTGAAATCTTTCAAGTCTTGACGTTTCAATGGTGGTTCATATTCATTTCGCTGACATGTAATGTAAAAAGTAAATATCAATCAATAATAATATATTTAAGTACCTATACATTTTAGACAGAGGCAGAGGTGCCATTTAGTACACTCAGATATCACCCAATGTACCGCCGTTATAAAATTTGGTGGGTCGCAAGCTTAATGCCCTATCCTACTAATCTTATTATATTATAAAGGCGAAAGTTTGTAAGAATGTCTGGATGTATGGATGTTTTTTTCATGCAAAAACTACTGAACGGATTTCGATGAAATATGGCACACGGGTAGATCATGTCCTGGATTAGCACATAGGCTACTTTTCATCCCAGTAAAATATAAACAGTGACTTTTATTCCGGAAAAACACATTCACGCGGGCGGAGCCGCGGGCAAAAGCTAGTAAATAATAAAGTCTAAGTGGATCATAATTATACCAGTGAAATGATAAAAAATAATATACTTACAGCATGAGTTTCTGGTAATAAATAATTATTTTTGACATCTACTGCCATATTCCCAGAAGTAGAAGACACATTATCACATTCAGAATCATAATCTTCTGTCTTTAAATGTTGAGTAGTAATTCTTGCAGACATCAAATTGACCTTTTAATGGTATTTATATTTAACCACGTTTTTGCTTATCTAGATCTTTAAGAAATCTGTAAAAAGAAATACAAACTCGATTTTATTTTAAATAAAAGTTTCAATAAATCAATGCTGGATACACTGAGAACTCGATTGTAACTGTTGATCCTCAGTTTTTATTTACGATGATTATTTAAAGATTAATAAGCTTTATAATATTCATTAGTAAGGCGGCTAGTATTACAAATACTCTAGCACCATTGTCAAACCGGTCCACCAAAGCTTACACCATGGTCACCCTAGCCTCTTGTTTACATGCACTATTTACAATACAAAAAATCACATTTAACATTACGTTAATATGAAAAAAGTAGTCATATATAAAGCAAATCACATTAAGCGAGGTTTTTCTACAGTTCATTTATAAAATATTCACGTATTTTATTACGATTCGTATAAATATTGATAAAATTATAATATTTACACAATATTGATTACAATGAACTTACCTGTAGAATTTCACATTAAATGATGGATACCAAATATTTCTGCAAACGTGAACTACACAATTCACATTAAAATATCACTAAATCACACTTATTATTGTAGATAATTACGGAGAAAATTTCGAAGTGAACATTTATTTGACAACTATATTGACATCGAACTTAACGTTTTATAACAGTGTTGCCGAAGTATGTATTCGCAATTACCAATTAAATGAGGAAATTTTGTTTAACTAAAATGTTAATAAGGATAAAAAACCTTAAGGATATCTTATTCAACAAGAATAATTCTGAAATGAAAATAGTACTTATATCATTATATAAGATATGTTGGAAATATTTATATATACATGATTGAGACGACAATAACGGTATTGATATTTTTTTATGGGTAGGGAAATAATCCGTAAGCTTTGGCAACATAGGTTAAAGAGTGAGTGAGATAGAATACAACACAAAAGGTAATTTTTTTGTCTTCACAAAAATGTGTGTACCGCTCTCTCCATTAGATAATATTATAAACTTCTTGCTCGAGTCACTCGAGCTATTCCAGTAAGTTACTCGAGTTGTACTCGAGTTTTCGAGTCACTCGAGTCAAATATTTTGTATTTTCACGCCATGCAACTCGAGTGACATTTTTTATAGCAGTTTTGAAAACCTTTATGTATTAATCTTTCAATATTCCCTTGCCAATTAAGCGAAAGTCGTTTTTACACGCCTACCTATAGGATTCTAATAAGAAATTTGAAATAACAGCTGTCTAACTGATACGGAACATTGAAAATAATTAGTAATATACAATAATAATAATAGTAATAGCACAGCGTCGGCCGTCTACCTGCAAGGTGGACCGATGACCTGGTAAAGGCCGCAGGAACGCGCTGGATGCAGGCCGCTTTTGACAGGTCCATCTGGAAATCTTTGGCGGAGGCCTATGTTCAGCAGTGGACGTCATGTGGCTGATGATGATAATGATGATAACACAATAATAATAAAAAAATATAAGTTTCTTTAGATAATCGATCTTTACAGTAATTGTTACACTATGATATATTTGCACTAGGCACACATTTAATAATGTGACGTAAGAAAATGTGTTTATAAGATATTTATAGTGATAACCCGTAGTGTTATAATGCTCTTTGGTGATAACAGTGAGCTTAGAATATAAAGAAGGAAGACGATGCATCTGCGCTTCGTTTTATTGATTGAGAGACCTAGTTTGTGTCTAGTCTGAACCAGTCAAATCAACACACAAAAAAAAACAAAAATAGAAGATTTTGGTGTTAATCTTTTCCATATCTACTGATATTATAAACGCGAAAGTTTGTAAGAATGTATGTAGATGTATGTGTGTTACTCTCACGTAAAGACTACTGAACAGATCTCGATGAAATTTGGCATACGGTTAGATCACGTCCTAGATTAACACATAGGCTACTTTATATCCCGGGAATGTATAAAGTGGGAAAAATATTCACTTAAATAGGCAGTACTGACGTTCGTGACATTGACACTTGACAGTTGACTGAGAAGTAAACCTACCGAGTAGACTACACGGTGCGCCGAGTTGACTCGTCAACTCGAGTACAAATTGACTCGAGTCAATATTTTTTTCACTCAAGTACGATTTTTGCAAACTCACTCGAGTAAAAACACGACTCGAGTCCATCACTACTTTGACAAATGAATGATGACTTACGTCAAAGTCAAGTTTTTTTTACGTTTATTTTGTAATTTGTAGATGAAGCACCAAATACCAATAGAAGTGTTTTCCTATAATTTTGTGATGATTCCCTACTATTTATACTGTTTGTAACAAACGTTTAACTCATAATAGCAGGTTGAACATCCTATCAATTACTTAAAAAAGATAATATCGTGTGTAATTGCAGAAATATGTTGTGAGAGTGACGAAATTCTTGAATCATGGAATCATTATCGAAACAAGAGTTAATATCAACAATAACTAAGCAAGCAGATCAAATCAAACGTTACGAAGCACGTTTGCGAGGTTTGTTCGCATTTATCTTCTCCATTCTGGTTCTATTTGGAATTTGAATGTATTGTGGTTAAGCTTGATTTGGTATAAGACGTGTTGGCACCTAAATGGAAAGTAACTTGAACGTAAAACTCACAGCCCGACCATAGGTACTGCTTGTTGACAGATACCTAACATACATAACAAAAGCCTCTAGCTCAAATCAGTTATATTATCTTTGGCTCAAATTATGTTTCAAATCTGTTTCAGACAGCTTTATAAAATTTATATTATATTTGTTAGAGCTGTGAACATACACTGAATTTTAAAATCTTCAGGTTTTATGCACTACTTAAAATTTTTTGGTCATTATAGTGTTCATTAAAAAAAAATTTTTTGCCTCCAATCAGTAATATGGAAGTATTATTATATTAAACTAGAGACATTGATTTTATCCTAATATTTATTTTATAATTTGGAATGTCCCTTTTTTAAATTTCTACGTAAATAAAAAAATAAAACATTAATACACATAAAAATATAAAAAAGGGAATCACCCTCCAATGGTGAGGATCAAGACCCAAGCCACAAGAGGCGTTAGTTGAGACTTTGGTAACAGACTCATGAGTAGAAACTACAATCAGAACAATAATTGTGGAGTATGTGGACTCCACAATTATGTCCCACATGTCAGTGACCTTGTGTGCCAAATATTTAAACATTTTGTCCTTTTTGCCCTTGACAAGGTTATTGTCATGCGGAATGGTGACATCAACAAGTATTGCCTGGTGCGCCAATCAATTTACTATTACAATATCAGGCTTATTGGCAACAATAGTATTGTCCGTGATAATTGATAGTGTGCGGGGCTCGGACTGGGCCAACACCCCGCAATGTGTTGTGTGTGTGCTGGATTGCGTGAGTGGGAATATGGCGATACCAGTGACAAAGTAACAAAGGCGTAAAATCGGGAAATAGCGTTTATTTCACACACTGAATCGAAAGTTACAAAGTTCAGCCACAACGGTAGCCAAATTCTCCCGGCGTTAATATTCGGCGCGTAGTCTCTCGTTGCTACGCCGTAGCTATGCGACGTAGCTGGAAGTCGTCCTCGTAGCACCGTGCCACAGCTGATGAGGAAGGATGGTCCACTCTGCATAAGCGCCTGTTTCCTCTTCAAACTTGCAGACTTCTTCTTTCTTGCCGACTACTTGCTGTTTTCTTGATGTCCCGAACTATTTCTATTAAACAAAAAACTCCTAACACGTTTTAACTCAAAAATACAAAAAAACAAATTAGCTTAAGTACTCCGCGGCTATACCGTACGGAGCACTAAGAGGGCCTTCCCTCTTTCTAGGACCTCTTTTTCACTTTCAAGATTACACTTATTTTCAATTCGCGCCTAAGTTAAATCTATATGCCTAAACTATAAGTGTCTTGGTACATAGACACTAAGTGGCTCTATATACTAAACATCATAAAACAACCTTATGTGCATTACAAAGAAAGTTATCGTGATTTACTTACTCTAAGTTTAGCACAAACGATGCACACAAGCAACATTTCTAAAAATAACTATTTAAACTTTATACATACGTTCATCCCGCTACCGCAGCGGGGTAGGCAAAGTTCTAACCTACACTATGACACCGAATGAAACACTACACAGTTCATACCGGGTGAGTTATAAGCGTTCAATGACCCTAACGATAACACGATTTTTTCACTAAGATCACTGACTAAAGTCTATGACGTCACTAAGAGGTCCGAGTTCTATTACGAAATCGCGCATGCGCGGTATGCACTTTACGTTGTTCTCTCTTCGAGAATATGCGTCCTGCACATTCTCCCGCCGTGCATCACCCAGCGTCCAGGGGGTGATGCAGTCACGCTGTCGGGCAGGATGCATCCGCCGCTGGCTGCGGCGCGGCGCTCTCGGTCCTTGTGTCGTCAGCTTGGTGTATGACGACGATCCTCTTCACGGGTCGTCGCAGGACACCTCCGCGGGTGGTGATGTCCACTGTGCGCACCACTCCATCTGGGCCGGGATACATGGCGCAAATGCGCCCCCGCGGCCATGTGTTGCGCGGGAGCGTGCCGTCTATGATGCGGACGACATCACCTATTTGCAGTTCGGGGCCCCGGCTGTGGGCCTCCCGCCGGTTTCTTAGCTCGGGGAGGTACTCCCGGAGCCAACGCGTCCAGAATGCGTCGGCGAGCTGCTGTGTGGCTTTGAGGTCGGCGTGCGCGCCGAAGTCGTGGTCGGCCGGGAAGTTCGGCACCGACCACGGGCCCCGACCGCCCAACAAAAAGTGGTTAGGCGTCAGGGCTTCCGGATCCTCAGGGTTCACCGACACGTGGGTCAATGGTCGGCTATTGACTGTTAGTTCGACCTCGGCGAGTAACGTTGCCAACGTCTCTTCTCGAGGGCTCCTCTCGTGGAGCACCGTTTTTAGTGCGGTTTTCACAGTCCGCACCAGTCTCTCCCAGGCGCCGCCCATGAATGGCGCGCCCGGGGGAATGAAGCGCCATCGGATCGCCCTCCGCGACGCCTCTTCTTCGGCGCCCGCGAGGAGGGTGTTGCGCAGCTCTCGTTCCGCGCCGTGGAAGTTGGTCGCATTGTCGGACCACAGCTCGACGGGGCTCCCACGACGCGCTGTCATGCGCCTGAGTGCCATGATTGCACCCTGCGCACTTAATGAGTGCACCACCTCTAGATGCACCGCTCGAACTGTCAAACATGTAAAGAGAGCTACATAGCGCTTTTGATTGCTGCGGCCCACGGTTACGGTGAGCGGACCGAAGTAATCAAGACCGGTATAGGTAAATGGTCTGTGATGATGAGCCAGCCGACAGGCAGGTAAGTCGCCCGTCACCGGCTGCGGCGGGGTCGCCGCCCTCTGGCGGCACTTCAAGCAGCTCCTCAGTGTAGTCTTGACCGTCGGGCGTAGTCTCAGGATCCATCTCTGTTGGCGGCAGCAGTTGACCACGCTCTCGACGCTGGCGTGATGCAGCTCTGCGTGGACGTGCTCGATCCACAGCCGTGTTGCCCGATGCTCGCCGTCGACGACCGGAGGGTGCTTCATTTTTTCTGTGATTCCCGTGGTAGCTGAAATCCGACTATTTAAACATATCAAATTATTAATTAGTACAATACTCAAAGGATACAGGCGGCTATCCCGTGATACGGGTTTTCCTTGTGCGAGTGCACGTATTTCTTCGGCAAACACTTTTTCTTGACTCATTTTTATAATGAGGTATTCCGCCCGTTCTAACAGCTCAGCTGGGAGGGTCATGAATGTTATGTCCTCCGATTTTCGCGCGCTCCTCTTCAACGGTTTTTTCGACGTTTGAGCGCGTTTCCAATCCGGGTCCTTTTGCGAAGCGGCCTTTGTTCGCTTGTGATTAACGTAATCACACCGTCGCCGGAACATGCGCACTGCCTGCAGAGTGCGAGCTGTAGCTCTCAAGTATCGGGTCCAACTCGAGAACCGATTCACGTCGGGTAGGGCCTCTGAGAGCTGTGGCTCTCGATGTCCTGAGGTGACGGCGCCTACTCTTTCTTCACCGGTCGTGGTGATGATGCCCCTTTCTTCCGTGGGCCATAAGTCGGGTGGATTTCGGAGAAATTCCGGCCCATTGAACCATCGATGTCGCTCATCGAAGTTGTCCGGCACGTCGCGTGTGGCATCGTCAGCGGCATTGTGGCGCGTCGGCACCCATCTCCATTCGCTCGTTTGTGAATGTTCCTCTATTGCCGCGACGCGATGAGCGACGTATGGTTTGTATGATCTGGATCCTGTTCTGATCCAGCTCAGCGTTGTCCGACTGTCTGTCCAGTAGGTCGTTGACTCGGGTTGTCTTCCGTGTTCGCGCTTCACCACGGCTGCCATCCGTGTGCCGAGTACTGCTGCCTGTAATTCTAGACGGGGAATGGACGTTAGTTTCAGCGGCGCAACTTTCGCTTTCGCTGTTATAAGCGAAACCGTGACCCGTCCGTCTTCATCTTCGGCTCGCCAGTATAGTGCGGTCGCGTAGGCGGACTCGCTGGCATCGGTGAACACGTGCAGCTGCAATCTTCTAGCTCGAGTATAGCCTAGGTAGCAGCGTGGCACGGACACGTGACCCAATCTTCTCAGCTGTGTGACCCAATCCGCCCATCCGGCGGATATGTCGCCGTCAAGCGGATCGTCCCATGCAGTGCCGCGTCTCCAGACCTCCTGCAACAGCTGCTTGGCCCTTACCGTCACTGGGGATGCAAGACCTAGAGGATCAAACAGGGACATTACTATTTTAAGCGCTTCTCGTTTCGTGGGCGCTTCTCTGATTAACAAGTTTGGCGGTATGCGCGCCAAATCCAAATTGAAGGCGAGTCTGTCTTCCGTTGGTCTCCAAATGAGGCCCAAGACTCTCTCCGCCTTTTCTAAGTCCACCTCTTCGCGGTGGGGACTTGCCGATTCGCCGAGTGCTTCAAGTACCTCAGGCGAATTACTCGTCCATTTTTTCAATATAAAATGCGCCTCACCGTGAATGTCGCGCACTTGCCGCGCAATCGTTGTCGCGCTTTCTATGTCCGGATAGCTGTCAAGGTAATCGTCCATATAATGTTTTCTCCTTATCGCGTCGACAGCTTCCGGATGCGTCGATCGAAATCTGTCCGCGTTGCGATTCATGACATAAATCGCCGTCGCGGGAGAGCTAGATGCACCGAAAATGAGTACCTTCATCCTGTATATTTCCGGCGGTTCGTTATCTCGGCGATCCGCTCGCCAGAGATATCTGAGGGCGTCGCGATCTTCCTCGCGCAATCTCACCTGCATAAACATCTCCGTGATATCCGCGGTGACTGCAATGGGATGTTCCCGAAATCGCATCAGGACGGCGGGAAGAGGCTGCAACAAGTCTGGACCTGTTAATAAGTTATCATTCAAAGTGGTACCCTTTGTCTTGGCCGCCGCGTCGTGCACAACTCGCAGCTTGTCCGGTTTCAAAGCATTAAAAACTGCGAAGTGCGGCAAATACCATGTCCTTGTTGCATGGGAGGTCGCGGGGGCTGGCTCGGCGTAATCCTTCTCGATCAGCGCCTCCATCTGTTGGTTATATCTGACCTTGAGTTCGGGGTTCCTATCCAGCTTGTTTTCTATGTTGTGCAGCCTTTTCAAAGTGTTCTCGTAATTGTTCGGGAGCTCGACATTTTCTTTTTTCCACAGGAGAGACGTGGTATATCTTCCGCAGGGTTCTCTCGTGGTGTTGTCCTCCAGGATTCTCAGCGCCTTTTCTCCGGGGTCGCTCTTCGGCCTGCGGGGATCTACAAACAGATTATCAAGCAAAATAAATTCTTTTACGAGCTCCTCAGTTAGGTCGTCGGTTGCTGTCTGGCCGACGAAATTCACCCTGTGTCCTAGGGCTCTGGTCCGGCTCCCGTGTACCACCCATCCTAGTGGTGTGAGCGAGGCGACCGGTTGGTTCCTCCTCCCGGACCGTGTCTTGCTAAATATAAGCAAATGCCAATTATCCTGGCCTATAAGAAGTCGGGGTTTCGCTTCTTGCGTTTGTGATGCAGGCAGGAGGCCCTTCAAATGGGTACAGTCTCGCAGCGCCTCTTCAGGAATACGCTGCGCCGCCAATCTCAAGTTGTCGACGGTGCGGGCTTCTATCTGCTGCCGTCCCCGACTTCCCCTTATCTGAAACTTAACACGACATGAATTATTCCGTGTAGTTTTCTCTCCATCGTACGTGATTATGTGGAGCGGTTCATCCGGTCCCTCCGCGCCGATGTCCTTGGCCAGCTGATGGTCGATCAAACTGACCGTCGACCCGTCATCAAGTAGCGCGAAAGTGTGAGCCTCTCCCGCCGGTCCTGAAATGCATACCGGAGCTATTTTCAAAAATGACATTTGCGACGTCCATGCCGAATTTACCACCTCTTCATTGGTGGCCTCGTCGGTACTCTTACTCCTCCGGTCCGAGTGCAGCATCCTATGGTGATGTCGTTCACACCCGTCCGTGTCGCATTTTCGAGGCTTGCATGTGTGTTGCTTCGATCGAAATTTCAGGCACCTGAAACATAGCCTATGTTTTTTTGCTAAGTCCCACCGCGCGTCAACCGCGGCATCCCGAAATCGTGCACATTCGCCCATCGAATGTACCTCCTGGTTGCATACACAGCATGCGGGCTTCTGTTTGTCGGCGACGGTATGTATTCGTTGCCGGCGTGGTTGTTCGCCGCCGCTAGCCTTCACCGGGGCCTTGTCCGCGATGATCTCTGGCACGGCGAACGGACTGCATATCTCCGCTTCCCTGGCAATGAATCGGCTAAATTTTAATAAGTCGGGCTCACCTCTATGTTGTGCGGCGGCGAACTCATACCATTGCCTTCTCAGCGTCGGAGTCAATTTTTCCATCACCGCCTTCGTAACCTCCGGATTATACAGGTAGAAGGCACAATCGAGCGCTTGCAGGGTTCCCACGACATTTTCTATTTTCGTACTGAAAGTGCAAATATCTCGCGGCGAATCAGTGAGGCGGGGTAGCGCCCGGAGTCGCTCGATCTCGGCCAATGCGATCGAGTCCGGACGCCCAAACCGCGTCTCGAGAGTCCTCAGCACAGCGTTCGGTTCGGCGTTGGTGATGAGCAGCCCTTGTACTGCTTCCTTTGCTGTGCCCCGTAAGCTGCGGCGCAATCGGGACATATTCTCCAACGCTGTAAAATAACTTGCGGATTCATTATAAGCGGCTCTATAAGTTAGCCAATCTTGATGCGCACCGTTGAAAATGGGCAACTCCGTATACTTCAACGGCTGTCTATGTTGTGCAGCTTGCACAGCTTGCGTTATGGCACACGCAAGTTCACTATAATCGGAGTTCGGTCGCGCTGCGACCAATTCCCCGCCCCGCACTTGACGCGGGGTAGGCGGGGGCTGCGGCGGCGGCGGCTGTTGCGAAGCTTCATTTTCTCTTAACCAGGCTGCTACTACAGGCGGCGGTTGCTTCGCAGGCAGCGGCTGCACATTCGGGTTCGATGCCGCAGGGTTACCTGAAAATGTTATGAAATCGAGCGGATTATTTGATGCATCATTTGCCACTGGGTGACACGTTGGCGGGGGCACGGCACTGGCTCCCGCCGGTGCAGACGCCGGGATGTCCCAGGATGCGGCGGTGATCACTGGGTCTATGGGTTCGGGTGGCGGCTGCACACGGGATTGCGCATCTTGCACTTCGTGAGGTCGGTTATCAATCGCGAGCAGCTGACTGGTATGTAACCAGCTGTGAACGCGTTGATCCTGCTCGACCTCGGTGATGACGGAGTTAAGGTCATCCTCGCTATCTTCCGCTTCGATCTCTGCTAGCTTTGCGGTCGCTAGCTCTATTTTGAGTTTTGTGAGTTCGGCCCTGGCCTGTGCCAGGCGACGTGCTTTCGTTGAACGCCTTGAAGAAGTGGCTGGTCGACTTCGGGGCCGCTGTGGCTTCCTCTCTTCCGGTGCGGCGGCTTGAAGCTCCTCCGCAGCGGTGCCGGCAGCGGTATCCCTATCGGTGGTGAAACACGTTTGAACGGTGTCGGCGATGGTGGTCTCGGTGGCCTCAGTCGCAGACGTTGCTGTAGCAGACGTCGCGGTCGCGGACGTCCCCGTTGCGGACGTCGCGGTACATGACGTGACCGTCGTTGACGCTTCCGTGGCCGACGCCGTTCGTTTCCCGATTGACCTTGTCACTGGCATTTTCCACACTCACGTAGATCCGGCTCGCGAAGGACCAGAAAATGTGCGGGGCTCGGACTGGGCCAACACCCCGCAATGTGTTGTGTGTGTGCTGGATTGCGTGAGTGGGAATATGGCGATACCAGTGACAAAGTAACAAAGGCGTAAAATCGGGAAATAGCGTTTATTTCACACACTGAATCGAAAGTTACAAAGTTCAGCCACAACGGTAGCCAAATTCTCCCGGCGTTAATATTCGGCGCGTAGTCTCTCGTTGCTACGCCGTAGCTATGCGACGTAGCTGGAAGTCGTCCTCGTAGCACCGTGCCACAGCTGATGAGGAAGGATGGTCCACTCTGCATAAGCGCCTGTTTCCTCTTCAAACTTGCAGACTTCTTCTTTCTTGCCGACTACTTGCTGTTTTCTTGATGTCCCGAACTATTTCTATTAAACAAAAAACTCCTAACACGTTTTAACTCAAAAATACAAAAAAACAAATTAGCTTAAGTACTCCGCGGCTATACCGTACGGAGCACTAAGAGGGCCTTCCCTCTTTCTAGGACCTCTTTTTCACTTTCAAGATTACACTTATTTTCAATTCGCGCCTAAGTTAAATCTATATGCCTAAACTATAAGTGTCTTGGTACATAGACACTAAGTGGCTCTATATACTAAACATCATAAAACAACCTTATGTGCATTACAAAGAAAGTTATCGTGATTTACTTACTCTAAGTTTAGCACAAACGATGCACACAAGCAACATTTCTAAAAATAACTATTTAAACTTTATACATACGTTCATCCCGCTACCGCAGCGGGGTAGGCAAAGTTCTAACCTACACTATGACACCGAATGAAACACTACACAGTTCATACCGGGTGAGTTATAAGCGTTCAATGACCCTAACGATAACACGATTTTTTCACTAAGATCACTGACTAAAGTCTATGACGTCACTAAGAGGTCCGAGTTCTATTACGAAATCGCGCATGCGCGGTATGCACTTTACGTTGTTCTCTCTTCGAGAATATGCGTCCTGCACAGATAGATCCCAGTACAGTCATCGCTTAGGTAGCTAGTGAAAGGCTGATAGGTTAGCTAGGCTAGGACCTGTAGTGTCCTCACCGGTGAGGATTGCGACACGTTCCTCCCATTATTTTTACTATTATTATATATATTTTTTTGTTAATTATCTCTTGTTTTATATTGCTTTTCTTGCCAGCCCGAGCTGGCTTCTTACTTTTTACTTTTTATTTTTCATCATTTATTTTACTCCTAATAAAAATGTCTGTAGTTATATAAGTGACTAATAATAATTATTAAATATGTCTCGACTTATCATAAGTGCAACTATGTTCCCCTACATGATGAATAAAGTATTTTATTTTATTTATTTATTTTACAGCATAATGGTATTTCTAATTTCCAGATGTAGTTGCAGCATATAAAGGTCTTGTGAAGGAGAAGGAAGCTCTGGAGATAAGCCTAAAGGCACTCAATAAAACTGACAGCCCTGTTGAGGGTGGCGGTGGAGGCAAGATGCATTTCTTAACTATGTTTATTATTTCATATAATCAGTTAAACATATAAAGCTGTTAAGTTAGGTTATCTAATGTTATCTCCATTGCCCATACACACACACATACACTCACGTCTGTTATCCCCGAAGGGGTAGGCAGAGGCGCAACTAGTGCACCCACTTTTCGCCATTATTCCGTCCCATGATGTGATAGGGGGCGAGCCTATCGTCATATCGGGCACAAATTTCAGACTCCGAGCTGATACTGAATAGAAAAACTCAATACCACTTTGCCCGACCCGGGGATCGAACCCGAGACCTCAGCTTTGCAGTTGTACTGTAATACAACTACGCCACCGAGGCATTCATTGCCCATAAACAAGTAAAATCAGAAAACATGGACAAGCTGCTGGTATTACCCGAAAAGAATAGTAATTAGGGTAAAGTGAGAAGTAATTTGGTCTTACTCTTACTTTGTTTCCTTACTTACCATACAAATACCATTATTTGTTGTAAAGGAGGCTTGTGCTCAGCAGTGAGCAGTATAATACAGTGTTGGTATTAATTATATAATCTGTTGACAGAGTGGGTCTTCCATTATAAAACGAACTTTTAATATGCAATCCATCATTTTACATTTATTTTTCCATGATATTAACATAGATATTATTGATGTCCTACAGATGATTCGGTGGTGGCTCTCACTCTGTCCTTATCTACCCTCACAGCTGAGAAAGCTCGCATGGAGGAGGCTTTCCAGGCAGACAAAAAGGTCACAAGAGATAAGGTACAGTAGCATATTGTGGATATACCTATTTATGTGCTATGTGTCATATTTAAGCTAGAGAAGTACCAAGAATTTAATAAACCACTATATGGTATTTATTGACTATACAAAAGCTTTTGACAGTATTTCACGTACATCCATATGGAATGCACTAAAAAACAACAACATTAGACTTGTGAGTACATTTTAGTACTAAATGAGTGATACCATTAATTTTAATAATTATAAAAAGACAGAGAGCTTTGGCCAATATTAGGTGTAATAGAGGTTATTCTTGTGTAATTCCAAAAGCAATTTGACTGAGTGGAATTATGTGCTTTCTTTCCAGTATGAGAATATAATTACAACAATGCGTGAGGAAACCAAAACACTAGTGCAGCAGCATCTAGTAGAGGTGAACAACTTGAAGGCCAAGATTTCATATGAGATTCAGGAACGGGAGAAGGAGAGAGCTGATCATGCTGCTATGTTGAAGTGAGTAATAATTCTAATTTATATGTAAGGGGGTAGGCAGAGGTATGCCTCTACTGATGCATACATCATGTGAAAATTCCCACGTGTTTTTCGAACTGCAGATTTTCAACCGAATTATTTGCCTTGATAGGATTTTAGAATCCAGATTATCTAGGTCTACTGAGTCATGTCTATATGGCAAAAAAATTAATACATATTGTATTTTTTTACAAGTGATCAGAAAAATACAAAGTCTATTTTATTTCAAAGTTATAATGTAACTATTCTTTTGTTATCTTTAGCATGTATTTTTTTTTAAATCTATTTATCAATACTCATGTATTTTAAAGGGAACTACATCTGAAATTAAACAGTGAGAGAAAAACTAAAGAGAAACTAGAAGACAAAGTTGTAAACTCCAATGAAACTCAAGGTAAGGTCTTAAATTCTGATATATGAAAAAGTGTTTTTTTTTTATATGATTTAATGGAGTGATGAGTAGGAATATGGTTAATGGTAATCTAAATACCTGCCTACAAAAAGCAACAGCAGAAAACTATGGATTGCATTCTAACTTAGAACTACTTATGAGCAAAGCTGTAGGAGTAGTATCTAGTTTCAGAATAGTACTGTAAATTTTTTTTTATGCCATTGAATGACTAGACAAGCATGTCTCTGGTAAGCGATACGACCACCCATTGGCCATAAACAGTACCAACTTTTGACTTTATTTGTGAGCCAAGTGGAGTTTCTGTACTTTTTTTCCAAGTGGATTGGAGTCTACATAGAGTGCCTATTAACGAGAAATGGTTAATTCTCGCTGGTCGCGAATTACTTGAGGCATAAGGGTTTTACACCTTGTGTACTGTGGTCGCTATCTGGATACAAATATTGTCCTACCCGAGTATAATAACAAATGGCATATGCCAGCATGTCTGGAGGTTCAAAATTCAAAGTGCACATCTCTGACTTTTCGAAGTTATGTGTGTATTGTTTCTCAATAATTATCGTTCGCTTTAACGGCGAAGGAAAACATCGTGAGGAAACCTACATACCTGAGAATTCTCCATAAACATTTCGAGGGTATGTGAAGTCTGCCAATCCGCACTAGGCCAGCGTGGTGGACTAAAGTATATAAACTCTCAATAGTAGAGGAGGCTCTGGCTCAGCAGTGGGCACTGGGCAGTATATAATACAGGGCTGGTAATATGGGCGTAGCTATAGCTTTCACATTGGGGGTACTACAATATAATAATTTTGGTAGCATGGGTTCTTGCCTTTCATGATACCGTATTTTAGACGCTAAGGGGGGGGGGGGGCAGGATGCTCAAAATGTGTGAACGTTCAGTGGCGTAGCATGGCTTATTGTAAGCTGAGAGGGGGGGGTGTCCGGACCCTCTGAATTCGTCCCTTATATACGCCCATGGCTGGTATTGTTAAACTCCAGCATCCCAGGCGGAGCTGGAGAAGCGAGTGCGCGACCTGAGCGGGTCGCTGGAGGCGGCGCGGCGGCGGCTGCAGCGCGCGGAGTGCCGCACGGTGGAGACGCCCGCCGCGCTGCTGCGACTGCAACACAAGCTGGCGCTGCTCGAGCAGGCGCACTCACTCACCATCAGAGAGGTCACACTCTTATTTTTTTTTATTGTTAGAGTAGTAACAGCTTTTTACAATATATCTTAACTAGCTTTTGCCCGCGGCTCCGCCCGCGTCAAAAAGTTTTTCCGGGATAAAAGTCCCGCTTTATGTTTTACCGGGATAAAAAGTAGCCTATGTGTTAATCCAGGACATGATGTACCCGTGTGCCAAATTTCATCGAAATCCGTACAGTAGTTTTTGCGTGAAAGAGGAACAAACATCCATACATCCAAACATCCATACATTCTTACAAACTTTCGCCTTTATAATATTAGTAGGATAATACTACAAAAATAATTTGTTAGCCAATGACAACTACTCATTTTACTTAAAATATCAGGAGAATTACAATTCAGACGGTTTTGTTGAAAGAAAAAGGTGGGGCAAACTAATAGCATACTGATAAAATGTGATATATAATATATAAAATAATGCTAAATAAATGACGATTATTACCTGTTGTCCTACGTGAGCGACGCGACGCGACGTAATGCGATCGATACTTCACTTCACACTGATTAAGGCGACAACGTAGGCCACAAGAATATGTGTTAAGTACCGAGCCACCCACGAAATAGGTACAAGCTGATTCACGCCATTAACAACAGCGTGTTGCAACACCCGCGACTCTACAAACCACTGAGCGCGGTTGATTACCAAGAAACAAGACATACCGTGTGAAACTACACATTGGCACACGGAGTCATTATAAACAACGACTACAGTAAAATAAGCACACTTTCGTTTCTAATATCGAACGAATTTGTCATTTAAGTTTTAGATTTATATAAATTAATTTTTATAAATTCGTTTTTTTTGGGACCTCCGGCTGCAGTTTACGTAATTCATATAACAATATTTTATTTGATATTTTCGCGTCGCGTCGCATTGCCGCGTTTGTCGTTCACCTAGGACAACGGGTTACTGACTAGCTTTTGATCGCGGATCTGTCTGCATTATAAAGTTTTTCCCGGAAAAAAGTCCCGCTTTATATTTTCCATGGATAAAAAGTAGCCTATGTCTTTTCTCAGGCTCGAGACTATCTATGTACCAAATTTCATTCGGTTCAATAGTTTTGACGTGAAAGCGCGATAGACAGACAGAGTTACTTTCGCATATTATATTTCGCATATTAGTAAGGATTTACTCCCAATACATTATACATTACCCATTACATGTGTCCATAAGAAGAGTGTTATGGTGAAAATTAAAACCTGTAGTTGCCGTGTATCCAATTCAAAAGAATGCGTAATGTGTAAACTGTCTTGCAAAAAGATTATAAGGCTTCAAGTAAATTTTGCCACATTTCGTCTGTGAATAAAAGCTAGATTAATACATAAAGCAAACATAATATGCTGACTTGGTATTATTATTTTCTCTCAACTGACTTAATATTATTATTTTCTCTAAAAAGAGACAAAAATAATTGGTTCAAATACTGTTACGTTCAAGAGTTATAGTAAATAGTAACGTAATTTTATATCTGCTATTAAAAACTATGTCTTGATTATTTTTCAAAGGCTTAATTTATTGACGTGAACCTTTCTTTGCTAGATTTTTTTTTTTTTTTTTTTTTTTTTTATAAATGGCAACTGGTTCCTCTAAATTGAGGAATATTACTGCCAGTGTCAAGTCAACTGTCAGCTGTCAAGTGATTGTGACGCATTCATGTGTACCTACCAATTTTACTCTTTTAGTAAAGAAAAAATTTTTTTTTTTAGTTGAGAAAATTTAAGACAGATAACCAATGATCAAAATAATTTATAGACATTACGGTAGATAACAAATAAAGGTGTTACTAATACGAAGGACATTATATAATGCATGCAAACACATAAGGTTAATTTCAGTTATAATTTTATAGTATATATTGTTAAGAATGAAACAAGTGCTTTCAAAGATGGTTTGTTACCTAGGCTTAGGAGAGATGAAACATTAACAGGGAGAGGGGCCCCCCGATCTACCAAAATGTCAAAGAGAGAAGGAGATGAGAAACGAGGGCACTTAAATAGTATATGGGTCACGGATCCTTCGTCAAGGCCACACTCACATAAAGAAGAGTCTCTAACATGTAATTTACATAAGTGAACGGGTGAAGAGCAATGACCAATCCTCAACCGAGAAATTGTGGCCGAAATATGTTTACTGAGGCGCAATTTGGAGAACCATGGTCTAAAAGTAATATGCGATTGTATATTGTATAACCATCCCCCTTTTTGGGAACTAGAGTTCCTCCAAGATGTATTCCAAGCCATTTCCAGATCATGTTTGGCCAGGGCAATCAGATCACAAGCATAAACTGAAAAGTAGTCTTCTTTACCGTGATCAATAGCGTGTTTAGCTAATTGATCAACCTGCTCATTACCAATTATACCTATATGGCTTGGGATCCAAGCCACTGTAACTTGAAGATGTTGCTCATTACACAATTTAATTAAATCTATTATTTCCAAAGAAATAGGGTGAACACAGTTTTTGGCAAATGGATTACTGATGAGAGCCTGGACACAACTTTTTGAGTCTGAAAAGATAACAGAACAAGCAATATTGTTCTGTTTAATGTATTTGATACATTCCCGAATAGCTAAACATTCACCTGAAAAAACTGAAGAATAATGTGGTAGTTTATATGAGAAAGATAAATTAGAATTCATATGTAAAAAAGCAACACCAACAGAACCTTGTTTGCTTAATTTAGATGCATCCGTAAAGAAAATATCAGCCAAAGGCCAGCGTCTTTTTATAATTTCATTCAATTTAGTTTCAGCATCAGAGGATTGTTTAGTAATTTTAAGTGATAACTCCACTAAAGGTAGTGTAATTCTTGAGCTATACTGAACTGCAAAAGCTGGATGAATTTGGTATTTTTTAATAGGACAGTGTACACTCTCTAGCCTCCTGAGACTTACAATTAAACAAGGTAAAATTTTGTGGGACCAGTATGGTTTAGAAGCAATATATGAATTTAATATTCTAAGTTTGGAAAAAAGAGGATGAGAGGAATAATGACAAATTTTATAAATATATCTGTCAGAGAGATATTGTCGCCTAAGATTAAGAGGGGGATCAGAACATTCAACCTGTAAGGCATTAGTTGGTGAGCTTTTCATAGCGCCAACAACTATCCTTAGAGCTTTATTTTGAGTCAACTCTAACTTCCTTAATGCTGTTTTATTGCAAGGAGACAGTAAATGGGAGGCAAAATCCAAGTGACTCCTTACAATTGCATTGTATATTAATCTAAGAGAGTATGGATGAGCTCCCCACCAGACACCTCTTAAACATCTCATAATATTTATACTGCTCTCACACTTTTTAACAATATGGTCTATGTGGGCTACACCATTCATTCTACTGTCAAATATTTTACCTAAAAATTTTACCTCCCTCCTTACAGGAATCGGAGTCCCATTGCACTGAATATTTATATGGGGGATCTGGCGTTTTCGAGAGAAGACAACCACTACACTCTTAGAGGCTGATAGGTCCAAATAGTTGTCACTAAGCCAAGAGGATAGAACAGTCATACCACTTTCAATATTATCCCTTGCTAAGCTGATAGAATAACTAGCAGAGTAAATAAGTAGGTCATCAGCATACTGTAAGACATTACACACATCCGGTATGTTATGATCCATATCGGCAGTGTAAACATCATACAGCAGAGGGCTGAGTACAGAACCTTGGGGTAAACCCTTCCATACTGTTCTAGTGGCAAGCTGAACTCCCGGATACCTCAGTGATATAGTCCTACCTGATAAAAGGTTAAAAATAAAATCTGTTATCTTGTTAGGAAACCTTAGCTGAACTAATTTGTTCCTAAGGACCCAAAGATTAACATTATCGTATGCCGCTGAGACATCCAGGAAGCCAGCCACCACTGACTTGTTTTGACTGAATGACAGATGGATATCAGTGGTGAAAATAGCATGATTATCAGAAATACTACGGCCCCTCCTGAACCCATATTGAGTATTAGCTAGTAGAGAATGGTGCTCCAGGAACCATTCCAATCTATTTTTTATTAGGTGTTCCACTATTTTTGGAATGGTAGATGAAAGAGCAATAGGGCGATAAGATTCAGAAAAACTAGGGTCCTTCCCTGGTTTTGGAATAGGAATAATTAATTGGTGTTTCCAGTTCTCAGGAATAACACCACTATCAATAATCAAATTTATTAATTTTAAGAAATAATTTAGAAAACTATCCTTGGACTTTGAGAGAAAGGAATAGGGTATACCATCAGGTCCAGGGGAGGAGTCCTTGATATGACTCAGTACTGATTTTAACTCGAGAAACGTAAAAGGCGAATCTAAAGTAGAAGAATTAGCCTGGTATGAATATAAATAGGGGATTTGGGACAAATTAGGAACTGAAGGGGGAGCTAACCGGTCTAAAAAATCATCTACCCAGTTTGTTGAGTAGTAAGACGGAGTATGAACTTTACGAGACAATCTGTAATGCTTAATTCTTTTCCAAACCAGAGACGAGGGGGTGTCAGGCGATAGAGATGAGCAAAATGAACGCCAGCCTTGTCGTTTTTTGTTGTTTAAAGTTCTCTTTGTAGCGGCACACACATTACGATAGTTTAGAAAAGAATCAAGGTTGATGTCAGTCGTACAGATTGACTCTGCCTCGTATCGCCTTTTAATAGCTTTAGTACAATCTAAGTCCCACCAGGGGGGGGAAGGAATTCTGCCTAAGACAATATTCTTTTTATTGAATATAGTCTCTGCAGACGTAAGTATGGAGTCTTTTATTCCCTCACAACACTCTTTAATGTTAATTAGGTTAGGTACAGGAAGTAGATCAATTTTCTCTTCAAGTAGAGCAGCATAAAGACCCCATTTAGTGGGATCAATAATAAAAGGTAAAAGTGGAGGAAGGATAGGAACATTAATATTTTGAGAAGGAAATGAAATTAGGATAGGAAAATGGTCTGAACCATGAGAGAAAGGAAGACAAGACCACGATAATAAGCTGGCTAAACAGGGAGAACAAAAAGAGATGTCAACAAAACTAGGTTGAATGTTGGGAGGAGTGCGGCGAGTAGGGGATCCATCATTTAGTACACATAAATCAAATTCGTCCAAAATATCTAAAAGTTTTATACCAAAAGAGTCATTATTGGGAGCTCCCCAGATCTGGTTGTGGCAATTAAAATCTCCCATTAAAATAATAGGAGGGGGAATAGAGGACAAAAAGCTACGTAATATGGGGACAACCGAATTATCCCGTCGTGAAATATAGACTGAGATAAAAGAAATGTTATTAAAGCGTAGAGATACAAATTGAATAAGGTTGCTATTATTTACAACAGAATGTTGATTAAAACTAAGGTTATTTTTAATAAAAAGGGCTGCACCGCCCCACCCATCACTTCTATCATCCCGGAGAAGTGTATACCCAGGAATCCTATAAGTAGAATGTGGTTTTAACCACGTTTCGGAAATAGCGCAAATAAAAGGTTTGTGTTTATTTAAAAGAAAATAAAGGTCGGTTTTATTTTTATTTAAACTTCTACAATTCCACTGAAGAATTTGATCCATTTTTTAAAAGATTAAAGATTGATAGAGTTATGGTCTGAATAATATTACACGCTACGTGGTTCGGTATATTAGAGTCAGTAATTACTTTAATTAAAGAGGATATTAAATTTTGAATTGAATCAGACGATAAAACTTCCTTCGATACATGTTCATTTGATGGGTTAGGATTATCTTGATTATTAACAAGAGCACAGCCATTACTAGGTGTGGGGATTTCATAAGATTTTAACAATTCTCGGTGTGCCATTTGATCGTATGATTTAGGAAAAGAAGGTCTTGAAGAGGGTTTAAGAAAAACAGTTTTACGATAGGACTTAGTAGGAAAAGATTGACTGTCAGATATGGAATAGGAAGTAACTTTAGGAGGGGGTGGATTTGGTGAGGATGACAATACATTCGCGTAAGACTTATGAATCACAGGAAACTTGGACATTGCTTCTTGATAAGAAACGTTGTGAGAAGACATAAATTTTTTAATATTTGCTTGTCTACTATGCTCCAAGCAAATTTTATTGGTGGAAAAATGATGTCCTACACAAAAAACGCAAACAGCATCAGACTCTTCCACCGTGCAAGATTCCCCAGCATGATTTTCTGTGCATTTGTAACACCTGGGTTTAGACCTGCACTGTGCACGAGTATGCCCAAACCTACAGCAATTGTAGCATTGAATTGTTGGGTAGACATATTGTTCGACATGTAACAGTGTGTAGCAGCAATAAATTTCTTTGGGCAGCACTTGACCGTCAAACGTAAACACAACAGTCTGGGTTGGTAGCCAACTAGGACCCTCAGGAGAAGAAATTTTTCTACTAAGCCTACGAGTTTTGATTATCTTACCTGATTCTGGTGGAAGTTGAACTAATTCAACTATTTCGTCATGTGTCCACTCAACCGGTATTCCTCTTACTAATCCAATGCGGGATATGTTATGAGAGGGGATATAAACTTTATATTTATTTTGGGGAAAGATAGGATTATCTATAAAATTGTTGGCATCCTTTGCAGATTTAAAAGATATAGAAAGTCTATTGCGACCAATTTTTTTAATTCCATCCTGCAAAATACAAGACAGTTTATTTTTATAAAGGAAAGCTCCAAATTTGATCGGGTGTAAGGTGGACCCATTGGTTGGAGAGGCCTCAGCTAGCTCCACATATACGATAAATGGCCCACAGTCACCACTGGCGTATAGTGACCTTGTGAGCGGATGACCCTGGCCAACCGTCTGAGATGGGGAAGTTTCCATATTGGAAGAACCTAAAGATGAAGCAGTAGAAGATTTATCTGGATTTATAATTACTGTATCTATATTCAAATTGGAATTTGATAAAGCCTTTTGTAACTGAGATGATGAATTATTAGATACTATTTTTTTCTTTGAAATTGGACTGTTTTTTTTAATTATTTTTATAGAGTTTAATTTTTTTGAACTAGTATAAGGTATACTAGGGGCTGCTGAAGTAATATATGAGGCTACATATGATGCTGTGGAGGGAGAAGGGGACGGGGAAGGTGTGAAAACATTCTGGTTACTTATGTTCCCAATAGTCACATTATGTGCAGCCAGTACAAAATTTCTATCACTATCCGGTGGAGGGTCGGGTTCTGGTCTACGATCAGTTATATCAAACTCCATCCTTTAAGCACAATTAACACAAAACAATTAACAGAAGGTGACAAACACACGACAATACACTCGACGAGACACAAACAAAACTTACCACCATACAAAACAAAAAACGATGAATATATAGTTTTGTCTTTTAATATATTAAACTTATATACACATATACAACACTCAATAAACTAATCCAGTAGAAGTAACACTTAATAGCACTTAAATTTTTAAATTTATTTAATTATCTCACAACATAACCTCAAAGACATGAATGTCGCACGGTAGTTAGACAGAGACTCTCTGCTAGATTTTTAATACTTTATTCAATGCACCTAAGGAAACAACAATAACGTACAATTGACGTTCTTTAAAGCCCAATCAAAAAGCGGCAAGCTGAAGACAGGGCGCTATGGCGCTCATTAGAGGAGGCCTATGTCCAGCAGTGGACTGATAAAGGCTGATGATGATGATGATGATAAAGGCTGATGATGATGACGATGATGATGATGATGATGCTGATGATAAAGGCTAATGATGATGATGAAAGCCCAATTCGTTTAAATTTCTAGGAACAAATAAAATCCAAGCGTGCTGAAGAGTCGGCTCGCAAGCAATGCGCTCGTCAGGAAGAGCGTGTGGCCGCTCTGGAGGAGAAGGTGGCTGAGCTGTCACATACCGTCGGGTGCTATGACGCGAGGAGGCAGACAGACCTCCGCACCATACAGACCCTCAGGGATCAGCTGAGAGCGAAGCTACTTACAGATTTGAGTGCTGGTGAGTGGTGGGTTCAAGGGGGGGCCTGGGAGGGACAGCTGCCCCCCCTAGAGATTCTAAAAAAGTTGTCAATTATTTATATTTAAGTTTTATTTATTGACTGCCTCGGTGGCGTAGTTGTATTACAGTGCGACTGCAATGCTGAGGTCTCGGGTTCGATCCCCGGGTCGGGCAAAGTGATATTGAGTTTTTCTATTCAGTATCGGCCTGGAGTCTGGAATTTGTGCCCGATATGGCGATAGGCTCGCCCCCTATCACACCCCCTATATTGATATTGATTATATTGTTATGTAGCGTTTGTCGAGTTACTAACAGCCGTTTTGGTTATTCAATCATTGATGCATCGTTATTTTTTTATATAAAACAATAATAGAAGTAACTAAACTTTATATTTTTCAGACGAAAAACCTTCTCCAGATGTATTGATAACAAGCGAGACAGACAACGACAAACTAGCTGACAGCGAGTACCTGCAAAACTTAATCGACAAAATACACATACTCAAGAAGGAATTAATATCAGAAAACGATAAACTAGGCTCACCTATTGATATTACCACAGTTTTCAAAGTAGATGGATATGAAAACATTCATTTGAAATGCAAAGAAGAGTATGAGAGTCTTAAAGCGGAGTTTGAAGCTTTTAAGGCTAAAGATGTCAAGAGGGAGCACGGAGTGGAGAGTGAGAGTGAGATAGAGAGGCTCAAGAGCGAGATTACGATCTTGAGAGACAAGATTGAGACGTACGGGACACTTTTGGAAGAGGAAAGGCAAGATAAAATTGACACATTGAAGATTTATGAAGAGGTAGGTATTTTTAGGGGTAGTCTGTCTAGGCCCGCGACGGACACCGGTGTCCATATATACATAGGGTTTTCTCATACATCTATATATATAAGCGGGCTTTGAAGGGAAAAAAGTACTCTTATAGGATCACTTTATGGTTTGTCTGTCAAGACCCTTTTATCTCAGGAATGCGTAGAGATATCTAGTTGAAATTTTCACCATATATACCCGAGTCTACAGTCTGTTTCAGCTGTGAAAAAATATTTGTAAGTCAACGCGATCAAAGGATACGACCGTTTATGTTGCATATTTTGCGCAAAACAATACAAAACCTATAGGGTTACTTCATATGACCGCTAATGTCGTATATTTTGCATTTTACCAAGGGAATCAAAACCTATAGGGTACTTTCCGTTGACCTTTCATCATGAAATTTGACAAAAAGCAAGGTCTTACAGCACGTGTCAAGGGAAACCTGACTGAAACCCGTAAATAGTAAAGCGAATGTACAAACTTATTATTTTTTTAAATTAATTAATTTATTTCGGCGAACAATTGAACTTGTGTGTTGCATACTTAGATATCTCATATACAAGTTTGTACGGAACACTCGGTATGCGAGTCCAACTCACACTTATTTTTTTGTAATTCCTTATATAATCTGTACTATCCCCTCTAACTCTATCTACCGCAATTCTTCTACCTTTTATGGTCTCATACTGAAACACCATAATTTTATTTATTTCTTGATTTCTTGTAACGAAACATACTTCATTGAGTTAGGTGCCTGATAAAATGTACCTTTGAAAACATTATTGATCATTCCAGAAACTAAGACACGAGCAGGAATACCACAAGGAGGTGACGTCAGAGCTCAAGACCCGAGTTCAGAGTCTGGAGAAGCAAGTGCAGACACAACGAGACAGGTGAGTGGTTTCGAGTGTCACGTTTTTTTCGGATAGGGAAAAGTACCTGATGGTAAAATTTAACTGTAGTACATGTTTTAACTTAGGTCTCTCATATGTAAGACTCTGTCTGGGTGAGTACCACCGCAATGTCTATTTCTACCGCCAAGCGGCTATGTGCATGCACTATTAGTTTCGGTTTGAAGGGCATTGTAGCCAGTGTAACTACTGGACATAATGCGACTTAACATCTTATGTCTCAGAATGACGAGCGTAGTGGAATACCACACAGTACTTTGTAACTCAAGGTGCTGGATGGTGTTTCTACTGTTTATGGGTGGTCGTATCGCTTACCATCAGGCGTACGGCATGCTCGTCTCGTCATTCAATGCCAGGGGTCTAGATAGTGTGGACTGGAGAGAGGTGATTATCCTTGCCCAGTAGACAAGTATACCGTATAGCTTGTTTGATACCGGATGTACGCAGAATGATACCGGAACGGGATCTTATCTGTGCCATTGTGGCGGCTTTTACAACTTGTTCAGAGGTGGCCATCCGGCTGGAGTCACATGTCCTACCAACAGTACCATCGATATTGTGTATTTATTGTATTGATACAGGCTAATTTGACCTAAGAGTGTTATTTAAAATGCAATCAATAATAATATGGTTTAGTCGTTCAGCTTGTGAAAGAATCTATATACTTGGCGAAACGTGGGTGCACTAGTTGCGCCTCAGCCTAGCCCTTCGAGGATAACAGGCGTGAGTGTATATGTATATGTAGAAAAATAAAATAAAAGAGATTTGCTTTACTTCATACGAAGATTTTTTTTTCATTTTAACTTAACGCGTATATAGGCGATTTGAAATTTAGATTTTGTACAGATATTTATGCTGCTGACTGTACAGGTACGCCGCCCTGCTGGACGAGACAGACAACTACATCCGCGGCAGGAACGACAGGGCGCGGCGGCTCAGCGCCGAGGAGGGCTGGAGGGACCACGGAGTGCTGTCGGTTCGTACAATTTTTGAAGTTATACTTCTTTAGGCGCGTTATGAAGAAATTATGAGAGTGAAATTTTACGATGCGCGCGCATGTGTGACACAAATTTCTCACGAAAAATGTTGAAACTGTTTAATGAAAACTTTTTATAAAGCAGGGCTCATGTTAGCCAGGTTTTTTCGGGTCTTAGATTAGACAAGCGGAGCGTGAAGAAGCAATTAAGCAGGCCGGCATAACTGTGCCGACCGACCAGAGATGTTTATCACTTGCCGGTCGACATTCGTTTTTGGGCTTCACTTCGTTTACCATCAGATGCAGTGAAGCCACTTTGTCTAGCCTTCGATAAAAAAAAAACAAGTTAATTTCTATACCTTTATCGTTTTGCTATCTAGACTGTACGCTACTATCATCTATGCTTGGTTCTAAATTTCCGCAGTGGTTACATTCTCTTTGCCATAACTAATGTCAAATCTTTTAGATATATTGCTCTTTGGTACCATTGTTTCTCAGTTATCCTCGGGGCGAAAGTTCTAAAAAAGTTATGATATTATTTTAACATCTACCCACTTGACATTGGCAAAATCACTGATGATGCGGTGGAGCCGTTTTTAAAAGAAGAAGAAAAGGAATACTTGTAGAAGTTATTTTCCGGAAGCGGTTGTTATCGCGTAAAAACTGCTCCAAATATTGAAGCTTGCAGGACATATGATGAGTCTCATGTATACAGCATTATTGAAATATTGTAATTAGATCCTATATCTTCTCGCGATAAAAGAACCCTATGTCCTTCCCAGGGTCTTAAACTATCTCCATACTAAATTTCATCGAATCGTTCGGTAGTTTTGAGTTTATCGCGTTCAGAGAGACGCGGCTGGGGTCTTTTTGACCCCCGACGGAAAAAGAGGGGCGTTATATACTAAAACATACAAAAAGACAATCTTTCCTCTTTATAATATTTGTGTAGATGTAAGGATAGACTTCGTAAAACATTATTATACAGTCAGCTGCAAAATTAGCTGAACACATTCAAAATTTCGGATTGCCTACATACTTTTTTGTTCCTACTTTTTTTTCTCTTCACAAAAATAAAAAAAATAGTAATAGAGATTAACTTTACTTCAAACGAAGATAAAAAGTCTCGGTTTAACTTAACGTGTGTATAGGCGATTTGAAATTTTGATTTCGTTCAACTACTTATGCTGCTAACATCCTACTAATATTATAAACGCGAAAGTTTGTAAGTATGTATGGATGTCTGGATGTATGGATGTTTGTTACTCTTTCACGCAAAAACTACTGAACGGATTTCGATTAAATTTGGCACACGGGTAAATCATGTCCTGGATTAACACATAGGCTACATTTTATCCCGAGAAAATATACAGCGAGACTTTAATCCCGGGAAAACTTATTAACAGCTACTTATACATTGCAACAGAAGTATACAATAACGCTAGAGTTATATCCAAACCACTCATTTATTTGCCCACGTCTCTTTCTTTTTTTATATCTCAAAATTGTATTAAATTTTTTGTATCAGTAATTATTAGGTATTCAAGGTAATTATAAATTCTCTTTTTTATTACGAAGCTATGTAACTAGAATGTTGTGTACAGTAGTAAATAGATGTCAGATTTATAACATGTATTTAACGAATGTTATTTTGTTTAAAACTCAATCTGTTGTCTGTGTCTGTACCTTTTTAATAAAAATAAAATAAAATTGTGACAGGACGTGACGGCGCCTCCACACATGCTTCACTACGCTCATGAGTTAGCGCGCAAGGATCTAGACATAACGCAGCTCAGGAAGGAGAAACACATCCTCGAGGGACAGTTTAGGTAATGTATTCTAATATTATTGAACACGCTGCCACAGAACAGACTGCTTCGGTGGCGTAGTTGTGTTATGGTACGACTGCAATGCTGGGGTCTCTGGTTCGATCCCCGGGTCGGGCAAAATGATACTGAGTTTTCTATTCAGTATCAGCTCGGAGTCTGGAATTTGTGCCCGATATGGCGATAGGCTCGCCTCCTATCACATCATGGGACGGAATAACGGCGATAAGTGGGTGCGCTAGTTGCGCCTCTGCCTACCCCTTCGGGGATAACAGGCGTATGTGTGTGTGTGTGTGTGTGTGTAAACTATTATTTACATTTAGATGCATTAAAAATATTGTTAATTAACATAAACTCATATCTTTATTCTCGAAGGATTAGGTAGAAACAATATGGTGCATTTGGGTATGGCATGGCGGGCACAAATTTTAATGCAGGGCATTCCAAATTCTAGCAAACCCCTAAATGAACGTTTCTTGACTTGAAGCAAGACGGTCTCAAGGTTCACGAGACAAATATGAAGTCACAGGAACAATGACGCGCTAAATAGGTACTTAATAACAATATTTCTTATTTCAGAGATTGCCAACGTGAAGCGACTATCGAGAAAGAGCGATTCAAAGAAGTTATAAGAACTTTGAAAGAGGAAATCGACAGGTAAATTAGTAGTAACCAACTCTAGGGCTCAATATTTTGAATCTTATCATAGTATAAATGTGTTTTTTTTTTGTGAAATTTGGGTGTTTGTTAGAATTAAAGTAGAAACAGCCGAATGGATGTGGCTAAAATTTGCCAACCATATAGACTATGTTCTAGAATCTAGACTAAAACATAGGCTACTTATCAAAATAGTGCGGGTAGCTTGCAATCCATTTATTTAGCGTGTTATCTTCAAGCTAGTCGAATGAGTGACAATAATAATGTAACGACAGTTATAACATTTTAAACAATACAAGACTGAATGTATACTAATATTATAAAGCTGAAGAGTTTGTTTGTTTGAACGCGCTAATCTCAGGAACTACTGAACCGATTTTGAAAATTCTTTTACTAATAGTAAGCTACTTTACTCCTGAGTG
The DNA here is from genome assembly GCA_949316025.1 of Lapara coniferarum. Taxonomy (NCBI): domain Eukaryota; kingdom Metazoa; phylum Arthropoda; class Insecta; order Lepidoptera; family Sphingidae; genus Lapara; species Lapara coniferarum. The sequence continues at coordinate 1,969,052 of OX438922.1, forward strand.
CTATAGGCTACTTTTTATCCCCGGAAAATATTTTTATCCCGGAAAAACTTTTTCACGCGGGCGGAGCCGCGAGCACTACTATATTGTATAATTGAAAGTAATAGAAGGGTCTCGTTATTTATAAAAGATATTTTAATTTAAAGCCCTTTACACATATTAACTTAGCTAATATTTACAGACTTCGACGCATCCAATCACGCGAAGGTGCCAACCTGGAATACTTGAAGAATGTGGTGATGGCGTATCTGATGTCCACAGACTACGCGGGAAGGAAGCACATGCTAAACGCTATAGCTGCGGTATTACACTTTACCACCAGCGAGAAGAACATGGTGCTGTCGACGTTGTGAAGCACACGGTTATCAGTATTGGTCTGGAATTAAAATGGATGCTGTCAATTATGAAAGGCTGTTGTAATATTTTTATGTTGTGTAACGAATTTTTTTTATTGAAGGTCAATGTGAAAGTGGTGTTTGAAAAAAAATTGTTTCTATTGAATCTATTGAAGCGTTTTGTTGCTTTGAAAACATCACACAAGAGCTTAAATATATCGATAAATAATTTAATCGATAATCGATTACTATGTGAAATAAACCCTAGTAGCGTCTTATCGAATTGTAAAAATCGATACTCGTAAACATTCTGCGTCTATTAAGAAGAACTACATGGCGTATGCTTTTATTAATTTAAATGTGAAATATTTTTTGAATCTAAACATATTTTAGCCTATAGTGACCAATACTCGCGCTAATAATAATATTGTCAGAATATTATGACTAACATAATGTGTTTCTCGATAATCACTACAATAATGACGGCCTATTATTGAATTTTATACGGGCTCACTAACAAAGTCGACTGTGTATAGCGGTCTTTATACAGTGGAGTATAAAATAAATCCGCTACCATTCCATTGGTAAAGTTACCAAGATATAATGAGACTTCAGATAAAATCCGGGTGAATAATTTGGTTAAAGCTGATAGCTAGATTTTCATCCATTTTGATTCCAGACATAATGTGACAAACAGTATCAATTTCGGCTCAGGCTTGTAAGAATAACATTCCTAATTAAATTATTATATTTTCATATTATTGCCTTAACGAATAAAGTGTTGTACACAATGTGTTTTATTTATTTTCTTGTAGCAACAAACGCATTCAATGTCCCAATTAAGAGTTTTGTAGTCACTGAGGTAGAGTCAAGTGTTACAGCAGTGCTTTATGATTTATTTATGGTTAGTGTGCATGTGGTGCATGTTAAGGTTATATTATATAGGCCTAATTTCTTTAGATTTTGTATTGAGTTTTTAAGTATTATTTGGTTTGTTTTAGTATCAGCGCCATCTATATTGATTACTCAAAAATAGATGACATTTTGCTGCACTTAAGTTTTATTGTAGTTCTCGTAGTAACCGTAAGATGTCTGTTTTTCAAATTATAATAATAAATATTACGCCTTAGTCCACAAGGGGGTAGAAAAAAATATATATTCAAATTTACATCTTTTCGTACTTGATCTGATGATTAAATCATAAACGTTTACAAATTCCTGAGCACTTAGGATTTTCGAGTATGTAGATACTCTAGTTTTAGTAATTGAACTCAGAAATTCGTACAGAGTATTGTCTAGCCCAAAGTGTACTATCTATGGTGTAGCCTTGAAGATATTTAAGTACAATACAATAGTATAGGCGTAGACTAGCGAAGTGAGAACAAGACGTATAAATTGTTACCTAATATCGTTTCAGAAAAGAATATTTTAACACGATATTCAACAAGACTTAAGACAGCCCACTTGAACGCAAAATTTAGATATCTAGTTTAATGAATTTTTTCGTTAAAGCTTTTTTCGTTCATTAATTTTAATCATATACCTATTCATTTACGGATGCTTTTTAACCGATAAAAAAATAACATTCTGACAGATATTATTGGCTGTATTTTCCTAGGTCCCTTCGATTTTCTACTTAGGGAATTTAAAAATAGCTTAAACTCAACTAAAACAAAATTACGATTATGTTTACCTGTCTCTGATTTTAATATACCTACAAGTGACGAGAAAAACATTAAAATATGTCCTACGTCTGATGGTTATAGTACGCAAAGTAAACATTACTTATAAACATTAGCACATATTGCTCGTAACCCCGAGACATCGGATTTTCTGTCTCACAGAATCTATTAATATTATACTATAAGGACTTTGTAACACAAAGTCCTTTAACCTGACAACAGTGCTTGCAGTCACATTACTTATCTACAGAAATAGAAAAAAGAGGCTACACAGAGAGCGTCTGCCCTATTTCTTCTCTTTTTAACTCGCTTTTATTAGCTCCAGACGTATGTATGTATGTAACTTACACTTTGAACATGATTTTGACCGCCTTCAAAACGTCGGGTTAAATCGAAATTTGGCATACCTACTCAAGGACCGATGGCAATTCAATATTTTAAACTAAAAACACGCTTTTATAGAAAATCCAACTAAAAATGAATAAATTTTAGTTTATTTATTTTTAGTGGCATCTAATGGACCATAGTAGAATTATAACTAAACTGGTTATTCCTATGTGTAAAAAAATCCTACTTGTTTTTTCTTGTGATTTCTGTTCGATAATAAAAGAATAGAACTAAGAAATTAAAAATAAATAATAGTAAAAAAAAATAACTAATTTTTTTTTTTTTTTTTTTTTTTATAATTCTCCCTTACAGGGAAGGCAAAGGGTTCAAGCCCATACAGCCTCGTCTTAAGTGATATCTCTGGTTGTCGTAGTAAAGCAGTGGCTACCTTACCAAGACTTTATCAAGGAGTTTTGGCGGCAACGAAAAAACACTTGATTGGCACAGTTATTTCAATTCGCTTCATTTGAGCACTTTAATAGAACTATATTGGATAATATACCACCATAATTATGCAATATAACGCTAAGTATCACCAAAATAATGAATTAAAACAAGAGCACCTCACGACACTTCCACGTTCCCGCCAAAAACTCAAAAATAACTAATAAACACGCATTGTAGACAAGCCAACTAAAAATAGGAAATAAAGGCCTTGCCAAAGAGAGAGAGAGAAAAAAAAAATAGAAAATAAAGTTTAATAAATTTGAATTAAGAATAGTGTCACGGTTATTTATTACCTGGGAAGGAATAAATCAATCGATCCAAAGCAGAAAGGAAAAGAAAAGAATAAACTATATATATAAATTATGATAGTATATTAGGTAACTAAATGAAGGTCGTGGGTAGGCACCAAAAGATTATTCTGAGCGGTCACTCATAGCCCCGTACTCCCCTGTACGCCAATCCGTGGTAGTAAGCTTCAGACGAAGCCCGAAGGACGCATCATTTAGGGCCGACGAGTTGAGCTATCGACGGCACTCGCCGTCCTGTATGTGCTGCTTTCCAGATGCCTCGAGGTCGACGAGCTGAGCAGTTGAGGTACCGGTCTGGTGGAGGAATACCCGCCGAAGGTAGAAAGAGTGACGTGGATCCTTCTAAGTACGAGCGTAGTTCCCAGTATGGGAATAAACTACTTTATATTTTAGTGAGCACGTTACACTGAGACGGTATAATTAAATTTTACCAAATACGTTCCTCTAAATTAATAAAGTAAGTGCGGTTGTAGCAGAGGTGAATAACCGTTACGTTTAACAGCAGCTGATCCGTGTCAGAACGTCCACGGTGGTCGAGCGCGAATGGTCGCAATTCTACACCAGCTGTGCTCGGCAGGTTGACGTCATAGGTAACGTCACGAGCATTCCTGGCTAATCGGAACCGTTCGGAGCTACTCGGGACCGGTCAGCCCGTTGCGACGTTGTGTTCCACCCATTCGTGACACGCGCCGACGCACAAAGCGCAGTACGGCAGTAATAAAATTGTATACGGACTCACGCCTTCCATCTTCGAAGGGTAGGCAGAGACGGAACTAATAAGAATAATTATTTACACGTTACAATAGTGTAAATAAGAAAAAGAGGTATTTTATTGTAAAAACAGTGTGGGGTCCTTTTTAGATATTATCAAAATGATACAAAGGTAATTTGTAATTTTTATTGTTTTGTAATTTATTTGGAATTTCTACAAAGCGTGTTTAGTTGTTATTTAAACTATCATTTATTATTGATAAGTATGTTTCCTCACAAGAGAATTTAACCACAAGAGACAAATTAGTAACCACTACATTAAGTTTCCTCCAAAATTTTAAATCAATTGTAATCGATTTAGGTACCTGTACCTAAATCGATTCATTTGTTTATCTTTGTTCCAAAGGCAAAGGAACAAAGTTTGAACTGCCAAACCAATGGGTAGGTATGATGAAGTGCCTACTATTACAGCACAAGCGTTATCGGCCGCAAGTTGCCGCGACATGAACGAAAACCCGCGGAACAATTGCGGAGACGTCACGGACTATCCATCATTGTTCATTTGACAATGACATTAGAGTAGGGCGACAATGTTTTAAGAACAGATTGAAGAGTTCTAGTCTATTACAATATTTCCTGTAGTAAAGTGTTTATTATATCGGTGGTTATAATAACAATTCATATTTATTTTTTGAAACGCGAATCTATGCCTTGGCTGCACTAGCATGGTTTTTGACCTTAGTATGTAAATATATAATAATACTCTTTGGTACTGGCTAAGGAACAAATAAAAAAAATACAATGTGTTTATTTGTGTTTTGTCTCTTTTCCTACAATCTTTTGGCGTAATTAATCAAAGCTTCGATAAAAATTCCCTCGGTAATTTTATGTTTGGGTGTAATTATTAATTACATGTAATTTATTATGAATTGCAGTGTTTTATTTTAAACTGAAGTTTATTTTGATGTGTTTTGTACAGTTTTCTTGACACAGGTGGCGAAAAAACAGACAGACAAGAAGTCGGTTTGATTCCATTGGGATAAATGTAGGTGAAGAAAATTCATATTTGTAACACTTAAAATCGTCCTTTTTAGTGACAATTCGTAAATAAAAAAAAATCTGGGACTAATATTTGAAAGCTTATTAAAGAAATACACCCTACAAGGATTATGCGGCGCACCGACGCGAGCGATTGTATTGACTGTCGCACAACTCTTTTGTCTTCCCGCATTATTGATGAGACGCGCGTAATTAACTCACTACATTCTTGGCACATTGTTGTGGTCGTCTGTGCGCTGGTTCGTCACCGCTTTATGGACAAAAACCGTTGTCATTTGTAGCTATTTTGTAAATGTAGTTCATGAAGCTTGTACATTAAAGGTATTATGATTATTTATTTTTGTAATCTTTATTTGTTTCGGGGATTTATTACAACAATGGAATTTAAAAACATAGTCTAATTATGAGTTTATAAAGATGGTATACCACGGAGATATCGTGTTAGAGTTCTCCAAATTTTAATGGCCACAACTTAGAGGGTGGAAAAGGTTTCATATTTCATGCACGCTATAAGCACGACGACTGTCTGTTTCACCTATATATCAGAGGAAACAGCTGTAGTTGACCGAGTTAACAGTAGGTCTACAGGGTCATTTTTACATTGCGTTACTAAATGAAACCACGTATTCGTCTATACCTCTGCTAACATCGTGTCAAAAATTATCAATGAATAATAATATACTAATATTTTCACCAAAAATCCCGGTTGTAGTATTCCAATTTTTGTATCATTTTGTAGTTTAGTGCGAATATAGTGTGTGCGTAAGTGTATTTCTGACTGGAAGTGTAATGTTGCTGCTGCGACGAATTCTCCTAGAGCAGTCATAGCGGCATTAGGGCGTGTAAACTTAAAGTTACATTTTATTGATATTTATTTTGTTCGAAACTTACACTTTTTTATTTTACAACTATGGTTAAATTTAATGGAAAACGTTATTTTCAACGAGATAAGTATGTGGTTTCATTTATTAACGTAATGTCAAAATGACCCTGTATAATACCATCCTAAGTGCGGTAACATCCAATCTCAATTAGGTAACTGTAGGTACTAGACTGCAGCGATGCGTCCTCAACTTGCGGCCCAGTGAGTTTTACGAAAGAGGCCCACCGCACATCGAAAACCTCACTCAATCCAAAAAGTATTTCTCGCCGTTAGGTTATATTATGCTATTATCTATACTAATATTATAAAGGGGAAAAAGTTTGCGAGTGTGTTTGTTTGTAAGGGCTAATCTCTGGAACTACTGATCCCATTTTGAAAATTCTTTCACTAATAGGAAGATATATTTACTCCTACTGTCTATAGGCTAGACTTTATCCCAAAAATATTTTTACAACCGGGCGGAGCCGCGGGCATAACCTAATATTATACAAGAATAGAATTATTCACTAATTGTGAATATGTTTTTATTAAAATAAATAAAGAATAAAATTTTAATTACTTATGTTTTTAGTCACTTGCGTCAAATGTCAATCAATTTACATTGTGACTGCGGCAGTTTTTGTGGCCCGTATATACCCTATTTTAAACTCATGAATTTAATGACGACATAGATGCGAGCTACGATGGGACGGTAATCAGTGAAGAAAGTAGATGAACCAGCCATGTCTACGTGAGCTAATTACGTCAATGCTAACCTCTTCGGAGATAGAAGAGTGAGTTTATATCAAATTAAATTATTAGAGGATATTTTACTAAAAAGGTTAATTGACGATAATTTAAGGTAACCTTTAAACGACTCAACGCTATTTTGAATCTTTTTTCACAACAAAGTTTCCGTATTAAACTCTCTCATGTTGGGGATGCCAAGTGTGCCGTCGCCGCGGGATGTTTGCGGTGCGCTGGCCGGCGCACCGATGGCAATTAAATCACCCTTGCCAAGAAAATGTCGCGGGCAGTACACGCGCGCCCGCGCTCGCCCACCGTGTGAGTGCTTTTTGTTTTAACTTGTCAAGTGAAATTGAATGGAGGATTTATTTACAGGCTTCGGGGTCGTTTTAATCAATATTTTCATAATATTAGTTAATGAAAGCATAGAAGCTTCTACCCGGGTGCAAGAAGAACTCTTGCAAAGGAGAAACAGGTAAAATTTAAGGGTGAGCATGCGATGACGTTTTCAACCAGCTGAAACGCGTGCAGTTAACACGAAACACCAAATCAGCACCTTATTCAAGCCAAATGTAATTACCACATAACTACCCAATTGAAACAAAAATTCACACATCGCCTCAACAAACCGCAAACCGATTCCTCAAAAAGCCGCTTGCAATCCAAAAAACATGCACAGATTACAAAATCGATAAGTTGCCGTCGCAATCAGTCAAGCGAGGTGAAGCGCTGAAAGCACTGCAGGCCACCGGACCATTTGTCAGCTTGTACCTATGACATAACATTCATCCAGCCATTGTCCCCGCTCTGGCACCGCTGCTGAATATAAAATTCGAAACATTACGCTCCCTGGCTGACAGGTGAAGAATTTTCAACATTAACTTGGCTGTGTTCTGTGTTTAGGGTTCTGTTGGTGTAATTCCGTCATTTGTGTGAAGCGTGCAATAATCGCAATATGTTCTTTGATATTTTTACTAGCGCTTCAGAAGTTGTGTTAGAGGATCAAATACTTTATATGTACCTACAATGTCATCACGCCTTTATCCTCAGTGGCTTAGGCAGAGGCACTGGTGAACCTATAATTCGCGTACTATATCTTAGGATCATGACGTCATGTGGTCTACCTCCATATCGGCCACAACTTATAATACATGTGAATTGCAGCTCGTTTTATTCGAATAGTAAACTTGTGTACGTTTTAGTTCCTTGACTCGAGAATCGAACCCAAATCATGGTTACAATCCGGATATACATCAATTGGAGTGATCACGTGATAAAAAAAGTTACAAATATGACGTAAATAATAGATATACCTACTTAAGCGAGAGATGTAGAATTAAATTCTATAAATTGTTTCTTCCAAGCGAATTACTCAAATCTGTCTACGGAATCCTATTAACAAATGTTTGACACACTCTTGGCCGGTTTAATCTTGGCTTGCAAAATTCCCTTGTAGGTAATGTTTATTGGATATGTTTCCCGTGCTTTTTAATGTTACTTTAAGGAAGTAAATTTTGTTTCCTGTAGTGTCAAAGCTAGGTAATGTGTATGTTTATTTTAGAAACTGGACTATGACGCTGAATATAGCTAAGTATCTGCCAGCTTCAAAAAACGCGTACCATATAGAAAACTGACGTCCCTGAAGGGGTGGGTAGAGATGTGATGCTATATGATAGGTACGTGGTACGGCTTCTTGTGATAGGCGTAAACCCAGAAAACTCGGGTAGTTTATTTCAAAATTTTAGTCCCACGAATCGAATCCACACATGGTTCACAGCCTCGACACAAACACGGCTACAAAACATCAAAAATATCGCCGAAACTTGTACCAACTGAGTTGCAGAGATAAAGCAAAACAAGCGAAGCCCGCTGCGTCGCTTAGCGCTTACCTTAAGCGATCTATTGTTCGCGAGCGACGTGTGGCGCCTCGCCAAGCGTCAACACTTGCCCCGCCTCACCGTGGACTTTTTACGAATTAAATTCGGGGGTTTTTGTCATTTAGTCTGGCTTTTCTCATTCAATTTGAAATAATTTACTGAAATGTTGAGGCTTCACTACCGTGTAATGAAATTTATTATTGCATAATCTAATCGAGACAAATCTTAGGTAGGCTACACCGTGGTTTTCGTGGTATTTTAACGTCTTATTTATGCGTTGAAACTAACCTTACTAGTGTGGTTCTACCATAATTTATAAATGTCATTAATGGTCTGATTTGCTTAAAGGTTAACCGGTATGTAGGTCTGCTGATATTGCTTTTCCGACCGTTAAAGCGAGCGATAATTAACATTAATTAATGCACACTGGTATTTTCAAAAACTCATGGATACCATATGCGTTGGGGCCGGGTCGTATCGAGTGACGAAGACGCACTGCATCCAGCTAGCCTATCGCTTGTTTTAAAATCAACATGAGTTCTACTATATTAAATTTATGCCTGATAAAGCAATAGACTCGTTTCCCATCACATCATAGAAAGAAAAGAAGCCTCGCAATTCACTTCTGCTTACCCTTTTGGGAACACACGCTAGATCTGATATGCATTATAAAACAACTGCTCTATGTACAGAGCGTTGTTTTGCCTATATTAAATGTTACTTCCACCGCAACTTCTCCTAACATGCCTACATTAAAGCAAACCACGGCAGTAGGTATAAAAGTGATAGCACGTAATGTTGGTAATATTGTGCTATAAGCGCTTATCGTTCAGTAAAACAGCTGACAAAGTTCCGCGAGCGTTCCGAGCGCTGCGAGAGACCAGCCCGTATTGTCTGCGATCCTAACAAAATGCACTTTTATGCATATGCAGAGTATAACCCGTCGCGCTGTTCTTACGATCTAGTGTGGAGAGTACAGATGGCTCAACTTTTTTGAGGGTACAGCTTTTTTATCGCGTACTCTATGTTTGATAACCTGATGCGAGTCGGCTAATTCAAACACACCAGTATTTGGGTGAAAGTATTTAGACGCTCCAACCCTTAATTCAAAACAACTAAGAACACACCTAGTGGGTTACGGACCTCGGCTCAGGGCGGTCGCTGGAAGAGGACCAAGACTTCATCGATTAGGGAATTTGTTTTAGTATGTAAGAAATCGACGTCCGTGACGGCTCGCGGGCCGGTGCTATCAAGCTATAATATAGTGAGCCCTCTGTTTGCTTTTTGCTTTGCCTTTCGATCGCCGAAGAGGACAAATATTGCCGACTATAGAATAGCCAGCTCCGGCCCGTATCCCTGGACGCGATGTTTGATTTCTACCTTATGTCGATCCACATATTATCATTATGTGTCTACCCTCTTATGTATCTCGTTCGGAGTATCTGTTTGTTTTACAATGTCCATTGAAGAGTTTCTTATTCTTTGAAATAAGAATTGTATGAGGCAGTATGCAGCGTAGTGGATACCGACTGTTAGGTAAGGATCAGCGATTTCGTTTACCGATATTTATTATTTTTTCGTAAATGCTATGAGTCTCGATGTTCTGAAGAATCTCACATACCTGATCCATGAGATTTCTATGGGGTAAAGACTGCGGATGGCTGTTGGGTTATTTATTGCCAGGTAAGCGATTCGTTCGTTCATCTTAATATTCAGTCTTAAAAAAAATTAAAATGTTGCTATTATTTGCAGATTTTCTATGAGTAAGGTAAGATTGTGTCCACAAAATAGTTCTAATTTACTGTACAAGGATTTAAAAACTACATTGCTATAATTAAATGCATTGCCAGCCTTTTCTAGTCCACTCTGCACCTCAATAATTATATATGTATGTTAAAGCTTTTATAGGTTCTGTGAATTCTTGTTACACGAGATGTCGCCTGTCTCGAGTTTTATTCGAAACAAAGACTTACTGTCTCGTAGGATATGCTGTTTCGATTTACTTCACTCCACAAAGTTGGATTCTAACGCGAGTGTGTAGAGTACATATTCAATCGGCAGGAAGGAACGACTCAATTCGCTTAATAATATGGTTTGTGATGTGGTGAAAAATGGTTTCGCGTTAGCTCCGAAGTCAGTAAGTTATAATGTATTTCTTCATGTGGCAGTGAAAAGTTTTACAATTGGTTCGATTCTTGCGATAGGATATATATAGGGTTGAACAGATTTACATGTTTACTAGATATATTGAAGGAAACGATATATCAGACGGTAGGAAGATAATCAAGATGGTCACGTTAATGTAAATTTCACATGGTCTAATGATGATGTGCTATACAACAATACTTCAGGACAGCAATTTGATAAAATGATAAGCATCCTTGAACATTTGTGTACATAAGAAGTTAATGGTAAAGTTAATTAATCGGCAAATAACGAATACTGCTTTCATTGTCTGTTATTTTGAACTATATAGCAGAACAATACCTAATCTCCGAGACACCTGCATCGCAAGATCGAGTTAGTTCGAAGCAGTGTTTGAATCCGTCCCGCGGGTGGGGACTTCCTCTTCAGTATGTAAAGTATACATTTTTGTCGACGGTATAAAAGGCAAAACGGTACACTCCAGGCATCTAGAACTCAACATGCAAACTACACGACGGTGTATCTTCAGCTTTGGTACACAGCTCAGGGTCGCGTAAGGTAACTCTACTTTAATAGGTTTAGTTTGAAAATATAAAATTCTAAAAACGAGTTAAGTAGACGAACTTTGAACTTATGATCTCTAGCATAGTGCTAAGTCACTACAGTGTAGTAGTTGTTACTAGAACTTGTAATTATAATGTACCTCTAGTTGTACCAAATGGTATTGCACGGTGCTCATCATCTGTAGACTTTACATATTGTATCTCATACGCCGCCTACACTAGTGCTTGTTTACTTCCCGTGCAGCTATCTTAATGCAATAACATACCCGGGGCCGTATTATATGCGCCGAAGAAGGCCACTGCGGGTTTTGTTTGGTATGCCGGTGAAGGGTGTACATAGCGTTAGGGACTCGGTCCAATGCTCGCTCGGGTGAAGCTATACTCCCGAGTGTCGACATTGGGTCGTAAAACTGTGTGAAACCACTATAACCGTTCCTCCCCTGCTCACCCTTAGTGGTGGTAGCGACAACTCGTTTTTCCCCGCGAAAAAAAAAGTGCTTGTTTACTAACTCTTCATTTTACAAACCTATTAAATGTAACATCTCAACACTTACAAACCCATCTCTGAAAGACAATCACACCACCACATTCCAACCTACTCGTTAGGAGTGTAAAGTGTACACAAGTCCAGCTGTATCACTCACCATGCGCTGTGGCCATCCTTAACATATTTAGGGATAGTTTGCTTCAGACGTGGAAGGCAAAAACGAATCTTCGATTTTTTCCGCACCGACGCTCGCTCTGCTTTACGGATTATACGGTGAATTTACAAATAAATTGAAACATTATAGACGAGACGAGGTGTTGAACATGTCGCGTTTGTGTTACTACAACCGTTCTATTTTCTATAACAATATAAATGTGTTGTTTGTAGTAAGGTAGTAATGTGGCCTAGATTTGACTTTATGTATACGATTAGTTTATGGTTCATATAGTGACAATAAAGGCTTTTTATCCCGGTGTAAGCCCTGGGGTGTACATATTTCACATGGCAATATCAAAGTGGATAATATCAAGCTATCAATCATACAGGAGAGTTTTGGTTCTCTACCTTTTGAGGTAGAGTGTTACGAGTCTAGAGACAATAGTTTTTGCGTAGAGTCAAATAAACAAAATTTTTGTATTCTCAAAAGTCGAAAAGTCAGTTGATTGAAAATGTTGGAATTTTATTTTCATTGACCACATGTTTAACCTCTGAAATCCAACGAACGATCTTTGGATTCTATCTGGCAGCCGAATACTGAGGTTAAAATCTAATGCGTAGATTTTAACCCCAGTATTCGGACTTTACAAACAACGAAAGAGCCCGATCTAAAACCATAGTCTAAATATGAACTTTGACTGCCTCGGTGGCGTAGTTGTATTGCGTACGCATTACGAGTACGATTTGCGCGCTGAGGTCCTGGGTTCGAATCCCGGGTCGAGCCAAAAACATTGTGACTGGGTTTTTCTATCTTAAAATTTACTTAGTCGCAGCTCGAAGTCAGGAAGTTGGCGGTGTGATACCCCCGTGCCTCGGAAAGCACGTAAAGCCGTTGGTCCTGCGCCTGATCTCTCTTCGGTCATGTCGGATTGCCGTCTCACCGGACTATGAGAGGGAAGGAATAGCGAATGCACTTGTGTATTGCGCACACACTTGTGCACTATAATATCTCCTGCGTACCTGGCTGATCTCCATTGAGATTGGCCGCCGTGGCCGAAACTGGCTAGGAGAAATTATAAATATAAACTTTATGACACCGCACAAATATAAAGTTCAAAATGTTCAGATACACGTAAAATAATTATAAAACCTGTTACCGCCGTATTTGCGTTACATTGTTGCACTACACGCGGGCGCAGTCGTGCTCAGCCGGTAATGTATGTATTCCGACGATAAACGTGTGAACATTGTAAAAGTTACTCTGTCTGTGTGATGGTAGATGGTAGGTAGGATGGACACACGAACTCCGCTTTCGGGCGATATTTGACTCCGATATGAAGCACGGCCGTAGCGAAGTAGGAACAAGAGACACAAGATGTATGGTTAATTATGTATGTAACGTAAGTTTAGGATTAAGGTAGAGAAATGCTCATAATTATTTTTATACTCTTTATTGAAGACTGACTACATTCAACTCCTTTATGTAGTATACAATACAACCATTTCAAAATCTTTACACAATATTTTGCGAATGTGTAAAGATTTTGAAATGGTTGTCTTGATATTTTGTACCTACAAAATAGGATAGCAACCATTGCATTATGAAATTCGCGTCAAAGTAGTTCCTTCGCTGGCATTATTTCAAGATGCAACGTCTCATGTGTGTTGATATTATTGTATTTTTATTACATTGTGTAGTGAACGTACCATCAAATTCTGCGTAGATACGTTGTCGCAACAGAAAAAAAACATCAATTATCGTCGAAGATTCTATATAATTCTAATCAATGCTCAGTTAAAAATATTATAAGCGTTTTAAGAAGTATTGTTTTGCGTTGGATATTTTTCGATACACTATGTCTCTAAATACACACGACACTGACTAAACATGTTAGCTCTACTCAAAGAGCTATATATCAGGACAAACAAAATTTGAACGCGCTTTGAACATCATAAAACTCACATCAAGCACAAATAAACATGAACAAATCGTCACGTATAAATAAATATATAAACACCTAGCATTCACATTGTCCCAGAGCCAAATGGTGATAGGATTCTAATGCCGTAGGAATTTGACTATAGCCTTTCAAAGAGTCATCTTGCATATGGCATTGAACTCTAGAAATATCTTTCAGGTATTCTTAATAGTTGGAACTTGGAGCGGAGTCTTTCAACTTATATGAAATTATGGTAGATGAAAAATCTAATATGTCTCCGTTTTTGAAGAGACCTTAGTGTTGCGGTGGGCAGTATCTAAGATAGTCTTGCTTATAATTGACCTTAAACTAAGGAATAGGGTAACTACCCCAGGTTTGATTTTGTACATTTTATAGGTACGTGACAAAATAATACGAAAAAGAAATTCTGTATAATCTGCATCAAAATCAAATGAAAAATGAAGCAGTTATTCAATTTTTAAATTTTCTTGTGAGCAAAAGTGGGGGCGTGGAGGGGATATCGCGCTATCTCTTTCGCACGCACGCAGCGTCATGGCCGACGGCGCTTGGTGACGTCATAGCCTAGTATTGCTGTTATTTGACAGCTACCCCTTCCACCAAATTTCAAAGCTTTAGAACTTACTTAATATTGCGCCAATTTTGAAAATTCTTTTTCCATTAGATTTTGGATAGCATACATTTTTCATAATTGTATTTATAAAAGTAGTCAAGTACCCTATTCTTGTTGTCATAGAAGTTAAGATACTCACGAGAATAGATTTTTTATTAGGGAATTATACTGTACACGAGGTTGTATCATCTTACTTCTTTGCCCAAAAATAAGCATGATACTAAATAAAATGCTAATTCATCAAGGCTCCATAGATTATGCTGTCTCGAGAAGAAAATTAAAAACATAAAGGTTACTTCATCATCATAATTTTGAAGATTAACGCTTAAAATAAATAATTAACAAACAAGTATAATAAAGGTCCATGCTGTCTCATTAGATATGGCTATCACGTTGCTATCTTGCAGCAACTTTAATTAAATATGGTCATTAAAAATATTTATAACGCCTGCCGGGCCCTCCTTTGCATTTTTATGGGATCTAAAAGATAGCTCGCTCGCCGAACGAATAACTGCTAATTATCTTAAAGGTACGGTTAATTTTGTATTCTATGAAACTGGTAATACTTTAGTATTCTTTGTTGAAATCTGAAGATTATTTACGGACCTGTGTGGGGAAATTCGTGCAATGGATTTTGAAGTTAAGAAAACATTGACCAGATCACGCGTGTGGCGCAGAAAGGATAGGCAGAGACAACACATCTATCAACGTTTAGATACAAGCTTTTAGCTTCTCATTATCTCATAGAGGACTAACATGATTCTGTTATTTATCAAAATTCTAAACTAATCACTTCGTACTAACATTGTGAAGAATAGCACCCATTAAGAAACAAAATTACACTTCTAAATTGGACAAGAAACTATACGTCCATAGATCTATCGTGAAGTGCGGCCTGGGAGCGAATTTAACAGCGAACTAAACCTATTTATCCTTACAAACCAGAGGCGTATCAATCGTGTAACCAAAACCCCGATACGGGGACCATTACAGTACTCGGACAAGCAATTAATCCGCCTAAAACCGGTTACATCCGGCGCGGGCCGACTATGGTCGACGGCTGCCGAACGCGCCCGAACCGACTATTTATTGTTGCATCGGGATTGCACGCGAGTGTAATGAGACCGCGGGGATCGTGTCGGACAGACTGTCACGTGTAGTGATGGGAGACGTCGGGCCGGAACGGGATTCTGTCCGCTATTAGCTTTTATTATTGTCTCGAAACTTTTTTTTATGGTATCAAATGAGACGAGCATGCCGTTCGCATGATGGTAAGCGATACGACCACCAATAAACAGTAGAAACACCATCCAGCACCTTGAGTTACAAGTACTGTGTGGCATTCCACTGCGTTCGTCATCCTGAGACATAAGATGTTAAGTCTCATTATGTCCTGTTACTACACTGGCTACAATGTCCTTCAAACCGAAACACAACAATGCATACACCAGTGTGTATGCATTGTTGTCGTTGTTGTTGTTTCCAAACAGCAGTCTGCTTGGCGGTAGAAATAGACATTGCGGTGGTACCCACCCAGACGGACTCTTACGTATGAGAGTCCTACCACCAGTCAAAGATGGAAGGTCGAATGTTGATTAAAAGATTATACTTGAGTCATAACCTTTGAAGTAGTTGTCAGCAGTGTCTTTTGCACAATTGTCACGTTGTAAGAAATCTACGTTATAATAATTCTTCGTAATTACTTGGTATTACGAGATTGAGCATGTATATCTCTGGGCAACGAGTTCTAGACTGTACCATATATAAAATTATAATTCATTAATGAGTTGTCTTGTTGCTATAGGCAGGCGTAACACTTTCAGGCGAAAAAACCCGCTCATGCCACAATTTATATTAAAGGTCTATAATATCAATGTAACAATAGATTTGCTACAACACTACAGTATGTATTACATTTTATTGACAATCGTAAAACGTCAAACTAGATGGCACTTTTATTCGTAAGACAACTTCTGCTCAATTTTTCAGTCCCTGTACATTAAATGAGGTCACGTCTGTAATATCGTGGGTAGGCAGAGGTTAAACCAGTTTATCCTTTGTTACTTGAGATTATGTCTCACCCCTATAGATGGAAGGCGCTATATCATATTACGGAAGATCTTAATACAAAAATGTTTCCTTAAAAATAAGAGATTTATTGTCCGGCCTCAAGATGTAACTCAGGACCTCACAAGATTCACATCTTAACCGCTGCACTCAGAAACGTAACTTAACTTCAAAGATAGTTTTTATAATTTATATTAACACATCTAGGCGAATTAACGACTAATATTTTTACTAAATACAGGAACTAATATTAAAATAGCATGATTTGATTTTTTAATTCGCTGACTTCATATAGAAATAATCAAATTCGGAAAGGTGGCTCATGATCAATAATATTAAATGGACACATCGAGTGCAGCAATATGTGTGCGACAAGACCAATAAGACTCGAATATTATCACAACTGTATTTCTCACAATATTGAAAAGCTGTTTGCTCGCAGCATCCCCCGAGTGATGAATGAACCCTTCATCGACTTTCCTTTGGGGACAGCATAAAACCGGAAAAGAGTTTTTCTGGAATAAAAACCAGGTACTTTCGGACTTTTAGCTACTGCACTATATCATTAATCAGTTAAAAGGTTTACTCCAGTTGTGAATTGTGACGTCTCGGGTTCCATTCTAAGACCGATCAATCTTTTAAGACGATTTTAGTTTGTTTTTTCTAAACAAGTACAAAACAGCATTAGATGGTAAGAACTTTAACTGTACAACCCAGAACATTGCATTACAAAGGAATAGCTATGCTCTGCTTTAATTTCTAAGATATTCCTATTAAGAAGTTTTACTTTACAGCTGTAACAGATTTTGCTTATTATTAGTATGTACATACATACATATACACTCACGCCTTTTATCTCCGAAGGGGTAGGCAGAGGCGCAACTAGCGCACCCACTTTTCGCGATTATTCCGTCCCATGATGTGATAGGGGGTGAGCCTATCGCCATATCGGGTACAAATTCCAGACTCCGAGCTGATGCTGAATAGAAAAACTCAATATCACTTAGACCGGCCCGGGGATCGAACCCGAGACCTCAGCACTGCAGTCGTACCACAATACAACCACGCCACCGAGACAATATGTAAGGTTTCCTAATACACTAAATAATATAAGATGTTGAATATTAATGTAACGGACTAAACCGGTGTCAATTTAAACGAAGAACATAACTGTAACTGACCATGGTTTCACAAAAGCGCAGCATTAGACGTGCACTTGCAAGATGGTCAGACATCTTGATAAAGGTCACAGGAACACGTTAGATGCACGCCGCATTAGTCAGGCCCGCCTGAAAATATTAAGGGGAAGCCTATGTTAGGTAGTAGACTTTATATGGTTGATGTTGATAATGAGGTGCTGTCCGCTCTGCAGCTGTGCGTGCCGAGCGGCCGCGTCACCAGTCGGCGTCTCCCGCCACTGTTCCATCCGCGAACACCACAGACAAATATGCTTAGGTTTGCGCCTTTGTCGCGGGCCATAACATTGTTCAATATTATTTCCGAGAACGTGGATATATTTATCTGCAACCTGCACAAATTCACAGAAGTGGCCTACAGGTGTATTGAGGTAAATAGTAATTAGCAAATAACTTTGTACAACACAGGTTTAGTATGTCTGTAATGGTTTTATATACATTTATAAATTAATAAAATTAAATGAATGCTAGCGGTAGGATATATTTCGTATGCACTCGGGTAGCGACCACTGTAAACGAAGTGTTAAAATAGTGGCCAAGTAAGTGTTCCGCGATCTGGGATTAGTCTGTGTAGATTCAGTACAAACAGGCCGGCATAACTGTGTCGAGGGATATTATCACTCGTCAGTACACTCTACGTGGACTCCTCTCCGCTTACCATCGGGTGGAGTGTGGTTAATATGTCGTGACCGTATAAAAATGACGATGCTTGCGTTAACAGCAACAGCATCTAACAGTTTCAATCTTCGTGCTGCCTTAGAGTACTCAATGCTTCATTGTCAACCTTATAGTCTCTGCGTCAGTATTTTCATAAGCGGCATAGCACCCGACAGGATATCGACTGCTTCTTGGCACGCGCACTTTTAATTATGGTTCACTTTTTCCAAACCGACGTGCGTTGTAGCCAAGTTGGAAATATACGGGATTACGTTTCGTTGGAATGGTTTTATGCATGAATTGCCATTAGCTTTTTATAGTGGCCCCAATTTAGTTAGTTTTCCAAGCAGTTATCCGCATATTTGAATTGGTAGTAAGGCTTTGTTGTTCTAGGTTTGTTATGGTACAAAGAAATCAATAATTGTTGAAAAATATTGACGTCTCACGCGTAGGCAATTTAAGGTTTTCAGTCCAATTTGAGCTTGTAAGTTATTTGGTTCCATAAGGAAGTCCATCGTGTTACATGGTCTGGAAAGAAGGCATTAGATAGAGAGAAAGTAGTGTAAGCCTTAATTTTTTTAAGTACTTTGCGAACATGATCAAATTTTACAATGTAGAGACATAACGAAACCGTGATTTGGGGTACATTGTATTAACCATTTTCAGTACAGTACGTCCTTACTGTTGTTGAGACTTCTGGAGGCCCAATAATCACAACTATGTTCTTCCTTGCTTCTTCTCCTCAAAGATGGCCACCCGTCAAGGCACCCACTTCTGTCTTGGAGAGGCGGCTTCTGCCTTGTCAGAGAATTCTTTAGTCTTGCTAGTGTAAAAAAAAATTCTTCCGTTTTGCTAGTCCAAAAATAAATTCATGTAAAGGCGTTTTTAAAACCGCCACCAGCTCCTCCCCATCCGCCACGCAAGTTCACTTACTGGCACGAGCAAATCGCCGCTGTCAACGTATTTATTCACTGCAATTTATACAATCTATTGTTTCGTATTTGTACAATGTCGGACTGTTTGCAACTGTTGCTGTCGTCTGTTTAATACGCCGTTTTATTGGCAGCCAGTTACGTGCAGTTTCAATTTCAATTTGGCATTCATTGGAGTTTTTCAACTCGACTTTTTTCGCCAATTCGATTTGATTAAATGTGATCAGAATTATATTTATCTCGTTAATTAAATAACTTTTTTGTTTGTGTTATACGTTTGAATATTTTTGACCCTAAGTTGGATGTATTCTATGGTTTAAGATTTTTTTTGCGTATGTAAGTGTATAGTAAATTTATTAATATTTCGGTATATAAATTGATTGTAACTTTCTTCTGCGCTATGATCGATAGTTGCACGTATTTTATCACAGCGAGCCGCTTAGCTCGCCGAGACTGAGGATACTAATCTGGGATTAGCCTGATATTCGAGAATTGGCAGACTAAGATTACAAAATTGATCATGTAAGGAAAACATTGTATGGTTGATAACTCAATGTGTGGTCTTATTTTTAAAACTAAAAGAACATATGAGTAAGTTTTCTAGACGATTGCTTTCTATACAGTTTTATTGCCTGCTACACTACAATATATTCGAATTAATTTAAACGGGTTTGCATCACACCGCGCTTACGGAGTCATCAAATGCGAAGGGTTTATACTCAATTTTTATATTGGCTACACTCTACAGTTTTTCAACCACCAAACCTATAATACACTGCCATTACTCTAGGAACTCCCTTATATGAAAGTGACAACTAAGTTAAAGATAAGGTCACTTTGTTTCTCTCAAGAAGTTGATAGAAGTTCACTACTCAATATGAAATACCATAAATTCATTAAACAGTTTATCCGGCAAAGGGTTCTTGTATAACTATTGTCTAATTATTCTGATTTGTAGAGTAGCGATTTCGTAGCCTAACGCTACGCCGCGCCGCGTGTAGCCCGACACCAAGCTACATTATTTCTCCTAAGAAAAGTTATGCTACTATAAAAACTCGTAGCATTATTTGATACGCGGGATCTCTGGTGAATTTTAGTAGGTAACTACTAAATAGAGACTGGTAAAATAAATAAAAAAAAAAAACAAAAAAAATAAATAAAGAATGTCTGTTATTGAGACCGAAAATCCATGTTTTAAAAGTATAGTGTTACAATTTAAAGCCGTCAGTGTAATTACTTGGTATTATGAGACTTAATATCTAGGGATGAACGAAGAGTTGCTTCTAGTAAGCTGTTATGTGGTACAAAAAGCTCTGGGGCTACTACTATTTATAGGTATATGTGGCGCTTACCATGGCGAATTGTCGATCTCGTAATTTAACCAAAAAAAATGCGGCTGAAAAGAAATAAAAATACGTTCAATTATAATGCCATATTGCTATAGACAAAGTGGTATGTGGTAAATTATTTCAGCTGACAAACTCCGAATCCGCGTATGTTTAAAAGGAATAAAAGTAATTCAAAATAAAATATCGCCTGTGAAACTCGGGGACAGTCTGACTTTATATTAGCGACTGAATTTCTAGAATACTTCTAGTGGTTCTAAATATTGTACCCCATAGAATTTATTTTAAGTTGTACCCTACAAAAACTCACTCACCTGTAAAATGTACATCTTTATAATATTTGGCGCTGTGTAGACGATCTCCATTATTTGTTGTTGAGAAGCAGGACACTATTATGAAACTGACAGATGTTGAATTTTTTGATAGTCGAAGATAGCCGATTAATAGCGGATTATAATCGTTTTTTGATTTACGTCCAAATTTTTTAAATTTATAAAATAAGGCGGCAGAATACACTTTAGGTACAATTAAAAAAAGAACATCGAATCCTGGCAGGCTTTTAGACACATTAACGAGTTCTCATAGTACCGTCCAGTCGAGTTAGGTATACATTTTAACATCGCCGGGGACAGTTTAAGAATTCGTGCCAAGAGACGAAATTTGCGGACCTTTCAGGTGGGGATTACGTTTGGCCGACGATCAAACTTCAGTAGGTTTTGCTTTTAACGTTTTTGGTTTTATAAGTGACTGAAAAGCTTTCACGGATTGGCCATTACGCGAGTTTTGCTGGAAGTTTGCGGTTTTAATCGATGAGTAGCTTTTTGGGAGCTTTCTGGAGTTTTTTTAGGTATCGTATGGAGCTAATGGATAGGTAAAAAAAAAGGTAAGATAGCCTAAAATTTTGATGAGAAAAGACCTTTTTATTTATTGAATGCGCTTGCTTGGTATGTAAAGAGCTTTACGACTGAGGATTTTTATGCAAATAAATTTGTTCGAAATTTAAAAAAAACTGATGCACAAATGATGAATAACATCGTAGTTGTTATAAAACAGTGATCGCCTATCATCAGGTGATTAATGTCTCATTTTTCCTTTCCATAAAACACAATTACGCACTTTCCCCATACAAATAGCCTACGTTTTCACATGAAAAATCTTCCATGCTTTAATAATAACGTAGAAGGTAATATAGTCCAATAGACATAAAAACCATTTTACTGACATTGTTATTATCTATCTTATAGGCTGTAAAAAGTTGCTTGCGAGCCGCCAATGTGTGACGTTTTATAACCTCTCGCTTCACGTGCTTATCAGGGCTTACACAGTAGATACAGTCATCTGAGTTCAAATCTGGTGGAAGAGAGAAAAATGAGTAACTTCGTAAAAATTGTTTCTTACTTTAAGCCTAGTTCGAATTATTTTAGTCGAGTAGCGTAAGTTGGGTATGGCAGAAAAAGCATGAAAGTAAGATTAAAGCAGTAGAAATGAGAGCCTTAAGAAGCATGTGTGGAGTGACTGTGTGTGATAGAGTACGGAATACTAGGGAGATGGACATGTGTGGAGTGACAGAGGATGTAGTGACCAAAATTGAGAAGGGTATGCTAAGGTGGTTTGGGCATTTGGAAAGGATGGATGATAGGAGACTGACAAAAAGGATATATAAGGCGGGTGTGGATGGAAGGGCCGGCAGGGGTCGACCGCACCGAACCTACGAATGTCAGATATCTGACATTCTAAGTAGAGGCCAGGTCAAAAGTACCCCGAACCGGCGGGAGTGCATGAAAAGATTGATGAAGGTAGAGGAAGCGAAAGTAGTGTGCCAGAATCGAGCAAAGTGGCGATCCATAGTCTCTGCCTACCCCTATGGGATAGAGGCGTGATACTATGTATGTATGTATGTATGAGTAGCGAGTAATTGAGTAACTTTAATAGTATAAATACAAAAAAAAAATGTGTAGTAAATTAATACACACACGTTTAGTAACAAAATAACTCGCTGCTCGACTAAATGCTAGCGTAGTCCGTATTAAGCTTTTAGTAGGTATCTTAATCCGTTAGTAGATATTGCCAAAATTTGTTACGGAGTAAGGTAGACTGATGAGCATGGCTATGACGTAAGTTCAACTATACACTAAAATCTTATGAGATAACTATAAGTTAGAATCCCAAAAAAGGACCTATCACCTTTTTTTTGGTCGAAACATTTTATTCACAAACCGACCTCTACGCAGGCGATGCTGTGAGTACTTTTTATGATACAATTAAATGATGGGAGTAAGCGATACGACCGCCCAAAACCAGTAGAATCATCATAAAGAACTTGGCATTACAGAATACTGCGTGGCACTGTCACCACACTGCGCTTGTCACCCTGAGACATAAGATGTTAAGCCTCATAATGCTCAATATAACGCTGGCTACAATGCTACGTGGCAGTAGAACTAGACATTGCGGTGATACCTACCAAATAGTCATCGCATATGAAAGACCTGCCACCAGTGAAGAGTAAAGGCTGGTAAGTAATATTTGATCGAACTTATCAATCTTTATTATGATGAGATCCCTTCCGCGACCGATTCATAAATATGGATCTATATCTCTTAATAATTGCGCCAGTAATCTTAAAATATTACAAGTATTTTTGATGACTGATTAGTTGTTACGGACCTTTTATCGACTATTGTATTGACCGTCGTTACACATATCTACCACAAAGGATAAGGGATAATAGGGATAACACAAGCGGTACATATCCAGTTTCCGACATAAGCAAGCAGATCGGCTTGACATGTTGAAGGATAGTAATAAAAATGCAAATAAATTCATCTTTCATACGACAGGAGACATGGCTCGCGGGTAAACGCTGGGCCGGTCCGGTGTGGCCACGACACTGGAGCTTTAAAACTGTAAAAAAATTGAGTAGTTATTATTATACCTACATATTATAAAACAATTTTCCCTGCCGCATCTGTCTGTGAATACAATAAACCCAAAAACTACTGGATTTCGATGACATTCGTATGCCTGTATGAACCTAAGAAGGACCCAGGACTTTTATGCTGGTAAAATATATAGCGGGACGTTTATCACGGAAAACTCCCTCACGCGGGAGCAAAATCTAGTTCTCTTGTAAGATTTTCGGCAGCGTAAATTTCCTCCTAGCCACAACTCATAGTTGGGAGGTTCTGTATTCTTCTCGAGCCGTGGAGATTTTTTGTCTGGGATTGGATTCCAAATAGTTTTGATATCAGGCAGACAGCTAGGGCTATATTCCTAAAACCCAATTGTTTATGTCATAGTATAGTACATACTGTAAAACTTAGATTCCAGGCTCATTGGAGTCAAATACCTTTAGGGTCCAAGACTCTTTTTGGATTGTTTCTCCATCCTTTTACTGGCCCCACACATGTGTTTTACGACGCAGAGCAATAAAAGCGCTTTTAGGCGACTACCTTACAATGTATGCTAATGTTTACAGACTACAAATTTTGTTTTATGACCGTCAACGCGACTGCGTTTTAAATGTAATATATTAATTTAATACTGTTGAAAATAAATTTAAATGTACATGTACCCTTTGTAACGAAAATTAAAAGGAATATTGAAGAGTTCTATGCCTTTCTTGCTAAGCAAGTCTTCCTAGGTGGTTTCGCTAGATTACTCATATTCAAGAGTCCGTTTTAGTTTTACATGTGAATTGTGTATTTCAGTCGGTTACCAGTTGTAATAAGAATTCCAGTTCGTTCGGTAAATGCACCAGTTACGTCTCTGCCTATCGCTTTGATAAATGACTTGAGTGTGTGATAATGAAAACTTTAAAATACAACGACCTTTATTCCTGTTCTTCAAATCCTGTAGCTTCCTAAGGCTCTAAGTGCTAGGTTTCTTATTTATTTAGTACCTAAAATCCACAGTGCCGCTGTACAAAGCGTTTATTTCGCAAGTTTCGCGTTACGCCGACGGGTTGGCGCGGCCTTAATGAGCACAATATATTATTACTTAATTAAGAAATATAACATCTTTATTTTAGTTGATTATCTATTGTAAGTGGAGACGAGGAGAGCATTAAAAGTAAAGCGGATTTCGTGAAGTGGATCCAAAAATTAAGACGAAATGTATTTAGCTAAGACTAATGTATTAAGCTAGATTGCCTCGGTGGCGTAGTTATATTATGGTACGACTGCAATCCCGAGGTCTCGGTTTCGATCCCCAGGTTGGGAATGTTGGATGATATTGGATTTTCTATTCAGAGTCTGGAATTTGTGCCCGATATGGCTATAGTGGACGATAGCCTAGTTGGGAATGGAACGGTCTGCCGAGACAATGTCTGGAGGTTCAAAACCAAAGCCACACACCTCTGATTTTTCAAAGTTACGTGTGTATTGTTTATCAATTGTCGTTCGCTTTAACAGTGAAGGAAAACATAGTGAGGAAACCTGCATGCCTAGGAAGTTCTTTATAAGAACCTCGAAGGTATGTGAAGTCTACCAACCCGCACTAGACCAGCGTGGTGGACTAAGGCCTAAACCCTCTCCGTAGTAGAGGAGGCTCGTGCCCAGCAGTGGGACAGTATTTGATAGAGGGCTGTTATTTTTTTTATGGCGATAGGCTCGCCCCCAATCACATCATGGGACGGAATACGCACGGCGAAAATTGGATGCACTTAGATGCGCCTCTGTCTACTCCTTCGGAGATAAAAAGGCGTCAGGATGTGTGACCGTGTGTGTGTATCTAGCTAAGATTTGAATTTTGGCTACGTTTTGTAAGGTCTATCAGGTTCCTATGCTCCTGTAGATTTTGTCAGGATCCACATCATTGCATCTGGGTGATCTCACTATGGTGTGTTGATTTAAGCGCCGCGAAGACACTGGCGCCTTGTTTCTACAAAAAATATTTTATTATAGAACTGGCAGTTATTGAATTTGCCAAAGCTGTTTCCGGCATCTACGCTGCCTTATCGCGGTAGTCCCCGTTACAGATCATGAGTGCCATAATTCCCATTATTCATATAATCATTCTCGCATACATTCTTGGCAGAGATAATAATAAAGCCATAGTACCTACTTAAACGGTCTCTTCCATGTGAGGAACTAAGTACACATACGCTTTACTGAGCAAGAAATAGCTTTTATACCGTCTATTGCAAATGCATTAATCCATTTCCGCGCGCGGCTGGTACGCAATAGATCAAGTTTAAGCCAGAAGTGTGAGGATACATTGTAATCGCGTCAGAGCCGTTAACAACAGTATGTTATATGTGCGTAAATATTCATTTGAGAGGGCATATCGCGGAGTCGCACACCGCGGTGGCTGCACTATGAGGTGGCGACCGGAAGACTTAAAAAAGAAAAAAATATGACTTAAATTCTATTTATGTTGATTGATTGCTTTTAATTATGATAATAATATTAAGTAGAACTAAATACTGTGTCAAAACAACATCACTGAGTATGACGTATTATTTTTTTATTATATTCTAAGATTTTAAAGCTTTGATTATAACTAGTGGTCGTTGACGGGTCGAAGTTCGACCGTCGAATTAAATATTTTTGTAATAAAAATTATACCTAAATTTTATTTTTCTGCACCATCTATCTATATAAACTTTAATTATGCCGAATCTCATACACCTCCGCGTACGCAATCTGCTTAAAAAGCGGCACAACATTTGTTATGCAAGTATTAATATACATGGTCATTTTTACATTGCGTTACTAAATGAAACCACATATTCGTCTATACCTCTGCTGACATTGTGTCAAAATTCATCAATGAATAAAGAATACTTTCGCCAAAAATCCCGGTTGTTGTATTCCAAATTTTGGATAATTTTGTAGTTTTGTACGAATAAGGTGTGTGCGTAAGTGTATTTCTGACTGAAAGTGTAATGTTGCTGCTGCGAGGACTTCTCCTAGAGCTGTCATAGTGAAATTAGGGCGTGTAAACTTATAGTTACTTTTTATGGATATTTATTTTGTTTGAAATTTACACTTTTTTATTTTACATCCATGGTTAAAATAACTTAATGGAAGGTGTTATTTTCAACGAGATAAGTATGTGGTTTCATTTATTAACGCAATGTCAAAATGACCCTGTATAGATAATTGCTGTGTTTAAAATTTTATGCAGATGTCAGTGTTATGTACTTTTTTTTAAAACAATTGAAAAAAACAGACGACTGACTAAAAGCGTTTATAGATAATGGCCACTATTACTCTATAGATAAAGTTGTTTATGCGTACCCCAGCTCCCAGCTCCTCGCGGACCCACTACTCGTTCACTATTTCATAATTCCAACAGTGAACTCTAAAATATTTCCGGCACTCGCGCGGCCTGCTGAGCTGTTAGTAAGTATCACCTCTAAGTATTATTTATTGAAAAACTTTAGAAAGAAAAGGCCGATGAATGCATGTGAAAAAAAAATGAAGTGAAAAATACATATGCATGTAAAAGTACAAGTTATTGCGGTATTAATAGGGTTTTTAATCCTGTTATCTATAACACCTTTTGTATATTAACGTCAGGACACGAGAGATTTATTTATTCCTGTCACCTAGCAACAGCTGCCAACCAAATTTACGGAGGCCTTTTATAGACCTCAAAAATTTTCTCCAATCACAAGAAACGTAACAAAGCTATTAAAAATTAGTTTCAAATCAATTTTAACAGGCTTAATCATAATTTTAGACATTTTTATACTCCATCAACAAAACACTTGTGTCTTTATTTTACACAAATAATATATGCAAAAAGCACAAACAAAAATTTCCCCTAAAATTTGCCATCAAGACATCATAACCCACAAACATAAATGCACGTTTGTTAAAAACTTATTAGATTCATAGCATCCGGTTGCGGACGGTGGAGATGTGACACGTCATCGCCGTGACGTACGACCGGAAGTGATGTTTGGCAACGTCCACCGCCGCGCTGCCAACAAAATGTATCATTAGATATCATGTTACAATTTTATATTCCATTTTGGGATTTATTTTAGCTTTTGAACCTGGCATATCCGAAATCTGGTCACCACTATTCACCACCAGGCAGTCACCCTGTCTTTAAAGGAAATAACAGACACTTTTTTATTGAAGGTAGACAAGCAGGTAGGTTACATTATAGGAAGTGATGATCAAAATCAGGATAGGTTAGGGTCTGTATTGTATTCTCTTGTATTTCTTCTCTTATTGTTGTATGTTCTTGTAGAGAGAACTCTAGGGTCTGTATCGTATATGTATTCTCCTCACCGGTGAGGATCGCGACGCGTTCCTGCCATTATTTATAATAAAAATTATTCATCATTTTTATCTCCTTTTTCCTGCCAGCCCGAACTTGGCTTCTTTATTTATTTTTCATTGATTTTGCTCCCTATAAAATGTCTGTAGTTATATAAGTGACTATTTGTAGTAATAATATTCATTAATTAAATATAGTTGTACTTATGTTGACTTATCATACGTACAACTATATTCGCCTACGTGATGAATAAAGTGTTTTATTTTATTTAGGGTACTGAACCTACTTTTGAAGAAACTTAGCGGAAAGTCGGGAGGAGAATGTTGTGTGACTCTGCTAATATTACATACATATACATATACATATACACTCACGCCTGTTATCCCCGAAGGGGTAAGCAGAGGCGCAACTAGTGCACCCACTTTTCGCCGATATTCCGTCGCATGATGTGATAGGGGGCGAGCCTATCGCCATATCGGGCACAAATTCCAGACTCCGGACTGATACTGAATAGAAAAACTCAATATCACTTTGCCCGACCCGGGGATCGAACCCGAGACCTCAGCTTTGCAGTCGTACTGTAATACAACTACGCCACCGAGGCAGTCTGCCAATATTAATACAAAAATAGTTGTGATTTACGTAGGTTACGGTGGTGCTAGCCTGGTCAAGCTATTCATGGCTTAGTCAAGAATAGCTGCATCATGGTCTTCTACCACATAACATAAGCATGCTCTTGATATATTGGTTTTGTGTCCTAAGAAAGAAAATCTACTTATCTTACGCCATGAGTCTATCTGTCCACCATATATCATGTCTTTCGAAACAATAAATTACTCAAAGCGGCCTAAAACTTTCAAATAAGGTATTATATCAAAAATCTAAAAAAAAAACTGATAGGATACGGAACCCTTTATGTGCAATTACGCTCGCACTCAACCAGTTTTTATTAAACAAGTCTGAGTAAAAGTTTTTTAGCTCCAATGCTATTAGTTTCCAGAAACGTCGCAAAAATGATATATTAAAATACTTCACTCTCCAAATTCTTTCGCGCGTGGTATGAGTTGGAAAGTTAACATTACCATAATGTGTTCAAACTACGACGTGTCGGGGTCCTGCTCTTTTTATAAAGCTTTTTATATATGAATACACCCAACAAACACACACACACACAGTTACGATGCAACAGTCTTATTTCTCAGATAAAATGACACGATGATGTAAAATATCCAGACCTGAAACAACTATTCGCGGATTAATCCAACATTTGTCCTGTTATGATAATCGTAGCCGTTCACGTTTCACAGCCAGCTCATCATCCACTGCGCCTTGAATTCCTCCAAAACACAGTGAAAAACGAAATTGTAAGAGCGGCACGGCCCTGCCACGGCCCTTGCCCGGGTATGTGAATAGCCCGCAAGCGTCAAAATGTCGTGTAGTATTCTCAGCTAATAGTCGCTTCGAGTTGTGCGAATAGTTGACATTACAGGTTACGGGGGGAAATTAACAGTGCAGAGTTATACGATGACATAATATCGATTAATTATGGCGTATTTGTTTTATAATAGGCCAACAAAGTGAATCACTTGATAAGCGATCACCACTTTCTATGGGCAGTAAATAGCAAAGAATAATGAGTGCGTTTCTTAACTTTAAAGGACACACAGCGTGAGACATGATAATAAGATTCTGATAAAATATATACCGCAAAAGATCAAGGCCTGCTTTGCAACGATTTTCTATATAACAGGCGTTCAAGAATAAAGATAGTCTACCATATTTAAAACCAAACTGCCCAAAGCTTTGATCAACAAAGGTCTACTTATAAAACTACAGTATTAAAATACTAGCTTTTGCCCGCGGCTCCACCTGCATTAAAAAGTTTTTCCGGGATAAAAGTCCCGGTTTATATTTCCCCGGGATAAAAAGTAGCCTATGTGTTAATCCAGGACATGGTCTACCCGTGTGTCAAATTTCATCGAAATCCGTTCAGCAGTTTTTGCGTGAAATAGGAACAAACATCCAGACATCCATACATTCTTACAAACTTTCGCCTTTATAATATTAGTAGGATGACCAACTCACATATTGTGTATTTTGGAATCGCTAACTTTCACACCAAGTTCTACAAACTTTGCAGTTAACCATAAATATTAAAGTGCAACCTGTTCATGAATAATGCTTCAATAAACAAACTATAGACATAATATCGAGTGGTTTACGAATACCCGTTACGCAGCACTCGTCAGTGTCAGGTAACTTGCGCGAGTTAAGTTTTTGTGACTAGTTAACTGTGCTCCACCGAAATGTTTAACTTAACTGCAATTTCGCAGTTCGCGACGCGAACGCGTCTAGTGACATTTTGTACTTAGTTAAATGGAGTTTGTGAGTTAAGTAACGTAATTAAATTAGGTAGGCTCGGGAGAGTGTTGGCACTGTTCGTTACAGAATGGATTTGTAACCTTTTTTCGTATGCGTTTTTTACTAAATAGGCTTTCCATACAATTGAATTAAGTAACGAAGTAAGTAAGGGAGTAAGTATAGTAAGACTGCCTCGGTGGCATAGTTATGGTACGACTGCAATGCTGAGGTCTCGGGTTCGATTCCCGGGTCGGGAAAAGAGATATTGAGTTTTCCTATTCAGTATCAGCTCGGAGTCTGGAATTTGTGCCCGATATGGCGATGGGCTCGCCACCTATCACATCATGGGACGGAATAACGGTGATAAGCGGGTGCGCTAGTTGCGCCCCTGCTAACCCCTTCGGGGATAAAAGGCGTGTGTGTGAATTAAGTATGCAATTGATTGCCTCAGTGGCGTAGTTTTATGACGGTACGAGTGTAGTATTGAGGTGTCGGGCTCAAATCCTGACTTGAGCAAATATTGTTATTTTCAGTATGAACCCGGAGTCTGAAATTTGTTCGCGACATGGATATAGACTCGCCCCTTTGCACATTCAATATGGAACACATACGGCGAAAGAGGGTGTTCTAGTTGCACATCTGCCTACCCCTTCAGGGAAAAAGGCGTGATGTATGTTTTGTTTTATTTGAATTGTTTGTCGAGCAACAATCTGGCCCAATCTAGTAAGCACTAAGACTTCTTATATAGCGTCCATTATCCATTATTAAAAGTTAAAGACTTTTAATAACAAAACACTCACTGCTTGTATTTTTTTAAAGCATAGGCCGGCATAGAGTAAGTAAACCAAGTAATCCCTATCCGTACGAGGATAAAGGCGTAAAGTTGATGTATACATGTAGTCTATAGATATCGCTGTTTCATTTTTTCTCCCTTTCCCTGTTTAATGCTGCCTCTTTTACATGAAAGGTACACAAAATATCGACAAAATGAACCGAACACGATTTGAATATCTAAATTGGCGATCCATCGGCGTTTCCCCAAGTTTCCTCATTACCTCGCCTTTCACCTGGTGTTTTTTTTCTCCGGTAGTATTATCAGGTGTGGGAAATTTACAAGTATTTTCGGAATATATTTTGGTTAATTGTTGTTGTTGTTCTTCTTCTAATTGTTGTTTTTGTACAAATTTTTTGAAATACTTGTAATACAACGTAATGAAACGGTGTGTATTTTTTTTTTATAAAAATACTATATCTTAATTTAAGTATCTTCAGTTTTAAATTTTTAAATGTTAAAACATTTAAAAATTAACTACTTTTGGTAACATGTGTTAGTGGACTTTTAAAGGAATTTGCCAGCAAAAATTAAGACCATTTGATGCACTTTAGTAGTATAATAACTTAGACACGTTTAGTTTAAATTCATAGAGCGTAATGTAATGTCTTAGTAAATATAAAATTGCTATTTTTCATAAGATGCACGTCTTATATGAAATATGAAAAGAGTAGTTGAGAAACTTTAGATGATATTACATATTATTGATGGCGATATAACAAATTGCCCTAAAAAAATACTAGTAAACAAATTGAGTAATCTTTCAAAAGTTCAAGTTATCACATAACCTACGTAAGCTATAATTTTAAAACATATTACCTTATTGTACACCGGTTTTTAGATTTATGACCTGGCAACACTTACCGTGCGGCGTTCGGAGATTTTCCCCGTTTCACGGGTAATTCTTATTGTAATTTATCGAAGACGCGTGACTAGGCAATTTAGCCGGCGTTCCGCCTCGAGTCCTCGAGGTGCCACAAATTATAAGACCCTCAACGCAAGTGACCGATACTTTAATGAACGGAACTTTTTAGTCTTGAATTTGCCATAACTTTTATAAAATGATTCGGGAAGTATGCCTATGTTTGGTTGTAACTTATCGATTATGAGTCTTAAAATAGTGGTGTAAGGTCGATTCTTTTGTATCTCATATACTCTATGGCGCCGTAAGTGCAAGTTTATTAAAATAAAATCAGTAACGCCCATAATCGTGATTGACGGCAGCGTGGCAGGTAGGCCTCACGCTACCGTTGACGCCAAGGGCGTCCTTCGGTACACGGGGGCTTCTGAGCTCCCCCCCCCCCCCCCCAAAACAGGAAACGGGCTGCACCAGGTGGCACCGCGCAGGGGCGGCTGCGGATGACAACTTAGACACCCCCGTCAGAGGAAGCCCGCAGCCGTCCTTAATGCGCCGAAGATGCCCACCGCGAAGATTAAATCTTCGCGGTGGGCATCTTCGGCGCATTACTAACTAACGGCAACTAAATTTTAGTTGGTATGCCGTGCGTTGTACATAGATTAGGGACTCGGTCCGGCGGTTGCCTTAGGCGACTTTACGCTGGGTCGTAAGGCACGGAGAACCCAACAACCGCTCAGTCGCCTCCGTAGAACGCTTGTAGCGACACACGTATTGATAATTGCATTTTTATATGCAGGTTTGTTTAGCGCTGTTAAGTTAGTGTAGTTACGCCCGGCACAATGTAGTGTCGTTTAGTAATAAATGTTATAGTATATTTACTGGTTTAATTTAATATAATCTAGAGACTTACATTGAGCACAGCTACACTCAAATGATATCCTCAAGGCTGATCGGTAGTAATAAGTCACTTTCTCCGCGAAAAAAAAGTAACGCCCATAATATGTCTCGGTAACTTATTCCTGTAGATAGTTTGATTTTTTTTGTGATTTTTAAGTAGATGGTGCGATGGGCGTCTTGATGGCGCTGTGGATGGCTACTGTGATTTAGGGATTTTATTACCAATAAAGGGTTTTCAGTCACGCGAAGCCGCGAGTAACATTAAGTATGCTGTATGAAATAAGATTAGTTTATCGCTATATTTGCTGTAAATGGTAACACCGGGGAATATGTGTACTTTCCGAAACGAAAAATATAGGGTCTGCATCTACTCGAACTGAGAATTGAAGCTTAAACCTTACGGGTCACAGTAATTACGTTGTCGCTACATCTGTGACCTGAATTAGCTATTAATAATTTATTATAAAGCACTATAAAACGCAACGAAGCTTGAAGCTTAGTTTATATTATATACGATAATTGAGGTAGGTTGTAATTTTGCTGAAATTTCAATAATTGCTTTAAAGAAACGATCGTTGAATGATTATATGTAGTTCTCAGTTAGGTCTCTTTTATAATTATGTTCGTTTGGGATTCTAGACAAATATATTATTTAGTATCAGCAGCGGTAGCTATACATACTCAATTATATTTTTATCATACTGAGGGGTTCTCTCAGACGTTATAAGTCAAAGATATGAAAAGACATGAATAAAATAATTACGATATAATATAATGAATGTCACGGATGACTGACCGCAAATTTCATCTCGTTCGTTGAGAACTGACTAATGTCTCATTCGACATGCTGAGCTTAACAAAAAACAGTTGTAAGACACGCGTTGTTATATTTGGACATAATATGTCTACTACGCGAGAATTAATCCCTCGCTATGTATTCGGTCGAAGTGGTGACATAATTTCATAGTGACATATAAACTTGTGTAATACATAAGTTAATTAAATGAAAATGATCAGTCCTGTATTATATACTGCTTAAATGCTAGAGTTGGGTCTCTTATAATGAGAAGTTAGGCATTTCATTTACCACGCTGGCTAAATATGAATAGACTTCAAATAATGAAATTTTTATGAACATCCAGGTATGTAAGTTTCTTACGATGTTTACCTTTATAGATTGAGCGTTAATTAAAAATGTTAGATAAACAAATTCAGAGGTGCATGTCCGGGAATCGAACCAGCAACTTCCAACAATAATTATAGTATCTTCTTTACTGCTACGCATAGCCACATTAAGACACAATTTTGTTTCATCAACAACACCCTTTGTCATTTGAACATTTGATTCCAATACTTAATAATAAAGCCTGCGACCTTGACACACAGACGGTTATATAAAATGGAATATTTATTAGAGAATATGCCTAGTTTAGTTCGATAGTGGTGCGCCGCGGGTTGATTTCTCAGCGGGTGTCAGTAGCGCGCTAGTGGCCGGCGACACGCCACGTCCGTGCCACGCTCGCGCCACGTGGCGTTGTCATGTGGATAGTGCGTGTTTTGGTATGTCAACGGTGAGTTTGCAAAATTACTGAATTCGTAGTTATAACGCGACTTTCAGATACAGGTGGTTTGTGACGTGGACACTTTGTTTTTTGTTTATCGTAGTGATGAGTAATTAATGTTTTTTTGTGTATTGTGAAAAGGTCGTTATGTTTTTGTGCCATAATTTATGTAGATTAGGGATCATTTTAGTTTGTTTTAAAAGAATTGAGTGTTGAATAGTAATGACGTTCCGATTGTGAAAATAAGTGGTTAGTATGATGTTTATTTTAAACTTAGATTTTAGAACTTTTTAAATTATTTATTAGTTTTACAGGGAGTAGATAAGCGTTCAATAAATGAATGTTTAGGAAGATCTGTTTTGATTGGTATGGTTTTTGGGTTAAAGGAATTTAAGTGATGCGTAGTTAACATTTAGATGTGTTGGTGAATAACAGATGGTTATTATAGTATTTATAGTATCATGTTTTTTTTTTTTTTTTTATTTATTTTATTAAACAAACAAATTATGTACATGTATATCTTAATAATAGTTTGTCCCACAAAACTGCTTACGCAGTTTGTCTGTGGAAACCTATGAGTCTCATAAACATATCATGCGTTATACGTTACAATTCTAATTCACACTTTTAATATAAGTATTACATTTTGTCAAGTAAATGTTCCTTTAGTAATTTTACAAACTTAATGTATTTTTGTTCATTTCTGATACTTACAGGAAGGTCATTAAGAAGGAAAGGAATACGTTTTTCTAATGTTCTGTCTCCGTAGTAACTATTAACTCTTGGTACGAGTAACCAAGTACGTACGTACGTAAGTACTTTAACATATTACGAGTTTTATTCTATTTAATAGCCTTTCCCAAACAATTAATATAAGTCTATTTACGAAATATGAACTATTTACGGTAGAAACCGATGAGTGGTAAGTTTTTTATAATGTTAGAATGTAGAGTCGCTATAATTTAGGATTGTTCTGCTTCTGCTTTTAGTTCTATATGTTGTAACGGAAAATTAAGACGTGTGCAGGACATTTTACAGTACAATTTAGCGTATATGTTACAAAAATGTGAACTTATTGTTTGCTTTTACAAATTGTAATTCATAGCTTAAATACTTTTTATACATGAAATCCTCCTAGCCAGTTTCGGCCACGGCGGCCAATCTCAACGGATATCAGCCAGGTACGCAGGAGATATTATAGTGCATAAGTGTGTGCGCAATACACAGGTGCACTCGCTATTCCTTCACTCTCATAGTCCGGTGAGACGGCAATCCGACATGACCGAAGAGAGATCAGGCGCAGGACCAACGGCTTTACGTGCTTTCCGAGGCACGGGGGTATCATACCGCCAACCTTCCTGACTCCGAGCTGCGACTGAGTTATTTTTTAAGATGGAAAAACCCAGTCACAAAGTTTTTTTTGGCCCGACCCGGGATTCGAACCCAGGACCTCAGCGCGCAAATCGTACTCGTAACGCGTACGCAATACAACTACGCCACCGAGGCAGTCACTTTTTAAACAACTGAATGAGGGGACGTGCAAAACCCTTGCTTGCAAAAACAGGTGGTTATTACTTAACCCTGTGACCTTTCTATAGTGGAGTAGATGTTAATGTTTTTATCTTGACACGACGTTGGTAGTTACTTCACTTCATGGCTAGGTGCAGGAATGATTTCTTATTTTTAACCGACTTCAAAAAGGAGGTTCTGTATTCGATCCGTATGTATGTATGTATGTATGTATGTATGTATGTATGTATGTATGTAAATTTGTATGGCCGCGAGTTTCTCAAAAACTACTGATTGGATTTGGATGTGGTTTTCAATGTCCAAATGTATAGTTTTCAGGGCAGGTTTTAGTATATAATTTATGAAGATCTGATGAAGATCTTCGGAGATACACAATGGAACTCTTCAATAACTAACAGCAGATGACTCGCGCATGCTGCAATGGTATATCTATGATGTATTGTTTACACTATTTTATAATTAACTAACAAAAAAGCAATAAATAAATAAACACTTTTTAACAAAAAATAAACTGACTTCAAAACCACTGCAAACTAAAAAAGAATTCAGCTTTATATTCGCTTCGTATATACGTATATTTGGAGTCGGTGCCTTATTATACGAATGTTAGACATAAATTATTTTACGTCTTTTATCGCGGTTTTTTATTTTGCTGTGTAAATAATGACAGTTTTTATGATGATGCCGGCTTTAATGATTGTTTACTAGCTGAAGTGAATGTGATCCATAATATCGAGGTATTATGGTCGGTTTTTTGCTTTGTTCACCTTGGTCGCTATACAGATATTTCCAGACGACCTGATTTGGAGCAGGCTGCACCACGAACCTGGTGCACTACCGGATAATAATTGACGGCGGTTCGTGCGCCACACGATCGCATATGGTCCGGTAGCGCACCAGGTTCGTGGTGCGGCCGCACCAATTCAGGTCGTCTGTGACTAGTTTTAGAAAACTTAGAGCTTTACTGATATGTTTGTGTTTCTGTGAAAGTGAGATCATGGTTTCTTGTTTCCTCTGATGTTAAATGTCACTCACTATAGGGCAAAATAATAATAGTCTAAGAACAAAACCTTTTTAACTAAAAATTAAACCGCCTTCAAAAACGACTAAAAAAACTAAAAGCCAAAAAATAATTTAATAGTGAATAAATATACGATAACATTACTTATATACTAGTAACTAATTTTGGAGTCAGTGCCTATTTAAAATTAAACATTGTTTTTGCATATTTATTAATGTATCTATCTAGCTTTGCTAGTAATTATAGACCTATAAAATTTGAGGGTTGCCCTCGATTTCTCCAAGATCCAATCATCAGATCCTGACTTGGTGACTATGAGGCCACTTCAGAAGTATCTCCTTTCGAACAAAAAAAAGAATTTTGAAAATTGGTCCACAATTGGCGGAGTAATCGCGTAACATACACAAAAAACAAACATACCGTCGAATTGATAACCCTCCTCCTTTTTTGAAGTCGGTTAAAAATACTGAATAACAAATTCCAGGCGTATTTATGTACGTATTTACGTAATTCTAGACATTGATTATAAATTAGTTAAGAACTTTAATACATACTTTTCTTTTTTTTTCTTTTTGATCAGAAGTAAGTTGAAATTAAATCGGTCCATAAGATGAACCAGTCTCGATGCGTAATATAGGTCAGAAATATTTGCCACGAGCATTTCTACCGACCTCATCGGCATAAAGGCGTGAACTTACTAGCCATAACAAAAGCTGGTATATTTTTCCAGTGCTGTTTATAATTAATTGTAAAGTTGGAGAGCTCTCAGTCGGGCATCTGTCGGTTCCCACGGCAGCACACTTTCATCACATTATTCGACGGAGTGGGCTCTGATTTGTTGTTTTTATCATCACGCTTGTATTCGAGGGAGGGAAAGGCAGAGATCGAACATGTTTTAAGTAGGAATACGATGGTGACTGGCATGTCATAGTTTATTCCCAAACTGGGAATACGCATACTTTTACTCAGCATTAATTTTATTTTATTTTTACTTTATTTGGAAAACTAAGAAAAAAAATAACATTTATAAATTAAAATTAATTAAACAACACATTACACAACAGTTTCCCCAGATTACAATATCATGTAAACAAAAGTAGACTAACATGTAGACTGCCTCGGTGGTAGTTGTATTATGGTACGACTACAATAATGAAGTCTCGGGTTCGATCCCCGGGTCGGGCAAAGTCATATTGAGTTTTTCTATTCAGTATCAGCTCGGAGTCTGGAATTTGTGCCCGATATGGCAATGGGCTCGCCCCCTATCACAACATGGGACGGAATAATGGCATAGGGTGGGTGCACTAGTTGCGTCTCTGCCTACCCCTTCGGGGATAAAAGGCGTGAGGGTATATGTATGTAAACAAAAACAAAGGCAATGGTGGCGCGATGCGGTATAAGTACGCACGCACACCCAGAAACCAATAATGAAAATTCTTAATATTGCTCAAATACAACTAAATTTACTTACAATATTTTTTTTGTACTGGGATAGAGAAAGGTGAAAGATATCAATGCAGTTAGTATGCACAGATGTAATATTATTATTGTACATCGACAAGCTCTTTCAATAAATAGCGCATCAATTCATATTTAAGCAAAAAAACTTATTTATCGTCATACATATTTAAGTTAGTTTAATACTTATAACTCCTTTACACAACCCCTAAAAAACCACAACAAATCCAATACAACATGTTAATTAACTAAAATCACAACGGCGAAGACGTGAGTACAAACAGAGCCGCTGTTTGTGCAGAGATAAACACCTGAACAAATATAGCGCCGTGATTGCATCAGCCGTGCAGTTTGCATTATAATAGAGCTGGTGTCTTTGATGGTGGAGTCTTTCTGGGCGGAGCTTTACCTCTGCCTTTACAGTATGCTAGATTTACTAGGTGGTGTGTCTATCTAGGCAAAATACAGGGTCATTTTGACATTGCGTTGATAAATGAAAGCACATACTTATCTCGTTGAAAATAATAATATTAACCATAGACGTAAAATAAAAAAGTGTAAGTTTCGAACAAAATAAATATCAATAAAATGTAACTCTAAGTTTACACGCCCTAATGCTACTATAACTGCTCAAGGATAATTCCTTGCAGCAGCAACATTACACTTTTAGTCAGAAATACATTTACGCACACACCATATTCGCACTAAACTACAAAATGATAAAAAAAACTGGAATACTCTAATATTCATTGATAATTGTTAGCACGATGTTAGCAGAGGTCACGCTGAATATGTAGTTTCATTTAGTAGCGAAAAGTCAAAATGAAATTATATATCTCTACGGTCAAGAACATTGTGCAATGTAATCCTATATTATGATTCTTTATACATGTTAATGGCCATGTAGTGCCTGGATAATGATTTTTTTTATATTTTTACGGAAACTTGAAATAGAAACACACACAAAAACTTGTTTCTTTTTCAAGTTTCCATAAAAATATGAAAAAGCCATTGTGCAATGTCTTCTGTTTTGAAGGTCGTTGTTGCCAGTGTTATTACTGGATATTATGAGACATAGCCTATGCTGTACCATCCGAGGGCAAGTAAAGTTAACGGTCACACTGGATGAGTTGGCTTTGCTGTGAATTCGCTTGCAATCCACCAGTGTGATAAGAGCCTTAACTTCACCTTACCACGGATGAGGCCTTAAAATCTCATGTTTTGACATAAAGAGTGCAGTGTAAGCGTAGCGTTGGACGTCCTCCTTCAAGTTGGACAGGCGACCTCATAAAGGTCAAAGGTAAGGTCTCATTCGATGGATGCAGGTCGCTCCTAACAGGTTGGTTTAGAAATATTTGCAGAGGTATATGTTCAGCAGTGGACTTCCAAAGGTCAAAGAAGAAGAAGAAGGAAGAAGGAGGAAGGAAGAAGCATTAAAACGTTACACAATGTTATGTAAGTCATTCTGTGGGGCTAGGACGTGAAAAAAAACACGATCAGTCTCCGCTTCGTTTTATTGTGATTGGTTGAGAGACTGACGTGTCGGTCTCTCGATCAATCACAAACATCAAAATACGGATACGTCAGTCTCTCAACCAATCACAATAAAACGAAGCGGAGACGCATCGTGTTTTTTTTCACGTCCTAGCCCCACTGAATGTTGTTTATGTGTATATAATCGCGAATTCAATCAAAGAAGCTGTATAAACAGTGTGACATATATTTTTATAGCATATGTCGGCAAACGAGCATGAAAGCGACATAATGTTAAGTGACCTTTACCGCCCATAAACACCCACTATGTGGCGTCTGCGCGGCGGCTACGTTAATACCGTCGCCTACAAACATTCACAATGATTGATCATACTGTCTACGCTAGATTATGAATATAACTTTATTCATTGAATTAAATTTTTACCTTAATCATTACTTTACATACACACACACACGCCTGTTATCCCCGAAGGGGTAGGCAGAGGCGCAACTAGTGCACCCACTTTTCGCCGTTATTCCGTCCCATGATGTGATAGGGGGCGAGCCTATCGCCATATCGGGCACAAATTCCAGACTCCGGGCTGATACTGAATTGAAAAATTCAATATCACTTTGCCCGACCCGGGGATCGAACCCGAGACCTCAAGCTTTGCAGTAATACAACTACGCCACCGAGGTAGGCTTAATCATTACTTTAATTAAATGTAAATGGCGATAGCCTAGTTGGCTGTGGAATGGACTGTCGAGACGAATGTCCACAGGTTCAAAAGCCAAGGGCCACGCACCTCTGGCATTTCTAAAAAGTAAAGTGTGTATTCTTTGTGAATTATCACTTTAACGGTGAAGGAAAAAAGATTGTGAGGAAACCTGCATGTCTGAGAAGTTCTCTATAATAATTTCGAGGGTATGTGAAGTCTGCCAACCCGCGCTAAACCAGCGTGGTAGAACAAGGCCTAAACCATACTACTACTACTATGAGACTTAGGAGCCCTGTGCTCAGCAGTGGGCAATGTATAATACAGGACTGGTATGGTATGGTATACTTTAATTTCTTTACCCATATTTTATTTACAATTCCATTAGAAACCGGTTATAGCGACATCGGTTATTACTGCTGAATGGCAAGGTCCTAAAATACATGCATAGAAAAAGACCATCGTTATAATGACTGTCCAGTTAGGTGGTCCCATCAATGTTATAATTTATTTTCAATGTAATTATTTGATGAGTCCAATCTCTTTATCTTATTACTTCATTATTCCAGTACATAATAGCTGATTCGGATTTATTTTTATAGTTTCCTGCTGATCATTATCGGGTACTTTCATTGGCGATCCGTATAATTAGGTCGTATCGTTAATTCAGCGTGGATTTGCTGAATATTTATTACTTGGGTATAATTAGTTTGGGAATTGCATGGGATTTCGTATTATGTCTACATCCCGACCATGAGAATAATGCCGGCTTGTCTTGTTGATTCCTGTACAGGGCGTCGTATATAAGCTTATGCAAGGGATTTTTGTTTGAGACGTATGTAATTACGAAGTTTTTTTTTATAATTTGGGTTTAATATATTCCATATAGTCAAATGGAGTGCATAGGGATGAAGGTGGTGTTGATAACTTAGATGGTATACTTGAACCGTTCTTTAAAGCTTGATTATTATGAATTTATAAAATTTATGTATCTACTGCCTCGGTGGCGTAGTTGTGCCCTGCATGCACTTCTGCACATCGGTAGATGAAGGCTTAATGTGTGTTTCTTGATTTTGTTTATAAAGTAGATAAGAGTATAGTGAATGTTTTAGCCTTTATCACCAACTTTAATTGGTCGGCGTACCTTTGCGACATTAAGGCCTTCTTCAGCGTTTTCCACACTTCTTTCACTGCGGTTATATGAAGCCATAGAAGGTCCGCTACTTGCCTTATATCACCCGCCCAACGTTGTCTTTATCTTGTCCTTCTTCTTCGGAAAAGTGAATGTGTAATTAATAAGTAATTAATTCTATTTAGCC
This sequence comes from Lapara coniferarum, assembly GCA_949316025.1. NCBI lineage: Eukaryota > Metazoa > Arthropoda > Insecta > Lepidoptera > Sphingidae > Lapara > Lapara coniferarum. The sequence continues at coordinate 2,010,848 of OX438922.1, forward strand.
ATATATGTATAATAAATTATACATTATTATAATATTACAAGATTACCATAAATTACTCTCTTTATTTCTATGTACGCCTGTTAAATGAGCCATCTCACCACCGATCACCAGCCAGTTCCAATGTAAAAAGCTGATCTCATACAGTTTCAACTTTAGCAATACCAAAAAAATACAGTTTTATAGCTCAGTTTCAGTTACTGGTGGCAGGTCTCTCCTATGTAAGAGTCCGTCTGGGTGGGTACCCTGCAATGTCTATATTCTACCGCCAAGCAGCAGTGTGCATGCACTGTTGTGTTTCGGTTTGAAGGGAATTGTAGCCAGTGTAACTAGAAAGGAAGAAAGAAAGAAACATTTATTGCCACAGAATAAAACAAAAAAAAAACCCTATCAAGTATACCCATTACCACACGCGCACCCATACCGTGGCAACTCGGTGGACATCTCAGCATACGCTGTGTAATGACGAGAGTCATCACACAGCACTGGTTTTGAGTGTCGACCCAGAGTGCCGCACGGACACCTTAGAGAGAGTAGCCCATAAATTTATAAAAACCATTAGTACGAATACAGTCCAAGTACTTAAAACCGCGCCCCAAAAGAATTATAAAAAGAAAAAAATATCAAATAGGCGCTCTGTGCAAAATGCGTCTACAGCGGTGGTCCGCACTAGTTGCGCCTCTGCCTACCCCTTCGGGGATAACAGGCGTGAGTGTGTGTGTATGTGTGTGTGTGTAATTAGGCCCCTGGCACTTTTACACGTTCTTTTTTAACAATGTTTTTTATTAACTAAGATTCTATCAGTGCTTTGGAAAAGCCCTTTGACCTGAGAAGAAGCACCAAGAAACTCAGCGTAGGTCTTTTATAGTTATCTTTTTTTAAATACATATATTTCACAAATTACAAGTAACAATATAAATACAAATTATAGAACATGTGTGAATCCAAGCAACCTAATCCCAAGCATTTGCATCTTCTACATAATATATTGTACTGTAATAACCTTTTTTGCAAAGACGTTCTTTGACAGTCGTTTTAATTTTTTTATCGGAAGATTAACAAATAATCAGTTAATAAGAACTTAATCATTTTAAATTAAAGAATTTTGTTCTTCGATAAGAATCGTGACGAAAACTTTTCCTTTGACCTATCACCGACAATCATAATTACCTTACAAAGACATAACAAAAGATAAACCAACTTTTCCAATTCGAACATTATTTGTAACCCAATTTTGAATAATTTTCATTAGGCTTTCAACTGAACGTCTATCAACGTTTATTGAAATAGCGAAATAACTGGTTTCGCGTTTTTCTTGTATTGTACCGAAAATACTTTAAGATACGCTGAAAATGGCATTATGAAATACTAGGTTTTGGTCGCTGCTCCGCTTGACCGTTAGGTGCATTGTATTCTAATTGCTACTAATATTATAATTATTGTGAAACATTGCTGACACGCCTGACTGCCTCGGTGGCGTGGTTGTATTATGGTACGACTGCAGTGCTGAGGTCTCGGATTCGATCCCCGGGTCGGGAAAAGTGATAGTGAGTTTTTCTATTCAGTATCAGCTCGGAGTCTGGAATTTGTGCCCGATATGGCGATAGGCTCGCCCCCTATCACATCATGGGACGGAATAATGGCGCAAAGTGGGTGCACTAGTTGCGCCTCTGCCTACCCTTTCGGGGATAAAAGGCGTGAGTGTATATGTATGTATATGTATTTCTGACACGTTTGGATGTTTGTACAAGACATCTTTCACACAGATGGACTCGCGAGCATAATATAGTTTGTTAATATTCATGCAATGAAAATCGTTTGCTATTTATTTATTTTTATGGCATATCGAGAAAATTGAATTTAATCAGCAGCATCAGCCCATTCAAGGCGACAATGATTCTAACACGAGGGATGAAACTTATCCAATACGGTCGGATACCAGTTATATAGAGAGGTAGGGATGCGTCCAATCTAATGTTATAGATACTATCATATTTTGATAATCAGAATATTTAATGCCTTCAGGATTTTCCAGAAAACCGTACGTTTACAACCGCTCTAGACTACTACGAGTTACGCTGCTACGAAACATCTACGAGATCCTCAAACGCGATGCGCTACGATACGTAGCAAACATACCAATTCTGATAGTAATAGCTATTTTTGATTAGGTTCACAGAACTACTTGTACACAGTATAGGGTTCACAAAATCAAATTAAGTACATTATGATCATTTACAAAAGTGAGCAACTTTCTTGGTGTGAACACGGCATGCACATAGTATCTAAATATCGGCTTAAGCACAATACTTAGTATTCAAAACAAATAAATAATAAGGGTAAGAAAAAAATTAAATACGCTTGCATTGCGTTACTATGCATTGTCTTACAGTAATTTGTAATAATTCAAAACGTCGTGTATTTATGGGCTGGTGGTTAGCATAAGACGTACGAACTCTCATAAAAAATAAGCGTAATAGATGATAAAAAACACAATATAACATAAACACACATAATTATGATGTCCATAAAAAGTAACAGTGTAACCCTTCGAGACAAAACCTTCGATTAAGGTTACGACAAAGTCAATGAAATAAGGCTGCGTGCCGCGGGCTAATACCACGCGATGTCTGTAATAAGTTACCATTGATCGTAGACGTCTAGAAGGAGCGGCGGGCGAATTGAGAGTGATGTAATCGACTGTTACGTGTAGTGATTTCTTTCCACATAAATGTACCATAGGAATTAAATTTCGTAACTGATCAGTTTTATAAAGCAGTACTTTGATTAGCAATGTAAAGAATAATTTAAGTTGGTATAAATATTGCAAATTATAATTGGACCTGTTTCGAAAACGGGAAACAACCCACAAACCCATAAAATTTTATTTTATAATTGATCTTTATATGGATTTGTAAGATTATCTTCATATCGTTCACCGTTAAGATTTATCCCAAGATTTATCCTTTTTTACAATATGATGTGTAAAACTATATAGATTCAAAACATTAGTTAATAACTGTTTAACATAGGTCGCCGTCTTTTGCCCATGAAACAATTTTTTATTATACCAAAACACATACAATTTTTAACTCGCGCTATCTAGGCGTGTATAAAACGATAGCATGTCTGTGTCGCCCAATCAGCCGATCGCTGGTATCATCAGATAATACGGTCCAATAAGGTACACCACTTTAGCTCCCACTATCAATTTTATTGGCGGGCTGAATAGACGCTGTCTGCTACCTTTGTTCGACTTTTTATTTGTCTGCGTAATATTTTAGTACTTATGCATAACAGTATATTTGGTAACAGCTTTTATTGTGTTAGATTCGTATTTGAATTATAAAGTTTTGGGTTCGATGCTGGTTTAACTCTTTAGGCAAAAAAAAAAAACTACGGGAAGCTATCAGATAAACTGCTTACTCGTCAAGACGAGCTGATGATTCATTCAGATGTTAAGAACATTGCACATTGACATTGAATATCATAGAAATACAACCTGTAAAGTACAATATAAAAGTTCACGTCCACTACATTAGGGAGTGAGTATTCCTTATAAGTGCGGACGGCTCACGGCCAAGACAAATCAGGATGTACTGCCAAATACCTCGTCGGGCACCGGCAGCCACCGGCATCAGCTAACACGGAAACTACGATTATTACGTAGCCTCCATTTAATATAACTTTTACGGAAAGTGCGGTACATTCATCATTTTGTGTACGTGAGCTCTGGGTACAAATATTTAGATTTGTGCGAATATGTATTTTCTGATTGCAGTTCTGGGTGGTATTTGAAGTCGTGTCGCTTACTCACAGGTTGATTTTGTTCGTTTGATTGTCTAGATGTCTTGTGCCATGGATATAAACTAAGAAGCACTGTTGGTTCTAAAATACCAACATAAATGTCTTTGAGCCATTTGTGCAATTTCCTTCATAGATTCGAACCGAAGTCCTCGCGCTTCAGTGAAAACTTCTCCCCATTGGACAAAAATGGCTGCCTATAGAAAGACTAATCAGACTTTATAAATCATAAATCTCAATACGTCGGTTTGGTCTATCGAGCAGCAACCAGCTATTCCAGTACTACCATGACGTGGAAGTCACTATATTGGCTATTACATTGGGAGCTTAAGCCCGGATCTTTGTCCGAAGAATTTAGTTTAGTTTGCTGAGCAGAGGAAACAAAATTTAGCCAATGTTTACAAAGTTTTTAATATCGTCAAGATAAAAAAACCTTGATTGATCTTGTAGGTGTATACAAAACTTTCATGTTAGGATAAAATAAGGAGAAGAAAATAAGATATCTTAATATTACTCCTGCATGACTATATTAATCGCGTAAGATTGCCAGCCGTCCTATGGGAATAAGATTTCGAGTAAGGAAAATAATTTCTATTTTCATTTCAAAGATTTGAATGGATTTTTTACTGATATCATTACATTAGTGCGACAAGCTTTTTCCATCAAAAACATTTTACAGAATGAAATTCCATCACATTTTTGGGGATTACTCGCAGTGATTAAAATTTAAGCCGGAGAATTCATTAGACTGGCAAGAACCGTCATAACCTTTCGGGCGTGCGATCCGGAACGGGTGATGTCAAAAATTGAGGTTTTAATAAAATGCAAATGGTGTGGTGACATCGGCGGCTGATGGAGCGGCGTGGGATGCATTTTCTCATGTGGCGAGGAAAGGAATTTTAAAAAATATGGTTGAAGCCTTTTGAAGACAAGTCACCACACTTGAAGGGAAGTGGGTACTGCTCATAAATGCTCGAGAGGATCTGTGAGTGTGCAGCTTTGTAAAGAATATGGGGACTTGGACTTCGGGCAATTTTAATGACAGTACAAAACTACTCTTTATCATGTTCTTCTTAATTATAGATGAAACCCAGCAGAAGCCCAAACTAGGACAGGAAAAAATATTGTCTATATTTTCGTTATAGCCGTTTCGAAATTTAACCGCAACAAACAAAAAGACATCCATATAAAAACCCGCGGTAAGTTTTTTATCGTGCAATAATCGTATGAATTCAGCAAAATCCTAGATCTAGATTTCAGTCTCACAGACAGCTAAATTTGATTTCTTTGACGATATTATAAGTTAGTTTAATGCATCAATACGTACGTAACTATCAAAGGATAAAAACCAATTTCCCATTTCACACAAATGTAGACAGTCCGTAAAATGGAGCTTTTTATCTGACATCAAGATTAAATTTCAAGAAACAGATATATTTCCATAAAAACTTCGCCGTTTTATTCTCAAATCTCTTTGTATCAACTATTTCAATTTTTCATACAATTTTAATCGCCGTCGTTGCTTTTAACACTTTTCTGTCGATATTGTCATGGGACAATTGATACAACCGTTTAGATATTTTAAGTGTTAAATAATAAATCGAGTTTTCACGTTATGTTGCTTCTGTTTAAGCTTATTTTAAGATGAAGTCGTACAGAAAATTGTTTGGTCTGCTGAGGTGGACTCTTGTTGGTCAAAGTGCTTCGAGCAGGAAGGTGAATCGTGGCACTAAGCCGAGATAATTTTAAGTACAAACCACAGGTGAGCACTTTAGATTTGTTTACAGATTGTAATCAGCTAGACAGTGGTAGTAGCGATAGTATACAGAAAATCTAAATGAAGTGCTTGCTGCTATCATAAGTAAGAATTCCGTATGGTCCAAGACCTTATGTCCATTATTTTACTATAAGACTGGCAGCATGCAGCGTGTCCCTATTTCTTATAAATTAAGCAATTTTTTTTCGTGCGATTTCATTCTACTCTCAACTACTGGCACCGTCTGCGCAAAGCCTTATTAATTTAAAATATTATCATACCAAAGAATTACATTGAAAATTCGTAATAATTTGGGTTTTTCTAACAAAAGCATACATCAATGTAATTTTTATAACAAAAGCACAGTCGTACAATATTTTCAAATCACATTTTTTCTACACGAGGTGGTTTGAATGTTTTCATGTCAAGAGTGTATTTAATTAAATGGACTTGATTTATGCTTACATTTAACATGTTTACGGTAATTATGCAATGAAAAAAACCCATTAAATATGCAACTAGGTCTATTATAATTCCTAGAGTTATTTCTGGGAATGATTATAAAAACACGGGTTATGCTTGGTTAATCTTTAAGTGGCAGGTTTATTTTTAATACGGTGTTCTGTGTGTTTTAATTTTAAATAATTCTTGTCTGAGTTTCGAGTCTTGGCAAGATAGCGACTGATTTATCCTCGGCCCGTTATTATGTATTATTCCAGATGCTTATTATTTATCCAAACGAATGCAGATAGGAGTAGATTGCCTGTCTGATAGTAAGCGCTATGTCTAATCAGTAACTACCACTATTACCAGCCCTGTATTATATTATACTGTCCACTGCTAAACACAGGCCTCTACTACTAGAGGGTTTAGGTTAGTCCGTCACGCTGGCCTAGTGCTGGTTGGCAGACTTCATACACCTTCAAAATTCTTATAGAGAACTTCTTAACCAGTAAAGTCTGCCGGAATTTTAAATAATGAAGTAAAGGACTGAATTATATCAATTTTATGTGTATGTTATACTTATTAGAAAGGAATTGCATTTGCAAGCTTATCCTGCAAAAGAAAACAGCGCTTGCAAATAGTTAACGGATCAGATATAGATAAAGTCCAGATACTTTAGCAAAGTCTAACTGTATGACCTAACAAGTAATAATCCCAAAGGTTTATAAGCAAGATTTTCAGCTGTATTTTTATTCTCCTACAAATAGTCACTTTGGAGTAGTTATATTGTTTTCTTGCAGTTTCATCGACATTTAAGGCTTAAATAAAGGTGTTTAACGAGGCAACTGATTATCGAAGCTTAATAGAGTAGGCAAGTGATTTAAAGTTAGTTATGGAATTATTAAGTTTCGGCCCAGGTCATAGGATTCAGCGATTTATAATTGCAGGTGAGAGATAACTATGGGATTTAATATACTTTCTTTTATGAAACAGCCTAGATAAATTGCTGTGCCGAGGCTTGATTAAAAAGAAAAAAATCGTAAATTTACTCTTAAAATTACAATCTCAGAGCGAGTTAATATATTATTAGATTCGAAAACCAACCTGACTTCGACTGAACGTAGTGGCGCCTGCTGCAAGGCGGCTCTGGCGATTAATTAATCCGCATTGAAACAGCGTTCTGGGTATAGACCTCACGAATGTTAAAACATTATTAAGTTACTTAAAAAGTTCTTTAGAAGGGTAAATGAGCAAAATGCAGAAATTATCAAAGGGCTGAGTTTTGTTCTAAACACTTACATATTGTTTTCCATATAATTTTTTCTATCATAAAAATGAGCATTTGTGTACATAAATCTGCGTATCCCTTGCACCGCACAGCGAGAGGTTAATATCCCGAAGATTCTCAGGTCGGTGGAAGTTGAAGCCGATAGTTCGACCGAGAACAATCTGGAGATATCGCTAAGACGCCTCGCAGTTTTAATTAATTACCTCACACGCCCTCCACCCTGATAATAAGGCCGTGTTCGAGCCTCTTGAAATGCAGCCAATAACATCGGATCCGGATGCTGGATAATGCAGATAAGAAGTCTCATCTCGTGAAGTATCACGTAGTCGTGGATAGTTAGTCAAAAAAATAAATGTCCAGAAAACCGTCGTATAACAACGATTTTGCTGTTACTTATTGCTTAGTTTAGTTTGTTTAGTGTATAATCTTAGGGTACATGTGTACAGCTAAATCTAAGGACTCACAAAGCTGCATCACAGAGTCACGTGCGCAACCTTCAAACACGGCGGCACGTCGCCGCAATCCGTCTCGATATCGGCTAGGAACCGTTCAACCACCCCAAAATTATTCCAAGACTGGTTGGGCCTGAACCTTCTGATATAAGAATTATGAACTTACGATTATTGTCAAAGAAGTTCGGGGAGTGGCAAAACATGCTATACCTAATGTCAATGTGCCGGAGTATATTGATTTCCAAATCCAATTGACGTTTTTTCTTATTTTTTTTATTTTATAGCATTGAATGACGAGACGAGCATGCCATTCATCTGATGGTGAGCGATACGACCACCCATAAACTGTAGAAATACCATCCAGAACCTTGATTTACAAAGTACTGTGTGGCATTCCACTGCGTTCGTCATCCTGAGACATAAGATATTAAGTCTCATATTGTCCTGTAGTTACACTGGCTACAATGCCCTTCAAACCGAAACACAACAGTGCATGCACACTGCTGCTTGGCGGTAGAAATAAACATTGCAAACAATATGTATCTAAATCATCATTCAAAAGTTAATTTCGATTTACTGTTTTGGCTATCGCAACCAAGGTCGCACCAGCTTTGTATCAAATAATCTGTTAGGAACAGAATTATTCAAATTATGAATACTCTTTTGAATGTACTCCGGTTATCGGATAATTAAGTAAAAACCGGCATGATATAAATTTTATATAGTATGTCAGTCTTTTCCATACCTTTTACAATTGCTATTCAGTCGCTTTCTAACTCTTTTAGCTACGTTTAGCCGGGAATCGACAGCTATTCTAATGCGATAAAATCTTCTTACAAGCGTAATTACAAACTTGACGAACTTAAAACCCAAAGTAAACTTGACCCCTCGAAACTTTGGAGGATTCCGCGAACACCAACTGTGTCGTGGCCACATTTTGTAATATATTTTTTTTGCCTTCACAACTTGAACGCAATTTCGTTCCCGCAGACTGCATCCTTATTCTGGGCTTGTCTTCGGTTTATTTGGTTTTTGGGTGCGTATGAGTTTTTGTTTAAACTTTTGTGGCTTTATTTCAGAGGCTATTTATCTAGTGATGGTTGATCTGTGTTCTGTGGTTTTGTTTTCGATACAAGGGTGTCTATTTGGGTTTTAGTCATCCATAATTTGTGGTTAACCTAACTCTGGAACCTAATGTCCATTCATTAAGCCTTTATTGGGTTCTAAATTAAATCACCAGCAATTTACTACCTTATTACATTATTTAAATGCAATCATAGTGATCACCTATGCAAGTCTCATTTTTGACCTGACTATAAGGGACTCACATCCTATTTTGGCATTCGACTTTCTACGTATAGTTTGAAAAAGGTACCAATTTGTTTCTGTTAGAGCGGCTCATCGTTTATTTAAAGAAAAACCACCATACATCTAAATCGAGGTCCATCTATCTCCGGACCCAAAATAAAGTAGATATCTCGATTTAATAAATTTTTATGTTAAGAACAAAGGCCCCTTTGTTGTTCAAGATTCAGTTCTTTTCATAAAATACTGCAATATTTTTTTTTAAAGCGTAGTAATTTGGTATGCCCGTCGAGGTAGGTATCAATGCATTATTTTTTGGCCAAGGTACTGTGATAGTATTTTATAGTTGGAAGGACATTGTAGCTAGTGTAATTACTTGGATTTTTTTTAAGTAGAATAACTTATAGATTTAATTAGACTCAGTAGGTTTTTGATAGCTTCCGAGAAGTTGCTATGTCCCATACGCTGATAGACTTTTCGTAACAAAGTTAATGACCTATAAAATATCTTTTAGTGGCTTATTAACATTTCGAACCGCATTTTGAATTAATATTCAATTAAGAAAATTTTTCCTCAATTTGGTAAGGTTACGTATAAGGTAAAACTGATATTTGTATTTAATCCGCTAAACGTTTAAGTAAAGCATGAAGCATTCATATCAAAATATGGAAAGTGAGTTCAAAGTCTCCTTGCTCACAAAGAATTCAAAGCTCATATTAAAACCTCATAGTGAGTTGCCAACTTTACATCAAATCTTAGCTGCGAACTTCTCAGACGATACTGTGATATGATTGTAAGTTATCCAGATAGTGAAAGGTGACCTGGCTAGTGCTGATAGAAGTTTAACTAACTTAATTGTGAGACTATCTGTAAACTTTCAAGGTTAATAATTGAAAGAGAATATGGATTTTTTAAAGTGATTTTTAATTTTGTTGGTCTAATGCAATGCCGAAGGAAATAAAAGTTTTAAATAGAACTGCATGTTGCGGTGATTTTTATTATACATACCTTTTAATGGATGATAGCCTAGTTGGGAATGGAACGGTCTGCCGAGGCAATGTACGGATATTCAAAACCCAAGGCACACAACTTCTGACTTTTCCAAGTTACGTGTGTATTGTTTATCAATTATCGTTCGCTTTATCGGTGAAGGAAAATATCGTCAGGAAACCTACGTACCCGTATTTTTTTGCCATTAAAAAATCACATTAACTCGTTCACTATTACATCATGAGACAAATGAAATATTCATCACCACTACCCAACCATCCATAAGCTAAAGCGTGTTCATAAATTACCATGGTAAAAGCGGTCATTGCCATTCATTTACTCATTCTCACTCTATCGCGCGTCGACGCCATTACACTCACAAGCTAAAATATTTGTGCCGAGTAAGGACGGTTAAAGAAGAATAAATAAGTGAGCATTTACAAGAAGTGTATTCATTGGCGACTCTCTACATTAATTTAAGTCCTGTTAGAGATTACCAGCTCCAGAATAGTGTCGTCCCTTCCGGGCCAGTTATTGGCCGGCGAGTTGCCAAGAAACCGGCCTACACGCTATCTCCGCGCCGCACGCTGTATCACCTTCGCTTTTGGAAATATTCAAAGTAAATCACGTTTGGAACGTATTAAAGTTTATTTTTGAGTAGCGATGTTTAACGTATGGATTGGTTGAAATGTGTATTATTATAGTTCTGTAATTTAAGGTTCAGTTGATTCAATATACTCGGCTTCGTACAATAATTACAGTACAAAACATTACTGCCTCAACAACAATTACAACAGCCTCTTATTATTTATTTTAATAATAAGAGGCTGTTGCGAATGATCTATATACATAAACAGGGGTTTTACCAGCTTTCAAGAGTCATTAAATTTCCTCAAAAACTATCACTGTCCCTTAAATAGTCTGCGCTGTTTGTAAGAAGCATTGTGTACCTTCAAATCTAAATAATGAAAATTGAGGAGAAGATGGTTTGAATCTCCGACGATCTCACAAAGAGATTCTATTTTACACCGATTTATAATAAACTAAGCGGCGATATCCTAGTTGGAAGTGGAACGAAATGCCGAGACGAATGTCCGCTGGTTCAAAATCCAAGGGCACACACCTCTGAATTGTGTGTGAATTATTACTTACTTTAACGGTGAACGAAAACATCGTGAGGAAACCTGCATACCTGAGAAGTTCTTTGAATTTCAAAGGTAGGTATGTGAAGTCTGCCAACCCCCACTAGGTCAGCGTGGTGGACTAAGGCCTTAACCCTCTTGTAGAGGAGGCCCGTGCTGCTGAGCACAGTCAGCCCGTGCAGTAGGCAGTATGTAATACAGGGCTGGTATTGTACAATAAACTGGTATTGGTCGAGTCAGTCACAAAAACCTGAAAATGTGAAATAATAAGTACTTAAAGAAAACGAAATTTCATAACAACAAATTGGTTTGAAATCAAAGCAATCTGCCGTCCGGACAACGGGACGTCGCGTCCGGCGATCCCGCGGGAATAATTCATGTGTCGCTACAACCGGGATACGACCTATGTAATACCAACTGTAATGGCATGCTTTAGACTATACATTATTAATTAAGCCTTCTGTTAGTTACAGAATTGCTCCATCCTCAAACAGGCAGGTATTTTGATTGTTGACCGATGTTAATGTAGTTTTGGATTATTTTTCAGGTAAGGATTATAGTTTTCGTAAAGAAATTTGTATTATGTATTCCCATATTTGCATGTCTTAGTCTCCACAATTACTTTTCGTGTAAAATGAGTTTGAATATCGTAAAACGTGATGTGATTTAACGTAGGACACAAAATTATGCTTTTTTTGATTAAATTTTCGACTAAAAATACAAGACAATCCTAAAAATAATACGTCTTTCGCTCATAATTTCATCAACACCGAAAATTATTTTGTATCAATTTCATTTGTAATTATAAATTCGTAGCTCGTAGCAGGTGTTACGCAGACGCTACGCCGTGCTACGCAATGTGACGCCTCGCTTTATTACAATACAGTGAAACCATGTTTTAATTGTTTCAGCCAAATTGTGATTTTATCTTCATGCCTTTTTGTTCAGTTATGTACACAGAAGTTTATTTTTTAAGTATTACGAAAGGAGAGAGGGAGACGTTTGAATGAAATTTCAATTACATTTGAGCAGTCACGGCGCTAATTATAAAGTAAGTGAATTCGTAATTTAGTGAAAAACTGAAAAATCACGTCATATTATAAAAAAACTAATTGAATAACTTAAACAATAAATCTCAACCAATTTAACATTGAGTGCGTTGCCCCATAGCATGTCATGAAGATTAAAACTTAACAAAAATAACCTGTATAAATAAACCACTAAAGCATATTTCGAGAAATTTAAAAAATATGCTAGAAATTCCTGTAGCCAATGTGTTTAAATCACGTACATAATACATAAATATGAAGGCTGCCGGTGCCAAGAAGTTTTATATCGGCTCAGCCCGGGCTAATACGGTCCCAGGTTCGGTTCTCGGTAGGCTTGCCAACAAGTTTCGTTATAAATCGCGGGAGTGCTGTGGGCAGATACCACTACCGGTCGGAGAGCTCGGAATGTTTCCGCGTATTTTATTCCAGGATTTTTGTAATGATTTATGGAAAGGATATTTTAAGTATATACGGTAGGGTGTGTTTGTATTTCCTTCTGGTTTGGAACTTAGAGAAACACATAGTGTCCATTGCACGCTACAAACAGCAAGTGTCTACGAAGTACTTTCTATTACATAAGCAATGGTAATGTGAGGATTGAAACCATGACCTTGTGATGCATGACCGTTGTTATTACGAGTCATTTTCGAGAATTCAATCTAATAAAAGGCATATATTATGTTAGAAGTCATGTCTGATACTGGAAGAAGTACGTAGTAATACTGAGACATTTAACTTTAGGTGCGTTAAAATCCTTTAACACACCTAAAATTAAATGTCTCACTATCTCATTTACACCCTATTGGAAGCTTAAGACAATTTTCCTATAATTCCTTCATTTCAGCCTTAACATGCGTTTAATAAACAGCTCCCACAAGACAGTTCCTCAGCGAACTGAAAACGAATTAGTGAACTTAAATTGAAATCCAGTATTCCAAGTGAATCCCACTTGCGGATATATTGGAATTCATTTCACCAAAGCAGCTGAAGGTCTGACTCAATTTTCTTCTCGTAAATAACAAGTTTATTGCAGTCTAAAAGGACTTGGGTAGTAGCAGTTTATTAAATACTAGGTTTTGCTTGCGGACCTGCCCGCGTGAAAGCTCGCTTTCGAAATAAAAGCGCCACTGTATATTTCGCCGGATAAATTGATCTTAAAAAGTAACTTAACAAACAGCTATTAACACACACACACACACACACACACACACACACACACACACACACACACACACACATACACACTTACATCTTTTATCTCGAAAGAGGTAGGCAGAAGCGCAATCAACGCACCGACTTTTTGCCGTGCGTATTCCATCCCATAATGTGATAGGGGCGAGCCCATCGTAGCTATTAACTACATAAAAATTGACTAATTTGTGTAAATGAACTTGGATGTAAGCTTTTGCAATCGTGTGCGTCTCCGAGGTGCTAGGCGGGGAAATTTGGCATCACTCCTCCAATAAGAGGTTCCGCGAAACAATCTCGCGACAGAGGTACAACGATTAACAACCGACATAAACACCGCGTTTACTTCATAGATGCAATTTATTGTACCTGAAGGAATGGGTTTTAATTTTTTATTAAAGGAAGGAACATCAAAAATCCCCTCTATAGTCTGTGACAGCGCGGAGTGTAGACTAGAAAGATTCGATTCCTGGGTGGAGCAATAGTTGTGTGGAATTCTTTAGCAAGACTTGCAGATTGTATAATCGTTATAATCGATATATCAGGGTTAACCCTGAACCGTTAATCGATATAGGGTATGTGAGGATTGATATCAGGTTGTGTGGGCAATCGTGTAATTTTTTATTTCTAGAATCTCTAGACCACAATCCAAATTTATACTGCCACTAGTGTAACTATTTTACAAACTTCTGCTGTTTAAATTCCCAATTTACTTTTACTACACCTGACACGCCGACGTCATCTCGCCAACACATCATAAAAAGCGTGTAAAATAAAATCCAGTTTTATTAATATAAGGTAGGTGATGTAATAAGGCATAAAAACATATTGCCTACAAGGGATGAACTCTGACATTGTCAGAATGTATTACCCGTCGAGAAGGGTTGGTACCATTTAATCAAGTCCTGAGATGGCCACGCGACGAATTTGCTGAGTTATTTTTTCCGATAGAGAGCTAAGGTAGTTTTCGTTTAGAATTTTTTGTATTGTACTACATTAATGTATAAATATATAAAGAAATTTAACTGCTTCGGTGGCGTACTTATATTACGGTACGACTGCAATCTTGGATTCGATTCCCGGGTCGGGTAATGTGATATTAGATTTTTCTAATTCGCATTAGCGCGGAGTTTGGAATTTGTGCCCGATATGGCGATAGGCTCGCCTCCTATCACATCATGGGACGGAATATGCATGGCGAAGAGTGGGTGCACTAGTTGCGCTCGTGCCTACCCCTTCGGGGATAAAAGGCGTGAGTGTGTGTGTGTGGGTGTATAAAGGAATTGATAACATGGTTCAGATTTAACATTAAATTAAAATAGGGGTTGAACTCCTGTACAACGGTGGTTTAAGTGATTCGTTCTGGAAGGTAGAGCCCCAGGGTCGGCCGCTTCATATGATAATAATACCAGCACTATATTATATACTGCTCGTTGCTGAGCACTGTCTTCTACTGAGAGGGTTTAATTTACCACGATGGCCTAGTGCGGTTTGGTCAACCGCTATCGGTCCGGTAAAATAGGCTCTCGTTATTGAACTTCTACTGTTTGTTATGGTCCTCCTCCTCCTTGCATCGTTTTCCTCAGTGTTGAGGGTCGTGATCCCCTGAACATGGAGTAATCTTTGTCTTCATCAAGTTACGCCACCTGTTCCTGTCTTTAGCATCGTGAAGCGCAAGATGAAGTTTGGTGAAGTAGAGAGGATTTGGTCCGACCATCTGATGGGATTACGGCCTCTCGGACGTTTGCTCTCAATTTTACCAGTAACCATCAGTTGTTCGATGCTATATCCATCCTTTCTGGCTAAAACAGATTGTGGAAAGCCTGGTTTTGATTTTAAGATCGCGTAGAATGGACTCATTGGTTATGGTCACTCTCACCGATTTATTTAATTTATTTAAAACAAGGTCTTGTTACATCGCGGCTTTTTCATATTTTTGTGTTTAAATTGTTGACTGCAATTTAAAACTATGAACTGCGGACTGTTTAATTTTCATTAATAATGTTGGTTGGTGACGCGCAGTTTCATATGCTGGACTGGCGAGGTTTAATTTTCGTGCGCTTGTGTTAAAAATGAAAAATGGTTTTCACAAAACGACGAGCACGTCGCATCGTGGTAAGGCTTTTGGAGGTAAATGTACCCACCACGACTTCGAGAACTTTGAATTGTAATTTCATGGTACCTACTTTTGTACTGATAGAGGCAGACTGTAGGTCTGTCGGGATGTTAAAATTATGTTCCACGAAAAATTAATGTGAAGTAACTTGTTGTGTTTTGTGTAAAGGGTATCTAGAAGGCACATATATCATGCCTTGAATTAATGAAAGCTACTTTGCATCCCGTAATAATATCTAATATTTTACGCGGGTAGAGTCGTAAGTAACACATAGTACAAAATACAAGGCCTAAAGCGCATCCTATTCAAAATTATTTATTTATTTATTTATTTTAGCACTTTATATACAGATGTATATAGGCGGACTTAATGCCAAAGGCATTCTCTCCCAGTCAACCTTAGGGTGGTGCAGAGATAAATAAGGTAGGTGCATCAAGGTAACTTGAAAAGTATGAAAGTTATAAATAAATATATATAAATTTGATATATACAATATATACATAGAAATAAATAGAAGAAATAAATATTTAAAATAAATATAAATACGAATAATATTATAAACGTCTGAATAAATAAAATACGTATTACTACTATAAAATACATATGTATATAATAAAGTGTAGTGATTTAAAATGATGACTCTTCTGCTTCGTCCATTAGCAGCTGTCGTAGTCTCCTTTTGAAGGCAAATCGAGTGGTGGACGATCTGATTTCGGAGGAGAGCGAATTCCAAAGAAGAATAGATTGGATAGCAAAGGAAGAGTGAGTGGAGTTAGAGCTATGAGATCTTATTATGAGAATTATTGTATCACAGCTTAAACTTGTTTGCATCAAGTCCATACAATATCCGTAACTTCATATTGAACTTCTGAATTCCTACTGCAGTTAAAATAGGATGCACAGCACTCGATAAACTTGCAAGTTGGCCTACACTTGGGAGTTGGGCAACGTGTTCTAGGTGTTACAAGTTGGGAACAACTTTTATTCTGCAATGTTTGAAATTTTATATTGTCTTGTAATTCTTAGCGTTCGATTTTTACGTTGCAAAATATTGACCTTTTTCAAAACTGTAAACCCTGTTTAATTTTTCATGTAGTGTAATTAACATGCAATTCATCAAAGGCATATGAATGCAATATATGGGCTTTGAATGTAAACAATTAACCGTGTGACGTCACGGTCGCCGCACGGGCGCGTCACGCACCGTGTCATAAAGAAACTTGGCGCCTTCTCGCTAATATTTACAACCAGCACAAGAGACCCCTCGCATACCCCACAACCGCCCTTGTGACGCTTAGTCCGGAAGTATTGGAGAGGCCAGGGGAGGTCAGAATACGCTGGCGGTGTAAAAATGTTTACGCCTAGAGTTCCTTCACCACTCAACACAATGACGCTCTACTTGAGTGGGCCTTAAAGTCTGGATTGAAGGCTGCTTGTGTATCGAATGTTTAATGTATGGATATGGGTTTTGGTTGATTAAAAATGTTGCTAGTTTTTACTCAGGGCTGCCTACAAATACGGATTGTGATTAATAATAAAAAAGTAACCCACATAATTGCTTGTAATTGTGGCCTATTAAGACGGTTTTTTTACGAAAAGTCTATGTAATTTATTTTATGCACTTCATGTACAATAAATGTACATAGGCGGACTTAATTTCATAGGTATTCTCTACCAGTCAACCTTAGGATGGTGCAGAGATAAACAAGGTAGGTGCATTAAAGTTATCTGAAGCGGTAAACAGATTCAAGAAAAAACATATTGTATACTAGTAGTGCTCGCGGCTCCGCCCGCGTGAAAAAGTTTTTCCGGGACAAAATATTTTCCCGGGACAAAAAGTATTTTTATCCCGGAAAAACTTTTTCACGCGGGCGGAGCTGCGACCACTACTAGTATGTAATATTTCACGTTTTCCTCTGTTTATTCCCACCGGAAAATTACAATAGTAATTCTACGAAAAAATCACTGAAAAACGTAGCACCTTACTCAAAATCAATTCAAATTCATCCCTACGAATTTTATGAAGTAATAAAAATACGTTTCGTTCATAATTAACCTCCCGAGGGATATCTTTTGTCGTAGGATCCAAATTGGTTCCAGAATCCAAATGTAACGTTCATTTTAATTGGTATTTGTTAATCATTTTGTACTGGAGAGGCTTTGCGATTGTGTATGTTGGTTAATTATAATTGCTCGTTATTTAATGGTTGCGCTCAAAATCGAATATTGAATATTATGTATAGAGTAAAAATATTTATTATACATCCTATCTTGAACTCCCGGCAGAAAAAGAGTGGTGTTATAAGTTTAGGGTTTGTGTCTGTATGTCTGTGGCATTGTAGCTCTCAAACGAATGGACTGATTTTGACGCGGCTTTTTAAAGAAGATCTGTTCAGGTGTTTGAAGATTATGAGCTTATTTCACACTTTTCCAACTTCGATTGATTTAAAACTTAGAGTACTGTAACTTCGGCAATATTTTTAAGACATGTGGACCTTGCTGCAGCATCAAGTAGTCTGCGGGGTACCCAACTCTTTAGCAACTTAAAGCAAGTATAGCGTGTGTGGGCTCATAAGAATGGTCTCAACGTGTAGGCGTTAAATAGTTGATTATCAAGTCTTCATGATGGAAAATATACTAAACAAACACACCACACAAACACACACACCCACCCACACACACACACTCAAACACACCATCTAGAATTTAGAATTAATAATAAAAAAAAATTTAACGTTAATTCTGTAATAATTCAACTGCGACTGCCTCGGTGGCGTAGCTGTATTGAGTACGTGTTACGAGTACGATTTGCGCGCTGAGGTCCTGGGTTCGAATCCCGGGTCGGGCCAAAAAAACTTTGTGAGTGGGTTTTCTATCTTAAAAAAAATTACTCAGTCGCAACTCGGAGTCAGGAAGTTGGCGGTGTGATACCCCCGTGCCTCGGAAAGCACGTAAAGCCGTTGGTCCTGCGCCTGATCTCTCTCCGGTCATGTCGGATTGTCGTCTCACCGGACTATGAGAGTGAAGGAATAGCGAGTGCACCTGTGTATTCCGCACACACTTGTGCACTATAATATCTCCTGCGTACCTGGCTGATCTCCGTTGAGATTGGCCGCCGTGGCCGAAACTGGCTAGAAGGATTTCATTTTTTTTCCATAATTCACAATTACATCATGAATTTGGATTGTAAATTTTCTCGATAATATACAACGAATATTCAATTAATTTCGTAATTGAGCAGGAGGCGTGCTAAAAGCCAGCAAATGATATTATGGCCAGCCGCGAAAAGTAAACAGGTTTCGAACCTTGGAAATACGTATTATCGGACCGATCCGTGCCCCGCTATTACAGTTTACACTCCGCTCTGTAGAACATGTTATGAGCTATGAGCGATTTCAATTAGATTTCTAATTTGACACTACGAGAGAATTCGTTGCGGTCGCACACACTTTCAGCGAGAAATACACTCACGCACACGCTATATTCGCACTAAACTATAAAAAATCAGAAAATTTAAACTGAGATTTTACACAGACACCCACATACAATCACGCCTTTTATTGAGGGGTAGACAGAGAAGAAACTAATGCGATTTTAGTTGTAAATATTCGTTATTCTTGGATGATTTGATTGATGTTAGCACAGGTGAAGACGGGTATGTGGTTTAATTTACGTATTATGCCAATATCAAAATTACCCTATAAAAACAATTCGCTATCGCTCGTCCCTTACCCCACCACTTGCATCTATCGCGGAGATTGCCAGAGATATATTCAATTTTGCACCACGCTCTATCCTTCGCCTCTATTAGCGACTTTGATGCCAATGCAGATTGCAGGGCCGGTCGAATGGCGCCTCCCATAGAAGTGCATGGGTAATTGGCATTCACGAGTGTTCTCCGATGTAGCTCGGCTCTATTCAATGCATTTTATTCTTAGATTTATTTACTGTGTTCTATGTGAATGTGATGTTTATACGAATGATATCAATTGAGGGTCAATTAAAACTGCTATTTGGATTACGATTCTTTTTTGTTATGAAGATGTTGATTTTCTCGAGTTTTTGAGTTGATTTTAAAGATAAAAATTGTTCTACTTTCTCGGTGTGACAATGGTCTATAATATGAACTGTGGAGTGTGGACGGTTGATGAAGAAGTCTTAAGTACAAATTCCTGACACAGCAATAAATATTTTTAAATATTAATATGTCCTATAAATGGGATTAAAACCTGACTTATATGAATGTAACTCAGCCCATCGAAGACTTTTCTTCAATAGACGCTTTCTTATAGGTTGAATACCTTTAAATATATTAAAAATATGAATAAAATGAACCCAAACCTAACATTACCAATCTTGAGCATGTATTAACTCCACAAAGAGACTCGCATGTAATTCTCTCATCCGATACTCAAGTTCTTTTGAAAAAGTTACGTTTACTTTTCTTTCTGACTTCGTATAAACTTCAAACAAGTTGGAAACAAAATGATCAATCTTTTCAAATGTCAATGGGGTTAGTTCGGAACTTTGAGTGCTTTATTTGCGAACTAAGTTCGGCCCGCGACGTTTCTTTTCGGTGTACGTTTTGGGGTTGTTCTAACAATGATTTTAAAATGAATGTTTAATTTTGAATTTCGAATTATCAAGTAATGTATGGCATGGCATTGTGAGTTGCGATATTAAAGTCATAATTTGCTGTCAGTAAGATATCTCGTTTGCAAGTGCCTACCTTAGAAAGAGGACCACCCCAGCAGTGGGATGATACAGGCTGTGTATGATGATTATGAATACCATCATTTTGGTAAAACATAAATTAATTATCCGTAGTACTACAGGGGCCCCAAACGGATACTGCAGGCTTGTAATTTAGACCCTCGACCTAAAATATGGAATACAAATAAACAATACACATATATATTCCACTGTTAAATCGTAAAACTATGGCTGGGCACTGGAATGACAGTAATTGACTATCAATAATTGCAAATGCCAATCATAAAATAACGGTATTTAGGAATTGACATCCAATCGGTTCCGCGGCTCGCCAACGGTATGCATTTTTTATGCAAATTGAAAACCATTATAGCTAATAACGGTACTTTTAATAACGCTTTCTCGTTTTATGAATGTCAATATTTAATGAAATGAAAGGTTGTTTAGTTTCATTAACGAATGTTCTCAGAATTGTGTGATGAATTTCAAGATGTTATTAGTGAATATATCGGCAAAAAAAAATTGTTGAGTCGAATAACAGTTATAAATAAAGGCTTCATTTCATGTCACTAAGATATATGCTATGTTAGGTAATATAATCTATATAGTACAAGTACATAAACATTAATTTCTTACATTTAAAATTTTACAGCACTAAACCTTATAGAAATTAAAAGCACTATCATTGTTTCAAACTCAATGTATACCAATACTTTTTTACTTCATTTTTAATCAGCAAACGTTCACGTTGTTAACAAAACAAAAGTCTATTAGAGCGATTGATATTTTTCCCCACCACCTGCCGGTTGTTTAGGATTCCAATTTGGCTGAGTGCAGCGATGTTCAACGGGTCACATCGAACCATTGACAAAACATGTATTGAAAAATTTACGTACCATTTCGCGAGTTTGTTCATTACGTGCTGCAAGATATTCAGGATTTATCTTGTATCTGATATTTGAATGTGTAACTGCTTCTGGCAGATAAGAAATATTTGATGACTTTTTGTTCATCTGTGCACTGGACGATGACAATTGGGTTCATTTTTAACTATAACTATCATCAGTCACGTAGACCATGTCCTGGATGGACGTATAGGCTTCATTTGATCCAGGAGTGATCCAGGATTGACTAATAATATATTGCTAGGCTGCAGACAGTTTTAAAGGATTCTGCAAAGTTTTTGGCTTATTTTTTACGACTGGTCGCCTGCCTGATGTCAACCTTCACTAGAGGATTGAATCCCAAATTGAGTTAGAAACATTCACGTCCTGCCGTAAACCTTATACAGAAAAATTTACTCTTTAATGTTTTATAATACTATTACAAAGCGGTGAAACAAAGGTTGATAAAAGCAGGGGATTCAAACTCCAAGTATCATATTACGATGGCTCCCTTTCTATTGCAAATCTTCCGCAGTTGCTGAATAATTCATATTGTTTCACCGGCGAGATTATTTTCGAATCAAAACTCTTTGATAATTCAATACATTGCCAATATCTGGGCACAGTTGAATATTCATTGAATTGTGTTTTTGTTGGTCGTGCCAGGGATACCGGTTTGATGTTTTGGCTAGGTATGTACTCGTATTGGTCTATGGAGATTGTTTATTATTGCAATGACTGGCGTGGTGAAAAGTTATAAGTGTGACCTTAATAATACCACTTGAGACATACGAAGACTCGATATGGCCCCAAATAGTTACAGACTAAAACTCTTAGTTTGAATAGCCAACTCGTGGAGTTGCAAAATGAGTCATCTAAATTCCACAGTCGGGCGTCAGGTGACAACCTCTGCGTCTCCAATTTGAGAGCTCTTCTAAATTACAAAGGTCTCCTCATAAATTGTTCCAATATTCGAAGACGTGAACGGCATGTTAAGTCTGGAATGGGCGGCGGTTACACCGTACTGTAATGGCGGTTTAATTACTTGGAATAATAGTTTTTATTTTTTATTTTTATGTAACAAATTACATAATAGTTACTACGAATTGTATCACCACAGTAAATTAAGTTTCTTTATACGAAGGATTGGGAAAGGAGCTAGAAGCTTACCTTAAGTTATCTTTCCACACTTAAAAGATAATTTTAGAAATCATTAATCAACTGACGGAAAAGGATGAGAAAAGAGGTTTGGAAAGGAAGGCCATTGTTTGGAAAATATTTAAATCTTAAAAAAAATGTTATCCGTGAATAACCAATATTTTCGTCAAAAGTCCCTGTTTCAGTTTGCTGATTTTGCATCACTTTGTGATTTAGTGGGAATGTGGTGTAGTTCATTTCTAACTGTAACTGTGATTTCCCCGCTTCGATGATTTCTTTTAGAGCAGTAGAAGTGGAATGGGGGCGTGTAATTTCTTTTGTTTCTTATTTTGGCCGAAAATTATATTTTTTATTTTACGTCTACGGTTAGAGTAACTTATTGCTAAGTGGTACTTTCAGGAAGACAAGTATGAGGTTTCCTTTAGTAACGGGATGTCGAGATGACTCAGTATACTATTGGCAAATATTCCTATAATTTAAGTCTATCACAGCAATTTATAGTGCGGCGTAGGCTGCAGATAATGGTAGTGTGTGGAGAGAGAAAAAAGAATTCAGGGTTTAGGTTCGTGGTACGAGCTTTATTTTGCCCTCCGCGTTACACTCGGTACGGTTTGCTGACGGTATGCAACGAGTCACTGGCCAGCGGGGACTCCAATTCAGGCGAACGGCGCGACGCTGATGCACGTGGCTGGCTCCGGCGACAGCCGGCCGGGCAGGTGTTATGGCCACGTGGTCGGTGCAGTGGTGGTGAGGTGGTGAGCACGTGGCGGGGCAGCTCCCGCGACGATGTCGGTGCGCACGTGGTCGGGGTCAGCACCCGCGATGATGATGGTGCGCGCGTGGCGGAGCAGCTTCCGCGACGCCGGTGGACAGCACGGAGTCAGCACTCCGTGCAGAGTATGTGGTCAACGCCGTACCGTAGAAAAAGAACCTGGAATCAGAATCCCAGCGGGTCGGAATGCAAGCTAAGCTTGCATTCCGCGCCAGCGACTCGTGACAGCTCACGAGCCCAGGTACACAGAATACACTGGTGGCGGTTAGTAGGGATTAATTGGCAACTCACCCCAGCGGGAACAACAGTATGCGTGGCAGCACGTAGTTAGGTAAGTAGTGATGCCACGGCGAAGACGATTGCAAAAGAGGATCCGCATGACAATGCACGCTTATTTATATGGTCGCCATTCCGACGAACGTCAAACGAATGACAACCTATTACTTAGCCAATTCGAACCTATAAGGGTTTCGATTGGTAGTTAAACCAACCGTAAACGGTAAACGTTTACGGAGAGTGTTAACGTTCCATGCAACGTTACAATAGTTAATTCCATTAAAAAATATTGATGAGCAACAGCACGGTGTAGACGCGGCGACCCGAGTCGACTAAATGTCGAAAATGCGTCGACGTGAATCGATAGCGAATTCCGAGGTGTGCCCACGTGCCGGCGATATAATTACGGAAAACATTTACATATTACAGATAGCAATGATCATTCGGGAAATACTTGGCGCATGCCCGAGGAATCTCAAGGTTGTAACTGGTTTCCGTGTGGACTTGCTGGTCTCTCATCGCGCGCGTCTCTCTGGATGGCGGATAGGGGAACACCCCCCAAATTTCGGGGTGTACCGGAAACGGTGTGGACCAAAATCAGAATGGGGGTTATTCCACGCTCTTTCTGATTAGCAGAGGGCACGGTGGAGGAACACAAGAAACAAGACGGGTTCCGTGTGCACTTACACTGCCGCGGGACAGGCTGAGGTTCAACTTGTTCTCCCTGGGCACCACCAGTCTCAGAATCTTAGGGGGCACTGTGGTCATATCTCGCGGTGTCTCCTGGCGCTGAGGGTCTCGGCTTAACCGCCTAGGCTGCGAGGGAGAAAACCTCTATTAAAAGTTACCCTGAATGCCAAGCGGCGGCGCACCGCGAGGGGATGAATGGCCGATGGGCAGTTCAGTCTCTAGTGTAACCCCCGCTGGACAACCAGCCGACACTTAGCGGGTTACTCGTAGGCTTTACCCAGGTACAGGGGGCTCTGCCTGGATGGACTCTCTATTCCCCCACACTCGTGGGATTATTAATGGTATTAAATAAAAATAAATACGTCAGGAAAGAGAGGGCATCTGTTCCGGAGGAGGACCTAGTACCCGGGAAGATAAATGATGGTGGACGCAAGTGGAAGGGGCCAGTTGAGTCGGTGGCATCCACTACGGTCGTGTCCGAGCCAGGACTGAGCGGCGTCTGTTTGCTGCCGAAGCGAGGACGTCCAGCTCGCTCGACTAAAATAAATTAGTGGTAGCCGCTTCTGCACCGACAACGGATGCACAAGAAGAGTCAATGGAGTCAGCGGATACGCTAGTTGAGCAGACATACTGGCGCTTACGACTGGCGGAGTCGGTCCGAGTGTATCCTAAAGGTCCCGAAATCTTACAGGGACGGAACAGCGGAAGTTGAAATTGGCGGCCAGGGAATTGGCGGAGAGGGCCGTGGAGACAGCTTCCGCTGAAGTACCCACCTGGAGGTAGAAAAGGCCCCGATGGCACGGCATATCACAGCCATCGAGGCTTCCCTTGCGGCCCAGGGGAAAGTGTTGGATGAATAGTTCCATAGATATAGCACGCGGCAGCGTGTCAAGGGAAGAAAAAAAAAAAACGTGCTGCCTAGTGTAGTTTCATACGAACCACATGGAGCGACTTTTGTCGCCTCTATAACTCAAAATCTATTTAATGTAAATACATGATATGTGGTTTATTTATTAAATGTGGTGGTGGGGTGGGGACGGTGGCGAAAGCGGGGGCGAGAGCGAGAGCTGGAGCGAGAGCGAGAGCGAAAGCGGTAGCGAGAGCGAGAGCGGGAGCTAGAGTGGGAGTGGGAGCGGGAGCGAAGCGGGAATGAATTGCAGCCTTTGGAATTCCACGCAGTACAACGTGTTAGAAGCGGTTTCCATGCAATGGGTTCCTGCGACTTTTAAAAGTTTCCCATCTGCTGTCATCTGTTATTAATTTTAAACCACATTCCCGCACAAAAGAATGGGAAGAGAGAGAAGAGCGGGAGCGGAAGTGGAAGCGGAAGCGGGAGCGCGGGCGGGAGTGAGGTCAGGGGTAAGAATACGAGAGCGAGGCCTAGAGTGAGAGCGGGACCGGCAGCGAGGCAGAAGAGCAGGAGAAGAATAGGGAGAAAGAGAAGGTGAAGAAGGGAATAGTGGGGCGGGGTCGGGGACGGTGGCGAGAGCCCTCGCTCTCGTGGGGGGTGGGAACGGTAGGGGCAGCTGGAGTGAGAGCAGTAGCGAGAGAGGGAGTGGGAGCGAGAGGGGCAGCGTGAGAGATAGCGAGAGTGGAAGCGGAAGCGGGCTAAGATAGCACAGACATACGGCGATACACAGGTACACACGCTAAACTTATAACTCCCCTCTTTTTTGTCGGGGGTTAATAAAACTCGCTTTAGAAGTAAAGCCTTACTTTTGATTGTGTCATATGTCACAGTTTAAGGGGCTGTTTCATAGCTTGTGAGTGAAAGTTACTCGTCAGATAAAGTCCGCCCCATGACCACGAAAGGCTGCAAAGCTTTTGAAACGTCAGGAGAAAAAAAACCGTAACCGATTCCTAACATAGCTGGCGAAATGTGAGTGTGATAAACCTCTGCCTACCCCTGAAAAGAGAAAAAGGCGTGATGCTATATATTATCCTCGAAAGCGTAGGCAGAGGCGCAACTAGTGCACCCACTTTTCGCCGTATTTCGTCCCATGATGTGATAGAGGGCGAGCCTATCGCCATGCCGGGCACAAATTCCAGACTCCGAGCTGATATTGAATAGAAAAACTCAATATCACTTTGCCCGACCCGGGAATCGAACCCGAGACCTCAGCATTGCAGTCGTACCATAATACAACTACGCCACCGAGGCAGTCTAGATTATTTAACCAATGGACACGATATGGCAATAATGCGCAAACAATTTTTTCTGCCAATCCTGATAGGGGGCGAAGTAGACACGGATAGCACACATTTAACAAATCCACACGTACAGGGATGAATATAAGGTCGCGTTTTACACAATAACTCAGCAAAAATCACAATTTCTGTAGAACACCCCTTAATGTCATTATCGTAGAATGTAATTACAGCGATCGCAAGTCACATAGGTTTTAATAAAAGTTTATGACCAGCTGCACATGTATCACCAACGAACGGTTCGCCTGGTCATCCCATGTCCTTTGCATTGCTAGATACTCAAAATGTGAAACAGACCGTTAGAATTATCACTCAAAACAGTAAAACAAAACACTACATAACCATCAAAAAGGTAATTAAAAACATAGTTTACAAGTAAAAAATGGTGAAAACCGATAGATTCGTCCCGAACAGTCTTGTTATTAGTATTGTGCTAAGATAGGCTGTTATAATTCCTGTCTAAGAGCGCAAGTAGCTGTAATATCAACCTGCTTACCATTGAAACGATTAAATATTATGCAATCTAAAAAAATCGAGGAACAATAATACTTAATAACATATTTTATGGCGCAAGAAATACACCAGCATTTTTATAACAGCACGAAACAATCTTCCGCGGCTTAGACTACAGACAAAGGCACAAAGGGGGTTCGTTTAAAACATGAAAATAATCAATGAACGTCCCTGAGGTAAGCGAACGCGACAGATTTAGATTGAAAATATTTATCATCTACATTACGTGTTTTTATACGGGCTTTTGTTGTCGTTTCCATTCGCATAATGACTGCGTTCAGATTTTTTTTTATTATTTCGAAATGTTAGCGTAACGTTTGAGATCAGTGGTTGAATTTTAGAAGTAGATAATGTTATGTAAAGTTTTGTAACACTTTACTAATGATATGCCATATTCATTTCTGATCTTTACTAGTAAATAGATTTTTGAGAGCGTTTATAAACGTACTTTTCTGAATATTAACTGGCTAAAGCCTGAATTCATTAATACAACGTATTTACAATCATAATTGCAAGTGTTCATGTTATAGACACACACATACACTCACGCCTGTTATCCCCGAAGGGGTAGGCAGACATGCAACTAGTGCACCCACTTTTCGCCGTTATTCCGTCCCATGATGTGATAGGAGGCGAGCCTATCGCCATATCGGGCACAAATTCCAGATTCCAGGCTGATACTGAATAGAAAAACTCAATATCACTTTGGCCGACCCGGGGAATCGAACCCGAGACCTCAGCTTTGAAGTCGTACTGTAACACAACTACGCCACCAAGGCAGTCCATGTCAGTATTCATGTTATAGCTTTATATAAAAATACTAAAAGCGAAGAAAAAGCGGCTATAGCCTAGTTGGGAGTGGAATGGCCTTTTTTTTTAACGCGGAGAAAGTGACTTATTACTACCGCCCAGCCTTAAAGGAAAATCTGAAAGCTGTAAATGTGGGCTTCAATGACAAAAAAGCTTTTTAAATTTGACTTATTTATTAATTAATTTTGGCGAACAATTGAACTTATATACTTAGATACCTCGCTTACAAGTTTGTCGCAACCCTTGGTCCGCAAGTCCAACTTGCACTTGTCCGATTTTTTTAGTTAAGTCACCTGTAGTAACCATTTCTTGTATTTCTTGAGGAACTGTGTCTATCTCATAATCTAAATCCAAACGAAAACGAAAGGTAACTCTTCACCACCAAACCTTGCCGTTAACATGTTCATATAATAATTCAAACGTTTTATTGCAATATCAACCTCACTTAATCTTCCATTTTAATCCTCCGTCCGTTGACCTTTACCCAGTAATAAAGCTAAATGACGTTATTAAAGCACCCGTTAAATATAGTATGAACAAAAAGTTCGGTACATTTTCAAAGTACTCTCCTTTACAACTGCATTCAGTCATTTCTGGTCCAATTTCGTTTGCGTTTAACTCACAAGGGATAGGAGATGGCGGATTATAATTAGACACATCTTTTTTCTATTTCGGATCCTTAGAATTTAGGTTTTTAACTAAAATTATATCTTTCATAACCAATTTTGGGCTCATCATGGTCTTTAAAGAAGAAGCAATTTTTGTACTCTCCTGTCGGTAGATCAGTCGAGCGATCTGTCGAGTCTAAAGGTAAAGAAGCCGATGGCTTGCAGACGCTCATTACGCGATCTAATTTTACTACGTTCTTGCAAGCAATTTCACGGTGCAGTGATTCCGGAGCTAATCATAGGAAACGATGATGGTAACTCTTTTAGAATGTCGGACAAGTTACAAATGGTCTAATGTTGTAGTCTGTTGTGTTCTAGCACAAACATAGTCATCAGCATGCTTGCTAGATCAAAAAATCTTTTTAAAGCAAATCTGCAGTGTTAAATAAGTGTTGAACTTTTTCTCGGTTTATTTAAATTTTAATTAACTTAATTAGTTTACCGAAATAAATTTTGAAATAAATTATTTTTTTATTACTCTCGCAGAGGGACCAAAACCACCCATACCTGTCATTCTCCTGTCCGAAGGTTTACATAAAATCCCACCGCTCGCCGCTCTCATTCCCTCTTCATCTTTCATCCTGGACAGTCCCGTGGAAGCCGCCGTTAGTTCTTCATCCCCGGGGACCCCTATCGCCGGCGGCCGGGAGCGGCTTAATCTAACGAATGCTAACCTAACACAACTTACTACAAATGGAATTCGATTTTGGATTTAACTAAGAACCGTTCACGGATAATATTTGAAATATATCGTAGCAAACTAGTTTCGGGAGTTAAATGTTTGTAAAATCTGTTCATTTTGGATTGCGAGATAATTGATATTATTGAGCAGGGTTTCTGATACAGCAGCATTCCAGCAAAGTGAGTGAAGTCTAATAAAACTCAACCAAATAATATGGCCTGCTAACGTAGTCTGACTCTATGCTCATTAGAATTACATTTTACTTATATTTATAAACAAGTGAAAGTTAATTTGATGAATGACTATTTTTGACGAGAATTGATGAGCAAATTGATGAGAATTGATCATTTACCCACAAACAGTATTAGCACCATGCACACTGCTGGTATTTCAAAAACTCTTATAACACAAAGAAAGATTGTCCAACTTAGAGTAGTCGCTGATCCAAATACTTTGTCCTTAAACCTATTATATCAGTTTATTGACACAGCATTGTCAAAGCCCGTCAGTGCGTCAGGATCGTACAATTCTCAGCTGACAAGCAGTACCCTCGTCATCGGAGATAAAGTCAGCCCTCGTCGAGTAACAGACGGGTTGTTGCGGCAAATGATCACCGAATTAATGTTTCATTTTGATTGTACTACTTTTGATCGTTGAATTGTGTTGCTGGAATCCTGTGGATTATGAGGGCGGTAGTCAGGTCCTAGTTGGTCTCTAGGTAGACAATAAATGGAAGATTTTTTTTCACAAAGAAGTTCGTACAATGTATTATTGTAGATATTATAGAGATAATGAGAGAGCTGAAGAAGGCCTATACATTTTTATTTATAACTATAAAATCTAATTACAGATTTCTGCCGGACTCACTGTTCGAAACCTTCCTACCGACTAAAACCCGGCCATAATATTCTTTCTTCCTTAGAATGAAAGTCACGGGGTGCGCATGTGCATGCAACCGCAATCATAGTAGTAGTCGGCGCTTCAACACAGTTTCTCACAGACCGAGAAATGAGAAATCAGTAAAATCATATAAAGTTAGCAGTAAGACTCTAAAGATTCTGGATCATGATGATTACTGTAAATCCCCCAACAAGCGGGGAAAAGGACAGTTTATTGTGTACGAATTAAAAGTTGTAAGCGTAGGTTAGGTATAAGTACGATAAAATTTCAGAAAAATTTAATTAATAAATTCTAACTGTATCAAAGTAACAAAAAAGTCTAATAACCGTAACGTAAGGAGAAATACTGAAACTTTCATTTACTACTGGAGTAATCCGTCCCCTAAAGGAGATAAAACAGTAAATATAAGTTTTACTTCCGCATAAGTGTAGTCCTGCAAAATAGCCTACTGGGATCACGGCCGGTATAAAAGTTTTGGCCGAAAGTTTGACAGTAAGTTAGCTTCGAAATTTATACCGGTACGCTTTATAGCAACGATATTTTTTTATTTATACCTAAAGTGTGGGCTTGGAGCGCGGAAATGGGATCAGTTGTACAGGAGTGAGTTAGGTGGTTTTGAAATATAAAGGTAATACTAGAATAGTTGTATTAATTTTTACTGACTTTATTTTTATTAATTTAGACTGCCTCGGTAGCGTAGTTGTATTATGGTACGACTGCAATGCTGAGGTCTCGGGTTCGACCCCCGGGTCGGGCAAAGTGATATTGAGTTTTTCTATTCAGTATCAGCTCGGAGTCTGAAATTTGTGCCCGATATGGCGATAGGCTCGCCCCCTATCACATCATGGGACGGAATAATGGCGAAAAGTAGGTGCACTAGTTGCGCCTCTGCCTACCCCTTTGGGGATAAAAGGCGTGAGTGTGTATGTATATGTATTTTTACTTATATTATTTGAAAATTGTTGCCACTCTTTATCATTATCATACTATTCTGCAACTTATGCTGGTTACGAAAAACGTCAGATCCCCTTAGTTTGTATGAAGAATCGAGGTATCTATCTCCGTAGAATATTTTCTCTACGGAAAAGTCGAGCTCATAATAATAAAAAAACAAAACTGAGAAAACCACCTTATGCTTACAATGTGGCAAAAAACGCAGCTAGTAAGTCTATGTCGTTTAATTTTAATGCTTGTGATTGATCGAGAGATCGATACGTCAGTCATGTGTTAAGCTGTGATTCCGCAGGACGCGGCAGACGGCAGACGGCAACGGCAGACGGCACGTGCCGCGTCTGCCGTCTGCCGCGTTCGACGGAATCCCAGCTTTAGTCTCTCAACCAATCCCAATAAAACGAAACAGATTTGTGTCGTGTTTTTTACCAAATTCTAAGCGCCCTGTCCGTTCTACCCTCGTTTGTATATTTCTATAACCATAAGTAAATCATATTGTATTGAATAAGGCTACGTCTACATAGCATAACAAATAGTACAGTTTAAAGTTGGTGAGCACTGGCCCAACTCTGTTTGTATGTTATCGAAAATAATTTAATACTGTTAAATTCGGACCGTGCTACGTTCCCCAAACCACAGCCGCTACCATTTGAATGCCTGGAATTGAAATGGGTTTCCATTCCATCCCACACTATTACAGCTACGGTTGCGTTCGTTTATTTTCGAAGATGATGAAAGTGGTGTTTTTCGGATAAGAACGAGAGAATAATATGTTACGTGTTTGGTGTGTTTATTTCTGGTAAATGCGGAAAAGTGATGATCAGTATTTTCCATAGTGCTACAGTAAATATGGATGCCTTATCTTGTTTGAGCAATGGAAACGCGATCGGGAGGAGAGTTTGTTAGAAATTAAATTTATGATTAATCAACTTACTTTTTTAATTTATTCTAGGGCCCAAAGTATTTATATTCTGAAATAAATGATAATTTTAGACACAGCACTTAAGCAAAAAAGTGACTGGTACTCTTGAATCAACGTTTATAAACAATAACTCGCACTAAACTCACTTGACCGTCAATAGTAGGAGCAGTGGGCATCGTCAAGCCCAAGTTAGCGAAACAAGCAAGTGCCAAACTTAGCGTACAAGTTGTAAGATGTATCCACGAGCTTGCCAAGTCACAGCTAACTGAGCGTGTGATGCTAATTGCGCCATTGTTTTTGTGTTAAACTGGCTTGATTTGTTGGACCAACTTTCTACAGGCTGGAAGAAATAACCTGTATTCAAAGTGGAATGATTAGCGTAAATATGTTATTCCTTTGGAAATTTGTTTCAGTTTCAATTTGTCGTGTAAATAAAATGGATGATCAATGTCCTATTATATTGTGGTATCTTTTGGTTGTGTTGTTTCAAGCATCAAGAGGCTTTTTATGATCAAATGCCCCATATTTAGTATTGGGGAGGTTTATGACTTGTGGCAGCTCTTATAGCGAATCCAATGCCTGTCTATAAATAGTAGCATCACTAACTAAAACTTAGACTTACAATTCCCTAATAATGCACGTAATTCGTGACCTAAAACATTATGTCAATATTCAGTATTGAAGCTAGCTATAAAAAATCAAACCGAGTCACAACAGCACTGACTAACCTAGACACTGTTTAACAATAATAGACAAAACACCTACCTACCCAAACGTAGTTTCAGACTAAAACTGGGAAATAGTAGGTAAATGATTTTGATTCCAAACACAGAACTCCTGCATCTATAATTCAAACGGTCGCGTACAACAATCATTGCATATTCATGTCTAGTTTTTTTCTTTTGTGTAGTCTAATTAAGAAAGTCTTGGACGATTCTCGGCGTCCCTTTGATTGCTGGAAGTGTAAATATGATTCGGCGATTTAATTAAACCACTTGTGTTTGAAAGCTTCTGTATTTTAGACGATATTGTTTGGATTTTGTTGTGAAACATGAGTAAAACGTGTCGCGCTGATTCCATTGGTAGGATAAGGGCAAAGTGATGATGATGTTTGTTATAAATTTGTGATGAGTATATAAATTTTAAAAGCGACGATAGCCTAGTTGGGCGTGGAACGGTCTACCGAGACATTGTCCGGAGGTTCAAACCCAAGGCACACACCTCTGACTTTTCGAAGTTATGTGTGTATTGTTCATTATTATTATTGTTCCCTTTAACGGTGAAGGAAAACATGGTGAGGAAACATACGTACCTGAGAATTATCTATAATAATTTCGAGGGTATGTGTAGTCTGCCAACCCGCATTAGGCCAGCGTGGTGGACTAAAGCCTGAACCCTCTCAGTAATAGAGGAGGCCCGTGCTCAGCTGTGGGCAATATATAATACAGGGCTGATTGCATTACATATACATTTTATTAGACTTCACTTGTGAATATATTTAAGTAAATCAATCGAGTATCAATTTAATCGCTATCACGCCTATACTCTTTAAGGTCACTAGAGAAAACAAATTCTTTAATATGATCTTAAAATGCGACTGACATTTCAACTTTCATGAGACTCTCTGCATCCATTTAGGCTACTGAAATTTTTAATTAATTTAAATTTTCAATTGAAGTACCGTAATAGAGTCCTGATTACTCGTCTCTACGTATCTCCACCGATCTCTACGTCTACGTCCCCAGTGGTTACAACTTGCGGAGAGCTGCGTTTCTCTGCATAACTAAAATTTCACTCGTAATTAAAATTATCTCGCTGTGGAGTTCTATTTTGTATTCTCCGTTTTATTTCAAGATTGATGCAGAGCTTTGGGAATTCACTTTTATGCGGAAACGGGAACGGTGAAATACTATTTCAAGTTTTAATTTAAAGTTTTCTATTTTATTCGAAGGTGTATTTTTGAAAGTGAATGACGAGACGGGCTTGTCTAATAAACATGCCTGCTAAATAGGAGTAGCTACACATAACTTCGTTTATTGATTATTGGGCTGAAATACTTTTGTTATATTCCATAATACCAAGTAATCCATTGGCTATAATGCCGTTCAAAGTATACAACTCTCTTGCACCTGACCAGACTAGGTCTTGTATACGACCTCTCACGTAGTAATACACTTAGCTATTAAAAAGCAATTTTCAAGAAGAGAATAGCAGCTAAAGCGTAAACACAATTTCGTGTGTGGAGTGGAGTGACGAAAAAAACCTAGTTAATCACGGTCCGCGCGTCCAGTGTATAAAATGTGCCGTCACTAGCTCCGGTAGTTTTAATTGTCAAACAGCGTTGTAGCCAGCAGTTTTCATTCAATTAGTCGACGCCCTACCGCGGCTGTCGCGTTTTCATAGATAATTTCAGTATGTTCAATGCGAAACTGTGCGGCTTTTTGGAATTTAATTGGTTCTTTTTTCGAATTATAGTGTTTATGGTTCAGTTAGTGTTTCTTTTTTCGAGTAATTAGAGTATATTATTGTTGTTTATGCCTGCCAAGTATTTAGCTTGCAATTGTTGGAATAGTTTATTTTGCGAAGCTTTTTGTTGATAATTCAAAGCAGATAGGATAGGATTGCGAAATGTGCATTATTTGTTCTTGTACCGACTAAACGAGATTTTTAAAATATCATTTTTGGAATGACCGATTTTTACGTAATTTTATGTGTTACCTGTACTCTGTCTAGTAAATCATCGCTTAATCCCATATAATATTTTCATACTTGTTTAATATCTATATGAAGGATGGAGGTCTCATGTGATAGTGGACCCCTTTTGTTTTTCCCAGTTTCCAGTTTAAGCATCATAAAACACCAGCCTTCCTGCTTTCAAAGCCTTCCATCTAAAATTCTGTACACCAATATAAATTATTCCGCCTATGAAGGAAATTCAAAGCATCGCTTTTAGCGAGGAAACTTGCCTAGGAATATCAATATCTAGTGCATTTCAGTGCAATAGTGATTCTGCGATCTAAGTGTAGCTCAAATATTCTATCGCGCCTCTGAAATAAGGCTTCTATATACATCTAAACATCATACATTTTTTTAGATACGTATAGGTAAGAAGCTGAACTTGAACTTGAAGTTATTTCTACCGCTAATAAGAATTTTCAGAGGAATGTACGCTGCGTGTCTTGAAGCAAACGAATAGGCATTAGCAAAATGAGAGTGTTTGGGCCTTTGAAAATATCACTGCTGAGTCAAGTCAACCCAAATTCTGGGTATTGCTATATCTTATAGGCACTGGTGGTATTCTAGAGCAAGCTTGCTAGTCACGTCATTCACTGTTACAACAAATAGATCCAAAAACACTAAGATCAAATCTCGAAATCGTAACATCAATTCACTAATAGTGTACAAGCGTTTAAGATTGATTGCCGTTAAGTTGGCACTACTCCGTTTTAAACCTCAACTTGGCGAGAGAGCAGCAAAATCGCGTCGATCAATCAAAATTATATTACCAATAAATCTACGGAAACTCACGCTGTGTGCGCCGTCGTTTTTGCAACTCACGACTTGATCGTATCGGACACCTGTCGGTGGTTTGGGTTTGGAAATGGACATATTTTTTATTTATTTATTACTTTTTCCTTTATTTTACTTTCAATTACGAGATGAAAAAGTAGTTTTACTAATGATATCAACTATATATTTTATAACAAAAGCATGGGCTTGTCACTCTGATACTTTAATACGATGCCCGGAAGTTAATATAGACTTTAAAACTTTTTAGATAATA
This sequence comes from Lapara coniferarum, assembly GCA_949316025.1. NCBI lineage: Eukaryota > Metazoa > Arthropoda > Insecta > Lepidoptera > Sphingidae > Lapara > Lapara coniferarum. The sequence continues at coordinate 2,046,310 of OX438922.1, forward strand.
TCTATTTTGGAATATAAGCGTAAGCTTTTAATGTTAATACTGGACAATTCTTAGGCTTTCTTGGAAGAATAAAAATAAAAAGTGATGGATTACCATTAGTTGATAAAATCTAAACGTATTTCAATTCTTTTTTGTTCAATGTTAATTTGTGTTTGATATAGCGATAGGTACAACACGAGTGCATACGAAAGCCTAGTTGGGAATGGGATGGTACGTTTATATTGTTTATCAATTATCGTTCGCTTTAACGGCGAAGGAAAACATCATGAGGACACTTACATGCCTGAGAATTTTCCGTAATAATCTCGAGGTTATGTGAAGTCTACCAACCCGCAGTAGGCCAGCGTGGTGGACTAAGGCCTAACTCCTCTCAGTAGTAGAGGAGGCCCGTGCTCAGCAGTGGGTAATACAGGGCTGATTACAATGCATTGCATGCCGATAGGTGCGTCCTCTATCACATCATGGAATACATGTGGCGGAAATTAGGTTTGCACAATTATCTTACCTTATGTATCAATTAATCTTATTTCTCAGGATGGCGAGCGCAGTGGAATGCCACACAGTACTTTGTAACTCAAGGTGCTGGATGGTGTTTCTACTGTTTTTGGGTGGTCGTATCGCTTACCATCAGGCGAACGGCATGTCGGGGATTAAAAGGCATTAAAGTATGTTAAAGATATCTTTATTACTATTGCGTTATTTGTAAGATACGAGAGAAGACAATCACATAAAGTATTATAACAATCATTAATTCGTTTTATTATTTTTATTAACAACGTAATGCGTCAATACAAAACTGTAAATCGGATTGCTCAAATCACACACAAAAATCGTATCGCAAGATGAAACAGACTCAAAAAACTTTAGCCATACACCGACTGCTTCATAATAATTTATTGAGCGTAATCTGTGCGCCATCGACCGATGTGCATTACTCAACGCGCTAAACTCGATTATGGACCGTACATTTTGTTTTTGTTTTAATTTAGCCAATCAAATATTGTGCCGACTGTTTTACTTTTAGGTAACGATTTATCGGATCATGGTTTTTTATGCTCGCTTTTTTAAATATTTGTATAGTGTATATATAATCGTACGAAGGTTTTATATTTAGATAGATCGGTGTTTCCTCAGTGCTATGATTTATCCTTCTTTAAACGAGGTTTAAAAAAAGTTTCTTTACGGTAGTCAGCGGCTTGGCTGAGCCCTTGTAATTGCTGACGTCTATGGGCGATGGTAACCACTTACCATCAGGTGGGCCGTTAGCGCATCTGCCTTCGAAGGAAATGAAAAAATTTAAAAAGAAACTGATCTTTAGAACATTATCGTCTTTGTCTTACAGTTAGTGTTACAAGAATGAAAAAAGCGAGCTGTTATAAAAAAATGACGTTATCGGAAGATTTTCTCTTTCAAGGTTTGGTTCACTCAGTCATATTAAATACTAATTTGTCAACATCAAGCTGTTACTTTATGGTGTTTTTCTAAAAGAGAACGATACTATTTCAGTCAGGCGGGCTTTATTATTTTGAGTCCTATGTTTTCAGCCAAAATATAGTTATAAAGTAAGCCCAGATGCTGTTTTTACTACACATGTAATCAAATGTTGGAACTTTGTCAAAGCATTATTACTACAGTGCGTTTTCAGATATCGTTTAGAACTTTGGATTGAAATTCCTTAGCAGTGTTTTCTCGGCCTTTTGATAAGTCATTCTTAAAGTGTGATTTACAAAGACTTTATTTATGCAGCGGTTTCTATCTTATGTATAGGCTATAGTCATGATAACACCACCCAGGGCTTATCTTTCGTTGATCTGAAGATCGGAACAAAGAAAAGTGTTACTGACTCTTAGGTACGAGCTTTCAAATATATAAAATGTTAATTATAAACAAAACTGACAAGCATCTCAACGCTTTCCGTGTATACAAGTATTTTGAAACATAAGTAATAAAATGGGCTGTGAATTCGTTGGTTCGTTTCTTGGCGCTTTTTCAGCCGTCAGCCATTTCGCCCTGTACCATGTAAATTCACACCGACTACTTGAAAACTGATTTAATTCGGATAAACTCGCTGAAAAATCGCCTAATGTGATGTAGTTTGTTTGTAACTCGTTTTTGAATTTTGTTTGCTAATGCTTAATGTTTTGGAGTTTCAGTGGTTTTACGAAGTACGTTTCTTGTATGAGTTCGGGAAGTTGCATTGTCTATTTGTGTCACTAAGCAGCAGTGTGATAGTGTTATGAATTAAGTGGCTACTACTATTATAGATGAAAGTGTAGCGCTAATCTTTATACGAGCTATTCGCTTGTCTAATCAGATGTACAAAGTAGAAAATCGATAGTAATATTTATTTATCAAAAATATACCCATATCATTCTGTTATCTTTTCATGATGCGATTCTATACAGCGCTAGACTGACCGCAAACGAAATGCAAAATTATAAAGAAAAACCACAGTCCCGCTCAAATAAAAATGTTGAATTAGCATAATTTCAAACGCACACACACCCGAAGCGTAATTCCATTTTATACTGTTTTATATTCAGTCAAAGTGGTTCTCGCCGAGGCGGCGTAACGAGTGAATTAGAAATATACATTGTAATGACCGCCGGAAAAATGGTGATATATTCACTGGTAGGTGGGATTCCGTAGATTTATTACGGTTTTATAGTTAGGAAGGAAGAGTTTTTAGAAGAAACGGGCAGTGCGTTTAATTTATGAGAAAGACAAGACAATCCTATGAATAACAAAGCACTGATCCGGTTTTTCTCCTGAAAATGATGGAAAACTATAACACACAGAAAATAATCTAAAGTGCTACGTTGTACTGCATTGCGCCCATGATTGAGACAAAATAGAAATATTTTAAAGTCCTCTCTCAACAAGATGATTAAACGACTATCAAACAGTGATCTTACTTGAATGCTGCATCGCGAAAAATGCAAACATTTTTCATATTTAAAATATATGAACCTTTGGGGTCCAACCATCTTGACACAAAAAGGAAAGGAAAACTAACATCTACTTAAGAATTTAAGAAGGCATTCGCTTTAAATCTATTTTTCACTGAAAAAACCGTAAGAATAAACGATTACCTTTGCCTTACAACTGGAGTGTAAAAAGTAGACTCCTAAAATCCTTTCAGCGTTAAACACCTTCGGTTGGAAGAAAGAAGCCGGTGCCTTAATTACGGGACTCTAAAAAAGTATTAATAGAAACGTGCGCGGTAAGTCTCCTTTGCTCTCCAGACTTTGAGGTGATTACCTCCCTTTTTGTGTTACGTTCGTAACACACATAGAGACATGTAATACTCAACTGCTAATATGAGATTTTTTCGATAGAAATTGGAATTCTTTCTTTTTGTGAGGCTGATATTTTTAGATCTGATATCAAAAGATGCTACCGTAATAAGGAAACAGCCTATTTTCTGAAATATTAGTACCCAGAATCTTGATTAAAAGATTAAATTATAATTATAACACATCAAACTATATAAAAAAAAGAATCAGCAAATCAGTGATGAAACGTCATATAGTCATGAGTGAAAGATATGACCGTCTACAAAGCCGAAGTGAGCAGATTATTTCTTTTAAAGCTAAAGTGCAGTCACTGACGAATATTAAATTTCTTTCTCTCGACTATTAACTGCAGAGTACTATATTTCCTAGCCTTTATAAAGCGACGATACCCCCAAACATTCGCAAACGAGACACGAACAACAAATCATCAGCCGGCATCCATATCGTGGTCACTTATAAATCTCTTCATTATCCCACGGTTAAATGTAACTGTGGCGGTGTGTAGCCGCGCGTGTGGCGTGTGTGTGGCGTGTGTGTGGCGCGTGTGTGGCCATCGCACTGTCACTCGTGTTAATCAAACGTCCTCTCAACCGACATACCGGTCCATGGATGTGACACGTGAGATTTTATGAATTGGAGGAGCAGTGTTGTGTGCATCGAAATTATGGACGCGTAGTGATTAGAATAGTGTGTTTCTATTGTCCTTTTGTTTTGCTCTTATTTCACTCTAATGCGGGGTTAACGCAATACACTGCTTTAATATTTTACAGGATTTGCCTTAGTGTTTTCGGTTTACCGACCCTCTGAAAACATCAATGTCGGAAAATTTGTGTTAGGAAAACTCAGGTTAGAGCTATGTCTATTTTTTCCGCCAAACAGTTGAACATATTGTTGTTTGCTAATTTGTGATACAGTTTCCAAATTTATAAAAAAATTATACGCCACAAACTGTCGAAATTGAATGAACAATGGTAAACATTCTTATTTTCCGATGTTTCGTATTTATTGGAGCAAAACTAGTCAATAACTTGACATCAACCTTAAACACCGTTGTGGATGGTAATTTGTATAAATATTCAGTAGCCAATCGAACCAATTTTCGGTCAATGCTGATGAAATGCGGGGCGTTGCTTTGAATTTATGTTCCTTTTATTGATTGAACTAAAAATGTTCCTTACTTTCGGAACATTTTACTTAAATTATAACTAACTAGACTTCTGCTCGCGGCGTCGCCCGCGTGAATGAGTTTTTCCGGGATAAAAGTCCCGCTTTATATTTCCCCGAGATAAATTATACATATAAACCTTCCTCTGGAACCACTCTACCTATTAAAAAAACCGCATCAAAATCGGTTGCGTAGTTTTAAAGATCTAAGCATACATAGGGACATAGGGACAGACAGCGGGAAGCGACTTTGTTTTATATTATGTAGTGATGATGCAAGATTAATGTATTTGATAGTTTTCTATATGAATTAATAATATACTCATCATAAATGTCGCGCAGACCGCACAGAAACACAGAACGTTTCAGATGTAAGCATGAGGGACTATGAAGCTATTTCGGTCTTAAAGCAGGCTGGAAATAGTTGTGGGCCTGAAGTTTCATAACTTATCGCACGGAGCTTAAAGTTAGATTAATCCTCAGGATTGGAATTGTAGATGCGTTGTCGAATTTTATCGAGGAGAATGCCTATTCTACTCGGTAAAATCCCAAAGACCCAACAAATTTTGTATTGCCTCTCATTGGCATGGTCCTTGGGAACTTCATTGACTCCACAAAACACAACAGAAAAGAGTCCACTAATACTGTGAGATCCTGGGGCTAATACTCTTGGATTTGTTTACTCTTACTGCATACAAAATAACTGCTACGTAGCTCAATAAAGATACATCATAATATTAGGTATTATCACAGTGTAGTTAAATCTCCTATGTTATTAGTGTCAGATATCGCTTCCAGCTGAAAACCTCCACATAATTCTGCATCGATGCGCATGTATGCGTGCCGGCGCGTATCGTCGCAACAATGCGTGTGTGGATGTGCATGTGTGTGCAGTTTTTCCATAATTGGTTTTCGATTTAAAGGCACGGCTCGGCACGTAATGGAAACGACATCGGCTGCTTGTGTTCTCAAATGATCGTTGTTTTTATGTTCGCCGTGCGCTAAATACTTGGCGAGAATTGCATGGTTGGATTATTTTGTAAGGGAATTGGATCGTTAGTTGTAGGGTTAGGAGATTCAGGTTCAATTTAGAGCTTTCTTATAAATGTTAATCGGTACCTAAATGTTTATACATTTAGGTACCTAAATGTTTATACATTTAGGTATCGGTACCGCTTCAAAATTTTACTTCATCTATCAATTCGTTTTTAGTTGTCTAAATGACCTTATTCCTCTTATTAACAGAGAAGCAACGAACTCAGCAGTGGTATAGTACATAATACAGTAATATTATTATTTGACAACTAAGACTCGCGCAAACTTGCAATAGTAAAATATGAATTGTAATAAAACCATCAAGATTAAGTAAACGGAACATAAAATGTTACTCGGGTAAAGTAGCTCCGCTCATGCCATATTCGAGTTAAATCTTGGAGAACGTTTTTTGAATTTTATGCAGACTTTTCTCCCATACTATCATTTCACACGGAGTTTCTAAAAACTTGTGCTAACACTAAAATTTGTTGCCATTCTTCGACGATTGCAAAGTCAAATGCTATTAAAAGTTTTAATGACTTGGAGCATTCTTTCTGGGCTCTGTTCAAAGTGGTATTAATTAAAAAGAGAACTCGGATCAGGCTCACGGGTTCTGAACAGGGCAGATGCGGTCGATACACACAGTCCTTGCTGGTTGGCGATTTAATGTACTAGTTTTTGTCTACGGATCTGCCCTAGTAAGTGTTTTCCCCGCTGGAAACTTTAGTAGAATAAAAAGTAGCGTCTATGTTAAGAACTTGGATTGCATGCAAATTTCATTCGGATCAATTAAGTTGTTAATGGGTTGTTTATGACAAGCTTCTAAACAGTTAACATGAAAATATGTTCACAATCTTTCGTGTTCATTATAACAGTAATAAGTATACAGAAGCAACAACATATAGAGCAAATGGACGGCTAGAAGCCACAAAATTCTATTTAACAATAATTTATTTCAAAGTATTTGACTGCCTCGTATTATAGAAATCGGGGAAACACTTTAATTAAGACAACCAAAATTAAGATCCATTTTGAGTCATAGGTCGAATCGTCTTTACATTAGTGTCACAAAAGCCCATTACTATTATTTTTGGTATTCAGTTTTCTTAATACGGGACAATGTATATTGATATGCGACTCTCTGAACATCAGGTGTTTTATTAATGAGATATTCTTTATCAATTTGTGTCCAAAGTACTTTAACACTTAAGAATAACACAATACAGAAATTAATGTATCCCGTCGAAGTTGCAAATACGTTTACATTAATACGAAATGAAATTCCACTCGAGATTATTTGCATCGTGTTAGGGAATTGGAATAATTAATATCAATTTGTCTAAAATCGGTATGAAAATTCACACGTTGGAGGCAATATTCCGCTTCGTAAACCGTTCTAATTGGCTCAACAGTTCCAACAGTAACGTTTTCATATTGAATATTTTCGAATATACATTCATTATTGTGTTTTATTAAGGTGCTACAAATATGGTTCAATTACACGATTCTGTTACAAAATCTGTTGTTCTATTTTAAATCTTGTTCAATATTTATTAGGGAATAAAATATTGTTACGAAGTCATGAAATCCAAATTATTCTTTTCCTAGATCTAGGTGATGTTCACGGCTTCTCTCACAATAGATCTTTTTCTGCATAAAAAGTCCATGATCTACATTTTAGGACAATAAATAAGGAACATATTAATTCAAGATATGGTTGTAGTGCTAAATTTCATCTTAATTCGTTCAGCGGTTACTATGTTTACTTCAGACACTCCAAACATGGAATCCTATTCATAAACTTTTGCATTTATGTTTTTGGTTAAAGTCGAATTTTGAGTCGTATCTTTTTAAACAATTTACCATAAACCCTACAGAAGCCTCGAGAAATACGAATACCTTAACAGTTGTTTTTTCAGTTGCACTTGCCAACAATCAAGTTTTGTGAAGCCAGGAAAGTTTTAAAAAGGAAAATGTTGCTTTTTATCGAGTCGGTTCACCTTCAAGCTCTTGGCACGTGCCGACTGAATTTTGGTGCCGTGAATCATAGCTTTAGTTTCCTACGTGTGATGCTGGAGATGGGCCATTAATACGAACGTTTTGGAAATTTATCTGCAAGCGAAAATCTGAGTTTTTTCTGATTTATATTATTGAGTTGATTGCAAAACAAATTTTTCATCAGCCTTGTTTATTTTCTTTATATTGGTTCAATGCAAATTGGTAAACACTTAAACGGCAAGCGAAAGGACACATTTTAAAATTGAGCATGTAGGTATGTCGTTTTTTTTCCCTTGATGGAAAACGACCATCCTACTATCTTACTAGTAGTATAAATTGGAAAGTTTGAATGTTCGGGTGTTTGGTTGTTTGAATACTTATTATATGTAAACACTGAAACAACTAAATGAATTTGGATTTTAATTTGCACATGGGTAGATCATGTCCTGGATTAACACATAGGGTACTTTTTATCCCAGTGGTTAGCTCCTACGATAAATAATAGATATTTTATTAATCTGATTCTTTATATATGGTGTATTCTTTAGACATTGTGTTGCTGTCGTACTGTGTTTAGGGAGTTTTGTAGCGGGAAAGGTTTTTTACGCGGGCGAAGTCGCGAGCACCTACTAGTATTATGGCACGAGTTAAAAAATTCTATCCCAGCAAAAATAATACTCGTTATTATCCGAAAAATCAAACTTTACCCAAGGATCGAACCTATGACCTTACTACTTCCGAACAAAACACCAATAGACCAATAAACCGACTCAATGAAATACAGAAACACCAAACACAAAATTACAACCATTACAGATCACACAAAATTATACGGTATATATCGAGATAAAACGATATCGCTAGACGCGGTATCGGCGACGCACGAGCGGTTTTACAATCGGCTCGTCGCGCTACGTGACCGTGTGTCGCGGGTATGAATTACCGCCTTTCGTATTCAATGTCTATTGTAGTTCATAGTATGTTTGGGTCTTGGATGGGGTTTTAAAAGCTACTGATTTTACAGAGATAGTGCTTTTTGGGTTGAAGATGAAATAAATCCGTGTTTTATGGAATACAAGGTTTTTTTGACCCATTTAATATTATGTCAATAAACATGTGGGTCTATTGGTCCCTTGTTTGAAAGGATAATTAAAATCTGTTGAAAACTGTGAACTCCACAGAGTATGCCTTGGGTAAAGAAAATTTTCTCAAAAGTGCATTAGTAAAATTTTTCGGTAATCAATTTTGCTGTCCAATTCGGTACAGCCTGTATGTATGGTGCCGTATAGACGAAGGATAGTTTTAAACGTTAGCCTTGGAGAGGGCGGGGATAGATGATAGTATAATTTTTATTTCTCAGACTAAGTTACTTACTAAGTTATGTACTAAGCTAGCGTAGTGGAAGGCCTAAGTTCTGTACGAAGTAGAAGAGACCCGTGCCCAGCAATCGGACAGTACATAATCATCAATAGCCACATGAAGTCTATTCTTGAACTTGGACTTCTCCTAAAGAGTTCCAGATGAACCTGTCAAAAGCGGCCTGCATCTAGTATTATTATTATTTTTTATTTATTGCACTTTATACATAGTTATGTAAAGGCGGACTTAATGCCGAAGGCATTCTCTACCAGTCAACCTGAGGCGGTACAGAGATAAAACATAGTAGGTGCACGAAACTGAAGTTTATCATAATGTAACAGTTAAGAAATGTAAAGAATACGAAAATAAATACAATGCTATACACATCTTACATAATATTTATAAAATTAATAAATATATTATAGTTTATTTGGTATTATAGTTTCTGTACTGCGGAGACGAGAAGCGGTAGTAATGTCATGGCATTATGAAATACTTAAAATCTCGCCGTGTAAAGTGTATTGTAGTGTTATATCTCTAGTCTTGCTAGTAAAAGGCAATCTTAATACAATGAAGCGAGTCCCTTCGACTGGTTATTTAATTCAAACATACAATAATTATTCACCATAGCCATATACAACTTGATAAAGGTCGTATGGACACGCTGGATGCAGGCTGCTTTAGACAGATCCGTCTGAAAAATTTTAGAGGTGGCTTATGTTCAGCAGTGTACATCTTGATTGATGATGATGATGATGATTCACCATAGTTATCAAATAAAATCGTATAGTATTGTCAAACAACATAATTTATCTTAACAATATTCAAAAACCCTCGCCCGTTTCCCAGATCCAAGCGTACAAAGAAAAACTTCGCTCGGGCCGCAACTTGATTTTGTTTATTCTTTAAAAATGCGAAAAATAAGAACTGAAGATCAGCCCGCGCCCGGGGTAATCTTCGTAATGAGCTTGTACCTTATGCTGATATTTAGTAACGTTTCTGCTACTCCCCTGATTAAATTAAACAAGGGATTGTATACCTGAGAGATTAGTGAGTAAATGGTTTGAGTAATGTAGTTGTTGGTGTATGTGTGTGAAACAGGACTCCATTATTAAGTTTATGCTTGTTTGATAGGAACATAGAGTAAAAAACCTGCATAGAAGGTTGATTAGGAAACACCACTAGCTTTTGCACGCGGCTTCGCCCGCGTAAATAAGTTTCCCGGGATAAAAGTCCCGCTTTATATTTTCCCGGAATAAAAAAGTAGCCTATGTTAATCCAGTACGATCTACCCTTGTGCCGAAATTCATCGAAATCCGTTCAGCAGTTTTTGCGTGAAATATTAAGACACATACATAGATACTTACAAACTTTCGCGTTTATAATATAAGTAGGATAGTAGGATTATAGACTGCTTTGATGGCATAGTTGTATTGCGAACGCGGTGCGCTCGTCGTGCTATGGTTCGATTCCCAGCGTAGTATCAGCCCGGAGTCTACAAATATGCCAGGTATATGACAATAGGCTCGTTCTTTATTACATGGGCCTTGGCATTTAATATAGCTGGAGAAATCAGAGTATGTTACACCCGGTGGCAGTTTTAGCTGACGCAAGACCCCGGCGGAAAAAAATACCTAGATTTCAATAATTTCCTAGGTAAGGTGCTTTGCTAGTGAACAAGCCGGTGAACAAAAAAAGTCCTGGTACAGCGCGAAGCCCCGGGCGGTTACCCGATTCACCCGCCCCCCCTAATGCCGTCACTGGTTATAACATTGTTTTGTCTCAGGATGACGAGAGCAGTGGAATGCCACACAGTACTTTGTAACTCAAGGTGCTCGATGGTGTCTCTACTCGACGGTTCCGTAGAACAAAGTCGTATATGCAAAATTTTAGCTTTTCAGTAGAGCGCTTTGAAAGTCGTTAGTTTGTATTCATGTGCGAATTAGTGCTATTTTCACACATTAAGTTCAAAGTTGTTACTGAACCCTATAGAATATAATGTTTTGTTCACTATAACTTGTGATTTTCACAATTAACTTAGACTTTCAAAGCGCTCTACTGTAAAGCTTCATTTTGCATATACGACTTTGTTCTACGGAACCGTCGTACTGTTTATGGGACGTATCGCTTACTATCAGACGAACGGCATGCTCGCCTCGTCATTCAATGCCATACAAAAAACCTGTAAAGAACGTGATGCTATATGCATGAAGAGTGGACCCAAGCGATTGACATCCAGATGATCCAAATACGGTGAAGGCGTCATGAAAATCATACCTAATGCGGATCTAAAACAAAGATCACACATCTAAACAAAGGCCTATATGTGTGTGTATTCTATATTCGTACGAAGCACGCATAATCACTAGTTATAAAAAGAGAATAAAAGCCCGTTTCGTGATTAGCACGGGAACAAACGCGATCCTTTTACTTACACTAGTTATTGGACCCGGACTCGCTTGGCTTTAGTCGTAAGTTTACTCTTTTCTAAATTATCGCAAAGTTTAAGTTTCTAAGTGTGTACGGAGGATTTTTGAATCTGTGTAAGTAAATAAATTCGAGAAATGATTTCATTAACATACGTAATACCTTCTTGAGTAGCTTTGACTATTTTATTTTATTCATTTTCTTTCGATTAAAGATGCTTACATGGACGACACTGCGAAAAAAAACCTACAATGTATTTAATTAACCAAGCTTCGTCTGCTTAAATAGAGATTAAAGGCCTCTAGTATGTGATTTATGGTAGGCAGCGGCTTGTCTGTGTGTCTGGCATTGCCGACTCCATGAGCTGCGGTGGCCGCTTACCATCAGGCGGGCCGCTAGCTGGTCTGACTATACCGGCAATAAAAAAAAAATCTCTGTCTAGTATGTTCCACCTAAATAGTTAGTATCATTTGTCAAGTAGCAAACACTATCGAATCCTAATCAATTAGAATTTTCCATTTAATTTAAAAATACATTAAAAGACCAGGAAACTCTTTTCAATTATAATCAAATCGAAGAACAATCGATTTCTATGCCTTTAATGAGGCAATACGACACGTTTTTAATTACCATGGAATCAAACGCAGTGCCAATGATTGTAAATACAGCTGAACGTTGAACAGATGATTGCGCTGAACGTTGACCTAGTATTCAGTGGCTAATTATGCAGTAGATAATGAACCCGCCCGCGTGGACTTCCTTCGACATAGACTGATAGATGTTTCGGGCCAGTTGCATGCACTAACAGTTTAGGTACTTATCTTCATTTTTACTTCTAGAATGAACTCTAGAGAAGTTTCTGGGTGATTCGAAAACCCATATGTATATTTTCAGAGTAATGGGGGTTGTTGTTGATTATAATTAGCACTTGTGATCTCGTTCTTGTTATTGCTAGAATAGGTCGTAAAGACGTAGGTTGTGATATGATGATTTTTATAATATTCTTGTTAGTTTTGTGTTTATTAGTTCTATAAGATAAACATATATTTTAATGATAAATACACTCACACACTCACGATTTTTATCCCCGCAGAGGTAGGCAGAAGCACAACTAGTACACCCACTTTTCGCCGTACGTATTCCGTCCCATGATGTGCTAGGTGGCGAGCCTATCGGCATATCGCGCGCACATTCTTGACTCCGAGCTGATACTCAATTTAAAACCCAATATCACTTTGCCAGGCCCGGGGATCGAACCCGAGACCTCAGCTTTGCAGTCATACCGTAGTACAACTACGCCACCGAGGCAATCGTTTAATGATAAATATTGTTGTAAAACTGTCGCATCACGTACACCAACTCGGTACCTCAATTAACGCAATAACTAATGCCATTAGACATTATCGTGGATGCTGCCTAAACAATATTAATTTATAATAAGTATAAACAGACTTCACATTCGATATTATTGTGGAGAACTACTCAGATATACAAGTGTCCTCACGATGTTTTCCTTCACTGTTAAAGCAAGCGATAATTCACAAAGAATAAACACACAAATTTAGAAAAGAGACTATCCTGTCCTCACACCCGCCACTGTAACCCCTGAGCCAGGATCAACAGTGGCACGCACTTTATGACACCGAGCAGTTAAGCTCAGCGAGTCACAGGGAACACTAATCTGTCTGTAGCCCAAAACAAAATTATTTAAATAGAAAGATAGGGACGAGTCGGAAATATTAAATTTAGAAAAGAGGTGCGTGTCCTTGGATTTTGGACGTGTGGAACTTCGCCTCAACAGTCCTTAGCATTCCAAAATTAGGCTTTCTTTGCCTTCCAACAATAAACTAGCAATAACGGGACAATAGGGCATTTGCCTATGTAGGATTGTGTTCTCTATTTTATACGTAACAGAAAAAAGTTCGATAAAGTAGCCCTTCGTGAATACTGCTTTAAAATTAGTTAAGAAATGAAGCAGTAATTCTTATTTCACATATTTCAGAGTGTAGGAACGGGAGTGTAGTAGGGTTATCGCTTCATCTCTTTCTTTCTCACGCATTTTTATCACCGATGACGACACGATCGCGTATTGCGCCTCTTTTCTCGTTTTTTGACACTTACCCCTTCTACCGAAATTCTAAGGATAACATGTGGATTTTTGTGTGGATTTGAATTTTTCTTTTTGCGTTAGAATTTATATGACCTAAATATTTAATAAAAGTAAAGAACAAAAATGAGTCAAGTACCCTATACTAAATCACTCTAATCGGTAACAAAATAATTACCCCGTTAATTACAAGTAAAGATTTAACTCGTCCAGCGATACAATTGTCGTTTTTTTCAAAACCAACCTTCCTATGTTTAATAGAGAGCGATATACATTTCATAATATAGAGATGGGCCACACAAAGGGGCATGTAGCCCGTCAGCGAGTTTCCGAGCTGAAACGTGCGACATACGAACAGATGCGATGGATAATCTGGGCTTAATTTTTGTTAAACGGCCATGGATGGCAGTTGATTGCAGATTTGCTCCATTATTCATCGATGTTTTGATTGATAACGGTTTTTAGTTTTGGTTGCGTCATTATTTTAGTGTTAAAAACAATCTAATGCTAGGTTAGAAGTATTAGTTGGAGGATGCACTTTTTTATTACAGTTATAAGTTACAATAATTATTTAAGTCATTAGTTTCGTTGTGGAAATCATTAAGAATTATTGAAACCTAACACTGAACACACAAGAGATTTTATGGATGACTTGTGAGAATTTAGAACTAATTTTTGGACGTTCCTCTACTACTATAGATTGCCGTAACACATATTTACGATTTAAGTATACATTTGTATTATTCTTGACTGCCTCGGTGGCGTAGATGTATTACGTTAAGACTAATTCTGAGGTCTCGGGTCCAAAGTGATATCGGGTTTTTCTACTCAGTTTCAGCTCGGAGTCTGGAATTTGTACCCGATATGGCGATAGGCTCGCCCCCTGTCACATCATGGGATGGAATACGCACAGCGAAAAGTGGGTGCACTAGTTGCGCCTCTGCCTACCTCTTCAGCGATAACGGGTGTCAGTGTGTGTGTGTGTTTTATTAGTCCTTGTAAGCTGATCCATTCGCGCTATAAAAATAACTGTCTAGATCATAGAACTAACAAAATCAAGGAAATTAATACCTTGTTGTTGTTAACTAACCGTTAGATCATTTTAAACAGTTTATCTACAGTGGCTTCACAGTTGCCTGTTCTTACCGTCTGTGTGTAGAACAATACAAGACTCGTACCGCCGGCGGCGTCACGCGCTACACTAAAGCTCGTTTAATAATGTGGACATTGGACTCATAAGTCGTTGTACACCATCCGGCAGCGGATTCGATTCCCGGTTAGATACAGATACTTGAGTTTATTTAATCCCTTAGGGGTATTTGCTTTTATCTAATGTTAGTTTGAAAATGGAATTATTTTGAAAGGAAACTTTATATGCAGGAATTGGTACGTTGTCTGAGAGCTGAGATGTGTGAGGTACTACCACAATGTTTTTTTCTACTTCGTAGCATTGAGTGTTTTGATTTGATGGACATCGTATATAGAGATTTAACCTCTAAAATTTCATGATAAACGCAATGCAGTATCATACAATCCTTTCTAACCTTTCCCAGTATATGTATTCCTTCCTTTCTACAACTCGGGGTCCTTCAAGTGGAGCGTGCAGAAGGGAGTAGGCGGACTGGCATAGCTATGCCGATCGTTCGGGGATGTAATTATCTCTTGCCGGTCGGAAATTTTTGGGCTTTATTTAGCATCAGGTGTATTGATGTGAATACGATAAGAAAAAAGTTTGATTGGTTGATACTTTCATGGGAGGTCGTCACACAAACCATATCGAGGGATGAAAGGGAGTTTTTTTTGGGACATTAAGTTATATATATTTGGAATCAAAATATTTTTCTGATTCTAAATATGTGTTATACAAAGTGTTGCTCGCGGTTCCGCCCGCGTGAAAATCTTTTTCCGGCATAAAAATATTTTCCCCGGATAAAAGTAACCTATAGCGCCCAGGAGTAATGTAGTTTCCTATTAGTGAAAGAATTTTAAAAATCGGTTCAGCAGTTCCTGAGATTAGCGCGTTCAACCAAACAAACTATTCAGCTTTATAATATTAGTATAGATATAACTTTATATGGCAAAAAATGTCGCTTAAACCAAATAGCCTTTCACCCTTCAATACAATAGACGTGGCTTGCACACCACGTCATCAAGATATAAAAAAATATTGTCGAGATGGTACGAAAAGCATTTAGCATACTTCTATCAAATTATCAAATGAAAATGATCGATGAAGTACTTCTTGCGTCTCTGGAATACCTTTTTTAATGTTTTAGTTAAGGATATGTTCATTAGTGCCTCGGTGGCGCAGTTTGTAGTATGGTACGACTGCAATGCTGAGGTCTCGGGTTCGATCCCCCGGCAAAGTGATATTGAGTTTTTCTATTCAGTATCAGCTCGGAGTCTGGAATTTGTGCCCGATATGGCGATAGGCTCGCCCCCTATCACATCATGGGACGGAATAACGGCGAAAAGTGGGTGCACTAGTTGCGCCTCTGCCTACCCCTTCGGGGATAACAGGCGTGAGTGTATATGTATATGTATGTATATGTTCATTAGTAATATTTTTGTTTCAGATAAAAAGAAAACATTCAACATGACAGAATCACTGTTACGGTGAGTGCGAAATTCTACAACACCTTTTTTTGTAAAGTTTGTAAATTAAGTTATTTATAGACAACACCTAGTTTCTAACTTAACCCTTCTACAAAATAAGTAACAAAAGCTATTTTGTTCTGAATTATATAGTTTTCGGAATAAGACTAACGTGAGTAGACAGGAGGCCTATGTTCAGTAGTGGACGTCGTGTGGCTCATGGTGATGATGATTCCCCTGCCTGTCGTAAGAGGCGACTAAATGGGGCTTCGAGAGAGTCGCGGGGCGAGCAGCGGGGGGCTGCTCAGTCCAATTTAAGCGACTCCAAGGTGGTTGACAATGCGGGTGGTTGGTCTCCCGCTGTCGTAGACGCAAAAGCGTGATCTAGAGTTCGGAGGCTTCTCAGCCTCCTCATTTAGAGAGGGGCCGCAATGCGGCATAGCGCAGGGGCGGTTCCGTGCAGCTATCTTCGTGCAACAAGATACCCCGGGGCCGTCCCCTAGGCGCCAAAGAAGGCCACCGCGGGTTTTGGTTGGTATGCCGGTGTAAGGTGTATATAGTGTTAGGGACTCGGTCCAATGTTCACTCGGATGATGCTATACTCCCGAGTGTCGACATTGGGCTGTAAGACTGTGTGAAACCAACATAACCGTTCCACTCACTCCCCAGTGGTGGTAGCGATAATGAGTTTTTCCCCGCGAAAAAAAAAATGGTGATGATGATAAGTAGAACAACGGGAAAAACAAAGTTAGTTATTAACTTCCTTTGTTAGTCCCAACTTTTTGTTTCAATTATTGTATTAATCCTGACGTACATAAACTATGAAAAAAAAGACGTGTGACACTAAAAAAAATCATATCTTTATTAAGCTATTGCCTAGCTTCTATCGCGGGCCTTGAGCGTGGCGACCGAATCCAGAAATTCCGTAACGAAAAAATAACCTAACACCCCTCACTCCGACCGCCACAGCGGTGATATTTCATTTTCAACTCTATCACAACCAAGTAGAGTTTAAAATTCCATAAGTAAATTTAATATCGCAGTTTTGTAAGAGTACAATATGTAAGAGGATAGGAGCTGAATGTTAAACGACAAAAGGTCGAAATTACCGTGTATTTAAAAATTGTTCCAGTCAGTGAAACGTATCGAAATGTCAAACGCGCGCAGTTGATGAGAATGTCCCCGTGGCGGGATGACGTGATTCTAGTTTGAATTTTTAAAAAGTTTTTATTTTATATCTGTTCAAAGAGGGTATAAATATTAGAATTGCCTGCTTAGAGTTTCGGGGTTAGAACACGAGTGAAATTTGGACAATAGACAAAAATAAAATAAATAAATAATTATAATTACATAAGTTGATAAAAAATGCTATGCAATAGCTTAACCGCGGCAGTCTCCGAGTGCCACACGTCTTTTTTTTATAATAAATATAAGCTTAAATTTTATATATAACACCAAAATTAAAAGCCAACGTAAATTAAGTTGTACACAAGCGGTCAGGAAACGAGACTGATGATTATAACTGCCGTCAGTCCGGAACTGGCTTTAGTGCGCCATAAACTGGTTTATATGCCCCCGGGATGGATGCTTTACATCAGCCTTGCGAATGACAGTTTTTCCTGTCACGCGACTGTGTGGTTTCGGTAGCCCTTACTGCTGGTTTATGGTAAATTGAAATAGGTATTGATGAATATTAATATTATTTAATTATGTATCGTATGTAAACAGGTTTTTTTTCGTTTAATATAATGTATTGTCTTTTTCCTCTTAACGTAAAAAAATTTCGGTTAAAAGTAATTATGAATTAAAATTCTTTAATTGAAGTGACATATTTGAAGTCCTATGATTTCTAAGCTTATGCTTTAAAACGGACTTAAACACGGACAAAGCCGTGACTAAAAGCTACTTTATCTATACTTATATTATGTAATATAATAATACCAGCTCTGTATTAAATACTGTCCCACTGCTGGGCACGGGCCCCTTCTACTACTGAGAGGGTTTAGGCCTTGGTCCACTACGCTGGCCTATTGCGGGTTGGTAGACTTCACGTACCTTCGAAATTCTTATAAATAACTTCTTAGGTATGCAGGTTTCCTCATGATGTTTTCCTTCACCGTTAAAGCGAACGATAATTGATAAACAATACACACGTAACTTAGAAAAGTCAGAGGTGTGTGCCTTGGGTTTTGAACCTCTGGACATGTCTCGGCAGACGGTTCCATTCCCAACTAGGCTATCGTCCACTTTCTATACTAACACTAATATTATAAAAAGGAAAAGTTAGTGTTTTTGTATGTTTGTAACGAATAATCAAAAACTACTGGACCGATTTAAAAAACATTTCACCGATGGAAAGCTACATTATCAGTGAGTAACATAGGCTACTTTTTATACCGGAAAAACTCATTCACGCGGGCGGAGTCGTGAGCCAAAGTCTAGTATTAAATATTCTATTTTAGTGCAGTTGGTAGGCGCTATTTGAACATTACTCAGTCATACGAGCGAGGTTTTTACGATCCGCGACGGCGATAAGAATTGTTAATTTTATAGAGCCGGCCGCATCGCATCCGATGCCATGTCTTCACGAGTGTATTGAACCGACAGTTACTTATCTCAACGTAAGTTAACGATCGTAAAGTCCTATCGAAATTAGCAGATAAATCTATCCAAATTTGATAGATTCGGTGTGTTCGCATCTGCAAGATTTCGCTACCGTGGACTTATGTCACGAGTCTATTGCTCTTTGTTTCAAATCGAAAAATATACAAGTGGGCTACATTATACATGTGAAGATAGGTTAGTAGCAGCGCATCAAGTGTGAAAACCGTGTGTGGATTCGATTCCCACGAAACTAAAGTCTGTGAGTTTTTCGATTCGAAAATCACACTTGAGGTCTCTAGGATTGGAATTTTCCTGATATAGGGATAAGGTCGCATACAGCAATGGACAGAAATGAAGTTTCTTGAATTATGGGTACACTAATTGTGCATGCGCCCACTAGCAGTGACAATAGACGTGAGTATGTGTACCTACATTTACATAGTAGCGCATAAAAATGCCAAATAACCGAAAAACACTAGCCGTTCCGAAGCTTTTCATCCCTACATATAAATTCAAATTAAAAGGACAAAATACTGTTCGTTCAACATAAAAATAACGTGTAGCACCCTCTCGCGGGCATAAAACGAACCACGTTTTGTGAAATACATTTATATCAAACATGCTCTTTAAATATAGTTTATTTGTTACATCGCTTCATTGGTTTAGTTATATATCAGATATGAACCACGAAGGCTTGGTTTTAGCCTAAGATCTCATATGAATTACCAGAGGCTCTTAAGATACAGGCATGCCTAGTTTGAGAGTCAACGACCTTATATATAATTGTAACATGTCTTTGCCTAAATAAATAAATAAATTAGCCCGTCTAGTTATGGTACAGTCGTATTGCCGATTCCGACCACCGAGCAGCGTAAATCCTATTTTGTTCCGGTTTTAAGGTGAAGGACAGTTTAATTGTAGGGTATTGTGAGTATTAAGAGACAATATCATAAGAAGTATCTCTACCAAGAGCATTGTAATCCGAAGTTAAAAGAAGTAATGCTGTTTATGGAAAACGGTATCTAATATAAGCGGCTAAAGTAGATAATGGTCTGGTCATTCTATTATAAAAATAAAATACTCTTAGAGCCAGTAAATAATTCTAATGCTTCTTTTCAGTCATTTTCTTGTCTCCATCGCCATATAAAATTAGCGTCATACCCCATAAATAATTTACACATCGAAGTTCCGGGATACACCTGGTCCCGTACACACGTGCAAATTTAACAATCCCGGGGTACAGGGAACCGTACTCGGCGCGCGACACATCGGCTCCGCCGCCGCAGCTTTGCAAAAAAAACCTCAGCGACTCCAGAAACGTTGCAATTAAATTTGAAGTTAGAAAATGGTTTATTTAAAATAGTACCTATTGCAAATCTTTTGTACCTTTGAATAATTTGACTGCCTCGGTGGCGTAGTTGTATTGCGTACGCGTTACGAGTACGATTTGCGCGCTGAGGTCCTGGGTTCGAATCCTGGGTCGAGCCAAAAATATTGTGACTGGGTTTTTCCATCTTAAAAATTACTCAGTCGCAGCTCGGAGTCAGGAAGTTGGCGGTGTGATACCCCCGTGCCTCGGAAAGCACGTAAAGCTGTTGGTCCTGCGCCTGATCTCTCTCCGGTCATGTCGGATTGCCGTCTCACCGGATTATGAGAGTGAAGGAATAGCGAGTGCACTTGTGTATTGCGCACACACTTGTGCACTATAATTTTTTACTATCTTAGTTCTAAGCTATACAATAAAATTAATAAAATTCTCTCCATATATAGACTTAACAAGCACGTAACTAAAAACAAAGTACAGCCATGGCTCATGGAACAAACATATGATGACATAGAAAGCCTCTTCTCCTCTACTTGAAATTCCTAAATTCTAAAACAAACACATTTCACACACACACACACACACACACACACACACACACACACACACACACACACACACACACACACACACACACACACACACACACACACACACACCACACACCACACACACACACACACACACAAACACATTCACACGCGCACACATTACCCATAATAAAACAAAAAAAATAACTGAGATTTCCATAGCAGATTAAAATGTTACTAATATAGATATAAATCCCAAATCATGTATACTTGCGGAGGAACACTGTCGCCCAAAATACAGGTTTAACCTAGTTTGGGTGCCAGGGGACCAAAACCTTATTATGTGAAATATATTTTTTGGGAATTAAATAAAAAAAAAAAAAAAAAAAAAAAAAAAAAAAAAAAAAAAAAAAAAACTCCTGCGTACCTGGCTGATCTCCGTTGAGATTGGCCGCCGTGGCCGAAACTGGCTAGGAGGATTATAATTATAATATATTTTTTTTTATTGTTTTTCAATACGAAGAAGTTTTAAATTGCTTTTTTTTTGTTTTATCTATGTACCTACCTATTCTGGTTTTGTTCAACACTTAAAATGCACATAACGATACTAAAATCGTATAGCATTTTATAACTACATTCATTATTTAAAATTGTGTTAAGAATTTTTATAGAAGTGGGATCCTCCAGTGGATATTAACATCAAGCAGGCAGCCTGTCATAAAAACCAAGCAAGTTGTTTCTCACCACCATTAACGAATAATATGTAATAATTGTTAAACAGATATCACTAGGCATCTCCTTTAAAGAGATAAAATAAGGAACTTGAAATTGAACGGACGAAAGTAGGTTGAGATAGCTCAGTTGGGAGAGCACCGACACGTTACGCTGGAGGTCGCGGGTTCAAGTCCTGCTTTCGACAGTTTCTTTTTCAATGTTTCCATAAAAATAAAATTAAATGCTAGTTAAAATATTTATTGGTAAGTGGCAACAATGAAACTGCAAACTATTAAATCGCTTGCAACTCTCGCCCGACGCGGGTCGGCACAAAACAATTGACACTGTACGTAGCCGGTGTTGGGAAAAATTTATGAGTTTTGTTTTCTCAGGATAGTTCGCGTTAGTTATTGCTATACACAATAACTTGTTTTGAAAATTATCTGTTTGATTACTATTGTATCGATTTAGAGTTTTGTTTTAAAACTCTCGACTTGAAATGTTAGTTGTTGGGTTTCATGTTCAGGAATCACTGTTATATTTCCTATAAGATGTTTGAACAATTTTGCTTTACGACTGAAGTAGACGAAGCTATGGTAGATTAAGACCACAATTGAATAGATTTATTACCAGAAGTTTAATAAAAAAAATGGTAGTCTAAATTAGTATTATTGTGTTTATTAATACTTGGGGATCTCACCACAATTTATCCAAAGTCCCAACGCCCTAACAGCAATAATTTATGAAAAAAGAATCGCCTTTAAAATAAAGATTAATGGTATTTACTCGGAGTTTGTTAACTCGTAAACCTGATATTTACGGCTGAAAAATACAAATTGCTTTCATGTTTCGCAAAGTATTTCGCTTTCGTAACTTAATAACTTAATATAGTTTGAGAAAATCCCGTTTGCGCCTTTACGTTGTTATGGAAATGTGTACAAGACATTCTCGAGTTTTGTTGTGTTAA
Organism: Lapara coniferarum; assembly: GCA_949316025.1. Classification (NCBI taxonomy): domain Eukaryota; kingdom Metazoa; phylum Arthropoda; class Insecta; order Lepidoptera; family Sphingidae; genus Lapara; species Lapara coniferarum. The sequence goes on from OX438922.1 coordinate 2,068,430, forward strand.
AAATGTTATCAGAGGTTTTTGTTGTATATATTGTATGCTGAGAATTGGAAAAAGGAATTTTGAAAAACTTTTGCAACATAATGTAATTATGTCTGTCGTGTGTACGAGTATGAACAGGTTATTATCACAATACTCACGCCGTTTATCCCAGAAGAGGTAGGCAGAGGCGCAACTAGTGCACCCACTTTTCGCCGTGTATATTACGTCCCATGATCGGGGGCGAGCCTATCGCCATATCTGGCATAATTTTCAGACTCCGGACTGATACTGAATAAAAAAAACCAATATCACTTTTCCTGACCTGGGGTTCGAACCGGAGACCTCAGCATTGCAGTCGTACCATAATACTACGCCACTGAGGCAGTCTAAGCGTTCTATACTAAGCTAAAACGAAGCGTTACATAATCAAGACCATGTGCCTATTACAGTGTAAAAGTAATAATTGGACCAAAAATATTTGCTCGACATTCCACGCGCATGCAGTTGACAGACCGCTAAATTGTTTATTGTACTGAGCGCAGTATTGGATGTCGATACAGAATGTACGAGGCCTTAGTCACATATATACAGGTAGATTAAAGAGCGATCAGCTTAAAAAGCACATCACTGTCTGGACCAACTAGACATTTTTGGGGTTCAACCGATCAACATCTAGTAAGACAAGGACAATCCTTTGGCACAATGACGAAAGCAACGTCTATTTGTAGCTCGTCTACATCCAGTAAGATAAACCTACATGGCGGTATTAAAAGCATGTCGAGCATTAAAGAATACGATGTCTCTTAAAGATCAAATTTATATTGTACGTACCATCAGTTCTAAAGTAATAACTTTGGCAAATGACTAATAATACAAAAATGCGTCTCCATTTAATCCCGCAGCCATATCAATACGGTATTCCAAACTAGTTGAAAGAAAAGAGCAATCTCGTGTCCATAAACCGACAAGTTGGGGACATCTTAATAGTTAGTTGGCAACCGTTACGGCCGACACCAGAATGTGAATCTGCGGAGGCTGCGGTCGTAATCTGCTACGTACTGTCCTCTAATTGCGATCCTAATTGTCCCCCCACCCGGCTGCCTCCATCTTTATTCTGTATGCCTTGTTATGTGCGTTATTGATGGGGAGTTTGGACAGCATGTTTGTATTAGTCTGTGTTCTTATTTATGCCTTATTTGCGATTTCAGTTTCTTGGGGCAATATTTGTGATGTCGAGATTTTGCTATCGTAGATTTTTTATACCTAATGCCCAAAATTGGATTCTACTGCACATAGCATAAGACTTATTCCCCATAACAAGGACGAAACTAAGCTAATAAATTATGAGCGCACCAGCGCACATTTTTTAGACACAAGGAGGAACTATACAGAAATATGGATGTGTTTCTATCATGAATGCGTTGCCGGCCTGGAATTAAAGAAAGGAATAGGGTACCTATATAAAAAAGGTGTTTCGGATTTCGGGCACTTGGGATATAAAAAGCTCGTTATTACGCTCATTATCCTTCCTAGCCGTGTGTCGCGACCTTCGGACACGTGCCATCTGTTGGCTACAGGCCTACGCCGAGCGGCGATACACTCCGTTAATGGCTACATTACAAATCGGCGCGCTTATTTACACAAGCGGCAAGTATCGTTGCAGTTTGTTGCGGTTCTAGTTTTAATGAATTGGGTTTCGGAGTTTAAGTAAATTTTGGAGGTTTGTGAATGCTAATAGATTTTGTATGAAGTTATTTTGTTAGTAAATAATAAATGCTATTTATATTCTATGATATAACTTCTTTGCTATCCTATGTAGCATATGGCACATCAGCTATGAAGTGAAATGCTGTTTCAGTCCTATATCAAGACAAATGTTTGTGTCATCTGCAAATATTTATTTTGGGCCTAGGTCTCGTGGGACCGGAAACGACTCTCAGCATCACCACGATAAAGTAACATATCTGAGCATGGAGTCTAAATCATGGTAACTTTATGTAAATTCAACAAAATAAAGAATAAGAACGAAACAAAGTTAAACAACATATACATTGCTTATGTGGTTTGAGTTGGTACAAAAACCATAATATCTAGATTGCATTAATAAAACCACCACGTACCTGCAATAAGAACACTGCGACACAATAACAAAAATCGCACCGATAGAAACCAAACCAGGTGCAAAACCCGACGTAAATAAGCTATAGTGACAATTTTCAGAGGAAACGTAACACTGCCACCTTGTTCAGTGGGAATTCTGTGTAAAATGTAAGAGATCAAAAGATTGGGTTCCTTAGTTTATTAGATGATATTTTTTTAATAAATTGAAGACCGTGATACGGTACCCTATATTCTATTTATGTATTCGTCCAAATAGCGACTATCGTACATAAAGCAACTAACTGCACACTTTTTTTTTTGTTTACGCGGAGAAAGTGAATTATTACTACCGCCCAGTGTTCAAGGGGAGCGACTGAGCGGTTATGTTGGGTTCACCGTGCCTTACGACCCGACGTTGAGCCGCCCGGAGAGATGGAAAACGTCGGGCGACCGCCTGGCCGAGTCCCTAACTTATGTACACCGCACGGTATACCAACTAAAACTCCGCGGTGGCCATCTTCGGCGCATTAGGGACGGCTGCGGGCATCCTCCGACTCACGTCTAAGTTGTCGTCCGGAAGACTACATGTACAATGCTCGTATACTTGCAAATACCTATTAGTACGTGGTATTATTCACTATTCAGCGCTATTAGTAAGATTTAATGAGAAGGATTTACTCACTTTTCCTTCTTAATCGTTCTCTTCATCCCTCGTCGTGTCCAGCATGAAATATTTTTGGTGGAATCGATGACGAGCCGCCTTCATGCCCCTTATATTGGACTTTCCTTAGAGCAGTGGCAAACGAAGTCCTGTTGTGGCCTTTATTTGGTCAGACCAGCGGTTATGTTTTAACTCACGTGGTTTTTTACTTTCTACTTTCCTTTCAACCAGAAGTTTGTCCTGGTTTTTTGGTTATCTTCGGGCACTGTGGCCAAAAGAACTTAACACTCGTTGGTAGCATATTGTAGAGAGTATAGTCTTGATTTTCAGTAGATATATGGCCAACTGGACAAGAATAGATTTGTTGGTGCGTCTTGCTGTGTATGGTATGCGTAATGTGTTATTCATTTTAACGGTGATGAAAAACATCGCGAGTAAACCTGCATACCTGAGATGTTCTGTATAATAATTTCGAAGGTATGTGAAGTCTGCTAACCCGCACTAGGCCTAGGCGTGGTAGACTAAGGACTAAAGCCTCTCAGTAGTAGAGTAGGCCCGTGCTCAGCAGTGGGCAGCAATATAGGGCTGTTATTTATTTTAATAAGTCTTGAAACAGGCGCTTTACATATAATATCGTAGTCTGTACTCGTTACTTGCTGTCATAGCATTTATTTCTAAGTAGTAGCATGGCGGTCACTGTTATCAGGCGGACGGCTAATGACTATTCGCCTAATGATGTATAAAGAATAGGTATTAAATTCATAAGGCCCAATCCGCAAAAACTGGGTTTCCCTACAACTAAACGGAATCCTAGAAAGAGTTCGCCAACCGACTGGGAGCGAATTAGTTTAACCTCATGCGAACATTGGATTGTCTCGGGATAAAAAAGGCATTGCCTTCAGGATCCGAGGAGACTACGGAATATTCTTAGACATATTTAGCTTAACTTTAGCGGCAAGGATCGTTGCGGAGCGTTTTAATGTAATTTACTTCAACCCCTTAATAATAAATGCTACATTCGTTTGTCGAATAAAGTGAGTGTAACAGATAAAACAATGACTAAGTTGACTTTTTTTTTATAATATCAAATGTTGTATCATCTCGTGAAAGGACAAACCAAAACTATATCTTTATTTTATAAAGATTTAGTTTGTCGTATTACTAAAATTAATTAAAATATACGATGCGAATGTGAATTAGAGGTCGGTTAAAGTGAAAATTAATAGCCGTCTACCCACACCTATGGGATACAAGCGTGATATTACACAATTCTATCCTACCACAAAAAGTTTAACATTACGAAAAACGCAATTGTGTTCCTGCAAAAGCCAAAAATCTAGGTTTAATCAGAGCCAAGGTTGGCAACATAAATACCTTCGGTTGACAATTCTCCGAACGTTAGTGACCCTAATGCCCTTTATTCGGGTCCTTCGTCTGTATTATTGAATTTCCGAATCGGGCGCCGAAAACCCGATATCGAATAATCGGCAAAGGGCTGAATTGTGATTTGGAGAGCACTCGCCGTGAGCTGTTTTTGTGGTTCCCGTTTGTTTATTTTATGAGGGGGATAGTGGTAGGTTCTGGAATCTTTTTTTACCATGGGATGAGATGGTAAGTACCTTTAGAAGTAGTCTTAAATTTGCCACTGTTTGGCTCTAATTTGGAGTAGGTGTAACACACTTTATGAAGCATGTTGCAGAAAGGATTTGACTTCGTTTTTTTCACTGGCATCTTGCCTAACGTGATTTCTGGCGAATAGAGTTAAAGGTAATTCATGTATGAAAAATTACAGTTTTCCCTGAATGCCCACAGGACCTTGTCTACAGCCCATATACACTGATCATAATAATAGACCAAAGCGGCAGACCAAGTATCATTTTCAACAAGTACTTCTCAAAATTTTACAGTATGCCTGTCTTCTTGGTTATTTTATAATGTGTACCTACCTCTTTTAATCGACACTATCTTCATGTCGGGTTATTAACATTTGTGTTTTGATCTCTGTCAAGTTGAGCTGTCAGTCTGATACCAGTTAATGTCACTGAGGGTGATGGTGCCTAGTAACAGTTTCAGTAAAGACTTCGATCACGCCATTGATCTAATGACTATACTTTCTAATCTCCTCGTTTCGATTCCTAAATCGTGTAATTAGTTTAAAACATTAACAAACAGCCTTTTTATATACCCTAAAGGGTAGGTTAAATAAACACAAATCAGTAGCATTCCAAGCCTATGCAAATCATCTATCCAAACCTAGAAGCTCACTATTTCCAAGTACCATAGTTTAATGGCCGCAGCTGATCTGACCGTTTTTCCGTCCCAAAAAACTGTCGCAGACATCACGAGTCACAGTTTGCTAGATGCAATTTCTGTGTAGGCGGGCTTGGATTCTGTGCGCGTCCCCCGAACAAATCCGATAACGTGTCGACTAAACTTGCAGACTCAATTTCAAGTGGAACGCGATTACTTTGCGCCGTGTACAAGAGTTGAATCGCATAGTAGATGCTATTTTTTGGTTTTGCAATTTTTCGTTGATGTTTTGATTTAATGAAATCATATTTTAGAACTTGTTTCACAAGTTTCAAGGAAATTTTATTTCACAGATCGTATTAAACAGCTAATGTAGTACTCATTTTATTACCATTTTGGGGGCATAGATTACGGTGTGACTTTTGTATTTTTCGGCTTATACATTTATGTGACTCTATTTGGGCACTCCCAATCAGTCTGTTCCACTAAACGGATCTACCGAGACGAATGACCGCAGGTTCAAAACCCAAGGGCACATACCTTTGACTTTTACAAAGTTATGCGTGTATTCTTTCTGAATTATCACTTGCTTTAACGGTGAAGGAAAACATCGTGAGGAAACCTGCATACCTGAGAAGTTCTCTAAAAATAATTACGAAGGTATGTGAAGTCTGCCAACCCGCACTAGGCCAACGTGGTGGACTCAGGGCTAAACCCTCTCAGATGTAGAGGAGGCCCGTGCTCAGTAGTGGGCAGTATATAATGTAGGGCTAGTATGGTGATGGTGGATTGCTAGAACAGTATAGTGGTGGTACTTAGCAGCTTTGAAAATTCCTTTCCATCTTTTCTACTCTTTCTCATTGAAGTTACCGTAATCCTCTGTTAATGTTTTGGGCGGTTGTGTTTACAATGTTTCGGTTAAGAAAGGGAAATTCAGGAATACTGACATTTCACTTGATTAAACACATAATGGCACATTCACCATCGCAACGACTATTTCAGCCACCAAGCAGCACTGTGCATACACTGTTGTGTTCCAACTTGAATGACATTTTAGCCAGCGTATATACTAGGCGTTATGAGTCTTAAAATCTTAGTTTTTCTACTCAGTAACAGCCCGGAGTCTGGAAATGGATTCGGTAAATGGCAATAGATTTGCACCCTATTACTTAGGACCTAAGCTACATAGTTGGCGTAAGTGGGTGTAATACACTTTTGCCTACCTCTGAAAAGGGAAAAAAATGTGATGCTATGTATGTCTGTAAGATCTTATGTATTGACGACGAGAGCAGTTGAGTGCCACGCAGTACTAGGTAATTGAAAATTCTGTATGGTGTTGCTACTGTTTATGGGTGTTCGTATCGCCTACCATTAGGCGAGTGGCACGCTTGTCTAATTATATATTATCTTCTTCTCAGTCGGACACTCTTGGCAGAGTGGTCGTGGTTGTCGTGATGGTAATTCATGGAGAGATGTCAGCGTTGTCAGTCTTCTTGGCGATGTTCGTAGGTCTACTAAGGCTTCTCCATTTTTGTTGGTTAGTAGCGCTGCGTGTACACTCTGTCATGGAGGACTGTGTTGCCGTTTTAATCAAGTCAGTCCAGCGAATGGGGGATCTGCCTCTAGCTCTTTTTCCTTCTACCTATCCAGTACTATTCAGTTGCAATAAAAAAAAATAACAAATTTGTACCACTTACGCAACGTATGTCACGTATTGATCGAGGTCCAGACATTTCATTTTAAACGAAATCCTAAAATCAAGAATTATTTTATCGTATGACACGTGGGATTGTGTTGTATATGATAACCGTCTTTCTTATAAATGAAGTGCCTAGATATCATCTAGTATCCACGTGGAGTAAATGTCTCACCTCTAAAACAAATGAAACCCTTTTAAAATGTAACACGTTTTATTCAAAAGCCATTCAAACAAACTAAAAAAATGTCGGCTCTATTAGAACGCCCTTATTCGGCCCAGTCCAGATTGGACGCTGTTTGTTCAAAAACTAAATCCAATTATATTGACGCGCAGCAAGTGCGATGTGCAAAACCGACCTAACCCGATAATTAAAAAGTGGTTTAACGTCAGCCAGCTTCGATGGGTCCAATTAAAATGTAAATTGGTGCCACGCGGCCAACGCGTCTTCGGATTATGTTGAACTTGCGGCGTAACGTTGCGTGTAGCATTGCCTGCAATATTTAAGGTGAGACAATCCTTAGGGGATTTTCTAAATGAAATAAATTTTTCAATGTTATTTCTATGTGTATAAAGGCAATAGTTTGTCGATTAAAGTTCTAATTTCGACACTTTTTACGCAATAATTAAATACATAACACTTATTTTACGATAAGGTAATTCTCACGACATTATGCTGTGTGAATTGTCGTTGCACGTTGCGTTACACGTTGCATCAGTCTGTATACAATTTTATAACGTCTTTTAAACTTTTATGTCTAACTTTTACTGGAAACCGACTATGAATAATACATGTTCTGTCATTTGTTATTTTAAACAGCGTCGACGTCTTGGGTTTTAATATTGGTGTTTTAATAAAGAGCATTATATGCTAATTCTGGCAGCATTTACTCTCTTTGTTAGTTTATGTGTAGAAATGTACTCAGAATACGGTTTGTAACTTGTTATTCGGGCTTTAAATTTTGCATTCAAAATTCATTTGACTGCTAATCTAGCGGAATGGATGGTAAAATAAAGTATCCTGGTATTATTTACTGATTTAAAGAGAATAGAAAGTTAAAAGGGAATGTAATGTTTCTCTTTCATAGGAATTTTCTTAAAAGGTTTCTCAGCATCTGCTTATTATTTAAGGATACTGAACAGTGCTATGGTATACCTACTTTATAATACACTGCCTATTGGCAGATGGTGTGTCAATCACAGGATGTTGCTTGTGACATCTCTCATCATGCTACGTACCCAAAACACTATAAAATTGGTACCCTCCCACTAATAGCATACTAATATTCGTAAGTCCTGGCCTGATGTCTCTCCGGTTATGTCGGATTACCATCTCACCGGACTATGAGAGTAAAGGAATAGTGAGTGCACCTGTGCATTGCGCACGGACTTCTACACAATAATATCTCCTGCATACCTAGCTAAAGGGATTTTAATTTTATTCGTCTATCGAATACAGTCAATGTAAGAAGTGTTATTCCATTGCAGGTCGCTGTTTATCCAGCCGGAGATGGAGGCGCTGGCGGCATACGAGGCCGGTCCAGCGTTGCTGATGCTCGGGGAAGGATACTCAAGTAAGTTTATTTCTTCCTAGTAAATACCTCACGTGGAGTTGAGTCCTGATAGAATGACGACTGATGAGGGATGATTTTCCCTCGACGCAATTACACCAGCTTGTTTGAAACTTGATATACACAGGCTCAGAACGCGACAGACTGCCGTGGGTCACTATAGCAGGTTTTACATTGTGTGCAGTGATCGCTATCCAGGGGAAGAGAAATTTCCTACTACATAAATACTCACGCCTTTTATCCCAGGGTAGGCAGAGGCGCAACTAGTGCACCTACTTTTCGCCATTATTCCGTCCCATGATCTGATAAGGAGCGAACCTATCGCCATATCGGGCACAAATTCCAGACTCCGTGCTGATACTGAATAGAAAAACTCAATATCACTTTGCCCGACCCGGGTATCGAACCCGAGACCTTAGCATTGCAGTCGTACCATAATACAACTACGCAATCGAGGCAGTCTTTCCTACTACCAGCATAAATAAATACATTTACATTATAATCATTCGTTTGTCTTCAACTGTCATATTTATGGCTACTTTGTTTTGGGAAACTATTGCCCTAACCGTAACTGGCGGCTTTGATGTGATAATTTAGATTGCTGGAAGCCAAGTGGGTTCTCTGGGTCTTCACAATATTATTTCTTCTCCATTAAAGTCATCAGAGCCCTTTAATTATTCTGGATGTTTGTATTACAAGGTGACAAATTACTTTTATATATATTTTTTATAATAGTATTAACCTTATATAATACTAGCTTTTGCCCGGAGCTCCACTTACGTTAAAAATATTTTCCGGGATAAAAGTCCCGCTTTATATTTCCCCGGGATAAAAAGTACCCTAGGTGTTAATCAAGGACACGATCTACCTGTGTGCCAAACTTCATCGAAATCAGTTCAGTAGTTTTTCCGTCAAAGAGTAACAAAAAACATACATTTACACATTCTTACAGACTTTCGCGTTTATAATATTAGTAGCATATTGTCCCACTGCTGGGCACGGGCCTCCTTTACTACTGAGAGGGTTTTTAGGCCTTAGTCCACCACGCTGGCCTAGTACGGGTTGGCAGACTTGACATACCTATTTGGAAATTCTTATGGAGAACTTCTCAGGTATGCAGGTTTCCTCGTGATTTTTTCCTTCACCGTTAACGCAAGCGATAATTCACAAAGAATACATACATAACTTAAGAAATATCAAAGGTGCTTGCCCTTGGGTTTTGAACCTGTGGACATTTGTCTCAGCAGTCTGGTAAACTCCCAACTAGGCCGCCGCTATATTTTTACCTTTTTACTATAAAAGCGTCATTAAGTTGGTATTCAAATTGAATACCTAACTACACAACGGCTAGCAATATCAGTTGCCTACAACAAAATAATCTAGTTACATACTGTCGCTACACAGCTATCTACATAGAGTGTGAACAAGAGATTCACGATTAGCCGGACGGAATGACGAAGTGACAGATGCAAACGCACGGCACGCTTGTGGCATGCCCGTTAGCCCCGATGCACACTATCGATTGAATATTCACGGACGCCGCATCGTGCGGTACGCGCCACGCGCCTGATTGTCCGGCCTGCCACCGGCCACTCCGTTCCTTGTTTCGGAATGACCGGAGGATAGATTAAGTAACGTATGAAGCACCTATAGCGCGATTTTACTTCTTTTACATTAGTTTTATTGAAACGAGAGACGATTTAAAACTTTTATGCTAAACAAAAATTGAAAGTTGACATAACAATTTTAAATAAACATACTTGTAAATACATACTCAATTCTTGGTCCCAAAATATCTAGGCCCTTTGTCCGGTTCGAGCCCACTCGGTTGCCTACTTCGCCGGCAGCAATTGGTCTAAGAGACCCCACGTTTTAATAATTCATGAAAAAATAATAAAAACATTATTTTTCTTTTCAAATGTTATTCTTTTATTAACATTCGCAAACACGGTGCGCAGAATCGATATGGCGTGCTTTTATAGCTCGGCTAACCATAATTTGGTCCGTAAAATATACTTTGAGATTGGAATAGTAGTTGTTAGGGATACGGGAGAGAGAGAGAAAAAGCGAATAATGCAAATGCAATGTGATAAATCGCAATCCCGCCAAGAATATGCATTATACTTTTTACAGAACAGCTGATACCTACTATAGCTGATACTCTTTAAATATTGAGTGAAAACCTGTAGTTTTAAACTAAGTACCTTTTAGGGCTATATAATGCGTTTCACGTCTACACGTAAAGTTAAACCATTGAGTAACTACTGGACATAATGAGACTTAACATCTTATGTCTCAGGATGACAAGCGCAGTGGAATGCCACACAGTACTTTGTAACTCAAGGTGCTGAATGGTGTTGCTACTGTTTATGGGTGGTCATATCGCTAACCATCAGGCGAACGGCATGCTCGTCTCGTCATTCAATGTAATAAAAACAAACATAATATCCATAAACTACTCACCCTAAAATTAGAGAAGTCATAATACCCAGTAATTACCTACACTGACCAACGTGTCACACTGCAGCTTGTGATAAGTACACAAAGCAGATATGAAATACCGGATAATATTACCGCAAGAACTTTTGATAAAAAATTAAGGTAGTTTAGGCGCGAGTTTGCGGTGCGGTCGGCTTATTTTAATTGTTTCTTGAACTAGTTACGAGTTGCTCTTGTGGTGTAAATTGTGTTAGTGCTATATCCGAAACTTTGACGAGCGTAACTGAATTTGACGGATTTACATACGTCTGAATATGGATAGACGTTTATAGTATTAAGAAGTTGTTTAGAAAATTTATACTGTGGCTCAATACACGATATTGTTTTTCTCAAAATGTGTAATCATGTACCTACTAAACATTCGGGGAATGTCAGAGTTTTATTAACAGTTAAATAAATCACTATTAATGAATCAAAATATTAATGACTGCAATGCTAGGGGTCTTGGGTTCGATTCCCGGGTCGGGCTAAGTGATATTGGGTTTAAATTCAGTATCAGCCCGGAGTCTGGAATTTGTGCCCGATATGGCGGTAGGCTCGCCCCCTATCATATCATGGGACGGAATAACGGCGAAAAGGGGGTGTACTAAGTGCGCCTCTTCCTACCTCTTCGGGGGTAAAAGGCGTGAGTGTGTGTGTGTAAATCACTGTTAATGTTTTTAACCATGTTAAGTACATATAGTAGTACCTACTTTAAAAAATGCTCTGACGGCAATATAGATCGCTACCACAATTCAAACTGTTAGGTGTTGGTTTTGGTTGGTATGTGCGGTGACTAATAAACTTCACCATCTTTCTTAAAACGAAGCGTAAAATACCTCCGGAACATAAAGTTTTTCTACAATTCACCCCAAAAACCCGAGACGGTCAACTTTAATTTCTTCTAACATTGTTAAAAAGTTTCGGAAACCGGTTTCTCGGTACCGAAAAGCCGGCACACACGCTCGAGGGCGTCGGAATGATTCACGCGCCATCTAAGCTGGCTGAAGGGCTCTCAGGCGCAGCTGCTTTTGCCCTCACAGACGTCGTTTTCTCTTTCCGAGGAGCTAAAAAGCGCATAAAGCCGGTACATTCGATTGTGTACACTGCGCCTAAGGCACAAGCGTAGGCGGCATGCATTGAGTTATGCTGTGATTAGAGTTATGTAACTTTGTGATGACCTTGAACTCCATGCGCATTTTAAACGTTGCTAGAATGTCGACTACACTGCATAATACTTGATAATGAGTAAAATGTCAAGCAACGATATGTGTTTTGTCTTTTGATTTAAGCTATAATGCTTGTCATTCTAATTGCTTCTTCACATTCCGCTTAAAATTATAGATAGGTGCACACACGTTTTCCACAAAACTGTTCTAAGTATATATTAAGAAGATAAGCTTTCCGATTTATTGTTTGAATAACAAAAGATCACAAAGCTTTCATAAGTCAGAAGTTTATTAAGATTTCTTGAAAATCGATATTTATTTATTTATTTGCACTTCATATAAAAACATGTAAAGGTGGAATTAATGCCAAAAGCATTCTCTACTAATCAACCTGGAATGGTGCAGAGACAAAAACATAGTAGAAACGAAACAAATTAAACGCTATCGCTTCTACTTTGCCCCAATGTCCCAAGCTGAGGACAACACTAAGTATTCTCCAGACAACTAGTGTATTGCACATGCCCTGTTTAGATTTACGGGCCGTGTTCAGTCATTTAATGTCATTAGAGTTGACGCTACACATGCCTTCGAAGTCTTTTTGTTCTGCATTCGGAGTAAGGTTTCTTTTACAATAATGGTGGAAGGTATTTTTATAAATATTGTATTACTACTAAATCTGATATAAGTACCTACATATATTATTAAGTTAAGTAAGTTCATATATAATTTTAAAGGACGAAATAATTTAATTTTCGCATTGAATAAACGCCTCCGACTTTTGCGGGGTTGGAATTTGTAAGGTGATAGACTCTCTCTATGTCACCATGGGATAGGCATAGACTCAGTGCATCGTGGGTGCATTAATTTCTCCTCTAAATTTTCGCTTATGGTGACTGAATGTTAAGGTGCTCCCACACAGGAGTTATATAAGGTTATAAAACATTGTGTAGCTCGATAACATTTTATACCAGTGTGTAACATTTTGCTACAATATGTTAAGAATGTCATAAGCGCTCCCACACTTGTTCAACTCGTTGTATAGCATCGTATAACATTCTTTGTATAACATTTTGTTAAATTAAGTTGTATAACATCACTAACAATTTATAACTTTTGACAAAACTTGTTAAAAAGTTATTCAACAAATGTTACACAACATTGTCTAATGTTATATAACTGCTGTGTGAGAGCACCTTTACGTAAACAAGTAAAATGTCATTGTACTAATAATGTACATGTGCAGGTGTGTTCATAACACAGAACAGAATCTTTACTTCGTGTTTATGAAGATGTTTAAATATTTGTAAGAAGTAAACGCAGAAACTGCCAAACGGATTCGTATGAAATTTCCCACACCGATAAAACAAATCTAAATTAACATTCTATGTCTTCTTTTATCCCAGAAAATTGCACAGACTTCTATACCACGATTTTAACGGAGCAAGAATCCAGCCTTTACATGTGAGTGATAACCAATTTATGTCACACATATTACCTATTGAAACTGCTTATAAACTTCTATATCTAAACCAGAATTCTCCAGACATCCCGGTCAGATTTACGGTGCTTCCATCACTTCATTTCACCCGACCCGTAGTTTCATTCACTCTTATTTGACTTTCAATTGTCAATCTCGTCCGTTGTTCGCTTTTACGAGATTAAGGTGGTTAGGTGTTAGTGCTCGAGCTAGTACTTGTTTATTTTATCACGCTTTGTCTACTTTGGCGTCTAAATTGGGTTGGTGAAATTTGTTTTGGCACCGAGGAGTTTTATGATCTTAGAGCTGAGGAACAATTTGGATGCCAGGCGTCACAGAGTTATTGCTGATATCTGTGTTTTTTAAGATATGTGTTGATATAAAGTGATTATCAGCATTGGAAAAAATGTACACGGTGATGAATTTTCGAGATGATGTGTGTATGTTGAGATCAGTAATATTATCGCCCTACTGCTTGGAACGGCTCTCCTCTACTACTGAGAGTAAAGGCCTTAGACCACCTCGCTGGTACCGCAAATCAAATATTGTCTACTTAATATAATCCGCTGAGTAATTTAAAGTGTAATTTGAGTGAAATTTACATAGATTGTATCAATGTTTGATTATAAGTCGATTGAACACCGGCCGCGGTTGGAGCCTCATCATTGGCACCGGTAACGGTGGTCACCCACGGAATGGGATTGCGTCGAACCTAACTATAGAAAATGTGAGTCATAGATTCGTATTTTATGCAAAGGACACCACTAGACATAATGGTTATGTTACACTGAGATTGGTAGCAATTAAGACAAACTCTCTATATAGAGAAGACTAAGGAAAGACATTGGATACCTACCAGATGAATAGACGACTTGAAAAAGAGCGCAGGAACTCGCTGGATGCAGGCCACTTCGAACTGGTTGAACTAGAAATCTTTAGGGATGGCCTATGTTTAGCAGTGATTTCCAATGCCTGAAGATGATGGTGATGATGATGAAGGAAAAACGTAACATTGTGCGCGGGTCGTCAAAATTATGCCTGCTTAACTGGATAACCCCAAAATATGACAAAGAAATATGATGTATTCTTCTGAATAAATATGCATAATAACACTATAAACTAGGTGGGTGTTTTATTTTGTTTATGAGAGAAACTGTACATAGTACAACTATTTTCAAAAGAAGCAATTTTTTTGCTAGTTCAGACACAGTTTCATATTTACTTGCTAACCAATTCTATCAATGTTGAATCGATCTTATATAGGTAAGAGCCTCTTATTATTTTTTTCATTCTCTAGTGTAGTGTTTGAGTATTTGTAGTCTTATCTAAGCTATGTAAAGTACGAATAAATTAATATTAATAGCTAAAAGTACAAAACAATTAAAATTCGTATCACAGTTCCGACGTAACAGCCGTCCGTATGTTCCTAAGCAATAAGGCAGCCCATTACAGTAAGCATGCAACACTAGCGCATGCAAGCTGTTACACAACTTATCAGAGATCGAGGAGGCTCGCACCGATGCGCTATGGAAGGAGCTACCGAAATGCTTTGATACAGTCTTCACGCAATCGGTAGTCCTTTCTTAGGTCGACGAGGTTTGCCTATTCTTAATGATATGCCTTGTATATTTGCCACCAACATGTGTATTTCTGCAACCAAACATTGAATTCTTTTTAAGAAAAATTCAATTCGAATAGATATTTGATACTTGATTTAATAACTTAATATCCGAAAGTTGTACGATGAGTACCAATCTACCTTATAATCTACTCGTGCGTGTTATGCTGCTCTTTATTGATGTGCAAGTCGCTTTCTATTAAGGGAGGTTACATGCTCGTTTCGGCATTTAATTTGATAAAATATTTCTATATCCATTTTAATAATAAAAACTGCTTCTGTCTTACTTACGCTGTACGATACGCCCGTTATGACGATAGGCTCGCCACCTATCACATCATGGGACGGAATACCTACACACGGCACAAAGCGGAAAACACTAGTTGTTATTCGTGGGAGTGTGCGCACGCGTATGTCACACACATATGTATAATAGAAACTTAATCAAAGCATTCTTAATTTGAACCAAATATTAATTTTCTTTAACTCTTTGTAGGTCCATAACATTAAAATGTAGAACACTTAATTAACTTTCTAGTTAGAGACCGCAACCTCACATACGTACGATTCTCGGAAACTAGAGCTCCGTCACGGTGGTTGGCCCTCGAGCTATTACTGCTCTGGTGAGCTCTCGGCCTTCTCGTCTCAACCTTAGGAAGGTAAGTGAAAAATATCATAGAGATTTGATGTTGTCGTATTTGATTTTAAGTTCACTTTTGAATGCTAGATGATTAGATAACAAGTAGTAAACAGGGCCACACTATAGACAATATTATGGAGATTACTTAACAGGTGAAAGAAATAATCTTTCTGCTAAGTGAAGATTCCATCCCAAATCGCGTAGTATCTCTTGACATCGCACTGAGGTCACATGATGGCTGTAAAAAGTAAATAAACGAGATTTTATAGAAGCGTCGTAAAGCGACCGCAATGTTATACGTACTTAGTGCTACCCTCCATCTGCCTTCCTTAGGCAACGTTACCCGACAAGATTTCGTGGAGCACTATATATTTTTCTTAGAATTGTGGTCTATAAGTAATGATTGTTAGTATATGCAGTGTATACAACTGGTCATTTATCACTATCATGTCAAGGTATTTTAACGGTTAAGGAAAACATCGTGAGGAAACCTGCATACCTGAGAAGTTCTCTATAAGAATCTCAAAGGTATGTGAAGACTGCCAACCAAGACTAGGCCAGCGTGGTAGACTAAGGTCTAAACCCTCTCAGTTGTAGAGGATGCCCGTGCTTAGCAGTGGGAAGTATATAATAAAGGGCTGGTATGATGGTGTTCTGTTCACTGCTGAATATATAGCGATAGACTCCAGAAGATTTAAACGATGTGTCGATGCGACCTACAAACAATGGACTTCTTGCATCTTGTATTAGGTCGTCTGTATTATGCGTGAAAATAAAAAATCTTTTCGGTTAAAAAATCTGAAAAAATCTCTTGTTAAGCATTAGACCTCTGAATAAATGTGTACTCTACACCGTAGAGTCCATAGTCAACTGGCGAGTTAAAAAGCAGTAAACCGTTTCCCACTAAATATAAATTAAAGCCAACGTTGTAATCCCCAAACGAGATATCCGCGCGCACTCGCGTTTTATTGTTGCGAAATCAAAAGTGGCGAGATTAAGGCCTCCCGCCATAACACGCGTGATAAATCCGTCCGTCCGCATTTCCCGTGGTTTTTCAGCTTTTCCGCAATCGCATTCCACGCGAAGAGATGCGTTTATTAGATGCCCACGAAACCTTTGACTGTTGTGTCTGAAAGTTTTCTGAAGTTATTAAATTTTCTATTCATTCGTGGCGCGCTTTTTCAGCCTAAGGTAGAGTTGGAGAAAAATTAAAATTCTGTCCGTATTTCGGAATTATGAAAGTTTTTGAAAATAGGTGAAATAATTAGCGGGTTCTAATCGGTGGCATTTCTTCGGAAATGGAGTTAATCTACACCCTAAGGTCATGAGACTCGGCGAACTCACTGATGCCCATAGGATTGGATTTCTCTTGATATTTTCAGAGGATTTTGTCCAGTAATGTGGAATTATTTTTCAATACATAAATTTAAATTACTAATGTATTCAGTTACATTAGCGCTATATTAGCGAAATTGAAAATTCCATTTCAAATTAGTCGATTAGGTATACATTTAACGGTTGCAGATGATAATTACAGTGGTATGATTTTAGTTATTTTATGCATTAAAACCAATTAAACGATAAACATACTGAAAGTAATCAAATAGTAGTCATTTTGTCTATATTCGTTGTATTTATTATTCCTGCTACGCAGTGTCCAAGAACTGTTGTGACATAACATATTGTTTCCAGTATAATTACTAAGCACTATGAGACTCAAGAAATATGTTTCAAGTTACTGAGCGCAGTATCTTGCAGTACGTTGAAATTCTAAGTTCTAACATTGTTTTACTGTTCATTTCCGGATGTGAAGCATACCATGCTATCTTTTTCCATCTACCCACCAGTGGTATGATCGGAATACACTTTTTCAAGAATATTAAAGAATAGATTAAGCTTAGTTTAGTTAGTTAGTTGGCCGCTTGCCTGGCCGGCGTCGACTATCTCTAAGTGACCCAGTCTCGATCAAATCTTCTTAAATCTATGCTCACGGCGTAGTAAGTAGTAACACCAACATCTTCTTACTAATATTATAGATGAATGAAACGTAATGATTTTTTTTAGATGTTTGAATGTTTTTAAAAGGAAACTCAGAAAGAGCTGAGTCCATTTGTATGAAGTTTTGCACACAAAGACTACTTTTATCCTGATAACTGCTCCCAAAAATAATACAATTTTATACTTAAATCAGTTTTTTCTAAGTAGCTGGTGGCTCTGTGGATTTGCACGGTGATTTAGGGACTTTTGTAGCTGGAAAGGCTTTTCACACGGGCGATATCACGAGAAATACCTAGTCATATAACAAAGGCGATTTAATATTCAAACTCATTCAATTTAAGTTGAGCTCTAAACTCCCCAGAATAAAACCGCTTTATCCAACTTCAAATACTTCTATCTTATCGTTTTGAAAAGCGAGATAAAAACACTTTCGTCAACTGGCGCGATCGCGTCACGTGATAAACTCCGAATCGATGGCCGTTGCCGATTTTACGACGACGATAAACCAAATCCGGAAGAAATCTCGGAGTACCCTCAGAAAAAAAATCACATAGCGCAACACAATTTTAGGAATGTATGTTTCACCTGAGATATGCTATGCGATACAACTACTGCAGTATAAATTTATAGACCTCGTTTATCCAGAAGTCATAGTCTTTGCCCTTATTATATTAGTCATTATAAGGGGTTATAGGTTCGAGTTAAAATATTGAAGGTTGCGGAGAGAACACCTATTTGGTTTTCACTCGGTAACTCTCTCTAGTTAAGAATAATTATAGAAACGTGCCATCGGACCGAAACTAACCCATCTTATTATGAACGTAGATACGTCTAAAAATTAGTTTATTAATCAAAATCTATGTAAAGGAAACTGTGCGAAAAACCGATAATATTTGTAAAACGAGCCGGGAAGGCGTCGATGGCTCCACAGTTAGTATTACCATTTGAATGGGCAACCGCAACCGATGCAAAATTTCGAGAGCCTTCCCATTATATTCCTGTAATCGCTAGCTCAATTGTACTTCCACGCAATTGAATATGAGGTATTCGAGATTGGATGAGGATTTGTAGGTATTTCAGAATGGTGAGAGTAACCATAGAATGGAAGGTAATTCATCCAGTTTAATGATAGACTACTTGTCCAGAAGTCGAAATTCAACCGTCAAATTTTATTTTTCTGCAGTCCTCTATATGAACTTTCATTATACTAAATCTGACACCTCCGTGCACAGTGTACTTTAAAAGGGGTAGAAACTCTTTTCGTGACGTATTAATATGAGGTCCTTACATGTGAAATTGGCGTTTTGTAGTACTAGCCAGTATGATCTGAAATTTCCCCCCTTTGGTTAATAATTCCAAATTAAAATTTATAAACACATTTAACTGGTACATTTGAGTTTCGAAAGCAGTCATTTGTTTTTCCTGATTAGTTTTGTTTTCTTTGGCGTCTATCATATCGCACAAAAGAAAAAATGAAATATTGCTATATTTATGAGTATGAGTTCCACCGCGGCACCAGTGCTACAGAAAAAGCTCTAAAGATTAACGTTGTATACATCGCTGGTGACGCAAAAGAAAACACAGTACGTTTTTTTTTCCAACGTTTTCGTTCTGGAAATTTTGACCTTCAGTACAATCCCTGTGGACATCTGGAGGTCAAGGTGGATAATAAGGAATTATAGGTTATTGTGGAAACGGTTCCATCACAAACCACCTCGGAGTTAGTTACAGGCTTTGGTGTGAGTGATAAAACTGTTTTAATCTGCTTGAAGCAAAATCGAGATACTAAAAAAGCTTGAAATAACACACACACACACACACGCACACGCACACAAATTGCACAATAGACGGCCGCTAAACTAGAGAAGCTGCAATTGGAATATCCACGATATCCACCGTACCACCCGGGCCTTGCTCCAACAGATTACCATTTTTTCGTAATTAGGATAACTTTTTACAAGGAAAAAAATTCAACTCCGATGTGGCAGTCCGAACCGCCTTCAGAGAGCTTATTGATTATCGCCCCCATAGTATTTTTAGGAAAGGGATCAATGAACTCCCTATGAGATGGCAAAAGTGCATAGATGACGATGGTGCATACTTTGTTAAATCCTACTAATATTATAAACGCGAAATTTTGTAAGAATGTATGGATGTCCGGATTTTTATTCCTCTTTCAATAACTACTGATCGGATTTCGATGAAATTATGGAACATGAATAGATCATGTCCTGGATTAACACATAGGCTACTTTTTATCCCGGTAAAATATAAACCGGGAATTTTATACCGGAAAAACTTTTTAACGCGGGCGGAGCCGCGGGTAGAAGCTAGTTAATTACATTATTAGGAATCAGAAGCGGGATTGATTAAAAATAAAAAAAACTAATTTCACATAAACACATTTATCACTGATTTTATATAAGCACATTTATCAGAAATACTTTTACAAAGATATCAGCAACTAACCGACCAGTATGAAAATCAATGTTAAACTTACTTAACTGAGATCGACTGTGAGACTGAGCGCGCACGAGAGTCTGAACACGAATGAATGCAAATGGCGTAACGGCACCCTTTTTATACACCCAACTGTAACTCCCACAATTACTTTGACGTCTCGACTGGTTTTCACAACTAGTCAGCACTCTACAAATACCGTTACAAAACTTTTATCTCAACAATATTTTACAGAAAAGACAACTTTGTATTCGCCCATACAAAACGCCAACTTCATAAGTAAGGACCTAATATATATTTTCTAAACATATCGGAAGGGTCACGATATACTTTGTAGCCTAGCGTAGCCTAGAGTATTTCTTTCTCGATATACGATTGTATTTAGAGAAAGAACGAAAGAGAAGATGAAAGAAGACAAGAGAAAGAACTATTTACGATTGTATATGGAGAAAGAAATACCACGGTATTCTTTTTCTTCTTTTTTCATTCACACTTTATGTGGGGTCGGCTCTCCTAATATATCTGCGCCAAGCTTGAGATGTCACTTAAGCTGATGTTATTATGGGTTTGTTAAATAGCGACTATCTTAAGATGCTGACCTTGATTTGACAGCGTCTCAGCTGATATCGCACTTCAGAGCGATTTGGAGTTGAATATATTAATACGGCCATTAGAACCGTTTGCAGCAAGAACTGTGGGTATGAGCTTCTGAATGTGGATGTCGTTGCTGTTTCAAAACATTTAACGAGATATACTTTGAGTGTAATTTAAACGACCACACAATTAGGTCACGTATTTTACGTGGGCCGAAAGACTTTTCACGGGCCAATACTTTGGCCTCTAAGAGGCCTCCGCGACGCGACGTCCTCTCGGCACTCGCCTATGAAGATGACCTACTTAATAGGTCGAAACTGGTCGGTGATTCTGACCAAGAATACGTGAGTGAAACCGTTTTTCTAGTGATTTAGCTCTTGTGACCTATTTAGTGATTTAGCTCTTGTGACCTATTGTCAGTAATTCTCATTCTACCTCTCTATCCTTTGTCTTTTGGGACCAATAAGACTATGAGAATGTATATTCACTCATCAGAATTCACGGTATATTACCAAAACATGCGGGGTATTCGAACAAAGCTTGACGACCTTCGTCTTTCGTCACTTGTAAATGACTTTGATGTCATCATAGTTACAGAATCTTGGTTGAATGACAGTATAAATGATGCGGAAATATTGGATTCAAGATACACGATTTATCGGCGCGACCGTTGTTCCAGTAATAATTTAAAAAAAGATGGCGGAGGTTGTCTCATAGCCGTTTCCAACCGTCTTAAGTCATATCGCCTCGATAAATGGCAATGTGATATTGAGGACTTGTGGGTTTCTGTGCGGATATCATCTAATGAAGACATTGTTTTTGGCTCAGTTTATATACCTCCTAACGCGCCATCTACATTGTATAATGTATTTTTTGATTCAATTTGCGATAAGTTAACCCAATGTAACCTCAAATGTATATTGTTTGGTGACTTCAATGTTGCTGGGATACACTGGACAGCAGATGTCGGTGGTCTTTTTACCAATCCATCTGAATGCAGATCTCTCGTTGCTTCGTCATTATTCGATTTTATGGCCCACAATAACATGTATCAAATTAATCATGTAGTAAACTCATATGGCAAAATTTTGGATTTGGTATTAACAAATTTTATTGGCCCAGTTCTTACTGAAACAATGAGTCCCATGTGCAGCAAGGATAGTCACCATCCCGCATTGGAAGTAAAAGTCGATTTTTCTAGTATCACTCCCAATCCCAAATCTTTACAGCCTAAGCAATTTGCAACTTACAATTATAGTAAAACTGATTACCCATCTGTTAATCAGTATTTAAGCAGCATTGACTGGCAGGATATACTGGACAAGTTCGACAATGTTGACGATATGGTTGCAGCATTTTATCGGCAATTGCATTTTGTTATTGAACAAAACTGTCCTAAAACTAAGTCACGGCGACGGAGTTATCCCAAATGGTTCTCTGCTAGGCTAATCAAGATGATAAAAGAAAAAGAAAAATGCAGATCGAAATATAGAAAGAGACATAATCCCAGAGATTTACTAGAGTATGAGATATTGAGAGTAAGGGTCGATAGGAAGATAAGAAATGATTACAAAACTTACTTAGCATTAATTGAGGATAGTATTATGGGTAATCCTAATCTCTTGTGGTCTTTTATCAAAGACTCCAAGAAAGTGAAATCGCAATATCCTGCAATCATGCAACTGAATAGCGTCACGGCCAACAACAATGCTGACATATGTAATTTATTCGCTGATCATTTTTCTTCCATATTTTTACCACCCTCTACGTGTAATAACTTAACTTACTCTCTCCCCTTCGGGCTACATACATTGTCAGAGATATGTGTATCTAGTAAATCTGTTTTTAGAACTCTCAAATCTCTGAAACCTAGCAAAAGTTGCGGCCCTGATGGTATACCACCTTACTTTGTAAAATCCTGTGCAAAAAGCCTAGTTTGTCCGTTAAAAATAATTTTCAATAAATCTCTTCAAACTTCAACTTTTCCCACTTACTGGAAGCAAGCTTTAGTTGTTCCGATTTACAAAAAGGGAGATAATAGTATAATCAGTAATTACAGACCCATCTCTCTGTTATGCGTATTCTCTAAGGTTTTTGAGTCTCTCATTTGCCCTATTTTGTCCTGGCACGTTAAAGAAATGATTACTCCATTGCAACATGGGTTCGTGGCTCGGAAATCCACTACTACCAACTTAATGTACTATGTCAATGAGTTAGCTACATCCATTGACTCTGGGCTGCAAACTGACGCAGTGTATACAGACTTTAGCAATGCGTTTGACAGAGTAGATCACTCAATATTAATACAAAAGATGGAGCATAATTTTGGAATAACGGGGGGCTTACTCTTGTGGTTTCAATCCTACGTGTCTGAAAGATCCCAGGTAGTTGTAAAGGACGGCTATACTTCTAAAACATATTTTGCTACCTCTGGTGTACCTCAGGGTTCACATTTGGGTCCTATGTTGTTTATTTTGTTTATAAACGACATAGTTAAGCACGTGCACTATTCCAAGTGCTTACTGTACGCTGACGATTTAAAGTTGTACCGCACTATTCGATCTCCTCAAGACTCGCACCTATTACAGGCCGATCTATCGAATATTAAGAACTGGTGTACTTTGAATAATATGACCCTTAATGCCGGCAAATGTTATCACATAAAATTCACGAAAAAACGTAATCCCTATGATTCAACGTACACATTAGATGGGATAAAATTAACAGAGGTCAATAAAATAAGAGATTTGGGGGTGATTCTCGACAGCCAACTAAAGTTCATAAATCATATTGAGCACATAGCGCAAAGCAGTAATAAGATGCTTGGCTTTATCAAGAGAGTTGGTAGGAACTTTAAACAAGTCAATACTATAAAAATACTGTATTGTGCTCTAGTTCGCAGCCGGCTCGAATACTGCAGTCAAGTATGGAATCCTTGTTACCAAATTCACATTAACAGGCTTGAAAAAATACAAAGATCTTTCACAAGATTTCTGGTCTACAAAGCCAAATGTAACAATGATACCAACATTTACCAACGTTCTCACTATGTTGCCAGATTGAAACACTTCAAGATGAATTCGCTGCAGGAGAGAAGGTTGTATCTGGACGTGTCTTTTCTCCACAAAATTGTAAATGGTGCTGTATCGGAACCCTCACTTCTAGGGGAACTAAATTTTAATATCCCAAAACTCACCGGTAGACCTTGCCGCATCAATAGGGCTACATTCCTTGTGGGTCGGTACAGATCTAATGTAGGGAAGTTTGCACCGCTCAACAGAATCCAAAGATCATACAATGACATCCAGAGCTCACTTTCTGTGGATGTATTCTCGGATTCGATTCTCACATTGAGACAAAAAATGCTGCAATTATGATCGACGACTTCCACTTGTGGGTTTATTTTATGCATGATATCGTTTAGTCTTTGTATTTATATAAATTTCAATAGACATTTATTATTTGTAGATTAATTTTTTATTATTATTATTATTGTTAGTTGTATTAATTTTTAATTATTTTCTTATAAATTTAATGATAAATGTTTAATTAATGATTTACGAATGCTGTTTCACACCTGTAATTGGTGAGTAGACTAGTCTATTGTATTGTAACAAGATGATTTTATGTAAAAAGTTTTAGTCTATTAACTGTTGGTGTGCCATTTAATAAATAAAAAAAAAAAAAAAATGAGAAGACTCAAAATAATTTGCCATTGACGTCACATACACAAATTCTACTGCTCGCTATGTATCCCGTGTAACAGAGAATACCACCCTTTTTAAATGTGCCAATCTCCTCTGGCACCCCGATTGCAATTAACGAGGCAATAAACTCTAAGGGGCGCTTACGTCGCCTCGCCTCCGAGACGTCGGTGGATTTATCGCGTACACTGTTATGATCTGATAGTAAGCGTGATGGAGTGCCTTTGTTCAAGTTACTGTGACGTCAGTTTGTTATCTGATTTGTGTATAATAGAGTAGTTGACTACTTTTTTAATACATTTATCAAAAATGTATGTCATCCAAAGTCTAACGGAAAAGTAATTTTCAAATTTGATGCAATAATAAGTAAGATTTAATGTTTTGAAATTAGGTAGAATGGGAAGTTGTTAAATAACGGCAATATCGTACTGTGACGCCACCGAGTGTCACCGACGATAACGTAACGTGCGTGAGAAAGAGATAGCGCGATATCCCCATCATGTTTTGTTCACAACAATATTTCAAATATGAATAATTGCTTTATTTTTCAATCAATTTTGATACTGATTTCACAAAGTAATTTATTTTTCGTATTATTTTCTGTTACATATAAAATAATGTACAAAATCAAACATAGGAAACTTCCCTATCCTTGCATGTCAGATCTTCGACTTTATGCCATAGATTTCAAGGTTGATGGTAATTTTATCAATTTTTACACCACTCGAGGATGAGACGAGATAGTTCGCCAGGTTATCGGTAGCCTTAAATGTTATATTTGGACTATTATACACTATCCAGAAGATCGTATATGGAACAATCATTATACTTCGTTCATGACTCTGAAACAATCGTTGTTGAACGTAAGTTTTTGTTAAAGTTACTGAATTTTTTTTTAGATAATTTAGAAACTAACGGAGTGAAATTTAACTTGTGTTTGATCCGTACTACGGAGAAAATAGCCCATGGTTTTCTACATAAATCTCTTTGTTTACTTTTTATTAGTAAGCAATTGAACGTTCTTTTTACAGCTAGCCATCCAGCGTCAAATTTTAAAATTCCGTCAAAATATTATAAATCCAGTAATCCCCGATTTGTTTCGTAACTTGGAAAAAATAAAAATCCTCAATTACAGTTGGGAAAAATGGCCAGGCTTAATTGAATACGGCTGGTCCACGAGATATTTGTATGGGATCCGCTGGATGAACGGCAACAGCCCCTGTAACTGAATTGGCGATAAAAAGTATTCCAAATTCAAATGGAAATATTTAATGACAAACCATTGCCTAGCGACGGCCAGAAGTGATAAATATTTTTTTAATGGACATATGGATTTATATTTTCTATTGGAGTATTCCATTGTAGTTTGAATGAATGAAATTATTATAACAATAAATAGCGTTGTAACTACGATAGTAGACGGAGATTTTTTTTTATTGCCTTAGTAGGTAAACGAGCATGCGGTCCGCCTGATGGTAAGCAGCATCCGCCGCCCATGCACTAAAGCAGTGCCAGAGGCACAACCAAGCCGTTGCCTACCGTTGACTTTTTCATAAACGCTGCATTGACTGGGACACCTTTGAGATGGCGAACAGTGTCAAGAACTAAAACTATCCTCTCGACCAGACAGATATAAGAGGGCAATATGTGTAGTACCGGGTCGGAAATATAGCTTTGTCGAACTTAATATTATGTCAGATTCCATGTTTTCCTTCCGTCTAAATATTTAATGAAAACATGTCTATTCTACTAATTAAGTGTTACTAATGAAGATGTTAATACCTCGAAATAAACCAAGCAAAGGCAATATCTGATGACGTGGTAACTGCAACCGTCTTTTTACTAAGTTAATTAAAAGCTGCATAAAATGTTTGCGAACCCTGCTTTTTTGTGAAAAACTAATAAAAGTAGTGCTAAATGAAGATATTATTTTTTTTAATTCCTTTTTATCGTAGTTTGCTTGCGCGATGATTTTTAGTTGGAAAAGCTTCTCTAGTTTTTTTTAAGAAAAGTTACATTCACACACAGAAGTTTGAATTAAATGTACTGTTTTAAAGTGTGCTCATAATTTTAAGACATTAGATTTTAACCTAAGAACTCCTTCCTTACAATGCTTGCTTGCAGACTACGGAAAGACAGCTGAAATAGATTGAGACAATAATACCAGAGCCTCACTTCGTAATATAATCCGTTTGAATATTTTCCTTCTAGATTCGACCGATAGACCTTATAACCACTGTAATAACTCCGATTTCCAGCATAAAAATATCAACAAGAATCAAACTCATAAACTTCAAAACGCCAAGTATAGGTAGAGATGTAACACCCAAAGGTCTGAAACTTATAACATCATGATTTTGAAGTGAATTTGCAATGATTGCCAGCGGGCCGTTTCAGAGACAGGTGGTTAAAGAGATTTATAGCCCAGGCTTAATTAGTTCGGAAGTATTGCATGATAAATCACATGGTGACGCGACCGCGGTTCAAATCCAGGTGACATGTCGCGGGAAAGTTATTTATTACGTCGCGCTCTTATTGTGATCTTACTTGTGACTAGGAGAAGGAAGAATGGGTGAAAGAAATGAAGTGAAATTGTTAGGTTTGTGTTTTCTGTAACATATTACTTCAGTAGGTCTTTTCAGATTTCGAGTATATTGTTTTTTACTTGTTTGATAGCTCTGTCCCAATTGGTCATTAGCAACAAATATATTAATAAAATATATTAACACCATAATCAAGATAAAGCAATCTCATTTTTTGTTTACCCATTTTGGTCGTGTTCACCCTTTATGCACCATTCACGCTTCAGGTTTCAGCGAAAATAACAAAAATACATCGTAACATAAAAATAACCGTCTTAACAACGCAATCAACGTTAAAAATATCATGAAAACTTAATTACACGATAAAAGACATTCCTGAAAATTACATTTTCATCGGAATAAGCTGTAAAGCGGAATTATCGACAGTGTTAAGGCGACGGCGTGTGTTAAGGGTTGTATAGTTAAAGGAAAAAGTTTATTACATCCCCCGAGGCGGTTTAGCGGGATGCTGTAGGACATCTCGGTTTTTCTCTTACGAGATCGGCTCGTTTTTACTCTCATCTCGGGTGTTATTCGAGTGCCAATTCGTCAACGTTTTTATGGCGCTGCGTTTTATGGTGGTGCTCTGTAATTTTCAATATTGGTGAGATGTGTGGGTTAATGTATGTAATACGTAGATTATGTGCATAAATAGATTTCATAATATTGGCCGGGTATTTTCACTGTCTATTGCTGTCACTCTGCTTTTATACCAGCAAAATGAGAGGGGTTAGATATATGCCTAAACGATATCGTCTACCTAACTGGTCTAAGGAATAATTTTGTAATTGGATATTTCACGTATTTTGAAAATTTATTGTTTTTATTCTCGGTTACAAAACTGTAATTCAGGACGCTTAAGTAAAATATATCTCTATCTCCATAGAAAAAACGAGAAATAGTAACCGACTGCGTCTAAAACTTGCGTAATAGGTACTGTCATTTTAGACCATTCCTCATCGCAATATAGAAGGTAAAGCAGACCCACGAGCACCTAAGGGACCGACCTGGCTCTATAAATAACTTACTCAACCCTGCCAGCCGTACTTTCCACATCGCGACCTTTAATAAATTAAAATTCATCGAGTTATCAACAATATGCAAATGACTTTATATAAAAATGTTAATTACCGTAGCCCTTACGCCTGCATACGTTACCTTGGTTATACACGTCTAGATGGACAATGGAAAAGCGGAGTGAACTTACCCAGCTTTGGGTTGACTTGTTGCGAAATCAGATTGTGATATTTAAATTATGTTAAAAATAAATAATTCCGTCGATTTATTTGACACAAATTAACATTGCATAGAGTTCGTCACTCAGATGGATGATATCAAGTCTTGTAATGCCTAGTTGCACGTAATTTAAATCAAAAACAATAGTGTCTGTGGTTTGTTCCCAATAGATAGACAAAGCAGTTTGTGTAATTTAAACACACTTGCACACAACTATCATACTACGGAATGATGTTATCAAGCGCTGATTTTGCCTAACATTTTAGACAAAAAGACACACATTTTTTATACACAAAGAGACCACGTGATTAAATCAAAGTGTAGCAAACTAGACGTGTAACAACGGACTTAAAATCGTGTAACCAGCGACGTATCTAGACGTGTAAATAATAAAAGCGTTACGTATGAGTTATAGCACTTAGCCGTTTAGATTGCACGCGTGAGCCGAGACTAGCGCACGCACACTTATTTATCTGCGTTGTGAATGCAATGCAAATTATAGGCGAGGCTTCCAGCAAATTGTGAGGTTTTATTTTGTAGTAGAATATGTTTTTACATGAAACGAGACGTGCAAAGCTTAAGAAAGCAAGAAGAAAAAAAAAATGTTATTGGAATTATAATGCGTACGGGAAAGAAAAACACTTATATATATTTTACATAAACAATTATTGTACCAAAAAAGGGTCAATTCAGCTAAATTAATTTAACGTAACTTGACTTACCAAAACAATACCAATACCTAGAAAGTGTTTACAATGCTCTGAAATTGAATGCATTACGACGTTCATATCGGGTATGAAGTAATAGAGCTACAGTAGACATATTTTGGCTACAGCATGGATGGAATGGTTTGACAGGGTACTACAATTTCTCAAAGTAAAACAATGTGACGTTTTACTGTTGCCTATGGTGATTTCCGAACGCTCAAACAGCTCTCCTTTCAATCCCGATTTTTCCCTTAAAGGTTCGCAGCGAATTTAATTTTTTCAGAATCTTTCGTGATATAATTTACTGTAAATTCTAGTTAGCTGTTGGATGCAAAAGAAATAATGCTGAGTTAGATAGCCGTGGTAAAAATCTAGACGATGTCTCGTATAGGAAATATCTTTTATGATTAATCATTTCATAAAAAAAAATGTTGTTTAAGGCACCATAAACTTCAAATAAAAATAATTTATAAAATAAAGTAGTACGTATTTCGATACTTGACATTTTTTGTATATACATTTTTCGCGTCATATTGAATTATAATTGTTTTTTCCACTGCATCGCTCCAAACAATAACATAATCCGAGTTCTAATCTATCGTTTTGTATCAAGAATCAATAACGCTCTCGGGTATAAAACGTTTGAACACAATTCGCATAAACCGTGAGCCGGCCGATCCTAATCCCACACTGGATTTGCATTGAATATTTGTGCAAAACATTCCCACTCTGGGCAGACCATTGTCAAACCAACATATCCATTTCTAAAGACACCCCGCCACCTCGCGGCTGTATACCACGCGGGATCAATTTACAATGGCTAATGTTATAGACAGAAATATTCGATGTTGTCAAAATGTATTTTCTGTTCGGGGTTCCGCTTTCCAGTACAGTATCCGGATGTGTACGATAGTTTTGTTTTTAAACAATTTCGATATTGTGTTTTCTTATGGTTTAATTTTGAGTGGCTTTGCCGAGTTGGGTTTAGAGGTAAATAGAATCATCATATTTAATATTCGCGCTTATTTTTTTCAGTCAGTTTTATACATACCTATAAAATCCTTTGTCCTGAATGACTGACTGACGGATCAACACAGCCTACACCGCTGATTGTAGAGACCTGAAACTTGGTGGGTGTGTACTTTGTATGACGTAGACATCCGATAAGAAAGGATTTTCCGTAATTCTACCTCTATGGGTACGTGATTCCTTGGTCCATTCTACTTCAAATTTTTCATAAACGCTTTTTAACACGATTGATGGAAGACATGTTTCGTATTTTATTGAAATTGATCTCTAAACGGGGTTAAAAAGTGGTAGCAAATTTGTACGCCATAAACTCAAAAACTCAAAAACGGATTTCGATGAAATTTGGTATGAAGACAGTTCGAGACCCTGGGAAGGTTTTTACCCCTGGAAAATGTATACCGAGACTTTTATCCAGAAAAAACTATTTTGGGCCGACGAAGCCGTAGGCTAGATCTAGTATCGTATGTAATGACTGCCTTGGCGGCGTAGTTTTATTGCGTGCTCGTTACACCACTTTGGTTCAGCTGGGAATCTGGAATTTGTACCCGATATGGGCTAGACGTCGTTATGCATATATTATTGCATCATGAGATGGAACACACTTAGCGATAAGTGGGTGCCTTGTTTGCGCCTTTGCCTACCCCTTCGGCGATGAAGGCGTGATGGGTGTTAGGTTGTTTGTTTTATATAGTAGACTGTGTTCATATCATTGTTATAAAAAGAAAACCTATCAAGTTCTCGCCTAATGTTAAGCTCCACGTTTGCCTAAACAGCAATACCATTCAGAACTTTGAATTACAAAGCGTTAGGTGCTAAACCGCTTTTGACAGGTCCGTCTGTAAATCTTTAGGTGAGGCTTTAGTTTACTGGTGGGTACCACAGCAAAGACTTTTTCTACCGCCAAGTAGTAGTACATGCACTCTTGTGTTTCGGTTTGAAGGACTTTGTAGCCAGTGTAACTACTGGACGTAATGAGAATTAACATCTTATATCTCAGGATGACGAGTGCATTGGAATGCCATCCAGTACTTTGTAACTCAAGGTGATGAATGGTGTTGCTACTGTTTATGGGTGATCGTATCGCTTACCATCAGGAGAACGGCATGCACGTCTCGTCATTCAATGCCATAAAAAAGGCCTACGTTCAGCAATAGACGTCATGCAGCTGATGGTGATGTGCTAAACACTGGGCGCGTTATTTGACATTGTAAGGTCTTGTCAAAAAAGAATCGCATATTTATCTATCCAGATGGACCATCATGTATTCGGTACACTTATACTTTGCTGGTGGTAGGAGATTTGTATTCATTTTACACAAGGTGGTAAATCCGCCATGGTGGCACACGTAAGTGTATCGCGTGCCGAAATTAGCCTACGTATATCCGCTTCAAACAGGTCGGCATAATTATGTAGACTGGTGAGGTATAATCATATCTCATCAGTCGGTACTATCTAAATTCTTTTTCACATATTATCAGGTACTGTGGTCACATTACCGTGCCGCCATTAATCAAAATATTGAGTCCAAAAGAAATAATAATCTTCATACCGTATTCATAGACAACTATAAAACCACATACTACTTAAGCAAAAAATAGTAAAAGCCCTTCAGTGCATCACCCTCGTTTGCTTAATACACATGTTTAACCATACGCTAATAAACTCGTGTAAGCATATGAACTGCTCATTCCGC
Organism: Lapara coniferarum; assembly: GCA_949316025.1. NCBI lineage: Eukaryota > Metazoa > Arthropoda > Insecta > Lepidoptera > Sphingidae > Lapara > Lapara coniferarum. The sequence continues at coordinate 2,100,072 of OX438922.1, forward strand.
GAACTCCCTCCAAACTTCCATCGTCACGTCAAAAACTCCGGACACGTTCCCATCTCCGGAAATAAAAAATGTAACGAAGTTTCACTCTGGAATTATGTTTGTTTTTAGCGATAAGAATTTAGAGTGGATTTTATCGTTGAAAGTTTAAATTGTCTAATAGGTCGTTTATTAGCGAGGGTTTGATTATGTGTTGCAGAATTGTCTATTGCTGTCGTCAAGTAAAAGCAAGCGCTCTTTCGATTTGGGGGACTTGGCTAGTGTCTAAAAACATTAAGAGACTTGGCACCTGATGTCTCAGGATAAACTTATATTAGGTTTTTTCTACTCAGTATCAGCTCGGAGTCCGAAATTTGTGCCCGATATGGCGATAGGCTCGGCCCCCTATCAAATCGTGGGACGGAATACGCTCGGCGTAAAGTGGGCGCCCTAGTTGCGACTCTGCCTACACTTCGAGGATAAAAGGCGTGAGTATGTGTGTGTCTCAGGATGATAAGCGCAACGCAGTAACTTGGTTCTGGAATAAATCTTTACTCGGCACTCAATTTGTATCCCGTAAAAACAAACGTGTTCCTGTCCCTATCATAGCATGGAAGTAACAGCAAAATACCTTGTGGACAGAGTAACAATACCCTTATCCGCTCTTCTATAATGTCGTGAGGATAGGCTGAATAAAAATAAGCACACAAACAAAGAGCCTAATGAAATGAGAAGCCCGTAGGTTTATGCGCGCGAAGGGACAGCAATAAAGCCATCACAACAAAGATTACTTTTTTACATCAGATAAAATGAACGGCCGTAAAGTGAAATAGTTCTTTTTTATCTTCAAGTAATTTTCTACTAAAATAAGACATCTCACGGTCCGCTTTAGGTCATTTTAAGTCTGAGTTGTTTGGTCTTTGGATTTACGCAGTCCTGCTTCTGATAGACCGAGTTAGGAATTGTTTTTTGTAATGACGAGCAGATCCTTTAACTTGAAGCAACGACTGCAAGTATAACTTAGACTTTAGCTAGGATGATAATGTCATGTTCTGGATTTCTTTATGAAGGTTTTGTGAAGCACGCATGAAAATTATCATTGCTACAGACGGGGAACGCGGCGAGGTCCTCGACAGCGAGGCCGGAACTGCTGTCTTGTGGAGTGTCATTGCTACAGTCGCTTGTATAAGCTATATCAAAATCTTTCAAGTTTCTTACAGGTACACTGTATTGGCTGGTTAACGGACAAGATACTGCGACCACCCGTCCACCATTGAACTAGTGATGGGTTGTGGACTGTAGTTTAATTCTTTTACGAGTTTCTTCCGTTAATTGAATTATGAAACGAGCTAGCCGCTCTCTTGATTGTAATTGTCTACCCCTCATATATCTAGTAATACCATCTTGAACATTGAGTTGCAAAGCATTCCATAAGATTTTAAACCTTAAACTGCTCAGTAACTATATAGACTGCAAAGAAGTTTTAGGTCATTGCCTAGAATGCCTAGAATCCTTTTTTTAGTCTAGAATGTTCCATATTCTAGACTAAAAAAAGGATTTTCGGAAAACTAGTAGCAAATAGAGCTCGGAAACCTGAAAAACAAACAAGGCAGCGTGATTGTTTAACAGCCGCACAATTAATTCATGGGCTCGTTCCCTTTGGAGCATTAAACCCTATCTTTCTAAGAAAGGTTTATGACTTAATGCACAGTCCACATACGTACCCTTATCACGTAGCTATCAGAGCAACTGTCTTGCTCTGGCATACGAGGTTAAAGAGAGACAGCGATGTGCAAGCGAAGTTTCGTTACATACAGTAGTTGAACGAGTTGTCGAGGGGACACACACTATGGAGTTTACGTGATGTAATTATGTTAAGTACTTTTTTATAGCACTTTTTAATGTCATTTCTTTTGAAGTTTCTATTAGTTGTGACACGATGCTTGTTTTAGTCTTTAAAATGTATTGGAAAGTCTGTCCAAAGACGCAAAATTACCTTGATGCTTCATCAATCAAATAATATGTACTAGATTTATAGCAGATATTTTGAAACACGATTTATAGGGTGTATTACTGAATAAGTCTTTCGGTTCTACTTATAATCAAAATCAGTTTGACAACTAAATTTAACTTAGCCTGTAGATTTGTAATTTTTTACCCGACTGCGAAAGAAGGAGGGTTATGTTTTTTATTAACTTTATAACCAAACATTGCCAAACATTCAAGATGATGCAAGCAGAAGTCAGTCTCCTCGCCTTCACATAACGTGTTTACTTTGTTCTCGGGAACTAGTGGATTAATGGAAAACAAATATGCGGGGCTTATACGTTATTTTGCATGGCCGATGCCAGTTTAATGTTGGGAATTCCTTTGGTGGTCGGATCCCTATTGTTTTGCCGCGAATTATTTGCCTCGTTTGCTAAAAAGATTGAAATTTTTTGTTTTGGCTATCCTTATAGGGGAAAAATATTGTATGGACAAGGTGTCTTATCTCGAATCTGTTTGGAAACACTTTTTTTCTGATGTATCAATAAGCGTTTGTGTGATCCAATTTGAGGGTTATTGAAGTTGGTAAGATTATGATAATCAAGATGTTATTGTGCTAGATATAACGCGATCAACATGGTTGTTTTAACATTCAATTGTAACGATATTTAGTTACACGTACTTTGTACAATTTAACCATCAAAATTAATATCTTTTAATCATTTGTCTGTGAACCTAAACAGTAATATTTACTGATTGTAGCTCATACCTGGTAATTTGAGAGGTCATTGACAAATTGTAGCGTTTCCTTCTAATATAAATTCAAATATACAAAGCAATGTATCATATACTGCCCACTGCTGAGCACGGGCCTCCTCCACTACTGAGAGGGGTAAGGACTTAGTCCACCACGCTGGCCTACTGCGGGTTGGCAGAGTTCACATACCCTCGAAATTATTTTTGAGAATTTTCAGGTACATAGGTTTCCTCACAATGTTTTCGTCCACCGTTAAAGCGAACGATAATTGATAATACACACGTAACTCCGAAAAGTAAGAAGTGTGTAAATGTAAATATACTTAGAATAAAAATAATGCAGTTCAATGATTTTCGTCAAGTACATGTTGAAGTTTTCCCTCATACACTTCCATCTAACTAGCCGACATAAAGTTAAATTAGTTCTACCCTGACCTGTTTAAATAGTGGTTACAAACTACCCACATTTTAATAATGGGTCTACATTCACGAAGTGGACTTACATTATGAACCCGAAGTTTTTGTGACTACCCCCAATAATGGTAGCCATTAGAGGGACCACATGTTATGAAGATTGAGAGGTTTCCGTAACGGTTGCAGGTTTTATTAGAAGAATATTATTTCGCAAATGTTGAGTTCGTATGTTTTAAAAATGAGAAATATAATCAGTTTAGTTTCATGTAGTACTGTGCCGCCGTTTAACAGTCAAAGAAGAAGGTGATATAGTAAGACTGATATGCTAGTTATTTTGGTATGTTGTTTAAAGTGACTTCCTATTGATAACAAAGTCTAAAGCTGTGATTCAGACGGCAGACGTCACATGCCGTCTGCCTGAATTCTTCACAACTAATAATCCATAGTACCTATTAATCTTACTAACTATACTCATATTATAAAAGCGAAAGTGTAGATTTATGTTTATTGCTCAACCACGTGCTTTTTGAAGCGGGTAAAGCCGCGAGCAAAAGCTAGTAAGCTATTATGTCCTCGGGAACCCAACACACACTTCCGGCGATATCCACATTCATATTTAGCAATTATTACAAGTCGTGTGCAGTTAGCACTCATTGCATCGTGTAACACATGGGTGCGACTTTTTTATGACGTTGCGCCGAATAGCCGGCCGGAGTGGCCGGAAAGCGTGTGTTATTGCCGCCAGCGGCGGATTTAGCCGGACTTTTAAATTCCATTTCATGGCTTTTTATTTCGGTCGGGCGGTGTTAACATTTTTTTTTCAATGGTGCTAAGAGTTATGGTCGGGTGGTAATTGAAATGTGTTGGGCATATATTTTTAAGTATTTTTGGCGCGTTAAGTTCGCTAAATTGAATGCGTTGGTAGAATGGTGAGTTTTTGCGATGTAAATTGGGCGGGTTTTTGGGTGAAGATTGGCTTTTTTTTTTTTTTTTTTTTTTTTTAATATGGCCATCTTCGGCTCATTAGGGACGGCTGCGGGCTTCCTCTGACTCACGTCTAAGTTGTCGTCCGCAACCGCCCCTGCGCGTACCGCTGTTGCGGTCCTTTTCCCTGTTGCGGGGGCTCAGAAGCCCCCGAAACACCGTACCGTGTCCACCTTTTGATGTCCGAGGCAGCGTGAGACACGCTGCCTCGGACATGTCCATCACGGGGGTCACAGAAGTTGGCTAGACTAATGGGTGGGCGGCACGTCCCGCCCACCCGTGACCCCCGGAGGCCCCTATTAGTCGCCTTTTACGACAGGCAGGGGATACCGTGGTGGAATTCTCCAAACGCCCCCAATCCACAGGGCGGGAGACGTCGGTCAGTCGTCCACCCGACGCCTCCTACGTCTCGTCTGGCGGCGGGAGGGATCACCACTGCGCTGGCGATCCCTCTCGGCACTCTCCTTCCGCGAGAGGACCGCCTCGCAGAAGTGGGCCACCGCCTGCCAGGCCTCCCGGCCGCCGACCATGGAAGCGACCACGGCCGGCAGCGAGAGGTCTTCTCCGACGACTGTTTTGAGAGCGCTGCGCTCCTCATCCCAGGCTGGACAACACTCCAACGTATGTTGGGCCGTGTCCATTGGGCAGTTGTCACAATAGTGACACACGGCCGACTCCTCTACACCTACCACCCGAAACAGGAACTCACCGAAGCAGCCATGCCCGGTGAGCACCTGCGTCAGGCGGTATGTTGCCGCTCCGTGGCGCCTGTCCAGCCATTCGGCAAAGACAGGACGCACTGCCTCTACGACCCGGTGCCCCCACGACGGGGCCTCCAGCCTGAGACGCCAGTGAAGATTGGCTGGGATTTGATTTGGTGTTTATTAAAGAACTTTTTCAACTTATCAAATCGTATGAAATTGATGTTTATTTTTTTATAGAACTTTAACTCCACGGTGCTTTTCGTATAAAAAAAACAGAATTACTTTGTTAATTGTTTCATTTGTACCAATTATAATTCCAGTTGAAGCCCTGACCCGAAAGAAATTTCGTTCATGACAATCATTTTTAATTGATTCACTCAATAGCAAAATTCCGATCAATGAAAGACATTAAATTAAACTTACTCATTTCTTCCACCCACAAAGAAGTACAGTCCTACACGAAAGATAGTAAATAATTTGTTCGAGCGACATCCGAGAGCTTCCCCTTTGCTGTAGTCCTGTGAGCGAACTGCGCAACCCTAGGAAATAGCTGAACAAAGCGACACCCCTACCGATCCGAGACACACAGAAGAATTGGTGGGATAACTCATATCTACCAGCATTTCGCGCTAAGAAATATTTAAAATAAAAATCATGCCTAATATAGCATAATACAAAAGCGCTTATGACAGCTTAAAAAGAGTAAGGTAATCACAATTATTAACCCGTTTTTATTAGCTTCAGAGGTATGTATGTCTGTATGTAAGTAACTTGCACTTTGAACATGATTTTGACCCACTTCAAAACGTCGGATTAAATCGAAATTTGGCATACTTATCAAGGACCAATGACAATACAATATTTTAAACTAAAAAATAAGTTTTTATAGAAATCTAACTAAATAAATAATACTTAAGTTTTCCTTGTGTTTTTAATACATGGCGCGAGCATAGAATTAGATCGCGCTATGGTTTACAAGCAAGCGAAACTATATAAGTCGCATATTTTAAACACGTTTTTTTATTTTATTCATCATTATGTGTTAAAAATCCTACTTTATTTTAGTGAATAAAAAAAAATATAGTTAAAAAAAACTAAAAAAACACTTTATAGAAAATCCAACTAAAAATAGAAAATAATTTTAATAAACTTGATTTGAGAATAGTGTAAATAAGAAAAACATGTATTTCATTGTAAAAAAAAAGCGTGGGGTGCATGGTTTCAATAATTATAAATATTTAATTGACAGATAATATGAGTAGAAGGATTATTATGCTGATAATATCTTAAAAAGCATCCTACGCTTTTTTTAACAATTAAATATATGGTTTTTTTATTTACACTATTCTCAATTAAAGTTTATTAAAAATTATTTTCTGTTTTTAGTTGGATTTTCTATAAAGCGTGTTTTTTATATTTTTTTATTATTTAATAATACCAGCCCTGTATTATATACTGCTCACTGCTGAGCACGGGCCTCCTCTACTGAGAGGGTTTAGGCTTTAGTCTACCACGCTGGCCTAGAGCGGGTTGGCAGACTTCACATACTCTCGAAATTCTTATGGAGAATTCTCAAGTATGTAGAATCAATGTTTATTATTTATATCTTTATTATTATACTAGACTTTTGCTCGCGACTCCGCCCGCGTGAAAAAGTTTTTCCGAGATAAAAATATTTCCCCGAGATAAATAGTAACCTTAAGCATTCAGAAGTAATGCTATATTCTAATAGCGAAAGAATTTTCAAAATCGGTTCAGTATTTTTTGAGTTTATCTATTATAAACAAACAAACAATCAAACCGTTCCCCTTTTTAATATTAGTATGGATCAAGAGTTATCCATAATAAAATGTAGGAGACCATGGCATGTTTACAAATTCTACAAAGTATAAGACTGTGTGTAAGATAGCATGAGCTCCCAGCCGTCTGTAAGATTGTGAATATGGATTTAAAAAATCACCCAAGGCATTGTAAGGGGCTCGTTCCTTACGAGTTTATTGTTTCTTCGTTCTTACTGTAATAAATTATTCCTTTGTGCATGAGATGGCTAGTTTCCTTGTTAAAAAAGGTTATTTTTAGAGGGAGTTCTTAGGGCCGCTTTCACCGCTTGTTGACCGTCACATAAACGTATAAACCGACCAAATACAAAAGACACACTTTTAACTATGCTCCAAATGAGTAATATCTACGTAAGCTGTTTCTAGTGTTGCTTTGACTTTATAAGTTATTTTTATTAAAATATACATAACAATAATCCATCTTCAATCACTGCCTCGCTGGCTCAGTTGTATTACAGTACGACTACAAAGTAACTAGTTGCGCCTCTGCCTACCCCTTCGAGGATAACAGGCGTGAGTGTATATGTAATCATCCATCTTATTGTATGATGGGGATTATTCGACTCTAGTATACATGTCCTACGCCATTGATGTTACAAACTTTAAAACAGTTTTCGGCTTCGTGACACCTGAACCCGAAACAAATATTTGCTGAACCAAACTTACCAAGGTGCCTGGATCGAATTCGTCATCGTAAAGGACAGCTCAAAAGCCGCAGCATTACAAACGACCTGCTTATCTCATTCAGATTTCCTTCCATCGTCCCGTTACCTCAATCCATATTGGCATGGCTGATATCAATACTCTTAGACAAATCATGCTAAAACCCACACCCAGAACTTTCTTGTCAACAGTCCTCATATTCGTAGCAAAGGGCCTTTCTTTTTTGTTTTATTGCATCGAATGACTAGACGAGCATGTCGTTCGCCCGATGGCAAGCGATACGACCACCCATAAACAGTAGCATCACCATCCAGCACCTTGAGTTACAAAGAACCTACTGTGTGGCATTCCACTGCGCTCGTCATCCTGAGACATAATATGTTAAGTCTCATTATGTCTAGTAGTTACACTGGCTATAATGCCCTTCAAACCGAAACACAACAGTGCATGCACACTGCTGTTAGGCGGTAGAAATAAACATTGCGGTGGTATCCACCCAGACAGACTCTTACATATGAGAGACCTACCACCAGTAAAAGGTTTATAAAAGGATTATCAGGACAAGTACTAAGCTTATTTAGTTTAGCTTACATATTATATTCTTTAAAAATTGTACATAGTAGTCCATAGCTTAATTTTCAGTTTGCACACAAGTATGAAAAAAGTATCTCATGCTAAGCTCAACTAACTTAGCTTACTTCTTATTCTGCAAACGGCATTAATTATCTGAACAGTAAAAAAAAAATACATGGATCTAACCCCTAACGCCGTAAGCAAAAGCGGATTCCTTAAATATCCTCGAAGGTTTCCTTTTGATGACTCAAACAAAGGTGGAATAATAACAGGGATTATTTTTTCCACTACGTCAATTTTCGTCTTCGCAATTATCAAAGGAAAGTATATTTTCTTTTATGAGAAAAATCTTTTCTTTTATATTCTAATAGCTTTAATTTTTAAAGAGACTAATGACTTAGTCTCTTGGTAGGTTGATAATATTTGAATGTTCCAGGAATTGCTAGGAGAAATATTGAAGTTCAAACTGTTTTGCCTGCATGAAATGGTGATTCTTATGTCTGCTATTAATTAAGAGGCGAGAGTTTCCTGCTAAAAATGACTTGGTCCTTGGACAAATGTTGCCGATTTTGATAATTTTTTATTTCTTTTTCAGAACATCTTTTGTGCTGTAAAATTCACCAATATCGTTGCTACTTGTTACTCGATCTAGACTAAAAAATGTGGTAGGTAGTATTTTTAAAAACTACACCACCTTTTTTATTAGCGTAAAAATTTCTCTCGTGGTGGTCAGTTATGATTTTAAGATGAAAGAAATTAAACTCAGCTCATGTATTTAAAGTAACGTTTATATTTCTCGGCTGTATGGTTTTTTATCTTTGCCTTCTCGACAGGATTTGAAAATATATGCCATGATTTGATGTTTGTGTTTGGGGAGTTTTGGCGGGAACCTGGAAGTGTCATGAGATGCTCTTGTTTTAATTCATTATTTTGGTGATACTTAGTGTTATATTGCATAACTATTAAAGGGCTCAAATGAAGTGAATTGAAATAACTGTGCCAATCAAGTATTTTTTGGTGCCGCCAAAACTCCTCGATAGCGTCTTGGTAAGGTAGCCACTGATTTACTACGACATAGTAGATAGGTTAAAAAAAAAGACAACCAAAAATATCACTTAAGACGAGGCTGTATGGGCTTGAACCTTTTGCCTTCTCTATAAGGGAAAATTATAACAAAAATATTTGTGTTTGGTTCCAATTTAAAAAAAAAATATGTATTTAATATGCTTGCCTAGATTCGTCCCTATAATAATGTAACTAATTAACCTATTTCATTTGTTAATGTGATCGTTAAAAATATAAATATTATTATTAATTTCTAGTTTTGTAAAAATAAATGGCGGTTCAGTTTGAAACGCGTCGCGGTAAGGTTTAAAAATCACGTTTAGCGTAACGTACCATGTGTTTGAGGACGGTATTAATAAATGAATCTCAAGTTTGAGTTACATCTCAAGTAGGCGTAATGTATTGAACTCTTCATAGTGTGCCTGAGTGTTTTTTCTTCAACTATCAGTGTGTGATGCGGAACAAAGGTGTTTGAGATATTTAAGTTAACTGTACTGGCCAATCTTGCGAACGGCGCTGTCCATTTAGGATTTTGGTGAGTCAGTTTATTACAGATTTGATTATTGATTAGTTGTCAAAAATAAACATTGTGACTGATTTTTCCGTCTTTAAAATTACTCAGTCGCAGCTCGGAGTTAGGAAGTTAGCGGTGTGATACCCCCGTGCTTCGGAAAGCACATAAAGCCGTTTGGTCATGCGTCTGATCTTTCTCCGGTCATATCGGTTTGCTGTCTCACCGGACTATGAGAGTGAAAAAATGGCGAGTGTACTTATATGTTGCGCACACACTTGTGCACTATAATATCTCCTGCGTACCTGGCTGACTAGGAAGGTGTTTTTTGTAGTTATTATTACGCAAGCCAATCGTCTCATTAACATGAAAAAAAGATGGCAGAACCAGATTTATTTAAGTATTGATTAATCACGTTAATTGATATGTGAAATTTAGTTATCAAGCCGTATAGTACAAATCACTCAAGATACAATACATTAATAAGAGGTATGCCCACATCACTTGAAGATCCATTTTACCTTCTCAAATGAAACGTTACAATAAATCTTGCGCTGTCAGCCAGAGCACACTTAACTGTTACGAAATAAATCAAGAGTGATTTTTGTACGTATAGATTGCATCAAACTTTAACCGTTGAGGGCAAAAACAGCTTCGTCTTCGAAAGGATTTTACATTTCACATGCAAAAGAAAAACGCATTAATCACGCTCTGTTTGGTTATTTTAGTGTTTGTGATACTAGTTTTTGTATGTGGCTCTGTTCGTTTTAGTGCAGCAGGTATAAATAGTTTATACTCAAGAATACTTTATAACTAGGGTAGTTTCCTCCTCTCTTCTTTCTTCCTCTTTTGCCACCGGCTACTTGTCTGTGTGCCTTTTGGCATAGGCCTCCTCCAACTCCTTCCATTTTGTTCTGTCCCTCGCTATCCTAGTCCATAGCTTCTCTGCTGTCCTTACGATGTCATCCATCCACCGAGTATTCTGCCTTCCTCTTTTCCTTTTTCCCGTTCTTGGATGCCAAACCATGATCCTTCTGCTCCACTTATCTATACCTCTTATTGTATGGCCGGTCCATCTCCATTTTAATAGTTTGATTTTACAAGTTACATCAGTAACTTTGGTTTCTTTCCTTATCTCCGCATTTTTCTTTCTGTCCTTCCTTCTCACCCCCAACATACTCCTCTCCATTGCGCGCTGACAAACTGCTAGTTTTGTATGTAGGTTTTGTGTGATACCCCATGTTTGGCATCCATATGTTAAAACTGGTAAGATGCATGATTCAAACAGTTTCTTTTTCAGTCTCATATCAAAATCCTTGGCGGTTGCGGACGACAACTTAGACGTGAGTCGGAGGAAGCCCGCAGCCGTCCCTAATGCGCCGAAGATGGCCTTTTTAAAAAAAATAAATAAAAAAAATACCAAAATCCTTATCTTTCAACACCTCCTTCAGCGACCAGTATCTCTTCCGTGAGTTGGCTACACGTCGATCAATTTCCTTCTCTCCCATATTATTTGCAGAGATGACTTGTCCTAGATAAATGTATTCGTCTTGGTAGCATATTATTCTATCATTCACATCTATCTCCACTTTGTCATGGTTAGTTATTAGCTTAGTCTTGTTGGTGTTCATTGTTAATCCCATCAGCTCGCTTTCTTTAGCCAGATCTTCTAGCATCTTTCTGAGTATTATCGGTGATTCTGCAAAAAGGACCACATCATCTGCAAATCTCAGGTGCTTAGCCTATTTCCGTCTATCATTATTCCAAGTTTGTCCCAACTCAGTCGACAAAAGACTTTCTCTAGTGTTGCTGAGAAAAGTTTGGGTGATAGTGGGTCGCCTTGGCGAACTCCTCTTCCTATTTTAATGCTCTTTCCTTTTTTTCTCAAGACGTATTCTTGCTGTGCTATTGACATATATATTCCTTATGACCCTTATATATTTGTACCCTTATACAAAAGAGGAAGAAGAAAAGTAGCATAATAAAATAAAAAGCAAAATATGTAATGAAAGAATAATAATATAGTAATGTCATATTAATAGAATTTATATTTAAATAGCGTGATACAATGGAAAAAAAAATATTTATTATTATGTACTAAATTGAATTTATGTAAATCTAATCTTATTTTGTCTGAATAAAGGGCTTTAATAAATAATAAAAGTTTCCTATGTTTGATTTTGTATTTTATTTTAGATGTAACAGAAAATAACACGAAAAAGAAATTCTTCTGTGAAATCAGCATCAAAATAGATTGATTAATTTTGTAATATTCTAGTGAGCAAAAGTGGGGCCGTGACGGGGATATCGCGCTATCTCTTTCGCTCATAGGCAGCGTTACGGCTGACGGCGCTTGGTGACGTCGCAGCCTAGTATTACTGTTATTTGACAGCTACCCCTTCCACCAAATTTCAAAGCTTTACAAATTACTTTCTATTGCGCCAATTTTGAAAATTCTTTTCCCATTAGATTTTGGATAGTATAAATTTTTTATAATTACATTTAAAAAAATAGTCAACTACCCTATTCTAATCACTGAAAGAATTTTCAAAATCGGACCATCATATAATAGAGGATAAGCGCGTGAAAACAACAAAAAGACTTCTTTATTGAAATTACAGTACATGTCATTATTGTCATTTCTATTCCTAGCGATATCGTGTATTAATATTGCGACGGTCCCATAGAACAAAGTCGTATATTATGCAAAATGTTAGTTTTTCAGTAGAGCGCTTTGAAAGTCGTTAGTTTGTATTCATGTGCGATTTAGTACTATTTTCACACATTAGGTTCAAAGTTGTTACTGAACCCTTTAGACAAGGTTTCGTTCATGTAGAACTTGTGATTTTCACAATTAACTTAGACTTTCAAAGCGCTCTACTGAAAAACTAACATTTTGCATATATGACTTTGTTCTATGGGACCGTCGATTGTATTCTCTTCTTACACCAGATTGCGACGTTGCGTCACCTGCATCCCAACCCACTATAATTAACACTATTTCTCTTTATTCACTGACTTAGTACAAGTTCGCCAGACTTCGCTTAACTTCGACGTCGTTCGTGGAATTTCGTGCAGTTTCGGGCAACGAAAGGGCGGCCATTAATCCATCTTTATTACCGGCAGTTTGATCGCGATGAATTCACGGAAAAGTGTTTATGTGGGAGAGTACGATGACTGCGCGGGAATGGGCGGGTTATTCTGGAGTCCCAGCTCAGGTGATGGGTGGTACATTTTTTTATACGAGTGAATGTGACTCTATTACCCTGATGATAAGCGAGTGGGGTCCAGATAGTTTCGACTGTGGAGATATGATTATCTATTACTAGTCGCCACAATTATGCCGGCAAGTTTTGAACAATATATACAGAGTCAGATCGTGGAATGCGACACACTTAAGCTATGATTCCACAGAACGCGGCAGACGGCAACAGCATGTGCCGCGACGGCAGACGGCACTACTAGGTATGTAGTATTAAATCGTATGAGGCCGATTCCGCACACGACGGCAAATGACGCGCGGCAAGTGACGTCCTACCGGGATCAAACAGTCTTGCTATGTCATATTCACAAGAAAAAAACTAAGCAAATAGCATCTTCAAATAATGCCATTGCGAATTGTCAATAACACCAATGGTAATTGTAAAGTGATTAGATGTTTTTTATTAACTCACACTTTCGTGTAAAAGGTGATATGATAACTGCGCAAGAGTCTCCTCTACTATTAGGTAAAGTTAGGTTAGCTATGTCCATTCCACTTATAACATGTGACTATATTCAGCAACCAAATTAGTTGGAGGTTGAGGTGTATAAAACAGGTTTTTATTCATATGTTTTTAAAACTTCCTTGATTTTTTAATAGTTACTATTCTCCAGATTAGTTTAGTATTTTTTTTTTAATTATGTAAAGCCAGTGTCTATCATAATCAAACTTAGTGTAATAAAATCTTGAATTTCCCTTTGTCAGTATATTTAAAAAAGTTCGTTAACACATTTTCAGCGTCTTAAAAAGTTTTTCAATAGAACTTTTCAAGAACCAATTCATTAACCTAAGACTTTACGTGTATCAAATGAACTCGTAAGTGCTTCGAAACATATTTGATTTTAAACTTTCTAAATCTTAACCTAATTTAAATTTCCCAGACGTTGCTAAGTTTAACAGTGAACGTATTAGATATGAGTCTTATAGGGTTTTTAATGTTGTATCCTAGTTTTTAATTATCAAATGTGAAAGTACCGATAATTGTGGAAATAGTAACAAGAAGCTATATACAGACTGGTAAAATAGATGGATAAAATTCCTTTTTAAAATTTTATTATATTCACTTCATAACGAGTTTCGATAATATAATAGTCATTCAACATTCAAATAATGTCAATTTACATGATTTCTTTTTATTTCACGTAATTTTTTTAGAATAATCCTGCACACTCGCAGCCCGCGGCTCGTCTAAATGCCTAGCAGTAAGGAAGGCAATAAAAACTGTCCGCAAAATTGCGTCTGTTAAGATGTACACACTCTTATTGTACTTATCGTTACAATTTACAAACTCGAAATTGCTTCCGCGTTTCGTTTTGTAAGGTATTTTATGTTATCTGCTTTTGCTGGCTACTTTTTCTTATTTTCTTATTAGGACGCGGAAGAAGCATAGTGTACAGGAAGTATAAAGTGTACAGTCAGTCTCATAAGTACCTTACCAAAATCAAAATCTCAAATCGCCTATATACGCGTAAAGTTACACTGAAACATTTTTTTCTTCGTTTGAAGTAAAGTAAACCGCTTTTATTATATTTTTGTGAAGAGAAAAAAGATTAGTAAGAACACAAAAGTATGTAGGCAATTTGAAATTTTGAATTTGTTCAGCTACTCATGCTTCCGACTGTACAGTGTAAAATTTAGACCAACTAAAAGGAATTTGAGTACTATTCGACCATCTCTAGTGCGTATTTCCTTGTATATTTCACATTACAACGACCGAATCGAACCTAGAAATTTACGTTCACGTCCAAACAAGATAACAATAGGCGAAATAAAATTTGACTGCCGATTTCTATTCTTCGGGTCCGAGGGTAGACGGCGGTCATTCTCTCGCGCTGTTTAGCCTCGGGTGGTTCTCGTCTTGTGTTTCTGACTGTTACACCGTGGTGAATAATTCATTATTGGATGGTGGGATTTTAATTTTGGGGAATAATTTTTATATAGCTTTTCTATGGTAGTTTATTTATGGTGTGGAGGTTTGGTTTCCAGGTCGAGTTTTACTGAAACATCTAATTTGCTTGAGATTAGATCACATGATTAAGAAAATAAACACTGCTTAAGAAATTTAATTACAAAGTACTTCACGGCATTGTATGACTTTGCAAATTACACCGGTTGTTGTGTCCTTCAAGCTGGAATATTATTGTATTTACATACTAATGCCGCCCCATATCGAGACACGCGGCAGCGTGTCAAGCCAAGCAAAAAAAAAACTTGTCAAAGCTGCCTAGTGTAGTTTCACCCGAACCATTTGGAGCGACTTTTGACGCCTCTATAACTCAAAATCTATTTAACGTAAATACCTGAGATTTGTTTTATGTATTCAACCCCCTCAAGTTAACCAGAATCCCAAATTTCGTAAATATAGCTCAAACGGTTATTGAGATACTAACATCTAAAAATCGGCATTTTTATCACTGACTGACATATAGATCAAAAACCTAACCCACTTCCAGATGACCTAGAAAGTTGAAATTTGGTGTCCAGGTAGGTAATTGTATGTATACAAAGGAAAAAATCTGAAAACAATACATTTTTAAGATTTGAAACATTTTCCAAGCAATCGGAAAATCTGCATACTATCTATAAATTATCTTCTGAATAATGAACGTTTAGGCGTACACGTCCATTGATGCTTTATTTTACATTAAATACTATTTACCTTGACCCGTTAATTACGTATTAGGGCATTCCCTCCCTTTTATCCCTATTAATCCCTCCGTATTAGGGCATCACTTTTGCTTGAATTTTTCTATAAATTTTCCGACTAGACAGAGCTGTTGTGGGACACGGCGATAGGTTCCTATAGATACGTTATAGGCATCAGCAACTCGTTCCCACTCTTCAGTCTTTTAAATTATATATTTACTTCTGTTTCGAGCTCGAATTAAAAAATTCTGATTTCTACAATGTTTATTTACATCTTAAGACGTTTACTTTTTTTTTTTTTTTTTTTTTATAATTTTCCCTTTAGGGAAGGCAAAGGGTTCGAGCCCATACAGCCTCGTCTTAAGTAATATTTTTGGTTGACTTTTTTTTTTTTCCTACGTACTATGTCGTAGTAAAGCAGTGGCTACCTTACCAAGACTTTATCAAGGAGTTTTGGCGGCAACGAAAAAACACTTGATTGGCACAGTTATTTCAATTCACTTCATTTGAGCACTTTAATAGAACTATATTGGATAATATACCACCATAATTATGCAATATAACACTAAGTATCACCAAAATAATGAATTAAAACAAGAGCACCTCATGACACTTCTACGTTCCCGCCAAAACTCTAAGACGTTTACTATTTTGACATGATATGACATTGGACGTTCTATAATAATACTTGCGAATCATAGAGTTTAAGTATTTATTAAATAGATGTTTTTATACCAAGAGGACTTCATCGCGTGCACATAGCCGAGTGATGAAGTGGTTTACGGCTTTTAATACATTGTTTATTTTCTTTCTAAAATAAGTAACTTCATGAATATTGATCAAAGGTAACTTCTTACGTAATTGTTTTAATTACTTAGCTCAATATTTTAATAAATAACATCTTTACAAAAAGTAATGATATCCCATCAAAAACATAAATGTGAAACGTGGAAGCCAAGTCTAACATTAAGAATATGCGTGCTGGTCGACTTCACCGACAAAAGAAACGAAATCTTAATGGTTGCCAAGCCCTGTAGATTATCCTGAAAATTATTTATAAGAACACAATCTATTCTAAAATAAATTTAAACTAATATTTCTTTGTTTTTCTGCTACGACAATGTATGATGTTTAAAAATATAATTTCTTAAATTTGAATAGTCGAATTATTTACACAAAGCAGGTAACTTAGTATAAATTTAAGCTCAAGATTTGTCTTGGCTAGTTTTATCAGAAAACATTTTTATCGAAGAGTAGGATAGGTTGACTTTACAATATAAAAACAGTAACATAAAGATAAGTTTATTCGCCAAATATAAGAAAAACTGTATGTGAAGACTAGCCAAGTCAAATCTTGAGCTTAAATTTATACTAAGTTATCTGCTTTGTGTAAATAATTCGACTATTCAAATTTAAGAAATTATATTTTTAAACATCGTACATTGTCGTAGCAGAAAAAAAAGAAATATTAGTTTAAATTTATTTTAGAATGGATTGTGTTCTTATAAATGATTTTCAGGATAATCTACAGGGCTTGGCAACCATTAAGATTTCGTTTCTTTTGTCGGTGAAGTCGACCAGCACGCATATTCTTAATGTTAGACTTGGCTTCCACGTTTCACATTTATGTTTTTGATGGGATTAATATTTTATGTATACGTCTCTGGACAGCTAGTTATAAAATATAGGTAAAAATAAAAGAAGATTGGTCGGCGCTCAGCATAAAATTTAATTAGCGAGGAAATTAATATTTAGCTTCCAGGCTAACAAATTATATTTGTTAGAAGATTCGTTGCACATGAATTTTGTGCAGATTAAAAATAATAAAGATCAACTATGTTTGGTTCATTTAGAATCACCAGTTAATAACGTTTAAGGAGATTTTCTCCATGTAGTCTAAAGCATACAACAATGTCTGCGAAAAATTCTAGCATTCATGCCTACTATCTTTATAATATAGTAATAATAGTATCATTAATGAAAATGTCACTTTACTACATTATTGGGTACTGTTTGCTATTATTATTGGTCCCTGAACTGCCGTGTGTTAAGTATACACACTACTTACACAATGTCGATGGCCATATACATTTTCTTTCTTTCTTTGGTTACTTAATGCCGGCCTACAGACTTACCAAGCAACCAAATAATTAAAATAAAAGACGTGTGGCACTCGGAGACTGCCGCGGTAAAGCTATTGCATAAATTCTAATATTTATAACCTCTTTGAACAGATATAAAATAAAATATTCAACGATAGATGACAAAACAAAAAAATAAATTTGAAAGACGGGCTCAATGGACTAGTATCCAGAATCCTACTAATATTATAAAGGCGAAAGTTTGTAAGAATGTATGGATGTTTGGATGTTTGGATGTATGGATGTAAGGATGTTTGTTCCTCTTTCACGCAAAAACTACTGAACGGATTTCGATGAAATTTGGCACACGGGTAGATCATGTCCTGGATTAACACATAGGCTACTTTTTATCCCGGGAAAATATAAACCGGGACTTTTATCCCGGAAAAAGTTTTTTAATGCGGGCGGAGCCGCGGGCAAAAGCTAGTATTTAAATAAAAACCTCTTTGAACAGATATAAAATAAAAACTTTTTAAAAATTCAAACTTGGAATCACGTTTGACATTTCGATACGTTTCACTGACTGGAACAATTTTTAAATAGACGGTAATTTTGACCTCTTATCGTTTAACATTCAGCTCATATCCTCTTACATATTGTATTCTTAAAAGACTGCGATATTAAATTTACTTATGGAATTTTACACTCTGCTTGGTTGTGATAGAGTTGAAAATAAAATGTCACCGCTGTGCCGGTCTGAGTGAGGGGTGACAGGTTTTTTCGTTACGGAATTTCTGGATTCGGTCTCCACGCTCAAGGCTCGCGATAGAAGCTATGCAATAGCTTAAAAATATTCATCCCAAGGCTTAAACTATCTAGGCGGCTGCCTGTAGCATATACCAGCAAAATTATAATTAAAATTACATCAACTTTGAAGTGCTTGACCGAGTTTCGCTCCAAACAAAAAGTAGTACAAACATTTTCGAAAATGTGTTTCTATCAGAGCATACGCAAAAATACTGGTTTATTAATTGGTGTTTGTGAAAATATTATAGTAGCTGCTTACTTTGTAACCGATACGACTGCCCATAAACAGTAGTAACACCATACAGAGTTTTGAATTGCAAAGCACTGCGTGACACTGCACTGCGCTCGTTACCCGAAGACATTTGATAAATCTCATAATATCCAGTAATTAAGCTGGCTACCTTTAAACCGAAACATAACAGTGCATGCACACTGCTGCTTGGTTGTAGAAACATACACTGCGGTGACATAGGTGTCACCGGACTCTTACGAATGGAAGTTCTAAGCCGGTAATAATAAATCAATCTCAAGTTTGAGTAAAATCTCAAGTTGACATTAATATTTTGAACTATTTCATAAACCAAGCTTAAGCTGTCATTTAAGACCTTGTTCTTAACTAAGTAAGTACTGTTCCATAAACAAATCTTAGCTGCCAAAATCGGACACATGTTACTTAAGATGTAATTTGAGTTGATGTTAATATTATGGGTTCGTTAAAGAGTGACTATTTTATGATGCTGAACTTAATTTGATAGTGTCTCAGCTGATATTACACTTCAGAGCGAAACTGAGTTGGATCTATTAATACGGTCCCTACTACCTAAGAGAATAGGTAAGTTGACTACTTTTTTTTAAATACAATTATGAACAATGTATGCTATCATAAACCTAAGGGAAAAAGAATTTTCAAAATTGGCGCAATAGCAAGTTATAAAGCTTTGAAATTTGGTGGAAGGGGTAGCTGTCAAACAACAGCAATACTAGGTTGTGACGTCACCAAGTGCCGTTGGCCATAACGCTGCGTGTGTGCGAAAAAGATAGCGCGATATCCAAGCCACGCCTCCACTTTTGCTCACAAGAATATTTCAAAATTGAATAACTGCTTTATTTGTCAATCGATTTTGATGCCGATTTCACAGAATAATTTATTTTTCGTATTATTTTCTTTTACATCTTAAATACTATACGATTGTATTGCGTATGCATTACGAGTACGATTTGCGCGCTGAGGTCCTGGGTTCGAATCCCGGGTCGAGCCAAAAATATTGTGACTGGGTTTTTCCATCTTTAAAATTACTCAGTCGCAGCTCGGAGTCAGGAAGTTGGCGGTGTGATACCCCCGTGCCTCGGAAAGCACGTAAAGCCGTTGGTCCTGCGCCTGATCTCTCTCCGGTCATGTCGGATTGCCGTCTCATCGGACTATGAGAGTGAAGGAATAGCGAGTGCACCTGTGTATTGCGCACACACTTGTGCACTATAATATCTCCTGCGTACCTGGCTGATCTCGGTTGAGATTGGCCGCCATGGCCGAAACTGGCTAGGAGGATTTCATTACTATACGACGTCAAACATAGGGAACTACCCTATTATTCTTGACCAAGCTTCGGTGTAACGCGCATCCTGCATCCATCCACATTTGTTTTGACGAGTGCGGTATCACGCGATAGCCCAACCCTTTCGCTCCCTCCATTCTCCCACTATCGCCCTTTATAGCCCTCATAGGGAAATCTGCCCTTAATATACGGTGGGCTTTATTTGTTCCTATTATTTTAAGACTGTAATCTTATCTCGGCGAATGGTTTGTGTTAAAATTTGTTACTTTTTTTGATGAGATGGCTCGTGAAAGTGCTTTGGGAAGAGTTTATCTCGAGGTATGAAGTTGGATTTAATATGTATGTAGATTCAGAGCATTTATGTGTTTTTTCTGCCTGTAAGTTGAAGAAGGAAATGATGGCTGGTGAATTATAGATAGTTCCTTAGTAACATGAACTGCCATTAAGTAATATTACAATTAATAAGAACATATATTTTGAAAATAATGTAATTTACTTCTATTAAAAATGGAATTTGTACAACTTCCTACATTTTATTGTTATTCTAGCGGTCATCCCTGGCTTCGCATAGGTAGCAAAGCATAATATTATATACCTACATTTATTTTTCTCTCATTTAAAATATTTATGAATTATACGCATAAACCTTCATCCTGAATCAAACCGTCCATTGGTAAAAAACGTATAAAAATCCTTTCGGAAGCGAACAAAAACCGCGAGAAACAATCCGGGGTAAAATTCCCGGGTAATGTTTTTTCAGGATACCAGTAGCCGTCTTCTTCTGGATTTCGAACTATCTCTATACCTGTTTTCTTGCGGTTCCACTCGCTGAAAACGATTTGCCGGAATAAAAGTGCTGTTTTATATTTTCCCAGGATAAAAAATAGCCTATGTTACTCGCTGATAATTTAGCTTTATAGCGGTGAAAGAATTTTTCAAATAGGTCCAGTAGTTTCAGAGCATATTCAATGCAAACACACAATCAAATCTTTCCTCTTTATAATATTAGTATAGATAAGTACCGAATAAGCTATTTGGAACTTTATCAGCACGTGGTGTCATCGGCCCTAACATTTATAAAATATCACGTAATTAAATCGAATTAAAACGGAACTTGTTGAGATAATAATATCGTCCAAAACTAACGTGAAGGTAGCAATGGTCCAGACTTCACAAACTCCGCAAAAAAGTATCGACCCACTGATTAACGAAGTCACCCCTGTTCATTGGGCCAGGTTCGACGACCCGCCGGTTTGGGGAAGACGAGCCCGGCTTAAATTTGGGGTGACGTGCGCAGAAGATGGGGTTAGTATGCGTTAAGATTTTTGATGGACCCGATATATTGTGCCGGGGAGATAAATCGTTGTTATCTTGAGTTATTGTACCTGTAAAATTATGTCAATTATGCACTGTTGCTTAGAGTGTTAGAGGTACGAGGCGTTATGAGACTTCTTATGTCAATGACGACTTCAGTGCTATGACCTAATTCGAAATTTTAAGTAGCTTAGCGCTTAATATTATGCAACGTGCTATAATCTCATGAAACTTATTAAAACTCAAGCAATACCCAGTAGACGTAATAAAGAGACTATTAGAACAATGTCAGTAAGAGTCTTTCAATAACTGATTGCGCTAAAATCATGATGTGAATGGCATAGAGCATACACAACACCTGCATGGAGGTATGCACAAATGCCTTAGCCAACATCCCTTTCTACAATCGTTAATGCTAATAGAAAATAGATAAAATGTATGGGAATAACATATCTTATAAATAAATCTATCGCTACTGGTAGTATGTCTCTCATATAAGAGTCCACCTGAGTGGGTACCACCGCAATGTCTATTTTCAACGCCACGCAGCAGTGTGCATGCACTGTTGTGTTTCGGTTTGAAGGACATTGTAGCCAGTATAACTACTGAACATAATGAGACTTAACATCTTATGTCTCAGGATGACGAGCGGAGTGGAATGCCACGCAGTACTTTGTAACCAGTGCCAGATTAAGCAAGCGCGGGGCCCGTAGCAAATTCTTTCAAAGAGCCCTTGATCTGCTATGGGTTCTTAAGTATAAAGTGGTAAAGATACAATTCAATACTCAATACGTTTATTTCCTATCTATAGGTTACAATTTTGTGGGTAATTAATAGTGTAGTAGATTACTATAGGCGTTGTTAGGCTCTGACAAGTACAAAAAGCCTGAGAAATCGAGTTATTTCAATTCAATACACATCCACACTAAGTGTTGGGTAAGAGTGTTTACATATACGGTAGACATTTTGTAGAGCTGATTATCAGGCCGACTGAAATTCTACACGTTTATACAAGCAACTTTTTGTAGAACTTGTGCGTTTACAGACTAATAAAAGTGTTTACCGTATGAGATTATTTAAATTATTTACGCCAAGGAAATAGTCGTGTACCGAGTGTCTGACGTGGATTGTCTTAGTAGGAAAAGTTGTAACGTTTCACGTTTTTGTGACATCAAAAAAATTCAACATACAACATCTTAATAAGTTTCACTCAAAAAATTACGCTCAGGCAGAGATGAGTGGGTTTAAATATGCGGGGCCCCTTTTGCGCGGGGCCAGTAGCAATTGCTACTCTTGCTACGTGGTTGATCCGGCACTGTTTGTAACTCAAGGTGCTGAATGGTGTTACTACTGTTTATGGGTGGTCATATTGCTTATCATCAGGCGAATGGCATGCTCGTCGGGTTATTTTAATAAAAACGATCTACCACTGATTATGCAGCAATACTTTCACAAAGATATCGGACACTACGTCTGAGCCAAGACTGAGACTGAAGTCCAGCGCGAATGAGACTGCAAATCGATACGGCACCCTTCTTATACACCCAACTGTCACTTTCATTACTAGTTTGTTAACACAAATATCCTCACACTAGTAGTGCTCGCGGCTCCGCCCGCGTGAAAAAGTTTTCCGGGACAAAAATATTTTCTCGGGATAAAAAGTAGTCTATAGCACTCAGGAGTTATGTAGCTTCCTATTAGTGAAAGAATTTTCAAAATCGGTTCAGTAGTTCCTGAGATTAGCGCGTTCAAACAAACAAACTCTTCAGCTTTATAATATTAGTAAGTATAGAAAACGTTTTATCCTAACAACATAATTTTCATACGTAACGTTAGCGATTATAAAAATGCATCTTTGCTATGGCTCTATGTATGAAAAGTCTTAGCGTAGCCTTAGTTTGATTACAAGAACTGTTCTAGCTCTTTCCTGAGTCTTGACTTTAGAATTGTCTATAGTTCACCATCACACCGAGGATAGTGCAGTATCGTAAAACTAATAAATAACGCGTAAGTGGTGAAAACAGCCAAATTGAAATTGATACATTAAAAAAAATCATTTTCACTGTCAGCTTTAATTCCTTCTTGAAAAACTTATTTGTACCGCTGTATTTACCAAAGTTAATAAGGCGGTATTGTAATCTCTCCGATGAATTTAGATATCGCTTGTTCGGTAAAATTAAAGGGTGTATCATGCAGTGTGGTCATTTGGGAACAAATCCTATGGTGGACATCATTGTGAGGGGTTTCTTATACGATTGTTCTAGAATTGGATCCTCCTGGTAGGTTGAGGCTAGGTGGTCGTTTGTTAGTCAAATCTTTAATGCAACAAGCTCGAAAATTTCTTATACCAATCACACTTTGCAGTGGAATACTATGCAGTCATTCGTTTCCAGGTAATTATAAAAAAAATCCAACTGAAAATGTGGCAGTTGGACAAGTTTAAAATCGATTTAAAGTAGGTACAAACAGGGACTTGAATCTGCACCCTTGTAGCTCAAGTCTTTCATTAAGCTATTAATATGCGCGTTTAACCTTTACGTTCCTTCGACATGAAAAGGGTCGACAGAGGCGGAAACCCCGCCGTAAAGAAGTATAATTATACATCAGAAATCGTAACGCACGCCTGTTATTATGTTTGAAAGTGTTACTAATTGCTATAGGTTTGCCGGCTCTATGCTGGTACGAAAGGGAAACTATGGAAAAAAGTATATCTAATAATAAGTAGATTTTGACACATAAGTCATGGCAACAAACTGGTATAACATCTATGTTTATAAGTTGCACCCAATAATGTAGGTTGCGTTGTGCCCAAATAAAAAGTTACTTTCTTAGTTCAATCTTACTAAAGAATACTTACCAAATTTTATCAAAAGTGTTTTAGTGGTATAGCCGCGAAGAGTTAATTTCGTTTTTAAAATATTTATGGCCTATTTCATAATGTTCATGTAAATCTTAGCCAATTACCGTATTAGCCAGCTTATATATTTCATTGCCATTTATTTAAAAGATTAAGAATCTGTTTAACAGCTTCTGCATAAATGGTATTCGTCACATGAATGTATAGCTCAACTAAATACCAAAGTCACAACCTAATTTATACTCCCGAATAATTAATGATACCAAAAAAATACAAACACACGAATTGCAAACCTCCTCCTTTTTTGGAAGTCGGTTTAAAATATTATTTTCGAAGAAAATTTACTTGAAATTTGTTAAACACGAAGTAATTGATTGCAACTTTTGTATTTGGTCGTCTTATAATATATTCACAGGCCTTTTGTATGGATTATAATTTACATAGGTACTTATCGTATAACACTACCACAGCTTGAGTAATAAACACCTAAGACATTAACTCCTACGTATAAAGTGTGAAAAACAAAACTCCATTCGCGTATAAAGAACTTCAATACTAAGTTTATCACCTGTCTCCCTCCGCAACGCCATCTTGGGAGGGATAAATTTTACACTCTCTTGAGTTACAGCCTCCCCTCCACATATCATGTGTCCCTGAATATAATTATTTCGCTAGTTTTGTGTTTTGGTAAGAGGGTAGGGTCGCCCTTTATTCGAACGTTTTGGTTGTGTGGGTGAGTTGAATGGTCCTGTGCTTATTCTGTTCATTTGAAGGTTCAGGGATTAAGAAAATATTCGCGAAAGGTAACCCTCTGATAACTTTATCTATACACTAGTAGTGTTCGCGGCTCCGCCCGCGTGAAAAAGTTTTTCCGGGACAAAAATATTTTCCCGGGATAAAAAGTAGCCTATAGCACTCAGGAGCTATGTAGCTTCCTATTAGTGAAAGAATTTTCAAAATCCTTTCAGTAGTTCCTGAGATTAGCGCGTTCAAACAAACAAACAAACTCTTCAGCTTTATAATATTAGTATAGATATAATGAAGCAGTAGAACCGGTACGTCTGTAGGTACATTTATAGAAATGTGATAAAAAAGAAAGGGGGTGAATAAAAAAGAGTAATGGAAAACAAATCAGCGATTTTTATAATTCGTTTATATCTGTCTGTTTTTCTGTTTGTTTATTACTTATCATCTCCAATATTACTGAACGGATTTTGATGAAATTTGGCACACAGGTAGAATATATCCTGGATTAACACATAGACTATTTTTTATTCCCGCAAAATATAAAACGGGACTTTTATCCTGGAAAACCCTTTCCACGCGGGGGGAACCGCGAGCAAATGCTAGTATATAATAAAACAGTAGAACCCGATGTATCTTTATATAAAAAAAAAGTAGTTTAAAATAAAATGCTATGAATAAACTTTTATCGATATCTCTAATTCTCAAACAGGATTTATATATTTTGTAAGTTTTACATTCAAGTAAACGATTCACGCAAAATTTAGTAATGTAAACAACTTCGCAAGTTGGTTACAGTAGGTAACCGACGACCTTGTTTTGTGACTTACAGTTTCATTACAGCTTTATGTAATAACTTGCGTAAATAAAACTTACGAATGTAAATTCCTACTTCTAATCATATTTACGGTGTGCGTATAATTTTCAGGACAGGAGGCCTGCGTATAATTTTCATGATTGGAAATATGTTGAGAAAGTTTGAAACATCACACATAATTTGCCTAGATTTAGAATTTGAGATCGATATTGAAATAAGTCTACGCACTATAAATGAAGTTCCTAAAATTTTGGGATAAATGTAAGTGACTTTGTGCCTAGGTCAAAACTTCTAAACCTCATACAGTTTTCAATGATCGCTCAAAAAGAGTCTAACATGAAAGCGGTCCGGCCCGAATTATTCAATAAGCAAATTTGAAAGTAGGTCGAACCTTTGACCGAGCGACGGACTTCCTAACTATGTGAGTTTCCTCAACCGTCGTCGGTTTGTTCGGACTTTCTATATATTAAAAAGAAAAGGGTAAGCTGGCCTGTCTGCTTTGGTCAGTCGACGGCGCTCGAAACTTAACGCGTTGAAAATCATATAAATACAACATGTGGTGAATATTAAAAACTAGGTTTTGTTCGCGCTACAGTCTTTGAGTAGCTTTATAACAGCCAATTGTGATTTATACAATGCAATAAAGGATTTTTTCCAGAAATTATTATTGTCAATGATATTGGGGCAAAGTGCTACTAAGTTTTTCAACTCAGTATCAGCTCAGACTCTAGAAATGTTGACGTAAATTTCAATAGGCCCCCTCCTAATACATGGGACCTAACATAAAATAATGTGGGTGTGTACACCTCCGCCTAACTCTGAAAAGGGAACGGTGTAATGCTACGTATATATTGGTATCATTTTCGTATTACACCCAAATTTACTTACATTTTCTCTTTATTAGTGATTAAGACGTCTCTTTCTTTACGCTACGTCATTTAGTTAGTTCATTACGGCATCATTTTGAATATAATGTATAGACATGCTACTCTGCGTTACTAGACCTCACGTCAAACAATTCTCGGCGTAACACAGAGGACCGCAACTAGTGCCCTACCTGTTATTGTTTAGATGACTACATTTGAATAGTAGAGGAAAATGATTTCAAGATTAAATGAGTCTCTCCGATAAATGATAACACGAGAGGCGTGTTCTTGTTAGGGAAAGCATTTGATTACTAAAAATACATCTAGACCTCCTATTTACAATTTATATGTACATATTATAATACTTCACTCTTCACCTATAGTGACCAACAATGGTTTTAAACCTTTATATTTAAAAATGTCAAAATTTTTGAAATACTAATATTGGATAATTTTTTAATGATCAATTATTATCATTAGTTTGGCCTAGTTTTATTTACGTAGACAAATCTATTTAAGTTGGGAGGGCTAAGACGTAGGATAGAATAATAAAGGTATCATTTAGTTAAAGACCCATCGACTCATCAACATTTTGTAGACTAGTCTATTTAGTTTTTTAAATGCAAATATTTTATTAAACACAAATAAGACTAATATTCACACCCCTAATCACTTTGCGAACTAGATCCTCAATTGGAGCAATAACGATAAATGTAAACTAAAGTGCTTGCGTAGATTTTCACACCCTTTCGAACACCAAGTAGTGCGACGGAAATTTCGTGAACAGTTCGTTTGCAAATATCGTATCGTCCCTCCGAAGTGACGCAAAACCCATCCCAAAATAATATCAACCCTTCACGCCTCCAAATGACGGCGAAATTTTTCATAAATAAAAATTTAAAACGTTTCCATTTTCGATTTCCGAAAATATCGACTGGTGTTTCCCTAATATTTTTTCTCCAAGCAACAATTAGGGATGCTGCGCGAACCGTCATCCCTGAGGTTGGCAGCTGGGGTGGGGAGTGCGGGGGTGGGGCGGTCCCCCTCCATTTTCGCCACTTGAATTATAGCCCGACCAAACATTGAAGATCTTTTACCGAATTCGCTGGAGCTTTTTACGACTGGCCTCTAAGCGTCGGCCGGTTAAATAATTCAGTTCTGTGAGCTCCTTTTTTCTTCGCAACGCTGATGTCGGTTTAAGTTGTGTTTATTAATAATATGTAATGGAATCCGTTCCTCGTACGCTTCTGTACTTTGTTGATTCGGATTATCGATAATGCGTATAGATTATTTTGTGTATGTTTTGTTAAGATTGGAGTCGATTTGGTTTTAGATTTAAATGTTGTTACTTAATGCTTGTTTTCCTTATTACTTTCGTAATCTCGATAGTTACAATAATAGAAGAACAAAAACATGCATCACATCAAATGGCTGAACACATTTTGATATTTATTTTATTTATTTATTAACACTTGATATACAATGAGTATAAAGGCGGACTTAATGCCGAAGGCATTTTCTACCAGTCAACCTTTGGATGGTGCAGAGACAAAACAAGGTAGGTGTACACAACTACACAACTGATATTTATATTTATAAATTTTATTCGTTCTAAATCATAGCTACAACAAGTAAATAAACAATTTATAATTCATGATCAAATACTCATAATAATGGATGCTGTAGAAACCTCAGTAATAAGAAATACTGTTGATCTTCGGTTATTATATGAAATGGAAACAGAACGCAATTTCCTTATAAAAACATTCTTTACTATCACTGGTGTTTATTTTCGACGTAGCTTTATGGAAAGTAATTTTTAGTTGTTTCTCTTTCAATATTATTAATGTTATTTTAAACCTTATTGTTATGTGTTTGATGATTTAGAGCTTCAGTAAATGCGACGTCGTTACGATGGTGATCTTCTATCGCGTAACTGAAACTATATTTACTTTTAATATTATTTATTTTTGATGATTTAGTTTTGGTCACATACGATTATCTCAAGGATTAATAGAGTTCATTGGTCAATTTGTCTCAATACATATTCACAAATGATATATTTTATACGAATTATATCATGTAATTCACTGCCTATAAACTCCGTATTTATTTCGGCGTGAATCGCGTTTCATCCGCATCGTAGTGTAGTAATCTCTAATAGTTTGGTGATTCTATTGTGAGACTCCGTAATGTACAAAGGATCACCACTACCCATAACTTTGAATTACCAAGTACTGCATGCCCCTGCATTGTACTGCGCTCCACTGAGACACAAAAAGCCTCATGCTACCCTATTACGTCCTCAATATTGAAATAAACGCAATTTATATTCAAATAAACTGAATACACTTGGTATCAACGCAAAAGGGACTTTTCGGCACATTAATTCGATAGGGTTAAAATCCGACGAACACTTTACGTAAGACAAAGCGGTGTGTTGCGATCACGACACGTCAACGACACGACACAACGACAAGAAATTCCAAATAATCAACCAATTCGCACAAAGCGAACTCGGCTGCGTATCTACGTATCTCGAGAAAATTACGGACACCATCTAATCGGACGTTTGTGGATATTTTCGTATTTTTTAATGATATTTTGCAGTTTAATATTTTTGGTGGGAGTTATCTATGCTTATTGTTTATTTATAAGCCTTATTGTAAAAAAGAAAACAATATAGTTGAACATTTTAAATAATAAGGAACTACCCGACGTTTTCCCATGGGAAATCTTATAAGCAGCCATACGATGTAGGTACTTGTATATAAAAGTGATACTTGTATATATTAGCAAAACATAGATTGATGCCAATTTTATATTTACATATATCCTGACTGTATTAAATCTGTAATTATTAACAACACAAAAAATAAAATGATCTCTATGTTTGAGTACTTACTTAATTTCTTACCTTTTGTTTTTCCGAAATATTATCGTTTAAGTATAAGCTTTTTTAACTTAACTTAAAAGTGAATTCAATTTATCATTATTTCCTACCAGAAAAACATCAAATTATATGGGATTCCACAAATTTTTGAGTATCCGTGGTGTTTGTGATCGAGCGGTACCCACCCACTTGAAAGTTTATCCGCTATTGACGATAAAAAACATGTTTTTCAATCTATTAGCTATTTAATCATAAAAACCAAGACCACATTGATATCTTACTTTGGCTTAGTCTAGTTCTTCGCCAGTAAATTCGAGCTATGTTTAACTTACTGGTTTCATGGATGGATGTATTTCGGTAAATATTTAGAGTAACCGCATCTCTTAAAGCACGTACAGCGTTTGTAACGAATGTAGTTGGCTTTAAATTATTGTACTGTTCTGGATACTCGAAAGTAAATGAAGCAAATTTATGAGCGTAAATAATCTACCTTTTACATGTGATTTTTTTAAGGAATCTAGTTTTAACTTTTAGATTTTATAATGCCTCTTTAGTTGCATTACAATTTGTATCAGAATTGTATTTACATTACTTTGAAATAAACAGGTTTATTTCTTTACATGACACATGAGACATGGACACTCACGGTAGGGTTGGTCCACCAGTTTAAAGTCGCTCAGCGGGCTATGGAGAGAGCTATGCTCGGAGTTTCTCTGAAGGATAGGATTCGCAACGAATACATCCGACAGAGAACCAAAGTTATCGACATAGCTCAAAGAATTAGCAAGCTGAAGTGGCAGTGGGCTGGCCATATCTCGCGAAGAACCGACAACCGCTGGGGTAAACGTGTTCTTGAGTGGAGACCGCGACTGGGCAAACGTAGTGTAGGACGCCCTCCGGCCAGGTGGGATGACGATCTGCGAAAGACTGCAGGCAGATGCTGGATGCGGCAAGCTGAAGACAGGGCGCTATGGCGCTCATTAGGGGAGGCCTATGTCCAGCAGTGGACTGATAAAGGCTGATGATGATGATGATGATGATGATTTCTTTAATTAAGTTTTGATTACAATATCATAACACAGATAAAAATATTTCTAATTCATATCCAATATATCCATCTACATACAGTGTAACACGCACACCGAAGAGAAAAGGAAATAATATTTTGCGTAAGAGAGAGCGAGATGAATATGTTTTGTTTGCCGCCGCAAGAGGTAACCAAACGTGACAAAAATTAATTCCACCGGATATTTACTCGCTTTGACTTTTAATCAACACTAAATATATTTTGCTTTTATTTGTATTTTATAAATTGGAATTACGTGTAATATTTTTAATTCTTAATTGTATTAAGATCATTGATGTATTAAAAACCCTAAGATTATTAATTTGTTCCAATGTTTTGACGATTTAAGAATTTTGAATGTTTGCATCATTTCAGTCTTACATTTTATAATTTTATAAGAAAAGACCACTGCATTTTCTATTCTGTGAATATATGTTTTTATGTAAATAATATTATAAAAAGAAACTTTATTTTAAAATGAAAATATAAAGTATTAAAAGTATAAACAAAATATTTATTCAATGAAAATAAATAGGAAAGATATAAAAATTCAACTTTAACATTTATTTAGATTATAGATAATTGAGTAACTAGTCACGAATAAACTGCTCCATCGTCTAGACTACGTTCAGAATTTTAATTAATTCGTAGTATGAAAACAATTTTCATTGTAATTCACTTATGAGAAATAAATAATTTCATTTGAAATATCACACGCAATTACTGTTAACCCGCGCAAAGCAACGACGAGCAAAATTCGAGATAAATCTTAGCGCGTAAAATAAACGCACAAACTGAGATGAAAATTAAAACATTTGCTTATTTATTTAGGCGAAACACCGGCGAATGAACTGGGCCATTTAAAGCGCCAATTACGTCCGCGGACCGTCGAAATTTTGGCAACCCCAGTGAGGGTGAGTGAAAGGGAGGCACCAAGACTCGAAACTCCCCCATAGCGTACGCTGTAAGGGGAACTCAGAGGAATTTTAGGTTAGTGGTCATGTAGGCATATAGAAAGTAACACGGCAAAATTGTTGTGTAATTTATTTGTCGTCTTGTGATTTTCGTTTGTGCGTCAAGTCATCGTTTATCGTTGTGTCGTGCTTAATTAAGTTAGAGTTAAGTTGGTGTTTAAGTAAATTTAGTATTCGCGCGAAAAAAGTTTGCGCGCGCTAACAAATCGTACCGCCATCGAAGTGTTAACTACAAGTGCGAGGGAAATAACAGAAAAAACATCGTTTGGTGGTTTGTTTGTAAACAGCGCCGCGTGTGACTAACAGTGTAAACATTGGACGCCTCTGAAAAAACATAAATGCTGTAGAATTAAAGGGCTCAAATTGTGTATATATGTGCCAAAGAAATACATTGTTTATTTAAAATGTGTTAGAAATAAATGCGTAATAACGTTCACAAAAAGCACGTGATACATTGAATCGCGCGTCGAGAAAAACGAGGGTTGACTGTACTATAACCGATCGATAACAACGCATTACCGGGAGATACACGCACGTTGACACCCCTCGATGTAAACAAGCTTTAAAAACGAATTTATAGTTATAGTACAAATTCTGTGATAATGTTAGTTGGTAGTTTGACCGTGAACCCTATGTTGTTTGGGTACAACATGGGCGTTAGTGGAAGGTCCAGCGAGGCCACGACGGCATCCTCGACCCCGGTGGACACTAGCGACAAGAGGTCTCCAGGGCTGACCATGTCGGAGCGGACCGGCGCACCTCCAGCCGCGGGCAAGGATGCTGTGAAACTGTTCATCGGGCAGATCCCGCGCCATCTCGAGGAGGACGACCTCCGCCCCATGTTCGAGGAGTTCGGCAAGATTTACGAGTTGACCGTCCTTAAAGATAAGCACACCGGCATGCATAAAGGTACGCGTAGGTTGCCTACGTACGATTTGTGAATTTCAATTTCTGTTGATTTATTAGTATACTATATACATTTACGAAAATGAAGCCTGAGTATGTTTTTGGTAAGAAATTTCATTATCAGACATTTTATGTATTATTATCATTGATTTATTTTTAATACATCAATAATTATTATGTATTTCATCACATTATACGACATGTCATCTATTGATGTGAGACAGATGAAAGTAGAAATAATCCTTACTTATGAAAAATCTTCTAGCCTTTATTTATTGGAACATATACCCGTATATTAAATACTAGCTTTTATTGGTGTCTTCTCGCTCGTAAAGTTTTTGCCTAAAATAAAGAGACTGACATAGAAAAATATGGCCCATATTATTTAGAGACTGTAATTATTTGAGTTCCATCTACAAAGTTCACAAAATATTTTTTAGTTTATTAATAACGTATATGCAGATAAACTATACATCAAAATGTGCTATTTTTTATTTATTCTGTTTGGAAAAATGTATGAGATTTTTCAGCTTCGTGGAATTTGTCGCAACGGTTTTTTCATTTAGAATTCAGGTTTTCAATCATGAAATTACTAAAAGCGTTTTATTTTTGTTTATAAATATTGAAAAGGGAAAATATTATGATACTAATAATTTTTATCTACCGTTTTGGTCTGTGAAAATTGGAGGTAGATTTTACAAGTCGGAGGGAAAACGCAATCCTTTGTTTTACTGCTGCTAAAAATCAATAATGTTAAAGGCAGGGTTAGATATGGATTTGGAATGAGTATGGGTACAAAAATACTAACTAAATATATTAAATTCAATATCTTATATTTTTATTTACATACATATACACTCACGCCCTTTATCCCCGAAGGGGTGGCAGAGGCGCATCTAGTGCACCCTCTTTTCGCCATTATTTCGTCTCATGATGTGATAGGGGGCGAGCCTGTCGCCACATCGGGCACAAATTCCAGTTTCCGAGCTGATAAGAAAAACTCAATATCACTTTGCCCGACCCGGAGATCGAACCGGGGACCTCAGCATTGCAGCCGTATCATAATACAACTACGCCACCGAGGCAGTCCATATTTTTATTTATTCATCTTTAAGTCATATAAAAGGCAAATAAAGCTTATGTCACGCTCACTATCGAAGGTGTCGGCAGAATTACAAAATGATGAATAAATGAATACGATCCAAGGTAAATAGAAAATTGTTATCAACTCGACAACCTAAGCAAATTTTGACGACCATGCGTGGGTATCAAACCCGGAACTTTAATTTGTACGATGGATACACCATAACTACGCCAATGAGGCTATGATGTACGATTTATTTTAATGGAAACAGTTTTGCTGTAATTTTGGAAGTTTCGTCTTAAGTTTTGAATCATTGCCTTTCATTTGTATGGCGGGTTGCCAAATCTAAGGTAAACTGTTGGGTTTTTTTGGCTGAGATGTCTTTATGAGTTTATTAAATGTACACTGTAGGTAATACGACTTTGTTTATTTCTATTATAAGGCAATATCCAGGCACTGTAGTGTACCCTGTTAGCAAACATTACAGTTACAGTTAGGATGATTTAAAAATTCCATATACCTAATATTGTTAATATCATTCCCCTGTCTGCGCGTTATTTGTATTCCGGATGTCGCGTTACAATTGGACAGGGTAATTAAAATAGTGTGCAACTTTGTTATTGCAGAGCGCGTGCTCCCCAAGAGTTGCTGATTGCTTGTTTGTTATGTTTTAATTAATTTGCCAGAAATATTATTTATTGATTGGAGATTCAAAATGATTTTTTTTTAATCTTTATGGCATCAAATGAGACGAGCATGCCGTTCGCCTGATGGTGAACGATACGACCAACCATAAACAGTAGAAACACCATCCAGCACCTTGAGTTACAATGCACTGAGTAGCATTCCACTGCGCTCGTCATGCTGAGACATAAGATTAAGTTAAGTCTCATTATGTCCTGTAGTTATACTGGCTACAATGTCCTTCAAACCGAAATACAACAGTGCATGCACACTGCTGCTTGGCGGGAGAAATAGCACTGCCACATTGCGGTGGTACCCACCCAGACGGACTTTTACATATGAGAGTCCATCACCAGTAATTAAACCTTTATTCGTTGTTACATAAATTTACAAATAATGGATAAATCATTGGAAAACAATAAAATATAATCTTTCAATTTATTTTCAATACTTACAATAAGTTGTACAATAAATATACGTGAACGATAAAATTCAATACCGTGTATCATTTTCGTAATTTCTTTCAACCATTAAATATTGTCCATTATCATAAAACTTTTTTTGAAAACAAACTCAGTTGAGTGCTATGTCAAACGGCCCGGAAAGAATGATAGACGGACGAATAATTTTATTTCTACATAATAACCTTTTTACGTTCCCGAACAAATTGAAGAAATTTATTATGATATTTTAAGCATATCTTTAGATATAAAAATATCCGTGCAGTAAAATAGATAACGATAAATGGCTTTTTCTAAGGTTCGGGTGATTCAGATCTTTATGTTTCGTATAAATTCGGGCTGTGGTTTATATTGATTGGGTGTGTGATAGATAGTCTGTATGGCAAAGAAAGTATCTGAAAGAGTAAATTATGGGTATTGTGAAACAAAAACTCTTATTAACAAACGTTGCTAAGCTAAATACAGAGCATTGGTCTGATAAAAAGTCTCTTTCTCATTCGGCATGACATGTAAGTATAGGATAGAACGGAGCGCTAAATGCAAAATTACTTCAATTGGTTGTCGGATAAAAAAGCTGAAAACGGCGAGAGAAAACTATGAAATTGTAAACATAATGCATTTGGGCCATAGATAATAAGTCATATCTAGGCCATAGATAATAGATAGATAATAAGTCTATGATTTGGGCGCACTTTGCGTCCTTATCGTAATGTTTGTGAATACAGATGTAATCACTAAATCTCAGGATGACAAGTATAGTACAGTGTCAGGCTGAGTTTGTTCAGCTTAGTTCTCGTAGAGTTACTGTTATTAACCGTAATATCAGCCACGTAGTCTGTTGGTCTTTTCAATAATTTATATACAGAAGTACTATGCAATTTTAACAAACAATCACAATTCTCATTACATTTAAAGATCTTCAGAAGAACAATCTTCATTGAAATCTGCATAACGAATACGCGGCGAAATATGGATATGTCGTGTTGAAAAATCATTAATGTTCTCTTCATAATGAGGGTAGTTGGAACCGCATACCGAACCGGCGCTTATAATCGGGGTAAAGCCTAGTATTCATTGAGTAATTGCGCAACATGTGATAGACTATCAGACTAACTGTGGTAGACTGTAAGATTAATTTGGGATAATTTGGATTAAATGTCTGAATCTAAGTGGTAGAGCCAAATTGTAGGCGTTTATCTACAATATGTATATCGTTAGAAATTGTTAGGATTATGAGCGATCACGGACATTTAATATCAGGTGACCTAAATACTTGCCCAGCTTGTTTTACAACATAAATTTAACATCGTTCTATATACCCATTGTTGTATATGCAAGGCTTAAAACGGAAAGCTCGCATCGTGACAAATTCACTTGGCGTCAAAACAAGCGTCGCTTGC
Source organism: Lapara coniferarum (assembly GCA_949316025.1). Lineage (NCBI taxonomy): Eukaryota > Metazoa > Arthropoda > Insecta > Lepidoptera > Sphingidae > Lapara > Lapara coniferarum. The sequence goes on from OX438922.1 coordinate 2,135,957, forward strand.
TAACGCCGACTAAAGGATTCCGAAACGCTGCTCTTTGTTGCGTTTCGACGGTTTTATTGAATACACTGACGGATTTGGGGGCCTGCATTTTTTTGGGATGCAATTAGTTTTTTACATATTCTTGAATATTCACATTCGAGAATGGAATATAGTTTTTGAAGTGGTAGAGTTTTTATATGAGCGGATTGGTACCATTGAGAAATATCAGGTCTGAAGTGACTTTTACTACGTTTCAGTATTTTCGAAGGTTAGAGAAGATAGAAGCTCGACCATGCATTTACAACCCTTCTAGCAATGTATTTATGATTGGAAGTGTTAGGCTCTACAATGTGTCAGGCTAGATATAGCTTGCGACACCGCCTGCATGAAAGTTATTTACCAGCCTGAAATTCCTAATACATATAAACATATATCGATCCAGGACTTTGACCTAAATGCGTGTTTATTTCATTGAAATCAATTCAACAGTTTATTCACTCAATCTTTTTAAATTTCGCATTTACTATATTATGTAGTATAACTTAAAGGATCTCAATGAGTAATTGACGCCATCTATTAACAATCAACGGTACTAAGTTGTTAACTAATTATTCATCTACCCGCAACCAATCTCACCAACATCTTAGCTCCAACCTTGAACGCCAAGTTTCAAAGCCCCTTATTATTTTTAATATTTAAACAGAGCAATTACAGTAAGTACGGCGGTGAAGTTAGGAGGGACATAAAATTTAATAACGACATTCGAAGGGTCCGCTTATTATCAAGGGGACGACAGGAAAACTGTAGTTTCCTCGAGAGTGTAATTCCTATTATATTTTATATTTTTTACAATCGATGTTATAATGAGGTATCATGATTTCTGTTTCAAATTTTATACCTGATATTCTTTTGGGATGGAATTTATTTGTTTGTTTGTACTTTATTGGATTAATATAAAGTTAAAGGTCAACAAAAAGGGGTTTAGGATTCTTTTTATAATGATTATGTCCGTATAAAAGTGAGTGTAAATGTGTATAAATTGGCATTTTAATGATATATTTATGAATTACAAAACACATCCTCACTTTCCTATGCCTATTTGAATTTATGAAAGAAACAGGAAAATCATCAAAATTCATAACAGCGATAACTATAACATATTTAAAATAACCGTTACCCGCCAATACCGTTATTATAATAACGGTAATAACGTGTTTAGCCACGTGCCGCCGCGGTCGGTTTTCGTTCAATCGAGCAGAAAACGGTTGGATTTTTTCAGGTCTTTCTACAGCGGGCGAGCTTTGAACCGGCGTAATCATACGTTAAGAGTAATTTTCACAGAATTAAGGTTACGCATCGTGTTAAGTGGATCGGTATTGTATTGTGAGCGAGAAATAGATTTAAGACAATGGTGTTCAAGACTTTTAAAGCAGAAAGTAGGTCATAAATATATTTGAAAAAGTGTTATGCCGTAGACAGGGTGGCGTAGGATAATCTGAGGAGTCAAGTTGACTTGGTAGCAGCTAAACATAGGCAATAATTTCGTAAGTTCTAGCGATGCAATTTAATCGTCAATTCGATAGATTTGACAGTTATTTTGCGGTAAAATTACGTCGATCGTTAACTTAATATGTCGAGACTTTAGGTGAGGCCACTCTAGCACTTTACCCAATGCTCTTTATACCTTTCTATAAGAACCAGTTTTAATATAGTTAGGCCGTGTATAAAGTTTGTTCATATTAAATTTATACACATTTGCGCATCCCTTGCCGGTATAATTAGGGTAAGTGACGAAATCTCTTTGATATTGAAATAATAATATGAGTCGTTGACCTTTATTACTCGCTCTCGTGTTTGTGGATTAGTCATACTTGTGGTGTGGTCAGTTTTTGTGTTTAGTCGTAGCAATAAATATTTTTATTTGTTAAATTTATCAGGGTTTCCTTAAGTCTCAAGTTATTTGTTAGAGAGTGAAAAAACAGTGATTATGCTACAAAATAGAATAGGTAAAAACAAGCGCGTTTCCTGATATAAGGTAATATCTACTGTATATAGAATCATAAACGCGATAAAATCCCCAAAATAGTTTTATTTCTAACATTCGCAAAAATATAAGAAGTCATTATAGAATTCTAGATATTGTCAATCTGAAAGTTAAGAAATAAGATTTAAAAGTAGGTATGTTTCGGTCTCAAAAAGTCCCTTATTATATTATGAAATGCGCAGCAAGTTATCATACTATAGTTATTTTTACTGCCGCAGAATCTTTAAAATAAAAAGAAGTACACTATTTGAAAACAGCGAGCTGCACCCAAGATATGTTGCAATAACAGTAATATTTTTAGAACTTCATCAATAACTTACCGTTGTATCCAATAAAAATAGTTTCAACTACAGAAAACTTAAATTGAAAACATTAAAATTGTAATCAAAAATAACTCGGTACGGAACAGACTGTCCAGACAAATAGTTCTACGGCACACAATGAAGTTACGTGTGTGTTTATTTTTAAAAACCCTAGCTTAAACAGAAAACGTAAAGAAACCATTTTGAAATATGAGAGTATTGTATAAAAATCATTTTCGATGTCGCTTCCAAACTAGTCTACTAGAAGCAAGACCCAGGTCTATGCCTAGTCGTGGCCCAATATGATAGAAGATTCTACATACATATATACATACATAAACTCACGCCTTTCTCCCATTGGGGTATGAATGAATGAATGAAACACTTTATTGTACACATACAAAACAAATCGACGGCTCCGTAGAACAAAGTCGTATATGCAAAATGAAGCTTTTCAGTAGAGCGCTTTGAAAGTCTAAGTTAATTGTGAAAATCACAAGTTATAGTGAACAAAACATTATATTCTGTAGGGTTCAGTAACAACTTTGAACTTAATGTGTGGAAATAGCACTAATTCGCACATGAATACAAACTAACGACTTTCAAAGCGCTCTACTGAAAAGCTAACATTTTGCATATACGACTTTGTTCTACGGAGCCGTCGAAATACAATTATTACTTAGAGTAACATAAAAAAAAAATACGTACACAGTAGGCGGTCTTATCGCTAAAAAGCGATCTCTTCCAGACAACCCTAGGGTAGGCAGAGACTATGGAGCGCCAAGTGCTACGATCCAAGCATACCTCTTTCGCTTCTTCCAGAGTCATCAGTCTCTTCATACATGCTCGTCGGTTACGAGAACTCCTTATTTGACCCTTCCTCAAGAGGTCGTCAATTTGGTCCATAAAGGTACGTCTAGGACGTCTCCGTCCGACACTACCACTCACCTTCGCGATATAAATTTCTTTCGTTACTCTCCTTTCATCCATCCTTTCAATGTGGCCAAACCACCGAAGCATTCCTTTCTCAATCTTAGTCACTTCTGCCACACCCACGACTCACTCCCATACGTTAGTGATGGCGCCAGAACTCCTTGGTGAATGGCTAACCGAGCGCTATTAGAAATATTTTTGTTAGCCATAATCGAGTACAAGGCGCCATTAACACTATTTCCCATTTTTACTCTTCTTTCAATATCTCCGTCACACTTTCCGTCTCGAGTGAACATATATCCTAAATAAACAAATTCATTCACTTGTTCCACTCTTTCATCTCCTATCATTATGTTACACTCGGTTCTCGATTCATCCCTCTCCAGAACCATTACTTTCGTCTTTTTTACGTTCACTTTCATACCTTTTCTCTGAAATGCCTCATTCACAATAGTGACCATATGTTGTAACTCGCACACCGACGATGCAAAGAGTACTTGATCGTCGGCATACAAAAGACACTTAATCACTAATCCTCCCATTCTTAATCCACAAACAGGCTCTCTCAAATTGGTCAAACAACTGTCCATGAAGAGATTGAAGAGCCATGGTGATGCTACACAACCCTGTCTGACACCGCGTTCGATGTCAAACCAGTCCGTGCAGGCCCCATTTACTCTGACGCAGGCACTCGAGCCCTCATATAAGGATTTGAGCGCCCGAATCAGATTGCTCTCCACGCCATACAAGGACAGAGTTGCCCACAAATCATTCCTCACCACACAGAAAAAGATTCTAGTAGTAATCATATTAAAATAATATTGCTTTATAGGCTCTGGAGCCATGTTTTGTACGTCAAAAGCCATAGTAGAATTTGAATGTTGTTTGCAGAAAATTATTCAAATATACTTACTACTGATGTCACATAAATAATGACTTCTTCTATTTACGCGAATGTTAGACATTAAAATAAAACTATTTTATTTTATTTCTAGTCCGCCACGTGACCACAACGTGCTGAAAAGCCTTCGAAACGTCGGGAGAAAATATAAATTAAAAAACCAAGATAAAATCCGCAAAATAGTTTTATTTTAATGTCACATAAATAATAAAAAATATAAATAATACCAGCCCTGTATTTAATACTGTCCCACTGCTGGGCATGAGCATCCCATACTACTAAGAGGGTTTAGGCCTTAGTCCACCAAGCTAGCCTAGTGCGGGTTGGTAGACTTCACATACCTTCGAAATTCTTATAAAGATCTTCTTAGGTATGCAGGTTTCCTTACGATGTCTTCCTTCACCGTTAAAGCGAACGATAATTTATAAATAATACACACGTAACTTTGAAAAGTCAGAGGTGTGTGCCTTGGGTTTTGAACCACCGGACATACCTATGGACGATAGCCTAGTTGGGAATGGAACGGTCTGCCGAGATGTCACATAGCTAAAATTAAAATACTTTTACTTCTAAATCAAAATTATCTACAGTTACTCAAGCATGTGACATTGGTAGGGTTCAAATGAAGTATGAATGCAGGGGTGGCCAGAGATCATTGCGGTCCATGCGTCGGGGGCCGATCGGGCGATGCCAATCGGTACGTCGCCTTGGTTAATTACCACCCGATACTGCGTGCATATATCTTGCATGACAAGGGTCTAGAATCCTTGCAGATTGGAGGCGAGATTAGGAAATTTAATGGTAGAGTTCTATTAAGAATGATAACACGCCATACACGGCTCGTGAAATGTGGGTGCGATAACACCATCTGAAAAGGGATGGAGGTGTGATGTTGTTATAGATCAAATCATTTATTTAGTAATAATTAAATTAAGTTACAAATATTCGGTTAGGATGGGTATTACGTTTGATAATTTAGTCGCACATCCTCACAATTTAATAAAGCAAATTACAAACATTTAACAGACTGTGAAGTGTGCCTTATGGAAAAGAAGTAAATGCTGTATAAACTTGTTTTGTTTATTATTAACTTTAATTTATTTCAATTTACTGAAAGCCTTCTTTACTATGTTCGCCACACTAAGCTACGCTTTGTTTTGGGTAATCTCAATAGCTAGTATAATAAATTATTATTATAGACATTAAAGTCCTAATTAAATATTTTCTTTCTTTGTTTACAGGTAAGTTTAAAATCTTCTTGTAGTGAAAAAAAAATGTTGGGACCTGTTTTAAAACGAGACTATTCGTTGCTGTTTTCATCATGAAACTTTCAGGTTTGTATAATATTTAGATTACTTGAAATCGCAGTTGCTATTAATATGACTAAATATTATTTTTTAGCTTAGTATCTCAAAAATAATACTTTTACGTACATTCAATATATAAAAATGTACTACAATACGATACAGCAATTGTGTTGTATTCTAGTGCTTAATAAAAATAAATTACTTTAAACATAGTTTTATAACTCAAAAGCATTATTATTTCTGTTTGGAATACAAGGTTAAACTAATTCAACAGGCGTTGTAAAGGTCTGATGGATATTTATATTGTTTTTTTTTTAATTACCTTTAAACATTTACTACTTCAGAAGGTATAAAATCGTGTGCAAAGAAATAAAGTGATACATATAATTCTGCCGGTAATTTAGCAGAAAACCTTTGACCACAAAACTGATCGAAATAAAGTGGCAGAACATTTTGGGAAATACCATAAAGTGTATTTAGAGCCGATTGTGAACGGTTCGTTTGGAAAAGTTTTATTAACTGTAGATTTCTAGGATTTTGTTAATGTAACTTATAAGTAGTATTTTACATTTGAATCGTTTTATTGATCAAGTACGTGGAAAACGTTGCAACGTATTTATGAAACCTATTTTGATTTAAAAATTATTTATGTTTTTTTAAATTGCATAAAGGGTAACCACCTGTGTAATAATAGACATGAAATACTTTTTATTGTCTCAATAAATCACGTTTATTTAAGGAATCAGTAACATACGTTAAAATATAATATCAATATCATACAATCAATCAAACGACATAAACAACAATTTTCACTCGCGAGACGAGTTCATTCAACTCTCGTAGTAACGTGCTACGTCTTAGCTTCGTAGCGCTGTAGCCGTAGCAGCTGTAGACGTTTTATTAGTACAGTAAGACACTTTACGTGACAAGTATGTACGTATTGACATTTTTATTTGCTGTTAATATTGATCCAATTTAATGCATCGTTTTCGTTTGCGTGTAGGGAGCTTGATGGTCCGTGGGCCAGTGACAGATTTCGATGACCAAGTTCCTCTCAAGCGATAATTGGTGAGACGCATCAGAGACGTGTATCATAAAGCCTCGTGAACGTCAGCTTCGGCTCCGTGGGTGCCATGAGCGGTGGTAGCCTCCCAAACATGTTGAAAAAAAAAATATTTTCAGTCATTTTCTCCCAACTCATTTTTATTTTAAATTGTAGTTAACCCAATACCTTGATGAAAAAAAATAATCAGCTGACTGTAGCTCGGGGCATTATGCGTCAGCTGGTCGATCAAACATGAATTTTTTTTTTCTAATTTCAGTGATTTCCTCTCAGCTAAAAATTTACCTGATGATAGTTTATACGCATATATGAATAAATATATATGTCAGCTGGCTGTATGCCGGGGCAAAACCCGTCAGCCGATGCCTTGAAAATTATAACGCAGGTGTTAGGCGAGTGCTTCTATTACATATTTAAATGCATTAGCTGACAATGTTACCCTCGACTTACTGATAGCAGATTATTTTTATTAATTACAGCATTATATTAACAATCAGCTTATACATTTTCATCTGACAGAAAATGATGTATCCTGTTTTTTTCGGCATAACGCTCCGATATGAATTTCCCGATGAAATGAATATTTCATATAATTTCTTCCTCACCGATTTCGTCCACGGCGGTCATCTCAACGGAGATCAGCCAGGTACGCAGGAGATATTATAGTGCACAAGTGTGTGCGCAATACACAGGTGCACTCACTATTCCTTCACTCTCATAGTCCAGTGAGACGGCAATCCGACACGACTGGAGAGAGATCAGGCGCAAGACCAATGACTTTACGTACCTTCAGAGGCATAGGGGTGTCACCGCCAACTTCCTGGCTCCGAGGTGCGACTGAGTACTTTTTTTATAACTAATATCATTTATAGAGTAGACAATAATAAAATATAAATTGATTAATTTACTTATTTTAAAGTTTATTCAGTTATTTAATTATATACCAATTAGTTGTAAAGTATTTACACAGAGTTACGGAATTTCACTGCCTCTGTGGCGTAACCGTTACAAGTACAATTAAAGCGCGCTGAGGGCCTGGGTTGGAACCTCGGTCGAGCCAAAAGATTTTGACTGGGTTTTTCTATCTTAAAAAATACTCAGTCGCACCTCGGAGCCAGGAAGTTGGCGGTGACACCCCTATGCCTCTGAAGGTACGTAAAGTCATTGGTCTTGCGCCTGATCTCTCTCCAGTCGTGTCGGATTGCCGTCTCACTGGACTATGAGAGTGAAGGAATAGTGAGTGCACCTGTGTATTGCGCACACACTTGTGCACTATAATATCTCCTGCGTACCTGGCTGATCTCCGTTGAGATGACCGCCGTGGACGAAATCGGTTAGGAAGAAATTATATGAAATATTAATTTCATCGGGAAATTCATATCGGAGCGTTATGCCGAAAAAAACAGGATACATCATTTTCTGTCAGATGAAAATGTATAAGCTGATTGTTAATATAATGCTGTAATTAATAAAAATAATCTGCTGTCAGTAAGTCGAGGGTAACATTGTCAGCTAATGCATTTAAATATGTAATAGAAGCACTCGCCTATTCAAATTCAAATTCAAATCATTTATTCAGTAATTAGGCCCCTAAAGGCACTTTTACACGTCATTTTTCACAAAGTTTTACTTTAAGATTCTACCAGTGCTTCGGAAAAGCCCACTGACCTGAGAAGAAGCACCAAGAAACTCAGCGTAGGTCTTTTGTCATTTTTTTTTTTAAATATATATTTTACAATTTACAAATTACAATATTACTTCAATTTTAAAGATGGATATTAAGTGCGAAAATTAACGGAAAGTACCTAAGTGAAACAACCACCTACATGTTTAATTTTAAGTAAAAAAATAAAAAATAAAGTCAACCATCAAACGGAGCAGACCAGTCCACACAAGCAGCACCCGTTCACGAGTATGACGCATGTGCCAGCCATCGGCCTCCTCAACCATGTTACAGGGAGTGACCGACCCGGCACACGACGCCGCCGCAAGCACAGACATTAAAGCGAGCGTGACTACTCAGATTGTGGCTAACCAACAGAAAAGAGATGCAACAAAGCGGTATATCAAATGAGTAACGTAGTATATTAACAAATATACTCTTAGGACTACCCGGGAGAGTCGCACATATCCATCTGTCACAAATCACTTAAGCTAAATACAATCGATCTTATCCTTGCGTAGCGAGCAACTATTCCCATGGGTTTTTGTCATTAAAATAGTCGTCGACAGTATAGTAACCCTTTTTTAATAATTTGTTTTTAATAAATTGCTTAAATTTGTTCAAGGGTAAATTTAAGACAGTTGGTGGTATTTTATTATAAAGTTGTATACTCAGTCCCACAAACGAACAACGTACCCTGTGCAATCGGTGAACTGGTACTGTTAATTTATCTTTATTTCTAGTATTAACATTATGATGATCACTATTTTTACTAAAACATGCAATGTTTTGTCTTACATACATAATATTTGCTAAAATGTATTGTGATGCAACTGTCAAAATGCCTATTTCTGTAAAGCGTTCCCTAAGAGAAACTCGTGCCCCTAAGTTATAAATAGCTCGTATAGCTCTTTTTTGTAGCCTAACACCTGCGTTATAATTTTCAAGGCATCGGCTGACGGGTTTTGCCCCGGCATACAGCCAGCTGACATATATATTTATTCATATGTGCGTATAAACTATCATCAGGTAAATTTTTAGCTGAGAGGAAATCACTGAAATTAGAAAAAAAAAATTCATGTTTGATCGACCAGCTGACGCATAATGCCCCGAGCTACAGTCAGCTGATTATTTTTTTTCATCAAGGTATTGGGTTAACTACAATTTAAAATAAAAATGAGTTGGGAGAAAATGACTGAAAATATTTTTTTTTTCAACATGTTTGGGAGGCTACCACCGCTCATGGCACCCACGGAGCCGAAGCTGACGTTCACGAGGCTTTATGATACACGTCTCTGATGCATCTCACCATTATACTCAAAATTCCTTTAAATGCCACTACTATCACCGCCTCTCCGTCGACACGTTGTCTGAATGAGTCCATTGAGCTGTCAGTAAATGCGTCTAGAAACGATGGGCATAACGCTACCTCAGATTATACTGACAATGAAACTGCTGACTGGAAAGAAGTAAGCTATAAACGTAACCGCAACCGTTCATCATACCTACTACGGGGTACAGCGACTCCGGGCTCTACCAGCCTGGAGGCAGCGAGCCGTTCGACCCATCTGCATTTGTTCTATGTCAAAGTAGGAACCACCGAGGAACAAGTACTTAACCACCTGAGAACTATATGCGATGCTGATGCGTATGTTGTACAGGCACTTAAAGCCCGAGGGAACTACGCCTCCTTCAAACTAGAAGTCCCTGCCGAACTATCAAAGCAAATCATGTCTGTTGAAAACTGGGCTGAAGGCATATGCATAAAACTCTGGAAAAATTTTCGTTCAAGAAAAGCCCTAGAGAAAGCAAACAAATAACCAAAACCTTAAAATGTTATTATCAGAACGTGAGAGGGTTACGATCCAAAACCGCTATAGTTAATAAAAATATGCCTCTAATCGATGCGGACATTATAGCCCTCACTGAAACGTTTCTGACCTCCTCTGTATTTGATGGAGAGTTGTTTTCCAGGGAATACACTGTACTTAGGAAGGACAGAGCAGGTGACGCGGGTTGGGGCGGTGTTTTGTTGGCTGTGAAGGAACCGTACTCGGCGTCAATGATTCCAGATATACCAGAGCTGACAGGTGATAAAGAATTAATTAGCGCAATCATTACTTGGAAGAATGTAAAATTCCTATGTTGTGTTGTCTATCTGCCACCTAACTATACCGAGGAACAATTCTTAAGTGTTTTATCATGTCTTGAAAATATTGTATGTAAATATTCATCACTTGAATTTGTTATATTTGGTGATTTTAATTTAAATTCATTTAGTACCAGTGTAAGAACCCAGTTAAATTGTTTCATGAAATTTTGCAATTGTACTCAATATAATAGCATAGTTAACGAACATGGCGGTATACTAGATCTGGTGTTGAGTGGGCTCAGGGAAGATTGTGTGAATGTATCGCCTTGTGACGATGCCCTGGTGCCCCAGGACAGGTACCACCCTCCGCTGTCCATTTCAATAACGTTAATGCGCGGTGTTGCTAATCCACCATCCCCACTGACTGCCCCGAAACGTAATTCAAGGTCGGCGCCAAATTGGAGCTTTCGCAAAGCTGATTTGTATTTGCTTTACGCATCATTAAAGGATATAGACTGGACTGACGTATATAAGGAATCTGACATTGACTTGGCTATCGCAATCTTTTATAAAATACTTAATGTAAATATAAATAAATATGTTCCTATAAAAAAGTATTATTTAGGAAAACGCTCATATACATATCCGTCTTGGTATACGCAAGAAATTATAAACAATATTCAAAATAAGTATTATCATCATTTAAAATATAAGACCGAAGGCAAAGTTTATAACAGAGAATTATTTAAATTCTATAGAACTCATGTAAAATTTTTGATTAAATCTGCTTATGACCTGCATATCAAAACTGTAGAACGTGACATTACGAGTGACCCGACTAAATTCTGGCAGTATATCAAAAACAAACGGAACACTAAACACACATCCTATGAATACGAATACAACGACGAGAAAGTAATGGGGCAGCAGGCTGCAAATGCCTTTGCAAGCTATTTCAGTTCGGTTTTTCATGAAGGCAAACCCCAGCTGGACGTTTTCGTAGCCCAACGAGACAGTGGTAAAGATGGTGTGGCTAGTGCTGCTAGAATCGTTATTGACAGTGTTTGTTCAGCGGAGCTTCGACTTGCGATTCGCCGCCTAAAACCTAACTCTGCGGCTGGTCCTGATGAGATTCCACCTTTCTTAGTCAAGGACTGCTTTCCGGTGCTGGAAGAGCCGCTTTTGTACCTATACAACCTTTCTCTAAAGACATCGACATATCCGAAGCAATGGAAAATATCCAGAGTAACGCCTGTCCCTAAAGACAGTGCGACCAAAAACGTTACCACGTACAGACCGATAGCGGTACTTTCTGTATTTGGTAAGGTGTTTGAGATCATTATTGATCACAATATAAGACAGCAGATCGCCGTACGAGTTGCTGACGGGCAACACGGTTTTAGAGCGAATCGGTCAACAGCAACGAACCACATCAACTTTATTGACTTCGCGACAGTTGAAATGGATGCAGGTAGACAGGTAGACTCTGCGTATTTCGATTTCAGTAAGGCGTTCGACATTGTAGATAATGATATCCTCCTTTCTAAAATGGCGTGTTTGGGTTTCACGCCAAAGCTACTCCTTTTTTTTGCATCTTATCTACGGGATCGAAAGCAATACGTACGTCTGAATGGATGTGAGTCTGATTCGTACTATACAAGATCTGGCGTGAGTCAAGGTAGTTCGTTGGGGCCTTCTTTATTTATCATTATGATCAATGATCTGCCAAATGTAGTCAATACTGCACACTGTCTTCTTTTTGCAGATGATTTAAAATTGTTTCTTGGCGTAAACGGTCCTGAAGACTGTATAGCCTTACAAAACGACATAGATGCAGTTTTTGATTGGAGTGTGGAAAATCGCCTTAATTTTAATATAGCTAAATGTAAAACTATATCATTTTCTCGGAAGCGCAAACCGTTACAATTTGGTTATCATATTGGTGGCGAATTGATGGATCGGGTTGAGAAAATTAAAGATTTGGGAATAATATTAGACTCTCGATTATACTTCCAACAACATATTTTGTCAACCTGTGAAAGGGCCAGCAAAATTCTGGGCTTTGTTATGCGGGTTTGTTCTGTTTTTAACGGTTGTAGAGCAGTAATCACACTATACAAAGCGTACGTGCGTAGTAGACTGGAATACAACGCGATAGTGTGGAACCCGTACCAGAGTATGTATACTTTGTTGATTGAGCGAATTCAAAGAAAATTCGCTCGATATTTATTCAACCGGATGTATGGATATTACCCGTATTTATATCCATCTATGTATGTAACGGGTATGGTAGGGTTGAACACTTTGGAGTACCGACGCAACCTGTTGCTGTTGATACATTACTATCATCTCCTTATCAACAAAGTAGACAACCCTGCAACACTCGAGCGGATTGGTATTGTGTGCATTCCAGCCCGGTTTTTGGTTAGTGACGAATGTGTGGAGGGCCCGCGTAGGCGCAGGAATCTGTTTTCATTGCCGCGGGGTGTGCGCACACGCCGCGCCGCGTCAGCACCTACCGCCCGGGCGGTCACACTTCTCAATGCCGTGCTCGCTCTGCACACAGATCTAGATATATTTTATGATAAACCTTGCCATATATACAATAGGATTAAGTTATTTTTAGAAACAATGTAAAATATTGCCTAGTTTAATTAAGTATTAGAATATTTTTAGTTATCTTTTAAAATTTTATTGTTATTGTTGTTATTGAATGTTTATACTTAGATTATATTGTTAGATGTAAGTGTTTTGGCTAAGTGCTGTAAACTTTCATTTCATTATAAATAAATAAATAAATAAATAAATTATCGTTCGGGAGAAAATGACTGACGAAATTTTGCACTGGCCCACGGTCTATGAAAGTCAGCTGAAATATACTTAAGATATTATACTCGTAATGGGTACTAGTTTCAATTGTTTTCTAAGATACAACATCATGATAATATCATATTTCGGACTAAAGTACCTTTCATGGAAGTCACGATACTTTGCCAGCTTTAATCATAAATACACATTAACGGTTTTGTTGCATGTAATTATTTATTTTACTGAGTGTTTAATATGAATTTAAAATACCCGCGCATATTTACGTAAATCTGGGCAAGTTTTAATAAGCTATATTTAATCCTGAACGCAATTCGCGGCAGATTTTATAAATGATTCAAAAGGAATATTTTTGCCGACAAATAGTGTATTTGTCGGCAAAAATATTCCTTTTGCCGAGGGTTTGTAGTGTCTTACAATCTCAGTTTTAGGTAATGTATTTATCCTACACTAGTTTTTGCTTGTAGCTCAGCCTGCGTTAAAAAGATTTCCGGGATAAAAGTCTCGTTTTATATGTTCCCAGAAAAAAGTAGCTTATGTCCTTTCTAGGGCCTTAAACTATCTCCATACCAAATTTCATCGAAATCCGTTCAGTAGTTTCGGAGATGTGCAGTAACAAAGAAACAGAAAAACAGACAGACAGAAAAGAATTATAAAAAAAGCTAAATTGTTTTCTATTACTCTTTTTTAGTCACCCTTTTCTATTTTATCAAATTTCTTTGGCGCGTCAAGCCCCGCGACGGACGCCGGCGTCCATACATATAGGGTTTCCCCATACATCTATATATATAAGCGGGGCTTGACGGGTTAAATGTGCGTCTGTTTTACTACTTTATTATATGTATAGATGAATAGTTATGTTATGTGTATTTCAAAATTTTTCTCGAAGGGGTAGATAGAGGTTAAAATAAAATTATTTTCTAGTATTGTTTAATCGTTTAACTGATATTAAAACGACTCGACTTTAAAATCGAATTCAAGATTTCATAAGTATTAGGTATAATCTAAGTAGTATGCCATCAAAACAACGAGCCGAATAACTGAGTACATGATTAATGGAATCTAATTAGCTCTCATGTTGAAATCTGTTTTGTGAGAAAGCGCGTTCAAATAGATTAACTGCGTGTCAAACTATATGAATTAGAATTTATTGTTTATTCTAATATGTGATTGTTTTACCATTAGACACTTTGAGTCTTAGATTAGACATGCTGTTTATTATTTCATATATAACTAGCTTTTGCCCGCGGCTCCGCCCGCTTTAAAAAGTTTTTCCGGGATAAAAGTCCCGCTTTATATTTTCCCGGGATAAAAAGTAGCCTATGTGTTAATCCAGGACATGATCTACCCGTGTACCAAATTTCATCGAAATCCGTTCAGTAGTTTTTGCGTGAAAGAGGAACAAACATCCTTACATCCATACATCCAAACATCCAAACATCCATACATTCTTACAAACTTTCGCCTTTATAATATTAGTAGGATTTATTTCAATCAATCAGCTTATCATCCACTGGTAAACGTAGGCCTTCCCAAGTGGCGTCAACCATCCCAGTTCAATAATTTACTAATATAATAATAGTAATAATAAGAGAAACAGTATTTAGTTAAAAATATCACTATAATTGTATATATAATATTCTAGAAATAAATTAAAGCAGAAAATTTTACCTATGTATGTATAAATAGCCTGCTTTGACTGGAGTGTATATTGTAAGTGAAAGTTCCTTAATGTGTCACGCTGTGCTGCTCTGTTTTGTGCGGTCAATGTCATTAGCAGATATTAAAAAATATATTCTAAAACGCAACAGCAGAGATGCAATTTCACGACGATATTGTTGAAAAAATGATGCAACGTTATTCACTGTATCATCTGGGTTCTGCTTTCTTCATAATAAACTCCAAATCAGGAAAATATGGATAACCCGTGTTTACTCCAGTTGCAAAATACACGATTTCCCCCGTGCTCGAGCCGGCTCATCAATGCGGCAAATTTCATTAAAATCGATTCAGCAATTTTGCCGTAAACACGCGGTGAAACGTATATACACGACCTTTTATGAACTTTGTGTATAGTTTTAATAACTAACTTTAAAATATAAAGACGATTCCTGAATTTGTAATATTTAAGCATATTTAAACGTTCTTAATATTACGTTGAAAGCTTTATAAAAATAAGTCTCATCTAGTATTTTCACGATTTATTCAGAGTATAAAGCCACAATAACTGTACATATCAGTTACTATGTATACACATACACTCCTTTTATCTCTAAATAGGTAGACGGAGATGCACCTAGTGCACCCAATTTTCGCCGTGTGTGTTCCGTCCAATAATGTTGCAGGTGGCAAGCCTATCGCCATATCGGGCACAAATTCCAGACTCCGGGCTGATGCTAAGCAGAAAAACCAACATCACTTTGCCTGACCCGGGGGTATTGAACTGGAAACCTCAACTCTGCAGTGACTCAGTAATACAAAATTATGCTGACTCATTCTTCGTTACCGCGTGACCCTATACTAACTAAAACCCTTGCGCATCCTTACATAGTACAAAATAAAGTCACCTTCTCCGCCGCCTCTGTTTGCGATCAACCTAAAAACTGCCCAACGAATGTCGATTAAATTTGATAGAGGTAGTTTCAGACACTGGGAAGGTTTGAGGATACTTTTTATCCCAAAAAACTTTCAGGTAGTTAGAATATAAAACACTACACAATACACTAACTAGCAACAATGATAAGTCGGAATCATAAACTTGTAATTTTATGTAGAGTTGGACAACAGTAGCTCTATGTCTGCATAGAGCCAATTCCGTCGACAATCACGCTGGCTGGAGTTAATGAACTGTTGTGTGCGTACTTAAAATGCCCTTTGTGACGCACTAGAGTCCACGGGTCAAGGTTACAATATTCGTGTGTTTATTTACGTTTTATTGTGGGTAAAGTGATCGACACGAACGTTACAAATAATTATCTTTAGTAATAGGTAGCGAAGAAGATGATTAAAAAAGTCACTAGTAAAAGAGTCTATAGCGTTAAGATTTGTGGATTATTACTGCTCATAATAAAATTTATTTTTTTGTATATATTTTTAAATTGAGTATACACGGCTGATGTTGAATAAGGTATAGTTCGACTAATGCTCCAGATAGAGTAAAAAGATGTATCAAAAAGTAAAATTATTCCACATAAATGAGTCACTTAACCTAATGTCACTTAATATGTGCAAACGAAATTGTGGAGTTCATTTGAAAACTTATTCTTACATAATATAAAACAAAGTCACCTGCAGCTTCTGTAGGCGAGAAACTCTAAAATTACTAAACAGGTTTTAATGAAATTTGGCATGGAGATAGTTTGAGACCATAGTAAACTTTTAGGGTACTTTTTATCTCGGAAAAATATATGACATCACTTTTTTCCCGGAAAACACTCACCCGGGCGAAGCCGCGAGCAAAAGCTAGTAATTTAAAAAAACAAAGTCCTCCTCCGCGTCTGTCTAAACGCGATAAACTCAAAAACTACCGAAAGGATTTCAATGAAATTTGGTATGGAGATAGTTTGGAGCTTTCCCAAGGGAAGAACTTAGGATACTTTTTATTCCGGAAAAATATGTTGCGGGACTTTTTACCGAGAAGAACACATTTACGTGGGCAAAGCCGCGAGGAAAAGCTAGTGCTAGTATAAATATTTCAACTCATTAACCACTGCTACGATATTCCTCAAATATGAATTAAAATAACTTACTGCGTTTTGCGACAGGCTGCCTATTCTATGGGAAAATTTGTAGTTATCTATTTTTTCAGTTATTTTAACCTACATTAGGATCATGACGTCACCACAAGGTGACACTAAATAAAAAAAAACAAAATTATTTCTGTGAAAGACTTTTTATGTTTTGTAAATCACAACACGTAAACTTTCACTTCACTTTTATTACTCCATACGTCAGTTACATTAAATACATTTTCTTTGAACGAATCGCACGAGCTCACATGGGAGACATTATATATTTAGCTCTGACTCATCGGAGAGTCATAAATGAGATTCGAATTGATTTGAGGATTCGCTTAAAACTTATTGTGTGGTGTGTTGACACATTTCAATTTGGTTGTTGATTGAATGCATTGTTATAAAGATTTTTTATTTATTAAGTCGCCGCGCCGACCGGATTTGAAATTCTTATGCGAAGAATTTTAGAAAATCCAATCATGGTTATAGAACTTACGCATAATATTTTGAAGCTTCTTCATCCAGCAATTAAAGCTGTGCATTTTCTGTTATCCGCTCAGTACTAAACATGTTATTACTTAAATAATAATAATAATCATCATTTAATAGCCAACCACCATTCACATACATGTTCAATTGAAAATGAATCCTCAGCACATTATAGTGTTTATACCATATTACTAACAAACAACGGTATTTTTACATAAGTTTAAAATCAAAAAGATTAATCTATGATTATTTTTTATTGGTAACTCTTAGTGTCTATAATTTTTAATGAAGTCATTAAAAAACTCTTCTCAAGCTCTAAAGCGCAGGTATAACCTTATTTCTACTTAACCTCCCCTCGCAAACATTAAATTCTGCGCCATAAACTTTAATTTGAGATTAGAAGGCCAAGTTATAAAATAAAAACATGTCACTTGCGGTCCCGTTGAAAAGAAAACAAAAATGGATGCCGGCGAGCGCTGCGGGGCGGGAAATAACACTTACACGACTTTTTAATTTATTTAATTATGTATTTACACAGATTGTAGTACTAGAAGCGTGTGTGTTTTTTTTAAGGCATCGAATGACGCATGCCGTTCGCGTGATGGTAAGCGTTACGACCACCCATAAACAGTAGCAACACCATCCAGCACCTTGAGTTACAAAGTACTGTTTGGCATTCCACTGCGCTCGTCATCCTGAAACATAAGATGTTAAGTCTCATTATGACCTGTAGTTACATTGGCTATAATGCCCTTCAAACCGAAACACAACAGTGCATGTACACTGTTGCTTGGGGGTAGAAATAGACATTGCGGTGGTACCCACCCAGACGGACTCTTACATATTATGAGAGTGCTACTACCAGTATTGTACCAGTGTTATGGAATAATGGTTTTCATTTTGATTGTGAATATTATATTTCATGATTTTTACGGTACCGTACCTCATAAGGAAATAAGGAACCCTTATATGATCACTTTGTTGTCCGTCTGTTTGTATGTCAAGACCCTTTTTCTCAGGAATGCGTAGAGATATCATGTTCAAATTGATATCAAATACTCGGGTCCATTACGGTCTCTTTCAGCTGTGAAAATCAAACCTGTAAGTCAACGCGATCAAAAGATATGACCGTTTATGTCGCATGTTTTGCGATTTTGCAAAGGAATCAAAACCTATAGGGTATTCCCCTTCTCCAAAAAATCATGGAAATTGGCGAAAAGCAAGGTCTTATACTATAGCACACGTATAGGAAAACTACTGAATACCGTAATAACAAATAAAAGAAAATGTATTATTACAATTTTATAAATTTGATTAATTTATTAACTAATTCTGGCGAACTATTGAACTTAAATACTTAGATACCTTACCTACATGAAATCCTCCTAGCCAGTTTCGGCCACGGCGGCCAATCTCAACGGAGATCAGCCAGGTACGCAGGAGATATTATAGTGCACAAGTGTGTGCGCAATACACAGGTGTACTCGCTATTCCTTCACTCCCATAGTCCAGTGAGACGGCAATCCGACATGACCGGAGACAGATCCGGCGCAGGACCAACGGCTTTACGTGCTTTCCGAGGCACGGGGGTATCACACCGCCAACTTCCTGACTCCGAGCTGCGACTGAGTAAATTTTAAGATGGAAAAACCCAGTCACATTTTTTTTGGCCCAGGACCTCAGCGCGCAAATCGTACTCGTAATGCGTACGCAATACCACTACGCCACCGAGGCAGTCAAGTACCTTAGTACTTACCTACAAGTTTGTACGGAACCCTCGGTACGCAAGTCCAACTTACACTTGTCCGGATTTTTTTTATCGTCAAAGGGATAGACACAGTAACTAATGTAACTTTTCCCCTTAGGTTTTTCGCACCGTATATAATAGATAACCCATTCCGGTTAGAAATTCCCAGTCCGGTTACAGGTGTGTTTTTTCAAGTTTAATTTTCTAGTATATGGCAGTGAGCTCTTTTAAAGAAGTGAGTAGACACAAGATTCAACGATACACCTTATCGTAAATAACTGTATGATTTTATTATTTTAGGTTTAGCAAACAGCTCAAGTGATCTTGGGAAAAGTTTTTTCAGTTTTGAGATATTTTTGAAATCAGGTGGATCACTTGTCTGAGCTCAACGGGCCGCAGGTTGAGTATTGTTGAGGCAGACGATCATAGACACTATGAAACGTGACAACTTTCCTACCTCAGGCCTGGCTCCCGTGAGACAGTGGGCGCGCCAGCCTAAAATAAGTACTTGTTTTATATATTAATCACACAAGCGTATAAAAAGCGCACAAGATAGGTCAAACGGAATAATAATAATTCATGGCTTATAATAATTATTATACTTAAGTATGTACATACATACATAGTTAGGTTAAGATTACACTGAACCGGCGGAAATGCATGAGAAGATTGATTAAAGTGGAAGAAGCGAAAGAAGTGAGCAAGAATTGAGGAAAGTGGCAATCTATAGTCTCTGCCAAACCCTATAGGGTTTATCACGGGTATCATTTATAGGGTATATCACGCATCTATCCTATAGGATAGATGCGTGATATGATGTATATAGGTATACATATACAAATAGCACGAGCTAGCCGAAATGGAAAGTCTGGGCCCTATTTATTCATATAGTCTATGCTTTGATAAACTTTATCTGCTATTATGACTCATAAGCGTCAGTAATTTCTATGTAATATTTTTATTAGTTGCCGATTTTCTACCGTAAGTATATGAAACACGAGAGTTTTGCAAAAAACTATGAGTGTCTACGTAGACATATAAGTGCGTTCCACTCAGTGTAAATTAAACACCCATCTTTATATTCACAAAAGCCTTCTCGCTCTCTTTGTAGAGTCCTTCGACGTACTAAATACGTGACTCGCCGCAGCCAACATGCGGTAAACTTATAAGTTTAAGTTTTTTGTAAGTGCGTGCAAAGTAATACAACTTTATTTATGGGGACACTTTTAGACCTTAATAATTATAAAAAAATTAACGCAGGTTACTCACCTTGAAAGGTTACATCTGTCGAAATACATTTGAGTGGCACACACTTGTCAGGCGACACGTGCGTGTCACGAAAGTGGCGCGACAGCGCATGTAGTCGCCGCGGCGCATGCGCGAGTGTCGCGCGGTGTCGCGTGACGTCACCGTGCCGGCCGCCCGCCAGTCGACAGCCACGGACGGCCGCGCCGCACGCCCCGCCCCCAGCCGGCGACATTGCCAAACTGACGCGTAAACAAAATAACACGCCAATATGACCGTGCGTTTATGATAACCGACAGCCACATATAAAAAAATAACAAAAAAATCGACCGGCATTTTTACTTTCCACAACAAAGTTTGGTGTATTTATTTTACAAAAGAATTTTTTCGAATGTATTATAATAAGGGGGGAAATCTGATCGCAACAATATTCGCGACAGTGCTGTGCGTGGACGTGACGCGGCGTTTTGTTAAATAAAATATAGGAAATAAAGAGAAAAATAAATAAAATATATCGATCGTGAATTGTGTCTTTTTAGTGCCATTTTTTAATTATAAAATGTTATATAGCCGTAGCGCATAAACACTTTTTGCCAGTACAAAGTTTAATATCTCATGCCTTCGCCTTTAAATATTGTTATATATTAAATATAGCTTCGTGTGTACTTAGGAACGCTAGTTAGCGGTAAAGTTACGTACAAAGTTTATTTTGGGGTTTTGTGAGACATCGCTTCCCAAAATGTCTTTAATCTGTGGAGGTAAGTGTCGTCTTCAGTCTTCAAAACACGATAGCCACTTTGAACGTTTAGGGTTTGAACGTCTGGACTAGACGTTCAAGCCCTAAACGTGTTGCAGACGTGTAAACAAACAAATCGGCTATTTTAGGAGTTATAATAGGTGTCTTATATACTTCTCCTTATAGATAACATGAATTAACATGGTACACATGCGAAATAAACGTGGTACAAGAATTTGTGGTAAGTAAAGTGATTGTTTACTGTCCACATATTATATTGCGAAAACGGTTTTCTTTTGAGTATTGTGATACAGCGGTGTTGTCGCCTCGATTTTTCATAATAATAAGGTAAAAATTACAAAGAAAATATATGTTACGAATATTATTATAATAAATAAATTAAAACAACAAACTGCGAATAATAAACAATTTTAGAATTAGTAGGTACTCATTAAATCATCAGTGTCATAAAAATAAAATATGGTTACCAACAATAAAAACAAACAAATAACATAGAAACAAAACAAATAGCCATTTGTGACGAAGTTGAGAGATAAAATGTTGGGTGTTGTTATCAGCAAGCTTTTTGACAAATCATCGCGTTTTATTAAAAGTTTGCGGCATATTGTTTTTGTGTTAAGACGAATTGTATGTTCTCTAATTAGATAATATACAAGGTCATTTTTACATTGCATTACTTAATGAAACCACATATTCATCTTTACATCTGCTAAGATCTTGCCAAAAATCATCCATGAATAATGAATATTTTCGCCAAAATTCCCGGTTGTAGTTTTCCAAGTTTTTGATAATTTTGAAGTTTAGTGCGAATATGGTGTGTGCGTAAGTGTATCTCTGACTGAAAGTGTATTGTTGCTGCTGCGACAAATTCTCTTAGAGTAGTAGTAGTGGCATAAGGGCGTGTTAACTTAAAGTTACTTTTTATTGATATTTATTTTGTTCGAAAATTACAATTTTTACTTTATATCTATGGTTAAAATAACTTAATGGAAAGTGTTATTTTCAAAGAGATAAGTATGTGGTTTCATTTATTAACTCAATGTCAAAATGACTTTGTATATGAACCAGTTATTTAATAGAAATAAAGATAATATTTAGCTAACCATCAATATAAGGTTGACTGGTAGAGAATGCCTACGGCATTAAGTCCGCATGTACACCTTTACATAGTATAAAACAAAGTCGCTTCCCGCTGGCTGTCCCTATGTATGCTTAGATCTTTAAAAGTACGCAACGGATTTTGATTTTGCGGTTTTTTTACATAGATAGAGTGATTCGGGAAGAAGGTTTCTATTATGTATAATTTATCCGAGGAAATATAAAGCGGTACTTTTATCCCGGAAAACTCATTCACGCGGGCGAAGCCGCGAGCAGAAGTCCTAGTCATTGTATAAAGTGCAAAAATAAAATAAATAATAATCAAATAAGATAATATGTAAAGTGGGATTTGTAGACGTAATAAATTGTTTTTGATAAGGAGTTCTGTGTTTTATGTATGAATATTATGAACCTAAAAACCCATTTAGGATAATGAATAAAATAGTTTTTTTTGGGTATACATTGTTTTTGATTAGGTTTATGAACAAATTCTAAAGCATTATCGGGTATGCCAAAACATTCAACCTTCAAATTAAATACGCTTAAGCTAACTTGAAATAAAAACTAGTGCCATGAAAAATCTAAAACCAACCCAATTACTTTGCAAAATTAACAACAATGTCAGATAATTCAGTCTCGTCAAAATTAAAAATCAAACTACAAAAGACGCCTTTGGTAACCTCGTCTCACCCTTTGACGCGCATGAACGTGTCCGGCGAATTCAGACTCAGTCGCATCTTAGTTTCACAACTTCAATGTTTTCCCAAGATTTATGACTGCACTAACTATATTTGACCCGGAAATTAATTAGAAACCTCGGTCGAAATTCAGCCCTCCTACACAATTCCGAAAACACTGCTAAAATTGAGTTTTAAATTATAATTTGTACGTCTTTATATTTTGAATTAGTATTTTTTATCTAAACGTCATCTCTGTGGGGGACAAGGTAGATAATAAGGGCATTTATGAATCGAAGAGGCTAAGAAGTTAAATTAAACAAAACAATTGTAATGTGTTTAATCATTCTGTGAATCTACCTTGCATTAGGTCAATATACACTTGTGGAGACGAGAAACAATTACAAAAAAAATCTTGCACATTAATGGTACATTTATGGTTATGTAAAGTGTTAAACAATGCCATATTGACTTTCTATTTTCGGGTCCACTTCCATATTCCAGAAACTTAGTATAGCACGTTTGTTATATATCAACAATTAAATTATACATTTTCAACTCCTCCTTTACTGTTAATATTATCTCTTATTGGTTAAAGACAGCTTAGCATTACCAAAGACCTGCAGAGGGTCACTGCTAAGTATAACAAAATACCTACTCTCGCTGCTATGAGATGCTGATAATAAATGGATAAGTGTAGGTAATGACGAAAATAATGGCTTTATTAATTTTCATGTGTTCTTTGTAGTGAAATAATAACCTGAAAATATTATGTCAAAGAATTTATACATTTAACACGAACAATACGCGTGTGCATTTTTTTGCACGTTAAGTAAAAATAAATAAGTACCTACTATTATATTATTTGGAAATATTTACAAAATATGTAAACAATGTTGTTAGTTAATAATACTAAATACACAATAATTAATTACAATACAACCCAGTACATTCCTACTAATAGTATAAACGCGAAAGTTTGTAAGAATGTATGGATGTTTGTTACTCATTCACGCAAAAACTACTTAACGGATTTCGATGAAATTTGGCACAAGGATGGATCATATCCTGGATTAACACATAAACTACTTTTTATCACGGGGAAATATAAAGCGGGACCTTTATCCCGGAAAAACTTTTTAATGCGGGTGGAGTCGCGGGCAAAAGCTAGTACGTAATAAAAACAAAACTTTTCCATCCAAATTTTTAAATGCAATTAAATAACGTAACATATATATTTCTCTCAAAAACTCAAACAGTTTTAAAAGCGCAGAACAAAAAAGTAAGTAAATAATAAGATTTCAATTAAGATAAACTATTTGAATGCTGGATGTTGGAATCTGGGAACAATAATTCGACTGGTTTCTTGGCAGATGTGTTCTGCTATCAGATCACTGGGCTACCTCCATGATTGTTGCCAAGTACTGAAAAATGTTTTCGTTTGCGCATCCGACTATTTTGGTTTATTGAACATTTTTAAAAAATCCTGCTATCAAAGTTCCGATAGTAGATATAAAGTTAAGTATAGATATATATAATGTCGAGAGATATTGTGGCCTAGATAGTCACCTGTGGGCTTAGAATATGAAAAAAAAACACGATGCGTCTCCGCTTCGTTTTATTTTGATTGGTTGAGAGACTGACGTATCGGTCTCTCGATCAATCACAAACATCAAAATACCGACTAATAAATACCGATAATCTACGCCCCCTGATTTAAGCTTGTCGTGTATGGAGAATGGGTGAAACTTAACACCTAGGATATTAACAAATCAACCTCACACACACACACACACACACTCACGCCTTTTATCCCCGAAGGGGTAGGCAGAGACGCAACTAGTGCACCCACTTTTGCCGTTATTCCATCCCATGATGTGATAGGGGGCGAGCCTATCGCCATATCGGGCACAAATTCCAGACTCCGAGCTGATACTGAATAGAAAAATTCCATATCACTTTGCCCTTTGGCTGCCTCGGTGGCGTAGTTGTATTATGGTACAACTGCAATGCTGAGGTCTCGGGCATTCAATTTAATTCCAAAAAACGTGTGTATGTATTGCGATTACAATTAAGATGGTATATTGTTTGTCCTTTTAAAACTATGTTTTTGATGTTCACGATACAGGCATAGCCGAGTGTGAACATATATCTTAACTCTTATTAGATGTGTAATTTTTGGAAAATAAATTTATTTCTTATTTCTTAATTCTTTAGTAGTTTAAGATATGTTTTTATAAAACAGTAATTCGTTAAAATATGTTCGAAATGTTTGGAACTTAATGAATATCGAATAATTCGCAAATTGTCAAAAGCTTTGTTAACAAAACTATGTTAATAGTATGAAAACACGCCACAATAATAGTGTTATTAACTATATTTAATTTTGTAAAACTATCTAACAGCTTGTCTCATTTTATATTATCATTTTAATTGCCGAGCTAAATACGTCGCTCGTTTGATGGTGAGCACAATAACGGCTCTTGAACTATAACATCAAAAAAATTAAATAATCAACTGATACAGAGACATGATAATGTATTGTACGACAGCGGCCAATAATTTGGTATACTGTCCTTCATACCAAAACAGTGCCTGCACACTTTCGACAGAATATTTAAAGCGATAATACTTCTAGAAACCCATAAATATTCTAGTAAAATCTATCAAACCACACTCAAAAAAACCGTCACCAAAACAGAAAGAATAAACAAATTAGCAATTATTCTGCACCGCTGGGTATATGGAATAAACGCGTCATTTTTAGCACATATTAAATATTGATGTGATAACACGTTGTATCCACTCGAGAGATAACCGGTGTTTTCGTGTACTGATAACAACGTGAACAAAGTGGCTAACGTGTTAAATATTCAAGACTCGTGTGCCTTTACCCGACTGCGCTGCAATGGATGTGTTAAGAACCGGAGACAATAAGAATGTCGAGTTTTTAAATAAATTATTGCGGGATTTCGAGTTGTCGCTCTGGGATCGAGTTGTAAATGTAAAAAGTAATGGAACCCTAATGGATAAGTACTTTTGTATTTTGAAACACATTAAAACTATTAGTACAGTTTGTGATTAGAGACTGCGAGTTCGAAACTTGCTACTAGTTTTTATAGAAAAATGAAAAACAATGTTTATAATTTAATTGACTCGTCAAACCCCGCTACGGACGCCGGCGTCCGAGTGTATAGGATTTCCCCATACATCTATATATATAAGCGGGGTTCGACGGGTTAATGTTCAACGTCAGATGGTTTTAATATGAATGAATCACATAACTGTAGAACTATTTATTGCCGTATCTGTTCTTTGAGGTTAGATTTCTAAAACGTGAATCATAAATCTCGACGTCGTATTGCACGAAATTGATTTGTATTAGAGTACGTTCATAAATTTGTGAAAACGTAGATACTAAACAACCTTATATATGTATATAGATATAGCAAAATTTATTAACACGTAAGTTCCTTTTGATCGGAAGACATAAGCAGAACTATTGCTTTTATAATCTAACTCTTTACAAAATTAAATCTCGTGTAGTAAGCGTGACGTATGGAAGGAAAGCGCAGTCGAACACAATCCGATATTATGTCAATGTATAATATATGTATCATATATTTACAGAAGCGAGCGGCCCGCTGATGTCAGAACCCTTGTTGAGTTTATACAAATCACCCTTAACAGGTACGAATATGTTAAGTGGTTTAATAAGTAAGTTGTTATCGTAATCATATCCGTTATGTTTGTACTTACTATAAGCTACATATATTTCATACGTAACGATGCAGATTGCTAATGAATTATATTATTATGTCACCGCTTATCATGTTGAAGAAAAAGCCGGTAACGTCTACGGGCGATTGAAGAGATTCGCAACCTTATGTGAATAACATTATTTCAACGCCAGTGCGTATGACCTGCGTTTCATCTTTATTGATATATCAACACCTTTAAATTACATTACTTCTTTAAAATATACATTAATCGGTATAACATCAGAAACGTATCTACACGTCGCATTAGTATAGTCCACTATACGAGAGCTTCTGTTAAAATTGTCATGCGAGACGTTTACGCGGACTTAGTAACAAAAATGCACAATTTTTTTTAACGTGTTTTACGTACAACATAAAACAACATTTTATCAATAGACGTCGTTTTAAACTTCGTATATTCAAGTGTTTGGAGAGGAACAGTTTCTGAAAAAATCCATGGAATAAAAACGCACACATTTCACGATTTCGAAACAAAATCCTTTCAATGTTGTACTAAAGGGCTGAAAATGATTTTTTTAATCTGTAGCGAAAATGTCGCTGTATAAAATGTTATAAAAACTCTGCCGTGGCTTCGTTAAAGAAATGAGTTACATACACATGTAGGTACGTTGCGTTGCTGTGTTGTGCAACTGTAGGACTTTTTTTCCAAGGTCTGAGAATATTAGCTGAGATTGAGGTTAAGTTGTTTGTGGACTGATTTGAAGCTGTTTCTTAGTCTAGAAAAAAAAAATAAAAAACTGTTCAGAAAATTTTGTCACGTTTCAACATAGAGATACGCGGGAGGTATTGAAACAATCGAAATAAATATGTATCTATCAAGGAATCAGACTCGTCTAACTATTTGACCACAAATCTTTAAATCAAGTGTATTTTATTGTTACCCTATTATAATTAACTCAATAATAAGGAGTCATACAACCCTCACTAGTATTATAAACGCGAAAGTAGTTGTCGGTCTGACGCACTTTCACTCCAAAAGTACTAAACAGATGAAATTTGGTACAAATATAGTCTAGAGCCTAAGAAAGGCTATGTCCTTTCTACTTTTTATCCCGGGAAAATATAAAGCCGGTCTTTTATCCTGGAAAAACTCAATCATGCAGGCGGAGGTACGGGCAAAATCTAGTTGTAGTAGAAAGCAACAATAGTAAGTTACATGAAAAAATTCTTGCTACTGTAATGTTTAGTTCAGCAACTAAACTAAAAGCAAAACAATAATATAAATTACGTAAAAAAAGCATTAAAGATAAACTAATAGAAATATTTTGATGAAACATACCCATACAAATGGTAATTTAGTCGGTAATTCATTCTCGAAGGGTGTGGGT
The DNA here is from genome assembly GCA_949316025.1 of Lapara coniferarum. Classification (NCBI taxonomy): domain Eukaryota; kingdom Metazoa; phylum Arthropoda; class Insecta; order Lepidoptera; family Sphingidae; genus Lapara; species Lapara coniferarum. Next base: position 2,163,924 of record OX438922.1, read on the forward strand.
GTTGGATTTAATTCGACCTCGAGTGACATCACCCAATTGCTGACGTCATTAATTGTGTCACGCCGAGACGTTATACGATATCTTAACATTCTATTGGGTATACGACCTAATAAATGTATGGTGTTTAATTTGCGGGTATTATGACCAATGTACTATAGGTTTATTTAGATGAGAACGTAATCTATCAAAAATGATGTTTCTGTAAATAAGAAATATAAGTTCTCGATTTTGACTAATAAAATTCATGTGATTTGAAATAGACTGGTTTTAAGTTTTCTTTTGATGCACAACCGTATCGAGCCGGTAGCTATTCTAATTTCGTCTGTCGTATTGCGTGAAGCAATATAGTTCAACGGCTTTAGAAATTTATTTGCACTGGTTATTGTTAATAAAAAACATGAAACCCTTTCTATGATAATTTTTATGACCAAGTTCATGCAAATTAATAGCTGTCTACAAAATAATTGTCACGAGGCCTTATCAAATTAACCTTTCCAATTTATATTATAATACCTAGTGCTTAGGGTAACAAACAACTTGTTAGCTTCTACAAGTAGGTAAGTACTGAACTTAACTAAATAACGACCCATTGTTAGTACAATATATAACTTGGTAAACAGAACTTTATAGTACAAAGTGCTCTTTGTCAAGATTTAGTTAGGTTAGGTTAGAGTCATGATGGGCGAGAATATTAAACAATGTTTGTTTAGTGAAAATAATTATTACGTTTTGTTCTTATTATTTTTGTTTGATCCGTAAACAGATTTAGATCCAAGGCTCCAGCTGACGCTGCCAATTTGTTGCTTACAGATACACTAGATTACAATTTAGCTGAGAGTCGTTGAAGTGATTACCGTTTTTTTTATCTTATTTTCATTTATTTCCTCTGTTCTTTAAAATATTAGGTGTACTGTTTTATTTTATTCATATTTTATAGGACCGCGTATCACCAATCATCTATAATTATCGTAAAACGTAAAACTTTTTCCAACATAAGTTACATGTCACAACATTGTATTATTTTAAAAATGTCTCTTGACGTCGCTCTCTAGCAACATTTTATAAAGTGATATTGTGAAGTCTGCCTGCGACATATGTGCTAACATTTCGCGCACATAAACACGAGCGCCCGTCGCATCGCAGCCTCCTTGCGATTCAATCCTCTAGACTTTTAATTACGAAGATAAATTCTGCAAACAGCTTGAAAAAACCTGGAAAACGAGTGAGGAAAGATGGTGGTTATATATGTTGCTTGAGTTTATTGTTGTTTCGATGAACATATCTTGGTGTGTAGTTAGAGATCATTGAAATATAAGGCCGTTATTAATGTCTCATGTTCTCGCTGTCTGCCTCGTATAATGATTCTAATCCTATTGTTTTTGAAATGGTGTAAAACTTATAAACGTTTCTCTGAGGGGCACAAAATCTAGAACTTATGATTTACGACCGTTACGTGAAAGTGTCATGATTGCCGCAATATAATAATTCGTTTCATTATTTATTTATTTAAATTTAATTTAATGAAAATCGTCCTGCCTACCTACGCAATAAGGTATTAGTACAAAAAGAAAAAAACAAATGTCAGCTGTCAAACCGCGGTACAAGATTGGTTAATTATTTTGATGTTGATGTTTGATCGAGAGCCCAATACGTCAGTCACGTGCTAGTCTGTCAACAAATTCAAATAAAACGAAACGGATTCGTGTCATGTTTTTTTTCCACTTTCTAAGTCCTTAATTTCAGGAAATGACATAATAATACGACCCGATTATTTTAGCGTAGATGTGCTCTGATTTTGCATTATTCTTTTTTAAACGGTAGAATTAATAATTATATTAGTCAAAACTCATAAAGCCGGGAGGGTTCTAATATTAGGGTTCTATAGTAGGTAAATGTAGCTCATGTACCTACCTATAATCAAGACCTCTTTTTAAATAATTTCCAGATTTTTTTTATTACAAATTACTATATAGTTTGAGTAGGTATAGATTATAAATTTATTACCTTTGCTGATTTTTATTTCACCCGATTATTGCTAACAGTGCAAAAAATCTGTCTGACGCTTTATGGTTTTATTAATTGTTGTTTAAAATAATAACTCTGATATAATATTAGACCGTCTAGACTCTAGATAAAACTGAAGAATCACCTATAAAATCATATTTTATCTCCACTTTATTTTTATTAAAAAAACCTCCGCGCACGTTTGAAAAAATAATTTATCAAAAGCGCCATCTAACGGGTGCCCCAAGCAAAATATCTTGAAAATCACAAAATGCACGGTTTACATCATTTTATTGGGTACACACGTCGACCCGCTGCGCCCATCAATCATCCGTCTTTCAATTTATTACAAAGTGCCTAAACGTTTCAGCGGGGATAATATTTTTTTTTATGTTTTCACAGCCAAAAATTTTTCGCCGATGCATTTTCGTGATAAATTTTACACGGGATTTGCATTTTTAGTCTTCGGCTTATATACGATAAGTTCGAAGTGGGTTTGAATTTAGATGGGAACAGTTTTAGTGATTACGAGTCACTCGGTTTGAAGATAACGCTAAGCCACTGTTTCCTGATGTTGCCAAATTCTGCAGGCATAAGCCGGCGGGAATAAGCGCTATGGTTTGTATAATTTTACGCTAACATTTTAATTAACAGAATTTTTAGTTTGGATTTCTTTAGCATTCACATTTTTTTCTAACACTGGACTTTTGCACGTGGTTCCGCCCGCGTGATTGAGTTTTTCCGGGATAAAGTCCTGCTTTATATTTTCCCGGGATAAAAAGTAGCCTATGTAATTCACTAATAACGCAGCTTTTAGTGAAAGAATTTTTAAAATACGTCTAGTAGATTCTGAGTTTATTCGTTAAAAACGTAAAAATACAAATCATTCCTCTCTTAAATATTATATAGTATAGGTATTTAGCTTCGCATTATAGGATAAAAATAATTTTGGTAACTCGAGGATGCAATGGTTTCTTTCAGCCTTTCTTTTTGCAACATTATGGAACTGTATAATATGTTACATCATTTATAACGTGTTTAATAAAACGTTTGTTACGGATCTACTTTTCGATTTGCACAGCAATTGAACCGTACATAAAATACCATAAATATTCATTCCCCGAAATAGCGTGAAGTCTGCCAAACTAAAGAGATGATTACTGGGACATAATCAGCGTGGTCGACGCCCGACCGCACGCAGATAGGCTCGTTCATTCATTCGTTCGTTCATTCGTTCAGCTATTTTGATGACGCGCTCTCACCGATATTTATTGCTTTGTGGCATTCATTATCCGTTCTCTTTATGGGTTTCAATATTAAAGGGTCGTAACTCTTTTTTCGCTATATTTGCATTCCTCGACGCCACGTCAGTCAGCGACATAGAATTAATTTGTATATAGAGACAGCTCGTAACGGAGCTATATTATTGTGGGCAATTGTTGAGTGGTGGTAGGTGTTCATAGCATAAACACAGTGCCAGACTAGTTGTGTGTTTTTGACCATTATGAAAAGAATTAGATAATTAAGTTTTTATTTATTTCTAGGAAAATAACAAAGTGAAATTACGCACTGGTGTTCAAAGACGCGCTAAGCTACTTTCCGTTGATTTTCTGTAAGAGAATGACACTACTGCCGACGCATAGATCCCAAACCTATATGTCTATAGCTTACCTCTAAAATTAATGACTAAAATGTCGAATGTGTACTTATCAGTGTCAATTAATTTCAGACCAAAATAAAAGTTATTCAATTAAAAAAATCTACTGCTAAATGAACAAAACAATAAAAAAGATTCCCAATTCAGAATTACCAATCAAAACTCTACTTTTACAAAATCAAATAAAAGGTATCTACAACAAATGGAACGCCTTGGCCCAAACCAAATATTTTAGCTAAAGGAGATCAAATATTGGAATTGAGTCAACATCTCGCTCGGGGCTGTAAATAATAGTGGTTATCCGTTGTGAAAATCGGCAAATTTGAACGGGCCATACAAAAGTTGGGCCATTAAGAGACGCTGTGGAGGTACGTTTGTCGATAGACAGAGAGTTGGTATCATCGAATTCACTTTATGATATTAATTACAGAAACTTTGTCAGCTTAATTTGAGTCTTATTCAAGTTTATTTAAAATTGTCATAAAATCAGTCTTATTTTTTTAAGGTTTGTAGGCACGTTTTTTTAAATAATATAATATTTGGGATTTGGTTTTCTGTAGCTTTATTGTTCCAATAATAAACTTCTTTCTTTCTACGTATTACAATGAAATATTGGTTCTATTTTTATAAAGTCAGTGGCGTGAGTAACAGGTTCAAAAAAAGTATAGAACCGATTCGTATAAACGTCTATACGTACACATTTTATACAACTCATAGCTGAAACGAGTATATCTCTTGAGAGTAAGTAGGAAAACCATATTCGAAATACAATGCATGATACTACACTGCATTTGTTATCTTTAGCCATTACAATTTAGATATTTAGTTTCAATCCTTCGTAACTATTATAGTTAGTTAAGCAATGTTGTGATATTGCTTCCATAATACTGCTTGGTGGCAGAAATAAATACTACGGTGGTATATACTCAGATAGACTCTCGAATACGAGAAGCTGTTCAGTACTTTGATAATATATGCTGGTATAAAGACTAAGTACTCCTGCTCAAAGAACGTGTGCGACTCCGCGACTAGCCGGTAGAGCACTATTACACAATATCTTTAGTTGGGAGCGCAGTGCATTATAGCTGTCAAATGATTTTTAACGTTAAATTGTGAGCACATCAGTTCAGAGTTAAGTGCTTTCTGAATTTCAATCACATTCAATAGACTAATATCTGATAGATTTTTTGGTATGTGTTATTAATAGTAATGTTATGAGGGAATTTCGATTGAATTGAGTATTATTTCTACATTTATGAGTATAGTAGAGTGAGAGTAAATTATTTGCAAATTATTGTAACTAAATTAATTAGTTTAGCAAATTAAATAAAAAGACGAGAAATTATTTACATAAATCCATCTCTATGTCTACCATTGCGTTCATAAATCAACGATGACGGAGTAAGTGCACGGTCGGCAATTCCAGTTCTCTCCTTGGTACTAGTGTTTTATTGAGCACATAATTTCAAATACTAACATCAGATAATTTTCATTATCTGATATTTTTAAGTTTCACTTTTATTCAATTAAAAAATATACACGAAGTTCTCGAGAAACAATTATCGCTGCCCCCAGGTCGCAAATTTAAGTTTTATTCCCTTCAGAGTTAAACACAAATGGAAATACAATTTTATAATTTTCTCCGATTTGCAGATAGAACGACTTTTCTTTTTTATTACTTTACGCTGCAGAAAATTAGTTATATTTTTTGACTTCGCAATGGATTTTAGAATGAATAATTTAAATTTGTCTTACATCCAAATGGCAAAGGTTAAAGGGATTTGACAGACCTAAGGCTTAATTTAATTACGTAACGGCTGCGACTTTAGCTTACGAAGTTTTCGGGAGAAAAAACATTTTTACAATTCTTTAATTCTATACCTACTTATTTAAAGGTGGGGAAAATGATCGTCGTTTTAATCAAAAGACTTTGTATTAGGATAGTCATTGCTTTCCCTTAATATACATTTTACACACAAACATACCCCATCAACATCACGCGTTCATCTTTAGGCGTAGGCAGAGGAGTTAATTAGGTTTTGAAAAATATAGATGTAATAATTACATATAAAACATTACAAATGAAGTCAATCAGTTTGCGTTAAGATTACTTCGCTTTTTCTGCATACAAAATTATAAATGGTTGAAATTACAAGCTATACTAGTCATTACATACCCAGCAGTAGACGATGACACGTCACACGACTGTCGAGCTACTATTGTGTAATTATTAAACATTCTATTTTGTTTTACAAACTAGACACGTCGGTGGCAGTAATTGATTGTTCTGCTTTGGGGTTAAAAAGGACAAAGTTTAGGCGTCCAAGTATTGATTTACTTCGATGTACTATGTAATTAGTAGACCCACGCTATAGACAATGCTTTCTATAGTAAGTTGGAGTTGGAGTAAGTTCGGGCGAGGCAAGGGCTATTGATATATAATTATAGGTAAACACTGCAAATTTGCCTATTACGGACAATGCAGCCGAAGTGCCATTTTGTAATGCCCCATCGTACAGTGGCTGCCGAATTAGTTTTTGATGTTTAGTAGTAAATTTCCTTCTAACTTGATCTTACACTATACTGTTAATCACCTATGGAACTGTTTACTGTTTACCCTCAGATCTTGTAGAGACTAGACGGAATTTCCGTGCTTTCCGGCGTTTTTGCCATACCTATTATTGGAATCAAATTTGACAGCTCATATGATAGGACCCTTTCATTGATTTTTTATCCGTGCTGCTTTACAACTGGCTTTTCTAGTTGTAAAGGTCTCTACACTTGAGGTTAAAATACCTCCTTAGTTCATTATTTTTGTCTGCCGCTTTGCTATGGAGGGAAGTGGCCTATTAATATTTCCAACTCCTCCTTGTCTTTCTTTTTGATTGGTTTCGTTGTGGGTTACAGACATATTAGAGTCCGCCGAGCTTCACCGCTCGGTGTCGTAAAATGCGTGCCACTGCTGATCCTGGCTTACAGGAGTTGCAGTGGCGGGTGTGAGGGCGGGATAGTCTGTACCCTCAGATCATAGCCTCATCTTTCACCTTTATCTTACTCTAATATTTGCAGCGTACTGTTCATGCTATCAGAAACTTTTTGGCTTAGTTTTTACGGCCGGCCAGTATATGTGATCCCTCTCTGATGGATTCAATGCAAATTATGTAAGTTAATTCCATAAAGCCTAGGAAGTCGGATGGCAGCAGATGGTTATCTCATGCCATTCGACACAATCATGCCGGCCTACTGAGCTGCTTCTTCACGCTACAGCAGAAGGACCCAGGATTATAGGAAGGAGGGAACACGTGCGCCGGTAAACTATTCATTCCAAAGCTTGATGGTGCGGCAAATAAAAGAATTGGCGAACCTATTGGTTCGGGCCGAGATGGTTTTAACCATCAAGCTGTGGCTTCGGATGCCGGCACACGTGGTTCTGCTGAGGAAAGGAGAGGAGGGGATCAGATTACACAACTCTTCAGAGAATTCGCCATGATACAGACGGTAGAACACGCTTAGAGAAGCGACATCCCTCCGCAATTGTAGCGACTCCAAGTTGCTCGTTACGTCTGCATCATCCACAATGCGGATGACCCGCCGCTGCAATCCATCCAAGGCATCGAGCAAGTATTGGGCGGAACCGTCCTAGAGGTGCGAACAGTATTCCATACCCGGCCGTACCTGTGCTTTCCGTGCTAGACGCTCTTAGTCTGCAATCTATATGTATTGCTACAAAATTATGATATACCTACCCTTAGACCATCTAGAGAGGACGCCCAATATGTTTATTGTCAAGAACAAAAAATCTGTCTCTTTCGACGTCCTCTTCGTATACGACACAAGAATGAGCGATCCGTGGCCCGTCAGCACCTGTGTCAGACACAATGAGGCTTATATTTCTGCCAAAGTAAAACAGAAATGCTCATGAACACACTTAAAAAAAAATAAGCCGTGTCCTTTATGTATTGTCTAAGTACCTACCAAACTTTCTGACATTTTGACTATTTAGGGCGCTGGTAATCACTTACCATTTGATTATCTGTGAACTCCTTGACCTGCTTAAAGAAATGCTATAACATTTTTACACAGTTTTTACTGATGAAGCGATGTAACAGCTAATGTCCTATGGCTTGGGTACCGTCCAATCGTTCGATTTAGTATTATTTTTATGATGTTTTCGCATGACAAGTATACATACTTGCTTAATGCCTTTTTTACTTTGGTTTACAGGACGAATAAACTATATTGGCTTGTGATGAGGTAAGGTGACGTAAGGGTTCAGTTGGAAAGTGAAATTTATGTGAATTTTATGTTTCGTAAACCAAATGATATAGGTGGCAAGTATCCCTTGGAGTGAAAATAAAAAAGATTATGATGAAGCAACGCCTTCCGCAAAACATTATACAGGTTCTTCTTGTTCTTCAGCGTACGGAAATCCACTGCTAAACATAGGCCTCCCCCAAAGAGTGCCAAACTAACCTGTTAGAAGCGGTCTACATCCAACGGCTATACAAGTTTCAGTTAATACATTTTTTCATACTTTTGTGTAGACCGCAAACTATGTTAACTAACCTACGTACTATGAGTAATTTTTTCAGATATGTTAGCTAAGATAAATAAACTTAGAGTTCACTCTGCAACCAGCGTCATGGACAGTTGGTGAGCTTACAATGAGGTGAGCGACCTTGATACTTTTGTCATTAAATTGTGTTAAAATGTATATAAAGAGTCGTTTACGTCAGCGTAATGGTGATTGGTTCTAGCATTATACCGTCCAAATCACCCCCACCTCCCGTGTTTGTCACGTCACGTTAACCACGCTTGTTATTCACATATTTTTCAGTTGTTGTTCAAGCCTCCAGCGAATCTCGAATTAAGATCTGTTTACTAGACACCAGTGAGAGCGCAGAAATATTGTTTTGTTTTTGGAATATCCGGAAAATATTTTTATGGTGACGCTGGTGACTGGCTTCTATGGCGTAGTCGTATTGCGTGGGCGGTAGGTCATGGGTTCGAATTCTGGGATAGGCAGAGATATTGTGTTTTTCTTCTCAATGTCAGCCCAGACCATGGTATTTCATTCGCAATAAGCTCGTCCCTTCATTTATTTATTTATTTATTTATACATATTCATATCAATGAATGGATGCTGGATTGCATACACACGGATTAAAACGGATGTATTAGTTGCAACTGCAACCCCTTTGGGGCTAAAAGCTGTGAGTGTCTAAGTGTGAGACAGGTGACATATGTGTGATTTTGACTGAGTATCCCAATATCTCTCAATATGGATTGATTATACTTGGTATGTCTTCGTTTTTGAGAGTCCGTTTCAGTTATCGCTTTAGCTTATGCGGCCGCCATGAAGTGTGTAAGCATTCCAGTCATTATAAGATTAGTTCTTATCGCTGAACAGACTGGAAAGTTAAGCTAAAATATCCTTCAACACAACAAAATATTACTTGCACTGCTAATACGATGGTACCTTCCCAGAGAGAACCCCACACACCCACGTATTAAGGATTATATTTAAACCTTTCCAAATCCACGTCCATTATGAATGAAAACGAAACGCAATTTATGTGCGGGAGATACGATTAGGCCATAGATCGCAAGCAATACTTTCGGTGGAAAGTCATTAAAATAACTCTTAGTCGGGTCTCTAACCGCTGCGATCGCTGATGTCTTATTTATTTCGCTATGGAGAGAGATTCGTGGTGTGCTGTATTTATTGGCTGTCGTCATGGGTAGGGATGGGGTGTGATGGACCCGAATAACTGAATTTTCGGTTTAGTTTCGGCTACGAAATATTGAATTTGTAGGTTTTTGAATAATTTTTTGAACGTATTTTATAGTTTGGTATGCAAATTAATATAATACTTTTGTCTATTGGATATATCCCACCATATTGTTTTTTATTTTCCTTGGGAAAATGCCGATATCCTCTGGATCACTTTTCTGGATTTAAATAAAAAACTATGCAACAAGTATTACTTTAGACTCTGTTAACGTTACGTTGGAAGTTCTCTCATAGAGCCGTTGTTTATAAATACAGTAACATTAACCGTCAGTTAGAAGCACTCACGAGACGCTTATCCTAGAGATAAGAAACTATTATAACACAAAGCTATGATAATATCAACAAATATCGACTTTAGAGCTTATTTAATTATTTATGAAAACAGTTGACTTTTATATCGTATTAGATATGTGTATGTAATATACAATATTTATATGCTAAAATTGTTTTTTTTTACTACAATGCAGTGGTATACATTTTTGTGAGATAGAAAATCGCTTCTTTCACATTTGAAACAGATATCAGCTTGGCGGTGAAATTAGGAGCCGAATATTCGCGTACCGGCCGAAGCCGAAGCACGCACCCCTAGTGTCACGTTTGGCCGAAGATTTATTCCGACGCGAAGCGGTTATGTTATCGTCGGTTATCGGAAAAACTCCGACTGATATCGATGGAGCGTTTTTGCCCAGTTACACTCCAGTAATCATTGTATTAAAATGTTGAAATTTTCCAACATTTTCCAACGGTCTTTGTTCGTGAAAAGCATTTTTTTCATGTTACGGGTTTTGTCGGTTGAAATTTTTGTTACTTTTTCAGAAGGCTTTGTTGATTTTGATATATTACTAATAGGTCAAAAGCAAAGGCTTTAGGGTAGTAAATGTTCACGTCTCGGGCAGAGACTGGCCCCGAGGGAGGTTAAGGCCCAATTGGCCTCTATCCGTAGCGCCGCCGTGGAGGAGTGGCATACCAGGCTGGAGAGCCCGAATGCGGGCTTGAGGACCGTCGCGGCAGTGCGACCTGTCTTCTTAAGCTGGCTTGACAGGCGCCACGGTGCGCCGACATTCCGTCTGACACAGGTACTGACGGGCCACGGGTGTTTCGGCTCGTTCCTGTGTCAGATCGGAAAAGAAGAGTCCGCCGTGTGCCACCACTGTGGCAACAGCCGCGAAGACACGGTCCAACACACTCTCGAGGAGTGCCCAGCCTGGGATCTACAACGCAGCGCTCTTAGAGCAGTCGTCGGCGGAGATCTCTCGCTGCCGGCCGTGGTATCTGCCATGGTTGGCGGCTGGAGGTCTTGGCGAGCAATGGCCTCCTTCTGCGAGTACGTCATCTCGCGGAAGGAGAGCGCCGGGCGGGATCGGGAGCAGAACGATCCCACCCGCAGCCAGAGGAGACGTAGGAGGCGCCGGGTGGACGACTGACCGGTGCCTCGTGCCCAGTGGTTTGGGGGCATTTAGAGAGTTCCGCCACGGTATCCTCTGCCTGTCGTAAGAGGCGACTAAATGGGGCTTCAAGAGAGTCGTGGGGCGAGCAGCGGGGGGCTGCTCAGTCCAATTTCAACGACTCTGAGGTGGACGACAATGCGGGTGGTCGGTCTCCCGATGTCGTAGACGCCAAAGGCGTCCTTTAGAGTGTTGGGGCATCTTAGCCCCCCTTGTATAGAGAAGGGCCGCAACGGCATCGCGCAGGGACGGTCCCGTGCAGCTATCTTAGTGCAACAAGATACCCCGGGGCCGTCTCGTATGCGCCGAAGAAGGCCACCGCGGGTTTTGGTTGGTATGCCAGTGTAGGGTGTACATAGTGTTAGGGACTCGGTCCAATGCTCGCTCGGACGATGCTATACTCCCGAGTGTCGACATTGGGCTGTAAGACTGTGTGAAACCAACATAACCGATCCACTCACCCCCCAGTGGTGGTAGCGATAACGCGTTTTTTCCCCGCGAAAAAAAAAAAGGGTAGTAAATGTGAAAGACAAGTAGAAAACGACGTCCCGAATTTTGTGTATAGCGAGCTGCCAGATTTTCAATTCAATGTATCTCAAACCTTAACATAGCATCTATAAGGTGACGGTTAACGATGGTGAAAAGAGCTAGAGCATCTCTAGCCATCGTCTTTGATTGTGTTCCAAGTATATTATGTATTCTTTTAGATATTATATTCTACAGAAATCCTACGTTCACCTAAATTATCTAAGCTGTCACGAAGAGTCAGAATTGCGTGCTACAGAAATAGATTTAAGCTTGTCACTACCAACATAAATTTTTAATGATTTTTTTTTATTCTTAGCTTGGCAAAGTGACTTCACTTTATGTAAAACGAAGTGAAGCTAAAAAAATGTCGACCGTCTAGGAACAAGATTATCCCTTAACGGTCGTCACAATTATGCCGGCCTGCTAATTGCTTCTTCACGCTCCTCTTGAAGGATCCCATGTTGTAAGACGGAGGTAACACGTGTGCCGGCAAACTGTTCCACAGCTTAATGGTACGGCAAAAGTAATGTGGTGACATGGGTCACCCAAATCATTAATTTCTGAATCTCTGGTACGAGCCGGGATGGAGGAGAGCACGAAGCTATGGTTCTGTAAGCCAGCACGCGCGGTTCTGTTGAGGAAACGTGAGGACGGGATGAGGTTAAACAGTTCTTCAGAGCACTCCCCATGATACAGACGATAGAATACACACGGTAGATTACTTTAATATCTATCGCTTTAAGGCGCATAATAAAGACTTTTCCATTTGTATAGCCACGTCTGCATGAACCGGACTACATCTATAGCTGCGTATGTTCAGCCTATGTCATTTCCGTCATATGACGTGGTTGAGCTTATCGGTAGATCGAATTGAAAATACTCGTATACAAACGATGAGAATCGAAAATGGATATTATAGTACTAATATTGTAAAAGTGAAGGTGTTTGGATGTTTGTTGGAATTAAACTCAGAAATCGTACATTTGGGTTAAATTTAACAAACAGAAACAAAAATTTTAATGATCATGTCAATAGTTAATTGACTTTACCAGCTTATAAAATATAGAAAAATGTCGAATAAGTCAATTACCCCTTCACCCGTCGATAAAGACTGTGTTTGATGTAGTAAAAGTGCAAATTGTGACTTTTATGCCGAGTTCAGAAACGCGTGTAGATGCGCGAAAAAAAAACTACCTTTTCTTAAAGTTACCGCCCCAATGAAGGCAATTTACATACTTCAGAGGCTCTCCGATATCACTGAGTCACTGAAAGCCATTTTACTATCGTTTTTCATATCCAATATTACGCATGACACAGACTTTGAGATGGTACGATGTTGTCCAGTCACTGTCCACCGTTTAAACTGTTTTTATCTCCCATGATAGCGAGGAGTGCCACATCGCCTGAATCATAACGATGTGAAGTCCAAGAGTCGATTTCTGGGTGTTGTTTTTTAAGGGCATATTTGTCTGGTATTGCGTAATACTATAGGTACCTATTATAGCACGAAAGACGTATTCGGGATTGCAAGATGTACTAGATTTTTTGTCGATGGGCTGAAATGTATTTTGTAAACTGTGACTAGATATTCATAGCCTATCTACATGGTATCTGAAGATGAATATCGTTCTCAGATTATGTATATTGTCTAATAAACGATTATATAGTCTAGATGACTTGGACGCACGCGACTTTGTTCATAAATATCAAGCAGAGCTGTACAACTACACACATTTCGTCGAAATTGAATTAGTCCCGTGATGTGATAGTTGGTGAGCATTTCGCTATATCAAGCACAAATTCTAATTATGGGCGAATACAATAGATAAAAAAAGAAACATAACACAAGCCAACATTTAATAAATAGGTATAGCATAAAGAGGGTATTTATAAAATGTATTTTCAGGCAACCTTATCATGATCCTCTCATATTCTTGTATCGTTAAAATTAGGTCTACTTGGTCCAAGCCACTGAGCTCAAGGTTGACGGTATCCCACGTTAAATGTTGTCATCGAAGGCCGAATTTTATCCACTCAGTCGTTCGTCGGTCAACGCTCCGTCTGACCGGCGGGGCGTCCTAGATTACAGTCTAAGCGCCGTTTCTACATTACACACCAGTGGTTATTTTAAAACTTTTTGCATTAAGACTCTCAGTTTTGTCAAATATCAAGACCTTTGTCATCGCTTTCTATATTCTATAAATGTTCCTCGTCATGTATAAGCCGACCATATACAAAATTCACCGTCTAATCTATCGTCCCAAACAAATGGTAAAAAATGTCTATCTAAACTAGCTGTTTAAACGATAAATCCTATTAATATTATAAAGGCGAACGTTTGTAAGAATGTATGGATGTTTGTTCCTCTTTCACGCAAAAACTACCGAACGGATTTCGATGAAATTTGGCACACGGGTAGATCATGTCCTGGATTAACACACAGGCTACATTTTATCCCGGAAAACATAAAGCGGGACTTTTATCCTGGAAAAACTTTTTAACGCGGGCGGAGCTGCGGGCAAAAGCTAGTGTGAAATAAAAATCGGTTTTGTAATTAATTCTAATTTACATGAAACTTGTAAAACAGCCCCTAACTATTACTTATTTATCAACTTAATATTATTGCCAGCGATTGTCATTAACACTCTGCTGGACGCAGGCAGGAGGATCGTAGGTAATTTAACTGATTAAAGCGGAAGGGAATTTCAACTAAAGACATTAAACAATATAGTTAAAATTTCAACCAATCCGAAATTAACAGAATTATATCACCTTTTTATACTGGAGAGACCAAATTACATCTTATTTCCTGAAAGAAATTAACACGAGCGGATCCGCGAACAATGCACAGTTAAAACGTTTCACGATGTAAATCAAACCATCAAAACCAAACCAAAAGCGAAATTTTTCAGCATTTTTAATGTACAATTTTAGGCAAAGAACAACGTTTTGGAAAACTCCCAACATTCGACGGCTCAAATAATTATAGTGCACAGTTTGTCATCTCCTGTTACAAAGAACTTAATAGGTATGTTAAATACAAAGGCTTTCTAGGCACAAACGTAGGAACCTGTACTTGAGCCTGGCTATTTTCATTGCTATTTTTTTTCGGTTAGAGCAATTTTTGGGTTCTTGCGGACTGTTTGATATTTTTTATTGGGAGATCGAAATATTTCGGCTGTTTGTCATATTTGTTTATGAATTATTTTGTTCGTTAATCGTGAAGTGGGGTGTGCGAATAATAAGTATTTATCGTAGACAGATTAAACAATGTAGACTAATATATAGTTCTTATTCAGTCCTACAGAAAGAGATGGTACTATAGAGGTATTGCTTATGAAAGAAAGGGATGGAATCGTTTTATTGCCGTCCCGTGGTGCGTGCCGGTTTTTCAAGGTCGGAATTGGAATTCCACACTTTGGCTCTGTCGTAAAGTGGTTGTGCTTATTATCTGGTAAACACCCTAGGGTTATATAACTATTGAAAGTGTCAATAACTTTACTAAATCCATTAAGAAATGGTGCGGTGTAGCGTGTGATGTAAATTTACTCAATTCATTTGTCAAATTCTATGTCTCATGTGGCCACGGCATGTGTTCTTCTATTATTTCCTTCCTTTATGTCCTTTATGGTATTTATATATACTAGCGGCGTCAGTCAGTGTCAAAAAGTTGTACACTCAGCACATATCTCTCTTCTTTAATATCAAAAATAAAAAACACTAACGATAATTTAATTTAAAAATACGTTATTCGATTTTGCTAATAAAAATAAAAATAACCTAATATTAAATCTTTGAGGTAAAACTAACTTTAATATAAAAAGTTATTTATTTAAGCTAATATGTTTGTAAATCTAAGGTAAAGGATAACTTCAGTGTGCTGCATTATGAACACGCCAATGAAGACAGTTATGAAGCTAATTAACTCCGTCTCTACACCTTATCCCGACCATCGCCCGATAACATCAGCTAAATAAAGCTTTTTTTCTAAATTTTCAGGAAAATATTAAATAGCATTATTATTTAAAAAGACTTCATAATAAAGTCCAACCAAGCTTACCTTCCAGAGCTTTAAAGCTCAACAACAAAACAATGTAAAGTTTCCAACATAAAAACTCTGAAGTGCTTTTTGTTTTTTTTACAACAGTTTAAGGGGCCCGATTTGGATCTATACGACTGATACAGCGATACAAACTTATTTTTGAAATTCGTGGGCCCTGAATACTCGGGCAAAGGAAAACTAATTTTCAAAGGTGCTTTAGATTACTTCTGTAATGTGTAGAAATTTTGCATTCTGTTATCTTATTCTTAAATATTTATTTATAGTAACACAATCAAATTATACAGTTTTGTTTAGAGTACACGTGGACCGATGCTGCTAAGACCGCTGTAAGATAGAAAATGTATGTATGCAGGTATGCAGTAATAATTTTGCCCTTGTAGTTGATGTCTGTGTATAAAATGAAATGAAATTCGTCAGCTGTTACTTCTTTTTTAATAAGTCTATATAGCACAATCTTCTTAACCATCTAGTTTTTGTATCCGTGTAATATGAAAATGTTATATAATCCGATAATTTTCACTTTTTATTTCCTCTTGTTTCATACAAGAAGATAAAAAAATATAATTATTTCTTAAAAGAGTGTAGAAAAAATGTAAGCTTACAATAAGGTGGTTTTAAGAACATCTTCACAATAATGCCATTTATTTACTCCAGCAAATAACGTTCACTACAATATTAAAATATAAAATTAATCAACACAAAGAAAAGTGGTCAAGAGAATCATAAAGTCGACGTGAATGCACGGGTAGATAAAGCAAATGTAGTACCTGAAAGTCGTAGAAAGTGACTAACCAGAGTCTTGCCCACCTCTTCGAGACCCATGCGTGACATTGCGTTACTATGTATAAAACTTAATTTCACCTGGCGCAGATTTAGTGGCAGCTACAACAATATGTTATGAAAAGATAAAGGTTCCATACATACATACATACATAACATCACGCCTTTTTCCCTTTTCAGGAGTAGGCAGAGGTGTATCGCACCCACATTTTGCCAGCTGTGTTAGGTAACATGTAATAGGGGGCGAAGCTATTGCCTTTTACCGAGCACATTTCCAGGCTCCGGGCTGATACCTTTTTTTGTTTTCCCAAAGAATGTGACTTATTACTACTAAGTAGAAAACCTTAATATCACTTTACTCGACCCGGGAATCAAAACTAAGACCTTAGCATCGATGTCGTACGTAATACAACTACGTTCCCAAGGCAGGACATAAAGGTTCTGAGACTATGTTACTTAAATTAAATTTTAAAAAATATGACATGCTTATATTTTCAATAATTTACGTTACACCTACGACGAACTTCATTACACCTACAACTGCAGACATAATAAACTTCGCAAAATATTGTGAAATTTAGTCCATACGTCCCCAACGAATTAAGAGATATTTTAAATGGAGTGTACTTTTCAAAGACATAAAGCGGAGATGAGAATGTCACTTGGGGTAATGCCAGACGTCAATGTGTACCAAAACTTTTCCTATTTAGACTTTGTGATACATTTTTGTGTAGGTATAGAAAGGTGACCTCTATTTCATAAATACGAATACGTATAGTCAACCAGCAAAAAATACTGAACCCTTTTGTGCCCGAATCAATAAGAGTTTTTTCTTTACTAAAATAAACTTGAGCCATTTGAACTTTATTTTTGATAAAGAAAAAACAGTATTTCGATTAAAGTTAATATGGTGAAGTGGTTTTAAGTTTTGAATATATTTTGTTACTTTTGTGGGTGTCTGTATGTATTATATTGTTTTAATAATCTTTTGTCTAGTATAACGTGTAAAGTGATTTGTCTCTAATTAATACTATTTATTGGAATACTTCGTTTTTCGATACGACGTCTATTCTGAAGTCTTGGGGTAGTCTCCGAGTCAAATCAATAATATTTAATTTTTCTGCTCAATATCAGCCTGAACTCTAGAATTTGTCCCCAATATGGTGATAGGCTCACCCCCTATCACATCATGGGACGGAACACGGCAAAAAGTGGGTACCCTGGTTGCATCTCTGCCTACGCTATCGGGGATAAAGGTTTCATATAGAATCATATAAAAAATACCACTAGAATTGTACGATATTTTCCAACACCTAATACAATGCGAAATAATTTAACATTCAATTAATGGTAGAGACGTCTACATAGGCGAGGAGTGGCTTCCCTTATCGAGTGAAGTGGTTCAGGTATTCTCTCCGTCTGAACGCCACAATTAGGCGCGCCGATGGCACTCGATCTCGGCTGAGGGACGCAATAATGGGCCGCAAATAATCTGACTCTATGAGGATTTCAACGAGACTTTAGAGTGTCACGTGTGACCTAAACGTTGGGCACTTATGTGATTGGAGTATCTCATTTTATCTTAATTTTTACTAATATTATAACTTAAATTTGTGAAAATATTTGGATGTTTGGTAAAAGTAAACTCAAAAGAAACTAAACGGATTCAGATGAAATTTGGCATACGGACAGACTATGTCCTGGATCAACACATAGGCTACTTTTTATCCCGATAATCAGCTCCCATGGGAAAGAATGGACATTTTTAACGTGATTCTATAAGTAGACGACGCTGGCGTCGTATTGTTTTTTAGGCACTTTTGTAGCGGGAAAGGTTTTCTACACGGGCAAAGCCGCGAGCAACACCAACTTTATAATTTTTTTTAAAATTAGGGGTTTTTAATTTAATTTTTGTACCCAATATGGTGATAGGCTGGCCCCTATCACATCATGTGACGGAATACGCATGGCGAAAAGTGGGTGCACTAATTGCGCCTCTGCCTACCCCGTCGGGGATAAAGGGCGTGAGTGTGTGTTTGTGTGTTTTATTTAATTTTCTTCTGTGATGGACATCACTTTGGGAAATATCTATTACAACATATATTCATCATTTATATTTGTAAATAGAGACATTAATATCTTCGGAATGTAAAATTATCTCACGGAGTAGCTACCACACAAGAATATTATGGGAAATGAATATCAATATTAATTTCGATGTTACTGATAAATAAAGGGCACAAATCCACTCGACAGAATTTGGTGTTGAGATTGGTTCTTATATCTCAACTGCTCTTAAGCAAGAAATGAGCGAGCCCAGCAGTGGGGTTAGCTAGAGTAGTCAAATAATAAATAAATACAAATACTCCTAAAAATTAAGCAGTTTTCATATAAAAGAGGAAATGGAATTTCGTTGTCTTTCCTGTATATTTTTAATTTATGTGTTTTGGCATGTGTACGTCTCTCTCAATTTTCTGTTACTAATGGAACTTCCTTAGATTTGATATTTCCCGTAATTTTATAGTTATGCTTTAATTTATGTGTTTTGGCATGTGTATCTGTTCTCAGCGATCTCCTTTTAATGGAATTTCCGTATATTTGGAACTTACCTAATTTATAAATTTATAGTCATGTTGTTGACCTAAATTAAGAAACAATATAGATGGTAAGGTCTGTTGTTAACTACAATCTGTTTGGGCAGGTCTTTTGTCTCTTTCTTCCAAGCAGCAATGAGATAGAAATAATATTCTGTTTTAATATTGCCTTATGATGAGATCTCAATGAACGCAACATCAAATGCTACGAGAATAGAAATTACTCTCTAATTAATTCTGAAAAACTGTAAACAATAGTAAAAACGGTAGACTGCCTCGGTGGCGTAGTTGTATTACAGTACGACTGCAAAGCTGAGGTCTCTGGTTCGATCCCCGGGTCGGGCAAAGTGATATTGAGTTTTTCTATTCAGTATCAGCTCGGAGTCTGGACTTTGTGCCTGATATGGCGATAGGCTCGCCCCGTATCACATCATGGTACAGAATAATGGCGAAAAGTGGGTGCCCTAGTTGCGCCTCTGCCTACCCCTTCAGGGATAAAAGGCGTGAGTGTATATATGTAAACAATAGTGAAATACAATTTATTCTATAATTTACTTAAAGGTTGAATACCATAAGCATACCTATCTTCCAAATAACAGTCCATTCGAAAATCCAGAAAATACTGCGAAGGCATGATAGTTATTATCCACTTTGAATGTAATTTCACTCTCACAAATACCTCCGTCACTTAAAAATATTTTAAACGAACCAAACGACGCCATTACGATTAAATCGCGTGGTAAGTCTTATTCTGGATTTAAACGAAATCGTATTTTTATTCTGACGTCTTCTAGTGTTTATGGTCTTGGTTTTGTGGTGTACAATGGTTACATTTGTCTAAGAGGAACAGATAGCTTAATTGTTCAACTGGTATAAAGTTTGTGTGTACCATTATTCATATAAATATCTGAACAAATTTAAAACTTCAAATCTTCTATACACTTTTGAGTCTTTAGTGTTATTTTTTGCTTATATCGCCGCAATAACAAATAAAATTAATTTACTTTACTTCCCACAAAAAAACGTGCCAATTAAACTTAACGCGTATAGGTGATTTTAAATTTCGAATTTGTTCACCCACTTATGTAGCTGACTGTGCATCAAATTCAATCAACTGTTCTATATATAAAAAACAATATTAATAAACATATCGAAATTCTCCTAGAATATCCTATCCTATCCTAAATAAAGTATCCGCGTAGAATAAAAGAAACGGCGGCCGACATTCGAGTCACAATGTTTAAATTTTGAAACAGTGCAATATGGACCGAGTACAATCCACTTATCATCGTCTTGGACACTATTTGCTCTGGCAACATCGGGCCACGTAGATACATGTTACTAGAAGTGGTATCTGTACCAGATATCGGTATTTAAACTTAAAATTAAGCTCCTGGTGAAAATATTTTCCAGTTACTAACCAATTTATTTACTTTTTGCTTAATAAAGGTCGCAGGAATACGTTTGAAGTTTGCTTTTGATAGGTCCATCTAGAAATCTTTAGGGGAAGCCTATGTTCAGAAGTGGACTTGAAATGACAGATGATGACGATGATGAACTCAACCTTTTCAATGAAATCGGTTAGAAATATAAGTTTGATCTACTTAATAAATACTAAGGTCGTGCAAAAAAATTTCAATGACCGACAGCTCTACTGGAGGGTTATTTTGATCACTGGATACCATAGTATCTTGAAAATTGCTTTATTAGCTTTCCTTTATTACTTTCGATTCCATAGACTACACTTATGTCCCTCGAGACTACATTTTGCGCAGAGTATGGCGTTGGACTCGTCTCCACTAAAATAATTACTAATTCTTGTCCGCTCATTCGATAAAGGAGTAACGTTATAAAAAATGTCTCCAACGTAGCAACGTTGCCAGTATCAAGACCTTGAAAAAGACTTTTTAGACATTACCCAGTACAAAATACGACGTGAAGCTCCAAAAGGAACAATATAGAATAAAAATAGCGTCGTGATATAATCTACTTATTCGATGTCGTGTGTGGCTACTTGCCAATTTTTATTGGTATGAGCTATAATGACAGGTCGGCTGTCACTGCCTATAATATAAGTAATCAGCCGTTGGTTCTGTTGAAGAGTTTCGTTCCATGGCAGACTGGATTCCCCGTAATTTCAATCTATCTATATTTAAATAAAGCAGTGGATCCTGGTGTGTCTGTATATTGAAAGAAATGTGATAAAAAAGAAAGGGGGTGACTAAAGAAGAATAATGGCAAACAAATCAGTGATTTGTAGATTTCTTTTCTGTCTGTTCATTTGTCTGTTTATCTGGTTGTTAGCGCACACCTCCGAAACTTCTAAAGTGATTTCTTTGACATTTGGTATGGAGATAGTTTTAGATCCTGGAACGGACCTAGGCTCCTTTTTTTTCGGGAAAATGTAAAACGGGATTTTTTATCACAGAAAAGCTTTTTTACGCAGGCGGAGCCGCGAGCAAATGCTAGTAAGGAAGATGCCTCGAGATTAAGATTATGAAGAAGTAAAAGTTGTTTGATGGGTGTAATCTTTGAAATTGCTGAATTGATTATGAAAAGTATTTTATTTAAAAAAAAGTTGCTTTTCCTTGAGTAACATTAAATACATTTTATTTTGAATTGATTAATGTCTTATAGCAAAATAAATTCACGCGGGCAAAGCTTGAAGCGAAAGCTAGTTCTTAATGATTTGCGTGAAGAAATTCAGGAACGAAAAATACTATAATCACATGGGTTTTTTAATTATTAATTAAGCACTTACGATATTCGTTAATAAAACATTAAAGACATTCCGTGTGGAATCTATGTTGTAGAATACAGACTGGTGGTGTCGGAGCCAAGTAGGTCGAAGGACGACATCTTTTCGATACACTGTCGAGACAAATTTGTCTATTCATGCCTTATCTGTTGTGTCTAGTCGAAGCTATGTAAGTAAATTCTAATAAAGGATTTCGAGTGTCAAATATTAGTCGGTATGTATTATTATACTACTAGCTTTGCCCGCAGCTCGGCCCGCGTGAATAAGTTTTCCCGGGATAAAAGTCTCGCTTTATATTTTCCCGGGGTAAAAAGTAGCTTATGTGTTATCTAGGACATAATCTACTCGTGTGCAAGTTTTATCGAAATCCGTTCAGTAGTTTTACGTGAAAGAGTAACAAACATCCATACTTACAAGCTTTCGCGTTTATAATATTAGTAGGACAGCAAATAAATGTCTCACTATGTCAAATAATGTAGCAAAGAAAATAGAACAGACTGCCTCGGTGGCGTAGTTGTATTACGGTACGACTGCAATGCTGAGGTCTCGGGTTCGATCCCCGGGTCGGGCAAAGTGATATTGGATTTTTCTATTGAGTATCAGATCGGAGTCTGAAATTTGTGCCCGATATTACGATAGGCTCGCCCCTATAACACCATAGCATGTAATACACTCGGCGAAAAGTGGGTACATTAGTTACGCCACTGTCTACTCCTTCGGGATAAAGGGCGTATAGGTGTGTGTTTAGAAAATAGAAGACAGAAAAAAGTCGAATGTGATTCAATGTATTTCGCTGTATAAATGTAATTATAAATCCGATAAATGGCCAGTTTCACAAGTTTCAAGTAAATTTAATTTGATAGTTATCGTATTAAACAGCTAATGTAGGCAGTACTAATTTTATTACTTCTTATCTATCTTAGATCAGAATCTGACGTTTGTATTTGGTCAGATTATACATTTATGTGACGAGTAGCATTTATCGGCAAGTGGTGACATCAGCTCTGAGCACATACAATAATATAAAGTCAGGATCTAGATATTATGGATATCGAATTCTTCATAATATTTAATTGAAATGGGGTTTTTAGGCTTTATATAAACGTTATTATAATTACTTAGAACCTTAAGTCTATCGCATATTAATCTCTTAGTTCAAATCGTAGAACAACCAAGTGGAAATTACATTACTTTGGTTAGCGGTACAGAACTCGACGACACGTTAATTATACACGACGGGTCTCCGGTTTCTTAAGCATAGTAGATGTATATTAAGAACGGCGTTTACTTATCCTAAGCTTATCCATTTGTCCATAATATCTTAAAAAAAATAAAAGATTATAACTCAAAAGACGTGTCCAAAAACAGGCTTAAAATTCTATCCAAGTCACCAATATATTACATATTTGTATAGTACTCCGAAGGACTCCGTCCTCCTCCGTCTTCTAATTTGGAGATTTATTTAATTTTATTTTGCTTAAAAGCTACACTCAAAATGAACGTTTTAAAAAGTTAGTTATAAATTGAGGGTCTAAATTTTTTTTATGATTCCTACATATTTACGCCTCTTTAATATATCCGTAAAGTTTGAGTCTGATTGGATTTTGAGGCACAGCACCCATGCAAAAAGTGGACTCCTTAGGTACTTCCAGCCGTTCATATTGAACGTTTGGCTGTGAATTTCTAAGATGTCTTAAATTCAGTCGGTCCACTCGGCCAGAGTTCGGGATGACACCTGCGCCCGGAGCGCTCGTTGGGTTGTTATTAGTACTCTGATTTAATTGAGATTTCCTTTGCACTGGATATTCGTTAATTTCATTTGGATCTTAGGTTCGTATTATGACTAGTGCATTAGGGTTTGTTATCTTTAATGGATGGTTAAATGCATTGAATTGGGATGATGTTTATCGAATTGAACATGACTGGACACTATTTTTATAATAGAACAACTTCCATATTTTGTATGTACTTTATAAATACTCATAATTTACAAATGAAGTATTTTGAATTGAAATTGATTAATCAATCTATACTGTTTTTAAATGCTTAAGAGTTTTCAAATGATATTGCATTTTATTGATAAGAATTGCATAGCCTCATAGTTGATTTTAGCCTTTATGTTTTAAGTAAAAAATATTCACTTTTATTACAATCACACAAAATATCTTAAAGTGGACTTTAAATTTGCTGCAGCGCTGAAAAGAAGACAGCAGTCTTCTACCCAAATCTTAATAAACGAAAACTTCAATCCAAGATTCAGACATACACAAAAATATGTGTATAAAAAAGAAATTGAAGACATTAGCCCTTAGCCAGTGTAGTAGTGTCATGCATTAGCCCCTGGCGGGGAGTAATAAAGGGGTAATCACCCTCGGGTGGGGAGAATTACTTAGGGTGAACTGCGTGGTGCAAGATGAGAAAAACAGCGGTTATTTAATAAAGTTGCAATACTGTGATCCATTATTGGCTTATTGGATAAAATATATTTTGTGAAATAATAATGAGACGTTTGAAGAAAGATGAGCGCGCTGTGTTACGAAAGGTCGCAAGTTGTATTTATGTATGGAAAAGTTTGTGATTAGTGTGTATAAAGTTTAATGACTGGGTATATAGTCGAAACATGGTTGTAGTTTTGATTCGCGTAAAATAATATTGGTCTGGAATGTGTTACTGTTGGGTTCATTTAATGTTATTGCCTCATAGCATCAAGTCGTTTTGATTATAATATGTATTGCTTGTTTATTGGCACAATTTTAATTCCCACGTAAGCTGCAGATTTTATTTAATCGATTACAATAAGAACCGCATGGACTTCATGAGCTAAATAAGCATGAACCACACAAGTTTAAGTTTTAAATTCAAATAAATAATAAAATTAAGGAAATTCATTAAATTTTCTCCAACACGCTAAAGCCTCTCATTTATCCCACACGCATCACTGTGACACTCGGCGAGTAATGTTTGACTTCAAGCGGAATGGTCTGGTATTTATTATATCTGATGAAACGTATAATTCCTGATTGTGGGCGTAGTTTTGCTAGCGTTTTATTGTTTTGATTAACTTGTCATTGTAAATAATGTATGGTGTACGGTTTATTACTTGTTTACACAACCATATATCAGGGTTCGATATTTTATGAGATTATTGCTTCGTTCGATCTTGGTGTTTTTGTCAACTTGTTTTTTTTGCAGTGGTCTTTTTGGGAGTCTATAGATTTTTTTTATGGTATTGAATGACGAGACGAGCAAGTCGTCATCCTGAGACATAAGATGTTAAATCTCAGTATGTCAAGTAGTTACACTGGCTACAATGTCCTTCAAACCGAAACACAAAAGTGCATGCACACTGCTACTTGGCGGTAGAAATAGACATTGCGGTGGTACCCTCCCAGACGGACTCTTACATATGAGAGACCTACCACCAGTAAATGTTGTTCATACAAACAAAACAGAAAACTGAATTGTCTGATCATTTGTACAGATTTCATTATCGTGACAATTTGCTATTGAATTTGATAGTTTTTAGCCATTAGTATTTCTACAAAGCGTTTTATAAATTACGATACTTATTTACACTCATCAAACAACCACTTCTAGGTATACATATTTTGTGAGTCTACAAATACCAATGAATCAAGTGAATGTCATAAGGTAGTTCGATCATTATAAGCATGCAATAGTGGCATGTAGGTGACCCGCTTGCCCCGATGCACTTGGACCAACTGGCCAAGGGCGCGGACTATCGTGACCTTTCTAGTCTATCGTCTATAGTTGTAATAATGGTATCGAGGAATTTACTAAATCACTAGGTATTGCAAGCGAGTTCGCGTGTGATAGACATTTACTGGTATAAAAATCCAATTTACTTTTCGGGATAGAAAGTATTATTCATGGTCTATCTGTGTGTCAAATGTCTTTCAAATCGGTTTTTACATTTACTTTTAAGAAGAGACTAAAATTCCAAAGATTTTGACAGACTTTTATAATACTAGTAAAATCAGGCATTGCTCATGTTTGTTGTTCGCAGATGATCTAAAATTGCTGCTTGAAATAAAGGATAAAACCGACAGTGCTTTCCTACAAGCGGACATAAATAGAGTAGTGGAGTGGAGCTATGAGAACCATCTACACTTCAATGTTGCCAAATGCTCGGTGTTAACTTTTACTCGTAGCCGAACACCGGTGTGCTACGAGTACAAAGTAGATGCGACTCCGATGCAACGGGTATCGCAGGTGCGTGATTTGGGGGTGGTGCTCACCCCAGACTTGACATTTCGTGGTCATGTTACCAATATATACAAGAAAGCATATCGAAATCTTGGTTTTGTTTTAAGACAATCCAAGCATTACACCCATAACACTGCCGTTAGGGTGCTATATGATGTTCTGGTCCGGAGCCACTTAGAACATAGCGGAGTCATATTATGGTCTCCGCAAGAAGCAAAGTACGCGGCCATGATAGAAAGAGTCCAGAACAAGTTCACGAGGCGCATGTACTTGAAACTTTATAGGGTATATCCGCTATATACACTGATGTACCCCACATTGTTCGTGCTGGGTATGGTCGGGTACGAGCTGAGGGTGCGGCGCGAGTTCACTCTCACGTCGTACCTGGTGAAGCTATTGCGTGGTGTCGAGCATAACCCGGGGTTTCTGCGCCGCCTGTGCCTGAGCGTGCCGGACCGGTACGTGTGGAGGCGGCGCTGCTCGCCGCTACTGGCGGTACCCACGGCTAGGACCAACCTCTTAGCCAAGACGCCTCTCACCCGAGCCATTAAAACCATAAATGATGTACATGTCAAAACAGATGTTTTGTCATGTAACTGGAGTGAGCTCGCAAAAATGTTATATGTTATTTGTTATACTTAGTTTAATTTATGTTAAATGTATATTTGTTTTATTTTTTGTATAAATAGTTATAGTATATAGTTGTAGATTTATCTTATTTTGTAGTAGTCCCGCCTGTTCGAATTGGGTATATCCTGTAATGACTGTGTGTGTTGAATAAAGAATGAATAAATAAATGAAAAAAATAATTAAAAAGTAAATAAGATGCTATTTGACAAAATTATTTGAATGAACGATAAATTATTATTTCCTGAATAACTATATCTCAAGATTCTCTCTTGAAATTATTTCCCGAAATGAAATTTTCACCTGGTACGTTACTGCGATCAGAATTCATCCAAATTAGCAGTTATTTTTTATTTTACGTCTATATTTACAACGACTCAGATAGTAGAAAGCAGAAGCAGGATAGTATCATCATCATCTTCAGCATTTATAAGGCTACCGCGAAACCTATGTCTCCCCTAAAGATTTGAAGAATGCTCTAAGACAAATATAACACTATATTATACCTTGGGGCCTTGGATTGCCTTGGAAGCGTAGCTGTTTAACGGGATGACTACAGAGCTGAGGTCCCGGGTTCGAACCTCGGGTCGTGCAGTAATATTGGATTTTTCTACTCACTATCAGCCTTTGTGCCCGATATGGCGATAGGCTCGCCCCGTATCACATCTTGGGACGGAATATGTAAAAGATTATGAACATAGAACAAATCATATTTTTGTAAATAGAATTAAAGCATGCTATATTGTTTGTATCCAAATAAAAAAAAAAAATAGGCACTGTGAAAAGTGAGTGCACTAGTTGCACTTCTGCCTACCCCTTCGCGGGCGTGAACGGCGTGAGTGTGTGTATATTATACCTACAGGTTTTATATCTTTTGAAAACTGTTTATACATTAACAACTTCAAAGAGCTTTCTCAGAAGAATAAAGCACATTATGTATTTAATCAAAAGGTCCCAAGTGTAATTAGGTGGTACGTGAATCCCTCTCCTGCAAAGCCTTCGGGACCGGACGTTGCCGTCACGACTGCAATCTCTACAATGTTGGAATACAAATCTGAACTACCCTCATATGTGGCATCATCCCTAAGAGTCTCCGGGGACTCGCTCGTCTTTTCCGGATAAAGGAATGCTTTTAATAATGACAAGTTATTATTTTGAAGATGTAAGTGAAAAAAGAAGGATAAATATAAACGATTGTTATTGGTTTTACTCGTAATGAAATATTAATAAAGATCATTTAGTTTATGTAGAACTAAGTGGGGTATGTATTTTGTAAGATCTACCTTTATTTCATAGTCCCACTACTAGGCATAATGGTGGAGATGGATTTAGACTTTCATCCACTACGATGAACTAATGTTATAAAGCTGAAGAGTTTGTTTGTTTGTTTGAACGCGCTAATCTCAGGAACTACTGAATCGATTTTGAAAATTCTTTCACTAATCGGAAGCTACTTTACTCCTGAGTGCTATAGGCTACTTTTTATCGCGGAAAAATATTTTTATCCCGGAAAAACTTTTTCACGCGGGCGGAGCCGCGAGCACTACTAGTATAATAATATGTTGATAGACATTCCATATGTTGTAATTCTTACAATGACTTGGATAGGTTTTTGTTTATTAATCTTCTAGGACGTTAAAGCGAGCGATAATTATTTGTGAATACATAACTTAGAATGCTTCGGTAGCGTTGTCATATTGCGTGCGCGGTACAATTAGTTCTCTGAGGTCTCTGGTTCGAGTCCCGAGTCGGGCAGTGATATTGGGTTTTTCTGTTTAGCCCGAAGTGTGGAACTTGTGGCCGATTTGGTGATAGGCTCGCACCCTATCACATCATGGGATAAAAGATATACTTAGTTGAAAAGTGGGTGCTCTGGTTGCATCTTCGGAGAAAAAGGCGCGATGTGTGTTTTTGGAACAGCTTAGGAAAGGTAGGAATGTGTGCCCTAAAAATCAAACCCAATCCTTTCCTCACGATAGTGTATTCCACGTCCCGGTATATACTAGCACTGCCTCTATTATTAAACTTTATACAAAAAATACATATTTCTTACGGTACAAAACATGTATTATTTATCCATCGCTAACAACAGAAACATTTGAAACAACTTTCCCTCCTTTAGGATTTGTGTGGGCGTACGAAGTCCAGTTTCAACAATAGATCCTTCGTTGCATCATCAGGGTCAACGATTTTTACGAGGGTCTCCCACGCGAGCCGCCCACGCTCCGGTATACCGAAATTATTTTGCCGCCAATTTTTTGTGATTTAGGTTAAGATGATTTATTCATTTTGAAGATGAAAATGTTTAAGTCAATCTTACTATGTTAAATAAACGCGAAAATTTGTGAAAATGTTTGTATGTTTGTTAGAAGTAAACGCAGAAAGAACTTAACGGATTTGGAGGAAATGTGGCACACGGGTAGGTCACGTTCTGGATTAACACATGATGATGATGATGTCTTCCTAGCCGATTTTGGCCACGGCCACTGTTAATACACCGGACAGGCTTACGACTGGGTATCGAATTGTCGATCTTCTGCCCTTTGATCTCTTGCGTGACTTATATAGCCAATTTTATTTATGAAAGTGCGACCGCATCTTAGGCATGACAATACCCTATATTAACCTATGTGTTATCCCTACTGTTATCCCGGTAAATTTCTCCTAAGGGAAATTATGGATATTTTTAATCTGATCCTTTAAGTAGATGGCGCTCGCGTCGTATTGTGTTTTTGGGACTTTTGTAGCGGAAAAGGCTTTCCACGCGGGTGAAGCCGCGAGTAATACCTAAAACTATTATAAAAGAATTGAGATCCCATACTACTGAAGCCAATCTATACTAATATTATAAAGCTGAAGAGTTTGTTTGGTTGAACGCGCTAAGCTCAGGAACTACTGAACCGATTTTGAAAATTATTTCACTAATAGGAAGCTACATTACTCCTGCTATAGGCTACTTTTTATCCCAGGAACATATTTTTATACCAGAAAAGCACGCGGGCGGAGCTGCGAGCAATATTAGTCATGAATATTTGCAAATCACTTAAATATTTAACTCTATACTGAGCATAAAGTCGCGATCTCTAATCATTTCAAAGCCCGCTGACATTAATTTTCTTTATTATAGATACTGAATAAACATAATTCTCTTTATTAGAACGTTTTGATTTCAAAATACTAATAATTCCATTACTGCAACTCTTCATTATTGGTCAGTAAAATTGAAATCTACATTTAAGTAATATTTCTTTTATAACAGTTAAATATAAAATATGATCAAAGACGTCATTCCCAGTAAAAAGTAGGACTAATCTAGGAAAAAACCTGTGGGTATACGTAACGAACACTGTAAATGAC
The DNA here is from genome assembly GCA_949316025.1 of Lapara coniferarum. NCBI lineage: Eukaryota > Metazoa > Arthropoda > Insecta > Lepidoptera > Sphingidae > Lapara > Lapara coniferarum. The sequence goes on from OX438922.1 coordinate 2,193,758, forward strand.
GTCACAGCGTGGACTACAATAGGAATGAACACATGAAATGAGATGTCTCATAACAGCGGTGCGCGCGGGGATTGTACCCGCGTCCCTGACTGCGCGTTTGATACTGACCCAATATTTCTTTTGTAAATAGTTTTACATTTGTATTTCTTTTTTGTTATTTGATGTATAGTTTAGGTTTTAAAGTAAGCTTTAAAATATAGTTTAATGGTGTCTACTGATAGATATTCTTATTCATAATATCAAACATATTTTAGTTAGTAGCCGAATGGTTTTTTTTTTACCACGAAATAAGATTAAACAATGTAACAGCTGCGCTATATATTATAATAAGACTAACATTAAAGCGAAAATGACTATAATATGAACACCATTAATAATATTATCAATAACAGCACCCACATTTTTACATAAAAATATAAAAACAATATTCCTATTCCAAGCACATCAAATTCACAAAACCACAGACTTCCCACGCCATACCATATTTCACAAAAAAATCGGTTATATGTGAAAAAAACTTATTTAATTTCCCGGAGCTAACAGCAATTATCCCTTGGGTCGAATCCCCAGGCCGCACCGGGAGTCGACGCGTCTCTGCTCCTGACAGATATTAAATTCGCATCCCGCGATGCCAACCGGCCACAATATATTACCGCTGTACCAACGTTCATTTCGAATACATTACGTTTTTGATGGTGTCTACGTCTGGGTTGTATCGCGATTGGATGATTCGTTTGGTTGAAGTTGAAATGGATTATGAGCTATGATTGTTGTTTAGATAATTGTTTTGTTGTTTGTTGTGAATTTTTATATCGTTTGCAATTTGGCTAGCTTGATAAAGAAGGCTTTGGGTACAGGTGTGACTAGCGCAAGGTTTAAACGAGTTTATATCCGTTGAGAGAAGTGACAGCGAGCGTTCAGTGCCATATCAAACATAAATTCAAATACCGGTCAACTAAAGTGTTTTTCAATCCGATAAACACACATAAACGCCCTAAAACCATTAATCTTTAAATTAGTTAACTAAATCAGTCACAACTAAAACCAAACACATGAACCGTGAATTTTAATTCGTAAACACTCGCGAAACTTTCCGATCCCCAAGTCGGATAAAGGAAACATTGTGTAAATGCGAGCGAGTTCCATGATTAACTCCGCAGGTCCGGGACTGTGCCGGGACCGTCCCGGGATCTTATCAACGCAAGTCTTAATACGCTGTGCGAACTTTTAGGAGCAAACGCGGGCTTTTTTTTGTTTACTGAAAATATCCACTGGGGATTATGTCGGATCTTGTTTTGTCGACGTTGTTAATGAATGTGTCTTTGTTAGCTGTCGGGGATAGGCGACAGCTGTGAATTTTTAATAAGAGTGCAGGATTCTTTTAACTTAATACTATTACTTTTTTATATTGAAATATTGGAGTGCCTAAAGACAAAGAAGGTCTGCGCGAGATTAATATGGAAATGAAATTCATACATGAAATAACGCAGTAATACTAAACGCTGTCAAATGTCCCAGACACTGGGCACAAAATGGCAGCAACGAACTGTCAATTTTGTTTACATAATATAATTATTGTGGACTAGTAGTGCTCGCGGCTCCGCCCGCGTGAAAAAGTTTTTCCGGGACAAAAATATTTTCCCGGGATAAAAGTAGCCTATAGCACTCAGGAGTTATGTAGCTTCCTATTAGTGAAAGAATTTTCAAAATCGGTTCAGTAGTTCCTGAGATTAGCGCGTTCAAACAAACTCTTCAGCTTTATAATATTAGTATAGATTGGAATGACTGAAATAAATTGGTAGATAGTTGCTGAATTAATCGGTTTAATATCTAGGCAATGATTAATTTTAATTTATTAAAACTACGCTGAATAAGGTCAAGCTAAGCAAATTTTATTGTGATAGAGCGACGTTGCAGCAAATTCTTTCTTCAGCAATTCCATAGATTATTTATTTATTTATAATAATGGGACAATATGCGTTAAATCTTATAAAATACATGTTAATGCTAAAAAAAACAAAACAAAACAAAAAAAAATAATAAAAAAAACAGTAAACAGTATGACCATTAGATTCACTCATTTATTAAAATACTAGCTTTTGCCCGCGGCTCCGCCCGCGTTAAAAGGTTTTCCGGGATAAAAGTCCCGCTTTATGTTTTCCCGGGATAAAAAGTAGCCTATGTGTTAATCCAGGATACGATCTATCCGTGTGCCTAATTTCATCGAAATCCGTTCAGAAGTTTTTGCGTGAAAGAGGAACAAACATCCATACATCCAGACATTCTTACAAACTTTCGCCTTTATAATATTAGTAGGATAGGATAGTAGGATTGTTTAGAAATGTTACAAATCTTATAGTTCAAGCATCTGATAGATAAACCTCTCAGTACCTTATTATCCTCCGAGAAAAATAATTTTTAGAATATTCGAACCAACTTAGGTAGACATTTGCCGATTCCTAGAATCTGTGTTGTATATCTATGATGTATTCTCTGACTCACTCACTAGTTTTAAAAATAAATTAAATAGCAAATCAGCCAAATAGTATCAGTGTTCCATTTAATCCAATTGTTTACGCTAAGTTAGCTTAATTTACATAGATTTATAAATATTAGTTGTACTGCAACGTTAAGTTGGTGAACGTTGTGTATACCTATAATTTGGCATACATATTAGAATTTAGTTTAAGTATTACAAAATCTGTAATGTTTTATAATATGTGTGCTGTTGGTATACCTTTTAGTAAATAAATAAATCTTACATACTGCTCTAAAAATTTTCAAGACTATAAAAAACAAAACGTAACACCAGTTAACTGAAACAAATTCGATTGGTTTACAAAGGTGCAACAAACGGACGGCGTGTAAAGAATTTTCAATCTAGCGGTATATTGGAAAGCTTGAACTATAGACAAGCTCTATAGTATAGAATAGCTCAATAGACTGTCTGGGTGGAGAAAGGTCAGTGCAGTAATTGATATGATTGATTTAGAATTGGGTTGCCCATTTTTAAAACGTTAAAACATAGTCATAGGTGTAACGTTTTTTTAATTATTATAAAGGAAAAGAAGAAGACAGAAGACTGCCTCGGTGGCGTAGTTGTATTACGTATCGACTGCAATACTGAGGTCTCGGGTTCGATCCCAGATCGGGTATAGTGATAATGGAGTTTTCTATTTACCATGGAATTTGTACCTGATATGGCGATAGGCTCGCCCCCTATCACATTATCGGATGGAATACGTACGGCGAAAAGTGGGTGCATTAATGGCGCCTCTGCCTACCCCTTCGGGGATAAAAAGGCGTGAGTGTGTGAGTATCCTATTCCTACTAATATTATAAACGCGAAAGTTTTTAAGTATATATGAATGTATGGATGTCTGGATGTATGGAAGTTTGTTACTCTTTCACGCAAAAATTACTGAACGGGTTTCGATGAAATTTGGCACACGGGTAGATCATGTCCTAGATTAACACATAGGCTACATTTTACATAGGAAAATAAAAAGCGGGACTTTTACCCCGGAAAAACTTTTTAACGCGGGCGGAGCCGCGGGCAAAATCTAGTATCAGAGAGGCTACTGCGAAAAACAAAATCCGTAGTTTCGGGTGACGGATCGCACGTTTTCTTACTACGAAGTGTTACGGATCCTTCTTTATGAAGAGTTGTTGCGTGACGAAAGTGTTGAGCGAAGTCGGAAGCGTCGCAAACTGCGTGAAACCTTCGTTCAATGGTGACGGATCCAAAGTAATTTGGTAGTAAGGTTAAATCCAAAGTTCGTCGTTTCTTCGTTTCGAACCGACGTTTCGGATTTCGTTTTTCGCAGTAGCCTCTCAGATACAATCAATTTTAAACTAAGCAATGGAATGATATGATTTTAGAAATGACGAAGATATTATAAGGTTTCACAGTTTTTTATTACACACAGACGATATATCTTATAGATATGTCACCTATTTGTATAAACAGAGCTCCACTATTTATCATCAGCATTTTCTGCTTTACAAAATGTATCGAAATCACGATGCATATATGCATTTTAAAAATGTTTCAATCGAATAAGAAATTCACATTTAAAAAAGAGCCGGACTTTGAATTCATTGCCATTGGGAAGAAAAAATAACCGCGACAATTTAACTTCACGTATAGGCTTTAAAGACACAAAGGAGAATTTTCTCAGTGTTAACAATGTAGTTGCGGTAAAATGAAAGGTTTTTTCGCGGTGTGACGGGTCAGCAGAAAGGTTCGTAATAAGAGAGCAATGAGAGTTGAGAGGCTTGTTCATAGTGATGTTAGACGTGGAAGTTTGAATTCTGATTATAGTCCTTATATTTCGCTTCCGTTTTTTAATATTAGTTTTAAATTTTTTATAGTCATACCGATATTAACTGCCTAACTTTTTTCCTCGACATTTAGTTAAATATTAGAAGTAAGTCTTGTAGCGCTAGCGACTTTAAGTTTTTATAGTTTACCGTTAAGCTATGCATATAGGAAAAAGTAGATAAACAGTATACGACCCCGGCTTAATGATCAAAGGCAATACTTTCTGATTCGCCTACCAAAATCACAAGTCCGTAAAGTAAATAAAATCGCTTTAAGCGTCGTTCGTCATGTTCGAGAGCCAACCAAACTATTTCTCGAACATACATTCCGTGGGGTGTTCATTTCCCGACCATTGTTTCATTTTTAAAACTGCCAGCCAGCTCGCCCCGTTTGACCTGAATAGTTAGCATCGATGCATTTTGCATAATTAAAATTGTCTACTCTATTATTTTTATATTAAGCTTTGATGTTTTGTTGAGATAACAATTACTTTGTTTCTTTTTTAAACTTCGCGTTCTCTTTTTAAATTTGAATTTCGAGATGAGTTTTTGAAAAGTTTTTTGTGTAGTTTTTATAGAGTTTAAAGTTGTAAGTTGTTGGAAATTTGATCGGGTATGATGTAAAGCGAAAATAATAAATATATTATTTTTGTAGTTGTGAATTTTTACTCTAAATATTATAGGTACAAGCTTATTAATAGATATATAGATATTATATTTAATATAAAAAATAGTTAATGATATTCCCGAGATGTAACTACAAAAATCCGGACTTATAAAGCATCTAAATAAATAAAGATGTCTGCACTTCACTGTTTATAACATATTGTTGAACTATAACTCTCCCAATATTCGTATATCTGAAAGATTCGACCGTGGCGTAAAACCCGTTTCAATTAAGTAGCACTTTTGTTGTTGCGTTTTGTTAGGCAAATAAGAAAAGCTAGAGGCCTGATAAATCTCATCCCTATTTCTCTTGATGTGGTGACAACGCATCCCTATCTGTACAAACTCGGAAATATAAAATATTATTGCTTAATTCCTAATTACAAATCAATGATGTAACAGTTATAAATACCGAATCAGTCACGAAAATCTTTTTGTATCGTTTTTTTTACCGGTTTTAGATAGAATTCACGAAAATATAATCGTTTTTTTTTCATTTCTAGTCCCAAATCAGGACGGCACATGCTATTTTTTTTATAGCCGTGTGTAATTTATTGGGCAGTGATCATTATTAACCTAATCATTTGCACATCTACTGTGAAAACCTAATAAAATATAAACTGTCCAAATAATACTGGCAAACTACACCTCCTGGCACTTGGCAAAAATCACTAAACATTTCACACACCGCAACATATTAAATTTTGTTTAGAAAATAGGGATCGTGTCCCAACCGGAATCGACGTTGAAATATGAGTGCGCCATTGAGTTTTGTGTGCGGGGCTAGAAGGGACAGTGCTATGATCGTTGGTCGATGTAGTCTGTACCTATAGGAGTTAACCTTTAATCGTCATCGCTTAGGTAGCTAGTGAAAGGCTGGTAGTTTAGCTAGGCTAGGACCTTTTTATCCTCGCCGGCGAAGACCGTGGCGTTTCCTTTCCTCGTAATGTAAAGATACTCCTTCCCTTTCTTTTATATCAGCTCCACTTCTCCTTCCCTAGCCCTATTCACGTCCCCAATGTCCGTGTCCTCTGTACCTATCAGCCCGTGCTGGTTGTTCGTTATTTAACTTTAAATTACTTCATTGGTTTATTATGTACCGTAAAACCTTACAAGATTGCCCATCCGATCTGAATTTGCCCAGGAAGGTGCCTGTCACAAATATGTAAATAACTGGTAACATTTTAAGATTTGTTTTATTATTTAATTTGTGTAAGAAATTTGATTATGTCTCTGGCAACATTCACTAAGTGATTGTTGGTAATGTGAGTTCAGTTGGCTGTCAGGCTTTGTCGAACATGGTCGTTGAATTTGCGGGCCAAAAGCGGTGTGAAAAACTTTTTCTACAAATCGGTTTGCAATTACAGCAGGTAAGTATTTTTTTTACGGCTATTGGTTTGTAGCAAATTAGGAAGAAAGAGCGAACTCAGTACGCTAAATCTCTCATAAATTGGATAAAATGATGGTGGGCAATGTCAAATCAGTTTTTCTGTAACCATTTTTACGACTTTGCCCACCGAAGTTATATCGCTATGGTTGTCACCTCCATGAGAACTGACATAAATAGATAGTACGTAGAGTGCGTTTTACTTTATTAAACTGAAATGGCGGGAATAGTCTTCATAATGTCCACCATCTTGTCAGAGAGGGGTGAAAATTTACGCCATCGGTAATTAAAAATTAAACGCACTATAAAACAAATTGTACCAGAACGAATGAGTATTAAACAACGTTTTACATTCAATTCGTTATTTATATTACTTGAGGTAATAATAATTTTAATACTCCTTTTTTGCGTAGAAAAATGTGAATGAGGTAGTTTTTTTATTTATTTCAGAATGAATAATACTAAAAATGCGAGAAAAAAAAGAGTATTGGGATCCAGACCATATCCGTTCAGTAGTTTTTGCGTGAAAGAGGTACAAACATCCATACATCCAGACATCCATACATACTTACAAATTTTGGCCTTTATAATATTAGCAAGACTAGCCTTTGCCCGCGGCTCCGCCCGCGTGAATAAGTTTTTCCGGGATAAAAGTCCCGCTTTTTATATTCCCAGGATAAAAAGTAGCCTGTGTGTTAATCCAGGACATGATCTACCCGTGTGCCAAATTTCAACGAAATCCGTTCAGTAGTTTTTGCGTGAAAGAGTAACAAACATCCATACATCCAGACATCTAGACATCCATACATCGATACATACTTACAAACTTTCGCCTTTATAATATTAGTAAGATAAGATAGTAAGATTGGTAGGATTTTATGATTAATATTAAAGACTGAAATACGTTATTGCAATGTACCTGCTTAGTTCCTATTGATTAACAATAAAAAGTGACAACCCTAGCTCATCCTGTTATTTGTATGAAAAATTACAAAATATTTGTTGGGACTTTGCCCACTAAATTTTGACAGGTTAAATGAACGTTTAAAAGTTTAATTCTAAGGACGCATCATAAATTGATTATTTTTCTATAATAGTCCCTAAACATTAAGAACATAAGGTAGAAAATACCGACGTTATGAAAATTTCTGCAAAATGGGCAAACTTGTAAAAAGTGCTACACATTTGGCCCGCCGTCTAGATTGAGGTGTTTATCATATAATTATACAGTCTTTGGACATTATTATACATTCTGCACAAAGAACAGTACATTTATCAGTAGTGTAACACAATAACAAATTAAAACTAATATTATTATTTTAAATATTTCAAATTGAATTAGAAAACGCAAGCAATCTGGGCAAAGTCATGAGGTTTTACGGTACCTTTGTTATTGTAACTACCTTCATGTCATGACCTGTCATAAGTGCTTCATCAATAAATGATTTTATTTTATTTTTTATTTTAAAAATAATTCCATGTTGCTCGCCTGGGTCTTCCGATAGGCAAAACAAGCTATGTTGGAATGAGCCTGTGAGGTATCAAATAGTAGCTTTTGCCGGTGGCTCCATTTGCGTCAATACCTGTTCTCACCTTAGTAGAATCCTGTGACACGCAAAAATAATGTATCAGTTAATAACAAAGGAATTTTTGGAATCAGAATGTTACTTCCAACATTTAGTGAATTCGAATAGAGTCATCAGCTTTACATAACAGATTATAATTCCCACAGCATTGGTTCACGTCCTTTCCAGTCCTAAGTATCTATGAAGGCCTCCTTCGGGTGGGAGAGGGAGCGTGCACTTAAACTGGCCGTTCGTTATGTGTTGTCTGCGCCGGCCTTTGTCGGCCTCAACATGATAAATGGATCTGAGACTAATTTTAAATTTACACGCCCATTTTTACTCGAGAGGCCTTCGAGTTCGGGAAAGTTCGGAGGTGGGAAGTGCTGGAATGGATTCACTGATTGGGAATTTTTTGGAAATAATTCACACACAGACTCACGCCTTTTATCCCGAAGTGGAAGGTAGAGGTGCCACTAGTGCGCCCACTTTTCACCGTTATTCCGTCCCATGATGTGATGGGGGGCGAGCCTATCGCCATATCGGGCACAAATTCCAGACTCCCGGCTGATACTGAATAGAAAAATCCAATATCACTGCCCGACCCGGGGATCGAACCCGAGATCTCAGCATTGCCGTCGTCCTTTAATACAACTACGCCACCGAGGCTTTTAAACCACTATGTATATTTGGCATAGCAAATTGTCCCTGCAAAAGTGATGAAGTCGAATTGGCAATGGACGTAACTCGCAAAGGGCAGAAACGCTGACTAGATAGGTGATATGGATAGAGATAGCGAAGCATGAGTTCTTGAAGCAAGGGTCAGCATCTGAACGGGTTTATACGCCATGTGAACGATAGACGTGAATAAAAAGAGATCCAACGTTAGTTTATTTTAATACAATAAACTAAGTTTTTTCTCGCAACTTCATCCGCGTGTAAAGCCTTTCCCGTTACAAAAGTCAAACACAGCACAACGCCAGTGCCATTTACTTGATAAATCAGATTAAAAATATCTGTTATTTGGGGACCAAACTATGGGGACAAAAAGTAGCCTATGATCTACCCGTGTGCCAATTTCATCTAAATCCGTTTAGTTGTTGCTGCCTTTACTCTAACAAACGTTCAAGTATACAAACATCCATACATTTTCACAAATTTCGCATTTATAATATTAGTAAGCAGTAAGATAGGATTAGAAATGTTGTGAAGGTCTTTGAATGTTTGAATTTTCGTTAGAAGTTACTGCAGAACCTTCTGAGCGGATTTGGCTAATATTTGGCACAAAGATAGACTAAGTCTTAGATCAATATACTAGGCAAGCTTTTTATTCCAGAAAACATAAAAAGAAGATATTTAGTATGCGAAGTCGCGAGTATAACTTTGTGGATAAAAAGGTATCAAGTTGCTACACGCTTGATTACATGGCAAGATAAAATTAACTTTGCAAGGGATTTAGAATACAGTACAAATTCAAGGAATGGCGTTTTGATAAAATCACAATGAGAGACGAAAGATTTACATTGGCTTAAAGCAGCGGCTCTCAACCTTTTTCGTTGACAGCCTTAAGTACAACTCTTGAACTAAGCATAAAAATTTAAAGTGGAAACAATTGTATGAAGTTATATGATTATAATTTAGTGCCCAATTTTTTTTTTATTAAAGCAGAAATTACCGAGGACGCATTTTTTTTCATCTTATTTTAAGGAGCTTTGTCGTGCGTTACGACTAAGTCGCTTCTAGGACGCATTATAGTAACCATACAATAACATACTCAGAAATATTAGAATTTAAACGTAAACGAAGCTCTCGAAATGTATCAAGTAAGCGGCCTAAATTGCAGTGCAGTAAAAATATATTTCAAAATTGACTTCTTCTTCTTCTTCTTTTAAATTATGGCTTCCACCGATTATCTATCGGTGATTTCGCCAATGTCAAGTAATAATAGCAGATACAAAACAATAAATATAAATTCTTGGAAATAAAAAGTAGTCGCCATCAAACAAATGATTATTGATCAAAATTAACTTGTTTTGTTTAAAATACTTTTTCATTCACTCGAAAGCCGTCTATGACGTATAATATAACTGCCATGACGTTGATTATTGAGAAACACTGGTTTCAATAATCCATCTCGTTGAAATGGGCTTTTGAAAATAATTCCTACGATTTACAAATCAAATCCAACGATTTGTCCGTAATTTCACTTTTTTTATTGCGATCAATATTCATATAAAAGTTATTTTGATCTCTGCCTAATATTACACTCATTTTATGTTCCTAGATTATCACAAGTTAATAAATTGTAATTTGTATCAACCTGACTGCCTCGGTGGCGTATTGGTATTACAGTACGACTGCAAAGCTGAGGTCTCGGGTTCGATCCCCGGGTCGGGCAAAGTGATATTGAGTTTTTCTATTCAGTATCAGCCCGGAGTCTGGAATTTGTGCCCGATATGGCGATAGGCTCGCCCCTTATCACATCATGGGACGGAATGTCGGCGAAAAGTGGGTGCACTAGTTGCGCCTCTGCCTACCCCTTCTGGGATAACAGGCGTGAGTGTATATGTATGTATATGTTGTATCAACCTTATCATTTGGCAGATATTGTATTTTACATTCAAATATAATACTGTAGCATGTAATCAAAATTATCTGCTCATAATTTGTAGAAATAAATCAAGCAAGTGAATGTACACAATCAAGACGTTTTTGTCCAAAATAGAACAGCCGGCAAGCGCACCAAAAACATATTTAATAACGGTCTAACATCATGCAATCCTCCATTTATCTATGAAGCGTTGCGGGCACATCTTGTCCTATATTTTGACAAAAGACAGACTGAATTCAGAAAATTGCGTCACACGCTGCGAATCGCTTAGCTGCTTTGTATGAACGCAGTCGCTTTTTGATATTATTTACGTTGAAGCTTAAGCTTTGTTAATTGTAGTGGTAGAACTAGACTTTGAAATGTGAGGCTTTGGATTTTATTATTAAAGTGTTTAAATGTGAGATTCTAATAATTTCCTTATTTTGCCTGATTGATAAACTGATATCACGGAACAAAATAAGCTCGACCAAATGTGCATAAATGCCGACCCTTCACATATAAAAGCGTGAGTGTATTCTACTTAGTATCCAAGTAACGTATTCTACCCGCTGCCCATCAATATTCCGATCAGTCAAGCTATAATATTAAATTTCGGTTCCTCTACTCAGTTTCACTACATTTATATTGGCAATTTTATTTTGTATAGTAAAATGTGTAAGTATTATATTTTTACCTTTTTATTGGCATTGCAGTAATTGCGCTGTTGTTTTCTGCAGTTTTGACAGGGATAATACCACCAACCCATAAAGACTGGTGAGAAGTGGTAGCTTTGTTACAACGTCATGTCACTTACAATTGAAATTGCTTACTGAAACTGTTTCCTCGATTTACAGGGTACTGCAGCCATAACTCGTATCACAGTGTTCATGAGCATAATTGTTTAAATAATCGATCTTGCATGATAATAAACTAAAACTGAATCGAGTTACTAAAATAACTTTCTAGACCGAATAAAATAATATTATCGCAGCAAATTCATTTTAAAACCCATCGTTCAAACTCACATGCTAAATAAACAAACTGATCCCAACCAACTTCATACGATTAGATCCGTATCAAAAACAGCAGGAAAACCGGTGAAACCTATCACATTAGTATACAAATGACCTCTAAATATCATTGCGCTATCATCTGTACGGGGTGAGGCCATCCCCTTTTATTTTTATTAGTAACAGACAGTAAAAACACTCGCTCCCGCCCCCGCACAGAAGCTTGACACTTTTACTACGGCCTACCGATTATACAGACCTGAAAGTTGTTACAAATTCAACCGTACCTCATCGCGATAAAGTCTATAATGGAACGTGTCGTGTTGATTGAAAGTGGGGTTCAGCTGATTACTGGTCAGCAGTTATTGATTCGCGTTCCATTAGGCCGGGTACATATTGATGTCGAATCAGCGATTTATCCCGTAAAAATGTTCGGTCCCGTGTTACGTTGCCGCAATTTCCTTTGAGTCCGGCCTTAATTTTGTCACCTAAGTACAAGGTCGCCGTATTTTAGCTCTAATAAGATTTGTATGAGTCGGCCCGTTTGTCTGGAAAGAATTTCTATTGAATTTACCCAATCCAAGTTACGTCCTTTGTTCGCTAATTGGAACATACGTCTGCTTTGAAGTTACCTTCGTCGATATTAAAACTGTTTTTTTTGTACTAATGTTAACGAAATTCCGATACTGATGTCTACGAATTCCTGTAATGTTTATTAGTTTATTTAATGTACTGGGGTATTATAGTGGACCATCGAAGTGAGTTATTGTAGAAATACTCGTAATCATGAAATTTGGAGAGACTTTTTCGTAGAGGTATACTTATAGATTAATAAAAAAAAAAAACACAAAAAAGGCACACGAGCTTTAACTTCAAAATTGAAGTTTTAGTAAATGAGTATTGTATCGTGTTTGGTCCTATCCCCAATTGTTTTTATAAGCAATTAGAATAATACTAAAAGCAATAATACCTAAGAAGTACCACACAATACAATTTAATATTGAAAGTACTTCAAGTTTTATAAGTACAAAAATATATATATAGTTCAACGATAAAAGAATTCATAAAACACACGGCATTAAAATAAAACGAAAATGTACGGAAAGTATGCGGCATGATAGAACAAATTCTAACGCAAAATAATAGTACGCAAAATGCAAAAAATAAACTCAAATTTAGAACAAAATAAAACTGCCAGGAATTTCTGAGTAATTTGAAACTAAAACAATGGTACAAATAAAGCAACTGTATCAAACAAGATGAAGCCACTAACGCAGCTCCTGTCTGTCCCTTCAGTAATTAGTAAAGCCTTAATCTATAATTAAATCCCGGTTCAAAAGTGGAATTCCGGATATTTATTCCCCCAATTACGGGCGGCAACTTTCGCGGCATTCCTCGGACAACAATTATAGCGGGATTACGTCCGGGAGTCATAACTGTGTCCCGGAATCCCGGGATATCCCGTTAAATAGGTATAATGTGCACTGGCCGGATTAAATATGGCGGATATTATTATCCTTAATTAGAGTTTTAAGTACATCTTTATGACTTGGATTATGTGTTTATTATGAATTTTTGTAAAGATATTACGGGGAGGTTTTGGCAATTTTGGGCGATAGAATATGAATTTTCGACGCATTTTGAGGCTATTATTTTGCGATATTCGTTTTGGGACATTTACCTTAAGTGGGGAAATATGATAACTATTTTTATAGCACGAGTCGGCATAATATAAGTGTGAATCACCGGCTGTTAGGCGATCTTCACTGCTCGTAAAAAAGTATTATACCAGTGTAGGTTAAAGGTTAGGACTACTTAGGTATTAAAGAAGTCAAATGGGCGGTTATTTGACCACTGTTTTATATCACTCTACGAAACAGTACGCAGTCACTTAAAGTTACTTTAATGTTAAACAATGATACAGGCCTAATTGAGTCTGCATTTATGCTGCAAACAAATATGTCCACAGTATAGCTTAACTATACTCCGAAGTATTTGTCTTAATGTTGAATTGCAATGAACACAACAACAGTATATGATCGGCTATTTATTAGCATTTACGAGTTACGAGTTGATCGCAGTTCAGAATTCGCTCAGCCGCGCGGTTTGTCGACGCTGCTTATTTACATTCGTTACCGACGTGTTACTGTTATTGGGCCTTTAATTTATAGCTTTTGTTATAGCTTGGACGGGCTGTACGGTCGCGATACTTATTCATTAACCTCTTTAGTTATCAGTTTAACTAAACGTCACGTTTGTATTAAAATTTGAGAAACACAAAAATGTATGGGAACATGTTAATACCCGTTTTTACACCGTGCTTTTCTATTCAACATATCTATAGAATACATACATATACACTCACGCCTTTTACACCCGAAGGGGTGGGTAGAGGTGCAACTAGTGCACCCACTTTTCGCCATTATTCCGTCCCATGATGGGATAGGGGGCGAGCCTATCGCCATATCGGGCACAAATTCCAGACTCCGAGCTGATACTGAATAGAAAAACTCAATATAACTTTGCCCGACCCGGGGATCGAACCCGAGACCTCAGCATTGCAGTCGTACCGTAATACAACTACGCTCCGAGGCAGTCTAGCATATCTATTGAATATCACTATTTATAATTATAAAATGAAACCAAAAGTCTTTACCACTGACCTCGGATCAGAAATGAATAGGATATTTAAATATTTATATGGTAGCGAATGAATGGCTGGCTTGGTCAAAGTAATATCACTCTCACAGACATCCAAACCGCAGTAATGGTAATTAACACAAGTGCTTGAAAAGCGACAGTTTGTCTTATAGCCGAAATAGACTTTGCAGTATTACCTACTTAGACGGACTCTCGCATATGAGAAACCTACTATCCTAGAAAATTCTGGCATCTAAATAATATTTTGAGTGGATTAATACGTGAATGAAAATTTTGGATATTAGATTCGAATCTCTCAAATCTCGTTCTGTGGGCAACTATGCAAGTGAATTTTGAACATTGTTAAGTAATAACATACGTTTTAACGTTATTTTAATCCGTAGTAACATAAGAAGCGGTAAAGCTTGTATGTAAGTAAAAAGTACTGTGATTACAAAAAACATTAATTTACTAACCAAAAGCTACACGGTCCCTCTGTAATTTTCTTTTCAGCTTATTAATTAATTAAATGTCTCATTGGGAGGCTATTGTTCGTTTGCTGGCCTGTGCTTTAAAAATACCTTTTAGGCTTGACTATAACTCGCTAAACTAGTCCATTGGATCAGTTAGAATGCTCGACGTGTAGGTGAAAAGTTTTTTACGGTAGGCAGCGGCTTATCTGTGCCCTTAGTATTGCTGACGTTCATGGGCGACGGTAAGCACTTACTATCAGGTGGGCTGTTAGGTCGTCTGCCTTCGAGGCAATAAAAAAAGGTGAGTTTACTTCGAAAAATTTTAGTTGTTCTTTCTATTTCTTTTACTCCAATTACATTCCCAAAGAGTTAAAGTTAGAGAAAATAAAACTTACATAATACACATCTAATGTCTAAAACGCCATAAAAATCCCAATTACTTATTATTACCTTAGAAAACTAGACTCTCTAAAATGCGCTACAAGGATCTCCAAATTCACTGCTAAAACTGAACAGAAATGTGAATATACACCATCATTTGCACCTACAACGTGAGACTGGAAATATGCAAGTTTCAAATTTTAAGCTGAGCTTTTTCCACACGGCGGGGGCCGAAGAATACTAATTCCCACGGCGGCCACTGCCGGATTAAGTCCACGCCCGAAATGGCAGCGTTTCGTTGCGCTAGTGCGAAACATGGGCGTATTTGGCAGTTTTTAATGTTTCTTTGTTGAACGTAGGCTGTTTTATGATTGTGTTTTGAAGGTAGATGAGTCATTGATCGATTTATTGATAGTGGTGAGTCAAGTTTTCATGGTACTTTTGCGAACCTGCCTGAAAAGTTGCTGTAATATATTTTGCCACGTTCTAAACTAAATATAAGTAACACAATATTCTGTGACTGCCTTGGTGGCGTAGTTGTATTACGGTACGACTGCAATCGTCTCGGGTTCGATCCCGGGGCGGGCAGTGATATTGGGTTTTTCTATTCAGTACCAGCCCGAAGTTTGGAACTTGTGCTCCATATGGCGATAGGCTGGCCCCCTATCACACCATGGGACGGAATATACCCGGCGAAAAGTTGGGTGCTTCAGTTGCACCTCTGCCTACCCCTTTGGGGATATAAAGCGTCAGTGTATATGTATGTATAATATTTTCACTGACTTATAAATAAACCCAGACACGCCGATTTAAGAATGGTCTACTCAAATAACAAATTAAATGATATGTTTTTCCAGCATTGAAAATTTTGTATATTTATATCTTGATATTGAATTTATACAAAATTAATAATGTATGACATATCAGCCTACCTTATCGAACCGGTTATCCTAATCTAAATCCGCTGTACGTACGAAGTTATTGAAAAATAATCGAACTTTCACGTAGGATAACAATTTGTGACACTTAGGGCCCATTTCACCTCTTGCTGATAAACGCTACTCTTTTTTTTTATGGCATCGAATGACGAGACGAGCATACCGTTCGCCTGATGGTAAGCGATACGACCACCCATAAAAAGTAGCAACACCATACAGCACCTTGAGTTACAACTGTAGTTACACTGGCTACAATGCCCTTCAAACCGAAACACAAAGATGCATGCACACTGCTGCTTGGCGGTAGAAGAAGGCATTGCGGTGGTACTCACTCAGACGGACTCTTACATATGAGAGTCCTACCACCAGTAAAAACATTTTTCGGTACATAAATGCGTAAGGGGACCAAATCCAAAAGTCACACTGTAATCTATGCGCCCAAATAAATTGTAATAAAATCAGCACTGCCTACATTAGCTGCTTAACACGATAACTGTAGAATCAAATGACATGTCCAAAATCAGGTCTAAAATTCTAACCAAGACAATTTATATGTGCATATTTGGATAGAACTCCTAAAAACTAGCCTTTTACAATAAGTCACTTTACTGGTGGTAGGACTCTTATACATAAGAGTCCGTGTGGGTGGGTACCACCGCAACGTTTATTTCTACCACCAAGCAACAGTGTGCATGCACTGTTGTGTTTCGGTTTGAAAGGCATTGTAGCCAGCGTAACTACGGGACATAATAAGTCGTTTAGTTTTAAAGACCTCCGATTTTGAGATTTAAATACTACACTTAAATACGAACGTTTTTAATAAAAGTTATAATAGGAGAGGTATAAAAATATTGTTTAATGGAACGAAGATCCCTATTTTGCCTCTTTAATATCCCTAAAGTTTGAGCCTGGTTAGATTTTGAGGCCCAGCATCCTTATAAAAAGCCGACATCTTTACTTGAAACTTGTAAACAAGAGAGGCTACTGCGAAAAACGAAATCCGAAACGTCGGTCCGAAACGAAGAAACGACGAACTTCGAATTTAACCTTACTACCAAATTACTTCGGATCCGTCACCGTTGAACGAAGGTTTCACGCAGTTTGCGACGCTTCCGACTTCGCTCAACACTTTCGTCACGCAACAACTCTTCATAAAGAAGGATACGTAACACTTCGTAGTAAGAAAACGTGCGATCCGTCACCCGAAACTACGGATTTCGTTTTTCGCAGTAGCCTCTCAGGACTTTATATGATATACAATTTAATGTAGAGAGATTAATTTGATTAATGAATAATGTGTTCTTACATGACATTAGCTTTGTAAATCATGAAATTTGATTTACAAAAATCCTTTTTTAGTTCTCACCTCCATTGCGAAAGAAACTTTGTCTACAATTTCGCACGCAGCTAGAATTACTATTGATACCTACTAAATATCTTATTTCTCAGAAAGATGAACACAATGCAGCACCATGTAGTTCTTAATTTATAATTCTAACAACGATCTATCTAATTATCAACCGAGCAACGAACGTCATCATTCAAGAATACCTAGGTGCAGTATCACATTCTAACAACCGTACTTAAACACAATTAGTTGTATCTAAAAAATACACGGCTCAAAGGACTCAAATGCTGAAAACGTATAAAAGAACAAAGTCTACTGTGTTATTATGTAATTAAACAAGGAAAAATGGTGGTAGAACTGAAAAAAAAGTAACAAATCTGCCGGCAAAGGAAACGTTACCAGCTAGGTAGCTATGTGCGAATTGCTCCGACTGGAAAGAATTTTACAGAAAAAGGGTTGGAGTGACGGCCATATATTACGTTTGCGGCTGCCGTATAATGTGTATAAGTTATGTACGAAGATAATCTTTGAATTGTGTCGTTAAGTGCTGAGGTGGAAATAGTGAATTGAAGCGATATCATTGCGCTTATGTAAAAATACGGCTGCGTATCTTTTTATACTATGAGCTTTTGCTCGCTGTCTCACCTGTTTGAAATGTTTTACCGGGATAAAAGTCCTGCTTTATATTTTTCTGAGATAAAAAGTCCTATATCTATGTATAGACTTTCTTCTTTGCGTCTTCTTTCTTTCTTTCAGCTTAGCATTTTTCACAGGATCTCAAAATATCTGCATACCAAATTTCATCAAAATGGGTTCAGTAATTCAGCCTTGAAGCTTAGCAGGCAAATGGACAGACACAGATACTTATGGATTTAATATATAAATATGAATTCGATTAATCCAAGGAACATTGTGTTTTAATTGACTAACGTCGTTTCAAAACAACTTCATACGATAAACATACACATTTACTTGGCACCAGAATTATCGTCACACGTGCCTTCAAATAACAAGCAAGACACACAGTCCCAATAGTGCACAAATTACCAGATTAAAAACTAAAGAGCCCAAGTGCGGTGATACGAAACGTAATACATGTCCGGCACCTCACGTAGGCGGCCACTGCAGGACCATAAACAAATGAGCATACGGCCGGCGATCGGGCGCGCGATTGTGGATTATATTTTAGTGGCCACCAAATTACACTCCTTACATTTTTAAAAGGGATAAAGATGTTTAACATTTGTTGCTTAAGCGACACTTAATAGGTTGTTTAAGTTTTTATTTATTTTTCTTGGGCGGAGAGGTGATATTTGGTATTACTTATCCGATTTGGTGTTTTTTTTATGAATATAAAGTTGTATGCCAAATGAATGGAAGCATGAGAAGAAACTTGTTTAATACACTACAGTGTACTCGTAATTTCTTCTTAATAAAAGTCTCACACGTTGCCTGAATAAATTCCCTCATTCTATCTTGAAACTAGATGCTCTAAGAAATTAACAAAACACTACAATTTGGTGATACGTACCTATTGGATACATTTGCACTTACCTAGTCAGATGTCACGTTACACGTGATAAAACTCCGATACAAGTTCTGGGAAGTCGCGTTCTGGGGTAGGCAGTGTTATATCTAAATAAGGTAGGCGGTAAAACTTACGCGGCATATTTTGATGTCACAGTATTTTATTTCAGGCCCAGTGCAGATACTTTGTTTTATTAAAAGGACACCTAAAATATTACTATTTTTTCATGACATTGAAGGACGAGACGAGCATGCCGTTCGCCTGATCGACTACCCATAAACAGTAATAACACCATACAGCACCTTGAGTTACAAAGTACTGTCTGACATTCCACTGCGCTCGTCATCCTGAGACATAAGTTGTTAAGTCTCATTATGTCCGGTAGTTACATTGGCTACAATGCCCTTCAAACCGAAACACATCAGTGCATGTACACTGCTGCTTGGCGATAAAAATAGACATTGCGGTGATATTCACCCAGACGGACTCTTACATTTATTATGAGAGACCTACCACCGGTAAATCATATACACATTCTTTACTTGCCTTACAAAACGCAAATGTATATAAAATCAAAACATGGCAAATAGTACATCCTCAATAAGCTAGCCCAGTGATTAATTAATGCAAAATGATAACGCAATATAGGGGGAGTATGGGGAGGAGCGACCTCGCCGCGCCTTAAGACAAGCCCCCTCCGAATCTGTATTGAATTACGTTCAAAGAGGATATTTGGGAAATGTAAATGGATGTTAATTTTTGTCTCGTGCAAAGGATTTTAATGGATCTCTATAATTTACGATTCTTTTACGGCGGACTGCACTTTTCTTAGTTACCCATTAATTTGGCCTTTTGAGTGCTTAAAGAACTCGATGCTTATGAAATGTACTCGATTTGGTGGTTGGGACAATATGATAGAGCTAGTATAGCGATGAAGTCAGAATAATTGGCTTAGAGTTTGATAGCCATTGGACACCTGTGTGAAGTTGGCAAGTGAGTTTGAAATATCCGGTTTTAACTATTTCCATAGGATTGTACTAGGTTTGTACCGGATTGTACCGTTCTTTAATTTGTTTGTACCTAATTGGGGCAAGAGATATGGTATAATTAAAGTTTGGTCAATCAGCGCCTTGGGTGCACTTACATGAAATCGCGACATATCAAAACCTACCATCATTTTGATGATTTTATGACCGCATACGATATAAAAATATGTTCCGCAGAAGTATAATCCCAACCCATCATTGTACTAGCCGAAATCGACGAGTACAAATGACGGAAATGCACGAAATTCGTACAAATTGATAAATTTTCCAAAAAGTACGGCCATTTTCAAACAAATCATCACTGTGATGATTTCATGGCTGGATTTAATTTACAAACATGTTCCTCAGAGGTACAATTCCTCTCCATTATAAAGCAATCCGAAACCTGGGAGTACAAACAATGGAAATGTACGAAATTCGTAAGAATTTATTAATTTTCCAAGAAGTAGAGCCACTGAATCATTCTGATCATCATTCTGATGATTTTATTACTGAGTATGATAGAACAACATGTCCCTCAGAGGTACAATCCCTCTAGATGATAGTACAATCCGAAACCAGGGAGTACAAACGTTGGAAATGCACGAAATTCGTAGAAATTTATTGTTTTTCGCTAAAGCGCAGCTTTTCTATAACTAGTGATTACAGTAATGATTTTATTACTCAATTTGATAGAACAACACGTCCCTCAGAGGAACAATCCCTCCAAATCATAGTAAAATACGAAAACAGGAGGTACAAACGATCGAAATGTACGAGATTCGTAGAAATTTATTAATTTTCCAAGAAGTACAGCCATTTTAAAACTGATCATTATTGTGATGATTTTATGGTTGAATCCAATGTAGGCATATGTGCTTCAGAGGTACAATCCCTCCAGATGATAGTATAATCCGAAACCAGGGAGTACAAACGATGGAAATGCACGAAATCCGTAGAAATTTATTGTTTTTCGATAAAGCGCAGCTTTTCTCAAACGAGTGATTAAAGTAATCATTTTATTTCTGAATATGATAGAGCAACATGTCCCTCAGAGGTACAATCCCTCCACATCATGGTACAATCCGAAACCAGGGAGTACAAACGATCGAAATGTACGAAATTTGCAAGAATTTATTAATTTTCCAAGAAGTACAGCCATTTTGAAACTGATCATCATTGTGATAATTTTATGGCTGAATCCAATGTAAAAATGTGTCCCTCAGAGGTACAATCCCTCTCTATCATAGTGCAATCCGTAACCAGGGAGTACAAACGACGGATGTGAAGGAAAATCGATCTCAATAATATTATATTTCGATAATGTCAATTTTTTTTTAAAACGAGTGTTATGCTAATGATTTTATTTCTGAATATGATAGAGCAACATGTCCCTCAGAGGTACAATCCCTCCAGATGATAGTACAATCCGAAACCAGGGAGTACAAACGATGGAAATGCATGAAATCCGTAGAAATTTATTGTTTTTCGATAAAGCGCAGCTTTTCTCAAACGAGTGATTAAAGTAATCATTTTATTTCTGAATATGATAGAGCAACATGTCCCTCAGAGGTACAATCCCTCCAGATGATAGTACAATCCGAAACCAGGGAGTGCAAACGATGGAAATGCACGAAATCCGTAGAAATTTATTGTTTTTCGATAAAGCGCAGCTTTGCTCAAACGAGTATTATAGTAATGATTTTATTTCTGAATATGATAGAGCAACATGTCTCTCAGAGGCACAATCCCTCTCTATCATAGTGCAATCCGTAACCAGGGAGTACGAACGACGGATGTGAAGGAAAATCGATCTCAATAATATTATATTTCGATAATGTCAATTTTTTTTTTAAAACGAGTGTTATAGTAATGATTTTATTTCTGAATATGATAGAGCAACATGTCCCTCAGAGGTACAATCCCTCCACATCATAGTACAATCCGAAACCAGTGAGTACAAACGATGGAAATGCACGAAATTCGTAGAAATTCATTGTTTTTAGAAAAAGCGCAGCTTTTCTTAAATGAGTGATTACAGTAATCATTTTATTGCTGTATACGATAGAACAAGATGTCCCTCAGAGGAACAATTCCTCCAAATGATAGTACGATCCGAAACCAGGGAGTACAAACGATGGAAATGCATGAAATCCGTAGAAATTTATTGTTTTTCGATAAAGCGCAGCTTTTCTCAAACGAATGATTAAAGTAATCATTTTATTTCTGAATATGATAGAGCAACATGTCCCTCAGAGGTACAATCCCTCCAGATGATAGTACAATCCGAAACCAGGGAGTGCAAACGATGGAAATGCACGAAATCCGTAGAAATTTATTGTTTTTCGATAAAGCGCAGCTTTGCTCAAACGAGTTATTAAAGTAATCATTTTATTTCTGAATATGATAGAGCAACATGTCTCTCCGAGGCACAATCCCTCTCTATCATAGTGCAATCCGTAACCAGGGAGTACGAACGACGGATGTGAAGGAAAATCGATCTCAATAATATTATATTTCGATAATGTCAATTTTTTTTTTAAAACGAGTGTTATAGTAATGATTTTATTTCTGAATATGATAGAGCAACATGTCCCTCAGAGGTACAATCCCTCCACATCATAGTACAATCCGAAACCAGTGAGTACAAACGATGGAAATGCACGAAATTCGTAGAAATTTATTGTTTTTAGAAAAAGCGCAGCTTTTCTTAAATGAGTCATTACAGTAATCATTTTATTGCTGTATACGATAGAACAAGATGTCCCTAAGAGGAACAATCCCTCCAGATGATAGTACGATCCGAAACCAGGGAGTACAAACAATCGAAATGTACGAAATATGCAAGAATTTATTAATTTTCCAAGAAGTACAGCCATTTTGAAACTGATCATCATTGTGATGATTTTATGGCTGAATCCAATGTAGAAATGTGTCCCTCAGAGGTACAATCCCTCTCTATCCTAGTGCAATCCGTAACCAGGGAGTACAAACGACGGATGTGAAGGAAAATCGATCTCAATAATATTATATTTGGATAATGTCAATTTTTTTTTAAAACGAGTATTATAGTAATGATTTTATTTCTGAATATGATAGAGCAACATGTCCCTCAGAGGTACAGTCCCTCCAGATGATAGCATTCGGATTTCGGATTTCGTGCATTTCCATCGTTTGTACTCCCTGGTTTCGGATTGTACTATCATCTGGAGGGATTGTACCTCTGAGGGATATGTTGCTCTATCATATTCAGAAATAAAATGATTACTTTAATCACTCGTTTGAGCAAAGCTGCGCTTTATCGAAAAACAATAAATTTCTACGGATTTCGTGCATTTCCATCGTTTGTACTCCCTGGTTTCGGATTGTACTATCATCTGGAGGAATTGTACCTCTGAGGGGCATGTTGTTCTATCATATTCAGAAATAAAATCATTACTATAATACTCGTTTTAAAAAAAATTGGACATTATCGAAATATAATATTATTGAGATCGATTTTCCTCACATCCGTCGTTTGTACTCCCTGGTTACGGATTGCACTATGATAGAGAGGGATTGTACCTCTAAGGGACACATTTCTACATTGGATT
The DNA here is from genome assembly GCA_949316025.1 of Lapara coniferarum. Lineage (NCBI taxonomy): Eukaryota > Metazoa > Arthropoda > Insecta > Lepidoptera > Sphingidae > Lapara > Lapara coniferarum. The sequence goes on from OX438922.1 coordinate 2,217,222, forward strand.
CAACCATAAAATCATCACAATGATGATCAGTTTCAAAATGGCTGTACTTCTTGGAAAATTAATAAATTCTTGCAAATTTCGTACATTTCCATCGTTTGTACTCCCTGGTTTCGGATTTTACTATGATGTGGAGGGATTGTACCTCTGGGAGACATGTTGCTCTACAGTATTCAGCAATAAAATGATTACTGTAATGACTCATTTTAGAAAAGCTGCGCTTTATAGAAAAACAATAAATTTCTACGGATTTCGTGCATTTCCATCGTTTGTACTCCCTGGTTTCGGATTGTACTATCATGTGGAGTGATTGTACCTCTGAGGGACACATTTCTACATTAGATTCAGCCATAAAATCATCACAATGATGATCAGTTACAAAATGGTTGTACTTCTTGGAAAATTAATAAATTCTTGCAAATTTCGTACATTCGATCGGTTGTACTCCCTGGTTTCGGATTGTACTATCATCTGGAGGAATTGTACCTCTGAGGGGCATGTTGCTCTATCATATTCAGAAATAAAATCATTACTATAACACTCGTTTTAAAAAAAATTGGACATTATCGAAATATAATATTATTGAGATCGATTTTCCTCACATCCGTCGTTTGTACTCCCTGGTTACGGATTGCACTATGATAGAGAGGGATTGTACCTCTAAGGGACACATTTCTACATTGGATTCAACCATAAAATCATCACAATGATGATCAGTTTCAAAATGGCTGTACTTCTTGGAAAATTAATAAAATCTTGCAAATTTCGTACATTTCCATCGTTTGTACTCCCTGGTTTCGGATTTTACTATGATGTGGAGGGATTGTACCTCTGGGAGACATGTTGCTCTACAGTATTCAGCAATAAAATGATTACTGTAATGACTCATTTTAGAAAAGCTGCGCTTTATGGAAAAACAATAAATTTCTACGGATTTCGTGCATTTCCATCGTTTGTACTCCCTGGTTTCGGATTGTACTATCATGTGGAGTGATTGTACCTCTGAGGGACACATTTTTATATTAGATTCAGCCATAAAATCATCACAATGATGATCAGTTACAAAATGGTTGTACTTCTTGGAAAATTAATAAATTCTTGCAAATTTCGTACATTTCGATCGTTTGTACTCCCTGGTTTCAGATTGTACCATGATGTGGAGGGATTGTACCTCTGAGGGACATGTTGCTCTATCATATTCAGAAATAAAATCATTACTATAACACTCGTTTTAAAAAAAAAATTGACATTATCGAAATATAATATTATTGAGATCGATTTTCCTTCACATCCGTCGTTCGTACTCCCTGGTTACGGATTGCACTATGATAGAGAGGGATTGTGCCTCGGAGAGACATGTTGCTCTATCATATTCAGAAATAAAATGATTAGCATAACACTCGTTTTAAAAAAAAATTGACATTATCGAAATATAATATTATTGAGATCGATTTTCCTTCACATCCGTCGTTTGTACTCCCTGGTTACGGATTGCACTATGATAGAGAGGGATTGTACCTCTAAGGGACACATTTCTTCATTGGATTCAGCCATAAAATCATCACAATGATGATCAATTTCAAAATGGCTGTACTTCTTGGAAAATTAATAAATTCTTGCAAATTTCGTACATTTCGATCGTTTGTACTCCCTGGTTTCGGATTGTACCATGATGTGGAGGGATTTTACCTCTGAGGGACATGTTGCTCTATCATATTCAGAAATCAAATGATTACTTTAATCACTCGTTTGAGAAAAGCTGCGCTTTATCGAAAAACAATAAATTTCTACGGATTTCGTGCATTTCCATCGTTTGTACTCCCTGGTTTCGGATCGTACTATCATCTGGAGGAATTGTTCCTCTGAGGGACATCTTGTTCTATCGTATACAGCAATAAAATGATTACTGTAATGACTCATTTAAGAAAAGCTGCGCTTTTTCTAAAAACAATGAATTTCTACGAATTTCGTGCATTTCCATCGTTTGTACTCACTGGTTTCGGATTGTACTATGATGTGGAGGGATTGTACCTCTGAGGGACATGTTGCTCTATCATATTCAGAAATAAAATCATTACTATAATACTCGTTTTAAAAAAAAATTGACATTATCCAAATATAATATTATTGAGATCGATTTTCCTTCACATCCGTCGTTTGTACTCCCTGGTTACGGATTGCACTAGGATAGAGAGGAATTGTACCTCTGAGGAACATCTTGTTCTATCGTATACAGCAATAAAATGATTACTGTAATGACTCGTTTAAGAAAAGCTGCGCTTTTTCGAAAAACAAGGAATTTCTACGAATTTCATGCATTTCCATCGTTTGTACTCACTGGTTTCGGATTGTACTATGATTTGGAGGGATTGTACCTTTGAGGGACATCTTGTTTTATCGTATACAGCAATAAAATGATTACTGTAATCACTCGTTTAAGAAAAGCTGCGCTTTATCGAAAAACAATGAATTTCTACGAATTTCATGCATTTCCCTCGTTTGTACTCCCTGGTTACGGATTGCACTATGATAGAGAGGGATTGTACCTCTGAGGGACACATTTTTACATTGGATTCAGCCATAAAATTATCACAATGATGATCAGTTTCAAAATGGCTGTACTTCTTGGAAAATTAATAAAATCTTGCAAATTTCGTACATTTCGATCGTTTATACTCCCTGGTTTCGGATTGTACCATGATGTGGAGGGATTGTACCTCTGAGGGACATGTTGTTCTATCATATTCAGAAATAAAATGATTACTTTAATCACTCGTTTGAGAAAAGCTGCGCTTTATCGAAAAACAATAAATTTCTACGAATTTCGTGCATTTCCATCGTTTGTACTCCCTGGTTTCGGATTGTACTATCATCTGGAGGGATTGTACCTCTGAAGCACATATGCTTACATTGGATTCAGCCATAAAATCATCACAATAATGATCAGTTTTAAAATGGCTGTACTTCTTGGAAAATTAATAAATTTCTACGAATCTCGTACATTTCGATCGTTTGTACCTCCTGTTTTCGTATTTTACTATGATTTGGAGGGATTGTTCCTCTGAGGGACGTGTTGTTCTATCAAATCGAGTAATAAAATTATTACTGTAATCACTAGTTATAGAAAAGCTGCGCTTTAGCGAAAAACAATAAATTTCTACGAATTTCGTGCATTTCCAACGTTTGTACTCCCTGGTTTCGGATTGTACTATCATCTGGAGGGATTGTACCTCTGAGGGACATGTTGTTCTATCATATTCAGTAATAAAATCATCAGAATGATGATTTGATTCAAAGTGGCTCTACTTCTTGGAAAATTAATAAATTCTTACGAGTTTCGTACATTTCCATTGTTTGTACTCCCAGGTTTCGGATTGCTTTATAATGGAGAGGAATTGTACCTCTGAGGAACATGCTTATAAATTAAATCCAGCCATGAAATCATCACAGTGATGATTTGTTTGAAAATGGCCGTACTTTTTGGAAAATTTATCAATTTGTACGAATTTCGTGCATTTCCGTCATTTGTACTCGTTGATTTCGGCTAGTACAATGATGGGTTGGGATTATACTTCTGCGGAACATATTTTTATATCGTATGCGGTCATAAAATCATCAAAATGATGGTAGGTTTTAATATGTCGCGATTTCATGTAAGTGCACCCAAGGCGCTGATTGACCAAACTTTAATTATACCATATCTCTTGCCCCCATGAGGTACAAACAAATTAAAGAACGGTACAATCCGGTACAAACCTAGTACAATCCTATGGAAATAGTTAAAACCGGATATTTCAAACTCACTTGCCAACTTCACACAGGTCCATTGGACTCGAAATAAATACTCCATAAGAACATGGTCTTATAACTTTATAATGAAGCTTCTTTTCCTATTTTGAAGAATCGCCTATTGGCTACGGCTGAGTAAAGGCACCTTATCTATATTAAAATAATACAGAGGAAAGATTGAATTTTTGGTGTTTTTGTACTTATGTTAGTAAAAAGTAAACTCAAAAATTACTGGACTGATTTTAAAAATTCTTTCAACAATATAAAGCTACATTGTTGGCAGGTAATATAGGCTACTTTTTATCCCTGGAAAATGTAATAATTTACGCGGGTGGAGTCGCGAGCATAAGTCTAGGCAAATATAATAAAACCACATCTGTTTAATAACCGATAAGTAACATTTACTTATGTTCTTTAATACAACAAAATTGTAGGAAAATTATTTATTTAGGTTCAAAGTTCTATAAGTGAATGCCACTTAGTAAAAGCAAGAATAAATATTCCCGATAACCCATACAGGACTAGCGTTCGTAAGATATCGCTCTGACTCGATACAAATTCTACTGAAACTAAGTTCAAACGCACAGCAGACAGATGGACCGCCCAGAATACACTTTATATCTCTTCTGACATTCAGCTGGAACTAATTTCAGGCAACAATGTAAACCTGAAAGCGAACTTTTCAGTCTGTCCAACATAATGGTTCAACTACAATAAAATCTCAAAGGATTATCTACTTTGATGCTTAGTAAATAGAGTTCACTTTGTGTTGTGACCAAAGTGAGTTAAGATGGATGGTTCCGATCAGCGGGCATAGAGCCTGCACCGTTGCATCTTTTCACTAGTTTCTGAAGGAAGGAAACTTTTCCCCGAGTATAGACTCCGGGCGGAGTTTCCGCGGATTTTTCTCATTAATGATTCAAAATTCATAAGTTATTCTCATTAAAAATAGTAAAGTTTGTCGGCGTTCCCTTTGTTTTACAGTTTAAATTGGGTCTGTTTGGAGTTTTTAAGGCAAGTTTACGAGTAAATGTAAATTAAACAAACATTTTCCTTGTAGTTTGTGCTACTGCAGGCTTGTTTTAATAACTTTTCAACCTTTTTTGAAAATGTATGTTTTTTGGTTTTGACCGTTGATAAAAATTTATGATACGATACGGTAATGTAAATGCAACATATTCAAAATGTAATGAATCTAGTAAATTCAATGTATTTTGGTCTCTATTTTCAGGGCAATAAAACATGAAAATCGAAAATAATACATATAAATACAGTTATGTCACCATGTCTGGTACACGTAGCAACAATTTCGAAAATAAATTGGCATCGAGCAAAATCCCGCGCCGTAAAATAAAAATTCATTTTCAGAACTGCAAAGACCTCACGCTCTAATTCAATTTCAAGCTATCGCCTCTATGCCTTCGCAAAACACCAAGAAAATTCGTTCAAAATTTACCACGAAAACAGTAAAATCGCGGGTATCTGGAATAGGCGGGCTATGGGCGTCAGATAGCGCTGAGGCGGAAATAAAATCAGCAACCTAGTAATTAGCGGCCGGACGGTAGGTGGCCGACGGTAGCACTGCAGGGTTAGGTGATTTGTGTTGCGTTAAACAAAAGTATACAACTTGGAATTATAAATCGGTATAGACACGGCATTTGGATGGTAGGTGGTCAATGGCATTGCAGGGGTAGACCGTAATATATATTAAAGAAATTTAGAAAGAATTTTCTTAATTTCATTGCACGATTTTTGATAAAGCTAGACGGTTACTTGGATTATTTATTCCCCTTCCCTATTGTATTTATCCTTGATTTTGTTATAACTTAATCAACCTTGCCAGGGCAGACCAATTGTTATCAGTCATCGTCATCATCAGCCACATGACGTCCACTGCCAAACACAGGTCTCCTCTATAGATTTCCAGATGGACCTGTCAAATAATATAATAATAATTAATCGGTCATATTTCATTTTTTTGTTCTAATATTAATCCGGACGGAACACGGCTTACGCTGACAGCTAGTATTAGTCATTACTGCTATATTTAAGCTATTTATCGAGTCACCGCGGTCCGCATTGGTCCAACGTAAATTAGCCCGGTTGTTTCGCTAATCGCGTGCTTTTGTGATTATTTCGGCGCGTAGTAATCACTTGGCTATCCGCTGGCGCAGGCTTGAATGCGTGTAAGCCGAGTGTAGGAGCGAGAGAGCATGTTCAGGTAATTCATGTTTAATTAGAAATTTATGTGTAATGAATGTATTTAAATGTTTTTAAGTGATTGTATAAGTGTCGGAATGTGGTGGTGAGTGGTCGCTACTGAATATGAACTTGTGCGCTGCTAGAGGTCGCATTTACTTCCTAAAGTGGAAATTTGAACATTGGATGATCATAGTTTTGTGTTAAACGGTGGCGCTGTGAAAACATAGTCGATATATTCGAGCTACATAATAATAAGTTCACGGTGTCTACGAACTGGGCCCCTTAATATTGGTTTTCAAATTCCCTAAAAAAGTCAGTAGTTATCCGCTAACATACGATACCATACCCTGTATTATATACCGCCCACTGCTGAGCACGGGCCTCCTCTACAACTGAGAGGGTTAAGGCCTTAGTCCACCACGCTGGCCTAGTGCGGGTTGGCAGACTTCACATACCTTCGAAATTCAGTGAACTTCTCAGGAGGTTTCCTCACGATGTTTTCCTTCACAGTTAAAGCGAGCGACAATTCACAAAGAATACACACGTAATTTTTTAGAAAAGTCAGAGGTGCCCTTGGGTTTTGAACCTGCGGGTATTTGTCTTGGCAGTCTGTTCCACTCCCAACTAAGCTATCGTCGCATTATCCGTTAACTTACGTGAAAATTACAATAAAATCATCAAGTATTAAACAAATAATTGACGACAAATTTTTTGTATTAATGTGCCGTGTTATAGACCTATATACATTTTATACACCCACACAAGCGTTCCAAAGTCAAAAATATTTGTCATCACAAAAAGTAACATAAAATTCCTGCCACGAAATTCACGGCTTTAAATTATTTTCACCAAAACAAATGTTTACAATGAAAGCTCAAAAATTATGACTTGGCAGCTTCGAATCGGCCGGAAATGTATAGGCGCAGGAAATGAACCCGTTAGCACAATCCAAGATGGCCGCCGGAAGCGACGGGCGATTTATTCGCCATGCGACTGGACCAGGCTTTTAGATGCATCTAGAGCTTTGGACTTGCATGCTTTCAATATCGGTTAACAATCACCCAGTGTGCATGAGTATCTAATCTGTCACTTGCTCTATAGAGTTATTCAGTTGCATTGTTTCGAGCATTACAGGGGCCTAGACAAAATCACATGACTTGCGTCATTACCATACATTTTGACTTTCCGTAACCGTAAACGCTAACAGAAAAGGGATTTTGTCTAGACCCTCAGGTTCTGCAATTTCAGGTCTCGGATTCAATTCTGTTCAAAGTATTTTTTTTTTATCGCGAGTTATCTTGGCACATATGTATATTTAGGGCTCGATTCCCGTCGATGATCCTACTAATATTATAAAGGCGAAAGTTTGTAAGAATGTATGGATGTTTGGATGTATGGATGTTTGTTCCTCTTTCACGCAAAAACTACTGAACGGATTTCGATGAATATTGGCACATGGGTAGATCATGTCCTGGATTAACACATAGGCTACTTTTTATCCCGGGAAAACATACAACGGGACTTTTATCCCGGAAAAACTTTTTAAAGCGGGCGGAGCCGCGGGCAAAAGCTAGTTTGTCTATAGAATCTTGGAATTCATATTCTATTTTGTAAGCAGTAGAGGTTCTGCTATTAAACAAACTTCCAATTTTTTGGTCTAATTGAATTGGTACCACTATTTAACAACATAAAATATTTTACAAATAAATATTGACCATAAATATCCTACTAATATTATAAAGGCGAAAGTTTGTAAGAATGTATGGATGTTTGAATGTATGGATGTTTGGATGTATGGATGTTTGTTCCTCTTTCACGCAAAAACTACTGAACGGATTTCGATGAAATTTGGCACACGGGTAGATCATGTCCTGGATTAACACATAGGCTACTTTTTATCCCGGGAAAACATAAAGCGGGACTTTTATCACGGAAAAACTTTTTAACGCGGGCGGAGCCGCGGGCAAAAGCTAGTATAATAATAATACTTAATTAATAAAATATTTTTTTCATTCCGCAGAAACGAATAAGAAATGTAAAAAAAATACGAAATTCAAAAGTCAACGGGGAAATTGTAGAGTGCTTTTAAGACGTACTTCGGACATTTAACAGATTTCTTGAGATAACTTTAGTTTTAAAATTCTCCAAGTGTTAGATCAAACATCTTATCTAAAATCTACATTTCTGTTTGTATATTGACATTATATGCAAATATTAATCTTCATGGCACATTTATGCAGATAAATTTTACTTTAATTAATGAAACAAAACACTATCCACTTTTCATCATTCAGTTGGGTAGTCAAGACGTGGTGTTTTACTTAGGTACAATTGATATATCGATTTCTATCACCAAGCAGAGTTGATGGATCCATGAATGTTCCGATATGAAAGGTATTGTATCAAATCAAATCCAAAAAATACTTTAGTTACAGCTTTATTATAGTCCAAAGCTTAGTATTCAACAACAGTTTCCATTAGTAAACACTAAACTTACAACGGCATTATTTTCATCACAAATGCATCTGTGTTTACCTTCATCAAAACCTGTTAGAATAGTAATGAACCAACATCACATTATGAACGGATTGTTAGTTTAGCAAACTTTGTCGAATTTACTTTTGTCGCATAAACTGGTGTGTTTGAAATAACTGATTTACGGTTAGATTATTGTGGAGTTGGGATCTGACGGAAATTAAATTTGTTTGAGCTTTCAACCTAATCTTAGAAAGTAAGGTTATTTTAACCTCGTGTGAATTCTGGGGAATTTGTAATAAGCAAACGATGAGAAGAGATAGTTGCTCGCTTGATGGTAGGTCGTATTTTGCAATTACCATTACCGCTCAAGCTCAAAAGGTTCCTGGGTGGTTATGTAGTCACTGCTCATACAACACGTGATAAGTCGTCTACCCAGCAGGAGTAACGCCAAAATTATACCATAATTTATCCTGTAATGAACTAGATTTATTGCCCTGAATTATGTATTAGTTTCATCATACCAGGAATTCATATGGCTTCAATTATTCCAATCAGAAAAACGGTTTGACAATAAACGAAAATTTTAATAATACCCATCTGAATAGTTTTAGTTAATGCTGGCCGCTTTTGATAGGTTCCTCTGTAAATCTTTAAGAGAGTCTTATATTCAGCAGTGGGCATCATGTGGCTGATGATGATGATGAATGGAATCCCACCGTCAAAATTTGTTAAGATAACAGAATAATCCCTACCGCCTTCTCTTAAAGAAAAAAGAACAAAAGCAACCCAATCTTATAATATGTTAAGTGCATTACAGAGCTTAATAGCGTACCCGAAGTCACGCGTGAACCCATTTAAATGAAACAAGATATCATTTTGTTTGATTAAGCACGCTGCGAATCCAGAATTACAGTATTGCCGGGCCAATTTCCTGACAGCTTGCTTGAGAGCCTTGAACCGTCTCAAATATATTTCATTTACAGTTTAATTATGGCTGTTATTATGCGCTTAGAGGCAGAGTTGTCACGCTTTTTGGGACTTAGTTGCTCATTTTGTTGGGTCGTTATTTGGTTGATCGTGGCAATGATTTTTGTAGGGGCTTATTTTGTAAGTAAAAATATTCTTGCTTTTATTTTCTGTGTATTTTTTATACGTGAATCCTTGCCATAAATGTGATAGGAATACTATGCGTAACTTGCTAAATAAAAAAAAGAATTATGGTTTAGATTTACTGTACAAGCATGCAGATCTTTGTCGGGTCGTCAAACACTCCTATTCTCCTGGAAACATTAGTATTCAAAAGTGTTTACTGGAGGCTTAAAAATCCTTACCTTAACAATTTTCGGCACATCCGTGATTATTCTAGTATTGTGTAGTTATAACCACAGAACAGAGATAGAGATAGAACTATAAAGTGGGCGTAACCTTTGATACACTAGTTTAGAATGCAGTACAAACTCACTGTTTGAACGGTCTCAGTCGTCATTGCGCATTGTCAAAGGTTTAATGATTGGAAAAAATATTTAAAAATATTAAAATGCCCTATTATGCTATTCTGGAATGCAAAAATAATAGCCGTACCAAAAATGTGTCCCACGGAGGTATTTCGTACCATCGGTAAGTAATATTTTCTGGTATATTGCTATTTAGTTGAAAACTGTATCTTGATTTTCTATGTCAAACATGACACAAAAATTACAATTTAAAATGTTCCTTATTCTTTTCACTATATGGTTAATTGTCGCAAACGAAAATCAGTTGTTCTAGAATGATTTGTCGCCAATTCATAATGTCATCGCTACTCAATTAGTGCATGCGTGGTCGATAAAATATTATCGATAATTATTAATTTTTCACTGAAGCGTTATGTTATGCAGAAAAGTACGAAAAGTTGTCTGATGCATGATCCGCTTGTGATGCATAGCTGTGGTCGATATAATAATTAATTAATGAAACAATACTAGATTGTTAATTTTCAGTTTTCCAAAAGATCAATTTATTAAGGAAAGTTGGATCAATGCTACGGGAAGGTTAAATTGGTTTCCTTCCAAATTTTTCGTAATATGTTCAGAACATTTTCTAGAAGATGTGTAATGTAAAAAAAGGGGAAATCAATATTTTAAAGTGAATGCAGAAGCTCATATAAATATTCTAATTCATCAATCAATAAGTAATTATAAGAAAGCCACACACCATAATATTTATTTTATTGTTTTATTTTACTACATAAATTTATTAAAAAAACTATAGGTTATTATTTAAAAATACCCTTTTTAATCTTATCTTACTTCTTGTCTTATTTTAGTAATATCATAAATGCAAATGTTTGTGGAAATTTTTGGATCTCTGTATGTCGGGATGTTTGTTTGGTTTGTATGTTTCTTAGAAGTAAACTCAGACATTTGACACACGAGTAGATCATAATACCCTTTTTTTTCGCGGAGAAAGTGACTTATTACTATCACCTAGCCTTTCAAGGGAGGCGACTGAGTGGTTTTGTTCGGTTCACCGTGCCTTACGACCCAGCGTTGAGCCACCGGGCCGAGTCCCTAACCTATGTACAACGCACGGCATGCCAACTAAAACTCTGCGGTGGCCTTCTTCGGCGCATTAGGGACGGCTGCGGGTTTCCCCGGGCTAAAGTGTCTAAGTTGTCGTCCGCAGCCAGATCATAATACCCTGGATTAACACATATAGGCTACTTTTATTCCGGTAATTTGCTCCCATGGGATATAATGGATATTTTTTCTATGCGTCGTACTGCGTTTTAGGGGCTTTTCTAACGGGAAAAGCTTTTTATTGAGACAACACATAGTTTTAAATAATTGTTTTTAATTACATATAAATGTGCCTGTCTGCTTTATAGGTTAACAATGTTTGATCAGCTATGTTACTTGATATTATATTATGAGTATTACTTGATATCTCATCGTTAATGTTATTTCTTAGGGTGGTGGATTCCAAAGTAAACCTGAAATCATAAATTTAAACGCAGGCGTATCTTCTTCAAACGAAGCACAAGAAATTGTTGCCCCCAACCCGAGTCAGATCCAGGTACAAAATTAAACAACTTTTGCTTGACGAGACGAGCATGTCGCTCAACAAGCGATACGACCACTCATAAACAGCACAAAGCACTATTCTCTTTGGAATCAATGCAGTTACGCCGAGACATTGCCTCACTTAGTGTATTCTATCGTCCGTTTCTTGGTGAGTGCTCTGGACAAAAGTTTAACCTTAGGCCATCCTCACACTTCCTTAGGGGAACCACGCGTGTTGGCTTGCGAAAACACTGCTTAGTGATTTCTTCTATCTCAGCCCATATCAATCGGGTTAAGAAGTTCGTAATTTTGCTATTAAACTGTGGAACAGTTGCCGGGCACGAATGTTTCCAAGTCTTATGATATTGGGTCCTTAAAACGGAACTTGCAGAAGCTATTAGCAGGCCGGCATAATTCTGCTGTCCGTCAAAGGATATTTTCTTGCCTTGCCGGTTGACGTTTTGCTTAGACGTGAAGTCTACTCTTACTCTCTTAACCCCAGCAGTGAAATCACTAAGATAAGTATATATACTCATTATAATTTATTGCAAACTAGCTATATAAGCTGTGTAGCTAATATAGTATGTGTAACATACATATCTGCAGTATTGAAATTATAAAGTAGGAATTTAAAATATATACTTAAAATTTAAAATAATTTTTAATTTACTGAGTTAAAATTGTATTCAAGACAGTTCCAACAACTTTTCCAGTACTTATCAAATTAATATTATATAATTTTGTTATAAGTCCATTTCATTTATTAATGTTAGTTATAAAACAAACACCATCGATAGGTTTACAAAAAGGTAACGTATGGGTGCAACACTATTACCGGCATGCGTAGCGTACTGGGTGTCATTCAATAACTTATCTTAAAACAACTGCCATTGAGTTCTTATGAATGCCATTGCGATTATACGCCATCTCGCGTGGACTAGCGGTATGAAATCGAATTAAAATCAAAATTCAGACTGAAGGAATAATGTCGTATGAAGTCATGTGAATTTTTAGAATACGAAGTTTATACAATGGCATTAAGGTTAAATTTAATGCAAATGATTTTGTATTATACGCTTTATCTTTATTGGTGATTTTGGCCAATCATAATGAAGAGATGATAGTATGCGAATATATGCATGTGTGAGTTTGGCGACACTGGTTTTCTTAGTAAATTGATGCTAAACTCTATCCATTCTATCTTTAATTCGTGGTTATAACCACTTGTGTAGCTTTCCATTGAGAATTCTAATTCGTCATTAACGAGCCTGTTCTGCGTGATGAAAATAAATATCTAAATTATTGTTTTGTTCCAGGGTGTGCTTTCCTGACATACTTCAATCCAGAGAGCGCCTCGAGCGCTCAATCAGCACTCCATGAAAAACGGACACTACCAGGGGTGAGTGAAATAAATAGGCATACGTTTATAAATAAGAATCTAATGTGACCGGCCATGTTCTATTTTACTTAAGGATGCTCTTGATATAAATCATCCAAAAATGCCTCAATTAAATTTAATAAAGTCCGATTTTTTTAATTTTAAGGTGAAAGTTATTAAGTAACTTATAACGCAGCTGAATTTAGATGTCAAACTGCTTACTTAGTACGTACCTAAAATGTATTTTATTGTTTATTTGTGTTGAATACTATTATATGAATAGTTCTTATCTAATGATTAAAAAGTTGGCTGAAAATTGTCCCGTATAAACTATTCCACAGTTATCCTGACACATTCGAGCATAGATAAAGGGAATATTTTTATGCTGGCGGTATCATCAGGCACTTACAATAGACATTCAGAGCGCTTTGCATGCTCTCCAAACCCTTTTCCCTATTGCATAATGGTTTTTATGGCATCTATCATGATATTTGCGTCTCTAATGTCAGTGGGGTAGATACTGTGGACGATCTCCAACACTACAATGCTCCATATTTGTAACAATAAGTATACTAGTAGTAATGTAATCATACTTTTAATGTAAGTGAAAACTGCCTCGGTGGCGTTGATGCATCTCTTTTTTATAATCGCTTTAGTGGTTCCAGAGATTGGCCGCTAAAAAATATTTTATTTCTGTGGTATAAGTGTATGAGATTTTCCCGCGATTCCGTCTCCATTAAAGTCCGTCCTTCAATTAACTAAGAGCCGCTCAGGAAAATATAGCTTTCAAAATTAATTATTCCAGGATTGCCACTTACAAAACGCATACTTTGTCAGTACTGTATGAAAAGTTGTTAATTATACATCAAAAACTTTTCTAATCGAAAAATGTCAGAAGCCAAAATTCATATAAAGTTGAAAACACGTGTTAGGCTTGACTGCAACTGCAACAGCTGGCCGGAATTCGACAGAACTCGCTCATAATGTTCTCTGGAAATTCAAAGCTAAATGAAGTTAAAAACTATCATCATGGGAAAACACGAAATACCACTCAAATATTTGGCCAAAGTTACGCTCGCGTGTGTTGAATGTTAATTTGGCAATATTAAATCTTAACCGCCTGGCTAATAAACGTTGTGTATATTTGTAATAGTTATTCAGGTTTTGTCTTGCTTAATTAAGTGACATTCAACGTCAGGAAGCCAGACAAACATTGTATAACTATATATCATAGCGTTTATTAGTTTGTAAGGCCGTAAGTGTTTTGTGCACTATTGTTTTTTTTTATCCAATTAAAAATTGTAATGTTGAAGTCTTGTTCATACTATCGTTTATGAAGCTTGTACCCAGCGGTTTTGAGTCAGTTTCACAGGTGGGTTGTAAATTTTTTCCAACACAGTTTATCCAAGACTGGATTCCAAAGTTCGTCTCAGAGCCAAGCATATAATTATATAGTTTAGTAAGGTCCATATTGGACTTCGGCTGTATTATATGGAGCCCCTATTACTCATGTCATGTTAACAGAATTGAGAGAATACAAAAATCTTTTCTTAGATCTCTCGAATATAGAATGGGATCACAGTTTGTTTCTTATAATAATTGTCTAGCAAAACACAAAATGTTATCTCTGTCACTCAGGCGTCAACTACAGGATGTGGTGTTCTTGTATAAACTTATTAATAATGTCATTGATTCCCCTAATTTGCTTGAACAAATAAAATTTAAAGTACCCTTCAGGTCAGTGCGTAAAACAAATAATTTGTTTGTAGTTCCGGGTTGCAGTACTAATTAGACCTCTAATACATTTTTCTGTCGTTGTTTGACTGTTTATAATAAAAAACTATCTCATTGATATATTTAATAACTCCATATCTAAATTTAAGAGAAAATTACAACCGCCCCGTGTTCACCCCGTGACCACGAAGTGCTGAAAAGCCTTCGAAACGTCGAGAGAAAATATACATTAAAAAACCGCGATAAAATCCGTAAAATAGTTTTATTTAAAATAAAATTACAAGTACTTTTGCTTAATGAAAAATGAAAATGAAAATGAAAAATGTTTATTTCGTTACACAATAGGCAAAAAACATTAGGGTAAGGTTGGGGCCTCCTAGTAGGCATAAAAAATGCCTGTATCAGGAGATCCCGCTCTCTCATAACAAAATTTAGTAATACATTGTGTTACCAAAATAAACTAAGACTTAATATAAAGTAATTACATAGACATGTCGTGTATATATGTGTGTGTGTGTGTGTGTGTGTGTGTGTGTGTGTGTGTGTGTGTGTGTGTATACGTGTGTGTACATTTGCGTGTGTATGTAAGTGTATGTGCGTTCGTGTAGCTATGATATATAATGATATTATGAAAATATTTTTTTCTACACACTGGAATGTTATTAAGTAACATCTATTGTAATTTGTTACCTACTTTAAAAATTTAAATACTAACACCATCTCTGTATCCATTCTAAATGTGATCTTTTTATTTATAATAGTTTCTTTAAATTAAGTGTTGGCACTCAAAGTCTGTGAAATGTAAACATTATATTATTAAGTTTTTGTGTTGTATATGACTGTTTGTTGTCCAAAATAAAATAAAATAATAAAATATAATGAATAAACACTGTTAGTCAAATAGCTGAAACTCGCCTCCGTCCAACTCTCTTGTATTTGCAAACATAATATCCATCTAAATATATATCATTGTTTTTTAATCATTGAATAAAAAAAACAGCCGCATACAGAGTCCACATACATTCCTACAAAATGTAACAGTTGTAAAAAGAATTTAATGCTGAACAAAATTAAGCGCACTTTATATTCCCCACGTCGCGGAGTTCGTACGCAGGTAATTTTGTTTAAGGGCATAAAACGATTCGCATAATGGTTTTATCGCCAGGCGAGCCGGGTCGGGTGATAAGCATAGCGAGATGTCCGATACAAGTTAGGGGTTACGTTATATAGTAACTGTAATGGCTGATATCGAATTTAGTCGAATTTCTCTTTAAGTGTTTATGTTTTTTTTATATTCGAAACATTGTAAAACGGTCAATTCTATGTATTTGCAGAGGGCTAAATGTATGATGGGCGGTGAACTATGTGACTGATGATAAAATTTGTTTTGTCTGGCCTTTTTCTTTTCTTGAAGGACGTCACTGCCATGTCTCTTGGATTATGGGTGTTTATGGATGGCCCAGATCCCTGAATACTTGCTATTGGCTTACTTGCTAGTTTGAAACCCTATAATTATATGATAATATATCCTTTTATAATAGCAGAAATGCAGATCATGTGATAGTATGTTATTATTACTACAATAGAATGACGAAACAAGCATGTCACTTGCCTCACATGGTAAACGATACGACCATCCATTAACAATGTCAACATCATACATAACTTACAAAATTCTGCGTGTCATTCTACTACGACATAATTAAGTTTCATAATGCGCTGTAATTACACTGTTAAAATATAATAAACCCAAACCTTAATTCGAAAACGTTCACCATAAAATAGCAAATAGAAAAACATCTAACAATTCCAGGTTTTTTATAGAAACATCCAGTACAGATAACATGTTAAAAAGGGTAACAATGAGTACACGAGGCGGCGTAGATCGCGGCCGCCATGTTAAAACGTTTCGCTGTGTTGAACGCACGCGTTTGCGTTACAGCTTTATTATGTACTTGCGTAACGTGAACCGCCTAGTCTAGTTGGCAGGTAAATATGTCTTGACACTTTAGGATTATGTTATCAGCAGCGTGCTGGATTGCCAGCGACGTTTTCTTATTTTTACTGGAAAATGTTGGTGAGGTCTGAATACAAATAACTATATTATATTTAAAGCAACTCTTTTTCGAAAAGCGACGATAATGTAGTACTTAATATTTGAATTTAGCTTCTGCGTGATTTTATTTTCATTTGAAACACATCATCATCAAAACAAAATAAAATAATTTAACTCCTTATTATTGTGAGAATTTTCACAATCTCACAAGTAATTCATGAGATTACATTCTATATCCAAACTCACAAACTTACCTTCGTAGAATAATATAGACACATACACACACACGCCTTTTATCCCCGAAAGGCTAGGTAGAGACGCAACTAATGCACCTACTTTTCGCCGTGCGTATTCCGTTTCATGATGTGATAGGTGGCGAGCCTATCGCCATATCGGGCACAAATTCCATACTCCGGGCTGATACTGAATAGAAAAATCCAATATTGCTTTGCCCGACCCGGGGATCGAACCCTAGACCTCTGCATTGCAGTCGTACTGTAATACAACTACGCCACCGTGGCGCTTCGTTTTAGATTTCTATTATATTATATTATATTATATTGAATTTTAAGATATAGTGCACAACAAGTAGTTTATTTCTTAGAATTACTAAAAGATAATTACGCCACTGAATGCGCACTTGTATTAAGTACAGAGGCTCACAAGTCGCGCAAGGTTTGTAAAAATAAATTCAAATTCAAATCATTTATTCAGTAGGTAATAAGGCCCCTAAGGGCACTTTTACATGTCATTTTTAACAATGTTTTTTTTATAAACTAAAAGATTCTACCAGTGCTTCGGAAAAGCCCACTGACCTGAGAACAAGCACCAAGAAACTCAGCGTAGGTCTTTTATTGTCATCTTTTTTTTTTAGTTTTATTTAATTTTAAAGAAATTCGTATATCAATTCCAATGACCCGTATATATAAAAGGATATTACCAAAGGTCTAAATGTAATTTCAAACGATTATAGTCATTTGGTCAGGATAGAAATGTTTGATAGAATTGGAAAAAAGGTTCAAATGCAATAACACCGTCTTTAAACGTTTATAAAAATACATAATCAAATTGTATGCTAATATCAATAACTATTACAATAAACCCTTTCAGTAAAGAATATCCGTGCCCAGCAGTGGGATGGTAGCCGTACACATTCCGGTTGCACACCTAAAATCTCTCTCATCAGTCGGCCCCTCATTACTGAGGATCGTGATCCCGTCCAACGTCTTTCAGCAATCGTCTCCACGAGGCGCGATCTTCGGCTTGGTGCACCGCTACGCTCATTGACATATTTAAGGAATTGGCGACCTGGTCTGACCAGCGCTTTGGTCTACGCCCTCTTTGCCGCTTGCTTTCGAGCTTGCCGGTGAGCACCAACTTCTCCAAGTTGTCTGGTTTCCTTCGCGCTGAGTCCAAAATTTTTTAGGACACGACTCAGACAGATGGAGGATAGACTCTGTTGACGTTCCAGCTTGAGCTCTCTTAAGATGGATGCATTAGTGCGATGAGCTATCCATGAGATGCCGAGCATGCGACGCCAGCACCACACTTCGAAAGCATCGACTCTCTTACGCTCGGCAGCTTTTAAGGTCCAGGTCTCAAAAGCATACAGAAGGACAGAAAAAGCTAAAGTAAAATCCTATCCTACTAATATTATAAAGGCGAAAGTTTGTAAGAATGTATGGATGTTTGAATGTTTGGATGTAAGGATGTTTGTTCCTCTTTCACGCAATAACTACTGAACGGATTTCGATGAAATTTGGCACACGGGTAGATCATGTCCTGGATTAACACATAGGCTACTTTTTATCCCGGGAAAATATAAACCGGGACTTTTATCCCGGAAAAACTTTTTAATGCGGGCGGAGCCGCGGGCAAAAGCTAGTTTTAATTTAAGGTTTGTATAACTAACATATTCTTTAACTCCAGACAGAAAAAGGAGGGTGTTATACGTTTAGGGTGTGTATCTGTGTATCTGTATGTATGTCTGTGGCATCGTAACTCTCAGACGATACATACATATACATATACACTCACGCCTGTTATCCCCGAAGGGGTAGGCAGAGGCGCAACTAGTGCACCCACTTTTCGCCGTTATTCCGTCCCATGATGTGATAGGGGGCGAGCCTATCGCCATATCGGGCACAAATTCCAGACTCCGAGCTGATACTGAATAGAAAAATTCAATATCACTTTGCCCGACCCGGGGATCGAACCCGAGACCGCAGCTTTGCAGTCGTACTGTAATACAACTATGCCACCGAGGCAGTCACCATTTATTTTTCTCATCACGAAAATAAAATTAAAAGGACTTACCTACTTTACTTTAAACACAAAAAAAAATGTTTCCGTTAAATTTAACATGTATCCCGCCCTGTGGATTGGGGGCGTTTGGAGAATTCCACCACGGTATCCCCTGCCTGTCGTAAAAGGCGACTAATAGGGGCCTCCGGGGGTCACGGGTGGGCGGGACGTGCCGCCCACCCATCAGTCTAGCCAACTTCTGTGACCCCCGTGATGGACATGTCCGAGGCAGCGTGTCTCACGCTGCCTCGGACACCAACAGGCGGACACGATGCGGTGTTTCGGGGGCTTCTGAGCCCCCGCAACAGGAAAAAGGACCGCAAAAACGCGGTACGCGCAGGGGCGGTTGCGGACGACAACTTAGACGTGAGTCGGAGGAAGCCCGCAGCCGTCCCTAATGAGCCGAAGATGGCCATATAAAAAAAAAAAAAAAAAAAAATTTAACATGTATAGGCTATACGAAATTTTGAAATTGTGCATCTACTTAAAAAACAAGTGGTGATAGCCTAGTTGGGAGTGGAACGGACTGCCGAGACGAATGTCCGCAGGCTCAAAACCCTAGGGCACACATCTCTGACATTTATAATAATGTATATATGAGCATATTCTTGGTGAATATGCTCGCTTTACCGGTGAAGGAAAACATCGTGAGGAAACCTGCATATCTGAGAAGTTCTCTAAATATAGAAGGTATGTTAAGTCTGCCAACCCCCACTAGACCAGTGTGGTGGACTAAGGCCCTAACCCTCTCAGTTGTAGAGGAGGCCCGTGCTGAGCACGGGGCAGTATATAATACATGGCTGGTATGTTTACGTAGCTGATTGTACCTATTATGTGAAATTTTCTCAGGTTTGCTATATAAGTTAACATAAATAGTTCTAAGTCTGCAACCAATAATAGGACTTTTAGTATAATATTATCGAATCACGTGTTTTTTAATTTTTCACAACGCACCCCTAATCTTTTCATAAGGCAGCGCGCACGCGTTGAATATAAATCGTGTCATTTTACAAAAAAAAACCCTAATGGAAAAGCGGATTAAATAATTCAAATGTAAGAAATTTTGTGGCCATAAAGTCTTTCATAAATAATGGCTGACTTGGGCGTCTTACGTTTCGTGTGTTTAGAGTTTAATAATTCAACGAATAGAGGATTAAGATACCTAGAAAGTATTTATTGTTATATTATTTATATTTCTAGATTTAAAAGATTAAGGGCCTGTTTCACAGGTTTGAATTAAACATTATTTGTCAGTTATCGTATAAAACAGATAATGTAGATAGTACTCTTTTGAATACTATTTATTTGGGAGCATAGATTAGAGTGTTTCTTTTGTATTTGGTTCGCTTAAAAATATTTTATGTTGCGAGTAGTATTTATCAGCAAGTTGTGAAATCGGCCCATCGAAGTTTATTATTTTTATCAGTGATTGATATATTGAAGCGGCGATAGCCTAGTTGGGGATGGAACCGACTGCCGAGACGAATGTCCGCAGGTTCAAAATCCAAGGGCACACACCTCTGACTTTAAAAAAAAAATATGTGTGTATTCTTTGTGAATTATCGCTCACTTTAACGGTGAAAACATCGTGAGGAAACCTGGATACCTGAAAAGTTCTCTGAGTTTCGAATGTATGTTAAGTCTGCCAACCCGCACTAGGCCAGCATGGTGGCCTAAGGCCTTAACCCTCACTAGTAGAGGAGGCCCGTGCTCAGCTTTGGGCAGTATATAATACAGGGCTGGTATGGTATAGTTATGGATTGCTATAATCGCTTTCTTGTTCTAGTCGCAGTGCATACAGACTGTGGGCTGAGTCTTAAATTCGATTCTCAGGCTGGTTTGAACATAGAGTTTATTTTTATATTTGCCTTAAGCTGTAAGATAAATCGTTTATGTAACATATGGAGAAAGAATTATGATTTTTTTTTAATATAATTAACTTATCCAGTACAAAGTTTATTCATATAGAGTTTGTATAAATTATTATAGCAAGCTACGTAAAATCACAAAATTTATTGCTATTTTAGCTTCTTGCGGCTGCCTTGGTGAAGTAGTTATATTACGGTGCGGTGGCAATGCTGAGGTCTCAGATTCGATTCCCGGGTAGGGCAAAGTGATATTGAATTTTGGGACGGAATACGTACGGCCAAAAGTGGGTGTATTAGATGCGCTTCTGCCTTTCTTTTCGGGAATAAAAGGCGTGAGTGTGTGAATATAATTGTTACCTACTCTTTAACAAAGTAATCACTATAGGTACTTACTATATTAAATATTATGTACTACGCCCTTGGATCTGAGATACAAGTAAATTCATTAATAGAACAAAGTTAATAAATTAAAACGACCCAACTGACTTTAGTACTTCGTTCGAGGTTAGTGGGCATCTGTGGCACTGACAGATTCATAAATTCTTACCTATTGTAAAATTTTACGAGAGAATTCCCTTAACGGCCTACTAATGTCTTAGGTTAGCATCGTATGCGTCGAGATGAGGAAAACAATAGATTGCCACACCGCACTTACATACATACATACATACATACATAGTATCACGCCTCTATCCCATAGGGGTAGGCAGAGACTGGATCGCCACTTTGCTCGATTCTGGCACACTACTTTCGCTTCCTCTACCTTCATCAATCTTTTCATGCACTCCCGCCGGTTCAGGGTACTTTTGACCTGGCCTTTACTTAGAATGTCAGATATCTGACATTCGAAGGTTCGGTGCGATCGACCCCTGCCGGCCCTTCCATCCACACTCGCCTTATATATCCTCTTTGTCAGTCTCCTATCATCCATCCTTTCCAAACGCCCAAACCACCTTAGCATACCTTTCTCAATTTTGGTCACTACATCCTCTGTCACTCCACACATGTCCATCACCCTAGTATTCCGCACTCTATCACACACAGTCACCCCACATGCTTCTTAACGCTCTTTGTACTGCTCACCGCACTTTGTAGTTTAAAATTCAGTATGTTGTTACTGTTGATGGGTGTTGGTATCGCTTGCTATCAGTCTAGTGGTATCGTTTCATATCATCATACAATGATTGCAATAAAAAACATCAACTTAGATTTGCTTATCTCTAAAAGTTCCAGTATTTATTTTTCCTGAAAAAAAGTCTAAAGTTAGCCCGGGACACGTTCTATCTTTTTATCAAATTTCACTCAAATCCGTTCAGCGATTGCAACGTTAACTATCAAACTCTGAAACACCTAAACATTAGCTTGTCGGGGTAACTACCGACATAGGTTTACGTGGGCATACTTAATAAAACACACAGTGAACGTAACCTCTGCAACTCCCGGTTTATCGGCCGTTCATTACGTAGTTTAATGTTCAGAACACAATCATGTCAGGATGCACTAGAAATTCACTTCACAGTAACCACCTATCAGTTAAGTTAACACTTCACTAGACTAGTCTCGCTCTGTGGCGAGTTAAACAATGTTCCTGATCTACGACTAAAATAAGACTGCGTCATTTCAATGGCGAGGTACCCTATTTATACTGGCAACTGTCATTCCCACTAACTTGTTATTTCATACTACCCTTCGTTTATATATCCAGATACCGACATTGTGATTAATAAAGATTATACACCCGACAAGCTATTTTTTACAAACTTTCGCTTTGATTAAAAATAGCATGGGCCAAAGGTTGACTGGGAAAGTGTCTCCATACTCCTAACTCTACAATACAATACAACGGGAAAAGAAAAAAAAATACAAAATAAACAATCCAGTCAGTCTCCACTCATCGATCTTCGCGATGCAGGCCTTGAGCCTAGTGCAAAGTTCGCCGGTAATGTTAATAATAGTACAACAATGTTTATTTTATTTTAGGTATATCACTATGTAAGTGTTTTGTACTTTTCTGGAAAATAAATAAATAAATAAAAATTCTGTAACCATATTATAATAAAATAATATGTTTTTGCTATATACGTACAATATTTAGAAGTAAGATAGCTTGCAGGTTGACTAGGAAAGTATTTTCATAGTCTTGGTTCTGTAATTATAATATTACAATAATATTTATTCACGATATAACGAACGCTTACCAAATCGAAATAAAATTAGAATAAATATACAAAAATACACGTACAAAAATATACTTGAACAATGTAAATACATTCTGCTATTATCCTGTATAGTTCCACAATTTTGCAAGTCGATGTATTTTTTTCTTGCAATATATTCTCCATACGCAAGAGTAATATAAATCATAGAGATAATATTTTAACGAGTATTATTTATGCGAGAAATTTAAGGCTTTTTGTCAGCAATGCCTTGTCGCTTAACTGATTCATTACTTTATTGTTGATGTTTTTTGTAATGCCTACGTGTTTGGGTTGTTAAAGTTTGTGTAAGTACAATATATTTAAATTATAGAAGATAATGATTCTATAACATGGAATTTATGGTACCACAGCAATTACTAAAGGGATGGGGGCAAGGTAAAGGCTGCTCAAAACCAGGATGGTTGGCACTCACTTGGGGCGTCTACGTTCAGGAGTGGAAGGCGACAGGCTGATTGATCGACTGATGGAGATTACAAGGATGGGTTAGTTGTGAATGCGCTCTTCAATTGATATCCATACTAATATTATAAATGCGAAAGTAACTCTGTCTGTCTGTCTGTCTGTTAAGCTTTCACGCCAAAACTATTGAACTGATTTAAATGAAATTTGGTACACAGATAGTCTAGAGCCTGAGAAAGGACATAGGCTACTTATTATCCCGGGAAAATAAAATGCGGGAATTTTATCCCGGATTTTATGTTCTCGTGAGTGGAGCCACCACAGCCATACCACTGAACCGATTTCGATGCAATTTGTTAGGGACCCTGCAAGGGACCTAGGGTACTTCTTGTCCCGGGAAAATATAAGCCGGGACTATAATCCCGGAAAATGGTTTTCTGCGAGTGGGACCACAAGAAAATAAGTATGGAGATAGTTTGAGATCCAGAGAAGGACATAGGCTAATTCTTATTCCGGTAAAATATAAACCAGGAATTTTAACCCGTTTTTTTTTATCGCGTTTTTTTTAAAGTCCCCTATGGCATCTGTTTCTCTCTTGAACGCGATAAACTCAAACACTACCGAACGGATTCTTATTCGTTTTCACCAATGGTCGGTGTGATTCAAGAGAAAGGTTTATGTGTATCCTACTCATATTATAAATGCGAGAGTTTGTAAGAATGTATATAACTCTTTCGTGAAATTTGGCACACGGGTAGATCATGTCGTGGATTAACACCTAGGCTACTTTTTATCTCAGGAAAATATAAAGCAGGACTTTTATCCCGAAAAACCTTTTTAACGCGGGCGGAGCCGCGGGCAAAAGCTAGTATTATAATAAATATAGTTTTAAAAACTAATGGTTCGCCATTCTGAAACATAAGAAATTAATGCGCATACAACTACTTCATCTCGATAATAATATCTCTCGATTTCCATTTTGAATTTTTTACAATCAATAAGGATCAAGTAAGTAAATCAATTTGAGTCAATTTTGTGGCTAATATTTATTATACATACTTTACTTAATATATTTATTTTAGCAATATATTATGGTAATATAAAAACATCCAAAGCGACAAAAATTTGATCATCTGAGCCGGATAGCCTATCCGGCTCGAAGGACCAACTTGACCAATGACGAGCGTCTATATTTCAACAAAAAAACTCACAACGAATCACGTAAGGTGTTTTGTATAATATTTTTGTACGAGAACCCGGGATGCGATCCCTGGAGAACGGAACGTGGAAACGCTAACACATGTACGTATGTTATTTGCGTACGTGATATTTCAAAAAACATAACGAACTGCGCCCGTAAGATAAAGGATAAATCATTGCTTTTGTGCGCGTGGTTGGAATGATATCTATAATTTTATCTTGATGTGTATAGTGTATGAGACACGCGAGAATAAAACAAGTTGTTGAGTTTTTTGCGGTAGAGTGGCTATACTATTGCATACCGGTCATGAATGAACATTTTAATCATGTATATTTTAGAGTATCACATTTTACCAGCATATTTTTAAATCCCATGTTTCATATTTCAGAGGATGAGGGGTAAACCTATTGCCATATTGGGGACATGTTTAAGTTATTTTTTTGAAAGACTTTATGAAGCTTTAAATTTTATAATCCTACTAATATTATAAAGGCGAAAGTTTGTAAGAATGTATGGATGTATGGATGTATGGTTGTCTGGATGTCTGGATGTTTGTTCCTCTTTCACGCAAAAACTACTGAATGGATTTCGATGAAATTTGGCACACGGGTAGATCACGATCTGGATTAACACATAGGCTACTTTTTATCCCGGGGAAATATAAACCCGGACTTTTATCCCGGAGAAACTTTATAACGCGGGTGGAGCCGCAGGCAAAAGCTAGTACAAAAATAATACTGAGCGGCCAAATAGGTAGACCAGTAGCGTGATAATATGTTTAATAAATGAAAAACAAACAACAAAAAAAATATTATTTTAAAATTTGCACAAGAATTACTAATTTTGCGAAAACATAAAATAACTCCATTGTAAAACATGCATCCGAAAACTTAACACAAGATGTTCCAACTTCAAAACGAGCAATCACGATTCTATAATTAATCAGTTTGGAAATTCCAACTCCAATTACCGTATCGAGTTACTTGGCATGAACTCTTATTATTAGTCAGCTATTTGCAGATATCCGTAAATAGCTGGAGATGAATAATTGCCTATATAAATGCGTTCGACCGGCAACGCTAAGTAACCACTTGACTCGGTTTACTGGGTAAAGTAAGTACGATTCTTTCCGGCTTACGGTTTACTTTGTGGAGTTTAGCTGATTCGTTTATATTTTAACACAATATCATAATTCTATAGCTTATGATAACACTAGGTCATTAAACAATTACTATATTATTACACTGGTCTGCAGTGGTTTTGTTGCCCTAGATATGAAAATGATTTTGGGTACATAAATAGATGTACACAATTCATGAAACTATCAATAATTTTGGAAGATTTGCTATATTTTTTTTCAAATCTCTTTTCATTTTACATTAAAAAAATCAAAATAACAGATATATTTATAATGTCAGTTATGTTTTGAGAAATTAAGATACATCGAAGTAAATAAAGAGGAAAATGTCGAAAATCTATTTTATCCTACTAATATTATAAAGGCGAAAGTTTGTAAGAATGTATGGATTTATGGATGTCTGGATGTTCGTTCCTCTTTCACGCAAAAACTACTGAACGTATTTCGATGAAATTTGGTACACGGGTAGATCATGTCCTGGATTAACACATAGGCTACTTTTTATCCCGGGGAAATATAAACCGGGACTTTTATTCCGGAAAACTTTTTAATGCGGGCGGAGCCGCGGGCAAAAGCTAGTATTTCCATAAAACGCTTTTTATGAGCTTTTCTTTTATATTTTTTCAGGGGACAATCTCTTTTCAAAGACCAGCAGCAATCTCCCATCATGTGACAATCCCATCAACCCTGATACCTTTCCTCCATCACTTTTAGATCTTGGTGTTACCGCTCTCCCTGTTCCTCACTATAATTACCTAAATTATCCGGAAATTTATCTAGATGATTACGGAGATAGTGTAACTTAATACACGATAAAATATAACGTCCAAAATTATAAGATATCCAAAAATCATAAAAATACGAGCATATTGAGAACTTTCATTAATATATTCGTAATCTGGGCACTTGAAAACGTAAAAATTTGCGATGATATCCAGGGCAACAAAAAAATGTTTGTTTTTGTAGAGCTGTGCTATCAAGCAAAATATGTTCTTTTTTTGCCAAAACCCACGACTTGAAGCGTAATTATTATATTCCTCATAATGGTTAATAAACTAAAAAAATACGTATGTTCCATTTTCTTTTTACATACATTTGGAATTCTGTAACACCAAAACGAAAGGCGAAGTCTTCTTCCAAGTGAGTGTAATAATTTAATAAATTGATCAGAAATGTAATTAGTGCACCCTCAATGCACTGAGATTGTCTCCGTAATCCGTCTACTAATATAGGAGGGGCGAACCAATCACTTTGGCATATTTTAATATCTACATGATTTAGTTCTTATTGGTTGACCTGATATTTCAATGCAAAACCACACCAAAAAGTTAACACAAATTAATTTATTACTAAACATAAATATAAACAAACGTCCAACTAAAAGCAAATGAAACCCAATTTCGTATTTAATAGCACCATCTAACATTCTAAAATCGTGCGGCAAGCCCCCAATATTTCTCACAAACACTACTCAACATAAACCAAAGCCAAACATTCGCTCATTTTCGAACAATAAAATGCCAATTGCCCCAAAGTATGGCCCAATTTCGACCCTAAACACAACGCCGCGGCACCAACGTCTGTGGGCGCAAAATTTACAATCTCGCCGTTAATATTCGCCCGTTCCGCCCATTAGGGGGCGAATAAAAAATCTAATTCATTTTACACGCGACAAAACATTCTGTAACACGTATAAACGTTATTTAAAGCTAAGTGTGGTTTAAGAATCCAACGGGACGAATGAGCTGTTGTCAAACAGAATGGATTCAGCCTTTTCAGTATTTGTCTAGATTTGTATTCGAATTGGAAACACATTCGAGATTTTCTTTTCGACCGTTAAAGATTTACGTGGAAACTGAATTGTATAAAATTGGTTTGTGTGTGAAAATTCTGAATAATTTATTTATATCTGTGATAGACTTTTTTGAGCGTATTCCGTGTAAATAAATTGTACGTCGATAGTTTTCAGTACAGGAACTAAGTATTTAAGTTAGTTCTTGCGGTTATTTTATTGAAAAAGAAAACAAGCATCGAGAATATAGTATGTCGTGTTATTTGTTTGAGAATTATTTCATTATACATTAATCGGCAGCAAATATCACAGAGAGATTATTAATGTAGAGCGTTGTATCTATCACTGACGCTTATATGAGGTTTTACCAGCGACTTTCTGAATTTCTATAACTTAATTTCGAATATTTACTGCCAAGAACCTACTGTAAAATATTTATAGTACCTTAAAACCTCGACTTATCTCAAAATAAACATCTATCAAACCTGTACAACAACACAAAACTGGCTCGACTCACACTTGGCACGGAATTGTAGTGAATTGAAAAATATAAATGATAAGTACAGTGGTTTCATTTGACTATATATCATTTAAGTCAGAAAGTAGGCAACAGGTCATGCATGGGGGGAAGTAGCTTTATTGGAAAGTATTTGCTACTTGCCAAGAGATTCAATGTCGTTTAACTGAATTTACATACTTTTGATGTATTTAATGGCTATTTATTATTATTATTGGCGGTTTATGATTGGTTGGTGGTAACATAGATTATAAAGAAGGTGGTATTGGATTACATTCTCAAGACGGTTAGTGAATATCAGTTTTTGAATTTGAAGTATATCTACGTTCGTCTAAATGTGCCAAGTTTGGTCCTTGACTTGTCAACTATAATAATAACAACATGTATATAGTGCGCTCATTGCATTGAAGAATTAGAGACGTCTTACAATGTTCACTAAGCTCTAACAATAATATATTACGCTTGGGACATATTCATGTACAAATGAGTAAAGCGGTATATCCTACACCAAAATCCCATATGACCTCGCTAACCTAACAAAACTATGTCATTAACAAGAGGATTTTCAAATTAATTATAAAGCTAAGAACCAGACTAAAAAAACAAAGCGAGACCACAAAACCCGAGAGTACTCGAGTACGTAATGATATCCAGAACGGAAACTTTTTCAATCTTCCTCACTAAATTTAAAAGTCGTAGCTTAACTCCGTGTCGTGCGATTGCCGCACACGCGGTTTTTTGCGTTGCCAAATTCCCGCCGATTTTTTTACATCTTGGCGTTTTCATTTGGCGCTGAAGCACATACTGAAGTTTTTTTGTACGAATGTATATGTTAACACTTCGTTAATTAAGTTAGTTTGTTATACTACAGTTTTTGGATGTGATTTTTCATACGGTTCTAAGGATTGTTCCTTTAAATAATTATGAATATAGTTAATCAAGTTGTACATTTAAATTAAAATATCTGAGTTCTCTTTTGTCACTGAACTATAGTTCCTGCTAATCATCGTAAGAGTTAAAATGGGAATCGGGCCTTTTTCACACTGTTCATGTAAATTTTATCTACCAATTATGGTATCAGGCAAATAATATAGATAGTATTAAAACCTATTTGGGAGCGCTGTTGAGACTGTGAGTTTTGTTTTTGGCTCGCTGATATTTGACGAGTAAGTACCAGTTAGTCGGATGTTCTAAAGCACTTATATTTACTTTCATATGTACAGAATGAGAATGAAACGAAGTTTAACTGTTTGTTTTCATTGCGGGAATAGTGAAATGCTAGCGAATGTTGTGATTCCGGCGCGGGATCGCATCAATATTTATGTTCAAGTAATAAATCTGGATGTCTAATTGCAGATGAGATGCTTTGCAGATATTTAAAACGATCGGCGATTTTGATAAGTGGTTAAGGAGGCTTGGGATCCGGGATGCGGTTTTATTACATAGAAAAAATATTTTTAGAATTTCACCGCTTTGAGATTCAGTTCAGGGCAAAATATATTTTTATTTAGAGCAGGCAAATGAATTAGTATTGGTACTTTGGAAGCCTCAGTCTGTATGATACATTGCTTTGTTTAGTATTGTTTGCTGTTTCTATTTGTATCCTTTTCTTTGACCCCGTAGTAAACTGCGGATAAAACTGACACACGAAATGATTACCAGATATTACACAAATTTATGTGGAATGTATGATTCTATTTTTTTCGAACTGTTGATCTATTTGTCCCTCTAGTGGCTCATTTAACGCTAGGAAGTGACGAATACCACTTCTTTATTTATAAGTCTTGGTATGCAGACTAGAGTACGACCTGTTAAGCACGAATCTGCTAAGTGTAGCAACTTTTAAGCTCTTAAATGTTGTAGTTTAATTATAGCATTACTTAAAGCGGTAGAATCAGGTGTGCGAACAGTTCTTAAATGGAGATCCTATTAGTGCCAGAATGTGAAAGATTTTCAGTATAATTGTTTCTCCACCACAGACTAGCAACTTACTCTTTGCGCATCTTACAACCAATCAAACCGAGTTTTAAAATTATTCACTCAACACCTCATTTTAAAATTGTACAACACTGAAAGATATCCGATATAAAAACAACAACCATTGAAAATTCAAAATTTCTTCTTCTCGCACACCTCAGCTCCCAGCGCACTCATGAATCTTTTCATGCGTCCGCGCAAGCTTTCAAACGAATTTTTATTACGACCGAATTACGGACATCATATAGAGTGAATACGAGCAATTTCGATTGAATCAAAACGGCTCGATCTTTAGATTTTTTGAATAGGGCAGCCAATTAAATTTCCCGAGCGGTGGCCCGGAGAGGCTCTCTAGTTCTCAACCGTATAGGAAAAAATCTAGAAATTATAAAATAAACTAATACAGAGCGTTTCAAGTAACTCGCGAGGCGAATGGTGTAATAGCTTCCTCTATTTGAGATATGTATATAGAGCTGAATGTTTGATTAATTTGAATTTTTCGTAGCCATAAGTGGTTGCTATCAATTAGAATTAACTGTGCTAATGTAACAGACATGTACGTTTCGAAGTAATACCTTATGGAGGGTGATACAAATATAAATTGGGAATTGCTTTCAATGAGTTGAATCTAACACCCTATTGGTCTAGTAGCAGAGTACTTAGAGCGTCGAACGAGTGGAGGGTAGTCAAAATAACTTGTATTACACGCACACACACACACACACACACACACACACCTGTTATCCCCGAAGGGGTAGGCAGAGGCGCAACTAGTGCCCCACTTTTCGCCGTTATTCCGTCCCATGATGTGATAGGGGGCGAGCCTATCGCCAGATCGGGCACAAATTTCAGACTCGGGGCTGATACTGAATAGAAAAACTCATTATCACTTTGCCCGACCCGGGGATCGAACCCGAGACCTCAGCTTTGCAGTCGTACTGTAATACAACTACGCCACGGAGGCAGTCAAATCAGTAACTTGTATTAATGTCAAAATAAATTGTTGCTATACGTAAACCTAGGTACCTGAATGGTGAATTTTAATGGTCGTAGGCCCTCTTTATTGTACTACTGAATGGGAATAAACCAAATAGATAAAGCATTAGTTCTACTTTAGCCTACACCGTCAAGAATATATTCAGTATAATAAATCTTTTTAAACTACTTCATACGCATATTACGAAAGACAACTCTTGAACTCTAAAGCTAAAATAATAGAGTTCAGAGTTGGTTGTAACAACTCTATACACATATAAGCGGGCATCAAAGATTTGTGTTTAAAATTTGGTCTTATT
The DNA here is from genome assembly GCA_949316025.1 of Lapara coniferarum. Lineage (NCBI taxonomy): Eukaryota > Metazoa > Arthropoda > Insecta > Lepidoptera > Sphingidae > Lapara > Lapara coniferarum. The sequence continues at coordinate 2,248,607 of OX438922.1, forward strand.
TTAGCTTTACAGACGGCGTACACGTCACTATACTCGACCCATGCGTCTTACATCGACGCCCAAACGCGCGGCGAAAACGTGATATCCATTAAAAAAAAGAAAATCAGTGTTGTGAGTGTAGTGTGGCGACAATGGATTACGATTCGCTTATTTATTCGCACATCGCGAATTATTACGATGAATTGGTAAGTTTTATAGCGCATACGTTTTTGAGATGTCTAGTTTTTGGTGATTTCCGAGTCGTTTAAATTGTGGTGATTTTGAATTTCAGCTGATTTCCAAAACATTGTGATTTTTTAAACTTAATGTGGGTAAATTTACGTAGCACCTACACGATTTTTCACGTTTTTCTTTGATATGAAATTTCCACAGTTGATGGTAAGGCGTACTTACCATGTTACCCACAAGGAATAAATTTAATATTTTCGTTCTGATATCGCAGCTAGTTGAATTAGTAGTTGCTGAACTTGATTCCGACAAAAAGGCGTCCGCCTAAGCCGGATCTTCCGCGACATTCCTGGAAATTGGTGCTTAAATTTTCTCATATGAAGAGGCGTAAGTTAAATAATTGACAGTGTTCAATGTTTCCCGGTTGACTGTTTTATTAACCGTATGTTTTGTTAGAGATTTTCAGTGTGTAGTGTGTGTGTCTTTATTTTAAGTCCACACACACACACACACTCACGCCTGTTATCCCCGAAAGGGTAGGCAGAGGCGCAACTAGTGCACCCACTTTTCGCCGTTATTCCGTCCCATGCTGTGATAGGGGGCGAGCCTATCGCCATATCGGGCACAAATTCCAGACTCCGAGCTGATACTGAATAGAAAAACTCAATATCACTTTGCCCGACCCGGGGATCGAACCCGAGACCTCAGCTTTGCAGTCGTACTGTAATACAACTACGCCACCAAGGCAGTTATTTTAAGTACGAATTTAAATTTAAGTGTGCATACATACAAATTTCTTAATTATGAATTTGTGACTTGAAGATTATTTGAATATCATATTTGTTAACAAAAAGGAAAAGCTTATAACTGTTATTAGTTTTATCGATAGGTAAATAAAGAGCTTTCAAACATCAAGTAAAAGTTATCACCAAATAATTATAAATCGACTGAAGCATGTTACGAAGTAACCTATTTTTTTATTAATATAATTGATATTTAAAATTACTTTTTTTTTATTCTATGGATAATTTTTATCCTGTGATTCGATAAACAGCCTTACAACAATTGTGTGGGGGTTGTTTTATTTTTTTAACCTCATTACAAAAGGCCAGTACTTTTTAATTTATTGTATGCTCTTAAATTTACCATTATAACGTATTATCTCATGCGCACATTGCAAATTCTTATTATATTGTATAAATATTTTTGAAGCGCTATACGCGCTATTTATTCCATACAGTACTATTGCAACGTATACACAATCACCCAAATTCGTGCTAGTACACTTTCTGAACACAAAACACCCATTTTTCATATTTTATCAAGCAGGTACCAATTCGGAGATGTACAAAAAAAACAGCAGATAAGTCTTATTGTCTATTTTAGTTGTAAGTTGCATGTTGCTGACACACGACGCGCAAGCGACTTATTTAGAACCTTAAGGTGGTCGACCATACACTTTTCTGACTGTGCATGTCGCATTTCAAATTGTTTCAATACTGAATAATACATGATTGGCCTGATTGGCATAGTTAATGAAATATTGAAGCCAAATGAGGTATTCAAATACACCAATTAGCCTCGAATACGTGAGTGGAGCATCTTCATACTCACACAAACAAAAACTATATTATGCTCTGGACTCTGGTAGCTCTGCGTTTTCTCTTCGCAAACAGACCGACAAGTATCGTTTATTATAATTAATTATGCTGTCGATACGATATTACGAAAATATTTTAGCCAATAAAATAATTTAATACATTAACTTGTATTTCGTTACTCTTTATCGCATCATGTCAATATCGTTTCATCCAATTACTGTGTTAAAAGCGTTCAAATTAAACACGAGTTTAAGTTTAATTGTTTTTTTTTTGCGAAGTAGAAAATAGGAAACTGTATCATTAATTACTATACTTCCGGTCGCGGCTCCGCCCGCTTGAAGATGTTTTTCTGGGATAAAAATTTTTAGGGGTTAAAATGTAGCCTATAGCACTCAGGAGTAAGTAGCTTCCTATTAGTGAAAGAATTTTCAAAATCGGTTCAGAAGTTCCTGAGATTACTGCGTTCAAGCAAATACACAAACAAACTCTTCAGTTTTGTGATATTAGTATAGATTTAGTCTTAATTCCTTACGTGAAAGTATTTCTTTTGTAAACGGATGCTTTTTTCTTGTCTTGGAAAATACTATTTAAAAATTAGGTAGGTATAATGTAAAGAACGTAGTAAAAAGTAAGGTTTATTTGAAAATTTATAGGGCGCTTATAGGTAGGAAAGTTCAAAATATGCGACCTCTAAGAACAATGGGCGTAATTTAGCAACCGAGGCGGTGGTCTGGTTGACTCATCGTTTGGCGGACCTCGCCAGCGTCTAATTGTTATTGACTATCGAAACTCTAATTGCTTACTAATTGCGTTTACGTGAAATCGTGACCTTCCTATACAAATCTGAGCCACTTAGAATTTCTTCGTATACTATGCAATTGTTTGTTGAGATGTATTTTGCCTGATAGGCTTGACATAAGAAGTAATTTCGACCAGAAATAAGAGTAAAATATTAGACAGTACTGCACTGAGTTTGTCGCTGAAATTAAGAAGTTGTGGCGGTAAATGTCTATATGGCCATTTATATACAAAACGTATGAGGTTTTATAAAATTAAATATGAATTATGTCGGTTTTTACAAATTTAATATGAATAAGGAGTTAAATTATCGTGTCCTACGCTGGCAACACTATTGGGAAGGGATGTAGGGGTGACCGGCCGACCGAGTCGAGAAGTGGGATGGCAACGGATGGCAATTCACTTCGGATATTGGAGCCTCGAGTGGACGTCCTGGATATTGGTGGTTACTGGCTAAACGGTTATTAGTGAAAGGATAATTGGATGATTTTATGGTTAATTGGAAGTTGGAATTCTATGCTTTTGAATGCAATACAGTGTTTATATTTCTGAGATATCCTTTAAAAGTAAACACTAAAGAGACAAAATAATTATGCATTTATAGTAAGCTGACTTGGGAACTGACACGGAAGATACTATTTATTGTCACTTATGGACATTAGAAATGCCAAGACCACAGTAAAATAATTCCTTTTATGGTTTTTTATTTTGTATAAGGAAGGACCTGTATTTTTGACAAAAGTATTTTCTCCCCCAAAACATTGAGTCCTATTTTACTAAAACAATTTATAAAAAACGTATCTTATGCTTCGATCACGTCCATTCACGTCGAACGGCTGCCCAGCTATAAAACTGTGGTCGTAAATCTCGCTTCCTAATTTTAAAACGTTACGATAGTGTTTCGTTAATGTAAAACGTATAGGTTTATGTTACATTGCTCTACATTCGCTGTGCGTTGCTATGAGGTAGCGATGCGCAGGCGCACCGCGCCAGTATGGAAACTTGCTAATGTTTGTAATGTAATGTAAACATGATATTTTTACGTTTCATTAGTTTGTTGAATGTGAAATTGGTTTTTGTTACGTTCTTTGTCGATTGAAGCGCTTATTTAGTTTATTAACAATATGCACAACTGTTCTGAGAATCCCTGATCATGAATACAATTGGCAGGTCTAATTAAAGTTATAACACTTTTTTTCATACTTGCTTCCTTATTATAATTAAAAGTACAATTATTTTACTAATACAAATTCAAAAGCTTGTGAAAATGTTTGGATGTTTGGTAGAAGTAAACGCAGAAACATCTGAACGGATTTGAATAAAAAATTGGTATACGGGTAGAACATATTCTGGATAAACACGCTGGCATCCCATGAAAAATAATGGTCATTTTTCATCTGAAATTTAAATAGCGTTGGCGTTTCAGAGACTTTTGTTGCGGGAAAGAACAACACCTAGTCAACAATATGGTTATCATCATATTGCTATTGCTTTGTATAGTTATGAAGCCAAAGCCAGCCAAGACGAGAGACTTGCGTAGTCGTCGTTCAATTCCAATTAAAAACTAGGTATTGCTTGCGGCTTCGCCCGCGTAAAAGGCCTTTCCCGCTACAAAAGTCCCAAAAACATAGTACGACGCTAGCGCCATCTGTAAAGCATCCGATGAAAATATCCCATGGTGGTAAATTATCGGTACAAAAGTAGACTATGCGTTAATCCGGATTCCAGGACATAATCTATTCAATTGGCAAATTTCATCCAAAACCGTTCAGTTGTTTCTGCATTTACTTCCAACAAACATCCAAACATTTTCACAAACTCTCGAGTTATAATATTAGTAACATAAGCAAAGCATACTACCTTTAGATTCATAAAAAGAACTAATATCATCCTAGTTGAGACAAGAAAAAGATCTGGGGCTTAGAATGTGAAAAAAAAACACGATGCATCTCCGCTTCGTTTTATTGTGATTGGTTGAGAGACTTACGTATCGGTCTTTCGATCAATCACAAACATCAAAATATCGATACGTCAGTCTCTCAACCAATCACAATAGAACGAAACGGAGACGCATCGAGTTTTTTTTTTCACATTCTAAGCCCGACAACCAAGATCAATCAACAAATTCCCACAATACATTGTTATGCAGATCCACGCCAGTTTACACAGATCCCGCCTCAGAGACCGAGTCGCTAATTATGTAATCTCAATCAACGACCCAACCCTCAAAAGGATAATGCAAATAAATCCACCATAAAAGGACCGGTCCCCCAATTAGGTCAACATCGTAACTTTATTAGTTGCATAAGTGAAATTATATTTGGTTAGCGATTGTTTTAGGTATACGAGGAGTCGGGGGTCGCGGGCGGGCGGCAGGGGGCCGTCCGTCTCTAGTTTTTGTGCGTGTTCGCTCAGTGCGCTCAGAGCGTCCTTCAGTGCGCGGGGGCTTCTGAGACCCCCCCCCCCCCTCCGCAACTTACGACACTTTTCGTCCGAGGAAGCCCGCCCGAGAAAGCATGACCACGACCTTGTCCCAGACGTCTATGATTTTTTATGAATGTAGCAATCATTATTTTTAATCATCTCACAATAACATGAAACTGAAGTTGAAATAAAGAGCTAAAATCAAAGTATAGTACCGAAATTATGTCTGGGATGTATGTGAACTTTCCTCACTGTTAATTGGTAAAGGCACATCCCTTAACAATAATTAACCCGTTTTAATATATCTCACATAATATTATGGTGTGGAAATCGGATTTGTTTAAAAGATAATTCGATATTGGACGTCCATTCGGGCAAATATTGTGGCATTTGCGTTAATTTCTGTACCAGAAATGTTCAAATTGTGAGTTATGCGTTTTGAATAGGCAGATAATGGTTTTAAATTCTGTGCTTAATTTTATTAATATTTATCAGTGTAAAATAAATACACATTTTCGCTTTTGGTTTTAAATGCGAAATTTTGATCTTTCTATTACAAATGAGTAATTTATGGTTACTGGTGGAAGGTCTCTCATATGTAAGAGTCCGTCTGGGTGGATACCACCGCAATGTCTATTTCTACCGCGAAGCAGCAGTGTGCATGGAATGTTGTGTTTTGGTTTGAAAGACGTTGTAGCCAGTGTAACCACTGGATATAATAAGACTTAACATCTTATGTCTCAGGATGACGAGCGCAGCGGAATGCCATACAGTACTTTGTAACTCAAGGTGCTGGATGGTGTTGCTACTATTTATGGGCGGTCGTATCGCTTACCATCAGGCGAACGACATGCTCGTCTCATCATTATAAGCAATAAAAAAGGATAATTTTTAATTATTTGTTTCTCTTCTAAGTCCCCATATCTCAAAAATGTCTTAAAATATTTTTTCGAATCAAAACCCTCATGTTTTTCACTTACACCCGTAACCAAATTTTAAAGCTTCCACCGTTAATTTGATTACCAAGTTAGTATTATAGAGCAATAGGCAACCGCCTGATTGCCTTCCAAAACGAAGAATATCAAGATTGTCTTATTCAAATCTTTGCGAATCAATTTAAACCCAGCATTTGAAGCCACAGCTCCATAGTACATGTGTTTTATGCACTAAAGTGTTTTGCTCTTGTCTGCTTACGCAGTTACTAGTGCTAATTAAAGAATAATAACCGAGGTACGCCCTCAAAGTGTGAGTTTAGTAACGTTTCGTTTCTCAGTTATTCTGCTTTGTAATGTGGGTGCTAAATTAAACTTTACCAATGACGTTTGTTATACAGAACACATTTTAATGAACAAAATTTAAAATTACCAACCTACTTAGGATTAGTTTGATTTTGAACCTCAAGACCTTATTGAAAAAACTTTAGTCAGTAATTTATCTCAGATTTGTTTTATCTCTACAATATTTTATTTAATAATTTGTCAGAAAGATGATAGAAAGTAAAGAGAGATTAGACCGCCCTATTTTTATAACTTTTGCTGAATGGAGGTTTTATTGTTACCGTTTTAAGTAATTTACCAAAATAAATGGTTATTTTGAGAACTTACTATTATTACCAGTATTACCGGGCATCTTGGTCCTTATTCCACTTTAATATTAGGTTCAAAATATATAATTTATGTTATAGAACCAATCTCACTTACTCTTCACGCCCGGCCGTCTGCCTAAAATCGATAAAAAGTGTGACAAAAATCCACATAGATACTCGGAATCAAACCCATGGCCTCTCTGTCTATAAACTGCACGCTGTCACTTTACCAAGTAGTGATAACCGATAATTTACGCGTCCGACAGAACATAATATTTCGCGGCACTTCTAAATTTTTCCGTATAACACTGCTAATGCTGAAGACTTCATCCCAATCCTAAACCTTCAGAATCGCCAAACCCTGGAAGCATCTATTTTGATCTGTATGGAACTGAATCGTAAATAACCCGTTCGTGTACGTACTCGAGCGCGCTGTTTGCATTACATCTAAAATTAGAAGTTTCAACGTGGATCACTGACGTGTGTTATTGTACGTTACAATCATTCGCTGTATTTGCTGTGAAGAATGCAAGGCAGGCCAGCACAATTCTTGCAATAACGCGATGTCTTTGAGTCGACGATGAATATTGATGGCATTTTTCACCGGTATCGTATAGAAAATCGTTAGGGACAATATTGTGGGTTAGTTTCAGCTCACTTAAACGGAGAACGTAAGAGTTCATAGGTCAATTGATATGATTTTTTTATTCCAAAAAAGTCTGTGTTACGTAGGATTTGGTATTTGTGTCCGATATGGCAAAAGGCTGCCTGTCACATATTTGGATGAATATAACGCCAAGTGGTACTAGTTGCGTCACTACCTAACCATTCGGAGACAAAGTCGTGAGCTTATGATTACCATAGAGAAAATACAGACAAAGTTAGCTTAACCCTATTCAATAAGTATACTTTGGGCATATAGTAAGTGTCATTGGATTCACTCGAGCGGTTCGAGAGCTCTCAACATACACACATACGTATGTATGGCTTTGCTCGCTCGATTTCGGCACTTCTCAACCGAACCGTATATTTCTTTGCTGTGCCGAAGTTTGGGGTTAAATTTCCATACGAAAATATATTTTTCCGTCTACATAACAAACAGATTGTATAGTGCAATTAGTTGGCAATACTACTTTGTTATTAGTGTATTTATGACATTTATACTCAAAGCTTATATGGAGGTCCCTTGGTCAGAAAATTAAACTAAAAGAATTGAGACACAGGACATTAAATGACATAATGCTCTTAATTACATTAACCACTTTGATGATTGGTGGTTGAAAAGCATGGCTCTCGCATAAAATAACAGATTATATATGTATATCTATAATAATTATTATGAGATTAATGAAATCCTCCTAGCCAGTTTCGGCCACGGCGGCTAATCTCAACGGAGATCAGCCAGGTACGCAGGAGATATTATAGTGCACAAGTGTGTGCGCAATACACAGGTGCACTCGCTATTCCTTCACTCTCATAGTTCGGTGAGACGGAAATCCGACATGACCGGAGAGAGATCAGGCGCAGGACCAACGGCTTTACGTGCTTTCCGAGGCACGGGGGTATCACACCGCCAACTTCCTGACTCCGAGCTGCAACTGAGTAAATTTTAAGATGGAAAAACCCAGTCACAATTTTTTTTGGCTCGACCCGGGAATCGAACCCAGGACCTCAGCGCGCAAATCGTACTCGTAATGCGTACGCAATACCACTACGCCACCGAGGCAGTCATTATAACACCAACCTTATCATATACTGCCGACTGATGAGCTCGGGTCTTTTTTCCTATTGGTTTTAGGCCTTAGTCTATCATGCTGGCTTAGTGCCAGACTCCAGTAGATAGGCAAACTTCACATACCTAAGAAATTTCAATATGATTTTCAAAGGTATGTCCGAGCTTTCATTTACTTTTTATTTTTTTGTTTTCGCGGAGAAAGTGACTTATTACTACCGCCCAGCCTTCAAGGGGGGCGACTGAGCGGTGATGTTGGGTTCATCGTGCCTTACGACCCAGCGTTGAGCCGCCGGGCCGAGTCCCTAACCTACATAGGTTACCGTGCACATACACCGCACGGCATACCAACTAAAACTCCGCGGTGGCCTTCTTCGGCGCATTAGGGACGGCTGCGGGTTTCCCCGGACTAATAGTGTCTAAGTTGTCGTCCGCAGCCGCCCCTGCACGGTGCCGCCTAATGCAGCCCGTCTCCTGTATGGAGGGGCTCAGAAGCCCCCGCGCACTTGCCACACAAGGACGCCCTCGGCGTCAACGGCAGCGTGAGGCCTACTTGCCACACTGCCGTCCATCACGAGGGCGCAGCAATGTGCTAAAAAATACGTACAAAACTAAAGACGGACAGCCCCCTGCCGCCCGCCCGCGAACCCCGGTGGCCCCTATTAGTCGCCTTTTACGACAAGCAGGGGATACCGTGGTGGAATTTTCCAAACACCCCCAATCCACAGGGCGGGAGCTTTCATTTACTACAATATATTTTTTTTGGTTATAAAAAATGAAAGCCTAACATAAAATGATACTTTGTTATCCCTTTACTTATTTACGAAGCGCACAGGTCTCAACATTACAATATTTTAGGCGTAGATTGAGGACGCTAAGATGTACAGTCACCAGCATAAGTAACCGAACATATTCAAAATTTCAAATTGCCTACATACTTTTGTGTTCTTACTAATCTTATTTTTTCTCTTCACAAAAATAAAATAAAATAAAAGAAATTTGCTTTACTTCATACGAAGAATTTTTTTTCAGTTTAACTTAACGCGTATATAGGCGATTTGAAATTTTGATTTTGTACAGATATTTATGCGACTGACTGTACTTACAATTTTAACCTAGAGAATCAAATCTGTCAAAATCGATCTAAGATCTAAGATAACCTACCTCTAAAGTCACGGCAAGCAGAGTTAGTGGTAGCCGGTACCTTCGAAATTCATATTGAGATTTCTTAGGTATGTAGGGTAGCTCACGATGATTTCCTTCGCCGTCAAAGTGAACAATTATTGGGTAAAAATATACACGTAACATCGATAAGTCAGACGCGTGTGCCTTGGGTTTTGAACCTGCGGATCTTCGTCTCAACCATCCGGGCCATTCGAACTAGTCTATCGTAAATTTTATAAATCTCTCAAATTGAACATTACATAAATCATAGGACAAAGAACGAGTAAGCAAACTAGCAAAATCCAGATCAATAAAATCCACTCAAACAACATTCAGCTTAATTATCTCCTTAACCAGAGCATCGCGTTCACAATCCCGTTCGGGCAAGGTTTTAAATTGGAGTTAATTAAAAGAAAGCAAACAGGATGTACGTGGAGCCTCTTAGATGCACGTTTATTGGCTATGGAGGTGGGTTCATGAACATTGGATTTGAGAATATTTTGTTAAGGAACTTGGTTTTGTTCGCGTCTTCACCGGAGTGAACTATTTTTAGAACAACTATTTTTAGGGGTGATAAGTTATCTTAATGTTATTCCCGGATAAGTTCTATGTACTATGTACCAATTTCATTCAAATCAGTGCAAAGTTTTCTATGTTTAGTTCTATCAAGAGCTTGTATAAAATTCCCATTGCATATTTTTTCGTGTAGTTTTAGTTTCTGCTTATCCCAAATAAGTTTAGTCTATATACCGAATTACATTTAAACTATTTTTCGTTTCTATTCAAATATTTTCACGTCATCATATTTATAATACACTAGTAGTGCTCGCGGCTCCGCCCGCGTGAAAAAGTTTTTCCGGGACAAAAATATTTTCCCGGGTTAAAAAGTAGCCTATAGCACTCAGGAGTTATGTAGCTTCCTATTAGTGAAAGAATTTTCAAAATCGTGAGATTAGGGCGTTCAAACAAACAAACAAACAAACAAACTCTTCAGCTTTATACTATTGGTATAGATTTGTTTCTTCTTTCTTTCTATAATATTTAGTTCAGGCAGTACTGCCTCCCTTTGCGCGCTGAGGTCCTGGGTTCGAATCCCAGGTTGGGCTAAAAAACTTTGTGACTGGGATTTTCCATCTTAAAAAAAATTACTCAGTCGCTCGGAGTCAGGAATTGGCGGTGTGATACCCCCGTGCCTCGGAAAACACGTAAAGCCGTTGGTCCTGCGCCTGATCTCTCTCCGGTCATGTCGGATTGCCGTCTCACCGGACTATGAGAGTGAAGGAATAGCGAGTGCACCTGTGTATTGCGCACACACTTGTGCACTATAATATCTCCTGCGTACCTGGCTGATCTCCGTTGAGATTGGCCGCCGTGGCCGAAACTGGCTAGGAGGATTTCATTTTTCAGTTCAGGCAGAAAATCTTGTAACTCCAAATTTTACTAGTAATAAGCAAAAACACAACCTATACCTTTCCTTTCATGAAATTATTACTAACATAATAAATAATAATAAAAATTATAAAATCTATCATAAAATATCTACCTCGGTGGCGTAGTTGTATTATGGTACGACTGCAATGCTGAGGTCTCGGGTTCGATTCCCGGGTCGGGCAAAGTGATATTGAGTTTTTCTATTCAGTATTAGCTCGGAGTCTGGAATTTGTGCCCGATATGGCGATAGGCTCGCCCCCTATCACATCATGGGACGGAATAACGGCGAAAAGTGGGTGTACTAGTTGCGCCTCTGCCTACCCCTTCGGGGATAACAGGCGTGAGTGTATATGTATGTATGTATCATAAATATTTGCACGTCAAAAATTACATTGTGACTTGTGAGACACTGCTTATGAAATTTTAATACTGTAATTATATTGCTTATGCTAATATCTTTATGTACTTAACCACAATCATGCAAGGTCAAGGGGGCTAATTCCGGCATAGTTTTTGCATACCTCAAGTTGGTTGGACAATATTTCAATAAAATAAAATTTTGTCTTTTTGCCTATGTGAAGGTTTCAGGCACTTAAGAATTTATTAATCTTTTGTATTCACTTAAGACATTAAATTCAGCTATCTTTAGAATAAACATAGATAACTTTTTTAAAACTTGGCCACTAGACGGAGTTTCCGTTCAAAAACGGGGAAATCCGTCATATGGGTAGATTACATGGAAATCCCTCGTTCTTTGAAATATACACGTGATGAGGTTATACAACCACAGGAGACAGTCAATAATAACCATAAAAATCTTAAAAATATGGTCTCCTTCCCCTATTATGTGCAAATAACGTTTTCGGGGAGTATTCCGGCACATCATAGAAGGCAGGGGTTATAAACATAATTTTATTTTTCATAAGTTCTTATCGTACGCGATCCACTTTTCATCACCAGTTATCAATCTCTGCCAAAATGATTCGGTTTCATTACGTGTCAATAAGGAATCGCAAATGAGTATGTACGGATCATTAGTTTTCTTTCAGTGAGCTCGTGCGGCATCCAAATATCGAGCTATTTTGTGTACCCAGCTTTTTTCAAATGGGTCAAAACTGTTTTGTGGTCAATTATCAGTTCTTCAGCATGTCGTAACTGCTGATATGTCGAGCTTGCTCCACGTTTTCAAAAATGGTGTCCACTTTATCCGTGATAGTGCGACCAGAGCGAGGTGCATCTTGACATCAAAATTACCGGATTGAAAACGCTTAAACCCACTTTGTGCTACTCTTACTGACACTGCATTACGTCCACAAACGGCACATTATTTTTTTGCGATTTGCTATGCATTCTTTCGTTGTTTTTTCAATTAAATTTTAAAATGTATCGAATGTCATTACATTCACTCTCATTTTGACCGAAAGAATAATAAATGAAAAAAATGGCTCAAAAAAACATTTTACTAATTTGTTTCTTTTTTGAAATGTAACCTTTTTACGCATACTCACGCCTTTTATCCCCGAAAGGGTAGGGAGAAGCGCAACTAGTGCACCCACTTTTTGCCGTGCGTATTCCGTCTCATGATGTGAGACGGAATACGCACGGCAAAAGGTGTGTGTGTCTCACTTTGCGACCCGGGGATCGAACCTGAGACCTCAGCATTGCAGTCGTACTGTAATACAACTACGCTATCAAGGCAGTCTGTTTAAACCCTGAGTTTAAAGCAAACTGCAACCCCTTTTTAATGTCATAAAAACCAGCCAGACAGATATAACTAGTACAGCCAAAGAGATTTCATTACAAGTTTAAACATACTAAATGAGAAAAGACTTTTTCCCCAACCTATTATAATATAAATTACCAGTAGGTACCTATATTACGTTTATAAAGCGAACGTTGCGTTAATAAGTGCACACACTTTGCCACCAACCACATCATAAAAATATTGACACACTGAAAAGCAAAAACATGTTTTCGTAAAGATACATTATAAATCTCAGTCACAAACAATAGTTCCGCTATTGGCCGGCAGGCAGCGCTGAGCGGTACACTACATTAATCATTTTACATCTGAGAAAACCGACTTACCTTTGTTACTGTCATTGCTCTGTATTATTTGTTCGCTCCATTGTTCTAGATGATTTCTTCACTTTTTCTGTAAATATTGTACTTATCTGAAATGGATGTTTGTGTTCAAATTTGATTCTTGACTTTGTTTACACAGGTGTTTTGATGTGCCATATACAAGCCGAGAGATTCTTAGCATGGGATGATTGGCGATTTAAATAGCAATAATATCTGGAATGGGAACCATTTTAATGTAAACAAAGCAGAAATAGTCTAGCGGGTACGGACTCCCAAGATGGCGATTCGATTATACGAGCATGTCTTGTTTGCTTCCTTTAACCTTGAAGATAGTTGGTATGGCTCCGAGTTCTTACCCAATAAATACAAAATATACTATCTGGTGGACGATAGCCTAGTTGGGAACGGAACGGTCTGCCGAGACAATATCCGGAGGTTCAAAACCCAAGCACGCACCTCTGACTTTTCAAAGTTACGTGTGTATTGTTTATCAATTATCGTTCGCTTTAACCGTGAAGGAAAACATCGTGAAGAAACCTGCATACCTAAGAAGCTCTTTCTAAGAATTTCGAAGGTAAGTGAAGTCTACCAACCCGCACTAGGCCAGCGTAGTGGACTAAGGCCTAAACCCTCTCAGTAGTAGAACAGGCCCGTGTCCAGCAGTGGAACAGTATTTAATACAGGACTGGTATTATTTATGTTATATAATATCTGGTACTTAGCCTAGCTTAGAAAGCAGAGACACTAAACTTCCCGCAGGGGGTGATCGTACGAAGCCAAATTTATTCTTAAAACATCCATGAAAACGAATGTGGCGTGTCTGCGCCTGTCTTAAGTAAAATATCCTCTAGCACGGTCCTTTTCGTCTAAAATTTCAGCATACAAGCTTATCACGTTTCAAATATGTACACATAAATCACCATAAATAAGGTCTGAAGGGTTATCTTCGTATATATCGATATAAAGTGCGATATTCAATCCATGGCCCAAAATGGTTTCCCAATGCTCCTAAATATCTACTCCTATACAGCGGTATTTAGTTATTATGACCTTGTATTTAAGGTCAGGGTAAGGTACAGGCTCTAGCGGGTGCTGTCTGTTTTTTTTTGCAAATGATCCATTGGGTCTGATGTTAAGAGTCCCTGAACATCTATAATGTTAGGCGAATCAAAAACGATCTGCCGATCCGAGGAAAGGACTAGAAATGAAGGATGAGGGTCGATTGAATTTCCCAAAAATGTCGCCCAAGTAAATTTTAGTACTTATCTTGTAAAAATATAAGATATTGATAAAAAAACAATCAAAACTGGTAACACGATCGCGTCGTGCAAAGTAACAATTGTTAATCTCAGCCTACCCTTATTAAACAGGCGTGATGTTATAAAAATAGTAAATTTAACACCCGTCGTCTGTTTTGTAAACGAATATACAATAATAGACGACCCACTTACCGTCGCCCTTGATTACATTAAATTTTATAACAGCTAGATTGAAATCTGGAAAATTAACTAAGTTTATCTGACCCAGAATCTCGTGTGGAAAGAGTTGGAATTGGTTTAGTGATGTAACAATGTAAGTTTCGAATATAAGCTAAGTAAATTATCACATTCACGTTTTGACCAATTTTGACTTATATTTTGTCCAAATGTCATACAACTTGTGTAAGTACTCGTTAATATTTCTGAGGGTAGTTAATTTTTGCTTTTAATTAATTATCTTTTAATTAATTTAGATATTAGAATACAGTCCATAATAAGGGGAAGGCGAAAATATTAAAGTTATTTTTTGTTCCGATATAGTTTAAAATTAAAATATTATAAATAGTTCGCCAAAAACTCCAAAGAAATGCAAATTAATTACTATAAATTATTAAATACCAACTAAAACGTTTACCTATATTAGTAAACAATTAATATTGTGTCGGTATTTCCAACTTTGCAATAGCACAATTTGTACTAGCCGATATCAATTTAGATATCAAAACACATGATTATCTTCATACATTCGAAATTAGCATGCAAACAGCACATGCGACCTGACCTTTCAGCGAGCCCGTTATTTTAAACGGTTCAAGTAGGGTGGATATCAAAATAAAACTTAATTGACTTAATCGCCGTGGTTAATGATTACACTGCGCGTTTTTTAAAACGCCGACGAGTCTCAGATTTTTAACATGCTTACGTCTGCTTTGATTTGAATAAATCTATGCATGTTGTGACCTGTAGTGGTATGCATAAGCTATTCACGTTTTTAATCTTACTTATATTATAAATGCGAAAGTTTGTGATAATAAACGCAGAAACAACTAAACAGATTTGGATGAAATTTGGCACATCCGTAGATGTCCTGGATTATAGGCATATAGGCTACTTTTTCTCCCAGTAATCCGTGTTAACTCCCGTAACAACATCCTTTTCCATCGCTCTTTTACACGAACAAAATATTATGCAGATAACGCTTTTATTCGTAGAGTAAGTGAAAACTACAACAACAAATTCCGTGATTTTTATTTTTTTATTTTTTTTTATTTTTATTGACTTATTCCTAGTTTCTTGTAATAACTTTAAGAAATCAATTATGGCATTATTGAAATCTGGCTCTTAAGCTGAACACTCTCTGGCACGACGTTTCTTAATGATATAATATTATATATTCATCTCGTTCTTTTCTTCTCTTTTTTTTTTTATTAATGTTTTAATAACCACGTTGAACACATTCTTTTGGCTCAAGATGTGCTACATAACTATGGGAACTTAACTGGATTGTAATACATTTTAGTGTTAATCTAGTTTAAGTAAATATTGTTCTGTTTATTCCCCGAATATTAACAAAAAAAAAACCGGGCGTGTACTTTTATACGCGCGTGAGAAGTTATACTTCTTTGGCATCATTAACCTTTATAGTTTGAGAAAATTGCAGTCTTGGCTTCGGCCTTTGAATTTTGAAAAAGTTCTTGGATGTGGTAAAACAACAACAGACTAGGCTGCATGGCTAAGCGCCTTTGCCTTCTCTTTTACAAAAAAAATTAATTATATATAATTATTAAATATAAAATTTAGAGAATATATGACATAATTTCTACTAAATATTGTAAGATTCTTAATTTAAAATATTTATTATTGATTATTTAATATTTTAAAAGTAAATAAATAAATACAATAATTAATTTAAAAAAAGACAACCAATAATGTCATTTAAGATGAGGGTGCATGGGCTTGAACCCTTTGCCTTCCCGATAAGGGGAAAATTATAAAAAAACAACCGTGAGAATTTTTGTGTCACACATGCGCGCGCAACGTAAAATTTCACTCCCATCAATTTTTCATAATGCGCCTTAAGAAGTATAACTTCAATAAATAAATAAAGTAATTTGCTCCCATGGGAAATAGTTAATCTGATTCTTTATGACTGCCTCGGGGGCGTAGTTATATTACGGTACAACTGCAATGCTGAGGTCTCGGCTTCAATACCCGGGTCGGGCAAAGTGATATTGGGTTTTTCCAGTGTCAGCCCGGAGTCTAGAATTTGTGCCCGATATGGCGATAGCCTCGCCCCCATCACATCATGGGACGGAATACGCTCGGCGAAAAGCGGGTGCATTGGTTGCGCCTCTGACTACTCTCTCGGGGATAAAAGGTGTGAGTGTGTGTATTCTTTAACTAGATGGCGCTGGTATCTTAGTGTTTTAGCGATTTTTGTAGTGGGAAAGGCTTTTTACGCGAACGAAGCCGCGAGCAACGCCTAGTAAATAATATTTGTGGATTTTATCGTCATTTTTAATACCAATTTGTACAACTTATGTTAAAATACTATTCTTACCCGTTTTATTCTTAATTACGAACTTACATAAATTATGAGTGAAACATTAGACAATGGCTCTACTAACAATACCCTACAAGAAAATCATAATGGAGTAACAATTATTTTGTTTGAAGTAGATTATCGCAAGCCCAACAAATCAAATCCATTCGAAAATCAACAACATAATTGATAACATTAAAATTTACAAATTTCAAACATACGCGTCCTTTATAAGAAATACCTTCGCAGCCCACCGCTGCCGCCCGTCCCTTAGCACGTCCTAATACGTTTACATGCCCCAGATCACGGTACATTGCCTCTCTAAGACTCTGCTCCTTTGAGTTTAATTGCAATTTTCGTAGAGGCTTCAAAATAAATGGAGTTGCGACGTAGCCCATGTTATGGTTTTGTCCGCCCCTTATTAAGGTTCAATTGTTCACAGTCTCTGATCGTGTTTATTCTACTGTGTTTGCAGATTTGGGACGGTTTGGTCTGATTGTGTGTTGATTATTATACAGGGTCATTTTGACATTGCGTTAATAAATGAAACCACATACTTATCTCGTTGAAAATAACGTTTTCCATTAAATTATTTTAACCATACATGTAAAATAAAAAACTAAGTTTCAAACAAAATAAATATCAACAAAAAGTAACTTTAAGTTTACACGCCCTAATGCGACTACGACTGCTCTAGGAGAAGTCGTCGCAGCAGCAACATTACACTTTTAGTCAGAAATATACTTACGCACACACCACATTCGCACTAAACTACAAAATTATCCAAAATTTGGAATACTACAACCGGGATTTTTGGCGAAAGTATTCGTTATTCATTGATGATTTTTGGTACAATGTTAGCAGAGGTAAAGACGAATATGTGATTTCATTTAGTAATGTAATGACCCTGTACAAAATAATTTGTACCAAGAAAATCTAATGTCGCTCAGATGGCAATACTCTATTAGAGCACTAACGTGTTCTAAGTCTATAGCAATATGAGGACTCCAATTTTATAGTATAATGTTACACACTGACCAGTCTGAACAATCTGATGTTAAGTCATTGTCATTGCTCATAAATATCCAAAATACCACTAGGACCCAGAATTGCCGGTATTGAAGGAAAGGTGTGGTAAAACTGTCGCTTCCCGTTGCTTTTCTGTGAAACAGCGGTGCTGCCACAGTCGAGCCGGACTTTAATTCCAAATGCTAATTCTCAATAATAAATCACGACTAACAACACCTTGAGTACGCCCTTAAAGATCCCACGTCTAAATAGTCCCGTCAAAACACAATAAGCCAAACTATCCATCAATAACATACCATAATTATGCGTTCATCCCAAGAATTCCGTAATACAGTGGGAAATTATTAATATGGCGGAGAGTCGGCGTTACCGTAGAATTCGACCCCATTCTTTAGACCGGCACGCTTCCCGGCGGTATGCCTTGCACGTACCACATATTATTTTTTGTATTAAGCTAAGGTAATTTGTTAAAGATTATAATCAAATGAACTTGTGAATTGACTTTAAAGATTCAAAATTAAGTTAAAGTATGGGGTAATTTTCAATAAAAGTAGCTTTAGACTTAAATTCTAAACAGTTTTTTTCTGCACAAGTGATAATGCTGATGTTAAATTTAAAGCATTATATACTACCGCGTCCAATTCCGCAATACCGAGATCCTGGTATTCTGGGATCCCGCGTCAAGTTCCAGTCCCGCGTGTTGCGGGATTATCGGCGCAGAATCCCGCGGGATTTGCGGGACTGATTTGGCATATTGGAAACGACACATTGGATGTGTTATATTTTCTTCGCAAGCATTTTCAACTCAATGCTGACCCTAATAATCAAACTCTTAATTCGTTTTGTAATTGATAATGGTTTTTGTTTCTATTGATACCTAACCTCAATTGTTTATTTTGGATTTGTCATCTATGCAAGGTGATTCCAAAAGCTATACAATTTACAAAACATTTATATTCCTCGCGCGAGTCCCGATGAGTCTTATCGAACGTTCATGTTGTGCATTAATTAATGTAGTTATTGAATCGTTATTACGATATTGATGTGCATGAAGTCAGATGTCGATAATGCGCAATACATTTATTATATCGAAAAATTAATTTTGATAAAATCACCACATAAACTCATGAAGCCAATATTCTTTAAGCATCCTCAGAACTCGTGCGGGGACTGTAGTTTACTCCACGGAAGTAGTTGAATTCGGTATTTTTTTTTGCAAAGAATGACGCGACAAGCATACAGTTCGCTCAATGGTAAGCGACGCGAACACCCATAAACAGTAGCAACACCATCCAACACCTTGAGTTACAAAGTACTGTGTGGCATTTCACTGCGCTCGTCATCCTGAGACATAAGATGTTAAGCCTCATTTTGTCCAGTAACACTAGCTACAATGTCATTCAAACCGAAACACAACAGTGCATGCACACTGCTACTTGGCGGTAGAAATAGACATTGCGGTGGTACCCACCCAGACGGACTCTTACATATTAGAGACCTACCACCAGTAAAAAAAAATGCTGTTATATGCGTGTAAACAATACTGTATTAGGTAACAATATTACAATAGGCAGATGGAAGAAGACTGCGGTAGACATCCATCACGCTAAGGGCACGTTTCCCAATTCTACCTGCAATATAACATGAGTAAACATGCGGAATGGTGCCAATCCGTCTTGTCCGGCCTGTAACGCGAAACTCGACGGTATTTATTTAATAAAAACGTCGTGTTATCAAACAGTACGCGGATATTGATTAGGGTTGCGGGCAATAGATCTTATCGCGGTCCAAGTTATAGGCGTAGCGGGTAACCTTGGTGTCAGGAACGATGTGTTTTGGAGGTTTGTATCGGACGTGGCAGCTGCTAGTTCAATATCACTCTGTTTCCTGTAATCTATACATCTATACATATAAATAAAATTGGAGTGTCTGTTTGTAATATTTAAATAACCGTTTTTTACTACATGCATATGAGTATATATACGGTACATGCACCAAAATAACATTTTTTACAATTTTTGTCTGTCTGTCTTTCTGTCTGTCTGTTTGTTCCGGCTAATCTCTGAAACGGCTAGACCGATTTTGACGGGACATTTATTGGCAGGTAGCTGACGTAATAAGGAATAACTTAGGCTACGTTTTATCCCGGGAAAATATAAAGCGGGACTTTTATCCCGGAAAAACTTTTCCACGCGAGCTGTATAGATAGATGTATAGAAAAATGTATAGATATGTATAGAAAAATGTAAAGATATGTATAGAAAAATGTATAGATATGTATAGAAAGATGTATAGATATGTATAGATATTCCGTACATACACCAAAATAATATTTTTTACAATTTTTGTCTGTCTGTTTGTTTCGGCTAATCTCTGAAATGGCTGGACTGATTTTGACGGGACTTTTATTGGCAGGTATCTGATGTAATAAAGAGTAACTAAGGCTACGTTTATTTTACAAAAAATATTTTATTTAAAAAAAATAATGTTGCAATGTCCAAGTACTGTCCAGTACCACGCGCAGCTCACGCGCATGCCACCACTGGGCCATCACGTCGGGCGCCTCCCGCCACTTCTCCCACCAACGAATTAATATCACAAAGGCTGCCTATCCCGCGGGCTTAGAACGCGCGAGTGGGCTATTGTTGATGGTTGTGTCTCAACGAGTTCATTTTTTTTTTGTTTACGCTGAGAAAGTGAATTATTACTACCGCCCAGCGTTCAAGGGAAACGACTGAGCGGTTATGTTGGGTTCACCGTGCCTTACGACCCGACGTTGAGCCGCCCGGAGAGATGGAAAACGTCGGGCGACCGCCGGGCCGAGTCCCTAACCTATGTACACCGCACGGTATACCAACCAACACTCCGCGGTGGCCATCTTCGGCGACCTAGGGCGAATCATTCCGACTTAGGGACGGCTGCGGGCTTCCTCCGACTCACGTCTAAGTTGTCGTTCGCAACCGCCCCTGCGCATACCGCTGTTGCGGTCCGTCTCCTGTTGTTGGGGGGACTCAGAAGCCCCTGTACGCCGAAGGACTCCCTCGGCGTCAAAGGCAGCGTGAGGCCTAACCGCCACGATGCCGTCCATCACGATGGTCACAAAAGTTGGCTAGACTAATAGGTGGACGGCCCCTTCCGCCCACCCGTGACCCCCGGAGGCCCCTATTAGTCGCCTTTATAGGCAGGGGATACCGTGGTGGAATTCTCCAAACGCCTCCAATATACTGGGCGGAACGACTTCATTTAGAAATTGATTTCCAGTGCTTATATCAAACTTTTGATTGAGAGTTTGATTTGATTGATAGATATCCTACTATCCTACTAATATTATAAACGCGAAAGTTTGTAAGTATGTATGGATGTATGGATGTCTGGATGTTTGTTACTCTTTCACGCAAAAACTACTAACCGGATTTCGATGAAATTTGGCACACGGGTAGATCATATCCTGGATTAACACATGGGCTACATTTTATCTCGGGAAAATAAAAAAAATCGGACTTGTATCCCGGAAAAACTTTTTAACGCGGGCGGAGACGTGGGCGAAATCTATCCTACTATAATCCTACTAATATTATAAACGCGAAAGTTTGTAAGTATGTATGGGGATGTATGGATGTCTGGATATATGGATGTCTAGATGTTTGTTACTCTTTCACGCAAAACTACTAACTGGATTTCGATGAAATTTGGCACCCGGGTAGATCATGTCCTGGATTAAGACATAGGCTACATTTTATCGTGGGAAAATAAAAAACGGGACTTTTATCCCGGAAAAACTTTTTAACGCGGGCGGAGCCGCGGGCGAAATCTATCCTACTATAATCCTACTAATATTATAAACTCGAAAGTTTGTAAGTATGTATGGATGTATTTTTTTTTTGTTTATGCGGAGAAAGTGAATTATTACTACCGCCCAGTGTTCAAGGAGAACGACTGATCGGTTATGTTGGGTTCACCGTGCCTTACGGCCCGACGTTGAGCCGCCCGGAGTGATGGAAAACGTCGGGCGACCACCGGGCCGAGTCCCTAACCTATGTACACCGCACGGCATACCAACCAAAACTCCGCGGTGGCCATCTTCGGCGCATTAGGGACGGCTGCGGGCTTCCTCCGACTCACGTCTAAGTTGTCGTCCGCAACCGCCCCTGCACGTGCCGTTGTTGCGGTCCGTCTCCTGTTGTTGGGGGGCTCAGAAGCCCCCGTACGCCGAAGGACGCCCTCGGCGTCAAAGACAGCA
Organism: Lapara coniferarum; assembly: GCA_949316025.1. Classification (NCBI taxonomy): domain Eukaryota; kingdom Metazoa; phylum Arthropoda; class Insecta; order Lepidoptera; family Sphingidae; genus Lapara; species Lapara coniferarum. The sequence continues at coordinate 2,270,665 of OX438922.1, forward strand.
TGAGGCCTAACCGCCACGATGCCGTCCATCACGGGGGTCACAAAAGTTGGCTAGACTAATAGGTGGACGGCCCCTTCCGCCCACCCGTGACCCTCGGAGGCCCCTATTAGTCGCCTTTTACAACAGGCAGGGGATACCGTGGTGGAATTCTCCAAACGCCTCCAATCCACAGGGTGGATATGGATGTATGGATGTATGGATGTATGGATGTCTGGATGTCTGGATGTATGGATGTTTGTTACTCTTTCACGCAAAAACTACTAACCTGATTTTGATGAAATTTGACACATGGGTAGATCATGTCCTGAATTAACACATAGGCTACATTTTATCCCGAGAAAAAAACGGGACTTTTATCCCGGAAAACTAAAAAACGCGGGCGAAGCCGCGGGCAAAAGCTAGTATTTTTTATAAATTTATACTGAAACCAGGTTTTTCGTGGCTCCATTAGCATGAACTTTTGACAATAAAATTCCCAATGTATTTTCAATTATCTAGGCAAACAGTCTACATGCTCAGATATTTGGTTTTTATCCAAATTCGTTTTGTAGTTATTGCTCACAAACTTTTAAGCATCTTAACCATTTTTCTCATTTATGTTTAATGAATAATAAATGTCAAATTTTGTGAAATAGGTGACGGTAGGGACTAATTCACATCATAAAAGATGGATATTATATTATGCTCATTAAATTTCGAGTGTACTAGATGCTGCTTTGAGTATTTTTGATATAAAACTTCATTACGCACGCTTCACTTAGGGAGTAAGCTGGTGTATGCGTGACGAGAGCGTTACGAAAAGAGTAATTGGGCGAGGCGAACGGAAGTTGAGAGGGAGGTATAAATTAGTGAAGACAGAAAGAGAGAGAGTTACGAGTGTAAGTATGTTGAATGAGAGTGTGTATATGTATATATTATACACATATAAACATATATGCATACATAAATATAGATGGAGCTAAAGAAGTTTCACTTGAGTCGTTTGATCTAAAGCACACAGTTTTTTTTTTTATATAAGTGATGATTATATAATTAGATACCTAAATCATATTTTTACGACAAAAAATAAACATTTGGTGTACAACAACTTTACAATAATATACGATATTTGTTAGAGTTGCTACAACAAAGTTAATTTTCTCGTGGATTAAATGACCCGTTGCAATATTTATGTGTTCGACCCCAAAACAATGAACGTTTCAATGAGATTATTAAAAAGGTAAAGAGTGTACGTTGAAAATTTGATAAATGGAATAATGGTCCATAAAGCTTAGCCTTTTGTAATTAAAATATACGTTTGAACATTTTGTATTTAGTTAGTTATTAGAAATCATCAACAAACTTAAGGCGGAGGTGCATAACCGAATGCAATACCAGCGTATACTTGTAGTTTTCTGTATTAATTACGCTATTTTTTAAGAGGCATTTTTTTTTCTTCGATTGATCAGAAGTGAGCAATTATAGCAATCCAAAATAAATATCAACCAGACGTCGTACCTTTCGACAATACTTGTTATGCCTCTCTTCGGTTATGATAGCTCATTTAATTGCTACAAATACAGCTTAAAAAATCAATAATATACACAACTTAAAACTGTCACCGCCCGTCTCTCATACCTCAAGCCCGCAAACTTGAGCTCAGGCGCGCCCCTATCTATAGTGTATAAGCCTGAGGCGTCGGCTTGTGTAATTGATTGAATCGTCCACTGGCCAGGCCTTGATGTTTTGTTTTAATATAAAAACAAATTAAACCGCACTATGGCTTTATAAAGCAAAGTATTTGCCGCATTCATTTCCAACAACTGCCTCGGTGGCGTAGTTGTATTATGGTACGACTGCAATGCTGAGGTCTCGGGTTCGATTCCCGTGTCGGGCAAAGTGATATTGAGTTTTTCTATTCAGTATCAGCTAGGAGTCTGGAATTTGTGCCCGATATGGCGATAGGCTCGCCCCCTATCACATCATGGGACGGAATAGCGGCGAAAAGTGGGTGCACTAGTTGCGCCTCTGCCTACCCCTTCAGAGATAACAGGCGTGAGTGTATATGTATGTGTATGTATATTATTTCCAACTAGCCTTTGCCCACAGCTCCACCCGCGTGTATAAGTTTTTCAGGTATAAAAGTACATATAAACCTTCCGCTTGAATCACTATATCTATTTAAATAACGCATCAAAATCCGTTGCGTAGTTTTAAAGATCTAAGCATACATGGGACAGACAGACAGCGGGAAGCGCCTTTGTTTAATACTATATTGATAAAATTTAATTAACATTGTTAGAATTGCTATTGTTGTTTGTGCATGTGGAACATGGTATTGGTGTAATTTAGAATTCCACATTTGTACCTAATCTGTAGATCACTATATAGAACTTTGAGTAGTTAATGATTTTATATTTTTATAGAATCCTGAAAAAGAAACAGTCGAAAGCGGGATTTGTACCCACGACCTCCTTTGAGTAGTTACTTACTGCACATATTCGTTGAAAATACATGTGGTGTAGTTTTTAATACCCTGTATTGTCTTTCGTACTAAAAGATCGATCACATCCTACTAATATTATAAAGGCGAAAGTTTGTAAGAATGCATGATGTATGGATGTTAGTTACTCTTTCACGCAAAAACTACTGAATGGATTTCGATGAAATTTGGTACACGGGTAAATCATGTTCTGGATGTTAATCCAGAACATGATTTATGTGTGTTAAGACAGGCTACTTTTTATCCCGGGAAAATAAAAAGCGGGACTTTTATCCCGGAAAAACTCATTCACGCGGGCAGAGCCGCGGGCAAAAGCTATATTAAATAAAATCACTACACACCAAATTAGATTATTGACTCGCCTCCTATCACGTAATGGGACGGAATACGCAAGGCGAAAAGTTGGTGTACTAGTTGCGGCACTGCCTACCCCTTCGGGGATGAAAGTGAGTGAGTAACATAAAATTAAAACACAAATATTCTCCAAAAAACCTTCCTAAATCAATTCCTCTATATACCGTACGAAAATGAAACTAAAATATGTAACGAGAGCATGTACTTATCAATTGAAACGTATACCGTCCATGACAGTTATTCCGGGTCGTCAACTTACCCAAACAGTGATCCCATAAACCCCATCAGAACCCCTCTATGTTGACCTCAGATTAGGGCCGCCATTTCTTTGGCATTTTACGGATGATTCCTAGTTGCCTGGGAAAAAGTTCACAAGAAGTGCTAAGACTTTTCGAGTATGAGACTTTAAAAAAGTAATTGAACTTTTGAGCATTTTGATTATAAGCAGTTATTTTCCCACAAAAACAACACACTTAAAAGCCAGATATTTATCAGAACAATAATTATAACCAATAAAATAATATTCATATATAAAAATAAGTCTTGAGCTAACATTAAATTAATTTTAATTTTATGTCATGTGTTCGGAAATTGTTTTATTTTTTTATATTTTTATCCGGCGTCGCAAAATTGAATCTTGGTTACCTTTTGTGCATATATGCCGTTAAAGATCCCTTCTAACCCCGAGGGAGGGAGTCCCGGACCCCGACCCTAAGACATGGTACACCTATCCCCGAGTCCAGGGGCAACGGAGCGTCAAATCCATTCATTATGCGACGCATACAAAAGACGGTACAAAATCCTAAGAGGACTTTAGTACAGTTGGAGAGAATATTTAGATAGTTAATGTATGAATTAATGTGTATTATTAATATGTTAATGTATAATGGAGGTAAAAACTTTATGGAAATCCCAGTTGAATTCGTACTAATTTGAAAATATAATTATAGTAGTGTTATATTTTATTGCGTATGTAAGTATATGACCTAATTTTTTAAGTAAGTAGTCCGTAGTATAATGACTTTGTATACGTATTCTTCTAATAAAATGTATGTTTGGTGATATGGAGTACATTATTTTCTAGTAACACTTGCTAGCGTTACTAAAATATGTATAAACTGTCTAAGGCTCCATTTTCGCATCGAGAACAAATTTGGGTGACATGCAAATAATTAAAACGTATCTTGGTGATGCTACAAAACTTTGAATTACTAACCGATGACACAAGTATTTGGACATGAATGTATTTGTCATTTATAATAAGATAATCGAAAATCTTGAAAACATTCTGCTGAATATGGCTTAATGACTCTAAAATCTTTATGATTACTTATCTTATCAAGTCTCTGCTTACCCCTATGTGATAGAGGCATAATACTATATATAATATATGTATGAAAACACTAATTAAGTCAAACAAAAATGTTCTAAAGTAGCAAACATCATTACATAACGCAGACATTAATAAAGCGAAAGTTGGAGCTGTTAATTTTCTCGCAACGCTCAGGTAACTGGATTGTGTTAATTACACTCGTCAGGTACAGAGGCATAGAGCACGTTCACATCTTGCATAACTCGCTCATTTCATTCATCAGTCTTTTCGTTCATTTCTGCATTCAATTTTGAGTTGTTGATTATGTCGTACTGAATATGAGAAGTTTATTAGGGAAAGTTTAAATTAATTTCAATGTTTTGTTTGGATTTTTCATTAAGGTTTGTCAAAAGTAACTTCAAGCGACTGCCCTAGATACAGTATATAAATATACCATACCATACCAGCACTGTGCACTGCTGAGCACGGGCCTCCTCTACAACTGAGAGGGTTAAGGCCTTAGTCCATCACGCTGGTCTAGTGCGGGTTGGCAGACTTCACATACCTTCGAAATTCAGAGAACTTCTCAGGTATGCAGGTTTCCTCACGATGTTTCTCTTCACCGTTAAAGCGAGCGATAATTCACAAAGAATACACACATTCTTTTTAGAAAAGTCAGAGATGTGTGCCCTTGGGTTTTGAACCTGTGGACATTCGCCTCGACAGTCCGTTCCACTCCCAACTAGGCTATCGCTATTGGTATATAAATATACCCCGTAGAAATATAGTTTTTGTAGATTTGCAACGTGGTGCACAACTATGAGAAAAGAAAACAATTATTGATCGAGTTACAGGGATATGGGTTTCTTGGCTTTTAATAATGTCGAATAACGAACTCCATACAGTATTTACTTCAAAATTCATTCTCGATACCATTGCTAGGATCTTATTCACCCAAACGGTCCCTCGTCAGTTGCGAAAAAGAGTATCGATTTAATGCAAACGTCATTGTTAGTACAATCAACTGTACATTTAAAAATCTGTAAAGGTCGGAGGCCATTATGTCCGCAACAAAGGGCCGCGTTGGAAGTATCCCGGACGTCTGCAACATTATAATAAAAGGTAACTGCGATACGTATCCGGGATACAATTTTATTGGATGTCGACAAAGGGCTGCGAACAATAGTGCAGATGATTCCGAAGTTGTGAATGTAGAGATAGATTTTGATGTCTCTAGGGATGTACACAGCTTGATAGGTATAACACCAGTTCTAGGTATACGAGAGTCTGTAAAACTACGACGTGTATCTTGTCCGTTTTTTTCTGGTGGAAACTGTTTTCCGAACTGGTGGTAGGGTAAACATTTTTTGAGTCTTAAGGCTAAATACTTACTTTCAATGGATTCGAATGAATTATTTAATTTAATTTCAATTGTTTTTTCTAATTCAGTCCTTAAACAATAGTGTGCATCTTCTCGGTTTAAAGGATAATTGTAATTAAAAATTATATAACTATCATAATTAATATCACAGTGAAGTAATATGCAGTATGCTATAGGTTAAAGGTCTGTGAAACAAATAAGTAAAACATCAACAATATTCGCACTAGAGGATGCTGTTTATGGGAGGTCGTTACAATCAAACAAATTTTGAACTTATCTCGATTTTAGACATACTTGCAACGTTTAGGCGCAACTATTATAACATTTCACCATGTGTATTCCATCCCATGATGTGATAGGGGATGAACCTGTCGCCATATTGGGCATAAATTCCAGATTCCAGACTGATACTGCGCAGAAAAACCTTATATCGAATTTTAGTTTCATAAAAAATCTATTACGTGACATATTTGAGTACTTGACGGCCATGTGTGCTACTAAACACGTAAACTTTAAAAAACAATTGTCTAAAAATACTTCTATCAAAAATCTAACGCCAAACGAACCAAAACTGTTACAATTTCCCAAAACCGCCGCCTCATGGTGATTAATGAATCGCTTCAACTTGGCCCATTGTGTATGCTAATATTTCTATTGAATAAACACCACCAATTTCGCCCATGAGTGGCTGTGATGAACTTATGGTGAGTTACAAGCATGATTTGCTATTTGTGATGCATAATCGGAACATATTGCGATTCTCGAGTAGATTTTCAGCGTGTGTTTTTCTGAGGTTATGACGGATAAGAATGGGGAACAGATTCTTCCCTTAAATGAGATGTTTCGGGCTTAGGAAATCTCACTAACCATGGAAATATGACAGTAGTATTGAATAAAACGTTTTAGTTTCACCCAATGCAAATTTTATTTATGTACAAAGAAGGATAGTCGATTAGTAACAGAAATACACAATAATTAGTGTATAAAAATGAGATTGTTTAAATTTTAAGACTTTATTATGTTGGTGGAATATTTACACACGACTAAATTAGGAGACGTGTAAGTCGTTACACTAATGGTAAGCGCCAAGCTTGTATTAACAGCAACACCGCCTAAAAGTTTGAATTACTAGACATTACAAGGCTCGTAATGCCCAGTACTTCCTGGGGCATACATTTCACCGGTTCGGTTCGGTTCACCTGATGGTAAGTGATCACCGCCACCCGCGAATATCTGTAATACCAGGGGGCATAGAGACGCGTTGCCGGCCTGGTAGGTGGTAATACGCTCTTTTTTTGAAGGTCGCCAGGTCGTATCTGTCCGGAAATGCTGCTGGCGGCAATTGGTTCCATAGTTTTGTAATAAGTGGTAAAAAAAACATCGGCAGAAACGTACTATTGTGGATTGCTAACCTCCAAGGTGATGAGGATGGAATTTGGAGTTTTCTTCAAAATATAACACTAAGGTGTTGATACAGCATCAACGATAAAAATATGTAGTGATGTTAGATTAAACTATCTGGCGTAATATACCTAACCCTTAAATTTTATAAAACCACCACAAATATACAGTATATTAAAAGTAATTAAACTAATGTTAACCATTGTTTACAATCAGGATGTAATTTAAAAACAAAATATTTCGACACACTCCTTCGGGAGTAGGGAAGTAATATATTAGGGCGGTTAACTGGCTAATATCAAAATGGAAGTTCATGTCTTCGGGGAATGAGTTTGCCGGTGTCGGAAATATGGCCAACCAATGTACACACCTTTACGTTGAAACTTAGGAAGAAATTGGAACTTTAAAAGAATTAATTTGCTGGCCAAATATTTGTTAGTAATCTTGTATTATACAAAAAAAGGGTGAGTTCAAGCATTGTATTACAAAAGAAGTTGTTTTATGATCGGTAATAATGTTTATCGCAGTGTTGGGATTGTAATTATCTTATATTTAGCACTAGGCTCGCGGCTCCGCCCGCGTGAATAAGTTTTTTCGGGATTAAAGTCCCGCTTTATATTTTGTTTCAAACATTCAAGTCTTTCCTCTTTATTATATTTGATGCCTTAATATTTTAGCTTTATAACCCTATGCTGAAATTAGTATCGTGGATATACATCACATCATCGTAGCAAAAAATATCGCTAAACACATAATTCCGACTCATTGCACACCGTTAATTGAAAAAAATAACGCGAAAGCACTCACAAAATAATCAACAAATTATTTCCCCGAAGTTCGTGTTTCCACCCAATTTGAGGTTCGTACATCCATAACTACAAAGCCTTAACGTTTAGTGACAATTGTCCCATTTGTCATAGAGACACACCTACCACGATGCTAATTATATAATAAGTCACGCAGCCCCACTATAGTTTCGACTTACATAATAGTTGCAACTGGCTGTTAATTTAATGAATTTATATAGGTAGTATCAATACGGGAGTTTAATTTTGGGGTGTAAGGTAGAATGTCATTAGGATAATTACTAAAAGTACCTTACTCTCGAAGTATTTTGTCACTAATCGTAAAAACAAAACGCTGTAATAAGAATCATTCCAACAGAAAACAGAAATAAAACATGTTCAGGCAAAAATATTAAAGTATTCCCGAATACAAGTCAGTAATAACGACGCAGTTCAAATCGTGAGCGATATAAGTCGGCCCAGATGCGAGATTCCCGACAAAAGGATCCCCCCATACATTTGTATGTGCATCGGCCATGCTGTCTTAGTAATAGACTTGAACTGATGCCAAGAATGCAACCAATTGATTATTGATATTGCTACGGTGTATTGGTTTTCGAGAAAATGAGCCTCCGGTAGTGATGGGTTTCGGTTGTGTTCTTTCGGGTTGAGATTTGGAAATATACTGATTAAGGTGCTATTTGAACGTGATGATGTTGGTGTATGTCTGTTTTAAAAAGGTAATCTTTCTTAATACCTACCATTAAACATTTCCAGAAGTAGTTCTAATAAAAGTTAATTCTTAAATGTTTATAAGTTAGTTTTATGTGCTTCAAACGTTTTTTGCTGAAAACTACTTCAAGTAAATTAATAGAAACACCTATAAACAGGTATTCAAGCGAAAAGTATATTTGTACATAGCAATAACAACAAAATAAGCAGCCGTCACGCAAACTAAAAAAATAAAAGACTGCGGTAAAATTTACAATAACATTCCCAAGTATTTTATTCATTACATTTTACAAGTTTTTATGCAAACAATGGTTCGACATTAATTTCCAAATATCGAGACTCGATACCCGCTGACTACATCACTATTATACATTTAACGATTACCAAATGCAAGGAACGCATGATTCGTTCCCAATATAGTATTATTTTTAACTGATCGTATTGTTTCCTTAATATTTTTATTGAAGTTTCCATTTAGAGTAAACAACAGCGAGGCAAGTTCTGTTTCGTATGTCTGGGCAAATATTTTCTATGATTTTACTTCAGTTGGACGTGCAGTGGGATTGTTTTTCCCTGCTTTTGCTATTAAAGCTGTTATAGTTAAGTTAAAGCTTGACTGGCGAGGGTTCAATGCTTAGTATTTGACTCGTCTTTTCAATTTTACTAAATGTTATTATTTCTGTTTCAAAAATAGCATTGAGTTTCTCAATGTTTTTGAAATTGTTATCGATATTAGCTTATATGTTCAAACGTGTGCTCAAGCACATGCTAGCCTATTTTAATACAATGTTGGCAGTCACGTTGTTCAGGCGTATATCTTCATAGGGATTTCCAGTTTCATTTATTCTATTAATTTATATCTTACTAGCGGCCCCGACAGACGTTGTCCTGCCCTAAAAAGGTAACTAAAATGGCTATTAAAAAATAAGGGTTGATCGTAGAGGGGTGAAAATTTAGGGTTGTAGGTATTTTTGTATGCTGTATCATAAAAAAATTAAAACAAAAAATTTTGTCTGAAAAATAAAAAAAAAATTTGGGGGTGGTCCACCCTTAACATTTGGGGGGATGAAAAATAGATGTTGGCCGATTCTCATAGATACCGGATAAGCACAAAAAATTTCATCAAAATCGGTCAAGCCGTTTCGGAGGAGTATGGCAACGAAAACTGTGACACGAGAATTTTATATTATATCTTATTTGCCTAGTAGTCAGGTGTCAAAATATATAGAGCACTTTATTCATAACAAGTATGATTTTCAATTCGGTCAATCATATTCTCTGTATTTTTATGATTTAATGATTTTAATTTAAATCGGTTGGCAACATGTTGGTAATAAGTAAGTCACGATTGAAAATGAATACTCTACGAAGAAGGTGCATTTACTCCACATATTTTTCTACCCTTTCAAGGTAATACAGCAAAATTTACTTTTAAGATCACCGTGATTTTCAATTTAACACAACCCTCAAGACAATGAGCAAGTATTACAAGGTAATATCGGAATTACAGATGATTGCTTCGCCAACACGTGTGCTCAGACCGCTTATGTAAATATAGTGAGCCTCCCCCCTCCCTCTCGCGCCTTCACCCGGAACGCTGCCAAGAGCCACCGTCTACAATCAATTTGCAAATTACCTGCTGAGCATTACCTGTATGTTCGGTTTGTATGCGTCGATATCTCAATCGGTTTGACGACTTGATGTCTCTTGGAGGCATATTGTCGTGATGTTTGGTTTATATTATTTGGTTAAGTTTATTACTTAGATTTATTGACTTAGTGCTAAGTAGAGGCAAGTTTTGATGGGTTTCGTGGGATTGTCTAGTAAGTATGGTGGTTAGGATAACGTTACGATCGTCATCATTGAAAACGCTGCTGTTAGCAGTGGTTTGGTGTTGGTAGGACATATTTTGAATCCATCTGAATAGCGACCACCGTACATGAGATATTCAAACTCAAAGTGTGTCGCGTTCCGGGGTCAGCCTGTGTATATTCAGTTCAAACAGGCCGGCATAATTGTGGCGACTAGCCAAGGGATATGTCTCGTTAGTTGATCGACTCCACTTACCATCTGTGCAGTGGGATCTCTTTGTCGTTCTCGTGTAAAAAATACGTCGCTATGACATGGCTCACTCGTTATAACTTCAGTATTTCTTGTAGTTGACTATATTTTTATGGTTGTCGTAAAAAAGTTTTCTGTATATTAAATATCTCTACTTTTTTGTCTGAATTGTGAAGCTACTCACGTTTTAGCGTTAATGTGTGCTGAATTTGAACAACAATCAATAGTTTAACATGATCTGTAGTGCGGTTCTCAAAAATTTCGTTACAAAGTTATGTTACTGCGAATTCTGGATTTGTGCGCGTTTCCACTCTGTCACACACTTTGGAGGTTATTTACTGGTCCATAATACCTGATTCCGTTATACTAAGGGTCTTATCACACTGGTGATTTGCAAGCGAGTCCAAAGCGAGGCGAGTGGGTAGCAAGCTTACCGCGAGTTCACAGCAAGCGCGCGAAGACGCCGCGGGCGTGCAGCGAGCTCGCCGCGTATAATGCCGACGACGCCATTTTGTACACTCACGTTTAACATCCCGTCCCGCCCCATTTCAGTTGTTTGTGGCCACGTGTTCTACGGCGCGCGCTGGTTTCGAGTTCGTTGCGCACTCGCAGCGGACTCGCCTCGCTTTCAGTTCGCTCGTAAATCGCCAGTGTGACAAGGCCCTTGTATGTATTAGGAAAATTTTGAATAATTTAATTCAGGTTCAAGTGACTAATTGGGATTAAATGCCGTCTTATTCGAAAATCGGCAAAAAATATAATATCAATTTCCAAAATGTTGCCAGCTTTGAAAACATGAAAGTTAGAAACTAATACTTTTTAGTTATTCAGCGCAGACTTAGAATACTTTGAAATATCTTTAAAAATTTTGCCCTAGGTCTAACCATTAAATGATAAATGTAAAGGTTCGCCGCGTTGCTAATCTCTGAAAAAATATTTTCGTGAATCATCCTACTAATATAATAACGCGAAAGTTTGTAAGTATATGTATATGGATGTATGGATATTTGTTCCTCTTTCACGCAAAAACTTCTGAACGGATTTCGACGAAATTTGGCACACGGGCAGATCTTGTTCTGGATTAACACATAGGCTACTTTTTATCCCGGGAAAATATAAAGTGGGATTTTTATCCCGGAAAATCTTTATAAAGCCAGCGGAGCCGCGGACAAAAGCTAGTTACTTATTTTAAAAACTAAGGGGCTATGCACACGCCACTTTTTAAATGAGCTAAAGACTCTTATTTTGATACTAGCTTTTGCCCGCGGCTCCGCCCGCATTAAAAAGTTTTTCCGGGATAAAAGTCCCGGGATAAACAGTAGCCTATATGTTAATCCAGGACATGATCTACCCGTGTGCCAAATTTCATCGAAATCCGTTCAGTAGTTTTTGCGTGAAAGAGGAACAAACATCCTTACATCCATACATCCAAACATCCTAACATCCATACATTCTTACAAACTTTCGCCTTTATAATATTAGTAGGATGTAAAGTACACAGTTTCCACGTTTACTTCGCATATTAGTTGCATTTGTTGCGCGCTGAGGTAGTGCGTCCTCAACTCATTTTCATATCACGTGCATCCATCATCAAACCTTTTTTTTTTGTTTTCGTGGAGAAAGTGACTTATTACTACCGCCCAGCCTTCAAGGGGGGTGACTGAGCGGTGATGTTGGGTTCACCGTGCCTTACGACCCAGCGTTGAGCCGCCGGGCCGAGTCCCTAACCTATGTACACCGCACGGCATACCAACTAAAACTCCGCGGTGGCCTTCTTCGGCGCATTAGGGACGGCTGCGGGTTTCCCCGGACTAATAGTGTCTAAGTTATCGTCCGCAGCCGCCCCTGCGCGGTACCGCCTAATGCAGCTCGTCTCCTGTATGGGGGGGCTCAGAAGCCCCCGCGCACCGAAGGACGCCCTCGGCGTCAACGGCAGCGTGAGGTCTACCTGCCACACTGTCGTCCATCACGGGGGAATCCATCATCAAACCTGCATTCTATTTAGGTATTACATGAATACAAATCGATTTAAGTTTTAAATCCGCTCTATATTTATTATTCAAAGCTTACGTTGTTTAACCAATGGTCAGTGCTATTTACAGACAGATAAACTCGGTAAAAACTTGTCCCCTAGAGGAGAACACGGACAGTACGTTGTGTAGTCCAAGGTTTCTTATCTCCTACTATTGTAAAGTTTTATAGTTCTGAAATTTTGTTACATGATTTTCTTTTGAAAGGTCTCCTAATAGGGTTGCAAAGGGATATAACTTAGGAATTTATTACGTAGAAAAGGGATTTTTAATTAAATTTATTTCTTTAAAAGTGTATCATATCTGCCTGAATTAATATTTTACTTAATTTCCCCGTTATTATGATTCTTCAAAAAGTCGGTCCTGTGTTCATAATTCATTTGAAAATACAGGTATTTATTTGTAATCGATCAATTATCATGAGATGCCTCATCTAGTTGTCTGCTTGTCTTCCACCATAATATTAATAAACACTAGGTATTGCTCGCGGCTTCGCCCGTCTGAATTTGCTTTCCCGCTACAAAAGTCCTTAACACACTGTAGCGATTCATAGCGCCATTTATAGGACACCAGCGCCATCTATTAAAAACAAAAATCCGTGACAGAAAATTACTGGGATAAAAGTAGTTTATTTATAAATTCAGGACATGGTCTACTCTAATCCAAATTTAATCCGAATCTGTTTAGCTTTTACTGAGTTTACTTCTAATAAATATTCAAACACTTCACAGACGTTTGCATTTATAATATCAGTAAAAAGTAAGATAAGATAAGCAGTAAGGCTGTGATAAAAATGGTACATAAAAAATCCTTTTAACGATTATCGACATACAATAATACTTATGGGAATGTTAAGCTATCGCCATAAGTATATCTCATAAGGATTCGATACGCAATACAATCGTTTTATACGTATAACGTGTTGGGTATTAGAGAATAATCTAAAACATTTTGCCGTAAGCAATAAGAATGGGTTCGTAGCTAGCCGATCGGAACGAGCGAACCGAATGGTCCCAAAGTCCAATTTAGTTTTGCGGGCCCCCAATGGCCTGTACTGTCCTTCTGACGCGAAGTGAGGTTCCGTATTAGTTGGTTATACTTACAGCGATTATTGGAAAATAATTGTAGAATCATTTCTTATTTTTACGCAAATGTTCGACATTGAAATAAATCTTCGCGGCAGAAAATAAAATAATTCCATTCTAAAAATATTTAATTTAATTTTTTGTACATGTTCAGCAGCTTCATATCTACCTACCTCTTCTAGTGATCAACTAGCTGCTCTGCCATCGCTTTGAATCTGCCCGTAATGTGATCTTATCTTCAAATGGAGTAAAAATCCATTCCCAAGAATTTTAAATGTGGTTATAACTTAATGGCTCCGCCCGCGTGAAAAAGTTTTTCCGGGATAAAAATATTTTCTCGGGATAAAAAGTAGCCTATAGCGCTCAGGAGTATCTAATGTAGCTTTCTATTAGTGAAATAATTTTCAAAATCGGTCCAGTAGTTTTTGAGTTTATCCATTACAAACAAACAATCAAATGTTTCCTCTTTCTAATATAAATATAGATAACCCATAATGTGTGATAATAATGTGTTATGGATATTAGCTTATAGACAGACTGACCATTATTTCTTTGTCATGCTTTGATGATTATGTTATGTAACGTGATTCTGTATGATTATAATATCATAATACAAGCCCTGTATTTAGTTTATCTTTCCCACTGATGGGAAGGATGTTTCACATTAATCTTCGATATGAAGAATTCTTTTAGGTTGGCTTTATACTGATTTTCTTACGATGTTTTCCTTCATTACTAGGGTTTTCGCATTCGATTATAATGGATTAATAAAACCTAATATTGTAGCTTTGAATAGTCAGGAGCGTGAATTTTGTATATTAAACTTCGTCTGCGTAATCCGTTCTACTCTCATCTAGGTTATCGCCGAAATATTTTTGGAAAACATTCGTCAAATTATACTTTAAAATTACAATAAACCGCTAATCGCTAGCAATACCACATTGTTGGGACCGCACCTTTTTCCGTGTTAAAGTATAGGCACCGTCGCTCTGGGACGCCGACCGCGAATTACAGATTAACTACAAAGTAAAATTGAACCGATATCTATGTTTGGGTTTTACCCAGATCCGGTTATTTTGCATTTAAAAATTGGGTTTTTGTTTTTCAACGGGCTTTTGGTGAGTCGTTACGCGTTAAGGGTATTGTTGTTTTGTATGATTTGATTTTACGATATATTTGTATTTTTTTTTAATGTGACAGTCGCTGGAGTTGGCTTATTATTTGAGAGGATACTTATAATTAAATGTTTTTTGTTCATATTTTATTTTGATTTGTTTGGAGTTTTATTGCTTTTATATAGTAACTATTGACATATTTTTAATCAAACGCTTAATTCAATGTATTTACTAAGCTTTTACACCGTAGAACTTTGAATTAGGTACAAACATATCAAACTGTCAAAAATGGCCTGCATCCAACGAGTTCCTACGACCTTCCAAGTCGTCTGTCCACGTCTGGAAATCTTTAGGGGAATCTTATGCAGTGTACGTCATGTGGCTGATAAAGATGATGATATAAAACTAAACACTCATGCGCGATTAGACGCTAAGCTTTATAATGTTCAGTTATAATAATAATTTCAATTTAATTTAAATAAAAACACAGTAAACTCTGCTAATTGGTGGCAATAGTAAACAAACTAGGGCGACTTATCTTTAATTTATACGAATAACGGTTAACTCACAAACATGATAATATAACAAAATACAATTTAGGTACATGGATGATAGCCTAGCTGGGAATGGAACGGTCTGCCGACACAATGTGCGGAGGTTCAAAACCCAAGGCACACACCTCTGACTTTTCGAAGTTACGTGTGTATTGTTTATCAATTATCGTTCGCTTTAACGGCGAAGGAAAACATCGCGAGGAAACTTGCATACCTAAGAAGTTCATTATAAGAATTTCGAAGGTATGTGAAGTCTACCAACCCGCACTAAGCCAGCGTGGTGGACTAAGGCCTAAAACCCTCTCAGTAATTGAGGAGGCCCGTGCCCAGCAGTGGGACAGTATATAATACAGGGCTGGTATTATTATTATAGTATTATTATTAAGTACATTGATATTAATAACATTGTCCTCTCTTCACACAACATTACAACCAAAAAGTAGGTCCACAAGGGGACGCGCGTACCGCAGGCGCGAAATAACCTAAACACCGACGGCGGCAGGAGTAGCACCCTCGATTTGCATGCCAAGTGTCATTATGAATTCCCGCACGGTTTCAAGACGGATCGATCATGAAACGCTGAAACTTCTATTTTTAATATTATCCGAACACCATCTATAAAGTGGTTCTGTACTATCGGATATCTTGGACACAGGGAAGTTGCGTTCAGTGAGCAGATTTAATATGCACATCTATTTTTGAGGCGAAATTATTTTTCTTTAATTACCGAGCTACTAAGGCGGGTAGGTCATGGTTGGCGATCTATTTCAACACCGGCGTGTTACTAAAACTCGTAGTATCACATAAAAGACGGTCCCCGGGTACCCTGAGACAAAATCGATTAAAAAAGAGCATATTCCCACCTAAAAGGTCGGCAACGCATCTCTATGACCCCTGGTATTGCAGATGTTCATGTGCGGCGGTGATCACTTACAATCAGGTGAACCTTATACTCGTTTGCGCCCCATATCATAAAAAATGTGCAAAGAAAGAATGAATAATAGACATTGCATTTGAAATAAATATTTGCAAACCACACAAACTATTGTCCTAATACAGGGGTAAACCTGGGTTTCTTTTCACAATAAGATTTACCTTTTTTTTTATTGCGTCGAATGATGAGACGAACATACCGTTTACCTGATGGTAAGCGATACGACCACCCATAAATAGTAGAAACACCATCCAACACCGTGAGTTACAAAGTACTGTGTGGCATTCCATTGCGCTCGTCATCCTGAGACATAAGATGTTAAGTCTCATTATGTCCTGTAGTTACACTGGCTACAATGCCCTTCATATCGAAACACAATAGTGCATGCACACTGCTGCTTGGCGGTAGAAATATACATTGCGGTGGTACCCACCCAGACGGACTATTACACATGAGAGTCCTACCACCAGTAAAACAAAGCTACTACCTACCTACTTCATCACTAAATATCTATAAATTAAATTATCCCAAAGTTTGTACCTGTTTGTAATTTATACCATGTGGGCTGGTAGAATCATGCACTATAAAGTAAGACAAATTTTGATCGCCAAATTCACATCAAATTTACCAAAATAAAAGCACCAAACTACAAAAATCAATATACAAACAATTGTGAGTATTCGTCGCTCTAGAATCCAGACATAAGTAGGGAATGCCTCGGATCTCTCGCATACCAACTCAATTAACAATTACATACAATTAAGCTGAATTATATATCAACGTATAATCTGTTATTGGGTGTGCTGAAATGTATTAGTCTAGGGTGTGAGTGTTATTATAGCCAGTGTAATTACTAAGCTTATGAGGGCTTACATAAGATGACTGACTCTACACCAGTCAGTAGTATTATATAATTGCTTTTTTTAAGTGTTTAAGGATAAGGAAATACTCAAGAGGTCATAAATTGATAACCATTGAGAGATTACTTTTCTTGTTGGTTGTAATTTTGGAACTGCACTTATAATGATACATTTAATTTGATAAAGTATGCTTTGTCCGATATATAGAAATAATATACAATTTCTCTCGTTGGATCGATCACTTTACTATCAGACAACGATGTTTGTGTGAGGAATTAAGATCAAAAGACTATATTGACTTACAAAATGTCCCAGATTTTCCCTTTCCCTTAAATAAGAACTCTAAACGTCGTATCTGGACGTGAAATTTCTTTAAATCCGTCCTAAACCGTACTTAAGACTTAACAGCGCCTAAATCAACTACTTATTGTACTGAACAATCTTCGTAACAGATGTTTCGGGTCTCAGATTAACGCCGAACGTACAGGGAGGTAAATTATCGGTTCAAAGTCGACTGTAGTAGAATATTTTAAAGTTTGCAAATGTAATTTAAAGAACATTTTAATTAAAAAAATATATTATACGGAAGTTGGCATCATTTTTATTATTAATGAATAAATAAGAATTTCGCCCACCTGATGTAATGCTATACAATTCGATCAGCCCTGTATCATATAATGCCTACTGCTGAGCATGGGGGCTCCTCTACTACTGAGAGGGATAATTATACTGCCCACCTCATGGTGCAGTACAATTACACCAGGAGAACTGACTGGAAGTTAAGCATGACACCCAACACTCTATATTTGTCGTCACCCGCTGGTTCCTAAAGATAAGATTTTAATAGTGAATGTGATTAATTTAAAGAGCACACACACACACACACACACACACACACACACTCACGCCTTTTATCCCCGAAGGGGTAGGCAGAGGTGCAACTAGTGCACCCACTTTTCACCGTTATTCCGTCCCATGATGTGATAGGGGGCGAACCTATCGCCATATCAGGCACAAATTCCAGACTCCGGGCTGACACTGAATAGAAAAATTTTATATCACTCTGCCCAACCCGGGGATCGAACCCGAGACCTCAGCATTGCAGTCGTACCGTAATAAAACTACGCCACCAAGGCAGTATTATAATCTATTAGTAATTTTTTCTATAAATATTACTGATATAAATTTGAGAATTTTGAATTAAAATATAACCATATAGCTCTAAACTACATTCGTCATGCAAATATATAACTTGCTATTCTTATTATGATCAGTAATTAATAACCTTTAATTCGTATTAATTACCAGCATCTACAAAAGAAAATAAAAACATACATGAATATATAGACGACAACATAGTTGCGTCAGCATTAGTTCCAATACGTGACGTATGTTAATCGGTTAGAATAAAACGGTCGTCTGCGTTGGCTTTAGGATTTTTATGTTGAAATGTGGGGATTATGTAAAAGTCTGGTCTTAATGGAAATAACACGCGGTCGGGTCGGTGAAATATAACTGGCCAATGTGTCCTTTTATGTATAAGATTATGTGTGCGGCTGAAAAGGGGTTTTAGAGAGGATTTCGGTTCCCACTTACTGGATTTAAAAGTATTTATAGAATGACGAATACACATTTTTAACTAAAAGTTGACGACGACTTGATTAAGGTCGCAGGGACACGCTGAATGCTGGCCGCCTTTCACAGATCCGTCTGAAAATCTTTAGAGCAGGCCTATGTTCAGCAGTGAACAACATGTGAGTTATGATGACGATGTAATCATAGTGATTTTTTTTTCTGTTAGGTATGTTGTATTAATTACTTGAGTTTTGGCTGATTTTTTGATTATCACATGAAATATTTTCTGTTGGTTGATGCCAAATTATCTATAATTGTATTAAAACCTTTTGATACACAATTTTGGTGAGCGAAATGCGATCCAAATAGAATGTGGACGAGAGATGATTATCACTCGCCATTTGACGTAATTATACCGGCCTATTTATCTTTTGGCGTGTATAAACTTGTCAATTCATCCTTCACAAAATAGTTAACCGAATTCACAGGCCGTGTGTCCCCTAACCTAATATATAGCAGTGTGAAAGAGTTTCGACGGACTTTATTGAGATTTACGAGCGCGCGAAATATTTACGAGACGTCCGTACCGTGTTTCATTACCATTTCATTAGCTTTTACTTCGATTGCATCGACCACCGATGGCATGGTGGTGGTAATGAGGTGGTAGAAATTTAAGACTTTAAAGAGAAGTTTACTGATGGTAGGTCTCTCATATGTAAGAGTCCGTCTGGTGGGTACCACCGCAATGTCTATTTCGCCAAGCAGCAATGTGCATGTACTGTTGTGTTTCAGTTTCAAGGACATTGTGGATAGTGTAATTACTGGACACAAAGGGACTTAAAATCTTATGTCTCAGGATGACGAGCGCAGTGTGATGCCATATAGTACTTTGTAATGAATGGTGTTGCTACTGTTTATAGGTGGTCGTATCGCTTACCATCAGGCGAACGGCATGCTCGTCTCGCCATTATGTGCAATTAAAAAGAACTTAAGATTATCCATATTTTTATACTAATCTGATGCTGCGCCTCTGTTGGTCGTAGCGTGATGTTATGTAACCCAAAAAGCCTTTCTCGATAAATGGACTATCCAACACAAAAATATTTTTTTAATTCGAACCAGTAGTCCCTGAGATTCAACCAAACAAACTCTTCAAATTAATAATATTAATAACTAGTATTGCTCGCGGCTCCGCCCGCGTGAAAAAGTTTTTCTGGGATAAAAAGTACGCAGGAGTAATGTAGCTTCCTGTTAGTAACATTTTTTTTATTATCGGTTCGGTAGTAGTCAGTTCAGTTCAACTAAACAACAAACAAACTCTTCAGATATCATTATATTAATTAGTATGGATATAACATTGATATATTATAATGTGATAGTAATATCTGTCTGTTATGATATCACAGCTAAGCCACTGAATTTATGTTGATTAAATTTGGTACGGATTGAATTTGGGTCTCAAGAAAGGGGATGGGCTACTTTTAAATATAATATATTTATCACAAACCGAATGCCATGCTAGAGTCTCCGCAAACGATTTGGTTATTTACCTTATTTTATTCATATTTGTAATCAAACAAATTGTTACCTCCATCCAAATTTTCAGACATTCCAGGAAAATCCAAACTAATTTGAATTAATCAAAATATTGCGAGCACGTCATCCATAAGCCAGCTGTCCAGTCCAGTTGTAATTGTAATTACTTGACCGGCCAGTGCGACAGGCGAGCTAATGGACTAAGCTACTCGGAAGTTTTAACGACGTTCACCCAAACTAATGCTGCCTCCAAAATGTTCTCGGCTAATGGTTACTGTACTTAGCGTAGAACTAAAAAGTACATTAGTTTAAAAAATACGCAACAGTACGTAAATCTTTACGTTAGATTTTAAGGCCTTTTTGTAACTACTTGGATATTGGATTAACATCTCTATAGAAGTGTTATATCTGACTGCGACTAAAAGAAGTTATGAATTAACCTTTTTTTTATTGAGGACCCGGTAAGGTAACTTCATTGCACCTAATTAAGCGTAGTGAAGCGTAAGGAACTCGTCAATTGTCAAGATGTAAAATTATCCCTTGACGAGCGACATAATTATAACGGCCTGCATGTATGTACCATATCACACCAGCCTTATACTACCCACTGCTGAGCACGGGCCTCCTCTACAACTGAGAGCGTTAAGGCCTTAGTCCACCACGCTTGCCTAGTGCGGGTTGGCAGACTTCACATACCTTCAAAATTCAGAGACCTTCTCAAGTATGCAGGTTTTCTCAAGATCTTTTCACAAAGAATACATACATAAATTAGAAAAGTCAGAGGTGTGTGCCCTTGGGTTTTGAGCCTGTGGCATTCGTCTCAGATGTCCATTCCACTCCCAACTAGGCTATCGCTGCATGTACGTGGGACTACATTTATTTGTTCTCATCTGTTCACTACATAGCTCCGAAATAATGTCGTCGAGTCATGATGTAGACATATTATGTGGGTACTGTCTCGACTGCCACAGAATAATCATCTCTCGTCATTCTCCGCTGTCTGGACCCTAGTCCATGTACCATCAGGTGAGATAGGGTCACTTTATCGACTCGTACAAAAAGAACATGAATGTACAACAAAAATAAAAAAATAAACATGAATGTACAACAAAATTCGCCAGTGTGTGTTATGTCGGTGTATTTTGTAGTTACAAAATTATATTTCGCACATCATTCAGGAAACTACTGCGCAAGTTATAGCTCCTTCAAAAGTAGGCTCTCATATACTCTCCCCATTTACCATATTTAAAACATGTGACTGTAGATTCATAAATAAAATTGAACTAGATAAAAATACAGATTCTTTTATTATGCAATGAACCTGATGGTTATCACAATGACATCAAAATAATTTCCACCAACGATAGACCTTGCTTTTTGCGATGTTTGCCAGAATTGTTTATTGTAAAGATGAATAGCCCTTTTAGGGTTATATACACAAAGCAAAAGTTATACCCTGATACGAAAAAATTGTAGACTATAATAAATTCCAATTTGTCGGAACAAAATGAGATGTCCGATTTAATGTAGTCTTAATTGTTTTATGAGGGAGTGAGTTTTGTGTCCTAATTTAAGCGTCCATTAAAGCACTTAACGTTTTTTATTTAATTAGTAGTAAGATAGGCAAAAAAAATATTTCAAAAATTATAATTTATCTTTGGATTAGGCACTTATTTGTTTCAAATGTCTAAGTCAATAAATGTACCTTGTGGCTAGGACGTGAAAAAAAAACATGATGCGTCTCCACTTCGTTTTATTGTGATTGGTTGAGAGACTGACGTGTCGGTCTCTCGATTAATCACAAAACATCAAAATATCGATACGTCAGTCACTAAACCAATCATAATAAAACGAAGCGGAGACGCATTGTGTTTTTTTTCACGTCCTAGCCCCACTGCTTCTCTTGTCGCTAAGCAATGTACAAAGTACTATAGTATCCTTTAAGACAATATAATTTAAAGGCTTTTTGAGACCATTTAATGTGTCTACTGTTGCTAAGCACTAGATATAGACTAAGCCGTTGCTACTCTACAGCCCCTTATTTACGCCATCTAGTCCACATCAAAATCTAATATCACCTAATAATTCAAAATGAGCAAAAATATCCCTCATAAGAGAGGCTCGTAAACGGCACAACAAGCGTTGCAGATTCCCGCTAAAGCCTGTTTAACATAAATATATAATATAGAAGGCTGTTACCCTTGATTTATGGGCCCCGAAGTAATTTTTGTTGGAGCTTAATTGAATAGAAGGTCCGTCCGCGGAGGTCTGGGTAATTTTTAAAGGTCTTTTTTCTTGTACTCTATTTTATTTAGGGTCTCTAGTAAATAGAGTCTTATCTTTTATTTGGAAACTGAACAATTAAATGTCTTGTTTAATTATGATTTATAATTGTCTAAAACTGTTTACAAGATTATAATGTTCTAAAACAAATTAAACAAAATTAGGTTCATCATGAGTAAATTGTTAAATTTGACATATTTTTTTGTACAAATGAATAACTAAATGAGAAAGTAGGTTGTATGATGCTAAACGCTTTACTTAATAAACAGAAGCAACACCAGACCTTTGAATTAAAATTAATGCATAGCACCGTCCTGAACTCGTGGACCAGAATTAATCTGATGATAAATAATAATACTCAAATTTATTACAGTCCTTTAAAACGAAATTGCCTTGGTCACGTATTGCGTCAGCAGTATGGCACCGCTCTGAGATGCTGAGTTTCAGCAAACGGATATTGGGTTTTTTGCACAGTATTAGCTGGACTTTGAATTTGTGCCCGATATGGTTGATATAGGCTCGCCCTCTATCACGTCATAGAAGGTAACACACAAGGCGAAAAGTGGGTGCACTGTCTCAGCCTATCCCTTCGGGTATAAAGCCGTGATGTCTTTTTATTTTTTTCGTAAACAGCACACAAAAGTACTAGCTTTAAAGACTGCAGTTTGAGGTATCTACCGCCTACTTTTACTGTACCATTATCATTCTTAACTCCGTGATTATCATAAACATATTGTCTTTGAAGACTGTAAAATTTTAGTAAGTTTGAATAATTCGATCGATTTGGATTTAACGTACATACCATAGTCTCGGACTAACATGAATAGCATACCTTTAGTCCAGGAGAGCGGCTTCGCACGGGCAAAGCCACGAGCAAAACCTAGTCTATTTTAAACTAATTGAACTCTCCTCATAGTACTATCATCATAGCCGTCAAATAAAATATTAATGCCCTCATTAAAATACACATAAAACGATGTTAAACAAAACAATCCCAATACAAAACGATGACCCTTAATGATGAAGGCACTAAAATGTGTTTCAATATTTTATTAGCCACTTAAAACCCAAAATTTTCACGAATTTAAACAATCGC
This sequence comes from Lapara coniferarum, assembly GCA_949316025.1. Taxonomy (NCBI): domain Eukaryota; kingdom Metazoa; phylum Arthropoda; class Insecta; order Lepidoptera; family Sphingidae; genus Lapara; species Lapara coniferarum. The sequence goes on from OX438922.1 coordinate 2,294,241, forward strand.
AAATCCATTTTGCACGTCGCAGACTACGCTCTCGGGCTGTGTCGGCTCTATGGAGATTCGTGGATATGCAGCTTTTTCAGTATTTATTTTTGAATTAAACATTGTCGCATGTCTTAGACTAATTAATAAGTTATAATTTACACGTCGATGGAGCGATTAAAGTACTTGGGGCTTAAAAATTCTAAAATCCTGATCGAATTGAACATTAATAAGATGGTCATTGAGGTTGTCCGTGACCCGCCGACTTCCTAATCTCTATTCATACTGTTTTTTTACTTCCTATACTCTGTGCAGACTTTTTAAACCGAAATTTGCTGTACACATGCAATTTTCCAGAATTGACCTTTCTGTTTTTTAACCTGATTTGATCTCCTTAAAAAAGAACGGCTACCTATTTTCGAACTCTATGATTGTGTGGAATAGATCACATATCATCAGCTTAAATTCAGGTTACCTACATTCAGCAGCAAAAAATGCAAATATATGCAAATATTTAAAATCTCATTCTTAATGGGTTAATCTAAAATCATAATTTACTTAAATTGTTTCATTTTAATGTTAGATATAAAACATAAACAAGCAACGTAAAACAAAACTGTAATTTTACAGACATCAGTTTTTATTATATGAACAAACTGAAATTTCGCTCTCCTAATGTTACCTAATAAATTAAATGATCAAAGAGAAATTTCAGTAGAAGTTGTTACACAAATGAGTCAGCAACTAAATCACGGATTTAATATTATATTTGAAGCGGTATGTTTACAAAGTTGAGTTATATGTATTTGTTCAAAATCGCCACGTTGGTGTGGTGGCAGCGTATTTAGGCAATGAATTTTAAGTTTTGAATTCGTTTTTAGGTTGGGCTACTAAAAACAATTTATGTGAGTTATTTGGTAAGACTGGATGGGTGTCGCATAAAAGAATATCGTTGAAGATACTATAGCTATATATTATATTTACTCGTGACTCCGCCCGCATAAAAATGCGAACCGTGATTGAAAGTAGCCTTAAGAGAAAATTTAGCTACCTATTAAAAAATAACTGAATTAAAATAGAAATTGCATAGATCGGTGTATAAAAATTAGCAAACAACCTATTTAGATTTAATACTACCTCTGTGGTGTATTTGTGTCACGGTACGACTGTAGTGCTTGAGGTCTCGGGTTTGATTCCCGGGTCGGGCGAAGTGATAGTGGGTTTTTCAACTTAGTATCAGCCTGGAGTCTAGAAATCTGCACAGTACATAGCAATAAGCCCGCAACCCTATTACATGGGACCTAATCTAGCTGGTGAAATATGTGTGTTATACACATCTGCCTACCCCTGAAAAGGGAAAAAGTCTTGATGCTATGTATATATAGATTTAATAGTAAATAACTACACATTACCTATCAATCTATACCATACTCAAACAAGAAAATTCCGAACACATATTTCAATGTTACCCCATGATTCAATGTTACCCCGATGATTCACGTTACCCCCTGCTAGCGTTTGTGTTGACCCACTCCGGTTGGTAATCAGTGCGGTTGTGTACATCATAATTTAGATAGTCTGGTTTATTACCGCTATACGTTGTTTTATGTGCGTCATTAGTCGGTTCGTTTGGATTGTGATCAATTTCTAGGTTTGTGGTATTTATGTCGGATTGGGATGATGCTTGTCTAGAACGATTGTGAGGTTATATTACTTTGGTTATTATTGCCTTGAGTGTAGGTGTAGTGCCTGTGAAATGTGGATCTTTAGATATGTTAGATTATTAGGTAGTGAGGTTTATGAAATTATAAGGATAAACTGGTGCTCATTAAAATAAGTTTCTCTCGATCGTTTTGTGGGAAAAAATCTTATTTTATGTTTTAAACCAGTGGTCTCTCTCCTACAATACTCACAGGTCAAATTTGTTTTGTATTATTATTATTTCGCACATTTCAACTGAAACAATCCTACAATTTAAGTTATCTATTAACTAATAAATCCAAGATCCTTACATACGGAGAACTTCAGTAAGCCATCCTAATCTAAGAACATTAGACTCACAATCTACAGTCGAGTGACTCATTTCTATTTTACCTGTGCGTGTTTCAACTTTACCCCAACACTTACGCGATTACGTACATGAAATGTAAACTGAGCAGTTATTTTCACACCATTTTAATGATAGGAATAACAAAACACAACGCTCTAACTAGGTGAGATTCAACACTCGCCTGCCGACAGGCCGATGGGTTTCATATAGTGCTGAACAGTGCGGTAACTGTTAATAAATGTCCTTAGAACTGTTTTCGGGATAACTTTTCGGTGGTGAGAAGGTTATAAGCTTTATTGTTCTTTCAAGGCAGTCTGAATAATTTATGCTTGATGCGTGAACTGTTTTTTTCTTTAGTTTAAAATCTTTATCTTTACCATCTATTCAATGATTTTTTTTATGGTTTACTCCGCTCCGTGTAAAGAAAAAAATGCAAACCTATAATTTTATTGATAGTAAATGTCAGTGGCCTAATACATCTAAAGTAGATGATTTAAACAGCGTCAAATGTTGGAGATTTTTCTGAGACATTTTCTTTGATGGCTGTAGAGATCAACACGGGAAACTCCCCGTGTTGGATTCCACCCAGCTTAGAAGCTATGGTGGGTGAAGTGTCCTCTCCACAATTGGACGCTGAATCGCCTGGGACGCGATTTAGGTAGTGCAAGCATGCACAGAACCTACGCCACTCTCTCGACCTAACCGGCAGTATCCCCAGGAACGACGAGTCGATACGTGTGGTGCCGGGTCGGTTGCAGGAACTGGCTCACGCCTTACGGAGATACCGTTGCGGGTTTGTGTCAAGTTTTCCTTCTCTAAGCACTTATTATGAGCAGATGAAGTTGCGGTGCTGCCCATTACCTCTATTTTTTTTTTTTTTTTTTTTTTATGGCCATCTTCGGCTCATTAGGGACGGCTGCGGGCTTCCTCCGACTCACGTCTAAGTTGTCGTCCGCAACCGCCCCTGCGCGTACCGCGTTTTTGCGGTCCTTTTTCCTGTTGCGGGGGCTCAGAAGCCCCCGAAACATCGTACCGTGTCCGCCTTTTGGTGTCCGAGGCAGCGTGACACACGCTGCCTCGGACATGTCCATCACGGGGGCCACAGAAGTTGGCTAGACTAATGGGTGGGCGGCACGTCCCGCCCACCCGTGACCCCCGGAGGCCCCTATTAGTCGCCTTTTACGACAGGCAGGGGATACCGTGGTGGAATTCTCCAAACGCCCCCAATCCACAGGGCGGGAGACGTCGGTCAGTCGTCCACCCGACGCCTCCTACGTCTCGTCTGGCGGCGGGAGGGATCACCACTGCGCTGGCGATCCCTCTCGGCACTCTCCTTCCGCGAGAGGACCGCCTCGCAGAAGTGGGCCACCGCCTGCCAGGCCTCCCGGCCGCCGACCATGGAAGCGACCACGGCCGGCAGCGAGAGGTCTTCTCCGACGACTGTTCTGAGAGCGCTGCGCTCCTCATCCCAGGCTGGACAACACTCCAACGTATGTTGGGCCGTGTCCATTGGGCAGTTGTCACAATAGTGACACACGGCCGACTCCTCTACACCTACCACCCGAAACAGGAACTCACCGAAGCAGCCATGCCCGGTGAGCACCTGTGTCAGGCGGTATGTTGCCGCTCCGTGGCGCCTGTCCAGCCATTCGGCAAAGACAGGACGCACTGCCTCTACGACCCGGTGCCCCCACGACGGGGCCTCCAGCCTGAGACGCCACTCCTCCACGGCGGCTCGCCGTAAGGCGGCCCTCTTGGCCTCCACCTCCTTCAGGGCCGGACGCTCCCCGCGACTGAACGCCTCCTCCCGCCAATGGAATACATCGGCAAAGGATTTGGCGTCCAGGTCCCAGGGCAGAAATCCGGCCAATAGGCAAGCCGCCTCGAAAGAGACCGTGCGGTACGCCCTGACCGCCCGCTGCGCTAAAGCTCTCTGCGGGGCGCGCAGAAGGGCGACGCAGGGGCGGCCCAGGGAGTCAGCCCAAACGGGGCTGCCATAAAGGGCTATGGACCGCACGACTCCGTGATACAGCCTCCGGCAAGGGAAGCCAGGACCTTCCAGGTTGGGCAGCAGGCGGGAAAGAGCGCCCGCTGCCCGGGACAATTTCGTCCTCAACTCCTTAAAGTGGGTGCGGAATCGCCATCGGCTATCTAGGACTAAACCCAGATACCTCATGCTAGAGCCGATGGGGATCCGCACCCCCCCAACGACGATGCCGGCACCGGCCGGTGGCCCTCTCCGAGGTCCGTGAAAACACACGGCCTCGGTTTTCTCGAGGGCCACCTTCAATCCTAAACGTTGGATTCTCCGAACTACTTGGCCGGTGCCCGCCGCCGCCAGAGTTGCGGCGTCCCGGAAGGTCCCAGCAGTCGCTGTGACTAACGTATCGTCGGCGTAACAAGTCACGCCGACGCCCCGGAGATTGGAACCACGGAGCACCCAGTCGTACCCGATGTTCCACAGGAGAGGGCCCAAAACCGAGCCCTGTGGAACACCGCACGACATCGCTCTTCGGTGCCACCCATCGGCGCCCGGATACACCACGTGCCTGTCAGACAGGTACGCGTGCACCAGACGCCGGAGATAGGGCGGCACCACGTGGTACCGCAGTGCCTCGTGGATGCAGGGCCAGGGCAGCGAGTTGAATGCGTTAGAAATATCTAACGATACAGCTATCACTACACTGCCTCTGGCCACTGCATCCTCCGCCTGTGCCTTCACCCGCAGAATCGCGTGGACAGTGGAACGTCCCCTCCTAAATCCAAACTGCTCGTCGGCCAGATTTGGTCCGACCCTTTCAAGGTGCTCGACGAGGCGGTTATGAATGATGCGCTCGAAGAGCTTTGCCACCTCGTCGAGCAACACGATGGGCCGGTAGGCCGACGGCGACTCTGCGGGTCGTCCTCCCTTCTTCAGCAGGACGAGCTTCCCGGTTTTCCAGCGCACCGGGAAGACGCCCTGCTCCAGGCAGGCGGTGAATAAGCTGCGGAGCCTCGGGCCCAGGTACTCAACGGCTAGCACCCAGGCTTTCCCGGGGATGCCATCGAGCCCTGGGGCCGTGTTTTTGCTCCGCAGCCGAAGCACTGCCGCCCGCATTTCAGCGGGCGAAACCTCCGAGATATCCCTTGCCGGATTCTCACTCGACGATGACGCCACATCCGGTGGCGCCATCGGTGGAGGAGTGAACTCCACGGTGGCCGGGAACAAGGCCGCGACGACGTTGGCCAGTAATTCTGGCCGGAGACTCTGCGACAGCGGGGGCGCCGCTGGGCGAAGCTTCTTCATCACCATCCGGTAAGGGCGCCCCCACGGGTCCCTGTCGAGAGTCCCCACGAACGCCTTACGTGCCGCGACCTTGGCCCCATGAATGGCCACCCGCAGCGCTCTCTTTGCCTCTTTGTAGAGGCCATAGAGCTGCCGCTCCTGGTCTGCGTGATTCTCGTCTCTTAGCCGGCGACGACGATGCCTGGCGTATCGGCGGCGCGCAGCCACGCACGACGCGCGCAACTGCGCTAGCTCCGCCGACCACCAGTACACCTGTCGCACCGGCGAACGGCGGAGAGCTCGGGGCATGCCGGCGTCGCAGACATCCGACATTGCCACCCCGAACCACTCCGCCTCCTGCTCAACCCGTACCGGCCCGTCCGGCACGGGGAGCCACGACATGACCAAAGCGGCCAGCACTAGGGCCTCCCCATCGAGGCGACGAAGCGCCCACCGCGGGCCGTCCTGATTTGGGGCACTCAGTACACCACCGGACTGGACACTCGGGGACGCGGAGACGCCGAACCTGATGTAACGATGGTCCGACAACGTCTCCACGCCCACGAGGACTCTCCAGTCCCGGACACGGCGTGCGACGGCGGCACTCGCCAACGACAGGTCTATAATAGACCCGCCGTTGTGCCGCACGCACGTGTCCACCGACCCCCTGTTCAGGACGACCAGGCCGACAGAGATCGCCCATTCCTCCAGGACCCGACCACGACCGTTCGTCGCCGGCGAACCCCAAGCCACGGACTTGGCGTTGAAGTCGCCGGCGACGACCGCCGGGTGAGGTTGGCCTTGTTCCACCAAGGCCCCCAGCCGAACGAGGAAAGACTCGAATTCGGCGAGGGGTCTGTTGGGAGAAAAGTACACTCCTACTATCCAAATGTCTCCCAACAGAACCGCCACGCATCCCCTGTCCTTCGCTACTTTTTCGAAGGGTGGGGAGCCAGCGGCGCCCCGGCTGATGATGGCCACCAAGCCGTCAAGGTCCCCAGCCCAGTTATCCCGGGGGGGGACAAAGTACGGCTCAGCGACCACGGCCACTTGCACCGACCACTGCGCCAGGCTTTGGGACAACAGGTCCTGGGCACTGGCACAGTGGTTGATGTTCGCCTGGAGGAAATTTAAATCCATTATTGGGCGATCTCTACCACGTCCATCGCGGCCCCTTGCGGTGGGCTCGCTGCCTGCGGCTGGGTCGAAGCCCCAGCGGCAGCAACACTTCGTCTTCCGTCGCGACGCCTATCGCGACGGGAGGGGGCGGGACACGCCTTCCCGCCCACCGGATGTTTGGCGGGCCTCCCTGCGGCCGCGCAGACAGCGCAGTTCGGCGCGGCCTCGCATTCACGGGCTTTGTGGCCCGGTTTACCGCAGCGATAGCACAAATCGCTGCGGTCCGGTCCTCCGACGCAGGTACTCTGCGTGTGACCGTGCTCCAAACAACGGTAACAGCGCATCGGGCGCGCCCCGAGCACGGTCACCCGGGCCACAGTCCACCCCACCTTCAGGCGGCCCGCCTTTATTTTTTGTGCCGCCCTGGTCGGCACCTTGGCCCAGACGGAGCCCAGGCCGGAGCGATCGGGCCGGATTTGGCCCACCTTTACTGCGTCCGCAGCACACTCGCCAGCAAGGCAAAGGGCCGCCGCGACCGTCTCGGACGTGGCTGCGGGATCTAGCTCCGACAGCCGCAGCTCCGTGCATTTGGTGGGCCGGGAGATTTGAACATCGTCCGACCCGCCAAAGCATTCCCTCAGCCTTGCGGCGAGGGAGTCCGCCTTTCGCTCCGACTCAGCCCCGGGCACCTCGTACAACATGGCACCCGTGGCTGCCACCTTGGGCCTCAACCTGTCTATGTCGAGGCCGGCGAGGTCTACTCGGTGCTGGGCATCCGTCAGCACTTTGGCGTAAGTGAGCCCTTTGGCCACCGCCGCTGGCGTCAGCGACAGCACTATGGCTGCCGAGCGTGGCTGACGCAGCTTGGGCTCCTTACGCCTCTGCCTCCTCTGCTGGGGGTTCCCTGCAGGCGCCGCGGCGGGGGTGTGCTTCCCCCGCTTCTTCTTACCCACCACCACGGTCCATTCAGCGTCCATGGACGCTGGGGCCGGTGGCAGTGGGCGGGGCTCCCTCGGAGCGGACTTCGCGACGGGGGGAGCAGGAGGACCACCTTTCCCCCTCCCCTTCTTGGGCACCCCAGACGGCCCAGCGACCGCCACGGCAGCAGAGGTGGAGGGCCCGGCCACAATGGCAGGAGCCTTAAGAGGAGGAGCAGGCTGCACTGCTCCTTTCCCCTTCCCCCTCCCCTTCCCCTTAGCGGAAGGCTGGGGAGCTCCCCCAACGAAACCACCCTGGACGGGGAGTGGTATGTCCCCGGGGGTGGACCGTCTCTCATGGGCCAGTGGAGGCCTCTGGGCCGGCCCTAGGAGCACCGACTCCATTCTGGCCTGCCACTTGGCCTCCACTGCTGCCAGCTCGTCCAGACGGCGAAGGAGAGAAGCGTTTTCACGCTTCAGCTCCTTCACCGCCTCCTCCAATTTGGCGCACTTATCACGCCACTTTTTGGCCTCGCCTTTAGGGCGAGCACTCGGTGCCGGTTCCGCTGCGACAACCACCTCGGCGGCGGGCACCTTCGGCTTAGCGGCGGAGCGAAGGACCATACCCTCCTCGCTCTCCTCTCTCCTCGCCCTTTGGCGGGCTTCCCTGCGCTGGAGGAGATCGCGCGCCTTGCCTTTCTTTCTTTGGTCGACGGAATCGTCGACCAAAGATGGTCCTCCCCTGCCGCGTCCGGTTGTCGCTTGCGACTTCGGGACCGGCTCCTCAGTGTCGCTCCCGAGGGACGACCTGCTACTCATCTCTGAGCGTTTCCTCCAGAGCCTACGGCTCCGAACGGAGGAAACGCTCCCACTCGACTCAGAGTCGACGCCTGTGGACATCTTGTCCGCGCCGACTCTTCGTCCGCCATCAACGGGCTTTCGCCCACCAATCTCCGCCTCTCCAGCCGAAACTGGAGTAGGCAACCTCGTCAAAAGTATTTTGGGTTTTAATTTTTCCATGATTAGTCCCACGAGTATGGGGGAAATAAGAGTCCACCCAGGCAGTGCCCCCTGTACCTGGGTAAGCCTAGCGTAACCCGCCAAGAGGGTCGGCCGGTACTCTGGCGGGGGTCGCACTAGTGACCGAACTACCCATCGGCCATGCATCCCCTCGCGGTGCGCCGCCGCTTGGGATTCGGGGAACTTTTTATAGAGGTATTCTCCCTCGTGGTCCGGGCGATTAAGCCAAGACCCTCGGTCCAGCAGGAGCGCGAGACATGTCCACGGACCTCCATACTAGATTACGATCTGCAACGGTGACAGCGGAGAGGAAGGTTCCCCCCCGCTGCCTGCTCGGGGCGGTGTTAGCGCACACCGAGCCCGTCGACACTCCCGGATGAACCGGGAGCCGCCCGAATAAACGGGCCCACCATCTAAAGATGCGGTAGCCACCGCAAAAAGCGGCGACTACCGCCAAGACCACTATTCGTCAGGATATTGGCCGTAGCGCCGATCAACTCGACCGACGCTCCGTTGCCCAGGGTGCACCACGTGGAGGTTTCCTGACTTTGCACCCCGCCCATTACCTCTATTGCGATTGTAAATACTGCTTCTTTATTTACTCATAAAACAAATTAATCAAAAGATATTTATAGAATCCGTGACAAAATATAATTAAATTCATACGTAACAGAATCCTGTGTAGTTGCTATACTACAGCTAACTATATTACGTCGGCGGGTACTTAGCAGAGCCTTGAAGGCTATGAATAATTTAGTTAGTTAGTAATAATTTAGTGTTAGAAATAGGGCGCTTGCCTAACTGAAGCGACTGACGGACCGCAAGAGTGGAGAGCAAATTGAAAATGCGCTGTAATGAAAAATTTTGTGAAGTAAAATTGACGATCTCTTTGTACGCTTCGATGTGTAAATTGCTGTAGTGAAATGTTTCCTATAGGAGAGGTAGGTTTTTTGGGAAACGGGATAGTTAAGAAACAGCAAAGCAGGTTCAGGTCAGCTGAATGAGGATTCCCGTTTTTGGCACAATGTGTAATGGGTATAATTGTGTTACATTTCTTTATATATTTTGTTTTTCTCGTCATGTTATTGTACATCATGTTATACTGTTATTGTCCTAACAATAAATCTTTATTTCTTTTTTTTCTGAGTTTGAATAACGGAGACTATAGTATCATGTTTGTTTTTTTTAATACATCATACAAAAAACATATGATAATAAAAATAACTTAATCGCTACGAATAACTATCTAAAACATAAACCAAAGCCTTTCTTCTACAATTAGTTTAAATAATTACGCGTTAAAAATAGAATTCATAGCAAATATATTTCATGTTCTCATGACACATAGTTCTCATCTAAGCAAAAATTGAACTTTCACACGACTTCAAAATTGCTCGTCGAAATACTCGACAAAATCGCGAACCGTGTCACCCGTCTGTCACCACTCCATAGCGAAATATCAAAATTTCATTAGTTTCGGAAAAAAGTTGTTTAACCTGATGTTATTTATTCAGCGGGCCCCTCAGGCGGCCGTTTAAAGGCAGTGATTTCACAAGATATTAATTAAATGGGAGTGATCCAAGAAAATATCCCGAGAAATGTAACCCTGCCATACTGTACAGAATAATTGAGTTTTGAGATGTTTGCGTGAATCTTGTGAATTATAATTTGCGTTATAAGGAAGATGTTGGTGTTTGGAGGCAAGCTTCAGACTTTCAAGCTGTTACTGTTGTTTATTGTATAGCTCGAGTGCTTGCTTATCTCATAGCGTGTTTTATACTTAGGCAAAAGAGTTAATAATTTTTCAATGAAATTTGGGATGATGGGAAGATATTCAATATCTGTTCTAGTTTAGATAGTACACTCAGGGTATATGAAAGAATCGACATAGTAGGTGAGTCCAGCGCATCGTATTCCATAATAACGCACTCTTAATAAAACAACAACCTAATCCAAAATTTTGGCTAAATAAGTTTTAACAAAATATGGACCCTAAAGGCAAGTTGCAACGACTTAGAAAAAAATCGTATTTTCAACATTAGGAATAGGGTCAAAATCGTTTGAATTCATGTTCGTTCCTCGCTCAACTTAAAAGCAAATGTTGTATACGTTTAGTTTTTGTGACGATTCCCACAAGTCAACGATTTTGGATTAGGTTATTGTTTGTTTAAAAGTGCGATAAACTGGCTTACATCCACTAAGGTAAAGTAAATGCTTTTGATTTAAATATTCGTCATTGTAATCACCAAATTGACCTTATCCTTTGTTGTAACCTAGATAAAGGTCGTCCCTTGAGATTCAAAATCGTTCGCAGTTTTCAAATTAACCACAGAAACAGATTTATCGACCATTTTGCAATGTTTAATTAACTAAATTCAGTTTATTTAGACCGCTCGAAGGCGAATCGATTTCACGATAGAATAAATATTGCCAAGATATATGAGTGTTTGTCGTATTTAGTAATTCTAGGTCCAGACGTAGTCTGGGATATCTAGAACAGATAATCCTTATTTAGTTTATGTTTAAATTTAAATTCAGATAAGAAATCAACAAAAATTATGTTTGTAAATGTAGGCGTATGCACGTTTTACACCGTTTAATTATAATTATTTATTTGTGGTCTCTCATTTTATTATGAAGGTATAGTGTTTTGTGTTTGTAAATTTCCTTCAATTGTATTTTATCCTTATTTAACGGTGATGTGTGTGCATTAGCTTATATAACTAATCTGACTTTGTATGCAAGACTTGGAAAAAAAAAAAAAATATCATATAAAGATTCAATGGACAATTGATGACAAAAAATTAAGCCCGGAGTTTCTTTCTGCCTTTCTTCTTCGGGTAGTCATCGCTTAGGTAGCTAGTGAAAGGCTGGTAGGTTAGCTAGGCTAGGGCCTGTAGTGTCCTCACCGGTGAGGATCGCGACGCGTGCCTCCCATTAATTTTAATAAAAAATATTCTTTTTTTATCTCTTTCCTGCCAGCCCGAGCTTGGCTTCTTTATATTTAGTTTACATTGATTTTGCTCCCTTTAAATGTGTCTTTAGTTATATAAGTGACTATTTGTAATAATTATTATTAATTGAATGTATCTTGACATATCATAAGTGCAACTATGTTCGCCTACGTGATGAATAAAGTATTTTTTTTTTATTTAGATATTTGACTTTCGGGTTACGTTCAGGGCCTTGTATTTTTTATTCTTGTTTCCAATTTGAATTATGCTAAAACGTAAGTCGAAAATTAAATTACGTTGCTTTAATTATCTAAAACGTCTTTCGCTTCTTCTTAGTAAACAACGCTCCCCAAGTGATTATATCACCTTATACTCGCAGTTTCGCCTGTTTGTAATTCGATTTGTTTTTTTATAAATACCATCACTTACTAATGTTTGTATTAATTCTCTTTTCCATTTTGAATTTAAAGTATTTTTGAAGACCATTTTGCTCTACATTATACATACCTCAGTTTACTATAAGAAGAAATGTAAAAAAATATTTTTTCAACAAAACCCGCCCAATATCACTTAAGAGAAAATAACACGAGAAAAAAACGCATACAAAAGTAAGGTTTGCGAGCGAAAGAAAAACAAAAATGCCCACGAATTCTTTAAATTATAAATGATAATGTACCAAAGATTGTGGGCAAAGTTTGGATTAATTTTTATCGTGAGGAATGTCTGCCGCGAACATTATTATTTCTTTGTATAAAAATATTTTTAGATTGCTTTTGCGGTTAAAATCGACGCGTTGTAAAATTATTATATCGAATTTATTTCTTTTTTATATGTTGTCTACTGTGTAGTGAAAAACATTAAAACGAATTTGTTTGTATTTTTCTTTGTTTTTTTTTATTAGCGTTTTGCTATTTATGTTTGTGTACCTAGAAAATAATAGGCAGATACCATTAATTAAACATTCGGTGATATCATTTTTGAAATCTCTATATCTAGTCTTTTTGATACATGATAATACTAGTACTGTACAAAAAATGATTTAGTTTGAAAGTTAGACGACTGTGACAAATCCAGCACAATGCAAATGCCACGAGATATTATTTATATTCCCATTTCGGACTAGACTACATCTCATCTAATAAAACGCAAGACTTATATTTAATTTAATAATTCAGGGCCAGCTAGAAAGTTTGTAATTATACCAAAGCGTATTAAGTTAAAGAGTTGACAAAGCTCCCTAAAGCGACTTTTGGGGCTGGGGGGACCATTGAGTGAATATAAATACGTAATGAAGCAGTCATCCCCGTTGTTTGGAACTTTCCAGAACACTTACCGTCTCTATGTAGAGGTGGATTTACTTTAAACTGCCTTGTCTTTGTCATGAAAAAAAGAGATATAAAGAAAGCAATGTTTACCATCTCTTCATATGTTAGAGTTAGTGATTCAGAATTATGAAATCTATTTTTAGAAATTTGTAGCACTATTTCGAATCGGACTGCCTAGGTGGCGTAGATGTATTACAGTACGACTGCAAAGCTGAGGTCTCGGGTTCGATCCCCGGGTCGGGCAAAGTGATATTGAGTTTTTCTATTCAGTATCAGTCCGGAGTCTGGAATTTGTGCCCGATATGGCGATAGGCTCGCCCCTATCACATCATGGGACGGAATGTCGGCGAAAAGTTGGTGCACTAGTTGCGCCTCTGCCTACCCCTTCGGGGATAACAGGCGTGAGTGTATATGTATATGTATATATGTATTTCGAATCACAAAATATATGAATCGTAGGCGATTAAACAGAGATATTTTATTCCGGTTTTCGAAACTAGTAAATGCGTGCTCGAAAATAAATTTTCTGGTTATGTATTAGAATTAAACTACAACAATAGTTATTTTGATTATAAATATGTTATTGTACTATAAAATTTCCATCAAATTAGAAAATACGTCCGAAACAATCAATATGTTTTGTTTTATAAAAATGTCAGTAAAAGCAACAATTATAATATCGATAAATAAACACAAATAAGTAAACATCGAAACGATTCTGTCGCATAACATTTTTATTATAAAGCGGCCTCGGTTTATAAAAAAAAAAGATGGAATTAAAATGATAAATTCATATACGTTTTAAATCCGATAAATAATCGTCCGACGGCGTGTGCAGCAGCTGTAATTGTTTCCGTAAGTAAAGAGAAATTAATGCACTTTTGCATTGTACTCGCGTAAATCATTCGAATGGGAATTCCGCGTGGATTTTCTTTTTTATGTTTATCGAATACTAATATTCAAAGTTGAATTGTTTTTCATCTGATCAAGAGCTATTGTGAACAAGTCCGATATATTACAATCATTACAGTAGTATCGGTATATATAATAAAATTATGGTTGAAACTTGGTGTATAATTTTTTAAGTGGATTACAAACTCGGCTCTTTCTTGCTCTAGACAAATACGTATATAGCTTACAAAAAATGAGCTGCAACTTTATTCCTTACATATTTAATGTTCTATTATGCTCAACAGTAGATAACTGAACAATTTTCTCACGGAAGGAGACATAGAAAAAGCTTAAAACTATAGTTAAATTGACTTGTGTCTTATGTTGACATTTTTTTACGTCGTATGTAAAATCATAAAAATCTACTCTCTCCATAACATAAAGAATACAACTCCATGAAGCTAGAAGCCACGTGTTGACGTTTCAAACATTTTTGGGCTATTATTATTTCTGGTCTGAGTATTTTGAGACCCAACATATTACATAGTTAACCCATAAGACTTGTAATCTAGAGTCAAATAATGGTGCAGAATATTTAAATTATATTTCCTGTAATTTACTAGCGAGAAAATCCATGCCGCATTGAAATAAGAAACAGATGTTATAAAATAAGAAAGTTATAAAGCCAGTCTCCGTGCATACGATCGTAGATGACCTTCCGCAAATAATTTACGTTTCTGATGTGGAGATATCTGAGTCCAATGTGTTACGATAAATATATCATATTTAGTGGTATTTTTCAGCTAAATTGCAAAACGAGCCCGAAGCTCGCTTGCTTTACTCGCGAGCTTTTACTGGTGGTAGGACTCTCATATGTAAGAGTCCGTCTGGGTGAGTACCACCGCAATTTTTATTTCTACCGCCAAGCAGCAGTGTGCATACATTGTTGTGTTTCAGTTTGAAGGACATTGTAGCCAGTGTAACTACAGGACATAATGATACTTAACATCTTATGTCTCAGGATGACGAGCGCAGTGGAATGCCACACAGTAGGTACTTTGTAACTCAAGGTGCTGGATAGTGTTGCTACTGTTTATAGGTGGTCGTATAGTTTACCATCAGGCGAACGGCATGCTCATCTCGTCATTCGATGCAATAAAAAAAAAGCTACCCTGGTGTTTTGGTTGCCAAAGAATGCTACTCAGAACTTTACGCTACAAAATGCTGGATTAGAATATACTGCATTAGCCATTCTGAGATATAAGGCATCATACATAAGGGTTAAGCAGTACTCTCAGAGGATTTAATTACCACCCAGTGTTTGTAATTGAGTTCTGGATGTTATCTCTAATTTTATGGGTATTTGAGGCGTTTATTATGAGAAGAACTATGACTTCGTCATCTTCCAGTAGTCTAAAAAACGTATAATGATTATACCACAAAATATCGTAACACAATGGAATCACACCAACCATTACATAAGAAATCATAAAATTTTACTGACCGCCGATATACGTCCATGATCTCATTTATGTAATGCTCCATTACGTTTAACTATTAATAGCGATAAATAAGTTTCATTCAGCTAAATTTCACGAGTACGAGTACACGGGTATGACCTAAAAGACTTAAATGTACGTCTCGGTAATGGAAAATGTTACTGGTCCGATTTTCAAAAAGTAAACGTCGTCAAAAAACAAATTTATAATATAATATAGTGTAAAAACTAATAAATATTTTTTTCAAGCATTGGTTTTCAAAGAATCACGGCTTAAAATTATAATCATATAAAAGCTTTTTCAATACTGTATGATGCAGTGTCGTCTACCTTGTTGTATTTGATGTAAACTATACGTCTCTAAAACCCAAGTCTTCTATATAATAGAGTCATTTTGTTCTTGGAACATATTATTTAATACCTATAAAGTGTCTCTGATAATCTCTACCACCTTGCTTCTAGATTCGACTAACTCATTTTTTAGGACGTACAATAACGTTTTTGCACCTTTAAAAGTACTTCAAAGTCGTGTAATATTATCGACTAACAATAAATCACACGCGCGTAAGTATAAATTAAAGTTTTATTTAAACATGCGTAATTGCAGCGACAAATTACACGACAGTAAAATTCATGAAATCCGCCCGACGATTACAGTCGCAAATAATGCCTTCCCACGATCAATGCGACTATAATGGCAGAAACGAAGGATAAAATGTTACGTTTCTTACTTTAAGTTGCATTACAATTGGAAAATGCTTGAAATGTAACATAAAAAGCTTACTTGTCGGCTAGTTTTCAGGAAATATTGAGTGCGAGTCTTAGGACTCGACTTTGTTCGAGTCAAGAAAACAGATACAATTACCGAGTCTAAAAACAGCAATTGTCTCAGACAGACCTTCGAAAAGTGTATATTACTTGTGTTGGAGAATTCTGATATTTTTTGTCGTTTACAAAGAACCACGTAAAATCAGACTCTACTTTTTGGTAGTCCGTGTTTGAAATAATTAATACAATGGTTAGCACTTTTCCATTCTAACTACGTCTAAGTTTGTCAGCTTACCTACGAGTCATAAAAATTAATTATTGATTATAATAACATTTTGTTTCCACGTTTCAATAAGCAGCAATATTAAGTAGTTGCATTACAGATAGTTTTTTACATACATACATATACACTCACGCCTTTTATCCCCGAAGAGGTAGGCAGAGGCGCAACTAGTGCACCCATTTTTCGCCATTATTCCGTCCCATGATGTGACAGGGGGCGAGCCTATCGCCATATCGGTTACAAATTCCAGACTCCGAGCTGATACTGAATAGAAAAACTCAATATCACTTTGCCCGACCCGGGGATCGAACCCGAGACCTCCGCATTGCAGTCGTACCATAATACCACTACGCCACCGAGGCAGTCAGTAGTTTTTTGCAATCGAGTAAAAAAGCTAAAGAGGCATTATACAAAAATCCCGTTAGTTCGTGCGTGATAATGTGATGGCCAGTCATCACTCCCTGTCCACGCCGAAATGCATTAGGCGTGATGAGCATCGTGTCAGCACTAATGAGTTGACAACGTAACAATATAACACGCGATGTTATGAATTTAAATAGCCGTGACGTTTGACTTGGAAGTGGACGGTAAAATATTTTGTCAATTCACGTATGTGGTTAATGGATGAAATTGTTTTTATATGTTTATTGTTGCAATAACTTTCACTAGTGGCAGGGGAACACGCATAATATTATTTTTGACATTGAGTAAAAACTCGTCAGGGGGCTTAGTATGTGAAAAAAAAAGCAATGCGTCTCCGCTTCGTTTTATTGTGATTGGTTGAGAGACTGACGTATCGGTATTTTGATGTTTGTGATTAATCGAGAGACAATAAAACGAAAGGGAGACGCATTGTGTTTTTTTGTTCTCATTCTAAGCCCACAGAGCGGCTCGTTTCTACTTCGGGTTAGTTTGTGAGTTATGTCGAGGGAGTGGGACGAAGAAAATCGTTGGTCGGTATGAAATTTGAACTAAATAACACATACCATCAATTCTAGATTGGGACCATTTTAAAAATAATAAAAAAATCCTAGAATACAGTGTAAAAAAAAATTAAAACTGCGTATCAATGCTCACAGTAATCTCACATCTCAGTTTAGTAGCAACCAGGCCCAAACCTTAAATAGGTTAAATGGTGGTTAAATTTAACCGCAGTATTAGGAATAACCGTAGGCCCGCGAATCTAGCCGTTAGCTTTATCGCATATCAGATTCCCGGCACTAAATCACAATTATACGTTATTCGAAAATTTTCGACCGAAACTGAACACTATTCCGGTATGAGCCGCGCTAATGTGCTCGCTGAGGATTTAAGAGGCGCTAGATATGGTTTGTTTATTAGTTAGGCTTCCTAATGACGTTTGGTAAAGGGCAGAGTCTGACGGAAAGTGATTATTCCCGTGTATTAAATTTCGTCTTTCGGTGAAGGTAATACTCATTGGTATTGAAACGGTGAATAGAAATTGGGAGGATGGTTTAAACAATACTTTAGCTAGCAAGGATTATGATCAGTTTTAATACCCAGTATCTTAGCATAATGAATTTCCAACCCAGCAATACTATATAATGTAAAGTACTGAGTTTTATAGCAGCTGGATGCATAAAGCAGCCGACCGGGCTCTGTATCTGTATCTTGGGAGAGGTCTATGTCCAGCAGTGGACTGCAACGGGCTGATGATGATGATGATTCAATTGTTGTAAAGCTATAAACTTGGTATCCCACTACAACTACGTTCATACTCCTTCTATTGCCCTTATATCAACGTAGTAAGAGCTGTTTTCATCGCAGCGCATTAACTAATGCAATTGCGTTCCTCAAAATGTTATTTGGCTCAATCAACACCCCGCACGCCATTCTTCATTTCAACGTGTTTTTAGCCATAAAATTATAATGTTTGTTCCTTCTTATAGGTAATAATTTGTACCGCGTTTTGTTTAACTCGTGTTTTTGAATTAATGCGATGTTTCTGTTTCCTTTTCATATATTTTGTGATATTATGTCCGAGAGTTCGTTTAGATATAAAGCGATGAGTTGTCAGCTTTATTATTGAGTTTTGAACGATCGATAGGTTTTCTGGAGATTCAACTAAACCTTTATTTCCCAACTAGCTTTTGCCCGCGGCTCCGCCCGCATTAAAAAGTTTTTCCGGGATAAGAGTCCCGGTTTATATTTTCCCGGGATAAAAAGTAGCCTATGTGTTAATCCAGGACATGATCTACCCGTGTGCCAAATTTCATCGAAATCCGTTCTGTAGTTTTTGCGTGAAAGAGGAACAAACATCCTTACATCCATACATCCAAACATCCATACATTCTTACAAACTTTCGCCTTTATAATATTAGTAGGATTATAGTAGGTTTATAGTTTCTGATTGGAAACCATCCTCAAACATAAATAATGCCTTATTAATCTCCGTAGGATGAGTCTACATCACAGCCCATGTAAGTGTGTCGCGTTGTATATCCAATTTTATACAGGCCGGCATAATTATACCAAATGGCAAGTGATTATCATTTCTCGTCAGTCAACACTCTATTTTGACTCCATTTAGCTTACTATCGATGCAGTGTCGTTCACTTTGGCAAAAAACTATTGTTAGCAATGCCTGCTCCTTTAGCAGTGTTTTCATGAAAATGGTAGTGGTATTTGTAGTTCCGGTCGTGGTTACTGACATATTAGAGAACCCTCGACTGGTTTCCCTATCGTAAAAAATATAAGCAATGGTCACTTTCTATCACATATCAGCAGGTTTACCTACCTTTTTTGAAAGATTGGTTATTAATCAATATAGATTGAAATCCAGAACAAAAGTTTCGGAATGATTATCATCACTCGCAACAGCTCCATAATTTAACTTCACAAACACTTCAATCCTCATTTTCACAAGAGATACGGTGCGACACAGTGCTGTTGTTGGAACACGATGCACCCAAATAAACCCATTACGTGTTGTATTGAAACAGGGAATAAATCATGGAAATAAAACGAAATGCTCGCACGCTATTAACTGATTGATGATGGAACAGTCTGGCTGGTGACATCAGTGAAGCTAGGATGTGAAAAAAAAAACACCATACGTCTCCGCTTCGTTTTATTGTGATTGGTTGATTGACTGACGTATCGGTATTTTGGTGGTTGTGATTGATCGAGAGACCGATACGTCAGTCTCTCAACCAATCACAATAAAACGAGGCGAAGACGCATCGCGATTTTTTTCAGATCCTAGTCCCACAGGTCTGACTTTTATTCGTTTTTAGCTCGAGGGTAAGTGGTATTTTTGTTTATAAACATTCAATTAATTTTATCATGCGTTATTTTGACCTAGTGTCAAGGTCAAGGCTTCTGCTGCATCCAGTTCTCCTTATTTTGCGCGTACTCTTCATTGAGATTATTACTAACATTTTGGAATGCAGTCACGTTTTGCATTGTGTTCGGCCCACTGAGAAATGTTATGTTGAATCTCATAAGTGGTAACAATTCATATACCCAACGAATATCCTCGGAAGTGAACTTCAAAATTCCAAATTTGTTAATCTTTATGTGCAAAATCTTAGAATCATGATAGCCAATTGCTATCGTCGCGCCTGTTCAGATTCATCGAATACGAAACCCGAATCGATCCGAGTCGCCAGTGTGAAATAATTTACTCCTTCGTTACAGTCGATTTACGTTACCTCACCATAAACTCGCGCATGTCTGTTTTATTAATTTACTACCTTTTTGTTGCAGGTAAGTGCTTCGATATTTCGAGGGTGTGCAGGCTCCACTTCGTAAGTAACGGTGAATTAATCAACGCTGTTTTTACCAACTTACAGCTTAATGGAGATGACTTTTGGAAAGTTTTGAATGAGTACAGTTTTATCAATGTTGATCGTTCATTATCATAAAGTGTTCAGAATTTAAAGGTTTATTTTCTTGTCTGTTGCATTGTTCTTATTTTGTATCTATTTTTTTGTTTATCGGTGGCTTATTATAGTTTCTTTTCTGCAAATAAACACACACGACTTTTCTTTTTCAATCCTGAAAAAGAAACAGTCGAAGGCGGGACTCGAACCCACGACCTCCGGCGTACCGTGCCGGTGCTCTTTCAATAGAGCTACCTCGACTCTCGCCATAGATTGCTAATTTCAGGATCCGTATTTAATTCTCTTAAAGGAGATGATGATGGTTCGAGTCCCGCCTTCGACTGTTTCTTTTTCAGGATTCTATAAAAATATAAACCAGGCACTACATGGCCATTGACATGTATAAAAAATCATAATATAAAATTAGATGTTTCTAATGTTAACAATATGTCCATCACGTCATCTTCACCAAAGTTAACTCTATATTTATTTACAGGATGACACATATAAATAAACACGTTCCCATACACTCGGAAGCTGAAACATTGGCGGGCAGTTTCCCTCATAAATAGATTACTCAGATGTCAGCGCAGTTGTGAGCTCGGGCGAATCTATTAAGAGCGTTATTTCCGCTGGCTCGCGCGGATGCCTGTCGACTGGATAGGTTCTATATGGGCTTTGTTAGTTCTTTTAATTAGGATTGAAAGAAGCTGTGTTGAGCCGGTGCTTCGGTGTATGGAGATTAATGTAGGTTTATCAATTCAAGCAACTACTTAGACGATGTAGGTACTTAGAGATTAAAACATCTTTTTATATGTTCTTGGGTAAGTTCGCTAAACATAGACATTAATAATCCACGTTATTTTTGTTTCTATGAGAAAAACTATTCTTATAGCCGATTACATGGAATTGGCTATAGCTTGCTCCAGTATTACTTGTCACAGTTTTATATTATTAAAATGCAAACACTACGTGATATTCTGTAAGGATAGTAAAGTACAATAGAATGATTAATATAAATTTTCATAAATTCTGTTTTAAGTATTGTCATATACTATGTCTTACTATAGATTTGCAAGTACCAATACGTCATAACTCCAATTCTAAACTGTCACCAGTTGAAATCACTGAATAATTGAGTTGAAAGTTCATTTGGCGCATCCAGCGCGCGGCATCCGCGACAATCCACCTACAATTCGAACGTAAAGCTTCCAAAGCAATCGATTTCCGGCCTATTCGACTTTGAACGGGGAACCAAACCAGATATCCGAACGGATTTAGTTGCGGACCCGATACGTTTTAATGAATAGACTACAGAATTTCCATTTAGTTAACTTTAGCCTCGAGTATATCGATATTTGTTTCTATATTAACTTCGTAGAATCATAAATAAAACACACACACACACACTATCGCCTTTTATCCCCGAACGGGTAGGCAGAGGCGCTATTAGTGCACTCACTTATCGCCGTGCGTATTCATTCCCATTATGTAATAAGGACATATCGCCATATCGGGCGCAAATGCTAGACTCCGAGCTGATACTGAATAGAAAAACCCAATATCAATTTGCCCGACCCGGGGATCGAACCCGAGACCTCAGCATTGCAGTCGTACCGTAAACATTAGTATTTATTTTATTTAAGTAGCTAGAGTGCTCAATTGCATAAGAAAAGAGGGTGTATGACAACTCTCCACTCGGCTGATGGCAACCATCGACCATCCATCCCAGTACCATTTGCTCATTGAATCAAAAAAGCATTGCATGCGCTACACTTCTCACCCCGAAACACTAGATGATAGTCTCATAATGATTAGTAATTACACTGACAAAAATAGCGATTCAGAACGCTACAGTAAATAAACAATTACACCCGGTACAAATAGACATTGCAGAGCTACGTAATCAAACTCTTATATACGACCTATTATGATGAAATATTAGACATACCATCTAGTATTTGGCCTCCTAAGTTAGGTCTTATGTGTTTGTCGATATACTAGATCAAGAAGGCAACAATGGTCATACTGAAGATAACATATAATGCCTATCTATGAATACTCCAGGCAGCGCTACTATCAAACAGCATTATTCGGTTTATGAGGTATGTATCGGAATCGAATCTAGACGGTTACTGTAACTGCAGCGTGTGCGGCAGAGATAAGGCCCTCCGAGCAATAAAAGTGGACTGGGGACAATAGGATGCATAGATTAGGATCATGTGCTTTTAATATAACTAGATTTTTGAGTGTAAAGCTGCCAGTTACATTTATTTGAAGTTAATTTTACGAAAAGTTTAAATTGTATTATATTTTTTGTATCTATGATTTGATGAGTATTGTTTGCTCTGTTGGATATATTTGATATTAAAAATTTTCAAATCAAAATTATTACTTCTTGTTGGAAAAAAATATGAATTTTCATCAATTAATATAACTTTTTTAGAAGATGAAAGACACAGGCAAAGATATCTTACGAAAGTAACAACGTGTAAGAAATATCTATAATCAAAACAATAAACACTTTTCGTTTTATATCAAATACTAAATTTCAATTCAAAGTATTAACCATTAATTAAATATTGAATTGTACCTAAACCCTTAACCATATCAAAAACAACGTTCAAACCAAAATCCAAACTCCCAACGATCATATCTAATAACAAAACACGAATGTCACAACTCACAAGCAACAAAATCAGGACCGTCGTAAAAAACTTTATCTGTATCATATTTTACTGCTTCCCTCGAATAAACCTATATATCCATCGGGAGGCTTCTATTCAGGAGTTAACGCTCGGCCATAAGAATTGAAAGTTATCCTGCACAATGGACGCGAACGGTTCTCATGATTCCTCCGTTGATTGACTATTGTGGGGATGCTTTCGATATTGTCCAATGTGGAATTTCTTGGTAACGTTTTCATTTAAAGGGTTATGATTTTGAAAAGGTTTTTGTAGGGCTTATAGTCTTTGAAATGGCATTCATTTGAAAAATAATTATAGACATCCGCAACAATTCTTTTTTCCGTGGACAAATTATTATAGAGAATTTTATGCTGTTTATGCATGGAAATAACTCAGACAAAAAAATGTTTCTCAAGGATGCAAGTTCTAGTTTAGGCTAACTGTTGCTATTTCAACTTAACTGTAATGTGGTTATTGTCCCATCCTTTATCTCTACGAAGAACAAAACATTTTATATAGAATCATAAGTCCCCTTTATGAAAGAATCATTTCATTCCACAGTTCTTTTTAAATAATTCAGGTAGTTAAAAACCGAATCCCCTCTCGGTCCCCCACTCTAGCGGGTTGAAAGGCAAGCGCTGATTACGGCTAGCTTATCGATCCACTTTTATAGGACCAAATGGTGCCTTCAGCGATATCCTAGGGCTTTGTGGGGCCACAATGGAAACAATGGCATTAATTCTTTGTTCATTGAAATTTAAGGTTTAAAACCAAATGTAACTATTGTGAGAGTTTACTTTTTGCGAGGCTTTTAATTTTTATATACTTGCGATTCCTTAAAGTGAAGTAAGTGAAATTACTTTTTGCAAGACCTTTTGCTTACTTTAAGCAGTCAATAGTAAAGTAATACGGTGCTTAACTATTTTAAATTTTAGGAACCCTTTTTTTTCTCGCGCTTTGGAACTCTAGCTGTAAATGTCATTGTATTATTGAACTGAATATAATTACCTAATAGATGAAATTAAATCAAGTAAGAAAATGGTCAAAATATACGTCGGTTGTTGGATGAACGAATTTTGGTAATATTTATCGAATATAGACATTGGTGTATCATGGTAATATCTCACACTAAGATGATCAAGTATGTGAAAAAAACTTAAGATGTTTGCATGTTGGGAAAAAACGTATACACCGCTGAACAGATTTAAATAAAATATTACATGCAAATAAATTACGTAATTTATTCGTTTTTTTTGCATTGAATGACGAGACGAGCAAGCCGTTCGCCTGATGGTAAGCAATACGACCACCCATAAACAATAACAACACCATTCAGCACATTGAGTTACAAAGTACTGTGTGGCATTCCACTGCGCTCGCCATCCTAAGACATAAGATGTTCAGTCTCAATATGTCCAGCAGTTGCACTGGCTACAATGCCCTTCAAACCGAAACACTTCAGTGCATGCACCCTGCTGCTTGACGGTAGAAAAAGACATTGTATATAGGTAGCTTTACCCCAGAAAATTGTACAAAGGACATTAATCCGAGAGCAGACTTTCACGTAATGCCGCGGGTAAGCTAGCAAACGATACAGCATAATATATTGACTTATAAACTTCCATACAAACTACAGAGTGTTGTTAACATCAATTCACACGGACCATTGGAGGGGGGAGTGGAGGGAGAGGACGTTTTGTACAAACTTCGTCCGACTGTGTTTAATGGTGTGTTCCGAATTGACATTATTTCGCTATGGGTAAGGTTTGGGAGGTTAAGTGTTTAAGGTTGATTACTTTGATTAAAGGAGTAAAGGTAGTTTGGAGTGTATATTCCGAGATGACCCTCTTGAGTTGTGATGTTTGATAAAACCTCATACCAATAGATTTAATTTGCTAATTATCACTTGATTTAGTTATGCAGAAGAAATAACGTAGATTAAGTATCATTGATGGCAATCATAAATCTCGGAGAATTCCTCTGAAGAAACTGTGTGAACCCTGTCTACTCGCAACAGAAACCGTAACTTTATATTTGAAGACTTACAAAGGCATTTAATTTGCAATTTTTTTAGAAACAGAAACACCACAGCGCGCTAGGAATGTAGTAAAAATCACGACACGATCCCGTTTCGTTTTAATGAGATCGGTTGAGAGACTAACACGTGATTTAAAGCATTGGTCTCTCGATCAATCACAAACATCAAAATTAAACGACATGGTCTTATGAGTTGGGTTTTTTAACCACGTTTTCAGCTTACAGTATACGCTCTTTTTGGTAGCAGTGACAGGGAAAGCCTACCCCGTATAAAGGTATGTCTTTATCTATCTACTTTTACATGTTTCTCACATCTAGGTACCACTGGAATCTAAACTGTGTGTTTAATGTAAAATTATTTCCTTAGAACTGCCTCGGTGGCGTGGTTGTATTACAATACGACTGCAAAGCTGAGGTCTCGGGTTCGATCCCCGGGTCGGGCAAAGTGATATTGAGTTTTTCTATTCAGTATCAGCTCGGAGTCTAGAATTTGTGCCCGATATGGCGATAGGCTCGCCCCCTATCACATCATGGGACGGAATATTGGCGAAAAGTGGGTGCACTAGTTGTGCCTCTGGCTACCCCTTGGGGGATAACAGGCGTGAGTGTATATGTATATATATGTGTATTTCCTTAGATCAATACTTAAATCATATTAGAGCTACATCATTAAACTCACTGTTTATTGTTATATAGACAGTTTTATCGTAAAGCATAGAATAGTTTCATTATTCCTTACACAAAGATATCAGATATCGTATGCTGCATTACCTAAAGTGCTCCATTTGCCTTCATCGAGGCTTCGGCTTTTATGACGTCACACTATACAATAATCGTTAAAAAAAATCACCCACCGCTAAGAGTTTTGTGTAGGCCATTACAGATTATGGTCTGTATTCTCCGACGGACTTTTTAAAAGCCCGTTTCGCTTTAGACCACCTAAAGTTAAACTTAAGCCTTTGTTAGGGTATTGTTATCATAAATGGATTTTACATTATGATACTGTTTTGTTATTATAATAGAAGTGATGTTTCAATTTAGTCATTTATATAATGCGTGTAATGTAGAAAAAGCGGCGATAGCCTAGTTGGGAGTAGAACGGACTGCTGAAACGAATGTCCGCAGGTTCAAAACCCAAGGGCACACACCTCTGACTGTTCTAAACAGTTATGTATGTATTCTTTATAAATTATCCCTCGCTTTAGTGGTGAAGGAAAACATCGTGAGGAAACTTGCATATCTGAGATGTTCTCTGAATTTCGAAGGTGTGTGAAGTCTGCCAACCCGGCCGGACAGCGTGGTGGACTAAGGTCAAACCCTGTAAGTTGTAGAGGAGGCTCGTGCTCAGCAGTGGGCAGTATATAATACAGGGCTGGAATGGTATGGTATGGTGTTATGTAAATTACACGGTAAAGAAAAAATAGGCCTATTTGAATAAAAAAAATTCGCACAATATAAAAATACTTGGTTAAGCATAAGTTGTTTATGAGAGTAATAAAAAAAACTATTTTTAATTGCTTATCAACTATTCCACGTTAAGAACATTTTGTGTTGGAAGAAAAATATCCCAAGAAAATGGGATTTAATGTTATTTTTTTTCAAATCAACCCTTACATTTTCTTATCAATATTCCTTGCTTTAATCGCCAGTGCCGCCTTCTTATTTTTATGAAAATTGTAGTTTTAGAAACATAGGAGATCATTAAACTTAATATCAATTATTTGCTCCTTGGCTAGTCTAGATAAATTTCGTTTATTATAATTTATTTACTTTAAACTCGTTGTTCTACTTCAGTTATTCAGACACGAAAAAAATATAGAAGAGCCTAAATTAATAAGAAAGAGTATAAATAGCGTTTTTATCGCAATCGGAGAAAAATAACAATAACGGGAAAAAGAAACACTTTTCGTTAATGAAAAACAGCTACCCGCCGTAAATATACTAAATTACTGGCAGCTTATAATTTGCTGTCAAGCGAGTCGCATTATAATCCGTCCTAATTTCTTAATTAGACAACTAATGCGATGTTAATTAAATAGGCTATTGTAATGGATGACTAATCACTATCACAATTAATTACTGACCAATTTGCATTGAATTTTCGCTTTTGATCTATCGTTTAGACAAGTATTTCGAAATGAGCATTCATGAAATTATTCCTTTGACGGGTAATCGTTCGTAATAAACATTATTTTAAGTAGTGAAAGCCATATTTGTTTTTATGAGTTGTCATAATTTGAAAAGAGGGACATTTACCTATACAATAAAGTAGTAGAACCGGTGTGTCTGTACATTTATAGAAATGTGCTAAAAAAGTAAGTGACTAAAGAAGGGTAATGAAACACAAATCAGAGATTTTTTTAGTTCTTCTCTGTCTGTTTGTTTTTCGGTTTGTTTGTTACTGCGCATCTCCGAAACTACTGAAAGGATTTCGATGAAATTTAGCATACGGGTAGATCATGTATTGATCAGGATTAACACATAGGCTACTTTTATCCCGGGAAAATATAAAGCGGGACTTTTATTCCGGAAAAACTTTTTCACGCAGGTGGGTCAGCGAGCAAAAGCTAGTGATTAAATAATTCAGAAGACATATTAAAGCATATTGATTGGCCGTAATGAATAATACATATAATCACAGATTGGTTCATACCATGAAGGTACGTTCATCGTTCTCTTCGATGTACTAAAAATCGCATTATTAGAAATCAATAGTAATTTGGTCTAAAAAAATCACACTTGAGAAATATATAAACTCCATATTTCAGATCCAAATCTACGATCCCAGTTTCGCAATTTAAAATAAGCCACTTTAATAAATATCTAAACACAACACAACTAGTAAATCATAGTGTTGTCTAAAAAGTTTTAGTTACAACACATTTCCACGGCAGTAACTAAAGATGTACCCACAACGGTCGGTCGACATAAATACATGTTGCATACAAACATTATATCATGTTGTTAATTAAACGTCCAGATACTATTTATGTTTGCATTATCTTTTTAAATTGGTTCCACGAAGTAATTACGCGACTGATAGGGCCAGTACGAAATAAACTGCGATAACTTTGGAGATTTAAACATTTTCCTTTTAAGTTATATAATAACCTAAATTGAATCTTGAGCTGCTTGGAAATAACATTTAATATTTAGATTACTACATTCATATTGCAAACATTTCTTTGGACATATCTTTAGACTTAATTAAAATATATTTCCGTAAATATTTTTTATAAAGAGAGATACCGCTTTCCTTTACAGTAATGGAAATTATTATGGTGTCTTTCAGAATGCTGAGATTGTCTTAGAAGACTCTACGAAAAAAATTTATTGCCAACGATGGTTTTGCTTTTTAACCCCGACAAAAAAGAAGGGCGTTATAAGATTAGGGTGGGTATCTGTATGTCTGTCTGTGGCATCGTAACTCTCAAACAAATGGACCGATTTTGACGCGTTTTTTTGTTTGAAAGCGGATGTGATCGAGATGATTCTTAGCTATAATTATTTATGAAGATCTGTTCAGGCCTTTGAAGATTGATTTAAAATTTGGTGTAGGTACTGTGACTTCGGCAATATTTTTAAGGCCTGTTAACCTTGAATTTATATCCATTAGATATCAAAAGAGCTTTTTATATAAATACCTATGCATTTGCATAAAAAACAAGAATTACCAATTACTTTCCGTACCTAATATTCTCCATACCCACTCTAAAACCGGCTCCAAACATCCAAAACAAACCAGACATCTGCACAAAAACAGATAAACTGCAACGCCCGCAACATATGTAAAAACATCATATTTTTATTGCAATTTGTGTCGCCCAGCTAGGATTTTTTACAATGCCTTGTGATAACAACACAGGTGGACAAAAACTCAGAATATACCCCAAATATGAATTATGTGAGGGGAAACTACGCCGTAAATATACTAGACGTAGCGTTCGCTATACGTATTGCTTTTAGCACGCGACGCTGTCTGTTTGTCGTTTGTTATTGTTTATTTTTTTGCGTCTTGGATTTGTTTCGATTTTTTGTTATACTGAAGGTTTGTGTGAGATAGCTTCATGCAATGCAATCAGCCCTGTATTACATATTGCCCACGGCTGAGCATGGGCCTCCTATACTACTAAGAAGGGCTAGACCTTAGTCTATCACGCTGGCCTAGTGCGGGTTGCCAGACTTCACATACCTTCGAGATTCTTATGGAGAGTTCTCAGGTATGTAGGTTTCCTCACGATGTTTTGTTGCACCGTTAAAGCGAACGATATTTGATAACAATATACAACGTAACTTCGAAAAGTCAGAGGTGTGTGCCTTGGGTTTTGAACCTCCGGACATTGTCTCGGCAGACCGTTCCATTCCCAACTAGGCTATCGTCGCTATAGATAGCTTCATATTTTTTACAATTTATTGTATAGTCGAAATTAGTGATTATGAATATTATATTCGCATAAGGGTCCCAAATACTCATTTTTTTAAAGTTCAACACCAAACCCGAATGCCCTCTCAATTCATAGTCTTGAAGCAACGCATTCATAACATCTCCGGTATTATGTTTTTTTTTTGTTTATAAAATACATACAGACAATTGTATCGTGGATCTGATCATCAAGGAGGACTACTGGGTATTATGAGTCTCAACATCTTATTTCTATGGATAGTGAGTACGATATAGTGCTCGATGGTATGTACTGGATGAAATTTCTTTTATTTCTCAGTAGTCGCATAGCTTACAATTAATTGACTATTTTATTCGTCATTCATTTGTATATAAAAAAAAAAAACTATTAAATGATATAATACGACCTATACTGGTCCGAGTCCATAATGTTTTCAGAATAGAATTCGTGGAATTGGTTCAGTGATTCTAGATGTTTCTATAAACACACAAACTTTACCTCTATACAATAGAAAGGTGTGTTATGATTCGGTTATACATTGTTTAATATGTTTGAAACGGGACAGGTATAAAGGAAGAGCGCTCCGCTGTTCGGCCACTGGAAACTGTTTGTGTCGGGCCAACGAACTAGCGTGGCGATGAAATAGTTCATTAAAAATGCAATATTTTAATGATTTTCGTACTAACTGTTAGTAAATACAAAATAAACAGAAACATAGTCTTATAGTGTCTTGTATACTTTAGAATTCTAAGAACCAAACATTAATGTTTTTTTTCTTTTACTGCCGTCATATTAGTTGGTTGAGCTATCTTTCGGCTTCCCTGGAGAGTGATGAATGCTATTAAGCATAGATACGAACCCTGCCAACAAAAGTTAGTGCAACAAAGTTAATGGCGAATATTTGTATCCCATCATAAATATAAATGTGAAATATGGAAGCCAAGTCTAATATTAAGAATATGCGTGCTTGTCGACTTCACCGACAAAAGAATTGTAATCTAAATGGTTGCCAAGCCCTGTAGATAGTCTTGAAATTATATATGAACACACTCCATTCTAAAATAAATTTAAACTAATATTTCTTTGTTTATTTACTGCAATGCTGAGGTCTCGGGTTCGATTTCCGAGTCCGGCAAAGTGATATTGAGTTTTTCTATTCAGTATCAGCTCGGAGTCTGGAATTTGTGCCCGATATGCCTCGAGTATTGTTCCCAAGTTTGGAATCCGCATTATAATATTTACATTAATAGACTTGAGTCTATTCAAAAGAAGTTTTTAAGGTTTTTGCAATTTAAAAGTAACTGTTATGACCCAGACTATTTTTATTTTTTTTATTTTATTTTATTTAGGAAACAAACAGAACAATATTACATATATAAGCTAGATACAATAAGACAATCACAATCCAAAAAAGTTTCCACAGAAATATAACACTTAAAGAAGACAGCGGATACAAGACAAAGAATTAAAACAAATACTAAACACTAAAATACACTATACACAAAACCATTAACATTATACAAAATTTTATGGTAAAGAAAAAAAAAATGCAATGTAATCGCTTAAGTACATTTTAAATACACAATACAAATCTAAGACATTGATAACATAATATCTATAATAGCCTTTTTGACTGCTGTTACTGATTTATGAAAGAAGTCGATGTCAGAAAATCGTTCATTATTCATTGTACTATGATATAAGGTGCCACAGGAATCATATTTTGCCACTGTATGAGCGAAGAAGCATTGCTGATATTGTTTTTCTAGTTAAAATAGTCCAAAATCAAATAGATACCCCATATCTTCTCTCAAAAATATTTCTGAAAATACCGCATAGAACATCCAGATCGCTAGCAACTTTGGCTGTTCCACATAGTACGTCAATCTATGGACGGAACTCTTTCTTTATCAGATCGGCAAAGCAATTCAATCAATCAATTAATGTTTCTTCGGATCTTGACCTTTTTCTTTCTAAGCCTTACATGTTTAAAGATTATATGACGAGAAATTGGTTTAATGGTTCTCTTACTGACAGACCTGAAGATTGTTAAAACTATTATGCTATGGTTTCTTTTGTACTCAACTGAGTTATTATATTATGCTTCTTTTGTGCTTAACTCAGTTTGTGTTTTAGTATGTAAAATTCATATTATATACTATATGTAAGCTGTATAGTAGCGTACTTGTGGAAACATGTAAATTGTGTTAATTTTAATTTTGTATACTTTAAATACGCATTGTGTGTTAGTTGCTTTAACTTTATATTAACACTTTGTTTCCCTAATAAAATAAAAATAAAAATAAAATAAAAATATGGCGATAGGCTCGCCCCCTATCACATCATGGGACGGAATAACGGCGAAAAGTGGGTGTACTAGTTGCGCCTCTGCCTACCCCTTCGGGGATAATAGGCGTGAGAGTATATGTATGTATATGTATTTCTTTGTTTTTGTGCTACGACAAAGTATGATATTTAAAAATATAACTTCTTAAATTTGAATAGTCGCATTATTTACACAAAGCAGATAGCTTAGTATAAATTTAAATATACAATATAATCGACTGAAGAACGGGCACGAGTTGCTGATGCCTATAACGTATCTATAGGAACCTACCGCGGTATCCCACAACAGCTCTGTCTAAAGTAGGAAAATTTGTAGAAAAATTCAAGCAAAAGTAATGCGGAGGTAACGTAATTAATGGATCAAGGTAAATGGTATTTAAATTAAAATAAAGCATCAATGGACGTGTACGCCTAAGCGTTCATTATTCTAAAGATAATTTATAAATAGTATGCAGATTTTCCGATTGCTTGGAAAAAGATTCAAATCTTAAAAATATACTGTATTCAGATTTTTTCCTTAGTATACATACAATTACCTACCTGGAAACCAAATTTCAACTTTCTAGGTCACCTGGAAGTGGGTTAGGTTTTTGATCTATATGTCAGTCAGTGATAAAAATGCCAATTTTGTGATAAAAATGCCAATGTTAGTATCTCAATGACCGTTTGAGCTATATTTATAAAATTTGGGATTCTATTTAACTTAAGGGGCTTTAATACATAAACCAAATCTCATGTATTTACGTTAAATAGATTTTGAGTTATAGAGTCGTCAAAAGTCGCTCCAAATGGTTCAGGTGAAACTACACTAGGCAGCTTCGACTTTTTTTTTTGCTTGGCTTGAAACGCTGCCGCGTGTCTCGATCTCAATTTGAAGAAGGCATGCTTGGATTTCCTATCTTGATACTTTGAAGTATCACTGGCAATACAATACACACGCCTATCCGGGAATCGAGATTTACATTTATTGTACTGTAATGTAGGTACATTACAGTACAAGTAAATCTACTAGGGTAGGTACCCTAGTGTGTATAGTACTACTATTGCAAGATGTAGAATGTCCGATTAAAATGAATTGTTAAAATTGACCCAAATTAAAAGCTCATCGCTGACTTTAAAGCCCTGAAATGACGTCGGTGACCACAAAGTTGACTAACAAGACAATAAAGCAGCGTAACCCGCCGGTCCACCGGAAGTGTTTGTTAGCATTTCACGCGGGAGGGACGCTGGCCCGGAACCTCTGCCGTGGACCTTTGTTGAGCTTCTTTATTCAAAACACCATTGTCAACTTTGATGCTGTGATTTTTTTATAGTAAATGAGCAAATAGGTCACGTGATTAAGTCGTTATTTCTGCAGGGATTATTGGTACGTTGTTTAGTTTAGAAAGGAATAGGTTGGGTGTTCGGTACTCCAGATTTAAGAAAGGAATTTTGTAGGTATCCGATGATATGCCTAATTTTAATACGAAAGATTGGGCCATAAATTTGTAAATCTTTAGAGTGTTTGCATTGGTTCTGAAATTTCATAAATTTTCGTAGATTGTATCCCACACCGTCAGTTCACATTGTAGAATTCCTGATACTTATGATCGGTCATTCATCCACGATGAAACAACCTACCCTTGTATAGTACCTAATAGATCTAGATTCTAGAAACATAAGAGCTGGATTGCAAATCCATTGAGCACGCACGTAATCTACCGTCGGGCCAACATCTGTCACGGCGCTCTCCGAGCTGCACGTCACAAATGGCGTCCGCGTCATTTGTCACGCCGCTATTGATTTACAGCGTGACATCGTGCAGAGATTGGAATTGCTTTGGATATTAAATGTGGGTTTGGAAAAAGAGTTTAGCTTGGTCATTGGTCGGTGACTTAGGCCTTTTTGTCGGGAGAGTACCAAAAATTGTGGTAACAGCACCTAGAACTATGACTTACATAGTACTGTGTGTCCACACTGACCTTGCATATTCTGAATGTCACACAACTATTTGTACAAAGGAAATTCAATCTCCTACATAAATACTGCAGTCAGATTAGCGTGACAGTTTCTAGTGTTTCACGCTTCCCGCACAAACATTCGCCAGAATATCTACTAACAAATTATTTAAATACACATTTTCTCAAGCACTCGACAGTATGCGAACGTGTGAGTGTACATGACACGAACAAAGCTCAGATTAAAACAGAAAAGAATTACTGTAACATGACAAAAATGAATTCATTTTGATTCCGATATAAATTGAATTTGTATGAAGACGTAGCTAAGTATGTACTTTATGATATTGGGGTATGAAGACTTCCAGACCAATGTGACTAAGATTATTTGTGACATCTCTTGTATTTTTCTATGCTACCATAAACGTTATATGGTTATTAGGTGTTGGTTTTGGAACCTGAAACATTCATTGATGTATTAAAAAAGATAGTAAAACAACGCTTTGATAATTACACAAGGGCAATTTTGGTAACAATGAAGAAATTACTCCACGATATGAAGTTGATTCGAATATGCTGAAGGAGGCTGCAAAGGTTTTTAGGCGGTATACCGGTGCATGATGTGGTCGGTATTCCCATCAATTATGTATTAAGTTCCGGGAATTGTCTCACAAAACATATATATAGAAAGAAATAATAAGAATGATGTAAATTATATGACCTCGAACAATATTATAGCATCTCAAATAACGCGAGGAGAAATAAAAATAAAGTTGTCTACCAAGACGTAAGTCAATCGGTACAATCATGTTTGAATTTTGATTCTTCTTTAAAATATTTGGAAAACTGTAAATTAAAAGTTAATGAATCAGATCAAAGAAAAGTTAAAAATAATTCACTGTAACAGCAGAAAATGGGACAAGAAACGATATTTATCTGACAGATATTACGGACTAGAGAACAGTCAAAATATGGCTCGGAATGGGTTTTTAATACATCAATGCTCGGAATATACGAATAGCATAAAACACTTAATGTGACGCAGTATCGTGAGTCATATCTCAAATTAGGTGTTGCGAATGACAGCGCCTAGGTATGATCTTAACGGGAATAAAGAAGATACGGATGTATTTTTTATGAATAGTATAAGTACCTGTGTACAAAATATATCACCAAATTCAATCAATGTCATAAAAAATGATGAATTGTCTTTGAAGCAATGACTTCAAGCACTTTGTCAAATCAATAAACAAAAAGATTGATAACTTGATGCTGAAACGAAGGATTTTGTTAGTTCAAGGTAAATACGTCAATACAAAACCCAATCATCTGGGATGAAACATTTGCAACCATCAATAACTGGACAGTGGTAATTAATTTCTACTTATAAGTGTCAGTAAAAATGTCAGTTTGCACGAGTGTCGTATCCGTCAGTCGTCTGTCAGTGGCGACACGTCGAGCCCACATCGATTTCGCATTAGCCACCTTCAGCTTTATCACCGATATCGCTTGTTTACCAATCGCCAAGTATTTCAGTAATCGTATCGATTTGTTCGTTCATGGTAGCGACAAATTCGCCGTCTTTGGCCAGAAGAAGTGTGTATGTCGTTTCTGTTACATGCGAAAGAAGTGTGTTGCGCCAACACGAGCAAACATTTGAATGACAAAATATCAATATTCCCGTTATTCAATTGTATGAAAAAAAATATCTAAGGCAAAGCCATGTGCAAAGACTAATATCTACATACTTCATTTAGGTCGTGAAGAATGCAATATTACGTCGTGTTGTTCCTCTTAAGAACAGGACATTTTTCTTAGAATTTCGTAACACAAATGTGCGCTCGAATTCTATAGAATCCATTGGTGAGAAGTTACTTTTACAGGTCTTTGGGAAAATAATCTTAGAGTCTTCACTATTTGGTGCAATTTGTATATATTTGCGAGAGACTGAGATTAGTTCATTTTGTAACTTGCCACTAATGCTGTCAGGTATTAAGGAGCATATTATTATTTCTCAATTTTTTTTTCTGTTCTAAAACTAAAGATCTATAACTAGGAAATTGGAATTGTTTTTATATATATAAAAAAAAGACGTGTGGCACTCGGAGACCGGCGCGGTAAAGCTATTGCCTAAATTCTAATATTTATAACCTCTTTGAACAGATATAAAATAAAAGTCATTAAAAGTTCTGCTATTCATCGATAGATGGCAAAACTAAAAAAAAATATGAAAGACGGGCTCAATGGACTAGTATCCAGAGCCGTAATATTTAATTAAAAACCTCTTTGAACAGATATAAAACAAAAACTTTTTAAGAATTCAAACTTAGAATCACGTCATCCCGCCGCGTTTGACATTTCGATAAGTTTCATTGACTGGAACAATTTTAAATACACGGTAATTTCGACCTTTTATCTTTTAAAATTCAGCTCATATCCTGTTACATATTGTATTCTTACAAGACTGCGATATTAAATTTACTTATGGAGTTTTACTCTCTACATGGTTGTGATAGACTTGAAAATAAAATATCACCGCTGTGCCGGTGTGAGTGAGGGGTGACAGGTTTTTTCGTTACGGAATTTCTGGATTTGGTCTCCACGCTCAAGGCTCGCGATAAAAGCTATGCTATAGCTTAAAAATCCGACTCCAGAAACTAAAATAAAAGTCGAGAACGCTACACTTGAATAAAAGCAACATCATTATGCTTATAGACCTTTTAAATTTCGAATACGAAAATAAAAGCAAGTATAAACCGTAATGCCCTCGATTTAGAACGTATTGATTCTACATCCCCAAGTTCAATGTTTTATTTATGAGTTCCGATGCTTATGATAATTCAGAACTACTGGAATTTTCCTCGATATATCTCATTATTTTCAAACTCGCGAAAATTTTCACAAGTCCTCATCTCAATAGTAGTTTACGTAGACAGAATATATTCCTGCAATATTCAAACTTGTTTTAGTATTTTACTTTGTTTTTAGTTTCATATATTTTTTTGGTTTTAATATAGCAATGGATAGGGAAATGTTCTCCGGCATCAAAGGGTTATTATAATTTATTCACCAGCTTCACTCCAAGTGATTATATCTGACTAGACCCAAAGTGACATTTGAATTGATTTTCTCTATCTTTACATTACACAAGCATTGACCATAAAAAATGCGAGCAGTCGACAAAACACAATATTTAAAGATTCTGCAAACATACATGACATCTAATAGTAAGTGCTCACCATAACTCATAAACATCTACTGTTCCAGCATGAGAATTATTATCGGACTTGAAATAATGAGGATAATAAAAATAAAATTACTTTTCTGATTTTTTTGCTATAGTTTGTTTAATTTTTACTCACGACTCGTGAAGGCTTTTGGAATTTTAATTTTAATACTAATTAGCTACATACAATTCGCATGTAGTCTGCACCTTTAATTATAATGGCACCATTAACTAGTTAGTTTTGAAAAATATATTAATTATCATTCATGTATTGGTGTACATACATTGGTTGGTGATCAATAAAAAAAAGCTGCTGAAAACGTCAAAAAGTCACGGACTCATGTTTCATGATCACGGAGCGAACTGAGTTGTTCGTTGGAATGAGGAATTATAATTTCTGTATCTCAAGCAATGTGGCTAAGAGGCATACGTTTAGATCAACAAAA
Source organism: Lapara coniferarum (assembly GCA_949316025.1). Lineage (NCBI taxonomy): Eukaryota > Metazoa > Arthropoda > Insecta > Lepidoptera > Sphingidae > Lapara > Lapara coniferarum. The sequence goes on from OX438922.1 coordinate 2,331,237, forward strand.
ATCCACATGCACAAATGCAACAGCAACCAAAACTTCACTAGCTGACCACTAAGCAACCTAAATCCTAATTGGCCACAACAGCGGTGCGCTGTCAGCAGATACCGGGATGTCGCGTCAATTAGACGTTAATTAGGTCATGTATCAGTCACTAATCCGATACTCATCGTGTTGCCAATCAACCGTTGTTTAATTTCAATCAATCGCCCCACTGGATAGGTAATTGCTTGTAACTTCGTGTATAAATGGGATAAGCTTGGATAGCCATTGTAGGATGATCGGGTTTGAGCCTCAAATGTACATCTATATCGAATAATCTTACGATGTATAATGACGCCTTGATATTGTAAAAAAAATTCAAGTTGAACCGTATTTGACTGAAATTAAAATTCATTTGACTCTATTAGCCCTATACACAAATAATATACAAGCCAGGCAATCAGTTCATCGTACTACTTGATGTAGAGGAGTACTACACTTTGCCATACACATAGAAAAATAAACGAAAATAATGTCCATTGCCATCGAGATTTCATGAAACAATTTAATTGTATTGAGTATATTAAATTTACTTATGGAGTTTTACTCTCTACATGGTTGTGATAGACTTGAAAATAAAATATCACCGCTGTGCCGGTGTGAGTGAGGGGTGACAGGTTTTTTCGTTACGGAATTTCTGGATTTGGTCTCCACGCTCAAGGCTCGCGATAAAAGCTATGCTATAGCTTAAAAATCCGACTCCAGAAACTAAAATAAAAGTCGAGAACGCTACACTTGAATAAAAGCAACATCATTATGCTTATAGACCTTTTAAATTTCGAATACGAAAATAAAAGCAAGTATAAACCGTAATGCCCTCGATTTAGAACGTATTGATTCTACATCCCCAAGTTCAATGTTTTATTTATGAGTTCCGATGCTTATGATAATTCAGAACTACTGGAATTTTCCTCGATATATCTCATTATTTTCAAACTCGCGAAAATTTTCACAAGTCCTCATCTCAATAGTAGTTTACGTAGACAGAATATATTCCTGCAATATTCAAACTTGTTTTAGTATTTTACTTTGTTTTTAGTTTCATATATTTTTTTGGTTTTAATATAGCAATGGATAGGGAAATGTTCTCCGGCATCAAAGGGTTATTATAATTTATTCACCAGCTTCACTCCAAGTGATTATATCTGACTAGACCCAAAGTGACATTTGAATTGATTTTCTCTATCTTTACATTACACAAGCATTGACCATAAAAAATGCGAGCAGTCGACAAAACACAATATTTAAAGATTCTGCAAACATACATGACATCTAATAGTAAGTGCTCACCATAACTCATAAACATCTACTGTTCCAGCATGAGAATTATTATCGGACTTGAAATAATGAGGATAATAAAAATAAAATTACTTTTCTGATTTTTTTGCTATAGTTTGTTTAATTTTTACTCACGACTCGTGAAGGCTTTTGGAATTTTAATTTTAATACTAATTAGCTACATACAATTCGCATGTAGTCTGCACCTTTAATTATAATGGCACCATTAACTAGTTAGTTTTGAAAAATATATTAATTATCATTCATGTATTGGTGTACATACATTGGTTGGTGATCAATAAAAAAAAGCTGCTGAAAACGTCAAAAAGTCACGGACTCATGTTTCATGATCACGGAGCGAACTGAGTTGTTCGTTGGAATGAGGAATTATAATTTCTGTATCTCAAGCAATGTGGCTAAGAGGCATACGTTTAGATCAACAAAAATCCACATGCACAAATGCAACAGCAACCAAAACTTCACTAGCTGACCACTAAGCAACCTAAATCCTAATTGGCCACAACAGCGGTGCGCTGTCAGCAGATACCGGGATGTCGCGTCAATTAGACGTTAATTAGGTCATGTATCAGTCACTAATCCGATACTCATCGTGTTGCCAATCAACCGTTGTTTAATTTCAATCAATCGCCCCACTGGATAGGTAATTGCTTGTAACTTCGTGTATAAATGGGATAAGCTTGGATAGCCATTGTAGGATGATCGGGTTTGAGCCTCAAATGTACATCTATATCGAATAATCTTACGATGTATAATGACGCCTTGATATTGTAAAAAAAATTCAAGTTGAACCGTATTTGACTGAAATTAAAATTCATTTGACTCTATTAGCCCTATACACAAATAATATACAAGCCAGGCAATCAGTTCATCGTACTACTTGATGTAGAGGAGTACTACACTTTGCCATACACATAGAAAAATAAACGAAAATAATGTCCATTGCCATCGAGATTTCATGAAACAATTTAATTGTATTGAGTACATATTTGATTTCAACTTTAAGACATAGTAGAACTATTTCGTGACTTTCGAATTCCTGTAGACTCAAAAATAAAGAAAACAAAGATAAAAGGTGCAAACATAAACCACGATGATCACGAACCCTCTGAAAATACTACCAACCAGCTCCACTCTTCTCATTACAAACTCGAAACCGTAAACTGCACGTTTTTACAATGACCACCGAACATAACTCTGTATACAATAAAACAAATGCACTGAGCACCAACCGTGAAATCCAAAAAGCTGTACGATAAAAGGCATCATTACAATAGTTAAAACTTATATCTGTTGCGAGCTCAATGGACGGTATCGATCGGAGGCTGGGTGATTTGTGCTAGTGGTTTGAGGGTTCTGTAGAGAGATTTTTTCGATTCTGATACTGCTAGTAAAGTGGCTGAAGTTGAAGATGGGGTAACTGTATTAAATAATGACAAATCAAACAAACATACGTCACCTCAAGGGTTAAGACCCCTATGATGTGATAGGGGCGAGCTTATTACCATATTGGGAAAATAATGATGTCATAATGAATTTACTAAGATATAAAAAGCAACAATCGCGAAAATGATGCTGCTATCCGGGAGCATCGTTATAATATCTGGCTAAATGTGTAGAATATAATATTGTATATAATTTTCTCATAGATATCACTCTCCTAAGCCATAGATAGATAAAACGGATGGTATACTTGTAATAGTATTCCCGTAATAAACTTAACAATCATAGTAGGTTATCATTTAAATCAAGCTTTTATGTCATGTTCAGAAAGACATTATGTCGACAGTAGACTTAAGTTTTGACAACCATTTTATTTTTAATTAATAAAAACGTTTTTAAAATGCACCATCTTCTGTACAAAATGTTCAGGTTTTTTAATGTTTCGGTGATATCTTGAACGGAGACATCGTAAAAACAAGCCGGTTCTGAAATATACAAAAGGACACTTTTACGACTACTTCGCTTCACGAAAAGAAGCTGTTACATTTGTGCCGCCCTTAAAATGTGTCAAAATATTTTCATTGCATTTTAGCTGCTGTGTGAAAGTGTTTATATAACGTTTGAGTTTATTTACATACCAACTTTAATATTTTTACTGAAGGTAATTACTACTACAAATATTAAGAACAGTTCTCTATCAGCATTTTGTTTGGAGGCAGTTTGGTTGTTCTTTGTAAATGAAACTCCATAATTTCACATAAAGAAATGCTTTGAGCGTATCCCGCACTTACTTCCATCCAAATATTTTTAGTCTTTACACATTTTTAGGTTATTACCGCCCGTGGTCACTTTTATGGTCGACAGCCGGAGGTCCTGGTGTGCGGTGGTGCACTTAGGTGGTCCTCTCGCGGAAGGAGAGCGCCGAGAGGGATCGGAGACGCGGAGATCTTTACTTTTGTGCTTAATTTAGCACATTGTTGTGACCCTCGTGATGGACGGCAGCGTGGCAGGTAGGCCTCCCGCTGTCGTAGATGCTGAGAGCGTCCTTCGGTGTGCGGGGGCTTCTGAGCCCCCCCCCCCTTCACCAAAAGGAGACGGGCCGCACCACGCGGCACCACGCAGGAGCGGTTGTGGACGACAACTTAGACATTTTTCGTCCGAGGAAGCCCGCAACCGTCCCTAATGCACCGAAGATGGCCACCGCGGAGTTTTAGTTGGTATGCCGTGTGGTGTACATAGGTTAGGGACTCGGCCTAGCGGTCGCCCGATGTTTCCATCTCTCCGGGTGGCTCAACGCCGGGTCAAATGGCATGGTGAACCCAACATAACCACCCGGTCGCCCCTCACGAAGGCTGGGCAGTAGTAATAAGTCACTTTCTCCGCGCCAAAAAAAATGGTTAATAATATCAATAGGAACTACGATAGTAAAATTCAATATCTGACGGAACCCTAAGCATAAAAACGCACTACATGCAATGCGCCGTGATCTCCCGTGACCATTATCTAGTCTGCGTTGAAACATCGGTTTTTATAGCAGTTCAAATACTTTTTACCCTCTACATCCACTGAAAAGTTAAAAAGTACAATCGCGTAGATTTTTAGAATACTGCGATATTTCTCTTTTATATGGTTCTGCTAAATTGTGCTGAATATTGCCTGTGGAATAATATTTTTTGGGTTATCTATTTTTCCTTTTTTATCCTCTACTTACTTTCGTGGCAGTGTTTATACAGACGTGGTACCTATATCGAACTAATCAACATTGCTTAATAAAGTCATTACACATTTATCAAGATTAAAATTTTGCTAATATTTTCAGCAACATCTCGATGTTAGACAGAAAGTAAATAAAAAAGATTTGAAATAATTTCCACTAATATAAGGAAACATAGCAATAGAAAATCAAATGCATAAGCATAGTTACTATTAAAACATTTATTTCATAAGAGCAATGTGGAGCTGTCTATACGAACTCTGAATGCCAAATATCGGCTTAAAGTGCTCTCTGTGGTGTGAAGGGATCTGAGACTTAAGCCTCTAAACGTGGTTACCCCAACCGAGATTTGAACTCGTGCTGATGGAGTGGTGGCTCCTGATTATATTAACTTACTTTTTTATGGAGCAAGAGGAGATGGGGTATCTAATAGTAATCATCTTTGGTCTAAAGTTAAAGATAGTGGATACAGCCATTGAAGAAGGAGAGGTATACTAAAATATAAGGCAGAACAGTTTGTTTGTTTGGTCGAACGCGCTAATCTCAGGAACTAGGTACTGAACCGATTTTGTAAATTCTTTCACAAATAGGAAGCTACATTACTACTGAGTACTATAGGCTACTTTTTATACGGGAAAAATATTTGATTCCTGAAAAACTTTTTCACGTGGGCAGAGCCGCGAGCAATACTAGTTACATCATAATTTTCAAACACGTCTAAATGATTCAGTTTTTTCTTTCATTACGACAAATTTACTATATTGTATCCGATAGTATACATCTGGTTTATATAGTTGTATACCAGATGAAGACGACTCACACGTAGAAGCCAATATCGTTTGCCACTAGGTATATGACAGCTATCTAGTCAGGTACAAATCCTGTTATTACCCAGAATTTAATTAACTGAAATATCTTTGTAAAACGCGAACGTACAATACCTAATCGTATCACAGTAATTAGTATAGACATCAGTTTGTCTGTAATGACGAGAGACGCGCAGAAGTTTATGCATCGTAATGGAGCCGTTGCCTTGAATACAGATTGCTGCTTGCAGCTTAGATTGTGTTGCAGTAATTATGCCTTGATCATGTACGCGTTGGATAAATGGATGTCCGTTCTCGTATTCTCTGTGCTAGAGTAAATATTAGCTGATTGGGTAAACATTTGGATTTGAACCACCCACAGGGGTCATTTTGTTACGTATAATATTGTATATATATGGAACTTTCGATTGAAATAGAAATAACTTTGGAGGTATAAATTGTCTATGGGAATTTCTTGTCAAGTGCATAGAGGTTTATAATTGTACTAAAAATATAGACGCAATCATTTTTTTGCGTTACCTACAAATTATATAGAGGAGATTTGGTTTACAATAATTTATTTGCACACATAAAGTCCGAAACAGTTGAATACAGATATGATTTGCCGAAACCGCTGAAGACTGAGCCATGTATCATGTCAGTGCACGGCTAAGATTCGGGCCGTCTCCTCCAGGACATGTATGACAGCCAGGCTTGCATGCTTGCCTGTCGTTTGTCATGTCGGAGGCGTCAGCGGCGAGCTTGTTGTATTAGTACTGCCACCGTAGTGGTCAAGATTGGAGAATTCTAGATTATTTTAAAGTGCTGAATGTTGCTCCTTAAGGTTAAAGTCTTGAATTATGTAAATCATGTTAATTTAATCGCTTTATCAGCGAAGGAACGGCTGTGAGGATACTCATAAAGTTCGACTTCTATATAAGACTTTCAGACATCAGAAGTCACAGAAAGCTATTAGACAATTATTGATATAGACGCAGTCTTCTCAATAGATATCTCGTAAAGAGTTTCTTATTATCTACCTAACTTCAGGTTTCTTAAACCCTTTCACCCAGAAATTCAATACAAACTTCATTAGATGAAGCCACGCGGCGGTGTGAAGCGGGCGGATGCGACGGGACGTTTCAGATTTATTGCTGTCTACCTCGCGGTCGCATCTCGCGCCCGCTGTAATGAGACGTACAGATTTATGCGACTTGCAAGTGACAAATTATAACGATACATGCTTGGGAGTTTGGTTTTTCGATTCAGTTTATAGCTGCTTTGTCACTGGAGGAGTGTAGAAATATTATGTGTACATTAAAGGTATATTAATACTTTTGCGTACTATGATGTGACAGGTAGTAATATATTGATCTATAATGCATAAAGTTCTGGGAACTCATTCGCTATGGTTTTTAGGAATTTTGGTCACTCGATATAGAAATCAATAAGCCTAAGTGAGCTACCATAGAGAGATGTTCATCTTCTGTAAAGGTATAATTTAGTCCTGTTGTTATTGCTTCCCGACCTTCCTTCACTTTTTTCATCCAATACGCTGAACAATCAATATATAGTAAAACATCATTTTAATTTCATGTTTACATGAATAAAATATTTCTTTCTATGAAATCTTTAAGCAGACCAAACCAGCGCATTTCATATACATTAAATTTATCGTACAAAAACGACAATTCCGGAAAGTTCTTCAGTAGTCGCTATTCTACAACAACTTTTACAGATGAGCCAGAGGTCATTAAGTACTCCATTAGACTCAATTTCGAAGTAAATTATCGCAACCGCAAGAAAATTTAGGAACATTAATCAATGTCTGCGCATGCTAGTAAAAACCCTAAAATAGAGCTGTAGCTTTGAAAGATGTGGTAGACGCACAGCAAAAAGGGTAGACTCGGGCCAGGAGCTGGTGATATTATGTGGTGCATTATCCATTTATAAAATACTACTTTGATAGGGCATAAACAACAAGAATAACCTCGAGAAGGTGAAAGCTGTAGCCTGTTGATAAGTATGAATTGAAATGTCAGCAATTCTGTTTAAAACATTAATTAATTTCAAAGCTAGGCATGGCACTCAATGGGCTTGTTAAATTAGATGGTAAGCCTTTATAGAATATTAAGGCATACCGTCTAATTGGTGGACGATAGCCTAGTTGGGAATGGAACGTTCTACCGAGGCAATGTCTGGAGTCTCAAAACCAGAGGCACACACCTCCGACTTCGAAGTTATGTGTGTATTGTTAAACAATTATCGTTCGCTTTAACGGTGAAGGAAAACATCGTGACGAAACCTACATACCCGGAATTCTACTTTCGAAAATATGTGACATCTGCCAACATGCACTAGGGCAGCTGGTGGACTGTTGCGCTGATGGACTAAGGCCTAACCTCTCTCAGTAGTAGAGGAGGCCCGTGCTCAGTAGTGAGTAGTATATAATACAGGGCTGATTGCATGCATGCAAGCTATGATATAATAATATCCTTTAAACAGGAATACAGCAGTGCTTACAATTAGACATTAAGTAGCCTGAACGAGGCAGCAAGACGAAGCTTTTACAGGCATGATATTCCGAGTTATTTTTTTTTTTATATATTTCTTTATGACTGCATGCAAAAACTCACACTGCTTACAACTATACAGTGCAAGGAAATCAACGACTTGATGCAAATCAAAATAAAACATGAAAGTAAACTAGAATAATCTATGAAAAATCCTGAGAATAAATCGGTATACAGGAAACCTTCCAGTACGTCGAAGTTTGTAACCCTTTAAGACATGAAGTTGCAATTACATATTGAATAAGTCAGGTCACACGCGATGTAGGCTGGAAATGTAACGTATTTACCCTTAAAATATTCAGATCTAAATGACCCAACAAAGGTACTAGAAATAAACTGGAGTTCAGACCTTTTGGAAAGGCACGTTATACTTAAATATTCAATGATAATACTTGAACAGAATATAATGCAATAAAGCTTTCCTCGTTGATTCTATGACTGACGAATTTCTGTATTTGACTTTTTTACTTTTTTCTCTAAATCTTCTTAGAACGAGTGAGATCGGTTAAACACAATAACCAAGTTGTTTTTTATGATGAAACGCCAACCATACAAAACAATGTTACTACTTCTTTTAATACTAATCGTCACATTTGGGATTCCGAACATACACATACATACATACTTACACGACAGGTCTATCGCGCACAATCTAGACTCAGAACTGATACTGAGCAGATAAACCTAATGACACTTGCCGATTCGGTATTGGAACTGGAGACCTCAGGTACTCACTCACGCAATCAAACTATTTTTTTTATTTTTTTTATGGCTTCGAATGACGAGACGAGCATGCCGTTCACCTGATGGTAAGCGATACGACCACCCATAAACAGTAGAAATACTATCCAGCACCTTGAGTTACAAAGTACTGTATGGCATTCCACTGCGATCGTCATCCTGAGACATAAGATGTTAAGTCTCATTATGTCCTGTAGTTACACTGGCTACAATGCCCTTCAAACCGAAACACAACAGTGCATGCACACTGCACTTCATCCATATAGGCCCATGCATGTTATTAATAAATGTGTAGACGAAACTGTAGATCTGGTACAATCAATATGTTTGTTCACAGTATCCAGTAATTGCGATTGGTTTGTAACTCCGAGCCAACTCCAGCACCTGTAGAGAAGGTCCCGTTTTCACACGATATTTTCTTGCACGAGTGCAGACATACCGCTAAACTATACGCTATAGATTTATTTCGCGCAAGTTTTTGAGCGTGACTCGAATACAGTGTTGAAATTCATTGTACTCCATGCTATGAAGCATTTGTGGGAGGACACGTTTGTTTCTCATGCTCGATATTGTTTGCGGTTTCGCTGACATAGTACCTAGTAATTACCTGTGAATAAAGTCCGACTCTGCACTTTTCTGGAATAAAAACTCTGTTTAAAGACAATACTGGTCTATCTGTGTGCGAAAGTTCATCAAAATCCATTCAAAAGTATCTCTAGCGTTTATTTTCATGAAACATTGGGAAAAAATTCTAAAACTTTCGTATTTGTGTGATTTACGTAGACAGAGAAAATGATTAGTCGCCCCAAATTTCACAAATTTTATGATATACAATATCAGTGCCGACCTATTTTATAAAAAAGTAGTAGGTAACTTACTTGATAGGGGTCATTCATGCTACAGAGAAAAAAGCTTGCATTAGCCTTATTCCATCATAAATTACAAATATCCACTAATTCCAACTCCAGAAGCATCAATCACAAGACATGCACAATTCATCTCAATCAGAGACTACAAGTGGCCAATCACGCAGTGTATTTTGGGAATTATTGAAAAGACGGCCGTTTGTCCGGCTGCCTGCAGTTGACGCGCGTCTGAATTATAGATCGCAGATGGACTGAGCAATAACTCAGGCTTGGTTTATGGTTTACATATACGAGTATATGCCTTTATCCCCGGAAGGTTAGATAGCGTCATAAACAGGGCGCCGTTTTGCTAAGCTTCTATTTGTCATATGATGTGATAGGGACCAAGGGTGCGCATTATTTGGCAGAAATTCCAATCGTAGATAACTCAGAGGTAAAAGTTGTTAAAGATGTTTTGATGTTTGTTGGAAGTGAACGCCGAAATAGCGACAGGACTTAGGCGAAATTTTGCACACACCATGTTCTAAATTAAAAGATATAAAGTACTTTTTATCTCTAATTACCTATACACAGCCTTTCAAGGGGAAAGGTTCATAGGCGCGAAGCCATAAGCAACGTCTAATATTCTATAAAAACCATTGTATCTTGTATCATCGCAAACAATGTTTCCAATCCTTAGGCTGTATCATAGATAGCATTAACAATTCCTTACGAAGCCCCTTCGGTGTCCACGTAGGCAAACAGAGTAACGGATCTTAATTCGAGTTAATCCGGGGAAGAAAGAGAGCCCGCGATGTGGAGGCGACGTGAGGCGCACGTGGACAGAATAATAGTGGGCCACAGTTGCAGCGGGATTAGGAACTGATTAAACTATATGTCGGAAGAGTTGATAGATATAATGATATTAGAGATTTGGGAAGCAGCAAGCCATGGCATTAGAAAAAATTCAGGATGTAGCATTTTCCCAGCAATCTAAAGTCGTACAATACGTATTATTGAATCACAATAGGGGTATATATCTACTTACGTTATTTACGTACATATCATCGTATCTATAAAAATACAAGATATGGTTTCCAAACTACCTACCGTTACATTGATGACGCAATACATTACGGTTTGACTGTTTTATATTTACCTTATTCAACGTAGTCGCTTGTGCGAGTCTCGATAAAGACGATGAACGTTAACACCTTTTTAGCCAGATGCAGTTATTTTCTGGCTTATTTCTCAGAGTTCGCCCTTTTAATAGCCGCAATTGCAGCTAGTTCGCTCATCCGTGACCTTAACGGGCTGTTTGATGGCTAAATTGTACAATATCTCATAATGATTAATGTCAGTACCCTTTGAGGCGCGAAAATGAACCCTATTTGCAGAGTTTAAAAACTAGATAAGGCAATTAATTGTTCTCGTGTATAGAAGAATCCGTCTGTAGATACTTACAGGCTTAACGTTTTTCACAATAAACATTACATGTTGTTATGTTCCGGCTTACAGGATATTCTAGCTAGTGCAATTATTAAGTTTTGAGTCGTAAAATCTCTCTGGGTGACAAGCATCGTACAATATCATGTATTATTTGCTTCCTTTCTTTCTAATCAGTGGTATAAAGTGCTTTGGAGTGTTGCTGTTATTTATGAGCAGTTGTGGCGTTATTTCCCGTGCGTTGGTTACTTTACTCGCATGACCCATTTTATCATTTAGGAACCAGATTTATTATAAAAATAATTTATTTTATCTCTCTTCGTTAATCAGGGAAGTCTGATTAGTTCTGTAATTTTTGCGAGTAAAGCCAGAAAATTAACGACATATACAACTGGTTGATATTTCTCATCAACCTTTACTAAACTGACAGTTTAACCTGCCTGATACTAACACAGCTCTGCGTTACCAACTAAGGAACAAGTCTCTCATTATAGTTACAACTCACGAGTCACATTCAAACCGAACCTCGCTATCTAGGTATCCCGGGATACAACTTCAAACTCGTCCCTCAACGACTATATCCAAAACTTTGAGACGTTTGAAAGACATTTAACATCCAAGCCCGTTGCAAGTTTGACAAATTAACGGAGGAAAAAGTAAAAAATCTAAAGTAAATTTAAATTCAACTGTCACGAAGTTCCGAGTCCAAATTAATCGCTTTAAATAGGTTTACAAACGACTTAGAATACTTGGAAAACAAAATTTCAACTAGAGGAGTGAGGGGTAACAAAAAGACAGCTCAAGAAAGCTGACATTAAGTGAATAATTGAAAAGTTAAACTCTCATAATATTTGCATATACTGAACATTAGCAATGTGGCGCAGAAAGTAAACTGTAGCGAGTGACGTGTATAGCGGTTTTCACGGTTGTTGTGAGATGAGTAAGGTAAAGTTATAATGCAAAGTACAGTTAAGGCAGAAAGGACAGCTGAGTAAAATCGTATGTATATAGTTAATATTACCTCAACTAAAAAAAAATTCGCAGAGAAATATATGTCATCGCTTTCAAGTTTCATCGTATCGCCACTCAAACAATTAAAGTGATCGAATTTGTATCACACTGTATTTTGAAGTCTGGTTCTCTTATGTTATTTTTATTTGGATTCAAATAATATCTAATAAAAAAATTTTTCATGCGGATACGAATTTTTTTTTCTTTTTTCACTCTTGTATTTACGTATACTAAAGCAAAATAAAAATATTCAAACATCCCATCGCTCCGATCATGAACATAGACCATCACAATGCGACCCGAAGCGTATTCTCGTGGTAAATGAACCAAGGAAAAAAAAATACGCGTGCCATGGTGATCGAATACCGCCTTTGATGTACGCCGCTGGCGGACGCCGCGCGAATACGTAATGCGCGGTTATTGTGCGCTAAACACCTTGCAATTAGACCACCAAATATTTTTTGTTCTTTTACAACTGACTGATGAAATTAGCAAGCTACTGGCCTGGAAAACGTAACAACTGCCTATACAGTGCTCTGGCCAGTGGCAACACTGTTTCACAATAGTAACTTTTAAGACTACTATCATCAACTTTAGATACATACACTCATCATTATGTATCATTGGATACTAAGTTTCATAATGATACATTGCACTGGTTATAACTCGAAACCCCATAGTGACCCTTGTCCGCTGATGTTCCACGATAGAAATAGACAGTGCGTTACCTATCCGGACTGATCAACAAATGGATAGCCATCTATCCAAAATATTAAAAATTGGTATTTTATTAAGGCTGTCATTTGTCTCAATTTGTTAACTAAACCGCTACTAAACAACAATGTCAAACTTTCAACCATCATGACTGGCAACATAATAAAATTATCTGACGGTGAAGTAGCTTAATAATTGATCTATTGGGTTAATCCATTTACTTATAATAACGCTTATCGTCGGGGTGGGCTGTAAGGATATGAGATACTAAGGGTATGTTTACGATATCCAAGTACACGCTAATGGACGAATATATACGGCGACCAAACAGAAAAGACAAGCTTCCAAATAAAAGGTAAACAAGAGAGCATTCATCATTAGCTGTGTTATAAGTACTAGAATAATTTTACTTGAACATTATGAAACAGACACTAAATTGTTATAAGAGTATTGATAGCTGTTCAATACTGAATAAAACATAACAATATTGTCTAGAGTAGTTCTCGTCTGGACTTTGAAAAGACGTGGACTGAAGAACCTTGAATGCACTGACTAAAAGATTTTCGGTCCCATAATAAGACTTAACAACGGGTATTTTCTTAATCGTAATCTTTAAAAATATTTTGGTTGTTAGAATAGTTTAGCACTAAAAAGGGCTTTTACGAAATTCATTAATCGAGGGTAAAATCATAAAATTACTAACACTATCCATACCTTCCAAAACCACGGCTGGTAATCTATTATTTCGCTATCACTAAACTGCTATAGACATTTATGTCTCCCAACGCCATATCCATTTGTTAATTACTGTTTTTGAAATGTGGTGCTTTAACAAAAATCTGTTAGTTATGCAAATTAAATTCGAGTGAATGCCGACTGGTACCGTCGTTGACGGCTCAAAGAGACGGACCCATTGAATTTCTTATGAGCACGTGATTAGAATCTAAATTATTTTTGTTCACATTTAAAATTTTCAGTAATTTGTTAGTAGATTGTGCCATTGATTTCTATATCGTCGGGGATAGTGCAATACCGCGTAATTGATAAAAAAAGTTCAATTAAAAATACAACACTTTTTTTTAATCACTTACGCGATATTATACTATCCCCGGCGATGTGACGAAGTACAGACTCTGATGTATCATTCCAGGGTATTATTTAATGTATTTGTGTCTCAAAGTGTGATAAAATTTGTATATTGCTATATCAGACCAATTCCAACCCCGAATAATTGGTGTGTATTTTGAAATGTTGCTCACAATCTCTTCACCTACAACAGATTGGCCTGGACCCAATTTAGATCACCGAAACACCAAACAAATTTATGTGTTACGATTTAAGGTCAGACTAACAAATCTACCAGAAAAAAAGTGAATTTGTTAGTTCCGCTTTGTTAGAATAGACACTCAGACTTGCATACGACACTTTCCATAGCTAAGTTCAAAACTTCAAGCGTTCACACAGAGTAAAAAATATTTCATGCGCCAGACATGTTCAGGACGATAAAATACGTTAAATTATTTAGTTTGGTACATGTTTTATACATCGCGACGTCCGTCGGTTCACTTTTTAAAACGCTCTTCACTGAATTTAAGAATAGCTTAATGGTGCAGTGGTGGGGCAGTGTCATTTAAATTCTACCTTTTCCCTGCGGCTCTGTCTGATAGTACATTCTTAGTATAAAAGTCCTTTATAGCACTCAAGGATAATACACATACATAATTACAAACACACTTAATATGCTTTTTATCTCCAAAGAGTTAGGCAGAGGCGCTGCTAGTGCAGCCATTTTCCGCCGTGCATATTTCGCCCCATGATGTGATATGGGGTGAGCCTATCATCATATCTGCCACAAATTCCAGACTCTGACTCTGACTCTGACTAGAAAAATCCGATATCGCTCTGCCCGGCCCGAGAATTAAACCCGAGACCTGAGCACTGCAATCGTACAGTAATACAAATACGCCGAGGCAGCGATAGTATACCTTTCTATAAGTTCGATTTATTCAATTGTATGAGTAGTTTCAAAGATTAACAACTAGACTGAAACACACAAACATTACCTTTTATAATATAAGTACACATTACACATAGGAAATTATAGTTTGAATAGCAGTCCTATAGGTTAAGCTAAAATGTCTAGGAACAGATAATTATCAAGAAATAAACACAGAATTCCAATTTTCTAATGCCAGAACCATTATTGAGATACTTCAATATCTTTATGATATGACCAGTTCGGTGCATAAGCATCTCGAACGGAGAACAATGACGTCGGGCGTGCATTCAAACTTTGAATTTAATCCGAATCGGCTTCTCTTCTTGCTTCTTGCTCGCGACAGTCGCAGCGCTAAGTCCCGTGACACACGGATGTAGGGGACAGTGAGCGGAAAGTAAGATATTTTTTAGGAATTAAGTCATTAGGTATTTCGATCTATACCCAAGCAGCCTTGTATAGTTACCCACATAAGTAACTGAACAAATTCAAAATTTCAAATCACCTGTAATCTTTTTTGGTTGTATCAACTACAGTTTTTTCTTGAGAAAAATAAACTTCACGGTGCTACTTTATTTTAGGTAAAGAAAAAAATTATATTTCGACTGAAGTTAACGTATGGAAGCGTTTTGAATTTTTTTATTTGTTCAGCTACGTTTGTGGCTGACTGTACGGTATGGTCACTAGGAAAAGTATTATGTTTACAACTTCAATGTTCGTGAATAGTTTTGGGCAGTTGCTCATAACATAGTCAGTTTGATTTTTGGTTTTCTTGTCTGGTGTGGTCCATGTCCATTGGTTTTTTATGTTTCTTCTGAATATTGTATTGATTAAAGTGAGTTTATTTTCCATTGCATATTGTACCAATCTTTCGCCTCTATGGTTTCTTTTTCCATAGCAAAAATCTCCTATAATTGATGCTTCGCCGGACTTCCTTTGACCTATTTTTGCATTAAAGTCTCTTAGCAATATTATCTTCCCATTTGCAAGGCTTCGTGCTTTGTCTTAATGGTCATAGAAGATATTTAGTTCTTCGGCTGTTGATTCACTAGTAGGCGCGTATACTTGGATGATCGATATGTAGGTTGTTTAAAATTTGAGCTTTACCATGCAGACTCTTTCTGATATACCTATGTAGTTTTCTTTGTTTCTTTTGATTTTTTTTTATTAAGTAACCGACTCCATGGAGATCTTGTTTTTTTCCTGTGTGGCAAAATATGTAGTTTTCGTCTTCAAGGATATTGTTTCCAATTTTTCTTATTTCAGACAATCCTATAATGTCGTGTCAAGGGAGTATTTTAATAGTATCATATTTTGCGGTGTTAGCAGTGATCTTACATTATAAGTGCCAACGTATATTTGTTCGTGAGTTGGAGGGTTAAAGTCTTTATCTCCCGCGGTGACAAGCCGTGGTGGGAGAACGTGGGGGGGGGGGGCGTTGGTTGCTATTCTTTATTTTGGTTTTGACTGCGGTTGTATACTTGAGAACAAGATTCATTGGGATATGTGAACATGGGTGGTTTTATAACAAAGTTATCCATTCCGTTAGTTTTGTTAATCTTCTTTGGCTGGTTTTTATTTTGTTTGCCATTATTGGTAGGATAAGTTACTTCAGGTGATTCTGAAAAATATACAATAAAGTAAATGAATAGACGTGGGCAATAAACGGCTATTTCATAAATATCCATAAAAGGTGGCTGAGTTAAGTATGTTCAGAATATTTATAAAGCAATTGAATTAAAAGATTATTATTTAAAACAAAACCCAACATATTCTCTTACATAATGTATTTAAACATCAATGAGATGAATTAACATAGAAAAAGATTTAATGCTCTTTTATACACAATCGGTGATGTCTTTGGAGATTAGATATTTTTTAATACTTCTCCCAAGGGCAATGGCTTCGGGCAAACATCTCTGCATTCATTTTAGATTTAAATTAGATTTCTGCTTATAGTTCTAACCACTGGGGGCTGAAGTATGCAACAATGAAATTTAAACTTGTGAAGTTAAATTTCAAGTCAGAGCACTGTGTCAACGTTCAATTTAAGTCTTTGAGAGAAGACACTCTATTATCACAGAAGAGATGAAGGTTAGCCTTTACTCGATCTGTTTTCTTTGGAAATGCATGTTATTTTACTTTGTATCTTAAATACTATTGCTTCATTTTATCTCGGCGTCTCTTAAAGGCAGACTAGTAGATAATAATTAACGTTTTAATTTTACTTATTCTAATGCAGAATATGTTGCTAATGGAAAGATAAATAAATAATTATTAAAATAACTCATTAGGGCATCTCTCAAATATTTAAAGATTTACAAATCAAAATAAGTTAAACAAAAATTAATTGACGTATAGCGCACAAAAGCGTTAAGAGTCGTAAATGGCATTGCGTTTGGTCCATAACCCATCGTGACTTATTATTATAATCATAGTAAATTATAGGAATATGTGACTCGTCAAGCCCTGCTACGGACGCCAGCGTCCGAGTAGGTATATAGGGTTTCTCCATACATCTATATATATAAGCGGGGTTTGACGGGTTAAATGGAATAGCTTAATCAAAAATCCATAAAAATCTAACTTCCACGCTCTCCTATCATCGTTACTGTGTGTATTCACAATTAAAGGTTTGTTCATACATGCACGATCAGATTAAGGTTATTGAAAGAATCCTTTAGCAACCATTGAAAAACATTGGCACTCCAGCGTGTAATCATATTTTTTAATATATGGACCATAATTCATATATCTTTTACATTAAAAGAACTTTATTCGACTTGGCAGAAAATACAGTTTAAAATTAAAATGTCAATAGAGACATTGTTTTCAATCGACTGGCATCATACAAATGATGCCAGCCTATATTCTTAATTGAACAGTCGCTTCACCTCGAAAGCGAAGTCGAATGATTGTTTCACAATGTCTGACACAGCCCGGATCCGTCACGGACCCTGCACGGCCGTGCTTAAACTTTAAGTCTCCCATCAACCTTAGCAGATAAACTTGAGCTAATTAACACTCGCGGCACATCACCACTCTGGAATCCAGTTTAACGCGACTTTGCACAAAGTACTTGAAAATAATTACACCAGCTACTGAAATGCGCTTTGGGACACGCTAATGTGTGTAAAAGTTTTGTTTGCTACGTACTTTTATGAGTGCCTTTTCGTTTTTTTTTTTAACTGAAGTAGGTTTTGTAACAACTAGGTCTGCGCGGCTCCACTCACTTAAAAGTCTGTTGTAAGGATGAAACTGGTGGTATGCGATGGACCGTTAGAGGAGGCAACTGTGTGCATGCACTATTGTTTTTCGGTTTGAAAGATATTGTAGCTAGTACAATTATTGGGCATTATGAGACTTAACATCTCATGTCTCAAGGTGACGAGCACAATGGCGTGCCACGTAGAACCTTGCAATTTAAAGTTCTGTGCGCCATTGCTACTGTTTATGGGCGGTCTTATCGCTTACCATCATTCGCGCCAAACCGAGATAAGAAGCGACCACACCCACCCAGATAAACATACATCTAAAACTCTAAAAGAAACCTACACCTTCGTTTTACCGCCTATAAATGCTGCCAATGAAAATATTCAATAACGTTTTATAAGCCTTTACAAAAACAAAAATAGAAAAGAAATACTACTCTCTGCCACTTCCGTAAGACACTCTGCGTGTAGGTAAGTTACAATAACACGTTTAAGTTCATATAAAACAAAAACTACGAACCTATTTTCACGTAAAAAGTATTGCAGAAAGTTTCCTTACATTTCAGGCGAAAGGTTTTTCCTGAAAGTACGTGTCGTGAATTCATGTAAAATGGCTGAAATGGTATTTCCGAAATGTTGGATAGACGAATTATTTCGTCTGTAAAATTATTTGTGGAATTCGTGGTTTTATCGCGTTCAGTTTTATGTACATTATTTTTTACCCCTTTTGGATAGGTAACATTTTTTTAAGAATATCTCTTCGCTTAGTTATTAAAAGCTGGCTTATAAAATAAAAATCGATAAAAAATACATAATTATGTAATAATGGGTCTAAGCAGATGTTTCGCAGTTGACTAAGGACAGAGAGAGGCACGAAAACTGTATACATATATTGCGGAGCATTTTTATTTTCTCCCTTAAAGTTTAATGCTCAAATTTCAGTCCAGGACATTTTGTTTTGTCGTAAGACACCATTTAATCGTCCATCCTGATTGAACCCAAGAACGTTTTACAAAAAAATAAATCACAATCACTCATGTTCCAATTAAAACCAAGCAGTGATGTCTAAATAAAACATTTCCATGGCTAATCTATATTTTTACAAGAAAACATATTTTATGAAAGCCGTGCGTTGATGTAATTTGCATTCATTAGGCCGAGTGTGCTGACTGGAGGTAATGGTTACTCTTTTTACCTTTTACCTTTTTACCTTTCATAATAATTCGAGTTTATTCGTTACATTAAACGTATGTGTTGTTATTTATTGGCGAGCTAAAGTAGTAATACATTAACTTGCGAATGTTCTTTTTCACTTTCGAAATCCGAATGCTATTCGTGGTATTTTTCGTTATTTAGTAAGAACTCGTGAAGTATAAAAGGAAGTGAATTATACTCACTTAATAATCTTTAAATTGTTTGTAGCCTATTTGAAGGGAACGAAAGAACATAAAATAGAATACACAATACTTTGTTAAGAGATTTACCTGTATCTGCCCTCAAGCATCAAAGAAGCATTTTCCGGCTATCTCCCGGTTTCAAAGACAATATAACTAGTGTTATTACTTTTCATTATGTTTCAAGATCTTATGGTTCAAGGTACTGTGCAGTACAGTTCCGTTCAGTACTTTGTAATAGTCCTAATGGGTTTCTAAACTGAAACAGTATAAACCATCAAGCAAGCGATGTAGGTGTTCACCAATCGGTTTAATGAAACCCTATTCATAAGTCTAACCAGAAAGTTTATCTATAAAATTACAAACGTCTCCCTTTCCCCTTTGACTAAAAAGTTATAATAGTACTTGGAAAATAATATTCAAATTCAGACAATTGCTATAGCAAAGTACATAAGATCTTTACAATGTACGCAACCCCACCGCCGGCGTCCCCTTAATAATCAAGTTTCAGAGTTGCCTGTCCAAGATGTCACTGTG
This sequence comes from Lapara coniferarum, assembly GCA_949316025.1. Classification (NCBI taxonomy): domain Eukaryota; kingdom Metazoa; phylum Arthropoda; class Insecta; order Lepidoptera; family Sphingidae; genus Lapara; species Lapara coniferarum. Next base: position 2,351,001 of record OX438922.1, read on the forward strand.
CGAATGAATATTCCGCTAGATCCCAGCTGAGTAACTAAGGCCACCGTCTAAGATAATTAACAATTTGTTGAAGCAGTTTCTTTAGTATGTGTTTTGAGAGGTTTTTGAAACTTTGGAGGTAATGCGAGGTCTGGATTCGGAAGTTTTTGTATATATAATTATGAAGATACTTTGGTTGTAATTTTTTTAAGCTTACTATATTTCTCAAAAAGTCTATTCTTCTGACTTTTGCTCACGCCCACGTGAATGAGTTTTTCCGGCATTGAAGTTCCGCGTTATATATCCCCGGGATTAAAAGTAGGGATTGGTAACATAATTTTTCGAACTAGTCCAGTAGGTATTTTCGGAGTCTATTCGATGCAAACAAACAATCAAATCTCTCCTCTTGATAATATTAGTATTGATAACTAAATTTTAAATTAATGTATCTATTCTTCGATTTCTAAATGTATTAGTATATACGGCAGTAGAAACAACCTAACATTTTCTTATATATTTAAAAACAACCCCAAGTAGGTAATTCCGAAATAAATACCCCAGAATCAAACAGAGAAGAGGGCTTTTGTTCTGGACAAAGACGCGTCGCAACTCCTTAAGTGGCGATTAAATTGAAACGTCTCCTGTGACACGGCCATCCATCAGCGAGACATGGCGGCAGCCAGAAGCGCGGCTACACTCATCAATTAACTTACAAATAAAACACACGAAAACTTTGATAAAAACTATTCTAGTGATGAATTGATCGGCGTGGATTTACCGGTGTTGGATGTGACGGTTGGGGGATTTGCTTGGCATTGGAGTAATTTTAATGGTACTTAATTTTCATAATATATGAGATTTGTCTTTCAAAAGCGGCGATAGCCGAGTTGGGAGTGGAACGGACTGCCAAGACGAATATCCAAAGTTTCAAAATCCAAGGGCACCTCTGACTTTTCTAATGAGTTATGCTTGTATCCTTTGTGAATTATGGCTCAATTTAATGGTGAAGGAAAACATCGTGAGGAAACCTGCATACCTGAAAAGTTCTCTATAAGACTTTCGAAAGTATGTGAAGTCGCCCAACCCGCATTAGACCAGCATGGTGGACTAAGGCCTAAACCCTCTCAGTTCTAGTGGAGGCCCGTGCTCAGCAGTGGGCAGTATATAATATAGGGCTGGAATGGTATGGTATGAGATATGTTTGTTTTGTTAGATATGAAAGCGTAAATCCATAAAGTGTACATGAATACACGAAAAGACCAAGTCTGAATTAATATTATGTAGAAAAGAACCGAAAAGTATGTCCCCGAAAAGAACTTAACGATTTTATTTGGGGAATGACACACCCGCCGTAACTACTCGATCCAGTAAGACGCTTACCTACGGCAGTCAGCAGTGTGTAAAAAATCAATCAGGAATAATTTTCGCTATATTTTAATTTAATTTGTACTACATTTAGCAACAGTTGCAATATGATATCCATGTTGTACTCATTTAATAATATATCGATCGACCTTTACAATACAATTATTTCTTACATTATCTTTTTGTCTAATATCTTTCGCCCTTCAAAAATAAACATCATCAGCGATAACTTTAACATCGCTCAAGACAACACTAAATCCCTGATAGAAAACAAGTCTCACCATGTTCAGAACTTATCCGATACGATTATTGATCATACAATGTGGTTGTTTGCACCTCTGACGGGTAGGGACACATCTATCTATCAACTGTACATCTTTATCGTACGACACAAAGAGTTCTACTCCAGTGTGCCCGTGCCAACAAATGAAATTTTCGATCGAGACGAATGACTGTGCATTACTCTTTTTGTATGCCCGACAACAATAACGCTTTTCACTTGACGCTCATTGTATGGTAAAGCGATTTAGCAGCTAGAAATTTTTGCATGAATTATCGAGGTAGGGTTATTATGGCTCGTTTTGTCTATCTACGCTGTAGTTTTGTGCAGCTTAAATGGGTCGCTTGATCGAAATGGTATTACTGATTCATTGAATATGAATTAATAGATTTTGATTGTTATTATTAAATGTTTGCCAGATGATCAAAACTTCTGTTCCCATTTTTTATAATTTATTTGAGTTCTAGTCGTAGGTATTTACTAGAAATGAATTTTTATTTTATTCCTTTTCACTCACATCAGCAAATTGCAGACCCAGATTTTTATTCTTTCATATTACTCAACTGACAAAATAATGGTCAAAATTTATCTTTCATATTACTATTCTTACTCAACTGACAAAACAATAGTCAAAATTCAGTTTTGGTTACAGTGCCACTCATTCTATTGTCAACTAACTTTTTGCTTTATAGGTACTGTTTGTCTGACTCCGTATGAAGAGTCGTAAAGTTACAAAGTTAAACTCTATGACAGGAGTAAGCAGACCCTTGTTTACATGCTTATGATTTATTGTTAAAGTTTATTAATTGTACCGTAGTTTATCTTATATATTTAATGGATTTCGTAGTATGCGATGACATTACTTAAGTCTATGAAGTTGTGTTCGACGCTATACATATGAATGGTTTGATCATCGCATAGTATGGGCTCGAATTTATATAAAATATTTTCCATGAAAAGATTTTTACCCATAAAATAGCAATTTAAAGTATATAACAAGATTTCTCTAATAACACAAAGTAAAATGACCTTTCTGCAATTTATCCATTTCTAGAAACACAACTCTAATCTAGACTAACTACATTAAACGCCAGACTTTAAGATCCCATTTGAACGATTCTATACCCGTTTAAACTTAATCTTCTTTATCTCTTATTTTGGCAAACACACATACTTTCTCAATTATAACATTAGTGCAGACAGTGAGACTAGTTAAGATTAACGACTTCACCTGGTAATATCAGAACGGTGGAGTGAGCATTTGGCAACGCACACCCTCTACCGAGAACTTTGAATCATTATAATAATATATGGATTTATCAAGTTCGTCGTAAATAAAAATATTGTCAAGAAACGGAGTATTAGTTGCGAGAACGTTAACAATATGGAATTAGTGTTTGAATGATAGATATTATCTGGTATTGTCAGTGTATGCTCTACAATCGAGCTTATTGATAAACATCCTACTAATATTATAAAGACGAAAGTTTGTAAGAATGTCTGGATGTTTGGATGTTTAGATGTTTGGATGTTTGGATGTATGGATGTTTGTTCCTCTTTCACGCAAAAACTACTGAACGGATTTTGATGAAATTTGGCACACGGGTAGATCATGTCCTGGATTAACACATAGGCTACTTTTTATCCCGGGAAAATATAAATCGGGACTTTTATCCCGGAAATACTCTTTAAAGCGGGCGGAGCCGCGGGCAAAAGCTAGTATTCATAATGTCTCTATGTTAGTAATTATTTTAATAAATTGCATATAAAAGAGGAAGTATATATCCCAGAACTAGAACTAATTAACGAGCGTTTTGTTATTGAATCTATACCTACTAATATTATAAAGCTAAAGAGTTTGTTTTTTTGGTTGAACGCGCTAATCTCGGGAACTACTGAACCGATTGAATATTCTTTCACTTCTAGGAAGCTACATTACTCCTGAGTGCTATAGGCTACTTTTTATCTTAGATAAATATTTTTTTCATGGAAAAACATTTTCACGCGGGCGGAGCCGCGAGCCTCACTTAGTGTTTTATAATATTTAAATGCTCTAGCGATGTTACTAGTGGATAAGTTGACTTATTATTACTTTTTAAAAGCTATAGGTATTTGTTCAATTATCTTACCTTTATATTACAAGTTAAAATTTATTTGATGGATACATTTTATACTCTGATGATTGAAAATCTGCCATCAGTGAAATAGAAAATCAAAGCTAGATGTCACTCCATTTTAACAATCCTATCTCCCATTTGCTTAATAACTGGTAACACACCTTTGCAACCTTGGACACGAAACAGCAAAGATACTCATCATCAGATTACGTTAAGGCATGTGCTTATAAACCTCAACAATGAACATTAAACCCTTTTAACAAAGCGCGAGAATAAACACCTAAAGTCCTCTAATACGGAGGGCAGATTTAATCTTGCAGCAAAAAGGAGCTTAGACGCTGTCAGCGAGTATGCGGGTTCGTTGTCCGGCAAGTCACTTTCGCCGACACAATTTCAAGATGCCATTCTGTCTGAATTTATAGCGTTTGTCTCCATTCTTGACTCGCTCACTTTTAACACGGGATAGAGCGAGAGGGAATATTATTTTAGAGTTCCTTTGACTCTAAACTCATTTGATATCATAGTTTTATTGCGGGTAATCAAATAAAAGACAAAAAGATAGTAAAGTGTCCACACTTTGCGACGTAGACTTAATATTTTTTATGATTGTGTATAATGTTATAGTAAATTACGTAATTGTTATGTATGCAGACGGATGGACAGTCCGCGACACGACAGAGACCGCGATTAGGTACTGGTAGTGTAGGACGCCCTGCTGCATGATGGACTAAGGACTTGAAAAAAGTGGATGGATGCCGGCTACTAAAGACCAAGATGGTTGGCGCTCACTTGGGGTGGCCTACGGTCAGCAGTAAACGGCGATCGGCTGAAAAAAAATATATAATTATTTTAATACATAGAATTTCTTTTTAACTTTTGTTAAACTAATGACATGGATTTCAAAAAAATACGAATACCTACTTGTTTTTTTATTCCATGTTATAATTTACTTGTAGTGCTCGCGGTTCCGCCCGCGTGAAAAAGTTTTTCCGGGACAAAAATATTTTCCCGGGATAAAAAGTACCCTATAGCACTCAGGAGTTATGTAGCTTCCTATTAGTGAAAGAATTTGCAAAGTCGGTTCAGTAGTTCCTGAGATTATCGCGTTCAAACAAACTCTTCAGCTTTATAATATTAGTACAGATAACGTATTTCCCACAGCCACCTATGGATATTGAGAGCAGTCGCACACCGAGCTATAAATTGACCGCTAAATCATAGGCACTGAGTTAATCCCCACATTGAAATTTATGTTATGACACTGAAAAACCCATGTTTTATTAACTCCACAAAGTTTGTATCTTAATGTGAGGTCAGGACTTAATACGCTTAGTGTATATGACCAACTTTATTCTAGAACTTTTCTACCTTTTTCTAGTGACCCTACAATAATAAATACCCTCCACTGAAATGGAAACAATATTGTATAGTCAACAACACGGAACACAGTAAACAATCTACGGTTCACGCTTCGCCGCTCGTATTTTTTAATAATAAATCCGCACGAGAAAGTTGTTGCCAAAGTTTAATGAAGGATGGTTGGACAATATTTTCTTTTTACAGTACATCTCTCGTCCTGTTCGTAGATTAACATCTTTCATCATTAAAATTATCTTGAGAGAACTCGATGTACCTATACATTTTACGAGAGTAATATTTACGAAACGTTTTAGTAATTTCGCGAGATGTTTTGCTTGTCGTGTAATTTTTTTGCGACGTTTTATTAAAATATCATTCAAGTTACATTCTAATGTAATTATTTTTGTAAAGAAAAAGGGAATGTTTAATATTCCATTATTTTTTACGTAGCGAAGATGCCTTATTTACAACGTAGGGAGTTTGTAGTCTAAAGAATGATAATATCAAAATATTGTATGTATGTTTTAAAGATTTTTTTTTTTTTTTTTTTTTTTTTTTTGTCCCTGACATTACTCTTTCTAGCCTGACGAGGGTCGGCTTATGAAAGAACACCGGTCTTTTGGGTGAGTGCAGAAGGCGCTCGCAACCCTTAAAATTAAGCGACCACGCTGAGGGCGACCCACTAACGGGTCACGAACCTCGGCTCAGGGCGGCCACTGAGAGGATAAGACATCAGCGTTTGGGGAAGATGGTTTTTAACCTAATCCTATTTAGTGGTATCGTACCTAGTAGTCTTCGGCACGCGGGCCGGAACTGCTAAGAGAGGTCAGGGTGACGGGGAACGCGACGAGGTCCTCGACGGCGAGGACGGTACAGCGGTGTTGTGGAGTGTGTGAGCTTTTGATGCTCGATCTTTTCGCGAATAGCCAGAGTGATTTCGTCCTCTGGATCTGTCAGTACTGAACGCGGTCGTCTCCATTTGGCGCGATCAAATGGAGTATATATAGACGCTTTACGGATAAGCGTGTTTGGGTGGTTAACCGCCCGATCGAAGTAGCGTCTGCTGGCCATATGCATAAAGTGCCTGATGGTCGGCATGTTGGTGTCCACGTGGAGGTTGCGGTTGCGAACGTACCACGGGGCACCAAGAGCATATCTGAGCATTTTATTTTGTAAGACCTGCATACGCTGAAAACGAGCAGGCGGTAAATGGGCGAATACGGGCGATGCGTACGTCATGATAGGTCGGATGCATGTCGTAAAGATCCTAATCTTGTTGCGGATCGACATTTTACTATTCCGGTTTAAGAGCCAGTGCAATTGGCCCATCGCGAATGCGGCTCGCGCGCGTACCGCGTTTACATGTGGGATGAAGGTCAACCTCTGATCAAGGGTCACTCCTAAATATTTAGCTTTGTCCTTCCAGGGGATAACCTGGTCGGACATGCGGACTGAAAGGTGTGGCACACGGACTTTCCTTTTCCGAGTGAATAGGATAGCCTGGCTTTTGGTGGGATTGACGGTGATTCGCCATTTGCGGAACCACTCACCGAGTTCATCGGCGGCGGCCTGCAAAGTGCGCACCACATTGTCGGGATCTCTACGTGAGGCGTAGATTGCGGTGTCGTCTGCGAAGAGCGCCAGATGGGCGTTCTTTGGTTTGGGGATATCACTGGTATACAGCGAGAAAAGAAAGGGGGAGAGGGCAGAGCCTTGCGGGACTCCGGCCGTGATGGTATGTCGGGAAGAGAGAGTTCCCTCTACACGATATCTGAAACCGCGATTCGACAGGAAATCTCGTATGATGTGCACGAGTTGTGTGGGCACGTTGAGAGTGTACAGCTTGAAAAGCAAGCCGTTGTGCCACATCCTGTCGAATGCTTTTTCAATATCGAAGAAGATAGCACCGGTAGGCATACCTTTGCGAAATTGGTCGTGAACGTACTCCGTGATGCGGAGCACCTGATTGACACAACTGTGTCTAGCGCGAAAACCAAACTGTTCCGGAGGGATCAAATTTTGATTGTGGGCGACTATTTTGAGGCGGTCGAGGACGATCCGCTCGTAGATTTTGCCCAGAGTACTGAGCAGGCTGATGGGCCTATAAGAGGAGGGTTCGAAAGCGGGTTTCCCCGGCTTGTGGATACCTATCACAACTGCCTCTTTCCAGACCTCTGGGAAGAGGCAGTTTCGAAACGCGGCGTTATAAATTGACGTGAGAATTTGGACTAGATGCTCCGGGAGCATCTTAATCATACGATTGGAGATCCTGTCGCCCCCGGGGGTTTTACGACGTTTGAGTGCCTTGATCAGAGAGATGACTTCTTCGATCGTTACCGGCGCAAGGGGATCGAGCGGCGCGTCGACGTCCGGGTCGATGTTATCGTTTAACGGTCGCGAAATAGAGATTGGCGGTGGCCGGACCGCATTCCTATCTTCGACGAACGTGTTAACCGCAACAAGAATGTCGTCGTCTACGGGTACTGTGGTGAGAGAACATTGAGACTCCAGGCTGTCGGCCAGCAGCTCCGCTTTCTCGTCGTCATCAAACGCCGGGCGTTGATTGGGACGATTGAGCGGAGGCATGGAAGCCACATCGTTTCTCCTGAAGGAACGAACCAGTGTCCAGAAGGCCTGGTGTGTCGGTTCGATCTCGGCTAGGCGAGTTTCCCATCTCGAATTGACGACCTCTTTTATGCGTCGTCTGACCTCACGTTGGAGGTAGCGCGCAAGACGTCGTCGTTCCGGGGTGGGTCTCGTCGCGGAGGCTTTGAGCGTAGCGTTACGCAACCTCACCCACCACCGAACGTCTTCGGGAAGTTGCCAGTGACTGTGAACAGTTTCTGGCACCCTCTCGGAGCTTTCGCTCAAAACGTTCTGAAGGTGGTTGGTGAAGACGCGTATCGCGCTGGTCGTTTCCTCAGGAGTCTCGATGTTGGTCGGGATCGCGGAAAGATCAGTGGATGAGGTGTCCGCGAGCTTGGTACCTAGGAGGCGCCAATTCGTTTTCACCTTCATCGGAACGTCAGGACCTGTGTCTAATGGACCGTGCTGGGGGACTAGCTCTAGGATCACAGGTCTGTGGTCAGAGTCTAACTCTTGTAACACTTGCATGGAACGCACGCTAAGGCTTACGTTCCTTACCAGTGCTATGTCGAGTATGTCAGGTCGGTGGTCGTCGTTTGAGCAGTAGTGGGTTGGTTCAGAGGGAACCAATAAACTCATATCGATTATGTCAAGACAACTCTCTAGGGCTGCACCTCTCGCGTTGGTCGAGTTGCAGTTCCAGAGAGTGCTCTTGGCATTGAGGTCTCCCGCCAAAATGACGGAGTCCCCCATCTCGAATAAGGTCGAGAGTTCATTGGAGTGAAGCTCCTTAGTGGGCGAGAGATAGGCCGATATGATGGTGATCGGCGGATGTCCGGTCATAGCTAGCCTGCAGACCGAAGCCTCAATGTTACTCAAGCTTAGTGGTGACTCTAAAGGTATACAATGAAGGGACCTTTTATAATAAATGAGAGTGCCTCCAAGACGGCCACTGGTACGATCATTTCGCACCAGTTTGAAGTTGGGGATGTTGGGATCGCGGTGAGAGAGTTTGAGGAACGTTTCCTGGATGAGGAAAACGTCTATTCTATTATCGCGGACAAAGGAAGAAATTTCGGCTCGTTGGTCCCTAATGCCGTTACAGTTGAAAAATCCCACTCTGAGGGAATGGGGTTTTGTCCGCTGGGGGGGCTGTTGCGCGTTGGTAGCCATTTAAGATGACAATGAAGGGAGGCGTACAGCATCAACTGTAGCCTGGAAGATTTGGTGCTGGATTTGATAAATCTCAGCGATGAGACGGGGGTCTTCAATCCCAGAGCGGGTAAGAAGGCGGGAACGTTCGGCCAGTTGGCCGTGGAGACTCATAATCTCCGGGGAGCCTAACAAAAAGGCGACTGAGACGTCGCTTGTCGCCGCCTCCACCGTCACCGACTGAGAGGGAGTGGTGGAAGTGGGCTTTGGTTTGGGCTGGGCTGCCTTTGAAGAAGGTGCCGCAGCCGGGGGAGGGGAAGGCTGAGATGTGGCCGGGGTCGCGGGAGTGACTCCGCTAGGGGCCTGCGTGCGGGGAACAGCGCGTGCCATGGGAGGAAACCATGGGTTGCGCACTGGCGTAGGTGCCAGTTTGAAGGCGGGGGCCTGAGGGGCCGAGGGGGCCGCAGCTTTAGGAGCCTTGGCTATTTTCTTGGGGGCCCGCGGGCATCCGCGATAATTCGCGGGATGGCCAGACTGGCGACAGTTTGTGCACGAAGGCGGCTCCGTGCACTGGGAACGATCTTTGGGGCGGGGGCACTCGGATGTGCCGTGCTCGCCGAGGCACTTAACGCACCTGGCGGGGAGACGACAGCCACGGGAATTGTGGCCGTATTTTTGGCAGTTGTGACACTGCCCTATTTGGGTGTTTTTGTGTGGGGCTTCGACGGTGAAGCCGCCTAGCCCCGAGATATCCTTAATCTCAAAGAGACGTTTGACGTCAGAAGGGGACTGTAAGATGGCGAGAACCATCTCGTATTGGATTCCCGGCCGGGAGGCACGGGATTGGCGGTGCATTCTATGCACCTCTAGGGCTGTGATGCCCTTTTCGGTGAGGCCCTCTTTGACCTCTTGGGAGGACATTTGTATTGGGATTCCCCGGATGACGTAGCGAAAGCGACGCTCGTCCGGGAGGGAGTAAGTGAAGTAATGCCAATGTTTGGCATCCAGAAATTTGGTCAGCGCCCTGTGGTCCGCGATTGAAGCGGGCTGCAGGGCAAGAAGTTTGTGGACTTTATTCCACGAGTTGGATGAAATATTAATGCGCTGTTTGCGCAGTTCTTCAAATATGTCCCGAATGGACATATTTGTCGGGAGCTGAAGGTTCAACCGCGGGGGTTTCTTAGGCCCCTTTGGTTGAGTCGGTGGCGATGGCGGCGTCGACGAAGTCGACGTTGAAGCAATGGGCGCTGAAGGCGCGGGTGCGGAGGGTGCAGAAGGCGCAGAGGGCGCGGGAGTGGTGACACTCCTTTGTTTCTTCCTCCTGCTGTTCCTCACGGTTGTGAAACCGTCATCGTCGCGTTCCGACGATGACGATTCCGTCCCGGATTCACAGCGGGAGGAAGACGTCGAAATCGGTCGTTTGACCGCTGTATTGACGGGGGCTAAGGCTGAGGGTGGGCTGGGTGAAATGTCCATTTCAACCTCGGACTCTGCGGAGCCGACCGAGGTCACAGTGGCCTCAGACGACTCCGAGGTGACCGTTGTTTTAGACGGGGTTCTAGCTTCGTCAGCCATTAAGATAATGGACGTTCGGAAGCTCGAATCCGTCCTGAACATTTCCCTGACCATGTCCATCATTTCCCTTCTTGAAAAGATGGGCGCGGCCAGGGGGGTGGTTATGGCGTAGTTTTCCGCGGAATTTTCATTAGCGGCGACGACCGGCCGCTCGGGAGCTAGGTCCATAGGCCCAGAATCAGCCATAATGGCGGCTGAGTCCGAGCCTACGGTACAAATGATTTAGGGGGCCGCGTGTGTGTTCGCTAACCCCGGGTGTGCACCGCCTGTAAAGAACACACAAGAAACCAGGCGGGTTCACACAAAACGAGCGCGGATCGCGACGCGGTATGGGACGTGTTGAACTAAGTCCCCGGGTAGGAACGCCCGGGGGTGAGTGAGTGCGTGTCCCTCCCCGCCGGGTATAGGCGAGGGGGGGTGTACTTAAAAATAATGTGTGCCCTAAGCTTGTATCCCTTTTGCCAGTCTTATTGTGCAAAAAGGGTTCCTAACAGTCCGTGTACCGTAAGCGGTATTGGCCGGAGGGCCGCACGCTCAACCGATACACGGGATGGATTTATAGGAAAGGGTAGGGTTGGGAGGGTGAAATGCGGGGGAAACTGTGGTGTGTCTCCACAGCCTCCTCACCGCACCCGTCCGGCTTCGCCTTGCCCTGAGGGAGCGCAGCGCGCGGCCGGGGCACCGCTGACTCGGATTGTTGACACCGTTAGGTTTACCACCGAGCCAATTCCCTGAAGGGGCAAATGTCGATTGAAACGATAATTGGGCTAAACCCTGTCCTGAAAAGGACGCGGCTTGGCCCGAAATAGGCTAACAAGCAGCAAAAGGTTGCCCCTTTGCTACCTGCTTGGCCTTGACTGCAGCGAGGTCGCTGCGGACCGCACCGAGCAGGTACCCGGACGGATCGATGGAATGTCGCAGCAGGTACTGCGACAAACAAAAGGTCCGCTCAGGTCGGCTGCTCAGAACGGAATGATGTTTTAAAGAAAGTAGATTTTTTTGTATGCTATGCTTTCTGGAAATACTTCAACCAACTATTGGATGATAAGTATGGTAATGCGGTACTTACGTACAATGCGAAAAAGTATAATATTAACTGGATAACACAATCAAATCAAATTACAATACCAACATTTAGACGTTTCTAAATTTATTCACAAAACTCCATTTCATATTCGTCGCTTCGCCACTAGCCTCAAAACGAGAACTTCCGCACTCTACAAACAAACCGTAATCCACAAAACACGAAACAAGATTTAAAGCAATACCCACAGCAAGGCGTTCAATTAAAAATTAGACTTGTTCAAACAAAAGAGTGAGGGCTGAAAGTGGAACGAGTGCACTCCGCGCGTTTTGAACGCGTTTCAGCAGCGTTTTCGCAACGTCTCGACGTGCAGGAAAACAATTAAACCCTTCGCTTGTTCCGGGAAAGTTTGCGGATGCATCTCTCCTTTGTAGCTACAGATCGGAGCGGGGCATGAGAGAGTGGCGTGGTTGTGATGAAATTGTTCCTATTGCCGCACAATATTATTATATATTTTATATAATATATGAAATGAAATTGAAATTCTCCTAGCCAGTTTCGGCCACGGCGGCCAATCTCAACGGAGATCAGCCAGGTACGCAGGAGATATTATAGTGCACAAGTGTGTGCGCAATACACAGGTGCACTCGCTATTCCTTCACTCTCATAGTCCGGTGAGACGGCAATCCGACATGACCGGAGAGAGACCTAAACTAAAAATAACCTTATATAATATATAAGGTTATTTTGACACTGTTACTAAAAGATCTCACGTGTTTGCCAGACTTCTGCCAATATTCATAAAAGTCTGAGAGCACTGTTTTTGTATACGTACTACAAGTTTTAGACGATAGCCTATTTGGGAATGGAACGGTCTGCCTAGATAATGTCCGGAGGTTTAAAACCCAAGGCACGATCTCTGACTTTTCGAAGTTACATGTGTGTATTGTTTATCAATTATCGTTCGCTTTAACGGTGAAGGAAAAACATCGTAAGGAAACCTACATGCCTGACAATTCTCCATAAGAATTTCGAAGGTATGTGAAGTCTGCCAATCCGGACTAGATCAGCGTGGTAGACAAAAGCCTAAAACCCTCTCAGTTTTAGAGGAGGCCCGTGCTTTGCAGTGGACAGTATATAATACAGGTCTGCTATTATTATACTACAAGTTTTGAAGCGGCACTATGTGAGTACTAAGAATTCTCCTAATGTGTCATGCGGCTTAGAAAACTTCGTTGGCATGCTCTGCGCTGCGCTCCACCATATGTGCACCGGCCTTTATATTAGCCGTTCAATATGAAAACTGTAAAATAAAATATACTTGTAATCTGTGAAACAGGGTTTTAGTGTCTTAGGGTGTCAGCTCTGAGTTCTATGTGATGAGGCAGTCATAGAGCTTGATCAAGCTTGCCCCCCCCCCCCCCCGTATGAAAAGGTGAAATTCTTGTGCCTTGGCCAGTGCGTTTGAAGACAGATAATAACGTCAGAATGTGAAACGTAACTCTTACATTCTTAAATCACCTGTTTAACCATTGTTGTGCGGTTACTTATGTACTTTTATATTTTTGTAATTGTTATTTGCTGCGGCAATTTGGCTGTCATTTAGAAGGTTTTTAAAATTAACCTAACAAGTATTTGGTAAAATACTATTACATAAACCTATACAAGTGCCATTTCTGGAGTTTTAATTACAAGCTACAGCTCACTCTCCCAATACAACAATACACACAAGCTGTACACAATTGATAGTTTTATTATGTCTGTAGTTTTTCAGTAGATTTCGACGTTTAATTCTGAATGATCTTTGAACTGATAATGATGAATAAAAAACTGATCAATTAAAACAGTTTTAAACATTGACTCGAAAAGAGGCTCGAACAAAACACCGTATTTATTTAATATTTTAATTCCTACTTCACAAATGAGAAAATGAACGTTGAAATGGGCGGTACAGTCGCCGACGGACTATTTTTATGTCGTTAAAATTCCCTTCCGCGGGAATTACTGTCTAGACCCGATTTAAACTTCAATTTCGTTTCTCATTACACAGCTTTAACTAATTCGTGGTGGTTGCGGTACGAGAATGGGAGTTTCGGATTCGATTCTTGGCACGGGAAAGTAGTTGGAAAAATGTGGTTCGGAATTCCTTTGATTTATTCGGATTCAAATTGCAGATTAGTGCTGTATGTGATTATTGAATTCGTACGTGATTTTCAATTTTGAGAAATTCTACAACGTGAGATAGTGATCGGTAGGTTAATAAGTCCACTTCCCTTATTCATCTATATTTATCTTTGGTCATCATCATCTTCCTGCCCTGGTTCCAAATTACTTGGGGTCGGCGCAACATGTTTTTCTCTTCCATTCTCTTATATCTTTCGTCATCAAGTCATTCACACCCTTTTCTTTCATATCATCTCTTACACAATCCATCCACCTCTTCCTTGGTCGTCCTCGTCCTCGCCATCCATCAACACTCAAATTCATCACTCGTTGGGTTACATGCCTTTCATCCCTTCTCCTCACATGTCCATACCAAGACAGACGATTTCCTTTCAACTTTTCTATCACTGGTGCCACTTTCAAACTCCCTCTAATATACTCATTCCTCACTTTATCCATTTTCGTCACTCCACACATCCATCTCAACATTCTATTTATATTTATCTTTGGTACCTACTATAAAATTATTGTATATATTCTAGTAATGAGGGTTTTCATGGGTGGCGAAGATCTCTCTTCATTAGGTGTCCTATATACTAAATTTCCTACGTAATTATTGAGCAACGTTTCACATAACTCCAAACTACACAAAATCCAACGCAAAATCAGCTTTAAAACCCCAAATACAAGCTTTTTAATAAGAATTCAGTATTCCATTTGAAGCGAATCCATCTGACGTCATCATCGTAACGACCACCATGTTTTCAATTACACTACAATTGTGGCTAAAGCTATAATAACATCGGATACCGGCAATTTTCTACAGCGGACCGTAAATTGCATTTGTTTTCTACTTGCTAATGCATGGCTTGATACGTTGGTATTTGTAAAAGCGTTGGTTTAATGGTCATTTCATTGTTGAGGATTGTATTAGAGGTATTATGAAAAGGAGCCATGGTTTATCTATGTTTATCTGCAATTTGGGTCACTTTGGCATTACCTATGTCTTATAGGTAATCTTATTCGAATTAACATCTTATATCTCAGACTGAGTATCTTTCAGTATCATGCAGAATTTGATATCCAAAGTTCTGGATTTTGTAGCTGCTTTTAGCGCTCGTGGGGATTACTAGTCAAGCTACTTAACTTTCTCGTCTATCAAGTAATATAAACAAGTGTGATAACTATACTGTTACAAATCATAGTTAATACGATTAAAAGTCTCGACAAATTTGCGACTCTTAATGCTCTTCTTCAAAAGTCAGAAACGCTCCCGTGATTCCACTGTCTTTATTCATTCAAATATTCTATACCTACGACCACTCATAATTTATTCACTGACTAGAGAAGTTTAAATTTAATTAATTCACAATTTTGTGTCTGTGTCTTAGCCAGTCTGTGAAAATGTTCATAAATAAACAAATTCAAAAGCCAAATGAGATTAACATGAAACTAGGACGAAACCACTAATCCAGAAATGCAACGAAACATTTAAATCGTAAATCAACGCTCTTTCATTTAATTGCATGCGTTTAATTATACCACATGTCATTGTTTCAGGTAAGTGGGCGCTGGAATTGAAGAGGTGAACTCGGTAACATTACCCCTTTAGAAACAAAAATTAAGTTCTCAACGCCGAGTGCATTGTAAATGTTTGTGCAAGTGGTAATGGCGTGTAGTTTTTAGTTGGATTTGGGCTTGATTTCAGACTGCGGAGTTTTTTGTAAAAAGTTTGTTTTATCATGAGTAATTTTAATAAGAATAATCGTTGTGTAATTACAGTTTCGAGTGAATTGATGTCGTAGTTGTATTACGTGTGCGATACGATAACCGATCTGAGGTCTTGGGTTCGAAACCCGGTTCAGGTCAAGAGACATTGAGTGTTTTTGCTCAGTATCAGCCCCGAGGCTGGAATTAGTACCCAATATGGCAATAGGTTCGAACGAACACTCATGGTGAAAAGTGTGTTTCCTGGCTACACCTCGGCCTACACCGTCAGGTATAAGAGCGTGACGGGTTTTTTATTTGATTTTTGCTGTAAGCACTGTTGTTTCAGTTTGACGGGTATTATAGCCAGTATACATGGAGCTTTATGAAATATAACAGCTTATCAAACTAAGAGCAGCGCAGTGCTAAATAGTTTATTAATTAGAAGCTCTCGATGGTATTGCTGTGTACAATCATGGACTATTTATAATAAGAGGGTCAACCGTATCGCGACATTCCTTAATGTAACATAAATTAAGATCACTACAATCTACTAAAACGTTACAAGTAGTACAACTAATTTCAAAACAAGTAACTACTGGACATAATGAGACCTGACATCTTATGTCTCAGAATAACGAGCGCAGTGGTATGCCACACAGTACTTTATAAGTCAAGGCGCTGTATGGTGTTGCTACTGTTTATGGGTGATCGTATTGCTTACCATCAGGCGAACGGCATGCTTGTCTCGCTATTCTATGCAATAAAAAAACAAACTGAATATTTTTCAATAATAAACATTGAATATTTTCCAATAATAAACACTGAATATTTTTCCATAATAAACTTTGAATATTTTTCAAGTTATACTAATGCACCTACTTTATTTATCTCTGCACCACCCTAAGGTTGACTAGGAGAGAATGCCTTTGGCATTAAGTCCGCTAATAAACATCTGTATATAAAAAGCTATTAAATAAATAAAAGTCCTTGATTTCGTGTATCTTTTAAAAAAACGTAACTTCATAAAAATACTAGCCATTTTTCAAATAAACGTGCCCCAAAAGTCCCTTATACCCAACACTGAGAAACTCTTTGCCATACAAGGTCTTGCACTTAGACCATTACTTCAGGTGGCTGACGGGTGAAATTAAAGAATTTATTGTCTCCAGACCAGCCTCCGGGGAGAAGTAGCTACAATTTGTTTCCAAAGGTATCAAAAGGAGTATTGTGTAAATAAATATTATGTAGATATATTGTCTGTGTGTAGAGAAAGCATTAGAAAACACAGAAAAAATACTATTCAATTTATATTATATAAAGATACAAATTTTGTAAGTTTGATGAAGGGTTTTAAAAATTCGCTGTTAGGCTGGTTGAGTAGAAAAGTTTAAAAGTTTTGATGAAAATACGCCGGTTGACTAATGGGGTGGTTCATAAAGCCTAGGTCAAAAAATTTCTACACTGAATATCATTGTAGCTGAGACGAACTTCAACAACCAACAGATTGCGTCACTTATCTGTCGCCAAAAACTCGACCAAATCTCACGGCTACTCTCTGAATCAAATAGTAAGGTCTGCAACTTACAACCTCAGGCAAACTTTGCATCGGTTTAGTGTTAATAATTTCTTAGAACACTTTAGGTAAATACGCTCTGAGGCGTAATAAGTTAGGGGCTAACTAAGACACAAGCAACTTCGGACATATTGAAAAATTTACTTTAATGGAGTTAGTTTATGTTCTGTATATTAAGTGGGGGTTAACTTTTCTTTTATAGTAACAAAGGGCGAACAAGTGAGTTGGATTAACTTTTCTTTCATAATACTGACTGGCAGGTTAGTTGACGTGGCGGTGATTTCCACTTTTGCTCATATTCCACAATCGAACCCAAACAGTATATCGATACATACATATACATATACACTCACGCCTGTTATCCCCGAAGGGGTAGGCAGAGGCGCAACTAGTGCACCCACTTTTCGCCGTTATTACGTCCCATGATGTGATAGGGGGCGAGCCTATCGCCATATCGGGCACAAATTCCAGACTCCGAGCTGATACTGAATAGAAAAACTCAATATCACTTTGCCCGACCCGGGGATCAAACCCAAGACCTCAGCATTGCAGTCGTACCATAATACAACTACGCCACCGAGGCAGTCAACAAGAATAACAATAGAATATCGAATTAATCGAATTATCCGTTCTGGATTTTTTCAAGCCTCATTTAGATGGATCAATTATTGCTAACTAATAAACGAATGCAATTATTGTTTATTAAGTGATCCCTTCTGAATATGCGCGATGACAACGAAATTCTGACCTGCGTGGATTTATACGAGTTTTTAATAGTGATTCAAAAACGATTTTGTGAGCCAAGAAATATTCTAAATTATTATTACCTGTTCTTATATTTTCTTTTTATGATTGATTGAGCTAACCATAGTTTTTAAATTCAATTTACTAATACTCATTGTATGTGGACACTAAGTCTTTTATGAGTAAATAAATTCTTTAAACCCAATTTTATTAACAACTAGCTATTGCCCACGGCTTCGCCCGCGTTAATAAGTTTTTCCGGGCTAAAAGTACATAAAAACCTTCCCGTTGAATCACTCTATGACTATGACGTTGATACAACTCTTAACAAATAATGCATTAATTTCGACCAAATTCGATTACCATAAAAACGGTTCTAGTGAGTTAATCTTAAAAGATAGACACATACTGTCGCTGACATTTTTTTAGATCATTTTAAGAGGAATAATTCTTTCATACATATATTTTTGGTATCTTGAACCGTTTTCGCAGCGCACGCAATGGAAGCCCTCAAGGATGAATAATTTTCCCCGTTTTTTTCACATTTTCCATTATTTCTTCGCTCCTAATAGTTGCATCGTCATGTTATATACCCTAAAGCCTTCCTCGATAAATGGTCTATTCAACACAAGAAGAATTTTTCAATTCGAACCAGTAGTTCCTGAGATTAGCGCGTTCAAACAAACAAACAAACAAACAAACTCTTCAGCTTTATAATATTAGTATAGATATCATACGTACGTCCACTTACGTCCTTTATCCCCAACAGGACAGGAAAAGTGCACCCACTTTTCGACGTAAGTATTCCGTCCCATGATGTGATGGGGCGAGCCTGTTGCCATATCGGGCACAAATTCTAAACTTCGGGCTGATACTGAGTACAAAAATTCAATATCACTTTGCCCGACTCGGGGATTGAACCCGAGACCCCACCACTGTAGTCGTACCGTAATACAATTACGCCACTGAGGCAGTCAGCCTCAGCAGAGGCAGCAGTTAGAAATATCTTACGCCTATTTTTTTATGGCATCGAATGATGAGTGAGATGAGATGAACATGCCGTTCGCCTGGTGGTAAGCGATACGTTCCCCCATAAATAGTAGAAACACCATCCAGCACCTTGAGCTAGAAAGTACTATGTGGCATTCCACTGCGCTCGTCATCCTGCCATTACGTCCTGTAGTTACACTGGCTACTATGCCCTTCAAACCGAAACACAACAGTGCATGCACACTGCTGCTTGGCGGTAGAAATAGACATTGGGATGGTACCCGCCAAGATATTTTTTTTTTGTTTTGTTGACGCGGAGAAAGTGACTTATTACTACCGCCCAGTGTTCAAGGGGAACGACTGAGCGGTTATGTTGGGTTCACCGTGCCTTACGACCCGACGTTGAGCCGCCCGGAGAGATGGAAAACGTAAAGGCGACCGCCGGGCCGAGTCCCTAACCTATGTACACCGCACGGCATACCAACTAAAACTCCGCGGTGGCCATCTTCGGCGCATTAGGGACGGCTGCGGGCTTCCTCCGACTCACGTCTAAGTTATCGTTCGCAACCGCCCCGGACTCTTAAACATGAGAGTCCTACCATATTATTCCCAGAATCACCTTTAGCAGATTCTAAATTCCGCGAACAACAAGGTCTGCGAACTTGAATTTTAAAATATAATTTACATAGAGTAATGGTTGATTTCAAGTCCTTGGTACTTCGTGACCATTTCGATGGGATGGGCGTGTGCCTGAATAATCTGATGTTTTGGACGGTTGCTTATCTCGCGGATGGAATTGGCTTCCAGAAGCGTGACTTGAAAATTGCGCCCGACATAGTTGATTACGTAAAATTATGGAGTAGGGATGCT
Organism: Lapara coniferarum; assembly: GCA_949316025.1. NCBI lineage: Eukaryota > Metazoa > Arthropoda > Insecta > Lepidoptera > Sphingidae > Lapara > Lapara coniferarum. Next base: position 2,370,488 of record OX438922.1, read on the forward strand.
ACCAACACAGTCTATCAGCAACTATAATCTAACGAATGCAAAGGAGTGTGTTGGATATTATTTATTCTGTGTTTCATCCTAAGATATTATATATCTGACTTTTCAAAGTTGTATCATCTGTGGATGATGAACACAGTGCATTGGCCACACACTGCTTAGTAATCCAAACTTAAGCCAATGTTTTTACTAATTATGGGCAATAATATGGGCTATTTACATACATATACACTCACGCCTTTTATCCCCGAAGGGGTAGGCAGATTCGCAAGTAGAGCACCCACTTTTCGCCATTATTCCGTCCCATAATGTGATAGGGGGCGAGGCTATCGCCATATCGGGCACAAATTCCAGATTCCGAGCTGATACTGAATAGAAAAACTAAATATCACTTTTCCCGACCCGGGGATCGAACCCGAGACCTCAGCATTGCAGTCGTACCATAATACAACTACGCCACCGAGCCCCGAGGCAGTCGGGCTATTTAATATGGGCTATTTAATGATGAAGATAAATCATTTAACTCTCAAATAACATCGAATATGGCCATAATGAAATTGACGTCGTTGATTGAACAGAAACTGCAAATTATAAATTAATAATACATCTAACCGCGGGCGGAGCTGACAGCGGCGCACAATATGTTTAACCTTACATTACGGCTAATGTGACGTTAGTTAGATTGTAGTTAGTAACGAAATCAGAAATAAATAATATAATAAAATAATTTATTATTTTAGGCATTCAAGACAGGGAACCTATGGTAATTATTGATGGCGATTTATTTAACACTCTTTTTCTGTCGGAGTAAAATAAACATATTTTAACCATTTTTCAAAGATTGTTCTTTATTTCCATATGTAATAAACCAGGTATCTATTTTATATTTTTAAACTAAATAATTTTATTTGGTGGTTATGCTTCTAATCCCACATGGCTATATTTTAATAGAAAGCAATTACGGCTTTCATAAGAATAGATCATACGGGCTAATACGTTTCGGTATAAAACGTCCATTAAACTAGATACCCACATCGTTCTGAGAAATCCATACCATCATACTTATACTATAAATATGAACGTAACTCTGTCTGTCAGTCACGCTTTCACAGCTGAACCACTCAATAGATTTCGATGGAATTTAGAAAAGCAAAATTGTCCTAAAAGCCAGAGCCGGTTAGTGAAAAAAAACTGGTATGGTGATAGTTTGAGACCCTGAGAAGGACATTAGCTTTTTGTTCCGAGAAAATATATAACGAGATTTTTATTCCGATTAAAACTCTTATACGTGGGCAAAGCCGCAAACATAAGCAAATAAAGACACCTATATAGGTAAGCGATACCTAAAATTACTTCAGTTTGTTCACAAGTTTCTCCATCTTATTGAACTTTCATCATTATCAACCACAGGTGAACTCTGTTTAACAGGGCACCCTCTAAACTTCTAGACCAACCTGTCAAACTCAGTCTGGATTTTAGAAGTTTCTAGTTGCTACTTTTCATTCACTTCTTTGTGACCCATATAAAAAGGAAACATTAACCACAAACACCCAAACAGAATTGTTCAGTTCAATTGTAACATGGTCATTTTATTTTAAGCCGCCTCATTCAGTTCGCATACAAGTCGTAAAACAAAACTGAAAGCAGTTCACATCAATCTTGAACTAAAATACTCGTAATATCAATCGTAACCTATATAATCCAGATTTAGAAGAATTGCTCTAGCTCCGAATGTATGCATAGTTTTGTTTGCCAAAGTAAAGTTCGCATATTGACGTAACTCTTACGAATGTTGGATGAATGGTTGCTTTAATCTTTGTAATAATATTCCGTCGGGTTGCGGATTTAAAGGTATTGGATGTGATTCGGGTACAAAAATTGTGTGAACAAAATACAATTACCGGGATTAATTACTATGTACTTTGCCATGATAAAAATAGCTAAATATAAATCAGATGATCAATCCCGATACCAAATTTCATCTAAATCTATTCAGCGTCTACTTCTAAAACAACAATCACAAAGTTTTGCCTCTATAATATTACCTACTTCTTTTAACAAAAAACATATATATATTTAATAAGATTAACATTAAGAGAAGACTGCCTCGGTGGCGTAGTTGTATTACAGAATGACTGCAAAGCTGAGGTGAGGTCTCGGGTTCGATCCCCGGGTCGGGCAAAGTGATATTGAGTTTTTCTATTCAGTATCAGCTCGGAGTCTGGAATTCGTGCCCGATATGGCGATAGGCTCGCCCCCATCACATCATGGGACGGAATAATGGCGAGAAGTGGGAGGACTACTTGCGCCTCTGCCAACCCCTTCGGGGACAACAGGCGTGAGTGTATATATAATATGAACGTTAATAAGATTATAAAGAACTGTCAGACTCACCATTCAGTTACGTAATATGTATTAGATTATCTAACTATCCGATCAGGTCAGATCACTGATCAGCCGCATACCTCGTTAACCTTGGCTCGACAAGACATTGTCAAAAAGGATAAAAAGCCCGCCCAGGTCGCCCTGGGTCACTTTTAAGGACTAATTTTCATGGTCTGCCGGATAACGCGATCGGTGCCAATTTGCTGGGTTCGTTCATACTTCACGACACGTACTTTTGGGCTACAAAATTTAATAAGTTCAGGTTGTCAGCACTAAATGATAACGCTTTAGAGAAGTTTCAATACCTTGATCATGATTTCAGAAATCGCTCAACGCGCATTCTGAAACATGGATACTCGTCCATAATATTATTATATTATTATACATATTGAAGTACTTAGTTATTGTTATCTCTCTCTATCAAAACTTCAAAACACTTACCAATATAAAAGGTACAATTAATCTTACAATACACAAAAATTATATCACCACTAAAGCTATGATTTGGTATAGTACGTTCAAAAATGAAGAGTCAAAACGTAAATTTTATATTAAACTGGATTCCAATTTTATCATCCTAATTTTTACTGAATTTCTTGACATCGATAAGTTTCAATTTATGTTGCAAACATTTGCGATTTTTTTACTCGTCACATACGAACGCACTTCACGTCACCAATCGACCTTGGGACCTGACCCTTATTCGAGAACTTGAAAGTAATAGCACTTTAGGTGGCAGATTTGGAATGGCGGCCCGCCAACTGTCTTGTAATACGCTTGTACCGTATTATAACTTAAATATATTACGAGCTGGCACTTGTCTTCCATTAGGTGTTGGATGCATTTTCTGTGATTAAAGATTTTGTAGTGCTTTTCATAACTGTTTCAAATGTTTTAATTAATAAGTTATTGTTAGGAACAGATAACATACGTTTATTTGATACTTCGTGAAGAAAGGAGGTATTGATAAGTAATAGAGAATATGATATGTCGCTCTTTTTTAATTAGAAGTGGAAAAATAGAAATGAAAAAAAATAGCATCGACTTCAAAAACCACTATAATGAAAAAACTTTTTATTGATAAATAAAAAAGTTGGTTTAACTTCAAAACCACTACAAATCAAACAAAAAAATAATCATTAAAATTTGTATTCGCTTAGTATATACGTTAGTATAGTATATATAGTTGGCAATTTAAATTAGGAATCAACTTCAAATATACGTATATACGAAGCGAATACAAATTATAATCATAATTTTTTTGTTTGATTTGTAGTAGTTTTGAAGTCGGTTTATTTTTATTAAAAGTTTTTATTTATTGCTTTTTTGTTAGTTAATTATGGAATGGTGTAAACAATACATCATAGATATACGATTGGAGCATTCGCGAGTCATCTGCTTATAGTTATTGAAGAGTTCCATTGTGTATCTCCGAAGATTTTCTTCAGATCTTCATAAATTATATACTAAAACCATCCCCTTAAAAATATACATTTCAATATCGAAAACCACATCCAAATCAGATCAGTAGTTTTTGAGAAACTCGCGGCCATGCAGACTTACATACATACATACGGATCGAAAACAGAACCTCCTTTTTGGAGCCGGTTAAAAAGTTAACGATCCTAACTTACCTATCCATAATATCATCCACCATTATCCAAAATACATCGACCATGTAAAATATCAGTACACATTGATGGTCGCGGAGAATTATTCTGACCTGCTTCACTTAAGACAGAGCACTATAATCCTTTTTGTCACAATGAATACCATGGTTGTTACTACAGGGGCGGTTGCGGACGACAACTTAGACGTGAGTCGGAGGAAGCCCGCAGCCGTCCCTAATGCGCCGAAGATGGCCATAAAAAAAAATGGTTGTTACTAAGATAGATCGCACCAAAATCTCTTCTACAAGCAACAATATTCATACTAAAAGTAATATCGGTAGAAATAAACTCCATTAACTCCAACATAGTTAAAATCACCGTCCTCTAAGCTAACTCGATAATTAAACGACTAATTAACACTCCTAAAAGTGCATCAAAGTGGACTTTAAATTAACGGTTTAGACTTAAATTCAGCCAATAATGCCTTAATAAAGCCGGTGTCCAGGACTTAATCAATTACCTAACAGGTGATCGGGTAATTTGTCGCCGGTAGATCCCTATCTCGTACATATTAAATGAATTATCTAAGGTAGCACGGCTTAATCGAGTCGCGACATGTACTGCCTTTTTTAGTCGCTCTGGAAGATTTTTTTGAGAGAATTTTAAATTAGCTTGTAATTAGTTGATGTGTTCTTGGGAGTAGATTTTTTTTAATGCATGTAGAATTTCGTACTTAGAGCCATGTTAGACAGATTTTTCTAGAACATGCTAGATAGGTTTCGTATTAGTAGCACTTGTAGTAAATCTGCGTGAACTGGCAATTTTACTATAATGCTACGTTAGACAGAGAGGTTCCTGGAGGCATAACAATTTTTGCCTCAATCTCTTCTCCATTCGTACTTTTTGAAGGTAGAAAACACATTAGCATTTTTCCTAAGAGTGTAAAGGTTCAACAGGATTACTTAATTCCCAAATTCCTTTTTTCCTTCACATCTTAAGTGTGCCGACATCACGTCACAAAATTTCGAAAAGGTTGAATCCTATATTAAAAAATAGTAGCTTAGAAGTAGCTAACCAATAATTAGTTTCATCTAAAAGTTTTAATTATACCAACTTCCCGGAGTCGATATTAATTCCCTGGATAGTTGGAATTCCTTAGAAACTGTCTAACTCAAACGCTGATGAAGTTTCGACACAACTTAGTGGCTTGATGCATAACATGGGTATTAAAGCTCATGACAGAGATAGTATTGGTTGTCTTACATCTAGGCAGTTTCGAAATTGAAATGTAATGCCATATCACATATAGAAAGTACAATAACAACATTTTGAATCATTAGGTTGGTCGTGGTCTTCATAAATAACAAAAAAATCAAGGTTTATATGCTAAAGTTTAAATAAATAAAAATACAAGTAGCTTTTTACTTTGTGAAACTAACCAAACATCTTCAGTGTACACGTCTATATTCTATTAATCATTAAAATAACATTGAAAGTACCAGTAATAAATCAACAAAAGTTACCTTTACTTTAATGGCCGATAAGTGAATTACTTTCGTGACCTCACCTCAAGAGATTACGAGACAAGTACATAAGATCTGCATTGCGTCTAAAGGTACGGCACAAGGTCGCCGAGCCCTTGGAGGAGCACTCATTTGATAAAAACCAATAAACGTGCCTGCTTCCTTCATTATCGGGGTTTACGATTCCAATTCGGTTTAGTACTTATAATTTCTTTAGGTTAATTATATTTTGTATTGAGATATTTTTGGTGTTGGTTAATTTGTTTTTGGGAATGTGATTGGATTTTCGATAAAGGTACGATGTGGATACTGTCTTGTTGGTTTTTTGTTTATTTGATACAACTACAGCAAAGCACTCATATTCTGTAAAGAATACAACAAAAATAGTCTATTTCTCAGTAGCTTTTATTTCATCAAACTTTATTTTGTTATATTATTTTGACGCATTCTACTCTCTTACATCTTAACTAAACAGATCTGAATCTTGACTAAACTGATCTTAAGTAAACGTACTTATAAATATATTTTTTTATTTCTGATATGTCAAAATATTTCACGTAAATATACGCAAATATTCAAAAAATAAAGCATCAAATATCAATAATATCATTGAGAAGACTGGCCCGAATTTCAAATACGACGCCGCAGTTACAGAAAATTCTAGAGGCAATAAAAAGATTCTCAAAAATATTTCCTTTGTGCATGCATACGGAATTCACCAATCGTTAGAGATACAAATACTGCAGAAGTGACCACATATTATGTGTCTTAGAACCAGATACATTGAAGTTTGTAGTTATATGAAGTAATTCTAATAAATGTATTTCTTACAATCGTGGGAATAATAACTTTATCAATTTTACTAAGTATTAAAATTAATCATAAGTATAGCGGCTGATTTTTTTTAAATATGCCCCATGTAATCAAGTTTTTGTCCGATTTTTATTTAAATGACAGAAAATTAAATTCATTCCATATTATTTTGTTTTTAGTCACTAAAGTCAATTGGTTTAAATGTGCAGAAAAACTTCCATAATATCAATAACTCTATTTCAGAGCCTTGTTTTCCTCGAACCTGTGATTTATGTTACCCAGCCGCGAATACTTTCGAAACGTAACTAGAAATACTACCCGTTCAAAGAACATTAAATATAACACTATCATTGTATTTAATATTCGTATCAGTAAAATCCGTAACTTCGAACAACGGACAATAAATATGCTTTATGCTATCTCTTTCATCCCTTTTAGGATCCTTTTATTCCAACAATCATTCATTCCGCGATCTACACTCCCCACCCCAGCACACACAAAAAGCTAAATTAGAATCACTACAAACTCCATGCAGAAATAACACACTAACAAAACGCTCGACAAATTGAAATACAATAAAGGCCGCTCAAAGCAAACGAAATTAATATGTTTGAAAGAGCCCGCCAGATTTTACATCTCATTTCTCTGTTAAATGAAGTCGCTTCTGCATATTTTACGTTAATCTACGTCCCATCTGCTATAACAAAAGTCATGAAGCCGCTCCCAGTTGCTTCGGAGCGGGAATAGGGAAAAAGTGTTCCGAAAACGGTTAGCTTCGGTGTTCACAGCCGTACGGGATATACTTTCGGTTCTATACTTTGTGCAAACGAGTATTTGATAGGGGCGTTCGGCGATCTAGCACCGCTAGATGTGGTGTGAACTGTTTCAATTTATGTGGCTTGTAGAGCTGTTGGAACATGGAGAGGGTTTGGCTAATCTTAAGTGATGCATTCGGTTCCTAGATGACAGTGACGAACTTGTGTGTTTTAGTCATTTAAGAGTACTAATTGAAATTTTGGAATAGGTATGTAATTTCCAAAATTCCTTGCACGTATTAAATCTGTAACTAAAACATATTGACCAGCTAACAATAAAACGTACAATAGCATCTTTAAACGTTTCAATCCTGTGATCATTAGATAAGGCACATAATCAAACACACCTAAATCAATCATATCACCGACATGGGAGTCACTTCTATTAACTCTATATGTCGAACGCTTCATATATATGTCTAAGCGTATTGCTATCTGTAAGCGGGATTAAGGAAAGTAGGATTATATATTTTATGATAAAATGACGCTAAAATGGAGGCAGCGTTGTTCGTAACAACTCTGATATTAATTAATCTTACTTTTCCTCGTTATTTTTCTTTCGTTTGTATTGTTTATTGCTTTGGTTCGGTCGGATAAATCATGATTCTAGGCTCTCTTTCTTATGAATTATGATTTATTTTTCTTTTGAACGTTTTCAACGGCGATTTTAATTTTTCCGTTTTTTTACTAACCTCAAAATAGGTATCCCAATCACTCGGTTCGTCTATAGCAGATTTTTTTAATGTTTCCTTTGCTACTGCAGTGATTTATCAAAAGAGCTATTCATTTAGATACCTACGTGATCAATAAGTAAATTTAAGCACGATAGACTAATTCGCCAGTCACAAAACATTTGTTTTCACTCCGAGGTAGATTCTTTGTTAACTAACCAGATCTTCAGCTACTATGCAAACGTTATTGTAGACAATTATTGCTCCTTGGTTGTGATGTTACAAAAAGGTGTCATTTATATATGTCATCTTTGACGTGGTTTCCCACGATTCAAGATGAGTGCATCCCTTTGTTAAGCGTCACGACACGCTTCTCATTTCTATCGTGGGTTTCCCTTGAACATATTTTTTCTTTATTGCTGTTACCAATGATTCTCGATTCATTTTGGCGTATGAATACGTGAGTCTGTTTAGTTTCGTAGAGCGTCGGTGTGATTTTTTACTCCATTCATAAGGCCATAGGCTTATCTTTTATAGATTCTAGTAAAATCTTCGATAAGATAGTGTGGGTTTTAATTTTCACGCACTAATCAGCGTAAACATTACACATCGAAGTATGGAGAGAGAATTGACAAGTCAGCGATAAAACTTCACATAGGTGTAAGTGAGAGAGATGACACTACACGAAGCATAAGCTGACCGTTCATCTCTTTCGAATCTCTGTGGTATATTTTAAAAATCAAACAAGACCTATGATGATGAGTTTTACTGGAGTTACTGGTTTTACAACTGATTTCACTTTATTACCCATAAAAATACCACACACATACACACACATACGCTCACGCCTGTTATCGCCGAAGGGGTAGGCAGAGGCGCAACTAGTGCACCCACTTTTCGCTGTTATTCTGTCCCATGATGTGATAGGGGGCGAGCCTATCGCCATATCGGGCACAAATTCCAGACTCCGAGCTGATACTGAAAATACTGATAAAAATACCAATATAGAATAAACTACAAAAGTGTCATGTCTATTCAGGCTGGATCGTAAATATTACAGGCCCTATCTTGCTGGATTGTGTGCAAAATCTGCTATAAAATAGACGCCGCGTGTCATTCTGCCTACTTATATTAACAAAAGCGAACGTGTGATAAGAAACTTCAAGCCTATTGTAGGTGAAAATAAGATATATCTCATTTTAGTTCATATAAATATTATTATGAAATAGGTTTATTCAAGAAAAGAGCCTCTCACAGTTTTAATTTCAACGCCGAGATTAGAAATGCAGGTCATTATGAACTCTTATTAGTAAATTAAAAGCAGGTTACTAAAAGTATGAAATCAAAACACAACAGTCACCAGAACACAAAAATCGAAAACTTTAGAACGTGATAACTTCAAGAAAAATACAAAACAACAAATCAATCCGTGACAAACAGATGCACAACAAGCAATATTCAACGTACATTCCATATCTGTTGGGCTGGCATCAAAAAGTCCCTGCAGTTTTATTGTACGTGCGAAGATTGGTCTCGTGTAAGTAATGCGTTTTATGGATCATTGGCAATTGTATTGCATGGTGCGAGTGAGAGATGGTCTGTATTTTATTATTGACCTTGTAAAAATAGGAGGAAATATAAATAAAAATGTAGCTGTAGTGTAGTACGTTTGGATAGTATTTTAATATAGTTCTCTCTAATTTTTTTATTTGTTCGTAATTATAAATGTGACGTAGAATCAAAAATAACAATTTCTTTAAGTACATCTTTCGTAAAACTTAAAAACTTACTATAAATAGTTTTCATTCGCCTTACCCTGGCACAGAATCAAACAAAGAAATACTACCAGGAACTGACAAATTCAAACTCATTAACTATTTAATTAAAGACAGAGAAATCCAATCTTCGCCGTGCATCTACGACAGGACGAGGAAATGCGGGTGAATTACACCGATCAATTTCTGGAGGGATCCCGCGGGGTTTGCACCCGCTGCAATCTTACACTTGTCACTGGATTTGATGAGGTCCGCAATGGGACTAATCCGATTGACTGAATTGAACGTGTGTCTATTGCATGATGAAATGTGGAATTCTGGGAGATTTTGAGTATGACAGATACTCTATGGTTGATTGGTGCTGAACTAATGAATAGGCTTAAAAATGTAATAACTTGGTTTATGATTTTTTTATAAGTTTAAGTTTTATACTTACTGTTTTTTTATCGAATTTGATTAAGATGTTACTCACGTGCAGTTTTTTTAATTATTTGAGAAGATCATATTTTTCCTAGAAATAATTTTGTACGTGGAATTCAATGTCTAATCGCAAGACCGGGTAAACTCTTCTTAGATGTAAATTACAAATACAACTCTAAACCAAACCAAAATCTCCAGTTTATTCCTTTTAACAATCTTATTTCCTATCCATTTCTAAAATGTGTATCGGAACCGATCAAACCACAGCGCAGCGCCAACAGATGGTGCACGTAAGAATGCAAAAGTGCAATGCAACAATAACTCGTCTTCTCCTCACGTGCCAGCGACGTATCGCATGGCATTCTAATAAATTTCTAAATCGACGCTTGTTATTCACAGCATCTCGGCGGATTCTCGCACAATAAGATCGTGTTACAAAAGAGTTTTGCATATCTAGAGATCGGCGAGTGCTGTTTGCCGTTGACGTTTTCCGACGATGCGGCTGGTTGCAGCGTTTTTTTTGCCTTCTGTTTCGTTGTCGTGTTGTGAGTGTGAGCGGTTGTGAATTAGTTAATAATTTTATTGAACTAAATATGCTTTAGTTTATACTTCGATAGTTCATTTATAAGACATGTGGTGAATGGTGATCCATTACCGGTCGGAGATTAAGCTGCTTACTTGTCAGATTTATTTATTGAAAGCTCGTCAAATCATTGGCACCGTATAAGATTATAAAACTAGTATGGTACATGTTACTGTTGAGTAACAACCCTTGGGAGGTCACTGAAAGTTATTGATTAGAAAAAGTAGCATGATTTCTTCCAGTTAAGTTGGTCGTGTCAGGTATTTGTTAGGCTCGCCCATCATAATATCATGAACTGCGATCATGTTTACCCACAAAAAAATCTGCTGGTGCTATATGCGCCTAACCACTTAACGCTTCAGGAAACCGAAGGTAAAAATACGCCACTTGCCTTATTATAAAGTTTTTCTTCATTCTTTCCTCCACAAAAATGCAGGCACAAATGAACAGAGCAGTTAATTCTCTCCCCCGCCCGCTGTAATAAGCACCCCACCACAAACATACCTGGTAAGCGACACTGTACGCCAAAGTTGTTCCATAAAAGCTCTTGGCTCTCCACCTTTCCTTTGACATTTTGTACATGGTCATATTATTTTTTTCTCTTATTATTTTTAACGCTAGTTATTCTGCAAACGCGGTTATGAATATTGTTATCTTTTTATTTTGAAGGTTGAAGTTTTGCGACTTGATTTTTTGTTTGTCCGGTACTTTTAGTGCTGGTAATTTTTAGTTTCCAAAGCTGATGAAAAGGTTGAGGGTTTGTGAAGAGGTTTTCTTTTGCCTATTTTGACTAAAATGTTTTATAATTAATTCACACACACTCACACACGCCTTTTATCTCCGAAGGGGTAGGCAGAGGCACAACTAATGCACCCACCTTTCGCCGTTATTCCGTCCCATGATGTGATAGGGGGCGAGCCTATCGCCATATCGGGCAAAAATTCCAGACTCCGAGCTGATACTGAATAGAAAAACTCAATATCACTTTGCCCGACCCGGGAAGCGAACCCGAGAGCTCAGCATTGCAGTCGTACCATAATACAACTACGCCACCGAGGCAGTTTATAATAAATTCTTACTATATTAAACGATTAATTTTAATGGACGGTCTCTAGTGGACTGGTATCGAATAATATAGTTGTAACTGGATCGGATTTACCATGAAAGTCCACCATCCATCCATTATAACGAGACACGGTCTTGTAACTCGTTCTGATACGATAACCTCTTTCGTCATAAAGTCTATTAATTGAAAATCTATGGCAAACAATTATATCAAAATAGAACTATTGTACGAAATGCAATGAATATACATGAAAACCCAGTGTTAGAAGATAAAATCGAAATACTAGCAATAACAATACAAAAATCCAAAGCGGCTGTACCAGTCGGGTGTGCGAAGCATCTTGAAGCTGTTTACATGACAATAATTTATTAGATGCAAATGTTCGCCTACGTATCGGACACGACAACGTGCGCATGATTTAAGAGTGCACGCTATTCGCCATATTTCCTTCCAATAGGAAAATATAATACCCTCGGAAACTCCGCTGGGATATTTTTATGCTGGTCGATTGTTTGTAGATTTATCGCATTTATGTCCTGGTGAACTTTCCCGAAGTATATGATGTGCACTTTCGGTATTAATTGTTGAAGTTAATTAAGGATTTTATGAAGCGGCGTTAGCCTAGTTGGGAATATGATGGGCTGCCGAGACGAATGTCCGCAGGTTCAAAACCCAACGGCACGCATATCTGACTTTTCTAAAGTTATGTGTGTATTCTTTGCGAATTATCGCTCGTCTTAACGGTGAAGGAAAGACATCGTGAGGAAACCTGCACCATATCTATACTAATATTATAAAGCTGAAGAGTTTGTTTGTTTGAACGCGCTAATCTCAGGAACTACTGAACCGATTTTCAAAATTCTTTCACTAATAGGAAGCTACTTTACTCCTGAGTGCTATAGGCTACTTTTTATCCCGGAAAAACATTTTCACGCGGGCGGAGCCGCGAGCACTACTAGTAAGTTATATAAATAAGTTTTCAAAGGTATGTGAAGTCTGCCAACCCACACTAGGCCATTCCTCATTGTTATAAAGTTACTAGCTTTTGCCGGCGACTCCGCCCGCGTGAATATGTTTTCCCGGGATAAAAGTTCAGCTTTACATTTTTTCGGGATAAAAAGTATCTGTGTTAATCCAGAACATGATTTACCCGTGTGCGAAATTTCATCGAAATCCGCTCAATAGATATTGCGTGAAAGAGTAACAAACATACATTCTCATAAACTTTCGCGTTAATTATAATATTAATAGGATCATAAAGCGAATTTTCCCTGCGAGAATAAAAATCTAAATATGTCATCAAAGTATAGATTTACAATAAAATCACAAATATTCTTGATAAATCAATTCGTTACCGCGCACAATAACTGAATCCAAGTAAGTTTACGATTGTTTTACGATACCATTCGGTTTACGACGAAAGAAGCGTGTTGGGCGTTTAACAATCGTGTCACGAGACGCCGTGGTATTAAACACTTCAGCTGTTCAATAATGAGATAAAATTCTAAATATGTTTGGATCATTATTTGAGATCTGTGGGGCTAGGACGTGAAAAAAAAACACGATGCGTCTCCATTTCGTTTTATTGTGATTGGTTAAGAGACTGACGTATCGGTCTCTCGATCAATCACAAACATCAAAATACTAATACAAAATATATACAAAAGAAGTTACTATTAGATTGCACAGGCTCTCCCCCTATCACATCTTGGGACGGAATACGCACGGAGAAAAGTGGGTGCATTAGTTGCGCCTGTGCCTACCCCTTCGGGGATAAAAGGATGACATGTCATTTTATTATTCCCTGATGCTCTTACACCAAAGCTGCTACAAAACTACTCATACAATGCAACGAATTAAGCTTTTGAATTGCAAACACATTTACAAATACACTAATTTGTCCTGTTAATTTCGTAACTGCTGCGATTGACACCCCATTCGATCATTACACCATTCATACAACGCTTATTCATCGGTCATACATTCAATCATTCCATTGACACCCTATTCACTAATTCAATATTTCAGATTCTTATATAACAAAGAGAAAATAATTTATCGATATAACCGAAATTTCATAATAACCGAAACGAGTGCATTCTTCTTCTTTCAAGGCGTCAAAAACTATTGTATGGTGAATCGCTCAGTCATGCCCACTTATACAACAAAAGGCTTAACAAAGGGCCACGCAGCGTGTGTTTGGCCCCGTCGCGGCTGGCATTTCCCGAAACGGCTTTTGGCATTTTCGTACCATCAGTTCGGTGGGTGACATACTCTTGGGTGAAACGTATGTGAACTAATTTCGAGCGGGGGTTACTACGAGTTTTGATTTTTCATCTAGCTCGTGCTTTCGAGTTGTGTTCGAGTTTCTTTTTATTTAAAAGGGACAAGGAGCGATTGAGTGATTATGGTTCTTTCCCATTTCTTAAACACGCTTTTTGGCAGCATTTTGACTATTACAAGATTTCTCTGTCATTTTAAAATGATTGCGCCTCAAATCACAAGCAACGGCCATAATAAAACTATACCCAACCTTGATTCACTAACATTTTTAAATTATAATTTTAGAAAAAATCCAGAACACTATTGTAGGTTAGAATAGTAACATTATTAAAAAAATGTATACTGGCCAATGGTTTTTAAAACCAATTTTACAACTGTTGTATACTTTTAACGAGTTTTGTTGAGTTTAATGTCTTCACAATAAAACTTTTCAACGGTCGTTAATGTTGCTTTTAAATACAAATACATATACTCGTAAACATCAACCACCTAATTATAGCGGGAAATTTTTTATATTTTAGTTCTTCTGCTGTTTTCAGAAATCCTGTCGACTAGTATTGAGTTTAAACTACTTTATTTTGGTCGCTACTTAGATGGATACGGTATACTACCGTAAAAGTGGTGTTTTTTTTAATCTGTTACTCGGAAATTATACAACATGGTTTGATCAATCCTACGAATACTATACTGAGACTTTTATACCGGAAAATCTTTTTAACGCGGGCGGAGCCTCGGGCAAAAGCTAGTACATAATAAAAATATATTCTCCAAGCGTAAAGAGACATGTAACTAGTTACTTACCATCATACAGCATATTTCTACTCAAATTGCGACAAAAGGCCATCCAGTCATCGTGAAAGTAGATATGTTTTGAATTTGTGTAGATGTTTTTGCGACTTATATAAACTCATAAAAATCTCACTTCTAAACACGAACCAGTAGTACCGCACAAGGTAGACGCGATCGCGAATTGGTTCAGTGCCTCAGCGAGTACCTTCAAGTGGGAAGCTTTCAAATGCTCTGTTTGCAGAGAATTTAGGGTACAATGGCGGCACATATTGCGTGCAAATATTGCCATTCCCATGGGTTACTGTTTACTTCGCCGTCGAGGAAAATCCTATCTGATTAGAGACGCGCGTGACGCGTTTCGCTTTCGTTTGCGGAATTGAATTTTTTATATTCAATTAAGTTGGAAGATAGGGAAATAATAGGGTATTTGCCTATGTTTGATTTTGTACATTATTTTAGACGTAACAAAAAATAATACGTAAAAGAAATTCTTCTGTGAAATCAGCATCAAAATCGATTGAAAAATAAAGCAGTTATTCAATTTCGAAATATTCTTGTGAGCAAAAGTGGGGACGTGGCGGGGATATCGCGCTATCTCTTTCGCACGCTGGCAGCGTTATGGCCGACTGCGCATGGTGACTTCATAGCCTAGTATTGCTGTTATTTAACAGCTACCCTTTCCACCTAATTTCAAAGCTTTATAGCTTACTTACTATTGCGCCAATTTTGAAAACTCTTTTACAATTATATTTCGGAGTACGTACATACATTTTTCATAATTGTATTTAAAAAAATAGTCAACTACCCTAATAATAATATAATAATAATACCAGCCCTGTATTATATACTGCTCACTGCTGAGCACGGGCCTCCTCTACAACTGAGAGGGGTTAGGCCTTAGTCACACACCCTCGAAATTCTTATGGAGATTTCTCAGGTATGTAGGTTTCCTCACGGTGTTTTCCTGCACCGTTAAAGTGAACGATAATTGATAAACAATAAACACGTAACTTTGAAAAGTCAGAGGTGTGTGCCTTGGGTTTTGAACCTCCGGACATTGTCTCGGCAGACCGTTCCATTCCCAACTAGGTTATCGTCAACTACCCTATTACATGATAAATATCTTTAGCATGAACCGGTGAAACACACGTTTTCAGGAGTGTTTTTACAATTAGTTCTTAGGGCATCAACTCCTGAAGATTTACAACCCTAGGTGCACTATTATAACTATTATATAGGAAAGCCGCATATGAGAGTTATTACTTGACCTAGAAATCGAACCTGGGAGCTTCCTATCCTATGTACGCTCAACTTAAGAAGCGGCTAGGATTAATTCACTAACTAAAATGCTCATTGATAAATAAATATACCGCTGCACCAATTCGTAAACTAATCAATATAATACAAAAGGCTTCCAACAAACACCATCAAATATTTACTTAATATTATCTGATACGCCGTTCAATTACAAAGCACCATCCACCGTGTTTATTATGGAAATTTAATTAAGAAATATCTGTTAATTTTATAAGGGTAAAGGAAATTGTATTTGCTTCCTGACATTGTTGGAACAATTTGATACATGTATTAGTAATTAGATTTTAAATGAAGCTATTAAGTCGAATACTTGATAATTATATTTAGAGAACAAACAGTGTACTGGACGTTATGAGACACATATTCAAGGCGAAAAGTGCTTTGTGATTAAGTATATTTCGAAAATTTTGTGTGGTTTTGAATTTTTAGGAATTTGTTTCCTATTCTTTGTGCTCATCATTGCTTTAGAAATTTGTTCCTTTTTTCATGCAATTACATAAAAATATCGTCATATTAGCCATGGTGTGATGTTTTCAGAACATATGCGAAAATACCTATTGGTTATTTAGCAACTGCGTCAAACATAATTAAACTCTCTCAAAGCGACGATAGCCTAGTTGGGAGTGGAACGGACTGCCGAGGCGAATATCCGCAGGCTCAAAATCCAAGGGCACTCAACTCTGACGTTTTTAAAAAGTTTCTTTGTGAATTATCGCTCGCTTTAACGGTGACGAAAAACATCGTGAGGAAACCTGCATATCTGAGAAGTTCTCTATAAGAATTTCGAAGGCATGTGAAGTCTGCCAACCCGCACTAGCCCAGCGTGGTGGACTAAGGCGTAAAACCCTTTCAGCTGTAGAGGAGGCCCGTGCTCAGCAGTGGGCAGTATATAATACAGGGCTGGTTATGGTAAAGTATTTTGGTCAGTGTCGTCTCTACGTCTTAGCCGATCTACCTTCACCTCTATAAGACAGCGATTCTACCTACACCAAATAAAGAGCATAAACCTTAAACACACAATAAGGTGTCTCGAGCTTTGTTTAAATACGAACTTAAATGTCAGTCGTTAATAATGCAGACGACATTTAGAGCCAAAGGTCGGTCATAGTCCGTGAACCAATCGCAATTCATTATTAAGATTAATTGCTGACGATTACCGATGAAATGTGGTGAGGATTGTAAGGCTGGTTGAGGTTGAGGTTTGGCTGGAAAAGAGTAAGCTCAATTAGTTTGAGGATTTGGTGGTGAGGTGTTATATTTTAATTTTAATTAGTATGGGTGGTGTCTATGCTTACACCATATTCAACCGAAAATATAGAGAAAAAAATGGGTCAGATTTGTCGATTAAACCAAGTCCAATGATGATAATCTAAAATTACATAATTAAAGTTTATATTGTTTTTTTTTTGTCAAAACATGGATTGGATACATATATACATATACACTCACGCCTTTTATCCCCGAAGGGGTAGGCAGAGGCGCAACTAGTGCACTCACTTTTCGCCATTATTCCGTCCCATGATGTGATAGGGGACGAGCCTATCGCCATATCGGGCACAAATTCCAGACTCCCAGCTGTTACTGAATAGAAAAAACTCAATATCACTTAGCCCGACCCGGGGATCGAACTTGATACCTCAGCATTGCAGTCGCACCATAATACAACTACCGCCCTGTGGATTGGGGGCGTTTGGAGAATTCCACCACGGTATCCCCTGCCTGTCGTAAAAGGCGACTAATAGGGGCCTCCGGGGGTCACGGGTGGGCGGGACGTGCCGCCCCCCCATTAGTCTAGCCAACTTCTGTGACCCCCGTGATGGACATGTCCGAGGCAGCGTGTCTCACGCTGCCTCGGACACCAAAAGGCGGACACGGTACGGTGTTTCGGGGGCTTCTGAGCCCCCGTAACAGGAAAAGGACCGCAATAGCGGTACGTGCAGGGGCGGTTGCGGACGACAACTTAGACGTGAGTCGGAGGAAGCCCGCAGCCGTCCCTAATGCGCCGAAGATGGCATTTTATAAAAAAAAAAAAAAAACCATAATACAACTACGCCACCGAGGCAGTCAATGGACTGGATATCCATTCTTATTTCAAAATCTGTGTTGCGTTCTACTTATTCTGCACCCCAGTATTACCTAACATTTCACCACTCTCTGATATAAAAAAATGCAGTCAGCATATTTCGGCATCGATTTACGACACGTCTCCATGTATGCACGAAACACCTTGACAACATCGCCAAAATATTAACCACTATCAAATTCAAACTTCCCATGTCACGAGCCCATAAACAAGAGTCGAAAAACTCCAACCGAATCTTATGCAAAGCGGGTTCCGTAGCGGTTTATCGCGAGCTTTTTGGCAGTGTCCGGCGACGAAATTCCGGGGGTGTTCACGTAAATCTGGGACAAATGATGCGTCGTCCGATTAGTTTTTCTATTTGAATTTCTTTGTGTTTTGATGGGTGAAAGGAATCGATTTTATGTCTTTATTATGGTCTTTCAATCGAAGAATGTAAGTTGTTTTGATTTTGTTGTATGCAACAATAGGTAAATATAATGTCTTACTTCATTAAGGGGTAGGTCTCTTGTATAAAAGGGTTCGACGAAATAGACATTGTGGTGAAATCTACCCTAGATACCTTCAATGTCTATTTCTATTGTAAAGTAACACTATAAAATGTGACTGCAATATGTTTCATTTCATGTGAAATTGTCATATTTTTACTGAATTTTTTATACCAAAAATCCTGGCATTAATTCGATTAAATTCATCGAATTTCGAGAACTACATAGAATCGGGATCCCATAAAGGGCTCAAATCCTTTAGATGGTAGCTACACAGACAGACTCGCATACGACAGTCTTACCTATCTCCAAATAGTAATGAGGAAAATTCCTATTATCTCGTGGAATTAAATCACCGATTTTTTCACTGGCCGCTGGGTGATTGATACTACAGCCTATAATATAGCCTCACCGAACTAATGAGATCCCGCGAAGTGATATATCACAAGGGTCTGTGAGATGAAGGAATTCCGGTCACATCTCGTTAGGTATTTCTGTTGGGAAATTAATGATGGTTTGGATCAGTTTCCGCGAACCGCCTAGTCTTTAGTTTCCCGATTTTGGGCGAGGATTATTAAATGTGTTTTTGATTTGACATGAGTGAATTGATAAAGATATCGATATCTGTGATGAATAAAGTTATATGTTATTAATTAAATGATGCCTAATATCACGTTATAAAATTCTAAAAAGACGATACTTTTTATAGTCAGAGCCGTTTTTTCCAGAAAATTTGTAAATTGCTTATAGCCCAAGAATTGTTTTATCTGTGATTCAAAGATCATCCGGCTTCATTCAGGATATGCGAAGAAATATGAAAACAGAACTGGATATTTTCGCCAACTTTCACATTTACAGGAACTTTAAACATAAAAATACAAAAATCTAACCGAAATTCTCGAACGAACATCGGTTCATTTTGTTTTACATACAGGAAATACGTCCAAATATAGCCGTAACCTAATAGCAGAGAAAATAAACAGTGGGAAAGTGTCGTGCAACGGTGTCGGACACCGGTCAGCGGCCATGAAATCGCACAGCCGACGGCGAATGAGGCCTGCAGCCGACACGTATGGTGTGCACTTTATCTGGGTATTTTACTGGACACCGCTGCTCCCTTATTCTCTATGACAATTTTAAGTCGTAACGCGGACGCGTTACGTTAACTTCATGTAATCCTAGTAATATAAACGCGAAAGTTTGTAAGAATATATGGATGTATAGATGTATGGATGTTTGTTCCTCTTTCACACAAAAATTACTGAACGGATTTCGATAAAATTTGGCTTGTTCAGAAGCCCCCACGCACCGAAGGACGCCCTCGCCGTCAACAGCAGCGTGAGGCCTACCTGCCACACTGCTGTCCATAGCTGAGGTCGCATCAATATACTAAAACCGCCCGCCCGCGATCCCCGGTGACCCCTAATAGTCGCCTTTTACGACAGGCAGGAGATACCGTGGTGGAATTCGCCAAACGCCCCCAATCCACAGGGCGGAGAGGTGTGGGCCTGGGGTTTTGAACCTCCGGACATTGTCTCAGCAGACCGTTCCACTCCCAACTAGGCTATCGTCCACTTCTTCGTGTAATTAGCATACTTTTATACCACAATATTACTCTTCTATCTTTCAAAGTATTTTCATACTCTTATGTCCTTGCAACATATTAGGTTGACTCGGTGTCAGACACTAGTCAGTGTCAACGAATGAAGCCTGCAGCCGGCAAGTTTAGGGCGCATTTTATCTCGTTATCTTACTGGACGAGTAGTGTATTTTTTCTTATGGCGTCGAATGACGAGACGAGCGTGCCGTTCGCCTGATGGTTAACGACACGACCACCCATAAACAGTAGAAACATCATCCAGCACCTTGAGTTACAAAGTACTGTGTGGCATTCCACAACGATCGTCATCCTGAGACATAAGATGTTAAGTCTCATTAAAAGTGTGTATTCAGACACTAATTTTGCTGTCACAATAAAGTGATTGTAAACTGTCTGTAAAATACAGCGTCCTCGTCTGTAAGGCGACATCGGAACTTGTCGTATGTAGCTACTATGGTTTGCTACAATACTGCTGATGAATCAAAGTATCTCCGGTCTTTTTCACCGATATATGCAAGGGGATTGGAGATCCTAAAACAGATTCGATAGATGCATTTCCAAAACACATCTAAGACTATCAGAACGATACGGAAAAAACGGTGTATCAAGCTATGGTTGCGTGAATATTGCGGGGTCGGTCAAAGTATTAGTTTAAGGATTTATATAAGCGAGGCTGTCTAAAAAAAATCAACACCATATTATATTCGTTCATTTATATATAGGGTTTTTATAGATCAATCTATGCGTTATAGTAAATTTGAATTCATTGATTGGCGGCCGTGACATAAGTAACGTGTATATTAGCAAAAACTACAATATGAATATGAATCCAGTGTGGTTAAAAAAAATCAATTTACATCAAATAAAATAATAGAGCGTTCAACATAGTAAGATTAAAATAGACGTTTATAGATTTGCCGATCATTAAAGCAATGGAAAAGTTTTAAAGATACTTTGCGGTCCGATTAGTTAGATTTTAAGCACAAAGTAGCATTCGTTTTATTACGACTACCAAGATAAAATGATGGCCCAAGGCTGCCAACTGTTTTACGAGTATGACTATAGTTTTATTTAAGCCTTTTTTATTGTCATGTTAATGTCTTACTCAAGCAACAAAACAAGGTTTTTCACTATAAATATGGTGGGAAAAGTTTTCAGAAATAGTTGAACGAGCTTTGTAGTATGTTGATGACAGAGTAGGATCTGTTGTCGTTTACAGTTGTTTTGTGGTTCATACATCGATGAAGTGTGGTCGTATTGGAATCGTCGTCGCTTACAATGACAAAGTAGAATACGTCAGTTCTAGCCCCGTATATAATTTTCAAACGGTAAAAATGATTAGCGCCGCGCTGTTTAATTATAATTTGTTTATGAAGGTTATCAAATTGAAAAATTCTTAAAATGTATTCAAAACCAACCTTCTCATTATTATATTAAAATAAATACCGGGTTATCAAACTGTTCGACAAATATCAGATCATCATCCAATTAAAATCTCACTATGTATTGAAATTAAAATTCTATAAAAAAAAATTACGCTTTTTTTTTATTATTCTCCCAACGTTTCGAAGGCTTTACAGCACTTCGTGGTCATGGGATGGACTGAAGTGTTGGTGTTCCGAAAAGTTAGTGTTACAAATCTACCTTCAATTATATAATTTTGTGTAAAACCGCGATAAAATCCGTTATAGTAGTTTAATTTCAATGTCTTACATTCACTTAAACGTAAGGAATCATTTATCTCACTATACCTTGGTATCGTCGATATTGATATATCAAAGATACTCCAGCAACGCTCCAGTGCAGCTCCCGAACTAACCCGATAGCGCGCCACCGCAGACGGCGTTGCACTGTCGTGTGTCGTACAAATTGTCAGCCCCGGGCCGCGCGTCACGTGATATTTATGTTTGGACAATACTTGCGGTCTGTTTACATTAACATGTACATTTCATTTCATTGATGCTTTCTATATGGCTGTGAAAATCTCGATGATTGATGAAGAATGTCTTCTTAGACCTTATTTGAAGATTATTGTTGTTTGCCGGAGTTAAGGATTGGTAAGTCGTTACAGGTCTTGATGGTAGAGTTATGTCAAATTTGAAAAAAATAATTAGTTGATTGAATGTTTCTTAAGGCAGTTTGTTGCTCTCATGGTTTCTTGTTTTAAAATGTTTACCCACTTAAGAAATAACATAATGTATTTAGTTATATGCCTAATATTTAAGATGAGTTGTCCTTCAGTAGTAGCTAATTTTAGACTGGATATACACAACACACACAACACACACACGCGCACACACACTCACGCCTTTATCCAGAAGCGGTAGTCAGAGGCACACCTAGTGCGCCAACTTTTCGCCGTGCGTATTCCGTCCCATGATGTAATAGGGGGCGAGCCTATCGCCATATCGGGCACAAGTTCCAGACTCCGAGCTGATACTGAATTTAAAACCCAATATCATTTTGCCCGACCCGGGAATCGAACCCAAGACCCCAGCATTGTAGTCATATCGTAATACAACTACGCTATCGCGGCAGTCGTAAACATGCCATGTTACCTATATAAACGTTAACAAAATGTGATTTTAACGCTATAATAAATTTTCGATCGACATAGAGTTACAAATTTAATAAACAAATTAATATTATAATCATTTAAATTAAAAGGTTTTTGAAAACGAAACCTTTTCACCTTTCTGTGTTCACAAGTTCTTCTTAAAATTAATTTTATATAAATAAAAATTAAAACGTTTCTTGCGAAGTATCTTCTGTATCTATTATTTACTTTTCATAAATAAAAATTAAAAGTTTAAAACTTGTCGAACACCAAACTTTTCAACTGTGCACCGAGGCGCCATCTTTCCGAAGCAGCTATCTACTTTTGGCGTCAGAGTGCACGCGATAGTAGCGACACCTATCTATTTCAGCCAGGTGGGATGTTTCAGGAACGGTTTGCTGTGCAGTACCCGACACGGAATATAGATGGCGCTGATAGTAATATTTAGGTGAGATCGTGGGCTGATTTGTTTACAGTTTATAAACTAGAGGGTGATTTTAGTCAACTGTGTCAAATTGGATTTTACTGTGTACTTGCAACAATTTTTTATTCTTTCACTGCATTATTATTAAGTTATTATCCCAATTCCCCTATTTATTTCTATCATAGCAGATCACTTTCCAAATATAAGACCCTATATAAGTTAACAATGAATCTATTTGGAAAAAAATACGCTTCTAGAGCGACTAAGTTAGGGTCCGTATAGTCAGTCAGTTACGTTAGTCAGTTTAAGTTTCCCTTAGAATAAATATTGGTGTGTCCTATATCAGCGTAATAATGCCCTAATAGCATTCAAGTTATTAGACATGGGCTGAATGCGCCATAAAATTCAGTTTTTTTTTAAAGGGAAAACAATTTTGTTCCTTGGGATTGGTTTTTGTTCCCGATATGGCGAACATGTTTATGTTGTGTATAAACGCGGTTTAAACAAGTTTTTGTTTAATCCCCATTTATAAACAACTACACTTCTCGCGGCTCCACCCGCGAGAATGAGTTTTTCCGGGATAAAAAGTAACTTATGTTACTCACTAATAATGTAGCTTTATATTGGGGATAGAATGTTTCTTTTTTGACTGCCTCGGTGGCGTAGTTGTATTGCGTACGCGTTAGGGGTAGGATTTGTCCGCTGAGATCCTGTGCTCGAATCCCGGATCGAGCCAAAAACATTGTCACTGGGTTTTTCCATCTTAAAAAATTACGCAGTCGCAGCTCGGAGACAGAAAGTTGGCGGTGTGATACCCCCGTGCCTCGGAAAGCACGTAAAGCCGTTGGTCCTGCGCCTGATCTCTCTCCGGTCATGTCGGATTGTCGTCTCACCGGACTATGAGAGTGAAGGAATAGCGAGTGCATCTGTGTATTGCGTACACACTTATGCACTATAATATCTCCTGCGTACCTGGCTGATCTCCGTTGAGATTGGCCACCGTGGTTGAAACTGGCTAGGACTGCTAGGAGTATTACAGAATTTTTCAAATCGGTCAAGTAGTTTCAGCGCCTATTCAATGCAAACAATGTAATCTTTCCTCTTTTTAATATTAGTGTAAATATAAATAGTATACATGTTTCATATCCATAAAATTTATAAAATGTAAAATCTTTTGCTGTTCAAAAGGAAATGTAGAGCACATCAAAACGCCTTTAACCTGTTTATCTTATAAATCAATTTAATCTTTACCGAACATCTTTCTTAGAATTCAAATAAAACCGATGTAAATCATTAAGCAAGACATCTTTACATTTTGTACAAGTGCTATTGAAATAGATTATCAGTTACATTTCTGACATCTGCGTCAAAATTAAGCTTAGGACTGTTTTAGTTTATTAACTTGGTTTAGAAATTACATTTATGTATACCAATATTAAAAATATAATGACGAGACGAGCATGCCACTCGCCTGATGAAAAACGATACGACCGCCTATAAACGGAAGCAAACGTTCTACGTGGCATTCCACTATGCTCGTCACCCTAAGACAATAGATTTTAAGTAACGTAATGCCTAGTAATTACCTACTACAATGTCCTTCAAACGGGAACACAACAGTGTATACACACTGCTGCCTGACGGTAGAAATAGGCATTTCGTTGGTACCTAATCAGACGGTCCCTTGGATACGAAAGACCTACCACCAGATGGTGGTTATAAAGATACAAAGCACATCAATGATATGTGTCTATATTTATGAATACCAGTCTACTTTTAACACTAGTATGACTATTAAGCTTTCTATAATTGTATTAAAGCAAGGATATTATAGTACACAGTTAGTTAGTTAACAGTATAGTTAGTTATAGGACGGTCATCAGGACCAAATATCATCCAAACATTTATTAACAATTTGTAATAAGTCACTATCTTAGCTCACTCACACGTCCATGTATCGTCTCGTTATGCTTAAATTTTGTAGAGAACACAATATAAGGAAATAAGCCTATTTGCGCCTTACGATCATGTCAAAGTAGGTTGTAATGCAATTTACATAGGTGTTTTGCTATTGCACGAAAGATTGAAACTGAAAAAAGCCTCAAAATTTTTGTATGACAATTTTTCCCATGTCCGCTCTATATAATCTTAGAACTCTTTGTATTAAAGAATTTTGACGCATCAATAGTTTCGAATATTATCTTCAACCGCCAACCTTACAAATTCAACTTCTTTACTATTCAATTTTTTTTCTCTACTTCAAAACGAGAAAACATAGGAAACACTAATGATTATACGCGTAACAGGATACAGCGATGTTTTCTCAATAGAAACCGGTTCCAATAAACAACATGCAATAAACTGCAAGGACGGCTGGAAAATTTTATCATTGTGCCGTTTATAACGAGTGGCGCTGGCCGCGGTGCAAGCTATGAGAAAACTACTAAAATGTAGAATTTATATGCGTTTTAGTAGTGTGAGTAATAATAAGTTTCAGAGTTATGAAAGTAAACCTTTCTTCACCCTAAACTCTGTCTATGGTCGGCACACTAATGGAGTAAAGCGACATGTTATTCAAAAATGTTAACTATGTTCAAAAAATTGAGTGAAATATGATGATCCCAAATATGCATAAAACTCTATTATGCAAAAAACAAATCGCTTATGTCAGTTAACCTGCCAACAGTCGAATTATTTTAAATCTAAAATCCATACTTGCACTAATAGGAATTTAAATTACTCCTGAGTACTACAGGTTACTTTTTATTCCGCGAAATATTTTTTTCCCGGAAAAACTTTTCACGCGGGCGGAGCAGCGAGAAATACTAGTAAACAATATTATTCAATCAGCTTAACAGATTATAATTGCAGATTATTCTTCTCCACATTTGTGTGTGAATAATAACGTTTTTCATAGAAACGACATTCCAGTGAAATGAAATGAAATAAATATATGCGAATCCATAAAATATTATACATTATTTGGATTTCGTCAATATTAACTCTACCGCCAAATTGGAAAGCAGTTCTCACTAGAGAAGCACAGGCAAGAAACTCTGGTGTCAGTTAAAGGTATGAAATACAAGATTTACTACAAAAAATACAAATCAGTTGTTGTTTATTTTGTTTCGAGAAGTTCATTTATATACTCACAAAATAGGTAATAATTTTTATATTCCATTATGAGTGCATAACCCTCTCAGGAATTATGTAATAATTTTATCTGAAATTCTTCAAGATGTCGTTATTAATGTAAGTTCAAGATATACCCCTAACACTTAAATAAAGAAAGCGAAAAGAGCAGACCAGTCCACACAAGCAGCACCCGTTCACGAGTATGACGCATGTGCCAGCCAGCGGTCTCCTCAACCATATTATTGGGAAGTGGCCGACCCGGTACACGACGCCATATAATATGTCCCTTATATTCAGATTCTGAGAATAAGTAACGCGTTACCATAACGACCGAAATGAATATCTGTTAATATTTTCTTACATATTTTATAATAATACAACCCACTAGACTAATTTGTGCATTTATGTAGAGTTCAGTGATTCCTGATTGTTGACAATATCAACTTGATACCCACGGTGTCACGGGAATCGTAGATAGACTATTGAGCAAAGGAGTAGGAAATCTGAATGATAGGTATTACACCCATGGAAAATCAAATGAGGAAAAATATCTGCAACAATATTGTCAAATAAAATAAAAACCATTTTAGAATATAATGTATTATTTAGCTAAGACGTCTATAGTAGAATATTGGGATAAAGCTGCCAACGTGCATTGCAAATTGATGTTTTTACATAATGTAGGGAGAACTTATACTAGGTATTGTTGACGGCTTTGCCCGCGTGAAAAGCCCTTTCCCGCTACAAAAGTCCCTAAAACGCAGAACGAAGCCAGCGCCATCTACTTAAAGAATGAGAATAAAAATCCTACTATAATATTATAAAGGCGTAAGTTTGTAAGTATGTATGGATGTATGGATGTCTGGATGTCTGGATGTCTGGATGTATGGATGTTTGTAACTCTTTCACTCAAAAACTGCTAAACGGATTTTGATGAAATTTGGCACTCGGGTGGCACATACCCTGGATTAACACATAGGTTACATTTTATCCCGGGAAAATAAAAAGCGGGGCTTTTATCGCGGAAAAACTTTTTAACGCGGGCGGAGCCGCGGGCAAAAGCTAGTATCCAATGCCAGAAAATTACCGGGATAAAAATTTGCTTATGTGTTAATTCAGAACATGATCTAACCATATGCCAAATTTCATCCAAATCCGTTTACTTAGTTGTTTCTGCGTTTACTTCGAATAATCATCCAAACATTTTCCCAAACTTTCGCATTTATAATATTAGTAAGATAAGATAAGAAGTAAGTTTACATAAGGGTAGATCAGCTGTTTTCATTATTTAAAATTCACCAAGAGAGGGATATTTTATTCAACCACTTGTTGCAGAGTGACCTAGGCAATACAGCAATGTAGATTTTCAAAGAGATTACATATTGTGATGATAAGGATAGTCAAAATATAAAATCAATTGTCAGTAGCATTCCTGGATGGTCGTTAAAATTATGTGGGCATCTCTTACTGGATACAGGTATATCTAGATAGACCCGGATCTGATGACCCTAGAACACGACTTTACTATGACCCACGATATTTCTAACATTGTACCGTGGCTCCAATCAGGTAGTAACAAAATAAAACACTATAAATATATGCTGAGGTCTCGGGTTCGATCCCCGGGACGGGCAAAGTGATCAGCTCGGAGTGTGGAATTTATGCCCGATATGGCGATAGGCTCGCCCCCTATCACATCATGGAACGGAATAATGGCGAAAAGTGGGTGCAGTAATTGCGCCTCTGCCTACCCCTTTGGGGATAAAAGGCGTGAGTGTATATGTATGTATGTAAAACACTATAAACAACGTAGCAGTACCAACTCAAGTTACACAAATATTTGTCCAAGCATCCGCCCAAACACATTCTTCAAACCGCTACGCCAATTAGATCGAATTAAGAGATTCGTACCTTGTTAGCACGCCATTATGTTTTCATCAAAATACCTGATTCACTTGTACCATGCCTTGGAAGCCCGATGGATGCCAGGCAACTGGAGTCACCTATAGCAACGCTCCCCCCGTATCTATGGAAACCCCCCCTTGGTGGGTCTTTATGAAATCTCGCGGCGGTATATTATAAATAGTATAGTGAACAGGGGTGGACTTGTGACGCATTTATTAATGGGGGGATGATGTTTTTTATTTACAAACATTGATAATGACCCCTGTTTTTATTTCCTTTAGCTGAACGTGGGCGAATGTATTTTTGTATTGATGAATGTTTAGATAATCACTCGTTATAGGGTGATTGCGGCGTCTAAAAATAAAATGTTTTATTAGCAAAGTGTTGTATGGCACGAGTTTATCTTATCTCCAAGATGAGATGTTAAGGGCCTTTAGAAGTTTCAAGTAAATTTTATTTGACAGTCATCGCTTTTACTCCTAACGTAGATATTAATCATTTCATTTACATTTATTTGTTGGGAGCGACTTGTAATTGCTCGACTTAATAAATTTAAGTGACTAGTAAATTTTATTCAGAAATTGTAAAACAAGTCCTACACCACACAGCACCAGCACTATGCGACTAATCACACAGTGCTGGGTCATCGCAAATTTTGGCCACGATTAATGAACAATATTTTACTTTTGCGCGTCAGTTGTATCGTAGGTACTAAAGTAATGTGTAGCCTGTAGGTACTAACTTAGACAGGTTGATCTGAAAATCTTTACGGAAGCCCTGTGTTCAGTAGTGGTCTTCATGTGTCTAATGATGATGAGATATGCAGAACTTAGATAAGAACCGTGAAGCCCATACCATGAACCTTTTATGTAACATAACTTAAAGTCCGTATCATGGAACGTTATGTTGCGTATGTATGTGTATGTTACGTCGCAGGTGCGATCGTTTTGGTGATGTACAGAAGTAACAACAGATAACTCTTATTGTCTACTTTAGTTATAGGTTGCATCAGGGGCGGTTGCGGACGACAACTTAGACGTGAGTCGTAGGAAGCCCGCAGCCGTCCCTTATGCGCCGAAGATGGCCACAAAAAAAAGTTATAGGTTGCATGTTGCTGATAGACGACCCGCAAGAGATCTATTTAGAACTTTAAGGTGATCGAGCATATAGGTACTTTTCTGACTGTACATAGTCTGATATAGCCACCTCGGACGATCTCTGGGATTCTCCCAAGGTCTTATTACCAATTGTAAAACTCAGATACGCTTGACCAAATAAGAAAATCTTATGTATCATTTAATCTAACAGATAATTTACGATATCACACCATTTACCTATACACAACTATTTAAAATCCGAGAAGAGAGACAATTCTCAGCATAATTCCATCTACACCGATCCCTCAAACCCTCATGGAAATAAATCCGAGAGACGATATTGAACATGATTGCAAACTAATAAACATTACCCACGGGGATCAAAGGCCATTAAATTCAATCCTAATTCCATGTCTGAACACGATATAGAGAATTGGTAATGCCCATTCGACTGCGATGAGTTGATATGCATGGGACCTTTAATTGGAAAGTTGTCTGAGTATTTCAATAGCTTCTTTAGCTTGAATGAGGTCTTTGCGGTTTTGCCGTTAGACTAGCAGCGTTTTAAAAGGGTTATTTGTATTTGAACTGTAGTTTTATATTAAGCAAATTAATATGAAGATAGAAAAATCAATTACTGATAACTTTAAAACTTTCTGCCATATACATATTCTTGTTCGACCTAGAAGTAATGTGCAAGCTATTCGTATGTTCTGGTTAAAAACGGTATAACTAGGCAGGATAAAAGTAGCATAATATGTTAATGCCGGGCATGGTCTGCGTGATCATATTCATCCAAATCCGTTCAGCTATCTCTGGGATTTTAATAAAGATCTACGTTCAGATATCTCAGGCGTTTCCGTTTGTAATATTTCTAAGATTGCCATCAAACGAATTGACTTGACACAATTTGGTATTAAGAAATCGGAATCGAATCGCCACGGTAGAGTAGTTGTATTACAGTAGGACTGCAATGCTTAGGTCTCGGGTTCGATCTTGGGTCAGGCAAAGTGATATTGGATTTTTCTATTCAGTATCAGTCCGGAGTCTGAAATTTGTGCCCGATATGGCGATAGGCTCGCCCCATCACATCATCGGACGGAATACGCACCGCGAAAAGTGGGTACCCTAGTTGCGTTTCTGCCTATCTCTTCGGGGATAAAATGCGTGAGTGTTTTTGAGTAAAAAATCGAATTGCATGACTCCGTAGCGCTATATCACGTACTTTCAAATATAATATAGGGAGCCAATGGCTTCTCTTCAGTTAACAAAATTTACGAACATCCATTAGGGCCCATTTACGTAATCTCACTCAGTTTACGCTGAGGTAACACAATTTCGTAACGAAACAACCAACCCTTTGGCTTTGGAATAAACTTTTCACAAATTTAATAACAAATTGTTATACGTACCTATGTTATATATGGATGCTTTTAATATTTTTAGAGTTTTGCGAGAAGTGGGTGCGCTGGCAGTACCTCTGCTCACTCCTGCGGGGATAAAGGCGTTATGTGTGTATTATAAGTTTTTAGCATAGCTAAGGTTTTAAGTCTCGTCGTGTCTACTTAACTATTGTTATAGTCATTTGCTATAACGATAAAAGGTATAGGAGATAATCGTACCTGCTGCAGAGATATTTTGTATTAATAATATTTTTTTATTCCAAATATTGTTGATAGAGATTTAAAATCATTATGATATACTATTGTTTATGCCTCTTTAACCAATAAACAGCATTATAATGACCAGCATTAGTCACAAAATACTGTATCGTACTACGTTCGTCACCGTCAGATATCACATAAGACCTTTTAATGAGCCTCTACAATATAATACAAACCGTACTTTACGACTTAAATATACAAAGCGGTGTATACTCGCAGATACTTAATAATTTGTTACACAACATTTTACAACACAAAAACCTTACATTATTGCATTTTATTGTCCATTCTCCGCATCTCATGAAAGCTTGGTACAATAAAATACCAAATTTACCGTCGACGCACACTTTATACGGGCATGAACTAAGAAATCAATTTTGAATAAGCACCGATCTGCAATAAAGGGGTTGTTGTACCCACAAGCATGCATTATTTTGGCATAACTAAGGGAAATATCGAATAAAGTTTTGATTTGTCGTGCTGCTGCTTAAGTTGGGATCAGGGCAAATTGTATATGAGCTAGAAAAGCAGCACTAATTGTTAGGAATTGGTCTCCAAGTTTCCCACTGTGAGAATTTTTTTTATTGCATTGAATGATGAGTCGAGCGTGCCGTTAGCCTGATGGTAAGCGATACGACCAACCATAAACAATAGGAACACCATTCAGCACCTTGAGTTACAAAGTACTGTGTCGCATTCCACTGCGCTCGTCATCCTGAGACAAAAGATGTTTAGTCTTATTATGTCAGTAGCTACACTAGCTACATTGTCCTTCAAACCGAAACACAGCAGTGCATGCACACTGCTGCTTGGTGGTAGAGGTAGAAATTGCAGTAGTACCCACCCAGACGGACTTACATATGAGAGACAGCTACCACCAGTAATTTGTATCACTGATCAAACGCGGCCTGGTAAGATTAATATTTATTCTGTTAAGATTTGTTCTATGTGAATATAAAATTCTTTCCCTATAAATTTTCAAATATAAAATACAGTACGATAATCTGTAGCTAAGATTCAATCTGTCGAAACTTCCAACTTTATCCACAACATATTTAAAAATATATCGAAAATTTACCGGAATAAAATTCAAATAAAGCCATTTTAACATGAATTACGTCCGGAAAATTCATATGAAGAAAACTATCATATTACGTGCATTTTGCATGAGCGGTATTATCGGATATGGCAGTATTTGAATATTCCAAATGTTTAGTACCCCACTGGTGTACGCTGTCGAGTTTGGAATGAGATTTTATTTGTAATTCGTTCATAAAAGCCAATTGATGCGAATGAGAATTGGTGCAATAGATATATTTTTTAGATGATATCTGTATTTTTTTGTTTATTGAAAGTATTTACTTGAGGATAATAAAGTGTAATTTCTAGGCTTTGTGGCACTAAACGTTAAGTATTTAGGGGACGAGAATCCATTACAGGAATATTTTTGATTTAACATTCCTAAGTAACTTAGGGTTTTAGTTCTACTTACAGAAATAATAATCTGTCAATTTTTGGATACGGAAAATCACACTTGTATTGTATTTTTTGTATGAGTACAAATTGCTATTCCTAAATAAACTCAAGTTCCATGAAGTGTTCCATAATCACATCATGGGACGGACATTAATTCAGCTAAGAATGACTACTTGCATCTGTGTCCACCCATCGGAGATAAAGCGTGAGTTTACAAGCTCAGTTTTACCACACTGAATATACTAAGTACATGTAGTATAGATATACGGCATCGATGCCGAGCCTGTTACAAAGGCATTCCTCATTATTATACCGACTTTAATGTACGGATATAATACTTATTTCTTTATCCATTACTTCGGTGTGGATGAAATTTTTCACAGTCGGAATTTCGTCAAAGGATTTTACATTTTAATATTGGCAATATCTGAATAACTATTTGGTGCATTTTAACATGTACTTATAGGCTTTTCAAAGCCATTAAAGGGTACGACGCAAATCTGTTCTTGTAGATATATACAACCATAGTATTCAAGGGTAGCAAGGAGGGGTTTCAGATGTATATTTTGCTAACTATGTAATAGGTTATTTTTGATTATTCTATTAATTTTATTCTTCTCCATGCATGGTTGTCTGGAAGAGATCGCTCTTAGCGATAAGACCGCCAATTTGTAACACCTAACTTAGTTTATATGACCTGTCCTGTGTGTAGTGGTGTAACAATAAAGTGTTATTATTATTATTAATAATAGGAGACTTTTGCCACTGAACAGACACAAATCCAAAATTCGAAAAGCCCAATATATTTTTAATCACCCGGAATCGAACCCGAAACCTCATTACGGCAGTCGTACAACTATGCCACAGAGCCATCCTTGTACATCACCAAATACATAGCAAACTTAACTAGGCCACGACGATTGGCTATCGAACAAAAATTATCGAACAGGCACTGAGTTATCCGGGACACTTAAAACTTGCTGAACAGTTTCTGCCGGAGGAAACTTTGTCAATATTTGATCGCCCCGGTTCTTGTGACTGGAACGTTGAGCGAATCATTTGATGAAAAATCCTGGTATTATAGTAAAATATTTACAGGTTTATAAACTCATTTGCAAAAAAAACGGGCACCTAAGCAATGAACCATTTCAAATGTTACTATTGGTTTGTTTGATAATTATAGGTAGTTTTACTTTCACAATTTTGTAAATTAATAAGCAAATAATCGTTTTCGTCAGTATTATCATAAAATTTTGATAAAATTTATGGGTTTTAATGCTAAAGTTCACTAGTAGTGTATGCTCGCTAGTAGTGCATATGCTCGTGAAGTAAAAGTTAACAAAGATTTTTGTTTGTTTTTTCTTTAATAAAGTAAAAGCAGATAAATGTTTAGTATCGAGTGTGACCCCCTCTAGCTGAAATCACAGCTTGAATTCGTCTGGGTATGCTAGCGAGGATATCCCGGATACTTGCTTGCGGAATACGTTCCCACTCCGCGGTAATCACATTCTTCAGCTCTCTGATGGTTTGCGGAGCCGGTTGTACTGATCTCACGCGTCGTTTCAGAACGTCCCAGACATGCTCTATAGGATTGAGGTCGGGACTTCGAGCTGGCCAATCCAAACGACGAATGCCGACCTCTTGCACATACGCTTCCACATCGCCAGACCGGTGGGCGCGAGCGTTGTCGTCCATAAAAATTGAGTCTTCGCCTAAAGCGGCCAATGCGGGTTGTGCATGAGGATTAAGAACTTCCGTTATGTATCGATGTCCAGTCAGTGAGCCGTTTTCAATGAAGACTAACTCTGTACGCTCCATTGAATTTATTCCTGCCCAAAACATAACAGAGCCCCCACCATAAGGTGTGATTTCTTCAAAACAAGCCTCTGCAAAGCGTTCTCCTCGTCTTCGTAGCACTCGCCGACGTCGATCTTCACCGAACAGAGATATCCTGGCTTCATCGGAGAACAATACCCTATTCCAGTCTTCTTGAGTCCATGACTCACAATTTCGAGCAAACCTAAGCCTGGCAACTCTGTGCTCACGGAGTAACTTAGGGCCGCGGGCCGGGCGATGACTGCGTATATTGGCCGCGAGCAGCTTCCTCCTGACCGTCCATAGACTAATATGCACATTTCTTACTTCTTCGAGGTTGTTCTTAAGGTCCACATACGAAGACTTGCGATTTCTCAATGCGCGACTCACAAGAAAACGATCATCCCGTGGTTGGGTACATGGTTTTCTTCCAGAACCAGGCCTTCTCTCGACGGAACCGGTGTCTTGATACCGCTGCCAGGTCCTTTGAACCGTCGAGCGACTCACACTTAGCCTCTGAGCCACGAAGCATTGGCTGCAGCCCTCTTCGAGCAGCGCAACAATTTTGGTAGCTTTTACCACTTTCTCTAACATTATTGAGACAGCTAAACAGCAATAACTGAAGCTTTGACAATTAAGAATATGAAATAAATTCATAAAAATTGACTAAAAGTTATGAAAACCGATATTATCTTTTGGAACTTCGCACCAAAAATGTAGGATAAAAAGTGGTTTTCTGTAAAAACGAGCATCAAACGAAAATTTTAATTTAGAACGTACTGTTTTAAACACCACGGCATTTTTAAAACCGGCCAGTAACATGTACAAATGATTGAAATCATTTTGGTACCGTATTTTTTTAAAAAAGAATTAAAATCCAAACCGCCCGTTTTTTTTGCAAATGAGTGTATATATTTATTATTTGACAGATCGTGTTGCTGAGGGAGTTTCTTGCGCCGCTTCTTCACGGCTATAATATGTTCCGAAACGGTGGTAGATTCATAGTTCAGCTTTGAAAAACACTATTTAAATTTAAAATATTTGAATTTGGTTGTAGTAGACTTTTTTACTTATTTGTAAAGTAGCGTTTGAGTCATGAACTGCGTGGTACAAAATTCGATTGCGCACACTTAGTGTTAACTTTCGAATTAAATATTATGTAATGACTTGACCGGGATAAGAAAGATATTGCTACTCCCTAACACATTCTCCATAATCCTTAAAAATATGGTACTAAATTTAGTTAACGTCTCTTAAGGCAATCGTTTTGAACTTAGCAATACTGCTTACAATATTTGGTTTTCTTTAACAATAATGCCTCCACATTGTTCTTTAGTCAAAGCAGTACTTGAGTCACACATCTAATATAGTTGGGGTTATCTATATCCCAAAATGCTAACTAGTTGCAGTTAACTGAAAACATCTCATTAAATAGACCCCAAATTCCGGCAAGTTCGGAGCAGTTTGATCTCTACCGATCCTTGATAGGCAATTTCCTGCTCTTTGTACATCTTTGCGCCCTCCACGCCCTCTATGAATGGGTTTTAGCATTTGAATTTATGTATGGGACGGGACTTGATATTTGTTATGAAAATGTAGAACATTTTGAGGTTTGATGAGAATGAATGGGCTGAGAAACTCGAGATAGAAAGTTTGATTCTCGTAATGAAACTTATCTTTGAATAAATCCCAAGCACTGGAGTAGGTTTTGTAGGATCAAAGCCATATCAATTTTAAATTAAGAGTTAAAACAATGAAAGAAAATGTAAAAATATGTAGCGGAATATTGAAAGGGCGAATTATGCACAAAGAATCCATATTTTTATAATTCATCATTTCATTTACCAAGCTGACCTATGCAAGTCTTTACATTAAAAAAAATAGTCATAACACTCCTTTGCGCAGTGGGGTTATATCTCGTTCTCATAACTCTTCCGCTGAACAAAAACCCTGCCAAGTTATAAATGTACGAAATCTAGTTTAGCCACTCCCGTTACCCTAAAAAGGGGTAGTAATCCGACGTAAATGTAAAAACAGTGTAGAAATTCACCTACGGATCCGCGGGCATCATTTATTATGACGAGATGACACTATATTACCCCCCGAGGGTGGTACTTTTTCCATACTCAAGAAAAGTTGTGAATCTTATCAAGAATTTTGCGGTTTTACCGACTAAAAGTATACTATGATTTTAAATGAAAGGAGTAAAGAACTCACGATGTGAAAACATTGTAGATTGTTAAAAATAAATGTAAATTGTAATTTAAATTTTTAATCAACTTAATGGCAATATTTTATTTTGGGAGGAATGAAAGATTTATATTTACAATAAATTTTTTTCGCCCGTTAATTCTATTTGTCATGTTTTACGCGGTAAGCCGGTGCGGTGTCTGCTTGAACTTATTAGGTAATAATGGAAGACTCTGTCTCGAGCAACTCATATGCCTCAACATTCAAAACAAACACCTTACGCATTTATACCCAAAAGGGTCGGCAGAGGCACAACTAGGACACCTAGTTTTCTCTGTGTCGTCCCATGATGTGATAGAAGCCGAGCATATCATATCGCCCAAAATTGCCACAATCAGATTGATACTGAGCAGGAAACCCCAATATCACTTTGCCCGCCCAACATTAATTGGTATAAAAATACCAAAAGGTAATAACTTATGTCAGTAGTCGTCCAGTTTACAATAGCAGAACGATATGTACGCAACATAAAGGTGTGTCGTATGGACTTGTTTACTAGCATCCAATACAGGTACCTACGGTTATGACCGCCTTGAGGACTGTAGCTTGAAATATTGTGTAGTTTTTACTAAAGGGGATAGTGTAAGTTCACTTTTACCGTAATGAAAATATGGTTCACTTTGGTGAATAAACCTTATTTTAGCAATTATAAATACCCAATCAGTATAGTAACCCAAAATCTCTTCAATAGTGTTATAACTGGTGTTAGACATGTTCATCTTGTTATTATGTTTAACGCTGTAGCAGCTTCCCAAAATTGTAAGCACTTTAACAACTTATGTAGTACTCCTAAGAATGTGTATATCTTACATTTTTAGTATTCATTTACTTTGAAATGTATTATTATCGATGTAATCGTATTGTCTCTGTGTATAGTTTAATTATGTATGTTCAGTAGACAAAACTAACTACGGCTTTACCAACTTAAAACAAGCTAAAAGCAACCATATTTAAAATCAACAATAATACTTAAATAAACAACCCTGTTATTTTTTGTTTCAGGTAAGAAAAACAAAACTTCTGGAACATTCTACAGCTTCCTGAAACATTACACGCAAACAGGGCAGCACTAAACAATTCATTATAATAGTATTCGGGGGCCACGCCCCCGTCGGGAATAATTAATGAGTCCCAGATATGATTATGTCGCCACAATACTATGTCATCAACGTCATTGGCGTACATGTCTGTAAGGACGCATTTACACCGTCCGAGGCTTAATAAATGGCAAATGAGGCATACAATATTCAAGTCAGGATTCAATTTTGCCCTTTATTGTTTGTCTCTTAAATTAGATACAAATATTGCTTGTTTTGGTTTTATTAAGGAGATGTAGCAATTGGTATTGCGATAAAGAAAAGTCAAAGTTGGAATCTATTCTAAGCTTGGCTTTTCAATAAATAAATTTGCATAAAGTTAGGTAACTTCTAGAGCAAGGCAGGTGAGTAATTCTATAAATGATAGCATAGGAAATAGTTGCGAATCCTCGAATAATATCTTTGCGATGCTCAATTTTTTATCATTTCGCTTGTGATGATAATATTAGATATACAACTATTAATCCTCAATACCGACACTGACTAAACAAGATTATCTTACTAAAGGTTCAAATAAAAAAAAATTGTGACCGATATTTTCATTTACCTTGCATTCAATGATTATTATTTTAATACCCATCTTATTCTATAATTACGTAGGTCACAGATCCTTAAAATTTAACATAAAAAACCTGCTCACTTCAATCCAAACACAATTTTTCATGCAAAAACAGTCCATTTACACTAACCAAGGCTTGATTTAAACAGGTCGTAAATAATGATTCATCGGCGCGTCCTGAGTGCGCCGTCTCATGCATACGATATTACCGAGGCACTTGGGGTGCCTTGTGTGCCTCGACGCACCTCCGATGTAAAGGCACCATAACAGGGCTGTACGTCGTAGTAATTTGTATAATGCGATTAGTTTCCCACAAATAGATACGACGTTTTGATGTGTTAATTATGTATGTACGAGTTTATACGCAGGGATGTATGGACTGTGTTATAAATAGAAGTGTAGTGTTATTGATAAGTATGGTTATTGTTCTTTTATGTTTAAGTCCGTGTTATAAAGTATTAGTTTACTGTTTTCTAGTCCTGCTTTCAAGCAGTAATATCAATTGATGACGTTTAATTGAATATAGATTGATAAATAATTATCATAGAGTTTGAAGGATATTGTAGTCAGTGTAACTGGAAATTGACATGAAAGACAACAGTTGGAGACAAATAATATTATGTTATAAGCGATTACAAATTATTCTTAACTTTTTAACTGCAAAGACTTCTTAATTTTTTTTCTACTTCATGGACACTAAATTAAAACTAAGAATCACTTTAAATACAATATATCGTCAAACATTGTTTGGCAATCGCCACAATTAACAACACTTAATTTTTTCAATATACTCAATTGTCTATACTATATAATACTTGATTTAAAATTATGAGACTCATATTTTTTCACACACACACACACACACATACACATACACTCACGCCTGTTATCCCCGAAGGGGTAGGCAGAGGCACAACTAGTGCACCCACTTTTCGCCATTATTCCGTCCCATGATGCGATAGGGGGCGAGCCTATCGCCATATCGGGCACAAATTCCAGACTCCGAGCTGATACTGAATAGAAAAACTAAATATCACTTTGCCCGACCCGGGAATCGAACCCGAGACCTCAGCATTGTAGTCGTAACTTATACAACTATGCCACCGAGGCAGTCAATATCATATTTTTTCCTTTTCCATAATTCAGATATTACACATTCATGATTTTCACTTTGAATTTTGATTTAATTTAAAACGTCGTAAGCATCATAGGATGTGATATATACGGCTCAAGACGTAATAGCCTTTGCTTTGCAATACAAAAATACTGACAAGGGACACCTCAACAACAACAACTTCTGTAATCTGTCATCCAGTTGGCGATATATTATATACCCAGAACGCGGTACTTACATTCATTATCTACGGAAGTAGTATGAATGGGAAACTATTTCATTCGACCGTATGTAATCAATCATTTTTCGGTTTTGATTTATTTCTCCGAAACAAAGTATTAAAAACATATTTTAAAAATATTATCGATAATATCTAATAATCGAAATAATAAACAGTATCTTTGTTTACGCACGTTTAGATTTTGAAACGTTATCAATTATTCCGGGTTATACGTCAGTTAAAACTGAATTACCGATCCACCTACATTTACAGCTACTATAGGCGACGCCTCTGAACTGAATAGCCGACTCGATACACAAGGCAGACAATCAAACGGCGCAGTGTGTAATACACCTTGTCCCTTTAGGATTTAAACACGTCTAGATACCTCGTCCTTTGATACGGTCTAGGAAAGCCATAGCCTTCTGGTGGGAGTACAGTTTATACTGCTTCGTTAGAGATTGTATTAAGTGTTAAGAAACCAACGTGAAATCTTACTTCTTACTAGTCTTACCAATTACTACTTGTTTTTGAAAATGTTTGGATGTTTGTTAGAAATATCAGTAAATGCAGAAACTGCTGAATGGATGGAATTTGGCACACAGGTACACCATGTCCTCTAGGACAAATCAATTAATCCATTAACACATAGGCTTCTTTTTGTCCTAATTCCTAATTCCGATTTATTTTTACCCCTCCCGAATGATAATTACTTCTTACAGCTCAATAGCACCCAAAATAAACTTAAGACTTTGGAAATCAGATAGGCAGAACTAGTGTGTCAGTGTTTGTCAAGCTTTTTTACCTATGGGGGGCAAGTATAGCGTGAGTATATCATGATCGCTACTTAGCAACAAAAATTATTGTTACCATGCATTGTCCATCTAGACGTGTAAGTTCAAGTCTGTACATTGGTCGTATAATAGACATTTAATCTGTATTAGAGCGGGTGGCCGAGCGTGAACTACAATATGAATGACCTTTGTCAATGGCGTTAACGCCTCGCCAGAGGACGCCCGAATAATTTAGCCCCCGTGGATTCATACAGTGCGATTTCTCATGTCGGATGCTTTTGATTGTTATTTGTTTGTATATTTATGAAAATGTAATATCGTTTTTATTATGAGTATTTTTGTAATTTAATTAAACTAACAAAACAGTGAGCGAGGAGAATGATAAATTGCTTAGTATTTTTCAAATATCTATATGTTTTGTTCTCCATTCGACTGCGCCAAATGGAGATGGCCGCGTTCCGTATTAACCGATCCCGAAGACGAAATCACTCTGGCCATCCGCCGTAAGAACGAGTTCTTGAAACTCCAACACTCCACAAGACCGCAATTCCGTCCTCGCCGTCGAGGACCTCGCCGCGTTCCCTGTCGCCCCCCGACCCCCCCCTAGCAGTTCCGGCCCGCGTGCCGATGACAACACAATCTAATAGGATTAGACCTAAAGACCAAACTTTCCCTAATCGTTGATCTCTCATCCTCTCGCAGTGGCCGTCCTGGGCCGAGGTTCGTAACCCGTTAGTGGGTTGCCCTCAGTATGGTCACTTAATTCAAAGGGTTGCGAGCGCCTTCTGCGTTCACCCTAAAGACCGGTGTGGCCAGAAAAGCCGACTTGCGTCAGGCTACTGGCAGTAGGGCCATTAACAAAAAAAAAGTTTTGTAAAAATAAAAAGTTTAAATTTTAATTGGATGCAAATATTTTAGTAATTTATATAATTACAAAATAAACTATAGGTAGCCGTGTTTATTTCATCGCAGCTTAAACATACCTCATTATCATGTTATACACATTTAAAATGGTCATTCACGATCCGCGATTAAAATGAAAACCGTGTCGTAGCCATGTCGTCGAGTGTGAACGAACATCCGCTACCCCTGAGCGGATATCCGAGTGTCTTTTGTTCGCACTCAAATCCAATGTTAATTAAAACGAATATTGTTATGGAAGCCGGTAGGTTATTCTGATTACGGGGCGGACGTCACTCGCGTCAGACGTCAGACGTCAGACGTCAGACGTCAGTCGCGTGTCAACGCTACAAGTGACGTTGGAAAGTGTGAAAATTAGTGGAAATTGTGTCAGTCATGTTTATTACAATTTATTTTGTTTTGTTAATTGTATTAAGTTGGGGAGGCGTTTTAAGCAATAAGTTATGTTTGTTCGTGGTGGCATTTTTATAAACCCACCTATATTTCAATTTTGTTGATACCGGAATGATATTAGTAATTTTCAACGCAATATAACTCAATGAAGGCAATATAAATATAATTAAGGGGTTGAAGGGGGTGTCTTTAGGTAATGCGTATAAAGTGTGTATATAGCTTATAGAAAAAAAGCACAGAGGAATTCATTGAGACCTTATTTTGACCACTAAGTACTTTAATAAATTTTAGTAAACGTAAAATGCAACCGTAAAGTTGTTCCATATGTTACAATATGTCACCATTCGTCGCCATATAAAAATCAAGCGGAATTTGAAAAAAACGATATAAAAAGCTCAATAAAAGTGTTATAATACAGAGTCGGATTAGCTTAAAGGCAAATTAAGCAACTGCCTATGTGCCTGACATCAGCCAGGGACCCTTCATCATGACAAAAAAATGTTATATTTAACGATTCTT
Source organism: Lapara coniferarum (assembly GCA_949316025.1). Classification (NCBI taxonomy): domain Eukaryota; kingdom Metazoa; phylum Arthropoda; class Insecta; order Lepidoptera; family Sphingidae; genus Lapara; species Lapara coniferarum. Next base: position 2,412,643 of record OX438922.1, read on the forward strand.
ATTTGATAAATCCGTTAAGTGCCCTATGCAAATATTATTTCCTCGATTATCTTTTACGTTTTTAAAAACAATTAGGAAAATATTTTAAGTAATTAACAAATCCTTATTTCTCGCATTCGGTTAATTATAAATTTTGGTAAAAAATATATTTTAGGAAGTCAGAAAAGGGAAAAGGGTCCCCAAGGGGACAATGCCTAGGGCCCGACAATCTTAATACGACCCTGTAAGCACAGTTCATATAAAAAAATCCGTACTGAATCTATGTCGGAAAATCCTCATACTTTTGATCATTGAATTTTATCCCCGAACTTCCTAGCAATCAATTTTAGTTGAGAAAGAACGATTATAGGTACAGGAAGATCGTAATGTCTGGCTAACAATTCATACGGAATAAAATCGAGGGGGAAAAGGTAAAATTTATGTAATTTTTGTGCTTGTTTGCATTTTGATGGTGATATGCACATTGACTACAGAGTTTTGAATTTCGAACAGTAAGCACAAATCTATACTAATACTAGCGGCCCCGACAGACGTTGTCCTGCCCTAAAAAGGTAACTAAAATGGCTATTAAAAAATAAGGGTTGATCGTAGAGGGGTGAAAATTTAGGGTTGTAGGTATTTTTGTATGCTGTATCATAAAAAAATTAAAACAAAAAATTTTGTCTGAAAAATAAAAAAAAAAATTTAGGGGTGGTCCACCCTTAACATTTGGGGGGATGAAAAATAGATGTTGGCCGATTCTCATAGATACCGGATAAGCACAAAAAATTTCATCAAAATCGGTCAAGCCGTTTCGGAGGAGTATGGCAACGAAAACTGTGACACGAGAATTTTATATATATAGATTATAAAGCTGAAGAGTTTGTTTGTTTGTTTGTTTGAACGCGCTAATCTCAGGAACTACTAAATCGATTTTGAAAATTCTTTCACTAATAGGAAGCTACATAACTCTTGAGTGCTATAGGCTACTTTTTATCCCGGGAAAATAGTTTTGTCCTGGAAAAACTTTTTCACGCGGGCGGAGCCGCGAGCACTACTAGTATTGTTCATAAACAGTACTAATATTTATAAGTAGAATGAACTTATTGCCTGCCTCGGTGGCGAAGTTGTATTGCGGTACGACTGCAATGCTGAGGTCTCGGGTTTGATCCCCGGGTCGGGCAAATTGATATTGGATTTTTCTATTCAGTATCAGCCCGGAGTGTGGAATTTGTGCCCGATATGGCGATAGGCTTGCCCCCTATCACATCATGGGACGGAATACGCACTGGCGAAAAGTGGTTGCATTAGTTGCGCCTCTGCTTACCCCTTCGGGGATAAAAGGCGTGAATATGTGTTAGAATGGATTTATTCGTTATTTGGATGGTGTTCCTGCTGTTTAAGAACGCTGTATACAACCAAACAAGCCATTTGCTCGTCTCATCATTCAACTCTTTAAAATAATTAATTTATGAGATAAGAGGCATGATTCTCTATGACATTGTTAACTCGTAACGCGGCCGCGTCACGTTCACTTCGTGTAATGTGCGTAAAATGGTATTCTGTATGCCAATTTCCATAGTGATACACGAGATGAGTTACGTTACGCGCTTGTTACGAGCGGTGAAAATAACGCGTGTCATAGAGAATAAGGGGGCTGTATGTGTCTCATAATACCTTGTAATTTTCCATCCAATTAACATCTGTTGCCCACTGACAGCTTGTTTACTATAACAATATCTTAAAGAAATTATCATGTTGTTAGGAAAAAATAGACGAAATAATAAATGTAGATTTTTTTGCTTATTATTAAAACCACCAAGAAAAGAAGAAGAGATTAAAACCCACCCTTCGATTTCGTAAAAGTATTATTTTAATTAAGTAATTGCAATTTGAACTTTATTTCAACGTATCAATGTACACTAGTGGAACATTTGTTAGACATTTACCGGAGCGTGCGAGAAAGTATTTGTTACTGTAATGCTCTTAGTAAAATTTCAGGTTTATAAAAACTGCGAATCCCATAGTTTTGCCTCAACAAATGGGTTGCATGTGATCTTGTTGTGTGGCCGAAGTCTTGAGATATAGCGATAAGGATAATATAATGTTATAATGGACATTATAATATTGGGTATTGAATTTTAACTAGACTTAAACAATAATATTCCTTATTAAAGGTGTGACTACTATAGTTTACTTGCAACTCCATCTCATAATATTTTCCTATGAAAAAAGTAACAACACACACACACACACACTCACGCCCTTTATAGGCAGAGGCGCAACTAATACAACCACTTTTCACCGTGTCTTCCGTTCCATGATGTGATAGGGGGCGAGCCTATCGCCATATCGGGCACAAATTCCAGACTTCAGGCTAATACTGAGTATAAAAATCCAGTATCACTTTGCCCGAACTGGGGATCGAACCCCTCACTCAGCATTGCATTCGTACCGTAATACAACTACGCCACTAAGTCAGTATATTTATATATAGGTATGAGACGCACTTTAGTGACCCACGTAAGTGTATCGCGCTCCAGGTTCAGCCTGTGTATACCCTGTGTATACCCGGTTTCAATTGTCTTGGCTGGTGAGGGATAAGCATCTCTCGCCAGTCGAAGCTACCTGGACCCCCTCCGCTTACCATCAGGTGCTGAGGGATCACATTACTGTGCCCGTATAAAAGTACATTGTACATAAGAGGTGCAAACAAACGTCTGGCTCAGAGGCCAGAGCTGATTGCAGCGCTGGCAGTCCGCGGTGCGCGGCGGCTCGGCGTGCTGCGGTGAAAGTTATAAAACTTACCTATAAGCACATCAAATTGTGAGTGTATACGTTTATAATAATAGCTAGCTTTTGCCCGCGGCTCCGCCCGCTTTAAAAAGTTTTTCCGGGATAAAAGTCCCGCTTTATATTTTCCCGGGATAAAAATTAGCCTATCTGTTAATCCAGAACATGATCTACCCGTGTGCCAAATTTCAACGAAATCCGTTCAGTAGTTTATGCGTGAAAGAGTAACAAACATCCATACATCCAAACATCCAAACATCCATACATTCTTACAAACTTTAGCCTTTATAATATTAGTAGGATATATTAACCAAGCTCAATTTTGTCATTTTATCTTTGTGTTCTAAGTTAGCTTCCGTTGCGTCACTTTAGGTGGCCACTGAAAACGAGCGCTGTGTTGTGGCTCACCTCGCAATCCAGCGTTGTGTTGAGCTGGCCACCTATTATCACATTGCAGGCGTGTAAAGCTGCACTAATTAGAAAGTATACCTAATCTTGCCAACATGTGCACGCATTGCATACACCAGATGTGACAATGAACTGTGTCTCTTTCTTTTCTTTAGATACTGACAAGAGTCAGACAGACAAATTATCCTTGCTTTAATCGAACTCGTGACCTCTCATCCCTTAAACATCAGCCTCACCCATCTTAGACCACAAACAATAGTTTGTGTAAAAGAATGTGGTAGACCGTATTCGCAGGCAAGTTGCCAAGCCTCGAACAAGTGTTCATAACACCAGCTACTGTGCCGCATCAACTGTCTTTTGTTACTAATGTTCTAAAAGATAGAGTAGGCAGATTTCTACATTGGCAAAGTTTACTTCACATTTTATTTTAATCCAAATACCACTGTCGCAAGCTTGTGCTGCGACAAGGTATTACTACGTTAACGTCACAGATGTTCCAATATACGACGATGAATCCACCGGAGATGGACTGGATTTCTCTGGCGCGATGGTTAAATGGTAACAAAGTCTCCGCAAAGTACATTACTCTGATTATAGTAGTGTGCAGTCTAAGAAACCCCCATCCTAGATGTATAGAGGTCAGCCCAGAATGAGCCTATTTGAAATGAACCAGCATGGTAACCTACATCATCAGCTACGTGAAATCCACTGCTCAACAGAGGCCTCTCCTAAAGATTTCCAGACAGACCTGATGAAAGCCGCCTGCATCCAGCGTGTCCCTACGAACAAATTTCCAAAATCTGTAAACGTAGCTCAATAAATCGACCAAAGATAAACACGGTCTCGTAACAAAACCCGGCCCACTCTTCGAACATGTAAAATGTACATTTTGTATACTTTATAACTAAAGTAATCAAGAGCTTATTAATTTTAATTTAGACCAGAAGCACCACAAAATAGCCAATGATATGAAATGCAGACTCAGAACGCAAATTAAAGCTGTAATAGATTTGTAAAGATAAGGGTTCCGGACAAAATAAATATATGAACTGCTCTAAACAAAATAAAAACATATTTGTATTATACACTGTACCTAATTTATACCTTTGAACTGATTTTGTAAAGAGCAACCCTAAAGTTTCTTGCCCGTTCTTCTCTGGTGGAAATGCTTTCCGAACTGGTGGTAGAGTAAAAATTGACTGAATCTAAGTAATGTTTATCATTTTATGGATTCGAATAAATGATTTCATTTCATTTCAAATAATATGCCTAAGTGTAAGGATCGATTTTATTGATATTATAATAAGAACAATAAAAGCTTTTTTTTTATAGCATTGAATGACGAGACGAGCATGCCGTTCGCCTGATAGTAAGCGATACGACCATCCATAAACAGTAGAAATACCATCCAGAACCTTGATTTACAAAGTACTGTGTGGCATTCCACTGCGCTCGTCATCCTGAAACATAAGATGTTAAGTCTCATTATGTTCTGTAGTTACACTGGCTACAATGCCCTTCAAACCGAAATACAACAGTGCATGCACACTGCTGCTTGACGGTAGAAATAAACATTGCGGTGGTACCCACCCAGACGGACTCTTACATATGAGAGCCCTACCACCAGTAAGCCCACCCATCTCTTATTACAACAATCACTATAGAGTTATAAATTATCATTAAATATGAAATATCAGTGATGGTAAAGTTATCATAAGTCTTCTTTAATATTTTATGACATTATATCTCTGAATATCTGCATCAAAAATATTATTCACATCAATATGTACCTTTCAAAAACGGGACCCTAAACATAAGTTAATATTTCTCCTCGAGCCAATAAAAAATCTACGGTACAGAGTAGAGTTTAAAGATACAGACAGTCAGTTTTAATTTAGCCAGCGCAAGACTTTGAGGGACATCACTCCCATTTCAATTTTAAATTAAAAACACACAGACACACACAACTCTTGTAAAAACACACACTCGCTACTTTGAAATACAATCCGCCGATTGCTCTTTTGCTTTTTGTTGGAAATTGCCTGGTATTTCTTTTTCAAAATATGCTTATTTCATTAGATTTGTTTCAGACTCCTCATTTTATTTTTTAAGGGAGAATAAAATTTTGATGTACCGTCTAATCTTTTTCAATCATATCTATCTATCGTATTTTGGTATAGATGTAGAGGTGCTAAAAGTATGTTTAGAAAAGAAAATAAGTACTATATTTTGGTAGTTTTTCCTTTACTCAAAATGATAGGCAATTACATTATACTATCGAATATAAATGTACTGCTGATGTATTTTTTAAATAAATAAATAATTAGCTTAATATTATTTATGATATACATGCTAAGAAGATCATAAAACATTATGATATATGTGCTTCAGGGGAAAATATTTTGTTGTGAAGTGGCAATTGAACCCACACTCGCTCGTTTCACAACCGCACTCACTAACTGGGGTTGTCATATTACAACCGTTCGGTTAAAACATACGACGAGATTTTTTTAAAACTTTGTTATCCACGACACGGTTATTATAGAGCATAGATTAATTAAAATTTTCTCAAGACCCCTAATCAAGACGATAGTATAAATAGAATCAATATATTAAATTTAAAAGTAAAACAGAGACATTCAATTTATAAATAAGAACATTATAAACGAAAACATACAATAACAGATACTTAAGATTAAAAAAAATACTTAAAGCATGTCGTCCTTCTGTTCCTGCTAATGTAAGCCAAATAAGCATTTAACAGTACAATATCTTCCGCAGCACAAAGGAAATATGCCTAAAAGAAAATCCCGCCTCCGACGGCGCGTGCCAACTACGTTTAAAATTTTCAGCGAGATCAACAAGTGCTGCGGCGCAAAAGATGCAACAATCTGGCAACATGCCATGCCACGCCTAGGCCCACCATTGGTTAATATAGTTAACCAATTGACAAGCTCTTGGATGTGATTGGTTGAAATTATGGGTGCAGCTCACCTGGCCGAAATTAGGTCACTGGGCTGGACGGGCGTAAAAAGTGTAGTGGGCCTCGCTCGGGGACTCTGTTTGCATCGGTTCGATTCAACGCGGAAAGTTTCATTGCGCTACGGTTTTTAGATCTAAAGGTAAAATTGCATCTGGTCATATGGAAGTGTTTCTAGGTTTGTATGTATGATAGCCCGGTGACTGGAATGCAATTTTTAGCTTAAACTTTGCTACCGTGGATTTTGAAAATGGTTTGTCGTCGATTTTTATGCTTTAAAATAGCATAGCAGTAGAATTTAGATGTAGGCTTTTATGAGGCGCATTATGCTTTTAATGGATTTAATAAAAATAATATTGCGACACGTTACACTCAATGTAATGTAATGTAATGTCAGGAGTTTGTATCTGATAGCCGTCGTGGCACAACGAGTGAGGTGCTTGCAAAACGACATGTCCCGGGTTCATATTAGTATTGAGACAAACATATTATTACGTTTCATAATGTGGAGCAGTAAATCCATAGTTAACATACGATTTAAATTAATATAATATTATCATATTGTGGTCCTGTTGATCTTTATTTAATTCGTTTTATGCTACAGAGCGACAAATCGATAGATGTAGCTTGTGTATTGTGCGACGGCGATTGTATTATATGTTAATGGTAGTAGGGGAGACCGGGGATGGTTAGCGATAGGGGCAGGATGAATAACAGTCAATAACTCGAGCTATTTTAAAGTGTTGCGTTGTCTTGATATACACGAAAAACCGTTATCTGTTTCCGAATCTTCACCGCAAACGCGGCATCGCGGGCGCACGTAACATGGGAGAAAAAGCGATTTATCGAAAAATGATACCTATGAGTAATTATTTACCTCTTAATATTATTTGTATTGAAGCCTTTGTACTCGATGTTATTTACTTTCAAGCAATTCAAAGTAAGAGTTTGGTTATTGATAATTATTTTAATGTATTTTTTTAAATATTTTGCCACAGTTTTGAGGTACTAACACGTGGTTGAAAATTAAAAAAGTTGTTTGGGGCTGGTAGACAAATTTCGCATTGGGGCTAGTTGACCACTTAGAAAATGTACTACGTAGTAATCTAAATATTCTATACGTGGAATAAAGTGATTTTTTTGTCAATTTTAACGAAAGTTTGATATTTAAAAACCATGTGGATTTACAAAAGAGTAACTAATGGAAACAGTAAACCCTCTGCTGATGGCAGGATTTTTGTTTTTGCCCCTATAACGAAAATCGTACAAAAAGTGACAAATTATACATTTATTATGTAATTGTGACTGATATTTTGACTTAATAAGGCACACTGATAATATGTGAATAAGTACTTGTGGTGTTTTCTTTTATTTTATTGCCGTATTTTATATCAATTACTTCGTAGGTCAATTTACCCCTAGTGAATAGTCGACCAGCCCCAGGCATGGGGTAGGTTGACTTGATTTTCTCGTTCCAGATAATGGCTTTTGTACTCTATGTTATAAATAATCGCGAGGTTTTTGGTATTTCTCTCGAAAGCTTATTAGTGCATCTATCGAACCTATAGGTTTTTTTGACATTATATACTAAAACAACAAAAATATAGGCGTTCAAGCTGAAATTTGGTCAACTATCCCCGGTCTCCCCTACTATATGCTTATGTATTATATTCTTTTACACATCATGTGAATATAATGTAATGACGTAAATTTTACTATTTATGGGAACAACTTCTCTACAAACTATTGAATACATTTATATCGTAGGACTCTACGTTTAAACTACTAAGCTTTGCCTATTTACTGTGACTTCGTCCCGACGATAAGCTGGCTGCGAAACTAAAGATCACAAGTTCGTTTCCTATACCGAAATTTCTCTAGTTGTGCGATGTGTTTGTTAGTCAAATTTATATTGGATCCAATTTGGCAACTAATTACAAATGTTGCTTTACTGTATGACCTTATTTTAGCTATATTTTTATATAAATACTAAGCAGTTTTTATATGAATCCGTATCAAAAAGTTATATAACTTAATATCGCTTGCAATTATAATGATGCCTACTGGATCCCACTATGAATGTAGCTTAATACTGTAATAGGTTATCGGGATTTGAATTATTTTCCTTTGATATAAATCAAGATGGACTTTGTGACTCCATTACAGTATATTATTTATGTTTATGGGTACAGTGCACTTTGAATTATAAAACTATCTCAAATAATATTTTAAACTGCTAAGTTTTTTTTTCAGTGTTTCAGTAATTATTCTTGAACTTGCTCTTACTTATCTCTCGTGTAAGATCGGTAAACACACGTGGTTATCAAGCAAAAAGAAAATCAAGTTTTTGATTTGCCTGGCGTTACAGAAATTAATTTTCAGTACCAAGAAAAAAAGCCATCGTCTCCTGCTGACTAAAATTGCATATTTTTGGAATAAACTGCAAATATCTGCTGGTCTTTTAAATGCCAAGATTAAAAAAAAACTTTGACCCCCCAATAGACCACTTAGGCAGAAAAAGCCTCTCCAAGTAAAAGCTCTTGCGTATCAGTGGAAAAACATGAGCTGAACATGAAAATGTTTCTCAGATGTTTATAACTTATTACGGTAGAGGGAGCTAGTTACCTTTTATCAGTGCACCCTATTAGGAGATAGTTAGCGAGTGCAGTCATCTGAAAGCTGTTATCGATGTTTACTTCAACTTCTGAGAAGTTGTAACGAGACGATAGAAGCGGATGTTGAAATATTTTATTTCCGCTTCCTTGGGACTTAAGGCTAGGATATCTGAGCGCTGTTTGCATTTACAGCTGTCTAATGTACCGGCGCGTCAGGTGCCGCGATGTCGAATTTCAAATGAACTCGCTTGACACCAATCAGCCGCGACTACGTCACAATAAACGATTAAACAATACTGAAGCAGTTTATTTTACGACAAAAGATGTCCGCTTTTTATGGGTGCTGGGCCTCAAAATCTAACACGGCTCAAAATTTACGAATATTAAAAGGACAAAAATATGGATCTTGAATCCATAAAAAAAAATTAGACGCCTCCATCGATAGCTAATATATTTTAAACTAGACTTCTGCTCACGGCTTCGTCCGCGTGAATGAATTTTTCTGGGATAAAAGTCCCGCTTTATAATCCCTGGGATAATAGACCTATATATTGATGAAAGAGTTTTTCAAATCGGTCCAGCAGTTTCGGAGCCTATTCAATGCAAATAAACATACAATTGAATCTTTACTCTTTATAATATTAGTATAGATAAGTGTAGATGTAATTTTTAAGCAAAATAAAATTACATACATCTCAAAATTGGAGGACTTTAAAATTATACGATTTATTGCGAAGGTCTAACTTTTGGGAGTACTATCCGAACATATGTATGTCGCAGACAGCGGCAGCTGAAATAGGTATACGTAGGCATACATAATAAAAGTTACCTATGAATTATGTCTTGATATCACGATTTATTGTTCGTTGATCAATGATTACGTAATCAAATGTTCACAGAGTACAATACCACGTCAAGATTCATTATTATCTTTAGTTATTGTGACATAATATTGGTGATTGAGACAATTACTTAACCAATATTACTATAATAATCGACTAGCCTAGTAACCTGAATATGACCTCAAGTTTAAACCCGAAACCCTTTCAGTATTCCGAGTTTGACAGGTGTCATTTCAGATTTTTTAATTAGAACCCTATGGGTAAGCGCGTGAAGACGATTTCCACTGAATGAAAAGTGACGTCTTGTTCGCCGGGGAAGACGCGAATATGGAATGGTTAACATAGTAACCGCTCAACTAAGCACTGACCGATATGAAAACCGCAATAGTTACTACTTAGTATTGAACTGCACCGGAGTAGTTGCTTCATATGATTTGGCAGCCTTATTATATACCCAACTCTTGCGACTACTACTAGTCTGACAACTCAAATGGATTTTTCACGGTTATTATTTTATCTTACGCGACGTTATATATTCAGACACCCTCAATGAGATCAATAAAAAGGAATTACCCGACATACAAAAAAACTTGGTAAGACATTGAAATAAAACCATTTTTTTTATTTTATCGCGATTTTTTAAATGATATTTTCGTATTTGTTTACTACCTACTTTAAAGTTTGAACTGTGGTTCATAATAGAAAATATTGACTGCTGTCCCATCTGAAAAATTTACTCTATATACCTATAAATATGTCGGACAGTATTTTTTCAAATCATAATAGTATGGTCTTCATATAAATTGTAGTCAAGTCCAAATTGCCGTAAAATCCTGAAAATAACTTATTATTTTGTATTAGTATGTACTATTGTCACTCATACTATTTTATTGTTGTTTCCTGGCAGCGTCGCCCGCATAAAAGATTTTTTATAGGTTAAAAAGTATACCTATGCTCTACCCAGGGGCTCAAGTTATCTCCATACCATTTCATAGATATCCGTTTAGTAGTGTCGGAGATGTGCGCTAACAAATAAACAGAAAAACAGATACGCAGACAAACAACGAGAAAAGAATGAAACAAAAAAACGGTGATTTGTGTTCTATTACTCTCATTTAGTCGTCCCTTTATTTTTTTTTCTTTCTATGTACATACACACCAGGTTCTAGTACTGCTTTATAGATGTTACACAAAGAATACCTATACCGATACCTCCAGGGTCTGTAGAGCTCGTATGCATATTTATAAGCAGATACTTAATTTAGGGGACCCAAACCGGGATTTTTTCAAGAAAATGTGGGCTACTGGACCAAATGAAGAACTTAAAAATACCGATATTGATATCGCAATAATTGGGATTTACTTGTATCAATAATAAGGTAGCTGGCTTTGTGTTATTCTGTACTATGATATTCTATCCATAATATTAAATAGCAAATAAAAAAACAAGCCTTATAGAAAATCCAACTAAAAAAGAGAAAATAAATTTAAATTAAGCTATGTAACGTACATTTAAATCTATACTAATATTATAAAGCTGAAGAGTTTGTTTGTTTGTTTGTTTGTTTGTTTGAACGCGCTAATCTCAGGAACTACTGGTGCGAATTGAAAAATTCTTTTTGTGTTGAATAGACCATTTATCGAGGAAGGCTATAGGCTATATAACATCACGATGCAACTATTAGGAGCGAAGAAATAGTGGAAAATGTGAAAAATGCGGGGAAAATTATTCATCCTTGAGGGCTTCCATTGCGTGCGCTGCGAAAACCGTTCAAGATACCAAAAATATATGTATGAAAGAATTATTCCTCTGGAAATGATCTAAAAAAAAGTCCGCGACAGTATGTGTCTATCTTTTAAAATTAACTCTCTAGAACCGTTTTTATGGTAATCAAATTTGGTCGAAATTAATGCATTATTTGTTAAGAGTTGTATCAACGTCATAATATTAATCTTTATACAAATAAATGTGTTGGATAGAGTGATTCAACGGGAAGGTTTTTATGTATGTACTTTTAGCCCGGAAAAACTTATTAACGCGGGCGAAGCCGTGGGCAAAAGCTAGTGTATCTATGTAACGGAAACTTTGAACATGATTTTGACCGCCTTCAAAACGTCGGATGAAAATTTGGCATATTTATCAAGAACCGAAGACAATTCATTATTTTAACAAAAAACACTATTTTATAGAAAATCCAACTAATAATGAATAAATATTCAAAATGAATGAGTAAATGATAGCTCTTTTTTTTTGACATCTGTTGGACCATAGTAGGGTTATAACTAAACTGGCTACTCTTATGTATAAAAAAATCTTACTTGTTTTTAGTGTCATCTGTTGGACAATAGTAGAACAAGCTTAAAAAATGAAAAATAAATAACAGTTAGAAAAAAAACTAAAAAACATGCTTTATAGGAAATGCAACTAAAAATAGAAAATAAATTTGAATTAAGAATAGTGCAAATAAGAAAAAGATGTACTTATTTTATTGTAAAAAAAGCGTGGGGTGCTTTTTAAGGAAGTATCAAAATGATAATCCTTTTACTCATATTATCTCTCAATAAAATATTTATACTGCCTCGGTGGCGTAGTTGTATTACAGTACAACTGCAAAGCTGGGGTCTCACGGGAGCATACGGTTCACCTGATGGTAAGTGATCACCGCCGCCCATGAACATCTGCAATGCCAGGGGGTACAGAGATGCGTTGCCGGCCTTTAAGGTGGGAATATTTATTTCAGGTATCAAAGACCCATAGTACATTAAAATTACACAACCAACCATATTACATGTCATAATACACGAATAGAAATTTAATAGAAACGTACAATCCTACTAATATTACAAACGCGAAAATTTGTAAGAATGTATAGATGTTTGTTACTCTTTCACGCAAAAACTACTGAACAGATTTCGATGGCACACGGGTAGATCATGTTCTGGATTAACACATAGGCTACTTTTTATCTCGGGACAATATAAAACGGTACTTTTATCCCGGGAAAACTCATTCACAGATTATAGATATTTACATATATAAAACGGACTGCCTCGGTGGCGTAGTTGTATTACAATACGACTGCAAAGCTGAGGTCTCGGGTTCGATCCCCGGGTCGGGCAAAGTGATATTGAGTTTTTCTATTCAGTATCAGCTCGGAGTCTGAAATTTGTGCCCGATATGGCGATAGGCTCGCCCCCTATCACATTATGGGACGGAGTAACGGCGAAAAGTGGGTGCACTAGTTGTGCCTCTGCCTACCCCTTCGGGGATAACAGGCGTGAGTGTGTGTGTGTGTGTAAAATATTTATATCTATTGACACCATGAACCCTACGATTTTTTTACAATAAAGTACATTTTTTTAATTACATTATTTTCCATTGGAGGTATTATGCCAAAATATTATCCACAAATTATGCAAATATATTATTTTACAATTTTACAAAAACAAACAACAGTTGAAACAAGTATGACAACGTGTTTAAAGAAGAAAGAAAAAGAATAGGAAAGATTCATAGAAAAATCCATCTATTACAAATAAGAATCCATAATTGTTGTTCAAAAGTAGTTGGTTCCTTTTCTACATAACGCGGTCCAACTATAAACAAAAGCTGTCAAATACTTCGATAAATTAGTGGCAGCAAGCGCGAAAAATTGACGTAGGTCCGACCTCCACGGCGCCTCGGGCGCATCTGAAACGAGACGCGTTGTGCAGAATTGTTAAAAAATTCGTGTTTTTTTGAATTTTGAAAAGTACGAATTACTTTTGTGAAAATTTTTTTGCATAGCAATCTGCTAAATGTTATTACCCTTTTATTGACTTATATTTTTAAAGTAATTGTTTAATATACTATAATTAATTTTTGAAAATAAAATCCGAATTTTCTCTGTTTTCGTGATTTTTTATGATCGAGCGAAGTTGTAAGTATCGTGTTTTGGAATCCACACCAATGTAGAATGATTATTTAACTATAACATATATTTTTCTCGGACCGAAATGTTGATTATTTCTTAGTTTAAAATTGAATAGAAAAGAAGGTGTTTTGGGATATGGCAGCCTTAAATGCTCGATGTTCATTTTGTTAACTACGATAAGAGTTAATAATATTTTATGTATTTTTCCTGAACTGAATCTACCTTGATGAGGTTATTTTATTGCGTGCGGTAGAACTACCGAGCTCTCGAGTTCGATTCCCGGGTACGGACGAAGAGATACTACTTTTTTTTATTTTAGTACCTTACCGTCTTATATAACATGCCTTTAATACCTTTATCTAAGTATGATGATGTAGAACTTACTTTTTATAGACAGGCGTTTACCATTACCTAGACAAGAAATTGCTCTTAAAAAGACACAGCCATATATACCACCTAATTTTTTTTTTTATTTATTTATTTAAATCAGACGACAAGATCTATATTTCTTAAATTAGGTACATAAAAATATATAAAAAACAAAAATAAAACACTGACAACAACTTAACACAAAAAAAATAAAATAAAAATAAAACCTAAAATAATCGAAAAGTGATTAGTTTTTCTTTTCTCTAAAAGAAGTAAAACACATCAAAGGCCTTGTGAAACGGATTCCCTACCTCCAGAGGCAGGCAGCGGGCCGGAAACACCTCGACACATGTTCGATTCCCATCATAGATAGGAAATAAACAACCATACGTGAAGACGTGGATATGTCGCAGTCGGATTGTATAAATCGCCGTATTACATTACAGCTAGCCGTTTCCAAAAACAGGGCCGTTTTGTATTGCGGCGGGTCAACGATTAGCCGGATTGAATACGGCTGAGTCAAAGTCCGCCAGAAAGTGTTCAGCGATAAATGTTATTCAATATAGCTAGCCGTAATGTAAAAGAGCGGGTTATTATCCGCCTCTTTAATATAAATCTGTAATTAAGGACACGTAACCTAATTTTGCTTCAATAATATCAAAATATCTTGCTCCCATCTAAAAAAAACATATTCTGGCCGCGCTGGGTATCAATAATATCGGCCGGAACACATATTTTATGATTTTGGTCATTTTAAAAAGTATATGAATAAATCATTGTTCTAAAAAGGTACTTTTTATCCCCACGTGGCCCTAGCGTCGATTTTGTGCTGCACTATATTTCGTGCACATTCCCTATAGATAACACAAAACGCAATAATCTCTACATGATGTTTTTTTAGGAAGTTTGGTACAGTACCAGTACTGGTGGTAGGATACGTATACGCGAATAGCGACCAGCATACACAAGGTATATTGCGACAAGTATGTCGTGTTGGAGATCGGCCCATGCATTCATTTTCAAACAGGCCGGCATAATTGTGGCGTTTGCGAGAAATAATCATCTCTCATCAAGATAATAGACCCCATCCGTTTATCCGCAGGTCCATCAGTCACTTTGCTAAACAGAATACCTGACTGAACTGGAAAAACTATCAAACCTGAATGTCTGAATGATTGTTCCAAAACACAAGCGGCCGACAATCCAAAAATAACATCCAATTATAATCGCCCAGGTGTAATCACTGGCGACGTCAACAATAAGACGGCCCGTACGCAATTATACAGTAACGATACAAAGCGTAGCAACAATTAATACAGTCCGTGCCACGTCGCCGTGTCCATGACAGCAAATCGATAGCGTTGACAATGACGTGCAGCGTACGGAGAGCGGTGCGGCCAGTCTGCTTAGGGATGAGGCAGAATAATAATATAGGTGTTTTTATACATAGGAATAATTCTACGAGGAATCCTGTTTGTAAGCCACACTACCCTTTAACAATCGCAGCACCATCTGAACTTGTTTTTCTCATTCTTCAGCCTTAAAAGTCAACTACTGAACATAGTCCGCCCCCAAAGATTTCCAGACCAACCTGTTAGAAGCAGCCTACATCCAGCGGGTTCCTGTGACCTTTATGAGGTCGTCTATCCACCTTCTAGATGGAGATCCCACGCTACTGCGTTCATCTGAACTTGTAAACCTCTTTTATAAAGTTAAAAAAGTGATTTCACTGCATCTGGTGTTAAGTGAAGCCCAAGGAAAAAGTCGGTTACACTTACAAGAATCGTGGGATTATTTTGAATTATTACGTAGTGTTTTTTGTGATGAAAGAAGTTTTTTTTTATTGCATCGAATGACGAGACGGGCATGCTGTTCACCTTATGGTAAGCGATACGACCACCCATAAACAGTAGCAACACCAATCAGGACCTTGACTTACAAAATACTGTGTGGCATTCCACTGCGCTCGTCATCCTGAGACATAAGATGTTAAGTCTCATTATGTCTAGTAGTTACACTGGCTACAATATCCTTCAAACCGAAACTTAACAGTGCTGCTTGCTGCTTGGCGGTAGAAATTGACATTGCGGGGGTACCTACCCAGGCGGACTCTTGCATATGAGAGACCTACCACCAGTAATGTGAGTTTGATGGTGAACGACATGACGATAGTATTCGCATGCAGAAGTTTGAATTATATGCAATGTCCTGTGCTCAACTTGCGATATAATTCTCAGTAATAAAATTGCTTCATTGGGATAAATTGTAGCCTATTTGCTATTTCAGACTATAATCTAGACTAAAGGTCGTATTAATAAATTAATTCCACGTCTGAGTAAAATATCAAGTAGGCAATGAACTATTTTATGAACCAAGTTTAAACGGTCATTTAAGAGCTTGTTTTCAGCTGAGTAGGCGCTGTAACATAAGCAAAGATTAGTTGTCAAAATTCATCACATATTGGGACTTGAGATGTCATTTGAGCTGGTGTTAATAGGTTGTTAAATAGCGACTATCTTAAGATGCTGACCTTAATTTGACAGCATCTCAGCTATTATCGTACCTCAGAGCGAAATTAAGTTACAGTCTATTAATTCGGTCCTGAATCTGGCGTGTTTGAAAAAATCCCAACTTTAGTATTATATTAGTATCAGCTTAATAAATACGTATCTCCCAAAAGATTTATCGCCACACCCTACTGTTCTCCCAACACCGACCTCGTGCCTGGACAACGTTAATTAAACTGATGAGCACTCTCATTAAACGCCCTCTACTTGCATCGATTTACTTTAATGACAAATGGCGCGGGCTTTTTATAAACCTCATTACCTTTATAAACATTATGTTGCGGTTAACGTCAATTTACGCATAACTTAACTGTATTAATGTATGTCGTGGTTAATGTGGTTGCATTTAAGGTATATGATGGATTAAAAAGGTGGTATAGTCTTTAGTTGCAGGATGTGTAGGCGTTGGAACGAGAGGTGCTGTGTTAGATTATTGATGCTGGTGGAAGGTATGTGAGGGGCCGTCTATGTAAGTACCACCGGAATGTCTATTTCTACCATACCAGCCCTGTAATACTGCCCACTGCTGAGCACGGGTCTCCTCTACTACTGAGAGGGTCAAGGCCTTAGTCCACCACGCTGGCCTAGTGCGCTTTGGCAGACTACACATACCTTCGAAACTCAGAGAACTTCTCAGGTATGTAGGTTTCGTCACATAGTTTTCCTTCAGCGTTAAAGCGAGCGATAATTTACAAAGATATATACTTATTCTACCGCCAAGCAACAAAGTGCACGCCGTGGTGTGTCTAGGACGTTATAGCCATGCGTATAGGGTAGGTTCCTATGTTTGATTTTGTATTTTATTTTACAGAAAATAATACGAAAAATATATTCCTCTGTAGAATCAGAATCAAAATTGGTTGACAACTAAAACAGTTATTGTTATTCATATTTATAATATTGTTGTGAGCAAGAGTGTGGTCGTAGTGAAGACATCGGGTCATCTCTTTCGCACGTACGCAGCGTTATGTTTCGCGTCACTCGGTTACGTCACGGTTACTGTTTTCGTTATCTAACAGGTGCCGTTACCAACAAATTTCAAAGCTTTATATCTCATTTATTATTGCTTGTCACACACATACACTCATGCCTGTTATCCCCGAAGGAGTAGGCAGAAACGCAACTATTGCACCCACTCTTCGCCATTATTCCGTCCCATGATGTGATAGGGGGCGAGCCTATCGCCATTTCAGGCACAAATTCCAGACTCCGAGCTCGTACTGAATAGAAAAACTCAATATCACTTTGCCCGACCCGGGGATCGAATGCGATACCTCAGCTTTGCAGTCGTACTGTAATACAACTACGCCACTGAGGCAATCTTATTTTATTATTGCTTGTGTTTAAAAAATTATAAATTCCACTTCCTCTAGATTTTATAATGAATGAATTTTTGAGAAATATATTTAAAAAAAGGAGAGTCAACTACCCTATTACTGGGCATTATGAGTTTTAACATCTTATGTCCCATGGTGACGAGCGCAATGGAGTGTCGCACAGTACTTTGAAATTTATATTTTTGCATGGTGTTGCTACTATTTATGAGCATTACTTATCATCGGGCGATCGATGCTCGTCTAGTCACTGAACTGCAGTAACAAAAAGAAACAGGAGAAATAACAATTTCTTATTTCTCATTAAAAAATATATATATTTTTTCACATTGTTATTTATACACTAGCTTTTGCCCGCGGCTCCGCCCGCGTTAAAAAGTTTTTCCGGGATAAAAGTCCCGCTTTATGTTTTCCTGGGATAAAAAGTAGCCTATATGTTAATCCAGGACATGATGTACCCGTGTGCCAAATTTCATTGAAATCCGTTCAGTAGTTTTTGCGTGAAAGAGGAACAAACATCCATACATCCAAACATCCATACATTCTTACAAACTTTCGCCTTTATAATATTAGTAGGATATACTAGGAATACTATAAATTTTAAATACAAAGTACCTATTGTGTCACATCACTACATTGTTTACTCAGCCTAAGATATATCCCAAGATATTGAATGTCAAGCTTCGCAATGTATCGTAATTTCTGTAGCTACAAAGTCCTTCAAACCTAAGATGCTTGTATTTTAGTCTTGGTACAAAGCGATGCAATCTACAGCCTTACATGCAAGAGCCCTGCCACCTACGGTCATAACTAATTTCCTAAACCCTTTAATAAATTGCCAAAAAAACCGTATTTGTACCAACTGGGAAGAAATATTGTAACCACAAACGGCATGAAGCACCTAAACGCATCCACTAAATACATCGGGGTCGTCATTATAGCTAAATCACACCTTCGCGATTACGGTCCCAAATTCATTTAAACACCATTATCTCGGTCAAAAACTAAGCCGGCCCCCGCCCGGACCCCTCCGGACCCCGCCGGGACCCGCCAGGACCCGTTTGTTCCCCTAATCCAAATTAAAAGCCGCAAGCCCCCGTAATACGGCTTTTGTCCTGTTTCTTTCTTATCTTACTGCAAAATTTGTCTAGGCGATACTGTAAAATAGTCTAAAAGAATCCTCGTTTACACCGTCGTGTAATTAAATGTTTTAAGAAGTTATTTTTAATATGTTGTGGTTTTAACAAATTATCATGTGCGATTAATTGTGTAACAAACGTAAATAATCATTCATGCGTAAGATTTATTGGTACTGATAGCTAAAATACAATATTTTTAAATCACCACGCCATCCTATTTTTTTTTATTTTGATCTTGTTTTAACAGGTCAGTGATTTATGAAAAATTATAGCAAAACTGTCTGCAGTAGGTCAATTGGACCATTACATTTTAAATAATCAATGTCTTGTGGTAGATCCAATCCCTGTTCTCCATTTCCGTTCTTTCTATTAATGATCGGTAATATCTAACTCTATGGCTATGAACTTCAGTAATTACTCATCATCTCTTGCTCATTTCCTGCCATAAAAACTATGTACTGCCTCGGTGGCGTAGTTGTATTACGGTAGGACTGCAATGTTGAGGCCTCGGGATCGATCCTCGGGTCGGGTAAAATGATTTCTATAATTAGTATCAGCTCGGAGTCTGGAATTTGTGACCAATATGGCGATAGGCTCCCTTCTATCACACATGATACGGAATACACACGGCGAAAAATGGGTGCACTAGTTGCGCCTCTGCTTACTCCTTCAGGGATAAAAAGCGTAAGTGATTGTGTGTATAAAGACAATATTAAAGCCGAACAAAATAATATTACAAGTCAGTGTGACCGGAGGCAGTTTAAGTGGCAGACACCTAGGACACGAGAGCTCTCAGACCACGATTTATTTTACCGTGCCCGCCTTTATTGCGCTTGTTAATGGATGCAAGCTTTTTTAAACTAATGAAAATACAAACAAATTACATTAAAGTTATACAAATTTGTCCGGACTTTTTAATATCGCGTACCGGGTTAGGAATTTTGCAAATTAAAGTAGGATAGATCATAATATTTTAAGTGTTAATGAGCTGTTACATGTTATAATGTAGATATATTTTACTCAAAGATTTTAATGATATTTAGAAATATCTTAAGAAATTTATTGAAAAATAATGTTTTTATTGAATTGCACTCTATTAAATTATCATAAATACCATAATATATCGACGTTTCTTCTCCTATAGTGAAAGGTGTCCGAGGTAATAACTCATTTCTTTGCATAAAAATCTTCTTAATTAACATTATACACGCTATTTTACTTCGATACGCTTTAAAACATAAATCAATATAACAGCTCTCAACCAAATGAGACGAATGCAATACCATTGTCTGATTGATTTTAAATTCTTAGTCCTCTTGTCATTGACCTTTTGTTTGACGATTTTACAGACAAAGATAGCCTTATACGCGGGACATTTACGACATATTCACAATTTCATTAAAGGTTAAAATTAATTAATTCATGATATTGCCATTGTCCACGAAAAGCCGCAGGAGCATCACATTGTTTTAATTAAATTTATTTCATTATTATCGTATTGATTTTCTTGTTTATTGTCTTTTGTTAATTATATTTATTTATGTATTATTTAATTATTTTTCTCACTTGAGTAGTGTCAGAAACTTGTTTACTTGAAACGTCTAGTAGTCTTTCCATTTTTAGGTGTATTGTATTTAGTCACTATAAATTTTATGGCATTAAATTGTACATGGCTACAAACTAATCAGCCTAAAATATCGTGTAATATTCTGGATTTTGTGGCTTAAGGTACAAATCAGTAAGCAGTAGTAGCCTCTTTTTTTATATATTTTTTATTGCATTGAACAATGAGACGAGCATGTCGTTCCCCTGATAGTAAGCGATATGACCACCCACAAACAGTAGCAACACCATCCAACACCTGTATGAAATTACTGTGTTGCATTCCACTGCACTCGTCATCCTGAGACATAAGATGTTAAGCATCATTTTGTTCAATAGTTACACTGGCTACAATGTCAAACCAAAATATAACAGTGCATGAACACTGCTGTTTGGCGGTACAAATAGACATTGCGTTGGTACCCACCCAGACGGACTCTCACATATGAGAGACCTACCACCAGTAAAAATAATTAATGGGCAAATGTTACTGCAGTTCAAAAACGGGATCAACGAACTGACTCACTGCCTCAAATAAAGTCCACGATACAAAACACAGTTAAAAAAAATCCAACGCACAAAGAAAATTTAATCCGCTTTTTCGACCACACCCCATTAGCTAGACATTTCGAATTCACTATGATCGTGTTCATGAAATATTTATCACTAAAATGAAGTATGCAATTCAATTAGAAAGCATTTTCCGGCGTTGCTTTGCGTCCGACAAAAAGATTACACCATTCTCATACTTTTATTTGAGTTCCGTATCCAGTCTGGGTCCGGTTTACATTATTTCTTTCCTTTGTGTCTCTTTGTGTCCTTTATGTCTCATTAATTTCATAATCAGCACTTTTAAGGACATGTGGAAATGGCTTTGAGTTTATGAGCGTATGCATTGTTCTTTTTATTTCAACCGTACAACAAGGTTTCATTTGTGAAACAATCTCTTATCTTTAAATAAGGGTATATGCACACGTTATTTTTAAATGAGTACAAAGCGCGTTTTTGATACGCACTCACTACGCGTGGGGTGCGAAGTCAGGAAACCTCCACGTGGTGCACCCTGGGCAACGGAGCGTCGGTCGAGTTGATCGGCGCAACGGCCAATATCCTGACAACAGTGGTCTTGGCGGTCGTCGCCGCTTTTTGCGGTGGCTGCCGCATTTTTAGATGATGGGCCCGTTTATTCGGGCGGCTCCTGGTTCATCCGGGGGTGTCGACGGGCTCGGTGTGCGCTAACACCGCCCCGAGCAGGCAGTGGGGGGGAACCTTCCTCTCCGCTGTCACCGTTGCAAATCGTAATCTAGTATGGGGGTCCGTGGACATGTCTCGCGCTCCTGCTGGACCGAGGGTCTTGGCTTAATCGCCCGGACCACGAGGGAGAAAACCTCTATAAAAAGTTACCCCGAATCCCAAGCGGCGGCGCAGCGCGAGGGGATGCATGGCCGATGGGTAGTTCGGTCACTAGTGCGACCCCCGCCAGAGTACCGGCCGACCCTCTTGGCGGGTTACGTTAGGCTTACCCAGGTACAGGGGGCACTGCCTGGGTGGACTCTTTATTTCCCCCATACTCGTGGGATTCATTATGGATATAAACCCTAAAATTACACTGACGAGGTTGCCTACTCCAGTTCCGACTGGAGAGGCGGAGATTGGTGGGCGAAAGCCCGCTGATCGAGTGAGGAGAGTCGGCGCGGGCAAGAAGATGTCCACAGGCGTCGACTCTGAGTCGAGTGGGAGAGTTTCCTCCGTTCGGAGCCGTAGGCTCTGGAGGAAACGCTCAGAGGTGAGTAGCAGGTCGTCCCTCGGGAGCGACACTGAGGAGCCGGTCCCGAAGTCGCAAGCGACAACCGGACGCGGCAGGCGAGGACCATCTTTGGTCGACGATTCCGTCGACCAAAGAAAGAGAGGTAAGGCGCGCGATCTCCTGCAGCGCTGGGAGGCCCGCCAAAGGGCGAGGAGAGAGGAGAGCGAGGAGGGAATGGTCCTTCGCTCCGCCGCTAAGGCGAAGGTGCCCGCCGAGGTGGTTGTCCCCGCGGAACCGGCACCGAGCGCTCGCCCTAAAGGCGAGGCAAAAAAGTGGCGAGATAAGTGCGCCAAATTGGAGGAGGCGGTGAAGGAGCTGAAGCGTGAAAACGCTTCTCTCCTTCGCCGTCTGAAGGAGCTGGCAGCAGTGGAGGCCAAGTGGCAGGCCAGAATGGAGTCGGTGCTCCTAGGGCCGGCCCAGAGGCCTCCACTGGCCCACGAGAGACGGTCCACCCCCGGGGACATACCACTCCCCGTCCAGGGTGGTTTCGTTGGGGGAGCTCCCCAGCCTTCCTCTAAGGGGAAGGGGAGGGGGAAGGGGAAAGGAGCAGTGCAGCCTGCTCCTCCTCTAAAGGCTCCTGCCATCGGGGCCGGGCCCTCCGCCTCTGCTGCCGTGACGGTCGCTGGACCGTCTGGGGTGCCTAGGAAAGGGAGGAAAGCCGCCACTCCCGCTGCCCCCGTCGTAGTGACGACCGCTCCAAGGGAGCCTCGCCCACTGCCACCGGCCCCAGCGGCCATGGACGCTAAATGGACGGTGGTGGTGGGGAAGAAGAGGCGGGGGAAGCCCGGCCCCGCTGCGGCGCCTACAGCGAAGCCGCAGCAGAGGAGGTGTTTCCGTTGCCTTGAGCACGGTCACACGCAGAGCACCTGCACCGGAGGACCGGACCGCAGCGATCTTTGTTATCGCTGCGGCAAACCGGGCCACAAAGCCCGCGGATGCGAGGCCGCGCCGAACTGCGCAGTCTGCGCGGCCGCAGGGAGGCCCGCCAAACATCCGGTGGGCGGGAAGGCGTGCCCCGCCCCCTCCCGTCGCGATAGGCGTCGCGACGGGACACGAAGTGCTGCTGCCGCTGGGGCTTCGACCCAGCCGCAGGCAGCGAGCCCACCGCAAGGGGCCGCGATGGACGTGGTAGAGATCGCCCAATAATGGAATTAAATTTCCTCCAGGCGAACATCAACCACTGTGCCAGTGCCCAGGACCTGTTGTCCCAAAGCCTGGCGCAGTGGTCGGTGCAAGTGGCCGTGGTCGCTGAGCCGTATTTTGTCCCCCCCCGGGATAACTGGGCTGGGGACCTTGACGGCTGCTTGGTGGCCATCATCACCCGGCGGTCGTCGCCGGCGACTTCAACGCCAAGTCCGTGGCTTGGGGTTCGCCGGCGACGAACGGTCGTGGTCGGGTCCTGGAGGAATGGGCGATCTCTGTCGGCCTGGTCGTCCTGAACAGGGCTCGGTGGACACGTGCGTGCGGCACAACGGCGGGTCTATTATAGACCTGTCGTTTGCGAGTGCCGCCGTCGCACGCCGTGTCCGGGACTGGAGAGTCCTCGTGGGCGTGGAGACGTTGTCGGACCATCGTTACATCAGGTTCGGCGTCTCCGCGTCCCCGAGTGTCCAGTCCGGTAGTGTACCGAGTGCCCCAAATCAGGACGGCCCGCGGTGGGCGCTTCGTCGCCTCGATGGGGAGGCCCTAGTGCTGGCCGCTCTGGTCATGTCGTGGCTCCCCGTGCCGGAGGGGCCGGTACGTGTTGAGCAGGAGGCGGAGTGGTTCGGGGTGGCAATGTCGGATGTCTGCGACGCCGGCATGCCCCGAGCTCTCCGCCGTTCGCCGGTGCGACAGGTGTACTGGTGGTCGGCGGAGCTAGCGCAGTTGCGCGCATCGTGCGTTGCTGCGCGCCGCCGATACGCCAGGCATCGTCGTCGCCGGCTCAGAGAGGAGAATCACGCAGACCAGGAGCGGCAGCTCTATGGCCTCTACAAAAAGGCAAAGAGAGCGCTGCGGGTGGCCATTCATGGGGCCAAGGTCGCGGCACGTAAGGCGTTCGTGGGGACTCTCGACAGGGACCCGTGGGGGCGCCCTTACCGTATGGTGATGAAGAAGCTTCGCCCAGCGGCGCCCCCGCTGTCGCAGAGTCTCCGGCCAGAATTACTGGCCAACGTCGTCGCGGCCTTGTTCTCGGCCACCGTGGAGTTCACTCCTCCACCGATGGCGCCACCGGATGTGGCGTCATCGTCGAGTGAGAATCCGGCAAGGGATATCCCGGAGGTTTCGCCCGCTGAAATGCGGACGGCAGTGCTTCGGCTGCGGAGCAAAAACACGGCCCCAGGGCTCGATGGCATCCCCGGGAAAGCCTGGGTGCTAGCCCTCGAGTACCTGGGCCCGAGGCTCCGCGGCTTATTCACCGCCTGCCTGGAGCAGGGCGTCTTCCCGGTGCGCTGGAAAACTGGGAAGCTCGTCCTGCTGAAGAAGGGGGGACGACCCGCAGAGTCGCCGTCGGCCTACCGGCCCATCGTGTTGCTCGACGAGGTGGCAAAGCTCTTCGAGCGCATCATCCATACCCGCCTCGTCGAGCATCTTGAGAGGGTCGGACCAAATCTGGCCGACGAGCAGTTTGGATTCAGGAGGGGACGTTCCACTGTCCACGCGATTCTGCGGGTGAAGGCACAGGCGGAGGATGCAGTGGCCAGAGGCAGTGTAGTGATTGCTGTATCATTGGATATATCCAATGCTTTCAACTCGCTGCCCTGGCCCTGCATCCACGAGGCACTGCGGTACCACATGGTGCCGCCCTATCTCCGGCGTCTGGTGCACGCGTGCCTGTCTGACAGGCACGTGGTGTATCCGGGCGCCGATGGGTGGCACCGAAGAGCGATGTCGTGCGGTGTTCCACAGGGCTCGGTTTTGGGCCCTCTCCTGTGGAACATCGGGTACGACTGGGTGCTCCGTGGTTCCAATCTCCGGGGCGTCGGCGTGACTTGTTACGCCGACGATACGTTAGTCACAGCGACTGCTGGGACCTTCCGGGACGCCGCAACTCTGGCGGCGGCGGGCACCGGCCAAGTAGTTGGTAGAATTCAACGTTTAGGGTTGAAGGTGGCCCTCGAGAAAACCGAGGCCGTGTGTTTTCACGGACCTCGGAGAGGGCCACCGGCCGGTGCCGGCATCGTCGTTGGGGGGGTGCGGATCCCCATCGGCTCTAGCATGAAGTATCTAGGTTTAGTCCTAGATAGCCGATGGCGATTCCGCACCCACTTTAAGGAGTTGAGGACGAAATTGTCCCGGGCAGCGGGCGCTCTTTCCCGCCTGCTGCCCAACCTGGAAGGTCCTGGCTTCCCTTGCCGGAGGCTGTATCACGGAGTCGTGCGGTCCATAGCCCTTTACGGCAGCCCCGTTTGGGCTGACTCCCTGGGCGGCCCCTGCGTCGCTCTTCTGCGCGCCCCGCAGAGAGCTTTAGCGCAGCGGGCGGTCAGGGCGTACCGCACGGTCTCTTTCGAGGCGGCTTGCCTATTGGCCGGATTTCTGCCCTGGGACCTGGACGCCAAATCCCTTGCCGATGTATTCCATTGGCGGGAGGAGGCGTTCAGTCGTGGGGAGCGTCCGGCCCTGAAGGAGGTGGAGGCCAAGAGGGCCGCCTTACGGCGAGCCGCCGTGGAGGAGTGGCGTCTCAGGCTGGAGGCCCCGTCGTGGGGGCACCGTGTCGTAGAGGCAGTGCGTCCTGTCTTTGCCAAATGGCTGGACAGGCGCCACGGAGCGGCAACACACCGCCTGACGCAGGTGCTCACCGGGCATGGCTGCTTCGGTGAGTTCCTGTTTCGGGTGGTACGGATAGAGGAGTCGGCCGTGTGTCACTATTGTGACAACTGCCCAATGGACACGGCCCAACATACGTTGGAGTGTTGTCCAGCCTGGGATGAAGAACGCAGCGCTCTCAGAACAGTCGTCGGAGAAGACCTCTCGCTGCCGGCCGTGGTCGCTTCCATGGTCGGCGGCCGGGAGGCCTGGCAGGCGGTGGCCCACTTCTGCGAGGCGGTCCTCTCGCGGAAGGAGAGTGCCGAGAGGGATCGCCAGCGCAGTGGTGATCCCTCCCGCCGCCAGACGAGACGTAGGAGGCGTCGGGTGGACGACTGACCGACGTCTCCCGCCCTGTGGATTGGGGGCGTTTGGAGAATTCCACCACGGTATCCCCTGCCTGTCGTAAAAGGCGACTAATAGGGGCCTCCGGGGGTCACGGGTGGGCGGGACGTGCCGCCCACCCATTAGTCTAGCCAACTTCTGTGACCCCTGTGATGGACATGTCCGAGGCAGCGTGTCTCACGCTGCCTCGGACACCAAAAGGTGGACACGGTACGGTGTTTCGGGGGCTTCTGAGCCCCCGCAACAGGAAAAGGACCGCAACAGCCGTACGTGCAGGGGCGGTTGCGGACGACAACTTAGACGTGAGTCGGAGGAAGCCCGCAGCCGTCCCTAATGCGCCGAAGATGGCCGTTTAAAAAAAAAAAAAAACTCTACGCGTTTGAACGCCGTCTATATATCCGTGACTGCATTCCGTTTACCGCACGTTTGGAAGAGAATTATAAGCTTGTTTTAAAAACTTCAATTGCACTCTAAGAGGTCGACGAGTCATCAAATAAAACTTAATGTTAATGCAAGGCTATCTATCCATTAACATTTAGTTTTATTCGATACCTACTCGTCTACCTCTTAGAGTGCAAATGACGTTTTTGTCGTTGTAATCATTATCATTAGACACACAAGGGCATATAATATCAAAGAATTATTATTATTCTACATCGTTTCCCACTGTGGTTTACCGTACCCCAGTGGAAACAAGATTAAAGCTTGTAAATTTGTTTACGTGCTCGCTTCGTCGATTGAAAAAACACATTTGCCAGTAAACATAGCGGTCGGATCGATGAACACTCGTGTAAAGTTCCTTTAGTAAGTACATAGAGAAATATATCATTTGATTTTCATCCATTTAAAGTACTAGCTTTTGCCCGCGGCTCCGCCCGCGTAAATGAGTTTTCCCGGGCAGTGCCGGATTAACCACGTAGCAAGAGTAGCAATTGCTACGGGCCCCGCGCGAAAGGGGGCCCCGCGTATTTAGACCCACTCATCTCTGCCTGAGCGTAATTTTTTGAGTGAAACTTATTAAGATGTGGTATGTTGAATTTTGTTGATGTCACAAAAACGTGAAACGTTACAACTTTTCCTAAAATAAAATAAAAAATAAAATACTTTATTCATCACGTAGGCGAACATAGTTGCACTTATGATATGTCAAGATACATTCAATTAATATTTAATATTACAAATAGTCACTTCTATAACTAAAGACATTTTTAAAGGGAGCAAAATCAATGTAAACTAAATATAAAGAAGCCAAGCTCGGGCTGGCAGGAAAGAGATAAGAAAATAATATATCTGTCTGTCTGGCCTGTAGTGTCCTCACCGGTGAGGACACTACAGGCCCTAGCCTAGCCAACCTACCAGCTTTTCACTAGCTACCTAAGCGATGACTACTAAGACAATCCACGTCAGACACTCGGTACCCGACTATTTCCTTGGCGTAAATAATTCAAATAAATTCATACGGTAAACACACAAGTTCTACAAAAAGTTTCTTGTATGAACGTGTAGAATTTCAGTCGGCCTGATAATCAGCTCTACAAAATGTCTGCAGTATATGCAAGCACTCTTACCCAACACTTAGTGTGAATGTGTAGCAGAATTGAAATAGCTCGATTTAAATTGTTAAAATGTTCTATTTATTTATAAGATTAACAGTCTACATTATTTTTAATATAAATTAGTAACCATATACCAAAAATCTATTTTCTAGAATATAAGTATACTAGCGGCTCGCCCTGGCTTCGCACAGGTAGCAAAGCATAATATTTGTACATTTGATTTTCTGTCGTACAAAATACTTATGAATTATACACATAACCCTTCCTCTTGAATCACTGCGTCCATTGGTGAAAAACATATGAAAATCCGTTCGGTAGTTTTTGAGTTTATCGCGTTCAGACAAACAGATGTGATAGGGGGGACTTTGTTTTATAATTTGTAATGATGTAAGGACATATCCTTAAAAATAATAAGACAAAAGTAGCCTGTCCTTCCTTGGATCTCAAGCTATCTCCATATTTATTCTCTCACGGTTCCACCCGCAAGAAATTAATATTTTCCGGGATAAAAGTACCGGTTTATATTTCTCTGGGATAAGCTATTGCTTATTTATTGCTATTGCTGAGCCTAGGTGCTCCTCAAGCTCTTAAATTATCTTCCTACGAAATTTCATCGAAATCGGCTGAGAGCGACGGCTACAACCGCGAGGTAAAAAAATCTATACTAATATTATAAAGCTGAAGAGTTTGTTTGTTTGTTTGAACGCGCTAGTCTCAAGAACTACAGAACCGATTTTGAAAATTCTTTCACTTATAGGAAGCTACTTTACTCTTGAGTGCTCCCGAAAAAACTTTTTCACGCGGGCGGAGCTGCGAGCAGTAGTCTAGTGTGGGACAAAAGTCCTGATTTCTATTTTTCCAGGATAAACAGTAGCCTATGTTTTTCCCTTGATTTAAAACTATCTCCATACTTGTTTTTTTGCGGTTCCACCCACAAAGAAATATTTTCCGGGATAAAATCCCGGTTTATTTTTTCCCGGAAACAGAAGTAGCCTAGATCCTTTCCAGGGTTTTGAACCATCTCGCTACCAAATTTCGTTGAAATCGGTTGAGTGGTTTGGCCGTCCCACTCGTCAGAAAAGAATCGCGATAAAATATCCGGTTTATATTTTTCCGGGATGGGCAGTACTCTGTGTCCTACACTGGGTCTCAAACTATCTACATACTTATTTCTTTGCGGTTCTTTCAGCAAGTAAATAGTTTCCGGGATTAAAGTCCCGGTTTCTTTTCGGAGATAAGAAATATCCTAAATCCTTTCCAGGGTCTTAAAGTATGTCCCTTCCAAATTTCATCGTTATCGGTTCAGTGGTTTGGGCGTGACGGCTCCACTCACGAGAGAAAAATCCGGGTTAAAATTCTCGGTTTATGTTTTCCGGAATAAAAGTAGTCTATGTCTTTCCCTCGGTCTCAAACTGTTTCCATAAGTACTTATTTGTTTGCGGTACCATCCGCGAGAATATTTTCCGGGATAAAATTCCGGTTCATTTTTTCCCGGGGTCAGAATTAGCCTTGGTTCTCCCCAAGGTTTTAAACTATCTCCCTACCAAATTTCATAGAAATCGGTTGAATGGTTTGACCGCCCCACTCGTGATAATAAAACCGGGATAAAAGTTCCGGTTTATATTTTTCCGGTATAAGCAGTAGCTTGTGTCCTACTCTGAGTCTCAAACTATCTCCATAATTATTTGTTTGCGGTTCCACCTGCAAGAAAATATTTTTCCGGGATTAAATTCCCGGTTTATTTTTTCACGGGATAAGAAGTACCCTAAGTCTTTCCCAGGGTCTTAAACTATGTCCCCTACAAATTTCATCGAAATCGGTTAATAGGTTTCGCCGTAACGACTCGCTAGAATAAAAAAATCCGGGATAAAAGTCCCGGTTTGAATTTTCCCAGGATATAAAGTAGCCTATGTTACTCAGGAATACAGGAGCATTCTAATGGTGAAAGAATTTTTGAAATCGGTCCAGCACTTTTTAAGTTTATCCTTGTCAAACATACAAAAATACAAATCTTTCCTCTTTATAATATAAGTATAGATTGAGTGAGTTATAGAAGTTATGACTAAAAAAATATTTTATTATTTCAAGAGAGATTCTCATGATTACTAACTGCAGTGGCGAACGTTTGGCGTCTCAGGCTGGAGGCCCCGTCGTGGGGGTTCAGGGTCGTAGAGGCAGTGCGTCCTGTCTTTGCCGAATGGCTGGACAGGCGCCACGGAGCGGCAACATACCGCCTGACGCAGGTGCTCACCGGGCATGGCCGCTTCGGTGAGTTCCTGTTTCGGGTGGTGGGGATAGAGGAGTCGGCCGTGTGTCACTATTGTGACAACTGCCCAATGGACACGGCCCAACATACCTTGGAGTGTTGTCCAGCCAGGGATGAAGAACGCAGCGCTCTCAGAGTAGTCGTCGGAGAAGACCTCTCGCTGCCGGCCGTGGTCGCTTCCATGGTCGTCGGTCGGGAGGCCTGGCAGGCGGTGGCCCACTTCTGCGAGGCGGTCCTCTCGCGGAAGGAGAGTGCCGAGAGGGATCGCCAGCGCAGTGGTGATCCCTCCCGCCGCCAGACGAGACGTAAGAGGCGTCGGGTGGACGACTGACCGACGTCTCACCGCCCTGTGGATTGGGGGCGTTTGGAGAATTCCACCACGGTATCCCCTGCCTGTCGTAAAAGGCGACTAATAGGGGCCTCCGGGGGTCACGGGTGGGCGGGAGGTGCCGCCCACCTATTAGTCTAGCCAACTTCTGTGACCCCTGTGATGGACGGCAGCGTGTCTCACGCTGCCTCGGACACCAAGGGCGTCCTTCGGTGTACAGGAGAAGAACCGCAACAGCGGTACGCGCGGGGGCGGTTGCGGACGACAACTTAGACGTGAGTCGGAGGAAGCCCGCAGCCGTCCCTAATGCGCCGAAGATGGCCATGATAAAAAAAAAGTGGCGAACGTTCATTTTCGACATTAAAGCGCATAAAAATGAGTTAAGGAACACTATGAGTCAAAAACGTCTGAATAATATCTCGCTTTGATGAATAATATAGAATATGATTTGATCAGAGAAATTGATACGAATAGTATTATTTCTAAATTTACTTTGTAAAACTTTAAAAAATAATAAGGAAACAGATAAATAAATATAAACATTATTTAAAGTACACCATTGATTAAATATAACATTAGCTATTCATAAAAATTTAATATACTTTGTATTAAATATAAACTTTGAAATATGTATTGAAAAAAATATTGTGAAAAAAATTATTCTATATTGCCAGGAAATCTCATCTCAGGCTTTTTGTACTTGTCAGAGCCTAACAGCGCCTATAGTAATTTACTACACCATTAATTACCCAAAAAAACTTAACCTATAGATAGCAAATAAACGTATTGAGTATTGAATTGTATCTTTACCGCTTTATACTTAAGAACCCATAGCAGATCAAGGGTTCTTTGAAAGAATTGCTACGGGCCCCGCGCTTGCTTAATCCGGCACTGTTCCCGGGATAAAAGTCCCGCTTTATATTGTTCTGGGATAAAAACTAGCCTATGTGTTAATCCAGAACATAATCTACCCGTGTGCCAAATTTCATTGAAATCCGTTCAGTAGTTTTTGCGTGAAAGAGGAACAAACATCCAGACATCCATACATCCATACATTTTTGCAAACTTTCGCCTTTATAATATTAGTAGAATTACATGGTACTCTGCATTCGTCACCCGCTGTGACGCTCTCTCTAATTGTGACATCAAAGTCAATCGAGAATAAATGCTTTCTTTATGTGGAGAGTACAGGAATATATCAACCTATCATCTATCTAGTGTTGATGGATGGCGACGACGAGGACGACCAATGAAGAGATGGATGGATTGAGTAAGAGATGATATGAAAAAAAAGGGCGTGAATGACTTGATGATGAAAGATAGAGGGGAATGCAAGAGAAAAACATGTTGCGCCGACCCCAAGTAATTTGGGATCAGGGCAGGAAGATGATGATGACGATTGTCTATCTATCGGCATAAAAACGTATTAGTACTATTGTGGACTAGTTGTGCTCACAACTTCTTCTGCGTGGACTTAGATCTATCACATACCCGTTCTGATACACCTCTCCGTAACACAGAACACGCACAATGCCTGTGGCCCTTCTTTTTTTTATGGCATTGAATAATGAGACGAGCAAGCCGTTCGCCTGATGGTAAGCGATACGACCACCCATAAACAATAACAACACCATTCAGCACCTTTAGTTACAAAGTACTGTGTGGCATCCCAGTGCGCTCGTCATCTTAAACACACGACGGCAAATGACGCCCGGTTGGACGTCACCTGCCGGGCGTCATTTGCCGTCGTGTGCGGAATCGGTCTCATACAATTTAATACTGCATAGTAGTGCCGTCTGCCATCGCCGCACATGCTGTTGCCGTCTGCCGTTGCCGTCTGCCGTCTGCCGCGTTCTGCGGAATCATAGCTATCGTAGCGCCCATACTAACAAGGTAGACACTCAGCTCCATGAAGTCATGCGTATTATTTCTGGAGTAATAACATCAACCCCACTTCCATGGCTTCCTGTTCTGGCGCACATTCCACCACCTGAGCTACGAAGATGCAAAGCAGCTGCCAACGAGTGGGAGAAATGTTTTCAGCTAAACCACTCTGAACCCATGCCCATCAGGAAAACACTGGACGAGCTCCCTCGTCTCCGTTTAAACTCCAGGTCTCCAATCTGGACAGACGAGAGGATCCAAGACCAGTTTCAACTCAACGAGGCATGGCGTTCGGAGTGGAGCCACTTTAAAAACTTTAACTCGCACCTTATTAAGGACCCTACAAAAAAGCTACCCGGCTTTAATGCTGACCGAAAGTCGTGGAGCCGCTTAAATCGATTTCGCACCAACCATGGGAAATCAAACTACCATCTACACAAATGGGGATTGAGGGAGTCACCACAATGCGACTGCGGAGCACCTGACCAGACCCTTTCCCATGTGGTGAATGAATGTCCGCTTCGCTGTTTTTCCGGTGGTATAGCTGAGCTTCACGAATTCACGCCTGCCGCAGCTAACTGGTTGAGGCAACTAGACCTAGAAATTTGATCCATGCAGGATAATAAGCCATACGCAATGATGATGATAGCTTAAGACATAAGATGTTGTTAAGTCTTATTATGTCCAGTACACTGGCTACAATGTCCTTCAAACCGAAACACAACAGTGCCTGCACACTGTTGCTTGGCGGTAGAAATAGATATTGCAGTAGTACCCACCCAGACGCACTTTTACATATGAGAGACCTACTAACAGTATCTCTCCTGAGTATGTTCATCTGTCCCCGACTTACTCTATGTGTTATACAAAGTAAAGCATAATAATTTACAGCAAGCATAATAATTAAAGCATAATAATTTAGTTATTAGATTTTTAATCCAATGATTGCTATTGGCGTGATACAACAAAAAATTTAACTATTAGTCATACTCATACACCCAGGTTGACTAAAAATTCAACCTGTTTAACGTCCTGTTACCTATTACCCGCGTCTGTCAGTTACTTTTTACAAAAATGTAACCTACACATGCAGAAAATCTACAATTATATCGAGTACATGTAGACATAACATGCATATTATAATCATCATAGTAATTAACACACTTTTTGGAATTATCACACGTACCAGTGTATTTTTAACGTCCTTTTCACCATCCGATTTCACTTGACTGCTCCCCGCTTAATGAGGGGGTAATGATGAAAAATATTGTGCGCCGGGCGGCATGGTAATAAATCGCAGCGATTTTTCTGCGCACTTGTCGGTGCAGCCTTAGTGCTTTTCTTTGTAAGACTTTGGCATTTTTATTTTTGGAAGATTTTTTCTGTTTATTTCTGTGATATTTTCAGTTAAATCTAGAAATTATACTAAAATACAGTGTATACAATACAGTGTTATGGAAGGATTATATACATATACACTCACGCCTTTTATCCCCGAAGGGGTAGGCAGAGGCGCAACTAGGGCACCCACTTTTCGCCATTATTCCGTCCCATGATGTGATAGGGGGCGAGCCTATCGCCATAGCAGGCAAAAATTCCAGACTCCGAGCTAATACTGAATAGAAAAACTCAATATCACTTTGCCCGACCCGGGAATCGAATCTGAGACCTCAGCATTGCAGTCGTACCATACAACTACGCCACCGAGGCAGTCTTTCAGTAGAATTTTATGTTAACTTTTATTATGAAAATATCGTATTTCTTATCTAATGTGGTACTGTCACTATAATCAGAACCTTAACAAAAGCCTTCGATATCCTTTATGGCGTAGCAGACGAAGATATATGAAAAGCTCTAAGGTGTACATTCATTTTGCATGGAGAAAAAAAATGTTTTGAGATGAGTTAGTATGTTTTTTTTTCGGAAGAGTAGGAAACTAGGTGTATTCCACATAAACAACATAGGCCCTTCCACTTACTATGGTTTAAGAATACAACATACTCATTTACTAAAATACCATCTTGCTAATCTACGAAAAATCCGTCAAAATCACTACAAAAACTAACATATCCTGAGAACAAAGTGTTATCAAAAAGTGTTTGACGTTGTGTATTATTCATAAATATTAAAATAAAGCGAGGTGGGGCCAACGCTCCGCAGTCCGTAGTACATTTATCAGCCGACTGCAGACGCGGTCTGGATCTTGCGCGACACCTTTTTAGTCGGCCAACATTTATAACGGCAGGGAATGGATGTGGCGACACTGGATGAGTTTAGCGTGGTTGATGCGATTTTTTTGCATTCGTGGTGAGCATATTTAAGGAGCTAATTACTATAATGATATAATTACTTAGTTCAGAGTTTAGACATAATTATACTTAATTTTGATTTTATTATCTTATTAAGATTAAAAAAAAGACATAAGTGCATCACGTGTTCGTAAAGACTTGCCGTGATGGTTGTTAGTTTTCATAGATCTATATTATTATTCTTGGATTCCGCTAAGGGGTTATTTTGTCACTTTTACCCAGTGACTAATACCCTAATAACATACTTTTCATATTTTAGAATTATATAGCAGACATAATGGTTGACAGTAGGGTAACATTTTATATTAAAATATACCAACATAAAAAAATCAAGTAAAATTATAAGTCATATAATAGTATTCATGAAGAACTTTTACTTAAATGAAGACCTTTTTTAACTAACAAAAAAATGTGTTAACGGAAGATTTCTCGGCCCATCCAGCGCATTAATTCCACGCCAAAGCGCCTTCAGACTCGAATAATTTATCTTGGGGGCAATCAAGACGGTAATTTTGGTGAGGAGTCCGCTCCAAAACTATTTCTGTAAAGTTCAGTTTCATTATTGTTGGCTAAATGAGAATTTTTTGTACCTGAACAAAGTTACACTCTCTTTGTATTCGTGAATGAATGCGATTAAGTAATTAGGAACTCTGTGGTTTGAATGAATGGGAGTGAATGTTATTATATGAGAAGTTCCTTTATAGAACTTATAATATATAAAATGTAATTTATTTATTAATTTACTTAATGACACATAACAGCTATTAGATTAAACATTTTAATTGAAATTATACAATATTAAGGACTAGTCTCCTCAACAATTACAGGTGTGAAACAGCATTCGTATAGATAAAATAGGTAATATTTAAATTAAGGACTCTCACATAACAAACATAAAACTAGTTAAAAATAGCATAGCGGAAGAACATAAAGACGTAATTCAAAATTTTGGAATTTATTACTTATTTGGCAAACATGGCTGCAATGGAATGACAATAGGCTCTTATTAATATTGTACAGAATTCTTGCATTACTTATATATTTTTTTTATTTCGCTGAATGTTATGATAATTTCAGTACAGTTTCGATATATCATTGACGATAGATTACATCTCTCGACGATCGCCGCAATTATGGCAGACTTTTTCGAACGACCTAGTTTTTACCACGTATGGTTACTGTCTAGCACAGAATATAATATTTAAATGTAGTATCTAGTGACTGCTTCGGTCGCTTAGTTGTATTACGACTGCAATGCTGAGGTTTCGGGTTCAGTCCCCGGGTAGAGCAAAGTGATATTGGATTATTCTTGTCCGTATCAGCCCGGATTTAGAGTCTGGAATTTGTGCACGATATGGTGCTAGTTTTGCTCTCTATCATATTATGGGACGGAAAACAGAGGCAGAGGTCTAAGTGGGTGCACTAGTTGCACCTCTGCTTATCCCTTAGCGGATAAAGGGTGCCAGTGTGTATGCGTAGTACCTATCTACTATAAGTAGTAAAGTAGTAGTTAAGTTAATCAGAGTCCTGTAATCATTCAACAGAATCTGGTAGAATATTTTAGGTTATAAAAAAAAACATTGTTAAAAATGATGTGTAAAAGTGCCCTTAGGGGCCTTATTATTGAATAAATTATTTGAATTTGGATAGCATTTTGTGAGTAAAAATGCGTATGCTATGTAATTTTACATAA
Source organism: Lapara coniferarum (assembly GCA_949316025.1). Taxonomy (NCBI): domain Eukaryota; kingdom Metazoa; phylum Arthropoda; class Insecta; order Lepidoptera; family Sphingidae; genus Lapara; species Lapara coniferarum. The sequence goes on from OX438922.1 coordinate 2,449,159, forward strand.
ATTCTTTCAAACTTGAAATTCTGTAAAGGTACAACTACTTTTATGAATCTCCGCATTTTACGAGCGTCTCCAAGTTATATTAATATGGATAATATTGCGGCCCGTCGCGTTCGTATCAAGAAAATTGGATTCAAGCACCAATATGTGGGCGTTGTCATGTTGTAGTACTTAAGTTTAAGCTTTATGACGTTCCCACAATATTATAGTCTATTATAGTATTTTTCATAAAGTTACTAAATTCACACTTTACAAGTTTTTTAGTCTGTAGTCGCCATTATTTTGAACACTAATAAAATTATAGGCAACTTTTTTTATAGTCCACCCATTTTACTCCATATGATATCGGGTAAGCAGTAGCCAAAAGTACAGAAAGAATTTCTAAGGTATGTGAAGTCTGCCAACGTGCAGCGTGGTGAACTATAGTCTTAACCCTCTCAGCAGTAGAGCAGTCACTGCCTCGATGGCCTAGTTGTATTGCGTACCCGTTTCGAGTACGATTTGCGCGCTGAGATCCTGGGTTCGAATCCCGGGTTGAGCCAAAAAGATTGTAACTGGGTTTTTCCATTTTAAAAATTACTCAGTCGCAACTCGGCGTCAGGAAGATGGCGGTGTGATACCCGTGTCTCGGAAAGCACGTAAAGCCGTTGATCCTGCGCCTGATCTCTCTCCGGTCATGTCGGATAGCCGTCTCACCGGACTATGAGAGTGAAGGAGTATCAAGTGCACCTGTGTATTGCGCACACACTTGTGCACTATAATATCTCCTGCGTACCTGGCTGATTTCCGATTGAGATTGGCCGTCGCGGCCGAAACTGGCTAGGAGGATTTCGTTACGTTAGTCGAGGAAGTCCGTGTCCAATAGTCGGTAGTATATAATACAGGGGTCGAAATATTATAGTAACAAAATAAAACAAAAAGAGTGTTGACTTCGTTTTAATTAAATTAAATGCCGTACCTTTCGCCATTTCTGGTGAGCTTAAAATAATTTGTCCTCTTTGCGAGTTGAACTAGTAGGTACCTACAGAGAGTTCAAGGTACCACATTTTTTTATTATTCCTTGAGTTATTTTAGAGTTTACGCTAGTTAGTTTAAAGTTTCAATGTATTAGTTTTATAGAGCAAAAAATTTAAAGAACCAAGTTTCTACGAAGGGAAGCCCTTCGTAAAAAGTTTTGTTTTATTTTATTTTAGGTCTTTAACTTATTTAACACAATTGTGAAACTCTCCGTAAACTGAATATTGTGGTATGGATTTTCGAGCCTTTCAAATATAGGGCAGACAAAGATAAATAAAAATTATCTTTTAATAAGTTATGGAAGTTTAATAGCATAAAATAAGATCTTTCGTTAGCAAAAAAAATTTTTTTGTGTATGTGATGTAACAACGTTCTGTATTACACGACGTATGAGCTTTTTTCAAAGAATGAAAACCAAATCTAAACTTGTACTATGCACTTATTAATTAAGCACATGGAAACATGAAAAAATATTCTTCCCAAAAACCTAAAGGCTTAAGCCGCGTAATACTAAAACCGTTCGAGATATCAACTTGCAAGGCAAACGGCGCGCTATGAATCGTCAACAATTTACCGAGCGTTAAATTCAAATCTGATCTCGCAGCGTAACTCTATCGATAATTTAAACATAACTTGCATACATTATGTCGCCGGGCCCGAAGTTGGGTCCCTCGCCTTTGAGGGTTACTATGAAGATGGATTCTAATTACACGCGTTGGTTTAAAAGCAGTAGAAATAGTGTAGTTTTCGTTAGACTTATTTTTATGGCCGTGTCAAACACTCATACTAATGCCGGGTGACCGATTTTTTTCAATGGAAATATTCTGCAAAATTTTGCTGCTGCAAATATTTTTATTGGGTTGGATTCCTTACATAACAAGTACTTTGCACTAAGACCATTTACTAATTGCCTGATTGACAAATAGACGATTCCAATCTCTCTTTTCAACCGATCACGAAAATGGACCAATAAGAATGGAGCATTTTTGAAATGACTTACAAACATTGATGTATTAGGGTTTTTAATACATCAATGCTTACAAATGACTTCTTTTGGTTGTTTTGTGTTCGAGATCGGATAGAATGTTAAGGTATTCGTACTGATCCACTAGTTTCAGTGTAACACTCCATCTCAAAGAGCAATGCAAATGCATGCATACATGTGAATTGTGGTTCGCAGATTGTAAATTGCTTTGGTTGATCTAAATATCGGATGTGACGTCTCGAGGGATAAGGCTTTACAACGTGTAATTATTGGTTGACGTATGTATCCCGCATTAATTTAGAATGCCCCCATGTCGCCCCTGTTTGGTTTAATGAGAGATATCGATTAAAATTTTCGTGTAGTGTGAAATTAATTTTGTATCACGAGAAGGCAGTTTAATTGATGATTTCCAAATTTGTGTATTTAATAGATTAAATAACTAAGCGTAAAACTATTTAACTTTTAGTTTTAAAGGTTTTCAATATTTTAGTCGCACACGACGCTCATATTTTTACGCCCTCCATTATCTATTTCTTAGACTGTGCGACAGTATTAGTAACAAAAGTAAAGATTATAATTTTCTAGATTTTGCTCGCGTGGAACAATATTTTTTTATTTTCTCAGGAAAAAGACCTATGTCCTTCCTAGGACCTCAAACTGTCTCCACACCAAATTTCATGGAAGTTTGTTTTGTAGTTTTCAAGATTGTTTTATTTTGCCTTGTTTTATAATATTCAAGGATGAATTCTAAAACGATCTGTAGGTATTATTGTTATGATTGCCATTACATAATGTAACGGCAGCTATAAACAACAGAACTGTATCTTCTGAAGTGCCTACTGGCCATCCCATCGTAGTAAAATTGCTCCAAGAGTCTTCCAAACTTTTCTACTTTGTGCATCCGCCTTAGGACGAAAGTCCACCCACGCGTAACAAAGCCTTATCAATGAAAGAGTTCATCCCTCTTTTAACTTTTGGGTTGACCTTCTTGTTTAGGGTCGCGTGAAACATTACCTCGATTGTTTTTACGTAATCTATTGTTTGTTGTTAATTTCAGTTAAAAAATAGTATACATATAAGACGGTCTGGACCATTATTATGTTTGGATGAGGAAGGGATGTTTGATTTATTCTGTAGCCTTTTATAAATAAAACTTGTTTTCTCACACACACAATTTATTATAGTGCACGTACTACAAAACAAAACATTCCAAAACCTCGCGAACAATGAATTAATCTAATAAATTTACTAAAAACAGTTATAAAATCTATAAACATAATGAGCATTAAAATTATGAGATCGCTAATCACAAATTCTTAATTCAAATTCGCGTGTATTTACAATTGATTATAAAATTACAAAATCACTATCAATTATAAACACAAGCGGAAAAATACGCGAAATAATGTTAAATTTAACAAAAGCAGCTCACGAAGCTACATTTACATTAAAACGCAAACGATGAACACTAGTGGCATTTGAATTGTAGACGCGGCGTTACCGCGCTTTGTCTTTTAGCCACAAGTAAACAGCAATTAGTGTTTGCTCACCACTCTACTTCACATAATAGGTCTCAAATTAATCTAGATATCTATAACTAGAAGTGTATATTTATTCTAATTATAAAGTTATATTGGACGTAAGGAATCATACACAATGTAATCTAATAGTCATGAATAATAAGTGTCACCACATGAACATTCAAACGAGATTCAACAAGTGCAATAGAATAGTGGTCTCATGGCCTTATTATGCTACTTTATTGGTACGAACAACAATATTATTTCAGAATGACGATATTTTACTGGATCTACTTAGTAGAGAGATGTTTCCGTGTTATCTTTATAGGAAATCTGCATAATACATTGTTTATGTATAAGCCAAAAGTATATTGTTACTCCTCGGAATATCTGAATTTAATTGGATAAAACCATAGTCCTCGAAAACGAAACTTAAATAGCAGTTTAATGTTTTAAATAATGTTTAGTTAAAATTTACAATAACAAATCTATCTAAATAAATTATCGAGGGTTATTAGTAATAAACATGGTGCTCTGGGACACAAAGCTAAACATTCCACTGCAATGACTGACGTTAAACAAACAAACTGAACTAACTAACTACACAATATTATCGAAGCATTCCTAGATTTACGCATTTATATTTGTTAATTAATGCTCGTCACTGAATTTATGTTCCAAATTCGAAAAAGCTTTATTAGATTTACAAGTGCGAAAAATCGTTATTATAAATACGAAATTCAAAATTAGAATCTGTAAAATTCAAATTTAATTGTAAATTTGTACTAGTACCAGTTCTAGTTCAGGACACAGGACTCGTAGGTGGGTATCATGTACTTTATGTTGATGAAGGCGTCGGGCCCGCCATATCTCTCCAGGATCTGCAGCGTGTCCTCTATTAGGTCGGCCACGTTCTCGCCCCGGGTGGTCGTGTGGTCGATGCCGGACCCCATGTTGTCTGAGGGCAAATGGGTTAATAAATTGGCTGTTTTTGGCTTTGAGATTATGATAAAGTTATTTTGCGAAATATTTATTATGTGGCTCTCGGTTTACCGAGGTGGCATTGCAAAATTATTCTTTATGAATAGTTGTACCAATAATTATATTCAACTTTCAAGGGCATGCTACTCATGATTCCCTTATATCTTTTACATTATGTAGAAGTCTGAGATTTTATTTGGCGCTAGTATATAAATTATGTTAGCAAGCATAACCAGTAGCACAACACACACTATTTTAAGACTATTATTAAAACTCCATCCCGCACCAAAACGAAAAAAAATCATATACATATAATATCTAAAACTAAAATTTCAACACATTTTTTCACTTCAAAACCGGGGTAACACGTCCGTTACCCGGTTTGTTACTCCAGCGCTCGATTGTCTACCATCAATCATACTCGGTGGCCAAAATAATTGGCACACGGCGAGCACCGGCCGGGAAGATATTGTTTTCACACTAATAGACTTGTCAGAACGAGCGAGTAGATTAATTACATGTTAAAACATGGCCGACGAGGAGTGAACTACACGAATGATATAGATCTTTTGAGTAACAATTTTGTCTCATATTAACACGTATCTTCTCGATCTTGTAAAGTAGTAGTTAGATTTTTTTATGTTTATTAAAAGTAAAGTTTAGAGCACATATAGACTAAGTCCTGGTATAACGTACACTATAACATATTATAAGCTACTTAGCATCATTTTATACGCTTCTATTCTGGGCACGAGCTTACAAACTTAATTATAATATAAAGTTTTATTAATTGCTTGTCAATGTACAGGGTTGGAACAATCCAAACCCATCACAGCGTTCAAACGATCCAAACCCCCCGCAGCCGCTGCCGGTGCCGCACGGTTTGGCGCGACACGCCGCGTCCCGCTCCCGTCGCGTCGACACCCGACCGCATTGTTACGGGAATTCTCTGCGAGCCGACAATCCACGCTTTTGTTAGACTGTGTGCAAGTAACCATGCGACAAAAAGTCGCCTTTGTCAATTGTTTGAAAATTGCAAATTTACTTACGACATTTGAATCAATTGTTTTTTTATTTTTCCTGCGTTGATGTTAAACTTAGATTTAAGGCGGAAACGAATTTTCAAAAACGTCCTTGGTACTTTTTGAGTAGTATTAAGCTCGAATTTAGATTAAATGTTGGTATTAAATGTCGCTTTAATTATTGAATTCGGGTGGAGCAAAAATAATGTTAATGTTTAATTTTGATCATTTGTATTTATAAAGAGAATACGCTCCAAAAAGTACTAATAATTTCACTGTCACTATTTTGCGACAATTATTCAATAGAAAAGGATACCCTCGTAGTGTGCATATTTCCCACGACAATTAGTCGCACGTTTATCCTACCCGGCTCACCTCATTCGCTCCTATAGCCAAATAGTTGTCGGCGTGTCACCAAACGCCTCACCACCGCACATTTCACACCCGACTAATGTATCGCAAGCCGTTTCTCGTTATAGTAACATGTCTTTGATAACACAATATAAAGCCTTGTTAGTAACCTTTTTAATACTCGCGACGACATTTTGTCGTAAAAAATTTCGTCGAAGATTAAAAAAATACTGTAATGGCATAAAAGCCATTTCCCGAGATAACATTTCCTAAAAACAAAAATATATACCGTGATGTAAAGTAGATAATCACTTTTATAGATCAAAAAATCATTTTTGCATTCCCATTATAATGGCACTAGTAGTGCTCGCGGCTCCGCCCGCGTGAAAAAGTTTTTCCGGGACAAAAATATTTTCCCGGGATAAAAAGTAGCCTATAGCACTCAGGAGTTATGTAGCTTCCTATTAGTGAAAGAATTTTCAGAATCGGTTCAGTAGTTCCTGAGATTAGCGCGTTCAAACAAACAAACTCTTCAGCTTTATAATATTAGTATAGATTTACTATTGGTTAGCCAGGAATAATAGTAAATTTGTCTTTGCACCTAAGATTGATTAGGAAAAGAAGTCCATGGCATTAAGCTCAAGATATACAAAAGGAAGATAACTATGAAAAAAAACTCACTGTTCTTATCCTTGAAGAGGTTCAGCACTGGCAGTATCTGCCGGTAGTAAGGCACCAAAGCCTCGCCCACTCTGTCACAACCGGTAACTATCATCTGGATGCATTTGAGAGCGTGGCACAGGACTGATGGACGCTTCGTTGATAGGGCGTCTGAAAGTCGATGAACGTTGAGAATGGGGGTCCTTGTTTTATTTTCATTATAAGTATTAAACTACTTGATAAGGTTAAAACCAGACAATTGACTTGCCCTAAAATCATACCATTTTTTTCTGCTACATTGGAATATGGTTTAAAATTAAGTTAGGATTTTCTGAAAAATTGCAACAACTCCACATTCATATTGTTGAAATCAGTTTTTTTTTATTACAAAGCATTGCATGATAACTGACAATCATCATCTTGAAACATTTCTGTGACGTTTCCGTTACTACAGCAATTATGGAGCTTTACCCCGATCTCTTAGAAACCCTAGATTCGTCGTTGTTTGTAATAAGAAAATACTGGGACCTTGTTAAAGATCAAAATACTTCCATGAAACTGGAAACCAGGCGCTCCAATTGTTTACCAACTGAGTAAACGTCAGAAGATAATGAAATTCCTTTTTATTTTTGTTTAGAGCGAAGTTTAAGACGGCTGCAAGAAGCCATGTTCGGAGATATGACTACTCCTTCAGGGGAAATTAAACTGAGCATTACGAATAACGTGGTGTAAATATTGGGCGTTCTAGAAGTTAATATCTAGTGTGATGGACCGACGAACGCAGTGCATATATAGGCTTGCTGCTTTTTGAAAACGGGTTGTCGTTTTAATTCTTACCTACTTGTCCAACCGATAATTTTTACTGGTATATTATAATATTATGTTGTTAGCTGTCAATTTATTTATTGAAGTAACTACTAACAGCACCGACGAAATCATTTTGTGACATACTCTTTCAAAGTTATTTCTATCAAGTGCAATTTATAGTTTTCGTTAACAATTTAGTATTTGTTAATGATTATTGATTTTTTTTTAAGTAAACTTAACTAAAATCCTAGCAATATAAACTCATTTGCAAAAAAAACGGGCACCTAAGCAATGAACCATTTCAAATGTTACTATTGGTTTGTTTGATAATTATAGGTAGTTTTACTTTCACAATTTTGTAAATTAATAAGCAAATAATCGTTTTCGTCAGTATTATCATAAAATTTTGATAAAATTTATGGGTTTTAATGCTAAAGTTCACTAGTAGTGTATGCTCGCTAGTAGTGCATATGCTCGTGAAGTAAAAGTTAACAAAGATTTTTGTTTGTTTTTTCTTTTAATAAAGTAAAAGCAGATAAATGTTTAGTATCGAGTGTGACCCCCTCTAGCTGAAATCACAGCTTGAATTCGTCTCGGTATGCTAGCGAGGATATCCCGGATACTTGCTTGCGGAATACGTTCCCACTCCGCGGTAATCACATTCTTCAGCTCTCTGATGGTTTGCGGAGCCGGTTGTACTGATCTCACGCGTCGTTTCAGAACGTCCCAGACATGCTCTATAGGATTGAGGTCGGGACTTCGAGCTGGCCAATCCAAACGACGAATGCCGACCTCTTGCACATACGCTTCCACATCGCCAGACCGGTGGGCGCAAGCGTTGTCGTCCATAAAAATTGAGTCTTCGCCTAAAGCGGCCAATGCGGGTTGTGCATGAGGAATAAGAATTTCCGTTATGTATCGATGTCCAGTCAGTGAGCCGTTTTCAATGAAGACTAACTCTGTACGATCCATTGAATTTATTCCTGCCCAAAACATAATAGAGCCCCCACCATAAGGTGTGATTTCTTCAAAACAAGCCTCTGCAAAGCGTTCTCCTCGTCTTCGTAACACTCGCCGACGTCGATCTTCACCGAACAGAGATATCCTGGCTTCATCGGAGAACAATACCCTATTCCAGTCTTCTTGAGTCCATGACTTACAATTTCGAGCAAACCTAAGCCTGGCAACTCTGTGCTCGCGGAGTAACTTAGGGCCGCGGGCCGGGCGATGACTGCGTATATTGGCCGCGAGCAGCCTCCTCCTGACCGTCCATAGACTAATATGCACATTTCTTACTTCTTCGAGGTTGTTCTTAAGGTCCACATACGAAGACTTGCGATTTCTCAATGCGCGACTCACAAGAAAACGATCATCCCGTGGTTGGGTACATGGTTTTCTTCCAGAACCAGTCCTTCTCTCGACGGAACCGGTGTCTTGATACCGCTGCCAGGTCCTTTGAACCGTCGAGCGACTCACACTTAGCCTCTGAGCCACGAAGCATTGGCAGCAGCCCTCTTCGAGCAGCGCAATAATTTTGGTAGCTTTTACCACTTTCTCTAACATTATTGAGACAGCTAAACAGCAATAAATGAAGCTTTGACAATTAAGAATATGAAATAAATTCATAAAAATTGACTAAAAGTTATGAAAACCGATATTATCTTTTGGCGAAGTTCCAAAAGATAATATCGGTGGTACACCAAAAATGTAGGATAAAAAGTGGTTTTCTGTAAAAACGAGCATCAAACGAAAATTTTTATTTAGAACGTACTGTTTTAAACACCACGGCATTTTTAAAACTGGCCAGTAACATGTACAAATGATTGAAATCATTTTGGTACCGTATTTTTTTAAAAAAGAATTAAAATCCAAACCGCCCGTTTTTTTTGCAAATGAGTGTAGTATAAGACTAACAGAGCTCAAATAAGATCGAAAAAAATACATGAGCAACTAGTTTTAGAAAAAATTGCCAAAGTAATATCAAATGATTTCTTCTTCCCAAAATAAGGTTAAATAATTAACTTACTTTTAATAGGAATGATGAGTTGTGGAACGACAGGTAAAATTTTATACGATCCCTTTGTGACCAAATCATGTATACCCTTTTCAACGATGAAGTTGAAAGGATAAGTGCCCTCCGAGAGGCCGTCGAAGAACATCGGCAGGTAGTGGTGGAAGTCGAGCTTTTCGATTGGAACCTGGGTAAAAATATAAAGATGAAAAGGATCAGAAGCTAAATACCATTCCTCTATCTTTCTCATACAAGCTGAACATAGACATGACATTATGATCGTTTACGGACTGTGTAATTAGTATAGCAACAGGGGACCATCTCTCATGTTTTTAGTTTTTGTATTATGATTAAATTTTATAAGACATCTAACTATTAGAAATCTATTTAAAGAATCATGTCGTATAAAGAAATCCAAATACTAAGATAATAGTCATACCTTCCAAGCTAATTGTTTTCCACAAGTAGTAAACTCAATTGACACTGGAAACTCCCCTCGCTGGTAACATTTCCTGAACATAGTAGGCTTTGGGGGAAGAGGATCGCATACGTTAGATTTCGGGGGTGGTAGCACTTTTGTATTCTTTTGCATCGCTGTAAGAAATAAATATTTTCAATGGTGCATGAAAAAATTAAAAATTATATACATCCGTAGAAACAATACTTCTGGGCACAAAATTTATCATGAAAAGATTCCTTTTTAATGTATTCTTAATTCTTTTCATAAAATGTTCGATTTATCACAAATTATGTGATTGGTTCGCGTTCTCTATCATTACAAGAGACGCAGGTAAAACTGTATGTGCACTGGTTACATTTTAGCAGGGGCCAACTTATATTGTTGAAAAACTTTTACCTTGTATGGTGAAGGCGGGAACCACCCGAGGCTTCTTATATTTATGTCCATAAGGATAGTTGGGGCTTGGCTTCCTTAACGTAGCACGGAAATCGCGCCCGCAATTCTCTGGCAAGCACGCTGGTAACAACACCATGGCGGGATCACCACATACCACGGATTGTAAAAATAATATCTATCTAAAATGTTTGCACAAATAATAAAATAAGAAAGTAAATTTGCTGTGTCGGCTCGGTTTGTTTATTTTGCAACATGATCGTTGCCGGGCAACGGGTATCGATTTGCAGCCAGCGCCGCGCAGGCCGACGCGAGCTGTGATTGCTTACGGATGGAAGTCTCGTTCGTGCACGTTTGTTTGCTTGTTTATGTGATTGGAATTATAGGCTTCGTACTGACAATTAATGTGCAAGCTATTTTGGATATGTGACATAACGCGTCAAGAGTTAAATGGATTTGGATGGAAGGGAAACAGAATATGAATAATATGCCAAAACTTTAATTGTGCAGTTTTTTTAAACCGGCAAATAAAAAGTGGGTTTATACTATAAGAAAAAAGAAAGCAAACGCGCATGGAAACATGAACAAAAGATAGTAAATTTTAATTTCAGAAATCTTGTTTTGGTTCAATAGTTGATAATCTCATATGCAACTGAAAAATACCTTAGAGAACATAATATTGTGCATTCTTTGCACTCCCATTCCAGACGCTGCATAGCAAACGCGAATTCCCGCCTGTATGTCCCGCTAGCCTAAGGCCCGTACAGAATTATATTCGTCTTCAAGAATTTTATTACATTTTAATATATTTATACAGCGACTAAAAAAATGCCCTGATCGATAGCTTATAAGAGCGTTGGAAACGTTCTTTGATTGTTTGTTATTGCTAGTTTAAGAGGCTTTGTAATTCCGATAGACTGCTTCAATAAATATTAAAGATGTCTGACAAAAGGAAACAATATTTCCACCGATGTTTGTTGTTCTGTTATTACGTGTTCTACGGTAAAAACGTTTCGCTAAACACGATTGTTTATTTCAATTTTTGCACGGGTTTTAGAAGTTTTACTTCGTTCTTTGTTTGATTTTAATAAAGATTTTACAAAGAGAAATAATATGAATGCTAATTGTTTAATGTAATGAAGTTTTCAACACATACAAAATATGAATTAGGTGTTTTTAGGTCACTTCAAAGGTTTATTATTACTAGAGATAAGGCTTAAGCACAACTGGCACATTCAAACGTATAGTTCATATCCGTTCTAAAATATGATAAGAGGTCACCTTACTGGTCACAAATTTCAGCCTGAAAAACTAGGCATGCGTAGATTTTAAATAAAAAATCTTATGTATTTTTGGAGTCGTGGCCTAGACAGTCAATACTGAACCTAAGTCCGCCTTTACATAATATGTTTAAAATGCAAACAAGTAAATAAATCTCGCGGTTCTGCCAAATATTGTCACTAGATCAACGAAGCGAGTGTGACTATAATACACTCATTTGCAAAAAAAACGGGCGGTTTGGATTTTAATTCTTTTTTAAAAAAATACGGTACCAAAATGATTTCAATCATTTGTACATGTTACTGGCCGGTTTTAAAAATGCTGTGATGTTTAAAACAGTACGTTCTAAATCAAAATTTTCGTTTGATGCTCGTTTTTACAGAAAACCACTTTTTATCCTACATTTTTGGTGCGAAGTTCCAAAAGATAATATCGGTTTTCATAACTTTTAGTCAATTTTTATGAATTTATTTCATATTCTTAATTGTCAAAGCTTCATTTATTGCTGTTTAGCTGTCTCAATAATGTTAGAGAAAGTGGTAAAAGCTACAAAAATTATTGCGCTGCTCGAAGAGGGCTGCAGCCAATGCTTCGTGGCTCAGAGGCTAAGTGTGAGTCGCTCGACGGTTCAAAGGACCTGGCAGCGGTATCAAGACACCGGTTCCATCGAGAGAAGGCCTGGTTCTGGAAGAAAACCATGTACCCAACCACGGGATGATCGTTTTCTTGTGAGTCGCGCATTGAGAAATCGCAAGTCTTCGTATATGGACCTTAAGAACAACCTCGAAGAAGTAAGAAATGTGCATATTAGTCTATGGACGGTCAGGAGGAGGCTGCTCGCGGCCAATATACGCAGTCATCGCCCGGCCCGCGGCCCTAAGTTACTCCGTGAGCACAGAGTTGCCAGGCTTAGGTTTGCTCGAAATTGTGAGTCATGGACTCAAGAAGACTGGAATAGGGTATTGTTCTCCGATGAAACCAGGATATCTCTGTTCGATGAAGATCGACGTCGGCGAGTGCTACGAAGACGAGGAGAACGCTTTGCAGAGGCTTGTTTTGAAGAAATCACACCTTATGGTGAGGGCTCTATTATGTTTTGGGCAGGAATAAATTCAATGGATCGTACAGAGTTAGTCTTCATTGAAAACGGCTCACTGACTGGACATCGATACATAACGGAAGTTCTTATTCCTCATGCACAACCCGCATTAGCCGCTTTAGGCGAAGACTCAATTTTTATGGACAACAACGCTCGCGCCCACCGGTCTGGCGATGTGGAAGCGTATGTGCAAGAGGTCGGCATTCGTCGTTTGGATTGACCAGCTCGAAGTCCCGACCTCAATCCTATAGAGCATGTCTGGGACGTTCTGAAACGACGCGTGAGATCAGTACAACCGGCTCCGCAAACCATCAGAGAGCTGAAGAATGTGATTACCGCGGAGTGGGAACGTATTCCGTAAGCAAGTATCCGGGATATCCTCGCTAGCATACCCAGACAAATTCAAGCTGTGATTTCAGCTAGAGGGGGTCACACTCGATACTAAACATTTATCTGCTTTTACTTTATTAAAGAAAAAACAAACAAAAACCTTTGTTAACTTTTACTTCACGAGCATATGCACTACTAGCGAGCATACACTACTAGTGAACTTTAGCATTAAAACCCATAAATTTTATCAAAATTTTATGATAATACTGACGAAAACGATTATTTGCTTATTAATTTACAAAATTGTGAAAGTAAAACTACCTATAATTATCAAACAAACCAATAGTAACATTTGAAATGGTTCATTGCTTAGGTGCCCGTTTTTTTTGCAAATGAGTTTATTATGAGCTTTGAATACATTATAATCTTTTAATCCAACTTAGACGCATTCCTTGAAATATTTTTCTATGCAATGTGCAAAATTCATGGTAATGAAGAAAAATACATACATACATATACATACATATACACTCACGCCTGTTATCCCCGAAGGGGTAGGCAGAGGCGCAACTAGTGCACCCACTTTTCACCATTATTCCGTCCCATGATGTGATAGGGGGCGAGCCTATCGCCATATCGGGCACAAATTCCAGACTCCGAGCTGATACTGAATAGAAAAATTCAATATCACTTTGCCCGACCCGGGGATCGAACCCGAGACCTCAGCTTTGCAGTCGTACTGTAATACAACTACGCCACCGAGGCAGTCATGAAAAATATTACTTTAATAATTATTCATTCGCGTAGGATTTTCTTAGAAATAATATTCTTAGTACAATATAATAAATATTATCGATAACTACTTTTTTAATGGTGGTGTTTTGATTGAGCTTTTATAGTTAATAAAGGCATTAAAAAATGTTATTGGGGTTACGTAGGTGTGAATTCTAGAATACTGCCTCGGTGGCACAGTTGTATTACTGTACGACTGCAATGCTGAGGGTTCGATCTCCGGGTCGTGCAAAGTGATATTGATTTTTTTTTACAGTATCAACCTGGGGTCTGGAATTTGTGTCCGGTATGGCGATATGCTCGCCCCCTATCGCATCATGGGACGGAAGACGCACGATGAAAAGTGGGTGCACTAGTTGCGCCTCGGCCTAGACCTTCGGCCTTCGGGGACAAAAGACGCGCGCGCGCGTGTGTGTGTTTGTGTGTGTGCTTCCAGCTAAACCACCTAATGGCAAAATTAAACTAACCAATAAAAACTGTCAAAAGTGACAAGTTCTCAAGCCCCTAAGCGCAGCTATGAGTACTTTTATTAGCGTCTATTAATCCTATCAGGTGCCAATCCGATCGTGTCGCTTACGAATGTTTTATAGTCGCGTGTGTCGCCGCAAACAGAGATTTCGCGCCAAATTGAATGTCGCTCGGTGGAGATCGTTCGATATTTAAAATTTTATATTGCATCACCTGCCAGCTTTATGAAATGTTTATATTGTCACTTATCCGATCGGGTTGAGGTTTATTAATAGTTCGTGCAGTACTTGTATTAAGATCACGAAGAAAAGAAGAATAGCGGAGGTGTGTCAAGCCAAAATCTCTTTAGAACGTAGCGTCGCTAAATGCGGGGGGTCGGGGGATGAAATATAACGATAGCTCCACCCCCCAATCAAAATCCATCTAGCGGTGAATGGCATTATTACAGCGTAACAGAGCTAAGTTGTCAATAATTTAGTTCGTCTTTTCACCCCTATGGCGTAACAAGCAATAGTGTTTTGTTCCAGACGATTCTATGTGCGTTAGTATGATGGGACCACATTATTTATTATGCTACTGGCGCTTAGCCGTTTTTCAGCATATACATTACATAGGTGACACATACATACAGGAAAATTAAGGAATAAAACAAAATAAAAGAAGTTGTTAAAGTTGTTGATAAAAAATCTTTATTGATTAAAATTAATAATGATAATCTTACTAATATCTACTTCAGTATCCTGTGATAATATTATTAATGCGAAAGTTCATAAAAATATTTGGATATTTACATGTGTGTTAGAAGTAAACACAGAAACAACAAAACGGATTTAGATGAAATGGCACGCGAGTAGATCATGTCTTAGATAAACACATAGTCTACTTGTTATCCCAGTAATTTAGCCCCATGGAAGTAATGCATATTTTTAATCTCTTCATAGGGACTTTTTTTTAGCGGAAAGGCATTACACGCGTATGAAGCCGCAAGAAACACCTAGTATTATGATAAAAATGAATGTATTCCTTATTGGCCACTAAACAAACCGCATCATGCACATAAAAATCAAATTCAACCGAAACAACGCAACCTTTACGCCCAGGTTCCCGCCAAAGTCCGTAAAATATTATAGTTGCGATCAGAAATTGTTGGTTGTCAATTTAAAAAAAAACTAAAGTACTCTTTTAAATTTAATTTGATTTCTAAACGATGGGACGAATATTAAACGTTTGACATTCAAAACCAAAACAAGAAGAATAAAACTCCACTTTTAATGATATTTTAACTTGTAAATATAATTGATTTCTAAACGACGGGTGAACATCAAATGTTTGACAGGTAGGAATATTTTCTAAGGAAAAGCGAAATTATTGTTTTTACTATATTCCAACCATTTATTTTATGTCTTCGAATATTTTGTTGGCGTCCAGTTGTTGCGCCTAATCATAACACGTATTCATGCATTTCTAATGTCTGTATTTACAGCATCGGTAGTAATAAGTCACTTTCTCCGCAAAAAACAAAAAAAAATGGGGAATCTAAAATGATAACAAATAAATCAATAACACGAAAAAAACTTACAAATACAACGAAATTAATAAAAATAATATCGACGCTTGAAAGGCAATCATATCTAAGCGATATTCAGCAATTTTTTTCAGTAGAGCGTTTTAAAGTTTTGATTTTGACAAAAAAAACATAACTAAACTATTCTCTGCACAAAAATAATTATAACTGTTTTAGGAACTTCTTAATGTTTGACATTTTTTGACTTAAATCAACAGCCTTGACGATTATAAATTAAAAAGTTACCGTCGCTTAGTTAAAAATGACCTTAATTTACAAACATGTAAAATCATCTAAATGGATAATTTTATGGATACCGTAACAAGTAAATTTAAAGAAATATCAAATATTTAAAAATGCGCAGTTGGTAAGAATCGTATAAGGATAACTAAATATATTAATAAAATCAATTAAAAATATCTATAGCTAAATTATTGGGTCGCACGAATGTAGAAAAACATAAATACGTGCCCAATATTGTAAATATTGTTATTCCCACCAACATTAAACTATTTAATAAGCAGCAAACTTTAATGAAAATCAAATTTTATTGTTAGATAAACATACATACATCCAAAATATGGCATATTGATATAGAATTTGATAATAGTTAACAAATTCGCTGGAAGGAGGTTCTCGCCTCAAGCAGAGCTAGAAAACAATAATATTATCACTAGCTTTTGCCCGCGGCTCCGCCCGCTTTAAAAAATTAGTAGGATTTATTCATTGTGTTGGAAACTCGTAATTTTCACTCAAATTTTATTTTTGCTGAAAGCACACACATACAAACTCACGCCTTTATCCCATACGGGGTAGTCAGAGACTATGGAGCACCACATTCTACGATTTTGACATACGTTTTCCACAAAAGATTTTCATAGTACTTTGCAAACACGAGAAAGAAAGTGGGACGATGTAAAAGAGGCCATGGAATATAAGAAAAATACATGGCTAGATGAGAATAGCCAACGACACTTTCAAAATACTAGGTTCGCAAGCGGGTGTATTTTCTTTATTGCGAACAGGTGAATATCTCTTAACAATAAGTATAACCACCTGAACATACCCGGTAATATTAACTATGCGACATCATTGAAGTTAAAGGTTTACAAGTAAAAATATCTAAGCATAAAAAATAGAACTTGTATTATTCAGGTAAAATTATCTAACCGATTACTCTCTTTTTATTTCGTTTTATGTACAGTTGTATATATGTACTATTAACAATATATTTTATTAAGCTGAAAATATCTTAGCACATCAATATGGTGAGTATGGGTCCAGGCAAATATATATCTACGCCAATGCTATAATTTTGTTGTGTAGGTAATAAACAATTAATTAAAGAGTGAGCATTGTTTTTATTTCAAGTAAACATATATTAATGCAAAACAGTAATATCACGATTTCAAGTAAAACACGATAAGTTCAAAATCAATTTCCTTAAGTGTACCAACTACTATAAATCCGAAAAGTCGTAAATTTTTTGTCGGTAAATGAGAAAAAAAAATGTGAAATTTACCGGAATCATCTAATATCTAACCGCCAAAAAAATTGTCCTAGAGCTACGAAACCCGGATCAATCGACGCAGAAAAAATTGGCGATTTCAAATATGTATATAACTCATTTTCGGTATATCTGTCGTTTAGATATTATTGCCTTTCAAGCGTCGAATTATATTCGATGTTGGATGTCGCTGGCATGACGCACATATTTTTCGCTATCCGTTATTTCCGAATACTTACCCACAGATGTCACTACATTTTTTTATATATTTTTTCACATTTCCTGTAACTAAATAATAAATGATTGAATAATGAATATATTTAGAGGCAAAATTAACTAAGTTTACTTATTTCTGCCGAAAAATTATTGTAATATGCGTTTATAATGTTAAAATCAAGATATCGGTGAGAAATATGTAGAATGCAACTTTTCGACGATAGATGTCTCTTGGTAATGCAACAAGAAAATATGTTTCAAAATGCAAATAAACATAAATTTAAACGGCTTACACATAAAATGTTATGCCATCTTGTTTGATTTTTGATCCTGAGCAACTTCTACTCTCATCAATATCACATTTCATGGTTAAAAGAATTTAATACGTATTTAAACGTCAGATGAGGCCGAACCGAACGCACTGACGATTCACTCAAAACTACGGTTTTAGGCCCCGCCTACTGTGACGTCATGGCCCAAATTGATGGTGACATGACCTATATGCCTTGCGGCACCTCCGCTATTCTTCTTTTCTTCATGATTAAGATACACCGGGCTTTGGTTGAGTTATTGGATTTAATGTTTATATTTTTAATGTCTATATTGCACGGACGTTTGAAGTGAAACTTCTTTATCGAGTGACGAGAAAATCCATTAAAAAAAATCGTCAGACAAAAATCATCACATTTTATGTTACTCTAGACCATCCTGACAGATGAAGCACTAGTGAACTACCAATTAGCATTTAATTTAATGCTTAGGATAAGAATAATATACTTACCCTAAGCATGAAAAATGCAAGTCTTTTGTTCAACATTGATATGTAATTTTTTCTCATCCATTATATTTCTAATGGCATTGTATGACGAGTTGAGCGTACCGTTCACCTAGTGGTAAGCGATACGACCACCCATAAACAATAGCAACACCATCCAGCAACTTAAGTTACAAAGTAATGTGTGGCATTTCACTGCGCTCCTCATTCTGAGACATAAGATATTAACTCTCATTATGTCCTGTAGTTACACTGGCTACAATGTCCTTCAAACCGAAACACAACAGTGCATGCACACTGCTGCTTGGCGGTAAAAATAGACAGTGCGGTGGTACCCACCCAGACGAACTCTTACATATAGGAGACCTACCACCAGTGAAAAAAAATGTACGACGACGTACCGGTGTTTCGGTTTGAATTGTAACCAATGGTGTAACTGTATTTGTTTCTTATTATAAGTACTTGGTTTTACTCAGGGCTACAACCGGAAAATACTTTTCCTGAATGAAAGTCCCAGTCTGCACTAATCCGGGATAAAAATAGTCTAGTCAGAAGCTGTTAGTCTTTAATCAATGAGCCTATCGCTTCTTACTGTTTAACGTATGCCTCCCAACTGAGCGCCAATCATCCCTGTCTTGTTTTTTTTTTTTTTTGTTGACGCGGAGAAAGTGACTTATTACTACCGCCCAGTGTTCAAGGGGAACGACTGAGCGGTTATGTTGGGTTCACCGTGCCTTACGACCCGACGTTGAGCCGCCCGGAAAGATGGAAAACGTCGGGCGACCGCCGGGCCGAGTCCCTAACCAATGTACACCGCACGGCATACCAACTAAAACTCCGCGGTGGCCATCTTCGGCGCATTAGGGACGGCTGCGGGCTTCCTCCGACTCACGTCTAAGTTGTCGTCCGCAACCGCCCCTGGTCCCTGTCTTGTGCAGCGCGTATTCAACTACCCACTACATTTTGCAAGTTTTTGGTCCATGGTGTAGCTACACCATGAAGCATGAATGTATTTAGCAGGCTGGTATCACTGATGGTGTCTCTAATATGTAAGAGCCCGTCTGCGTAGATTCCTCCGTAATGTCTTTTTCTACCGCCAAGCAGCAGTGTGCATGTACTGTTGTGTGTTGGTTTGAATGAGATTGTAGCCAGTATAACTACTGAACATAATGAGACTGAACATCTTATGTCTCAGGATGGTGAGTGCAGTGGAATGCCACACAGTATTTTGTAACTCAAGGTGCTGTATGGTGTTACTACTGTTTATGGGCGGTCATATCGCTTACCATCAGGCGAACGGCATGCTCGTCCCGTCATTCAATGCCATAAAAAAAGGCTACATCATGGACCATGGTGTTACACCTTTACCTAATCGCGGTAATGTCTTCAGTAACCTAAAGTTATATAGAATCTTCTAGTCCTTCGTCTTTAAGGGTTGCGAGCGCCTTCTGCGCTCACCCACAAGACCGGTGTTCTTGTATAAGCCGACTCTCGTCAGGCTAACAAGAGTTTAGTCAGGGACAAAAAAAAAAAAAAAAAAAAAAAACCTTCGTCTTCACTGATAGCCCAAAATGTCCTAGATCCCCTCGTACAGTTAAGTGCGCTGTTAAATCTGCACAAAACATGCCAGCGCGGATTTACGAGCGGCTAAGTACCACGCCGGACGCACGTACCGAGTATAAAACAGATTCAGGAACGGGTGTTAAACTCCGATACGGGTAGTTTGATAAATTCTTTATATGTACTGATTTCGTCCTTTTTTCGTTGAACTATCTTTTAGTGTATGCTGTTAACGGGAAATAAAATACACAGCGGCTTCATTTGTGTTCATCATCATCATCATCATCAGCCACATGACGTCCACTGTTGAACATAGGCCTCCCCTAAAGATTTCCAGACGGACCTGTCAAAAACGGCCAGCATCCAACATGTTCCTGCGACATTTATCAAGTGATAATTATACAGGGTCATTTTGACATTGCATTAATAAATGAAACCATATACTTATCTCTTTGAAAATAACTCTTTTCATAGTTATTTTAACTATAGATGTAAAATAAAAAAGTGTAAGTTTCGAACAAAATAAATATCAATAAAATGGAACTTTAAGTTTACACGTCCTAATGCCACTATGACTGCTCTAGGAGAATTCTTCGCAGCAGCAATATTATACCTTCAGTCAGAAATACACTTACGCACACACCATATTCGCACTAAACTACATAATAATAAAAAAATTTAAATACTACAACCGGGATATTTGACGAAAGTGTTCGTTATTCATTAATAATTTTTAGCACAATGTTAGCAGAGGTTTAGACGAATATACGGTTTCATTTAGTAACGCAATGTAAAAATAACCCTGTATTTAACTACGTAAATGATATGATGAATATCTATAACCACATAATGAGGGCGGTTAAATGCAAATTTTTTGATTCAAAATTAGTTCAAGATGTCAATGAGCAGTCGTAGTCCTTACCATCAGGTGAGCAGCTTGCGCGTCTTGTTCTTCTAAACACATCAGTTGTCCATAATCACAAACAGAAAACAACAGCAAAACAATATACACGTTCCTTGAAGCTGCTGAATAGGTAAGGATAATCTTTCAAAGGCTGATAAACAGCAAAGAAAATAACTTGTTTATAAGTAGATGTAATATTGCTCCCAACAGAGATAATAACGCTACTTGAGATAATTTCTAATAAGGCGGATAAGTGGACTCCCAATCACGATACACATACGCTACGAGATGCTCGTAGATACATATATTATACCTGCTCTACTGAATCGATCAAATTACTTTTCCCCTTCTTATGCTTGATCTCTTGTTCATCCTAAATGAGCATAAAAACAGACTAGATGCTTGGTAATTGGACTTTTCTTAGGTGTTTATTCAACTGCCTTAATCTCACTTCATTGTGAGGTTAGTACACCATAAGCTAAACGAAGTGGAATCAACTGAGTCGATTGCTCGCGTAGTATGAAAAAACTCTGTAGACCCGGGTTTGAATCCCTGGTGGGGCAAATGATATTGGGTTCTTCTGTAGTATCAGCCCGGAGCCTGGAATTTGTGCTCTATATGGCGATAGGCCTGCCCCCTATCAAATTATAGGATGGAACATGAATGGCGAAAACTGTGTGCCGTCGTTGTACTTCTACCTACTCCGTCGGGAGTAAAGCCGTGAGGTATTCTTAATGGGCACCTGCTTGACATTAAATGTCTGAGGGGTTTAGTGTCGAATATAGCTTTGAACGCACGACTTCACAGTCCACAGTTCAAATACCACTAGACTAAGTGAGTAAATGCATTTGTGTAAAATAAATTGTATTTGTTTTGTTATATTTAAAATTGTCGTTAACAAGCTACATTCCCTAGTAATCTCTCTTGTAAATTCAAAATAATTTTATTCAAAACGTGAAATCTAGAATAAGACGCGAGCTGCAACAATAATTGCTTTTATCCTGCTCAAGTATTTAATTTCTCAAAACCATCACAGCCAATTAGAGTGATACGCAAGCAGCTCGCAATCACCACTGCGTAATATAAAATCTCCTGGATGTTATAAACTTGTACTGGATGGGACTTCAAGTCAAAATGCTATTGTATCCAGTTATAATGTTTTATGGGACTTAAAATAATGGGGCTTACTTTCTTCCATCTCCCCTAATCTTCGGTTTAGATTTCTCTACGCGCTGGTTGTGGTGGGTTATGAGCGATGCTCGGCGATCATCATACCCAAGGTGTAAAACATGTCATACTGACATTCGTAGATCTGTTGCGTCCCGGGCTCGGCTTCTGTATATCTGGTACAAAGAGGCCGGCATAGTTATGTCGACTACTGAGAGGTTATCATCTCTCATAAAAATGACACACTGATTCTACACATAGATTGTTAATTTTCTTTTACAACCTGCTGGTGCTTGCTCAAAGCAAAATGACTGTTTGCTTTTCTACATATTAACTGTCTTTAGTGCCTCATTTACCTTATATACACTAGTTGATTCCGCCTATCAGCGATATATACAAATAATTCAATCTTATGATTCATTTTTCTGAACATCTTATCGTTATTTCTTCTGAATAGTTACGAGGCACAATTGATTCTTATTTCTTAGTAACCAGAATTCATAATATTTTCGCAAAACTTTCCAAAAATTCGAACAACAGATATAGCAAAAACATCTCCTCAATGAATTCTCACTTGGTGTCTCAAGACGAGCCTCTCCCCACGGGCCCTGCTAATAAGTCAGTAATAAACGACCCGCCTCGTCTGCAAAATATTATTTTATATGTGGATTGTAGTAATTATTACACTTCCTCCGCGGGAATTATTAAATTTGTTATGAGGTTCTTTGAAATAAATCAGGACAAAGATTTTACTGCCTCAATACAATGAATTAGTGGGAAATTAATTTCTTTGTACTTGATTTAATTATTTATTTTGTTGTTAAGGGCTCATTTTTAAAGAAATAGGTAGAGTTTTTTGTAAAATAAATTATACCGTTGCTAATTTAAAAGTGAAACAAATAATTTATAAAAAAACACACACACACACACTCACGCCTGTTATCCCCGAAGGGGTAGGCAGAGGCGTAACTAGTACACCCACTTTTCGCCGTTATTCCGTCCCATGATGTGATAGGGGGCGAACCTATCGCCATATCGGGCACAAATTCCAGACTCCGGGCTGACACTAAATAGAAAAACTCAATATCACTTTGCCCGACCCGGGGATCGAACCCGAGACTTCAGCTTTGCAGTCGTATGGTAATACAACTACGCCACTTTTATTAAAAAAATACTTGAATATTTCATCATACGACAGATTTTAATTTTTGTACTAATTTTTCATCTAGTGATTGAAAAATCAGCCCTTCTATAACTGCTGCATTCAGCAAACAATCTACTGAGGATAATTTTATATATGCCAACACATTTTCTAATTAAACATTTCTTTTAGTAAAAAACATAAATTCTAATGAATTCATTTTCTTTGTTGCAGGTAAGCTGTTTCAAACTGAAACATCCATCAAATATATACACATTGACATTATTCGCCAGTAATTTAAGACAAAAACTTCGAAACTTTAATTTTATCTTGTGAATAAATAGAAAATTTCTAGCTCTAAATATGTCGTTAGCCAGGCACCATACCAAGTTCCTTAAATGCACTCAAATATGATCATTAAAGGATACTTAATACCCATCCTTGAATTCCAGAATTAGTATACGACCGATGTACAGTGATGGGAACGAAATCCCCCTCATCCTGAATGATGGATAGTCTGTATCGGTGCACACCGACTATTCGGTACAGGTGTCCTTAATGCGGTGAAGTTGGTTCGAACCGGTTTGAACCGGATCGCGCCAGTGTTTCGAACCGTTTTGAAAGGATTTATTGGTGGATTAAACAGTCAGTTCTGTTGAAGGAAATGTTGGTTTTATGAATGTCCCGTAGTTATTTGCTGGTTGTAGTATATAAAATGTCATATTTTTGAGATATTGGTACATTTTTAGTAACTTTGAAAAGTCAGAGGTGTGTACCGTGGGTTTTGAACCTCGAGACATTGTCTCGGCAGACCATTTCATTCCCAGCTGTTTAGGTGGGACTATCGTCCACATTATGTGTGTATTGTTTATCAATTATCGTTCGCTTGGCGGACTAAAGCCTAACCCCTCTCAGTAGTAGATGAGGCACGTGTTCAGCAGTGGGTACCTATGTAATGCAGGGCTGATTGCATTGCATATAAAGGTGTTATTATAATATTTAAGTAGTAATTAATCAGACTGTACAGTAAAAATAGGCGATAGCGGTTACCTAAAAAAATATAACAGTCGAATACATTATCATGGTAGCTATAGTTCAGAAGCATTATCTTTTACGGTTATTATTATGATAAAAATATTAAAACAAAATACTTTTTTAGCATACTAAAACAAATCAAAATCAAATATCCCACTAAATGCAGTGTTCACTGCACACAATACAAGGCCCAAAAAATTATATATTCGCTACCAAGTTTTATCGGTGTTTGCAATATCAGTAAAATCTGGTACTTCAATAAAACAATATGGGAAAAAACTATCTACTACATAAAACTTTCAATTCCCAACCTAAAATCCTTAAAATCGAGTACTCGCCCACATGAGCATGCTCTTCAATAGAGTGATAGTAAAAAAAAAACAACGGAAGGCTATAAATGGCTTTCACTGCATCCATTAAAGAGATGAAAGTATGAATTCCAGGATTATCCACTTAATGCAACTGGAGTTGGTCGTGTGGTGTAGGGGTGAAGTGGCAGCGGATATGTTTTTCATTCTGATGATTTTATTTTTCGGAAGTGTCTTGCACCGCTTCTTCTCAACAACGATAATACGTTCCCAAGCTGTGTCAGGTTTATGAAGATTTAAAAGAGCTTTTAAAAAAGACAATGTGTATAAAGATTATTTTGACTCGACTTTGAAAAAGAGGTCAATCATCGAATCCAAATCAATTGGGCAGCGTTCGGAAAACTAAGCAAGGTCTTTTCGTCCAAAATACATCATTGTGTGGAGACAAAACTCTTCAATCAATTTGTGTTACTAGGTGACATACGGCACTGAGACGTGGCCTCTGACTATGCCGCCTTAGACGGCTCACGGCCACTTAGCGAGTTATGGAGGGCTATGCTTGATATTTCTCTACCCGAATCAAATATCATTATTGAGGAGATCCGTAGAAAAACAACAGTCACTGAAATAGCCCAGCGAATTAGTGAGCTGAAGTGACAGTGGGCAGGGCACATAGATCGAAGAACTGACAGCAGATGGGGCATAAAAGTTCTACCGTGGAGATCACGTACCATCAAGTGTAGCATTGAACGTCCACATGCAAGGTGGACAGACTACTTGCTAAAGGTCGCAGGAACTGGATGCAGGTCGCTTTTGATAGGTCCTTCTGGAAATTTTTAGGAGAGGCCTATCTTCAGCATTGGACACCATATGCTGGTGATGATGTTAACTTGACTTGACTGATATTGCAATCATGTCTCTCGTAATAACATAATATACTTCAAATAATATGATTTCAACTATCTATAGTTGAATTTTGTGGTCAACCGATACACTAGATTGGCCCGGCATATTATTAGTTTAAGGTCACTAATTTTTGCTCCATAATATTAGCAACTTATTAGCAACGTTTTTATTTGGCTAAATTCATTTTATTCAACTTTAGAATAATAGTTCTGAAGAAGGAATTTTTCATGTTAACTAATAATTCGTGGTGACTTGTTGATTCTATAATTAAGGAATTAAAAAAATTAACAAGTCAAAACGCTATAAGTTTCTATTTCGGCCATTTTGAAAAACTTAAGTCGTATGTTCTCGTGAGTTGTAAAAGTGACTCGGTAATTTATAGGCTACAAAGAAACTTGGCCCAATGGGTTCAGAGTAGATGTACCCGCTCTACCTGTACCTGATACCCGCTTCTCGCTACCCGTACCCGATACCTGGCTTACGCCAACGTTAATGACGCTCAGTTGAAACAACTTTAAGTTTTTAACGCGAGAATATGGCGAGAATTTTCATGGATTAAGAAAATTTCAAACTTGATATCAAATTCTAGGTTTTATATGTTTGTTGGGTTGTGAGATTTTACGAGGATATAGTCCTCGACTATTATAATAATAAACTTGAAAGCTGGAAGTCGCTCATTAGATTGGGAGTGATACGATTGTCTACACAAGAACAACACAATTTATAATCATAATACACTGCGTGACACTACACAGTTTTGTCATCCTAAGTAGGTGCACTAGTTGCGCTTCTGCCTACGCCTTCGGGGATAAAAGGTGATTTATCCCTTGTGTGTATTTATCGCGATTGTGTGTGTGTACCACTACTTTTTCGCCAAACACGTGTACGATTATTGAATGTATGAAAAGGTATATTTTTCTAAGATTTCCCTTTGGTCTATTTAAAGCTCCCACGTCAAAAAGGCGCAATATGGCGATTTCAATTTTCATTTAACATTTACCAATTTAATTATTTTTTTCCATAACTCCATACACTATAAGTTTAAAACTAATACGCGAGATTTAATCATAATTCTCATAAAGCATCCTAACAACGGCAAATGGAAAGACGCCCTACAAGTTTCCAATTTAATATTCTTGAGTAAAGATTTAGGCATCTGCCTCGTTCGTATCCGGGAGATTAAAGTAGCGATAGTTTATTTATAACTGCGTGGTGGATTATTAATTCTTATAAGACTTATTACAAAGGTGAAAGAAACGGAGAAAGTCTTTAATAAGATTGATATTTGTTTGTTAAAATGCCAATAAATAGTTATAGTTTGTTTTATTTTTGTTCTGAAAAAGTTAAGGCGAAGCTGAAAAAGCATCTTCTTTTTTATTTTGGCTTAACGTTTGTTAGCCTGATGAGAATAGGCATATACAAACACACCGGGCTATTGGATGAACGTTGGTTGTTATTAAATATGAAATAGCATAACCTACCGCTGTTTGATGGTAGACATTCATACAAATCATTTTCAACCAAAGTATCGCATATGTGAAGATTTTCCTAAAACTGTCCTAAAACTTTGTGAAGAAAAAGATGAAACGTTTTAATATCTGCAATCACTTACATCAATAAAATCCATTTAGTGACCATTCAAACTATATACACGTGAAATATTGGCGTACGTTGCCGCTTCTATTCGGAGTAGCGTGTTAAAATCCCATACATAGCCGGCAATGTAAATCGCCCACGTTTTAATGTACGATAAAACGGGTGACGAACTAAGTTTTTAGTGCTTTCTACCACGTATTACTGCATTCACTTCGTGTTGATGAAATTACTCGTCTGGGACATGTTTTAGTTAGTTTATTTTTTTCAATTTTAAACGACCATTACTTTTTATGGCGCTTTAGTCTTGTAGCTTAGTGACACAACCTCGGTCAATTGCGTTTTAGTTACGGAATTCAATTAAACAGCACAAGACGAACATTACCATAGTAAATCTAAGTAAAAATTCTCTCACTCGGCCGTGTCCTTGAAATAATTACCTACAGCCGCGCGGTACGTAAACACGTCATAGGGCTGCCCGTCTAGAGTATTTTAATTTAATCTATGATACTTGAGTTTCTTTTTAGTTTTGAGAATGTAAATACATACACACTCACGCCTTTTATCCCCGAAGAGGTAGGCAGAGGCGCAACTAGTGCACCCACTTTTCACCGTGCATATTCCGTCGCATGATGTGATATGGGGGAGCCTATCGCTATTTCAGTCACAAATTCCAGACTCCGGGCTGATACAGAATAGAAAAATCTAATACCACTGTGCCCGACCTGAGAATCGAACCCGAAACCTCAGCATTGCAGTCGTACTGTAATACAACTACGTCACCGAGGCAGGCAGATTTGAGATTGTAAAAGATATTACTTGAAAAATAATTTGATTATGAATGAAGCTCAAGCTCAGTTCAATTAAAATACACGTTGAGTTTTTTGATTAGTAGATTTAATAAAAAAAAAATATCTTTATAAATTTTAGACTAAAAAATATTTGCGCCTCGACTAAGACGTACGAAATGCTTTATTGATCAATTTAATAATATAAAAAATCCCCATTCGGATAAAAAGTTTAATTTTAAATATACTTTTGGGAAACATGGACAAGAAAATAAAAAGAATTCAAGCAACCAAAAACAGCACAATTCTTAGTCGTTACACTCTTGGCAGAGTGGTCGTGGTCGTCACGTCAAGGTTTGTGGCTCGCTTGACAATTCTGCGCCACTCCTCTCTGTTAGCTGCTTTACTGGTGCACGTATATAGTGAACCATCCAGTACCGCTTTGACCTGGTGCGTCCATCGCATCGGCGCTCTCCCTCGCGCCCGCTTGCCCTCGACCTTCCCCTGCACCACAAGGCGCTCGATGGACATTTCTCCACGCCGCGACACGTGTCCGAAAAACGTGAGGATGCGAGACTGCACCATAGAAGACAACCGCTGCTTGATGCCGAGTTCTTGGAGTATGGACTGGTTGGTGCGAAACTCTGTCCATGAAACTCCAAGCATTCTTCTCCAGCACCACATCTCAAGAGCGTCTATCCTCTTCTTCTCGCTTTCTCGTAGGGTCCACGTCTCCGCGGCGTTTAAAAATATGGGGAATATTAGCGCTCTGACGAGGCGGGTTTTGGTGGCCTTCGTAATATTACGGTTTCCTCAGATCTTTATCAATTTGTTCATCGCAGATCTAGATATTGCCATGCGGTGTTTGATCTCGTTCATACTTCCACCATTGTTTGTGATTAGCGCCCCAAGATAGATATATGACTGGACAACGTCACAGTTCGCAATTCGTGTGACCTCTGGCTGAATTATTGTTGAGACGATCCACAATCATGATCTTTGTCTTGCTCCGATTGATCTTTAGTCCGAACTCGAGACTGGTGGTTTCCAGCTTACAATACAGTCTATAATTATTGTTCTTCGCCATATTAAGGAAGTACATGTACTTATTCAATTCAAATATTCACAGAATGCAGGCTTATTGCTTACACGGATCTGTAGAAGATGTTCACCACTTGCTCATGGAATGTGTCCGACATAACACAGAAAGAGAAGCATTAACGGAGGAATTAAAAGTTAATATTTTAGAATTGGGTGTGGTCCAAACAATCTTGTCTACACCTTATAGTGAAAATGCTATTAAAATCTACAAATTTGTAAGCAAGCTAAAAAGGACTTAAAATGTTTCCTTTTCTGTTGAATTAGTTTTAGAATACGATGAGTCTGGCATAATCTTCTAGATTAAAAGCCTCTAAACCTGAGCATTAAACAAAGATTAAAAAAAAAAAATACAAACCATTACACCGTTTGTTCGTCACTACGTCACACTCGCGACTGTTTGTATACTTACTGTGTACCAAACTCGAGGCACGTAGGCATCACTCGCGTTCCGACCGTTAGTATGAAGATGTTCTACTGTATAGAATACATTTATACTGTGGCATTACTAAATAAAATAATCGAATTAGTATATGTGGATATGTATTCTTGTTTTATAGTTATATAGGGTGGTATTTAATTCACTGTTTTCCCTAACCTATGCACTAAGTCGATGTAGAATAAATCTACAGTGCAAAAAAGGAAAAAAATGCTCTGTGATTTTTTTTATGGGCTTGAATGACGAGACGAGCATGCCATTCGCCTGAAAACAGTAGCAACACCATCCAGCACCTTGAGTTACAATTTACAAAGTACTATGAGGCATTCCATCGGGCTCGTCATCCTGAGACATAAGATTTTAAGTATCATTATATCCAGAAGTTACACTGACTACAATGTCCTTCAAACCGAAACACAGCAGTGGATGCACACTGCTGCTTGGCGTAGAAATTGACACTGCGGTGGTACCCATCCAGGCGGACTCTTACATATGAAAGACCTGAAGTGAAGTTTTACATCATAGAAAAGTCTGATCTCGCTGATTGTTGTAATTTTCTATTTCATGTTGCTAATTTATTAATACCAAACGAAACTTTATAAAATGATACGGAAAATAAATCCTACTATAAAATTAGCATCAAAATTAGTTGTCATATAAGGCAGTTATTTATACTTGAAATATTTTTGTGAGCAAAAGTGGGACCGTGGTGGGATTCTCGCACTATCTCTTTTTCACGCATACAGCATTATGGCCGACTAGATTTCGCCCGCGACTCTGCCCGCGTTAAAAAGTTTTTCCGGGATAAAAGTCCCGCTTTTATTTCCCCGGGATAAAATGTAACCTATGTGTAATCCAGGACATGATCTACCCATGCGCCAAATTTCATCGAAATCCGTTCAGTAGTTTTTGCGTGAAAGATTAACAAACATCCAGACATCCAGACATCCATACATACTTACAAACTTTGGCGTTTATAATATTATAGTAGGATGACATCCAGTGACATCATAGTTTGATAGTTCCGTTATTTGGCAGTTACCCCTTCCACCAAATTTCAAAACTTCATTACTATTAATGGCGAGAACTTTGAAAATTCTTTTTCGAATACATTTCGCATGACATATTTTATTCATAAATGTATTATCAAAATACTCAACTACCCAATTAAATTCCACCATTTATAAACAAAAGTATATATCCCTAAAATTCTTACAACAAAAACATTCATATAAAAGTCAATATAGCAATAAAAAGGATATACCGATCTACCTGATGTAGAGCAATAGCGTCGAGTGGTAAAGTACTTAGAGCTAAGAGCATACGCCCATAAAGTTTTGTTTCCATCGACTCTCCCTGTTATGGACAATGATGTATATACGCAATGCATGAGATATTTGAGGTCATCTTGACCTTAAAGGTTTTATTTTCGTACGGGTATAAATAAGGTTTTATATTGAGTTTTAGCGTTATATTATAGATAAGAGATTTTGTGATAGAACGTAACAAGTATGTTGTCTGGATAAAAATCTCGCTATACATTTTCCCATACCGAATAGTAAACCTAAACCATTCTCGAATCCACCTAAAGACACACAAAAAAAATCATTAAAATCGGTCCAGCCGTTTAGGAGGGGTTCAGTCACACGCGCAGAAGAATTACATGTACCTATTTATAAAGATAAATGAGATTTGCTTATATCGAGTATATAATACTAGGTGATGCTCGCGACTCCATCCGCGTGAAAGAGTTTTTCCGGGATAAAAATATTTTCCCGGGATAAGAAGTAGCCTATAGCACTCAGGAGTAAAGTAGCTAGTCCTATTAGTGAAAGAACTTTCAAAATCGGTTCAGTAGTTCCTGAGATTAGCGCGTTCAAACAAACAAACTCTTCAGCTTTATAATATTAGTATAGATAAGTCGCAAATCTAACTGGGTTTGGGGTGGTAGCTTGTAGGAAGGGTTTATCATCCTTATATTCTGATGACACATACCACGACTACTTAGTGATGCCACGAGAATATCAAAATTAAGTTTAGGCAAATTCAAAAGATTTTCACAAAATTTAAAAACAGCTGATGTATTATTTTAAATAGTTAGGCAGAGTTAGGCAGGCATATATAAATTTCAAGATAAACGTGGAATTTAGACTGAAGGTTACTAAATACGAAAAATATTAAACTCGTTTTAAATCATTCCAGAATTTATGAAACATTTAGCAGAAAGTCTGTAGAGATTTTCTATAAATTGTAATTAAATACAGAAAACAATGCTATATAGGACGGTACAGTATTATTATCGCTGAGATATAAGCTAAAGCTAACCTCATAAGTATTATAAAAGGGTTCATAACAAAGTTCATCTAAAACAAAGTTGTGTGTTACAGTATAAATGTAACTTGATATACAGATTATAATATCTATCAATTTATGTTGTATTTAAAATGCCGTCACATCTAATTGAAACAACTTTCCTCTTTTTACCCAACTACGGCGAAGCAAGGAAGGGTAATGATTGAAACTGACTTGCATCTGATTGAAATCGAGGGCCGTGGGTTCAATCCCGGCAGAGACTCAAACGTTTATGAGATTCACAGATATTCGTTAAGGATTTTACACCAAAATTCCTTTATAGGTATTCAGGATTATGATGATTTAAATCCTGTTCGGTGTCTGGTCTTGATGTTATTGTGCGATCTATTCATTTAATTAAAACAATGTTTATAAAACACTACACTTCCACAATAACTATAAACAAATCCACTCCCTCATACGTTTAATTAAAGAAACACCTAATTGCAGAAAGTGTCTGCAGGTCACACCTACGCTCCATTTTAAAGCACTCCAGGGAAATCACAGTATAGTGCCCTCTATAACCGCTCAAAACAAAATAGCTATATGTCGGTATTCGAAAATGTCACATTTCAATAACGCACCTATAAGCTCACCTATAATGTATAGCGCAAAACAAACTTTTCTGCGAAGCCTGTTAGGATCGTAGAAGAGGCGTCGTCATGGCAACCGGCTAGGCTATGCGCAGACGCGTGAATTTTAAGCTCCGCCTCCTATCAAGCCTGTTGCTAGCACTCTCACCGCTCGCCAGTCATCTTTGAACCTTCGCTTCGACATCCGAATATAATGATTTAAAAAAATCAGCAGTGCGGTTGACTCTATGGACTCTAAAGGTGAATTTAAAGGCTATATTGCCGTCTCGTTTCAACGCACGTGGCGGCGTGATTTCATCCCGCTCGCGCACGTTCATGAAGAAGTGATACATCAGGTAATGCATGCAAACTTTTTGGAAAAATTGATGCCGAAAAGTTTTTCAGAATTTTGATGATTTTAAATTAATGTTGCGGTCATAAAAGTTAAGTCAAAACTTTATTATGAAAATTAAAGTGTCAAAATTGAATGAAATATGCTACAAACATAATATGGTCTGCTCTGACTTGATATAAAAGTTTTTGTCAGTATTAAACTTGTTGTATACATGAATTGCATAATTACAGGCTGAGCTAATTACCAAGTAAAAAGTACTGTGTCAATTTAATTAATTGTCAAAACAAATAAAATTTACACAAACAACATACATTTTAGTAAGCATTTTCATGTTACAAACTTCCTACGGGCGTTTAGTTATACTTTCCGCCGCGGTGTGGCGCTAGGCGCTTATTCTTTCGCCTGAAAAGTATTTTGAAGCTCGTACTTCGTTTTCTTAGCGTTTAGAATAAATGTGTTGCTTTGAAAACTTGTAATATTACTTGCTAGCGTTTTGTACATGTTAAGAAATTGCTTAAATCTATTACATTTCGTGTTTACATCGTCTCTGACATGTTTGTTTTTCAAGGGCTTATTACATGTTTAATATACTCAAGAAATGTTCAAAATCACATATTTTGATACTAAACAAATAAAATTGCACAATATAATACTGGGTTGTTGGCAAAATGTAAGGTAAGGTCTGAGTAGGTGAGGTTTGTCTATAACTGCCGCCGTATGGCGTCGAACAAATATTATTTACGGTTGAAGGACATTGGACCCTTTATATCCACTGACTCAGATTGTAAAATGCAACGTACAAGGCAATGTAATACTTTTTATTTAATCCTTAGTAGATATCTGTTTATAGGCATTCATGATGCGTACGTCCGACGGCTAATTAAGTAGGCATAAAAATATTATTTAACCAACCAAAGATAATTAATTGTAGTACCTACTCTTGTTGTTTTTACGAATTCCATGCATATGCCGATTTCTTTGTCATGAATATAATGATTATTTTGCCGTCAGCATTGTTTCCGTAATATGGTAAATCGGATAAGTCAGAATGATAATATTATATCTCTCGCATACAGAGTCCATCTGGATATAGACTAGCACTCCTATTTCTGCCGCCAAACAAGTCACCATTAAACACTGCGTATTTGTTTGTAGGACACTGTAATGGGGTAGTTGTTTACTTTTTAATATATGTATCAAAAATTAATTCATGTCATCGAAAATGTGGTGGAAAACAAAAATTTTCAAGATCCACGCAATAATAAATAAGTTATAAAGCTTTGAAATTTAGTGTAAATGGTCTCCGTCAAATAACGGAAATTGCAAACTGTGATGTCATCGAGTGTCAACAACGTTAAAATCGCGTGCGTGAGAAAGAGATAGCGTGATATATCCACCACCTACTCCTACTTTTGCTCAGAACAATATTAAAAATTACAATGAAATTATTATTTTTAACCGATTTTTATGCTTTCATTCATATGCTGCATTTCGTATGCTTTTATGTCATAGAAGAATTTCGTATTATTTTTTTCACATATAAAATAATGTACAAATATCCAGTACAACAAAGTACCCTATCGTGTTTCATTAATAGACAAAAGTAATGATTTTGAATGAAAAGCGCAGTTCAATGCAGAATATAAACGGGCAATAGTAGTCATTTATAGTTGAGTAAAGCCATGAATATCTTCTGATGATCATAAGGCTTTTATCGCCTTTATTTAGTCAAACGTCTGTACATATTTAATGTTTTGTCTCGCTATGGTGAATGACATTTAACATAAGAGGGAGTAAGACGAAATATCATTTATTAGTGTTGCAGTACTTGCAGTTATTTCTCAGTATAGGTACCTACTCAAATACATAGGGATACCTAGGGAATGCGTAAGACGGTTGCCACAGCGGTCTCGTTTAGTGCTGTATGCTGAAATTGTTTTTATATGCATTAACCATTAAGCGTACCCTAGTAAACGATTTCGATTTTGGGGTTCCGGAACTCAAAAGGAAAAGTAACCCTTATAGGATCACTTTGTTGTCCGTCTGTCTGTCAAGACCCTTTTTCTCAGGAACGCGTAAAGATGTCAAGTTGAAATTTATCCCAAATGCTCGGGTCTATGATCTCTTTCAGGTGTGAAGAAATCAAACTTGTAAGTCAATGCAATCAAAAGATATGAACGTTTATGTCGCAGATTTCGCGATTTCGCATGGAATCAAAACCTGTAGGGTACTTCCCGTTGACGTAGTCATGAAATTTGGCAAGAAGCAAAGTCTAATAGAACATGTAAAGGGAAAAATCTGAAAAAGGAAAGTATGCACTTTAATACAAAAAAGCGAATTTACAAACGTGTTAAATTTGATTAATTTATTAATTAATTTAGGCGAACTAATTAACTTTTATAGGCCTGCTTAGCTACCTAACCTACAAGGTTGTCGGAACCCGGGGTACGCGAGTCCCAACTCGCAGTTTTTATAAGTTAATTTTCGACAGTAACTTAAAAGCAGACAAAAATTAATGGACTTCTTTTGTCATTTATTTGATGCTTTATTGTTAATTTATTTAAATTTAATATTGATAAAATCGAACAAAATAATAAATATTGGTAACTAAATACACCAACGGCTCTTTGACTTTTGATACACCAATTGACTGCCTCGGTGGCGTAGTTGTATTATGGTACGACTACAATGCTGAGGTCTCGGGTTCGATTCCCGGGTCGGGCAAAGTGATATTGAGTTTTTCTATTCAGTATCAGCTCGGAGTCTGGAATTTGTGCCCGATATGGCGATAGGCTCGCCCCCTATCACATCATGGGACGGAATAACGGCAAAAAGTGGGTGCACTAGTTGCGCCTCTGTCTACCCCTTCGGGCATAACAGGCGTGAGTGTATATGTATATATGTATGTAAATAGACCAAAAGATGATTTTAAAACCAGAATAAAACCACAAAACAAGCTTGTAGTTGTTAAGTGTTTTTAGAACAATAAAATTCCAAAAATAAGATATTTACGTATCTACTTGTGCATACATAACACAAGCCACAAAATTACCACGAATCCGACAATCCGTTTAAACACAAGCGCCCGTTAATACTAAAACCAATATGCATAGACCTAAGGACGCTGAAAGGAGAAAATTGCCCCATCCGTCTGCAGTCAGCATTTAAATTACATTATTTGCGGACCGCTGCAAATTGCCAGTAACAATTCTTGTGTAATATGAAATTGTAGCCGCCTTCATCAAGAAGTACGATATAAATCCTTGTTAAATATTTACATTTTAATAAGCATGCATGCATAGAAAGGAAATATTATGTGTAATAATATTTTTTTCTAATTAATATAAAAACATTATGATCGTAATGGTAGCTGTACGATGTGAGTTACCTTTGCCTTCTCAGCACAGAAAAACAATTTTATTAGTCTTATTTCGAGTACAAGGGATACAAGTATTATTTATTATTTTCAAATGAAAAAAAAATAACCTGTGACAATTAAGGTGTACCTAATATGCGGCAATACTCAACTGAGAGTATAAGGACCTAGCCTCTGACTTTTAAAAGTACCTAAGTAAATATAATGAATCGTTAGCGGGAACTATGAAGAAAAATTTAACTACCATTAATATTGAATATGAAGCATTTTTTTCTCCATTTCTTTTTCATTATGCTGACGCGAGTTGCGCCGATCACTGCAACAAATTATTCGATGATTGTTATTACACAAAAATGAAAACATAGTTATCAGTTATCAAATCCCCGTCAGTATCCGCTTAACCCTTCAAGCCCCGCTTATATATATATATAGATGTATGGGAAAACCCTATATATATGGACACCGGTGTCCGTTGCGGGGCTTGAGGAGTCAAACCATAAAAATTCTTCAAATTCCCCATTTTATTACCCATCGCCGATACGTTCGAAAACCTCTGAAGAATATTAAAACTTGTAAGGCATCGCTTTTGTTAGCTTGTCTGAGATTAAGATCGCCTGTGATGCGGGAACTGATCATATGAAAATGTAGTATAATGGAAGGTTAGGGCTTTAATTTTAGAACTGTACTAGATATACGGGAGTTGGATTTGGTAAATATGGTACACAATATCCGCCATATCCGCGCTTACCGAGATGCAATGTCTCGTTCGTCGATATTATCCAGTTATATTTAAATTCGCGTAAAATGTAAACAACGTAATGCATTATTTTGATGACTTACTTAATTTTTTTATTTCATAATTTTTTTTATCCGCCGCGCCGCACACACGCCGCTATGGCGGGTATTACATCTCATAAACGGTGGTCTATATCCAAGACAGAAATATCCTACCAAAAGTCGTTAAAATAATATTGAAAATTTAAAGAATGGTAATAAATCTAAATACAGGAAGCATTTGTGAAATAACGTCAAATCGAAACCAAAATAAAGACAATATCGGTACGAATTAAGCCGTATTTAATCCAAAAATCTTGTAATCCTCTGAGACGGCCTCGGCTCGGAACTGTCCAAACAATATAAAACAAGTGTTCGAAGTGTTTCAATCGAATGACTCCAGTTTCTGACAATTAATTAAAATCTGAATGCCACTGAAGTGCAATGGTAACTGTATAGATTCGTGCCAAACTTTGGGGTAGATGTTTATACTACGAAATTGCTTGTGAATTCCATTATGAATTTTTATATAAATTAGTGTTGAAATGAGAACGTCGATCGCTTGATAGTACGCATCAAGACTGACTATAACTAGAAGCAACATATACGGACACTAAAGGAACTAGTAGCAACGTTGGGAGAAAAATAAAATAAAAACCGCGATAAAATCTGTTATAGTAGTTTAATTTCAATGTCTAACTTTCGCATAAACATAAAGAAACATAACTACTGGTTCTGGAGGTTCTAAACTACTCGTCAACCTAAAACATTCTATATTAACGTAATATTAATTGAATAAACTCATTTCTTTATGGCTGTCTCAACAGACATGATTAGTCCACTTCTTTAGTGCTAAGGTTCGCGTAAGGGTTCCACTCACCCTCCAGTGGTGGTAGCGATAATGCGTTTTTACCCGCGAAAAAAAAAGGTTCGCACAAGGTGCGAAATTTTTAAGTGTCCCTTTCTCGTATCCATCTTTTGCTTTTGATATTATCTAACTTTGCCCATTCGACTGTTTCCAAAATAAAACTTATGTACGAACCGTGCCGTTTCAATCATAAATATAGCCTATAATATATTCAGACCGTATTTATACAGAAAATCACGTTGCTTTGAGTTACGTAAAGGGCAAACGACCCAACACTTTGGAATTGTTTAGTAATAACGATGCACATAACGTATATGCACGCTGCAGCCAAGATTTATCGCATACTTATCTGCGCCGAGTGCATGTAACGCAACTTTAATTCGAAGCACGGTATAAAAGCATCCGTGAACAATGCGGAATGACAAAAGTTAGCTTGTTTATTCCCACTCCAGAGGTGTGAAGGCACGCAAATGGGAGGTATGAAATGCCTCTTGACTTATTGCAGCGGTGCTGCCATCTTTGTGCGAAAATAAGTTTTAATGCTGCCGCCATTGTGATTGTTGGTAACTTGTTTTTTATGTACTTTCTGTTTGTGAGCACTTATGACATGAAAAAGGCTTGGTTTTGTATTTTTTGTAGGTGTACAATAAGCTATTTATCCTAGAAGGTGTAGACAGAGTAGTAGTAGAGAGTAACTTTGTCATTTTAAACACACAAAGAGCATTTTAATACTTACCTAATAGCTAAATCTTTTGATTGTTTATAATAAGTTATATCAAACTAATTACCGTGGGTTTCATGACAATGTATGAATGTTTACATGAGACTACCATGAATTAATGAATGAATGAAACACTTTATTGTACACCATATTTATTGTAACACTATTGTTTCGAGAAAAATAAAAATACGTGCACAATAGGCGGTCTCATCAAAGCAATCTCTTCCAGACAACCCTTAATTATATTGAGAAACTAAATATAGTAGGCTAAAGACGGGAGAGTATACTGCAAATTTTAACAAATAAATAAATATATATACTACATACGTATATCACCACATACCATGAAGTTTCTTTATTTACTTTCTCCGTTAGTTGAAGCTGAATACACTAAAATTATTGTTCTTCAAAAGACACACGTTTTCCAATTACTTAAAATATTGCTTGCCGTACATAACTAGTCAGTAAGGAATAGAAATTATGTAGGTACTATGTTTTTACTATCGATACAAAAAAAAATATGGCTTGTATATACAATGACTATGGATATGGTAGAATATGGAAACTAACAACCCATTAAGACTATATACATATTATATAAAGGTGGTATTTACATAAATAGACACGAAAACAACATAAGCCCGTCAAACCTCGCTTATATATATAGATGTATGGTGAAACCCTATATACTCGGACGCCGGCGTCCGTCGCGGGACTTGACGAGTCAAAATCCACACGACCTATAAATAAGTGCAGCAGAACGCTGTCCGATGCATTGGTATTCTCTTAAGCCGCTTTTCAGTTCACATAAAATATATTCGTTCGCCAAACAGGCTTTAGTTTGATTTCCTTCTCGGATGTGCGCAGGTTAAACTTTATTTCCTAGGAAATTATGTTAGGGATTAAAAGTTTCCATCTAATCCAGATAGACATCCGGACGACAGACACCCGGGTGGGCAATCTATTGTGCATACAGGGTCATTTTGACATTGCGTTAATAAATGAAACCACATACTTACCTCGTTGAAAATAACACAATTTCCATTAAGTTATTACAACCACATATGTAAAATAAAAAAGTGTAAGTTTCGAACAAAAAAAATAAAATTTAACTTTAAGTTTACACGCCCTAATGCCACTATGACTGCTCTACAAAAATACACCTACGCACACACCATATTCGCACTAAACTACAAAATGATAAAAAAATTGGATAAGTGAGAAACCTCCATAACTGGAACTCATGCTGAGGTCTCAACACTTTGGCACTGAATTACCTCTGTTAGTGGGACGAAGCAAGCCTCTATATCTGGAATTCGTTCTTTCGATTTATCATCATATACATAGTTACCTCTATAACTGAGACAGTGAGTGAATTTTATATGCATAAACCTCTGTAACTGAGATAACATCGTTTTGTTTGTTTACTTACTTATTCTTATTACACCCGCAAATCCCGCACTTAATTACGTAAGTAGTTTTGGGCCTCAATGACCTCCAGTTTTAGTTACGCTTTACTATCATACGAATGTTTATTTGAAAAATATCAAAACGAAAGCTACAATATTTTTCAGTACGTGAAAAACTGAAGTCAATATATGACTGCCTCGGTGGCGTAGTTGTATTACAGTACGACTGCAAAGCTGAGATCTCGGGTTCGATCCCCGGGTCGGGCAAAGTGATATTGAGTTTTTCTATTCTGTATCAGCCCGGAGTCTGGAATTTGTGCCCGATATGGCGATAGGCTCGCCCCCTATCACATCATGGGACGGAATGTCGGCGAAAAGTGGGTGCACTAGTTGTGCCTCTGCCTACCCCTTCGGGGATAACAGGCGTGAGTGTATATGTATGTATGTAATATATGTTTATGAAAGTGAGAAGACACGCGATGAAGTTTGTGTGTCGAATACATAACTCGTTATTTTATTTAATAATCACACTTGTATAACTGAAATAACCTGTATTCTGACCCCTATTAACGAATCCCTCTGTAAATGAGACAGATATTTATTTATACCTGGATATCTGAGACACTGGGTAAGTGGAATACCTCTATAAGTGAAACGTCATTGGAGGTCACTTAACCAGGTTTCACTGTACTACAACCGGGATTTTTGGCGTAAGTATTCGTTATTCATTGATAATTTTTAGCACGATGTTAGCAGAGGTATAGACGAATATGTGGTTTCATTTAGTAACGCAATGTAAAAATTACCCTGTATACTGTCAAAGTTGGTTAGTTGGGGGGTAGTGAGTTCGATTCTACCTATGTACAAACATATTGACGACCTAATTCCATTAACAGATATGTACAGATAAGTTTTATTACACTCTCTAAATATTTTCTGTCCCACGACATCAAATCAAAGACACAAATTTTGCTTGATAATGGAACCCAGAATTTTGTTGTCCCCAGACCACTGCCACTACACTTAAAAGGAACATACATATACACTCACGCCTTTTATCCCCGAAGGGGTAGGCAGAGGCGCAACTAGTGCACCCACTTTTCGCCGTTATTCCGTCCCATGATGTGATAGGGGGCGATCCTATCGCCATATCGGGCACAAATTCCAGACTCCGAGCTGATACTGAATAGAAAAACTCAATATCACTTTGCCCGATCCGGGAATCGAACCCGAGACCTCAGCATTGCAGTCGTACCATAATACAACTACGCCACCGAGGCAGTCTTAAAAGGAAATTGGTCAATAAAGTGACTCATACAAAAATGTGAAACAATATTTCTAATATATTGTGTGTACCAAAGAATTAATCCACCTAACATACCTAGCAATAAATAAAACCCAAAAAATATACAAAATCAAAACACCGAAATCACTTAATCCAATCAAGACGGGACGAAATTAAAACTCCGCTAACAGGTAACCGATTACGTAATAACAAAAGTCGAAATTAATTCCGTCAGAACGAGATGAATTCAAGTTTTATTTTAAAATGGCGGCGAACAATTTCAACAATCGGCGGGCATAAGTATCATTACGCCTGTAAAGTTTTATCTGAGCCTACTAACTTTGGGAAGGCAATAAAGCATTTACGTAGATTTCGCTACAGATGTTGCTGGCTGGATGTGTTGCGGTGTTTTTGAAGTCTGCATGAATTAATTTACGTTCCAAATTCAAATACATGGTTGTGAATTTGTTTTTGTGATTGTAAAGATTTAATTTTATAATACGGCTAAATAAGGATAATAATTGTTATCCTTTTCAATTCTATCACATTTTTTTTTTACTTTTTTCGTAATAAAATGTGTTACTTAAGGAAGATAGATTAAAAGTTCACTTATTTAATTAAACGATAACTTAAAGTAGCTAAAATATTTAATGATTTCGCTTTATGGCTGCTGTAAATCCGCAAATCAACAAATATTAATATTATTTAACGATATTTCCCATTATCATTGAAAAGCTCATTTTGAACCGTATCATGACGTTTTAAATTTAGATGTACTACCATCTTAAATACATCTAAAGTGTCAAATCCTCTCTCAAATCGACGTCGAATGAAAGTAACACAAGCGCGACAGATGTAGCGGTTGTTCCGTCACGACGTCTCTGTACGTCCCGTCAATGCCATATGACATTTATTGAGTTCTCTCCCCCGATACGTTGAACTTGACGCCGTGTGGTGACAGTGGTATTTATAGTTTTAAAATGGTATTCGATAATGATAGTTTAGTTTAAGTTTAAAAATAATAATATCTATGCACCTTTCTATTATCTTTGTATATAATTAGCAGGTTTGGACCAGGCCATTGTTCGAGAGAAGTGTTTTTTCATGTGTTAACTTAATAGCTATACTTTTCCATAGCTGTTAGGTTGTTTTTAGAATTCTTATAATTGATGGAATACGTGTACGATGAACAATGCTAGTCCAATATCGGTGCATGAACCTAATATTAGACGCCAGTATGCGTTTGTAGGACTGTCTTACGAAAATATGCGTAGTTAACTAAATCGAAGACTTCCTTTTCATAAGCCCACGTCAACTGAACTTATCGAACCAAAAACTCAACTTCCCTAAATCCTTGAAATGGCGGTCTACAGTAAGTCATATAAAAGGTTTTATGCATATCTTCAAAAGATCTTCTGAACTTTTCCCACTCCTGCGTGCCACTAGCACTTGTCACATTGCTTATATTAAATTCACATTTTACAAATATAATTTAAAAATAAATTTCACGTGCAAACATGTGTGGGAGCGTTTAACATGAGTTTTGTAAAACTAAATAACCGTCATACAGTCGGTGCTAGGACGGTTGAACGTCGTGAGACGTCGCGACGGGCATACACGTTGCAACTACGTGTTTTTAGAGCGTTAGGGAAAATTATGAATAATTGATTTCCATTTCAGTAACCACTTAAAAGGCTAGACACTAATAAATGCATAAACAGTACAAACATCTAGTTTATTTGGTGGCGTAGTTGTATTATGGTACAACTGGTGGTAGGACTCTCATATGTAAGAGTCCGTCTGGGTGGGTACCACCGTAATGTCTATTTCTACCGCCAAGCAGCAGTGTGCATGCTGTAGTGTTTCGCTTTGAAGGACATTGTAGCCTGCGTAACTACAGGATATAATGAGACTTAACATCTTATGTCTCAGGATGACGAGCGCAGTGGAATGCAACACAGTACTATGTAACTCAAGATGCTGGATGATGTTTCTACTGTTTACGGGCAGTCATGTCGCTTACCATCAGGCGAACGGCATGCTCGTGTCATCATTCGATGCCATAAAAAAAACTGCAATGCTGAGGTGTCGGGTTCGATACCAGGTCGGTCAAAATGATTTTGGGTTTTTCTAATCCTGACGGTCCTGAGCTCGAAGGCAGGTCAGGTACTCCTTTAGTTACATTTCCTTTTCTTTGTGAAAGATAATAGCGCGATCCTACGTCAATAAAATCAAGGCAGGTAGAAAAAAAAAATACAAGAAATATATTACCAGCCAGACACTTGCTATAAATAATAAGCACGATAGAACCAAGTTAAATAACAATCAGTATGGCTTCGCAGTAACAAGGTTGTCGGGTATTTAATTGATATTTCTGCACTCAAAACGGACACCGTTAATTATTTTCTAAATAACATTGTTGCTTGAATTGCTTTAAAACTTGTTTTGTTAAAATTCGTGGAAATATAACTAAACCGTACAATTAATTTTGTGTCTTATTAGTAATGAATTTCAAACATAGTATTTATTTTTTAACGAATGGTGTAAACGTTTGTTATGAGTAAACGAAGTTCTGTCATCTGTGTTATTTCTTTCGATGTAAAATGGCGCACAATATAGTAAGATAAAACACACATTAGTAGTAAAGCAATTCATGTCAATGTTATTCAACTCAAAGAAGAAATATCAAAAGTTTTTTTAAATAAAACTATTTTACGGATTTTATCACAGTTTTAAGCTATTGCATAGCTTTTATCGCGGGCCTTGAGCGTGGAGACCGAATCCAGAAATTCCGTAACGAAAAAACCTGTCACCCCTCACTCCGACCGGCACATCGGTGATATTTTATTATCAACTCTATCACAACCAGTTAGAGTGTAAAATTCCATAAGTAAATTTAATTAAACGTATCGAAATGTCAAACGCGGCAGGATGACATGATTCTAAGTTTGAATTTTTAAAAAGTTTTTATTTTATATCTGTTCAAAGAGGTTTTTATTTAAATATTCCGGCTCTGGATATTAGTCCATTGAGCCCGTCTTTCATATTTTTTTTTTAGTCTTGCCATCTATCGATGAATAGCAGAACTTTTAATGACTTTTATTTTATATCTGTTCAAAGAGGTTATAAATATTAGAATTAATGCAATAG
Organism: Lapara coniferarum; assembly: GCA_949316025.1. Taxonomy (NCBI): domain Eukaryota; kingdom Metazoa; phylum Arthropoda; class Insecta; order Lepidoptera; family Sphingidae; genus Lapara; species Lapara coniferarum. Next base: position 2,493,196 of record OX438922.1, read on the forward strand.
CTTTACCGCGGCAGTCTCCGAGTGCCACACGTCTTTTTTAATTTATATTTTCTCCCGACGTTCCGAAGGATTTGCAGCACTTCGTGGTCACGGAGGGGGGGGGGGGGGCTGAGGTGAGGTGTAGGTGGTCCGAAAAGTTAATGTTACAAATCTACCTTCAATTTACAATTTTACAATTTTAAGGTGTTAGTCATTGTTTGCGTTTCGGTCTACGCAGTAAGAGCTCACAATGTCTTGAGGTCCGGCAGCAGGTCTTTTAGGGCCCGATTCAATAAGATGTATTACCGGGTCCTAGGCTTGAGCTGGTTTCCAACCATCTTCTCCATTGAACTTGAGATGTTTTTTGATTTCAGTAGCCTCTCGGTGTTCTTTGGCAAGGATTTGTAGCTTATCGAATCTAAGGTAATAGTTGGAGCCTTCTTCCGAGTGTTCAGCTACCACAGACTTTGTAGAGCGTCGGTGTTTACTTACTTACTTACTTATACTTACTTACTTATACTTACTTATACTTATACATCAAATATTCAGCCATGTTTAGGTACCTACAAACTACAATTTTATTGAAAATATCTCGTAATAGGAACAAGGAAGCCAAAAAACTACAAACGTTCATAATAAAATTTGTAACTGATATCTGCCCGTCACACCGGGTCCCCCAAAGGGCGTGTTATTGAATTTTAACTGACGCAACAGATCTGAATCAAATTTGGGATTTAATTACATGATGCATTGTAATTTCAGCTACGAAGAGATGAGCTATAACTATCTAATGGAGAATTTTGATAGATAGTTTTTAAATTTACACACAAACACACAAAAATCTTATCCATTAATACATAAAAATCTTTGTAAATGCGGTATTATCGTTTTAAGCGATATATTTCAGACAGCCGTTAATTTACCCGACTTTGAAGAAGGAAGTTAACGATATTTTAGATTATAGGAATGTAAGTAGTCAGAAGAACTGTTTGTGCGATGACTTTAAGCAGAGGATTTTAGCCAGAGTGATAAGAACTAGGTACAGATTTGTGAAATATTATATAACTGAATGATGAAATATATCAATTTGCTACGTAGTATTATAGATGGACCTTTGCATACAAGGCACCATAATTATAATTTCCTACTAACTTTCTCTTTCATACAAAATTCCAAAAAACACGAAGAAACTGAACTACAGACATCTACACTAACCTTATATAGAAACCAAATAGAGTTATCCGTCCGTCCACGTCACTGTAGACAAATAGGGAAGCCGCTTCCTTCGAGAAAACCCCGCCACTGGTTGTAAATGGAAAAAAGGAGACGAAAAGTGTTTTTTCCTGAAGTTTCGTATTTTGAATGCGGTAATATGAAACTGTACCTTCAACTGAATATTTTCTAGAGATGAAATTCTAGTTTGTAGTGTGTACGATGAACTAGTTTACGTAGTACGTCATTAGTGTACAATTTCCCAATTTGGTGCTAGTAAAAATGTCTCGAGTTAAAACGCCCATTTTTCATATTTTACCAAGCATGTGGGATCGTTTCGGAGCTGTAAAAGGTAACAGCAGATAGCTCTTATTGTCTACTTTAGTTGTAAGTTGTATGCTGCTGACAGACGACGCGCAAACAACTTGTTAAGAACCTTAACGTGGTCGAGTATACACTTTTCTGACTGTACTTCTGACCAAGGGGGCAAGTGGCTTGGTAGATGGTAAACATAACTGCACATTATCAGCCAAAATTACCCAGTACTAAAGGGTCAAATCTCCCCTTTGCTGGTCATTATTAAATTTTAAGTAATATGCCTGCCTTGGTGGTGTAGTTGTATTATGGTACGACTGCATGAGGTCTCGGGTTCGATCCCCGGGTCCGGCAAAGTGATATTGAGTTTTTCTATTCAGTATCAGCTCGGAGTCTGGAATTTGTACCAGACATGGCGATAGGCTCGCCCCCTATCACATCATGGGACGGAATAAAGAAAAGTGGGTGCACTAGTAGCGCCTCTGCCTACTTCTTCGTGGATAAAAGGCGTGAGTGTATATGTATGTACTTATATGTATTTAAGTAAAATTTTTATGTTTCAAATTGTGCCAGCATTAAATGTTTCTTTCTTATTGTTCATGAATTACGCTGGATAGAGAGCTATCCGGAACATAATACAATAAATTGCTGCTAGACGGCAGAATAACACATTGTAAATATTATGTCTATAGATATTTTTGCAGCTAGGTAGAGTCAATAATCTCGTCTTCCTAGTAAAAAAAGCGCTTATTAGCTTGCAATTGACCCTCGACATTAATTTTCAATGTCTTATCTTAAAAATAAACATATAACCATTCGGGGAAACTTTTGAATACCATTACTACGTCTTCATTAACCTTATACATTGAGCTACACGTTCTCCTACCTTATATCATAAAACAAATAATTCTTATTCCATTTCTCTTGAATATCGCTGAACTGCAGGGCCGACGCGCAAATTGGCTTTCTGTGCAAATATTATATAAATTGATTGATGGTTTTTAAATAAAAGCCAATAGTGAAGTTCAACATTAATTCATTATACGTTTCTATTCGACTGTCTCAGGTTTACATAAATGACATATCGATATTCGTTAATAATGAAATATTCGGTAAATAAGAAGCAAGCTTTTGTTATCTTTTAGTCCTTTTCCAGGTTGAGTCTTTTAAGTTTGAGTTTGTTTAAGTTTAAACTCAAGCTAATCAAAGTAAAATAATAGCTCTATACTATCTACGGAATAACAGACAATGAATCAACACCAAAACTGTTTTGTAATTTTGGACGATAAATTTTATATTTTTACAAGAGTTATTTAACTCAGACCATAAAATACTAAAAAAAGTTAATCTAAATATGTATAAGAAACTTTTGAACAGAAATAAACCGACTTCAAAACCACTACAAATAAAAAAATAATTAAAATTTGTATACGCTTAGTAGGTATATACGTATATTTGGAGTCGATGCCCTATTTAAATTGCCTAAGCTAAGGAAATACACAAACAAATATACGAAAACATTGTTTAATTTAAATTAGGCACCGTCTCCAAATATACGTATATGCTAAGCGAATACAAGTTTTAATTATTTTTTTATTTGTAGTAGTGGTTTTGAAGTCGGTTTATTTTTGTTAAAAAGTTTTTATTTATTGCTTTTTTGTTAGTTAGTTATGAAATGGTGTACACAATACATCATAGGTATGCGGTTGGAGCATTCGCGAGTCATGCTGTTAGTCATTGAAGAGTTCCATTGTGTATCTCAACCGCTACAATACAAACATACATACATACATATATACATATACAGGGTCTTTTTGATATTGCGTTAATAAATGAAACCACATACTCGCCTTTACCTCTGCTAATATTATGTCAAAAATCAACCATGAGAAACGAATATTTTGACCGAAAATAGAAATTTTACTTTCATGATTTTTTTATAATTTTTTAGTTTAGTGCCAATATGGCGTGTGCAGGAGTATTTTTCTGACTGAAACTATGATGTTGCCGCTGCGACGATTCCTCTTAGAGTAGTAGTAGTGTCATTAGGGCGTGTAAAATTAAAGTTACTTTTTATTGATATTTATTTTGTTCGAAACTTATACTTTTTTATTTTACATCTATAGTTAAAATAACTGAATGGAAAGTACTATTTTCAAGGAGATAAGTATGTGGTTCCATTCAGTAACGCAATGTCAAAATGACCCTGTATACGGATCGAATACAGAACCTCCTTTTAGAAGTCGGTTAAAAATGGTAGTAATACAAATGTAAGGAGTGATTTATTCCATCTCCAAAGTAAATAATACCATAGCATTGTCGCGGAGAGAACACCGAATCCGTTTGGACTGAGCCAAGAGGTTTTATTATTGAGTTAGATCTCAGGAGCGGGTACTCCGGGTTGCATCACCGGCTACCGTCTACGTACAGTTGCGTCAATTTATACAGGATATGAGTGGTCCGTTCGCAGATTTTATTTTTGTGTTATGGAGTCAAGTTTGTCTTCATTATATAAAAGTGAGGGTTGTGTTGATAGAGAAAGATAGACTGCTAGGAACTCTTGACTTTGTAAGTAATAAATTGAAAGGTTCTGAAGTAAAATATTATTTAGTAATGGCGCGGAGGGAATGAGCACGTCACCCGGGCTGTGCGTAACAATTGTTATATTGTTGTTCGCAATTTAAAGTTCAACCGTATAGTTTTCCAGAATAACGTACCACCTAATAAGTAAACCATGGAATTAATCCATGCAATAGCTTCACAGTTTACCTCAACTAACATCGAAACAGAAACGTAACTTTCACATTACATGATTAAAAGTTAATCTTTCCATTCCCCTTGAAACATGACGGCAAAATATAATCGCATACATCGGCATAATTATGAGAGTATTTATTTCCTTTTTTCAACAAAAATCATGGCAAATGTAATGTCACAGATACATCAAAAAGACTGTGCCAAGGTGTACAGTCGCGCCGGTATTGTATTACTTTCAAAGCAGAGCGCCCTTTGCCCGCATAATAAAGTTACGGAGAATCACGGTGCGCTTGCAAAAATCCTACAATTCGGACCCACTTGACTTGCCTTTATCACATCTGATTTTCTGTTACAATAAGTTTGAGATCTTGCATTTGTGTAAGTTTCTTGGCTTTTTTTGTGTTAGTCTAAGTGGAATACTATTTTGCTCTAGTGAATGGTGTGAGCTGGAGAGTTTTCAATTCGATTACCTAATGAAGTAACACGTTGGGTTTTGGGCAAACCAACGTTTTTAAAATACAGTCCTTTAAGATACAGGTTGCGCAGGTTCAAAACCGAAGGGCACGCATCTCTGACTGTTCTAAAAAGTTATGTGTGTATTCTTTGTAAATTATCGCTCGCTTTATCGGTGAAGGAAGAACATCGCGAGGAAACCTACATACCTGAGAAGTTCTCTATAACAATTTCGAAGGTTTGTGAAGTCTGCCAAACCGCACGAGGCCAGCATGGTGGACTTAGGCCTAAACCCTCTCAATTATAGAGGAGGCTCGTGCTCAACAGTAGAAAGTATATAAAATAGGACTGGTATGATGGTATGATAAACAGACGGACATCATACCATAAATAGTTCCTGGTGCCTTTTGTGTACGGAACCATTAGACAACAGCAACAGGCAATGTGTTTGAGTGCCCACAGATTTATAAATTTCCTCCCATCGAGTCTATTGTTTTCGTACTTATCCTATTTACCACGCATCCTATTGTTCATCGGATTAATTAGGAACATAATACCCGTATAGAGTATCTTTTCTCTCCTAATTGGTACCTATGGGTTATAAATTAATAACATAGTATTAAATATGCTAGTAAAATTATCAGTGGACTCAGACTATGGCAGAAACGCAGTCGCGTAAAACGCAGCTAGCGAGACGATGTTGTTTAATTACCCGACTGCAAAAGAAGGAGGGTTATTTTATGTTTGTGATTGATCGAGAGACCTTGACAACATGTGACTCATGAGTGACATGTTAGTCTGTCAACCAATCCAAATAAAAAGGAAACGGAGTGGCATCGTGTTTTTTGTAAGATTCTAAGCCCGCAAATCTTTTTAACGAATTAGTAATATGCAGTGGTAAGTGCAGGGTTTATAATTTCTATAAATGAGAGGCCTCGCCTTCTGTTGGCCACTAGAATTATCATTAATCTTTCAAAGTGACGAGCGCAAGGCACTACCACACAATCTTTTAATAATTTTTTTGCCACTGCTTTCTATCGTTGTTCATAGAGCCGTAATAAGTGCATGCTTACTTCACCGAGGTAATATCCATCACATTGTTTAAAATTGGCAATAGACACGATCACATCATGGGACGGAACACACATGGCGAAATGTAGATGCAAAGTCTACCTTTCCCTATCCCTTGAATACAAGCGTGACAAGTGTTTTGTAGTAATGAGCGAGCTTGTCGCCGAAATACAACCCGAACGTCTGAACCGAAAACATATTTTGCCCGACCTGAATCGAGCCCCTGACAGCACACAACTTAATACGCTACGACCGCACGCTGCACCAAGGTTTTTAATCAGTAAACCCGTCACGTTATCACCGTGCCTCTAACCCGTCCGCTAAACACAAGAGCTGAAAACAATCGCCGCAATCAGCAACAATAGCCTCATAATACAACAGCGTGTTCTATAATAAAATATGAACGCTTATATTTACCATTCTGAATGTGAAGTCATGCGTCGCGACATTTGACGCGCAACATGCTGCTCGGTGATTGCATGTACAGTCACACACATAAATGGCTAAGCAAATTCAAAACTATTAAATTGCCCATACACTTTTGTTTTATTACCAAAGTTTTTTCTTCACAAAAATAAACTTTAAGGCATTCACTTTAATTCACACTTACTGTGTAAAGCGATTTGAAGTTTTGACTTTGTTCAACTACTTTTGGCTGACTGTACAAAAGCGTCCATATTGTTAGAGAGGGGAGTTGACTAAAGAAATGGTACTTGAGGTGGACCGAATTTACCGGAATTTGGACGACCTTATCGACCATAGCAAGTATTTCTGGAAGGTAATGATACTGCCTCGGTAGACCGTCTCCATCATAACATGTGAGATGACCAGCTCTAATCTTGGACAAGATGATATTTGTGATTTTTCTAGAATCAAAAGAAAATATTTTTTGTTGTTATTTATTTAAGTAACTTTTTCTTCAGAACAACAGTGAAGTTCTAAAGGAAAACTTTTTACTTTAGAAGTCCACTGTTGAACATAGGTCTCCCCAAAGGTATTCCAGACCAACCTTTTAGAACTAGTAATAACTAAAATTATATAATATGAAATTTGATAGCAATTTCGTCACTGCACCATTGCATGTGAAATGGCGCACTAGTCAGCCACGAAACAATAATCCAGTCTACTAGGATGCTGTTGGGGCTGGCACACACCCTACCCACAAGAGATTTAAACATCTTGCGCATTATGGTCGCGTAAATGAACACTCAATTAATTAAGGAATTAAATACTCGTACTACGCAGTACCTACCGATCTCATAGTGTAAGCAAGCAGTCTATGGGCGGTATTAATAAATCAATAATCAGATCTCAAGTTTGAGACTCAAACTTGAGATTTGATTATTAATACCGCCCTATGAAACCATTAATGCAAACAAGATTCTGGCGAACTCTCAAGTGCAAGTTATTTGGTAACAATATTTGAAATATACTTCCACTTAAATATTGTTTACTTAATTGCTAACTGGATACTAAAAATAACCTGATAATTATCGGTATCAAGTATCGAATTCCGACTACGTAAACAAAAACAATATATTGGATTACAAAACATCTCTGTTTAAGGAAATATGGCCGTGATACCGGGTGGTTTGGGATCCTGTCTGATACCTACGGTTAGTTGAATGAGCATGATAGATGACAACGCACAACCCCAAAGAGGCTGATACTGAGGAAAACACAACTTTACCCGAATTACCCCACTTGTTTTAAAGTATATTTTATATAGACATTTTAAGAATATACCTATTCGAATGTAGATAGTACCTATTTTATTACTATTTATCTGGCAGCACTGATTACAGTGAGACTTGTGTATTTGATCGGATTATACATTTATGTGACGCGTAGCATTTACTCAGAAGTTTTGTAACAGTTAAATCTCATACAACCGTAACACAGGCTATATTATCGTACTAAGACATAACAGAACTTACTGACCAGAGAAATAAACTAAACAGACTCGGACGGCCAATACATTTAGAAATTTTACCTCAACTATAATTTTCTAAGAAATTGATGTCAAGATTCTATTCGCATTATTCCACTAAAGGCACTTAGACATAAGTTGTTATGACACTTGGGTAAGGTTAAACAATTTTTTCCTCTTATAAAAATTACGTCGTGTCTGTCACGTCACGTACGCGTGTCGGATGGCCGCGACGTTTCCATTAAACGTTTTGATGGACCCTCGCACTTTTAGCTTACATTTTTCATAGACGTTAAGCTGTGTAATGTGTAGGAAAAAAGTTTTCCTATGAAATTAAAAATAAATGGTGTGACACATGATAGAATACTTTTATGTGAAACAGTTTTGTCGCTTAGCACATTTTTGACATCAATTTTATAAAACATTTGTAATGTATATACAAAACATAGGGCTTTCACTCAGTTGCATTAAATAATTACTAATGTCGATTTGCGAAATTACACCAAATATATAATACATATAATTGGGTAGATTACTGTTAATATTTCTGTTGCAAAACTTATTTTTTTTATTTAACTCTACCCTTAGACATATCTCACCATTTATGAAAACAATTTAAAAGAACCGTATTTTATAAGGTTCTCAAAATCCTATCACCAACAGCACAATAAACTACCCCGGAGGTCCGAAGTCGAGTCAACTTTATAAACTAACTCCAAAGATTGTTATCTAGGTATTGTTTCCCATTTCGCGACTAAATTTCTTTTGAAACTTCTGAGAAATGTATTTTTACGCTGCTATTTCATAATTTATATTTTAGCGTAGTACGATGAGGGAGATATGTGTATTTAACTAGTTATATATTGTATGTGTACAAGATACTTTGATACATCAGATAAATTTAAAGTCAAAATTTATTTCCATGAAAGAGACACCCATAGAGCTACGTTACAAGCAATTCTAGTGTAATTATTGTGTCTAGAGTACAATTAAGTTGGTTCAAGCAAGCTAGTACTTACCACGATTTAAAAAAAGACTTATCACATCCTTTATAAAACGTTGTAATATATTATGCATAGACCCCAACAATTAAAAATTGTACTCTCATAAAACAAAACTAAGTACAAAACAACAACCCATTAACAGATCGAAGGAAACAAACTAAAAGTCACATTAAAGTGCGAAACTAAATTTGTAAATGATAATCAGAGCGCGGGCGGATGGCAAGCGCGTGTTCTCCGAACGGCGCAGCCGTAAGTCACGGGCCGCGCACCTGCCGCTCCGAACCAATTACACTAACACTACTTCATAGGAATCACACACGGCCGACAAGAGTGGCGAACGATGAAATATCTTTAATTTGTATATTATGTGGGCTGGCTTATAGGCTCGCCCCCTATCACATCATGGGACGGAATAACGGCGAAAAGTGGGAGCACTAGTTGCGACTCTGCCTGCCCCTTCGGGGATAAAAGGCGTAGGTGTGTATGTGTGCTGGGCGTTAATGTTTGATTTTGCAATGGAGCAACGGATCGACACAGATTTTGGTACTTTTAAGTAATCTGAAGTAAAAAAAAGTAGTGCCTTTATTTAGTCGCGAAAAATTAAACATTCGCGACGAAACGCAATTTTGTTAAAATTAAATAAGGTGTAGGGATACACACATTTGCGCAGCTATGTAAGTGCACGTATTTAGTTGTACGGGAACGCTGTGTCACATAATGGCTCCCATATAAAAGCGACGTGCGCCCTTGCCATGACAGTACGTCTATTAATTTATTACTATTACCATCTAAGTACGCTGCTGTGTATTTAATGTACCCTGAAGCTTTAATACAAACCTATGCATCGCCATCTTTGGAGTTTTATTACAACAAGCTAGAGCTTACACTACCATGCCACATAAGCTCTACATAAGGGATAAGGAAAAATATTGTATTACAACATGTTAAAACCATAAGCTGAAACTACTAATGTTAAAGCATGTTATAAAAGTACTATGTAGTTGATAAAGCGTAATAATGTTGCCATGCTTGCAAACATTGATTGTTCAATTTACACTAACATTTTATAACCAACACTTATAATTTTGCTAACGAACGTTTGCGAGCGACTGATAAAAACTTCGTCAAAAATAATGACTTAATATATCAACATTGCCAAGAAAAAGAAATATAGTGTACTAATTCTCAATCTGGACAAGAAAATGTACATTTAAAGATTAAAAACATTTTATTTCATAACTTGATTATGCGAAGCGACACAACAAAAATATGTGTATAACAAAAACTCGGTCAAGGTTTTACAATTATAAATAATAATAATAAAAATTATACAAAAATTAACAGCACGACTGCAAATACCGTAAAGTTGGGCATCAAGTTCACTGTTCTTCTCGCCCGTGTGTATCACCGGTAATCCGGTGCGCGTAAATCATAGCACAACTTAAAACACACAAATAACAAGTTTGATACAGCACAGCCAGCCTGCGCTGCCAAGTTAGAGGTAATTTGCATACATTATCATCTCAGGTGCTTCGCGACGAACGTTTTAGTGCGCTGTTTAGACAGACGCACGTCTTGACTGTGTGTAGTATGTAACTGGGAGTTGCTGTCGTATTTAAGAATGAGCTAAATGTCTGTTGTGCGGTGAAATTATGCAAGTTTTGTACAACTTATTGTACAATGGATTTTTTAATCGTCTAATTAAAATGTTCCTTAATATTTATTTTAGTTGCCTTATACTATTTTTAGAAAAATGCATCGTTAGCTTAGTGGTCCTAACAAAGTCTATAAAAAATTCTCGGATACGATACCTTATTGCTAACTTATCTAAATTAAAACCTTTGCTAAATATTACCACTTAAACGCTGAGCGAAATCATTTTGAGAAAATTACTTAACTTCATACGGAAAGTTTGTCTTTGAACAAATTAAACTGTACTTTGCGATTCTCTTTCTGTTTCTACCGCCATGCAGCAGACAAGCGTTCTTTAAAGCGCTGGCGAATGAGTTAATGGATGAACTTATGAAGCTCACACATTAATGTTTGAAGACGAATGTGTCCGGTACCCCATTACTTTTCAGAATATTGTTGCCAGAGTAATTGCAACCAATTATGAGAATTAATTTGGGGATAAAAAACAAAGTGTCACGGACTTTCTTCTACTAATTAGGTACGCAGGATTTTTAATGAACAATTGCCGCAAATATATCCGTGTCAATCAATGTGACGGTTTAATTGCGATTCTAAAATCTGAATCGAATACCTAAAAATATATCGTATTTGCATGCCTTGCCATACCTTCATGCGGTTGTGATACCCGTGATTCACAATCCATTAAATCACACATAAAAAACTCACCCAACACCTTTTAAACGGACTAAATTAAGGCCATAAGAAGGGTTGAACGGCGGAATATTTGAAATCAAACAATTATTTCACGTAAATTGCATTCCCTTTACGCTAACAATTCTAAATTAAAGCCAAAGATACACTACGGGGGGCTTTGGGGCCAAAGGGGGGAGGGGCGGGGGCGGGTCGCAATTTCCGTGAATCTTCAGATCAATTAATTAGGACGCCCCCTAAATTGAACTGGGCATTTTTAAATTAGGAATGCGGGCGTGAGCCGCCGCCGGCTGCCTTCGGTTGGTTTCGGCTCGGGTCGGGTACCCGCGGAATCGGTTTTGCTTCATTAACTACTATAACTTTGACAAGGTTTATTACAGTTAAACGTATTATTGACGGTACAAACTGATGAACTTCTTTGTTGAAGCTTCTACCTCACTTTAACCAGTGATGATAAAAAAATTGTAAACTAACAAACTAGATTGATAGTTCGTCGCACAAATAAGAGAGTGTGGTATTTTTGTCATGATTTAACCGCATCAACTTTTAAGACTGTGAGTAAAGTGTAGTACCAAGTAGTGCACTGTGCACACGCAGTAGTAATGTAATTCGAAGTGTTAGCTGATAGTAGTAAATTGAGAATATCATTTGAAGCTTGTTTATCAATTATATTACCGTTTAGAAAAACATCGTGAGGAAACCTACATATTTGAGAATTCTTTATTAGAATTTCAAGGGTATGTGATCAACCCGCACCAGGCCAGCGTGGTGGACTAAGGCCTGAGCCCTCTTAGTAGTAAATGAGGTCCGTGCTCACCAGTGGGCAATATATAATACAGGGCTGATTGCATTGCCTTGCATTGCATCTGTAGCTTCGATAATCTTGTAATTCGATGACTGCCTCGGTGGCGTAGTTATATAGCGTACGCGTCACGAGTACGATTTGCGCGCTGAGATCCTGGGTTCGAATCCCAGGTCAAATCAAAAATATTGTGACTGGGTATTTCTATCTTAAAAATTACTCAGTCGCAGCTCGGAGTCAGGAAGTTGGCGGTGTGATACCCCCGTGCTTCGGAAAGCACGTAAACTCGTTGGTCCTGCGTAACGTTGAAAAAACCTAGGAATATTACCGTTTCTTTGAAAATCTATCGTTTTTTTTCAGTGTAACATTCGAAATTTCACAGAAGTTTGATCGGGAAAAAACGAGCTATTATCGAAATAAAAAAACGAAAGTAATTGAAATAAACCACGTTTTTTTTCGAAATTTGTCTTTATAAATATATAATTTTATGTATGTTCTCACATAAGTCAACACTGCAGTGTAGTCTATATTGAACCTAGCACAAAAAGAATCAATGATACCATTTTTTTATTCATAACACTAAATCTATATATATAAAAGAAAGTGGTGTTAGTTACACCACTTATAACTCAAGAATGGCTGAACGGATTTACCTGAAAATTGGTGGAGAGGTAGCTTAGAACCAGGAGACGGACATAGGATACTTTTTATCCCGGGAAAACATAAACCGGGACTTTTATCCCGGATAATTGTTTTCTGCCAGTGGAACCGCAAGAAAACAAGTATAGAGATATTTCGAGATCCAGTTGAGGACATAATTACTCTTATCCCGGAAAAAGATAAACCGGGAATTATATCGAGCCGCCACGACTAAACCACTGAACCGATGGCGATGCAATTTGGCAGGGAGATAGTTTAAAACCTGGGAAGAATCTAGGCTACTTCATATCCCGGGAAAATATAAACCGGGACCATAATCCCGGAAAATAGTTTTTTGCCAGTGGAACCGTATGAAAATAAGTATGGAGATAGTTTGTGATCCAAAGGAAATCAATCTCAAGTTTGAGTTACATCTCAAGTAGACATAATGTATGAACAGTTCAATACATTATGTCTACTTGAGATGTAACTCAAACTTGAGATTGACCTATTAATACCGCCCATAGGCTACTATTATCCCGGAAAACAGACACCGGGAATTTTATTCGGGATTTTTTTCCGGAAAAAAATATGGTTAGGTATTATTTACGGGGGGGTGGACGTGTTTAGGGATTTTAAAATTTCGTTAAATAAGGACTCATTTGGTGGCAGGGAGGTTTTTTGCAAGAAAATTACGCGGAAAATTTGAAAATTTAAGAATACTTAACCGCCATATTAAACATGTATGTCACTGAATTCCTCCTAAGCGGCTGGACCGATTTTAATGATTTTTTTGTGTCCTCAGGTGGGTTTGAGAATAGATTCGATTAACAATTAGATCCGGTAGGTGGCGCTGTACTCGGGTTCTAGGATTTCATTTCCTTTTTAGGGCAGGACAACGTCTGTCGGGGCCGCTAGTTATTCATAACACAAAGAATTTTTTTTTCATCATCTCACATGGCTTGAAATTTTCAATGCTTGGAACGAAAAAAAAAACGAAAAAACGATAATCCCTTTTTTTCCCTGAAAGAAACAATTTATTTCTTTCAGTATTTTCAAGCTAGTCCTGCGCCTGATCTCTCTCCGGTCATATCGAATTGCCGTCTCACTGGACTATGAGAGATAAGGAATAGCGAATGCACCTATGTATTGCGCACACACTTGTGCACTATAATATCTCCTGCGTACCTGCCTGATCTCCGTTGAGATTGGCCGCCATGGCCGAAACTGTCTAGGAGGATTACGTGCGTATTCGATGATACAAAAATGATGCCAGCAGACAGTTTTGGATGACGTTTATGAGATTAAAATCTTATCCCCATTTTAGTGCAAAACTAAATTATTTCGAGAGAGACCCGTCGATGAGTCAATACGATTCGAAGCATCCAACCGAACGAAACTGATGAACGCCTGATTGAGTTTGTCGTGAATTAATACATCTGAATAATGCTTAACCTTCGAGATAGTACGGTCGATAGTGTAAGACATATTGTATAAGTTAATCACTCCATTCCTCGCAGATTAAGAAGAGGCTTTAGTGTATTTCTGGTTGATGTTAGATAAGGATGAGCCTATCACGATTTAGTCCTAAACATGGGTACGAGCATCTTGTAAATTATGTGTAAATTACCTTTTTTATAGTAAACTGCTCTGATTAGTTCCATTGGAATTTACTTTTTTTTTTAACATGAACCCTTCTTTTTATTAACCCCCGACAAAAAAGAGGGGAGTTATAAGTTTAGGGTGTGTATCTGTGTATCTGTATGTCTGTCTGTGGCATCGTAGCTCTCAAACGAATGGACCGATTTGGACGCGGTTTTTTTTATATGAAAGCTCATGTAACTGCGATGGTTCTTAGCTATAATTTATGAAGATCTGTTCAGCCGTTTGAGGATTATCAGCTCATTTCCAACTTAAAAAATCCGATTGACTTTAAATTTGGTGTACTGTGACATTCAATATATTTGTAAACATGAGCTGATGCTGTGGCATCAAGTAGTCTGCGGGATACCCAACTCCTTAGCAATTTATAGCAGATATAGTGTGTTTGGGCTTATAAAGATGGGCTCAACGAGTAGGTGATAGATAGTTAATTATCAAGGCCCCATGATGGAGAATGAAGTAAGTTAAAAAGTTTGAAATAAAAATTAAATTAAAATTTAAATAACCCCCGACACAAAAATCTCTAAAAAGTACAATAATAATAGTGTCTTTGTCGTTTAAGTACCTAGTAATATTTTGACCCAACCGTCGTCGCGTCGGGGGACCGCTAAAGAAGTATTTTCATCTCCCTGGTCCGGAGTTCGGAGAGAGGAGAGGAGTTCTACTTTTTAGAGATTTTTGTGTCGGGGGTTATTTAATTACGTAAATATAAAATATAAAGAGGTTACCAATGATATTAAGAGAAAAAAGTTTTATTAAATTATTAACGTTTTATTAAAATATCACTGGAAGTTACTATGAAAAATGTACTATGGCCATTAATTAATATTGGTAGAATTTACATCGCAAGCATAAAGTATTTATTACTCAAGTCTCCGCCTATAGAAGACAAAATTCCGCCGCTGCTATTAGCCCGAGGCGCGCCGTTTGTAATTGCATTTCCCAACAAATTACAAGTTACAATGAGGCAGAAACACGCCCGGAGAGGTTGTCTAAAGCCTACACTTAGTTTTTGTATGAAATGTAAATGTATGTTAAGATTTTTGTGTCATTTTAGATTTTCTGCTTAATTTGTAATTGAATCTAGACACAAACAAATAATATTTCTAGTATTCTGAAAATATAAATAGCACTATAATCTTCGTTTTTGACTATTGTTTCTGATTGGAAGATCGTAACTGTAATTACCGAGCATTACGATACGGAGCATATAACGTCTCGAATGCAATGCAATCAGCCTTGTATTATATACTGCCCACTGCTGAGCACGGGCCTCCTCTACTACTGAGAGGGTTTTAGGCCTTAGTCCACCACGCTGGCCTAGGGCGGGTTGGCAGACTTTACATATCTTTGAAATCCAGAGAACTTCTCAGGTATGCAGGTTTCCTCACGATGTTTTCCTTCACCGTTAAAGCGAACGATAATTGATAAACAATACACACACAACTTCGCAAAGTCAGAGGTGTGTGCCTTAAGGGTTTTGAACCTCCGGACATTGTCTCGGCAGACCGTTCCATTCCCAACTAGGCTATCGTCCACTACATCTTGCCATACCGGAATGAAAATACATGTATAATTTGCAATGCCATTCGAATAAGTTACATATTAAAATACATCAGAGATCACTAAATATGTGTCCAATTCGGTCTTACCCTTGCTCGCTGCTACTTGCAAGCTACTGGCGGGTAATTAATACCATTGACGTCACAATATATGGCTAGATCTGTCTACGACGCTGCAACCTCCATTGTTAATCTGAAGCTATTCTTTACTGTCTTGTGACGTCATCTATTAGCCCAGGTATTATGCTAAGATGAAGTTGATGTAGCGCAGATCAGCACAGAAATTTTAAGTATCATTATGTGCAGTTCCAGTACATGTTTTCTATCCGGTCTTAGTATTTCTTGTCGATTAGACGCGATTCGAGTTTAACCGTTGTATAAACACAGTCACCTGGGCATGATTCTTCCAATCGTACAAAATGCAATGCTCATTTTGGTCAACTTTATACATAGGACTAGCTCTTGCTCGCAGTTTCATCCGCGTAAGCTTTTCCAGGATAAAAACCTTCTCAGGGTCTCAAACTATCTCCATGCCGAATTTCATTGAAACCCCTTCAGTAATTTTTAGTTTATCGCGTACAGAGGCGGGTGACTGCCTTTGGCCAACCTTGTATTGTTTTGTCTATGTGTCAGCATGCACCATGCCTTAATGTACGTCTGACTGTATCGACATAATCTATTTGAACTACATGGTATGTGAGTTGGAGGCTTGTTATTAAAGAAGGATCCACTGGTAGCGACGGAAATAAACTATGAAACCCTCAATGATGTAGTATTCATCTTATTCATAAATTTAAAATAGTGACTATGATTCATTTAAAATATATAAGAATAAAGAGACTTTACCTTAGACGATAGATGTACGGACCAGAAAATTGTTACTTATTTATAACTACTAGCTGCTGGGCATAATAACACTTCCCAATCAAATGACTGACTCAGTACCATGCAGTACATTATCATTATTCAAAGTGCTAGTTAGAGTTCTTACTTATATATAGACGAATTACATCCTAAACGTCTATCTAGTTATAATCTATCAATTCATCAATCAATTTCTATCTAGTTCTAAGCGCATAAACGTATCCACTGCAACTTAAACCCAGACTAATGATGGAAGCCAAATCACATTAAAGACTTAAATCAAATAAACGAGATCTGTCGGTGTGTAGCGAGTCGAAAAACTAGAAAAATCTAGTCATAAAGCCGCTGGAACGGTTCAGGACAAACATAAAGGTAGATTAAATCACTTTACACGCCATTAGCAGGAGTCCAGTTTTTGCAGTAAACTTAATAGAAACTACGTAGTGACGTATCTACTGTTTGGTTTGGTATTTGAGTGGTGTTTGTTATGATTTTGGTAGAAAGGGGCGGTTGCGGACGACAACTTAGACGTGAGTCGGAGGAAGCCCGCAGCCGTCCCTAATAAGCCGAAGATGGCCATATATATAAAAAAAAAATATTTTGGTAGATCAGGACGGAGATAGGGATTTCAAAAGCACTTGGAATTTTTTATTTTTGGCTCTTGTTTTATCGGTTAAAGAAATCTCGTACCTTATGAGTTCTGTAAACTAAAGCTACCATACTATGTTACGTAAGTGTTGTGGACCAAGACTTAAACTTTTTAATAAGATGTCCATCATGTTTACTAAGACATAATATAGAGCTGATAACATTATCAAGTTCAGTATGCAAAAGGTAGAATTCTTACACTTAAAACAAAGTCTTACGCTGCGTCTGTCAGTCTGTTTGATCGTTTGTCGCGATAAACTCGGAAACTACCGAACGTATTGCGATAAAATTTAGTATGGAGAATGATATACGCTACTTTATATCCTAGGAAATTATATAGCGGGACCCTTACTCCTGAAATACTCTTTCACAAGGCCGAATCTGCGAGAAAGCTAGTCATTTAATTATTTCTCTTCTTGCGTACTCGAGCTACTATTATTATTATCATAAGTATCAAAAAGCTTCAGATTTCTCTTCTATACAAAAATAACTATCTCTACAAAAGTTCATATACGTTACAAATAAAAACAAACTGCAAAATTTCCGTCTCACACCACTAAGTAGTTAAGACGGTAAACAATTAATCGGCTATGACGGAGGTGAGATAACAAAGGATCTTAATAACCTTCGGATGCTGTGAGTCTCGGCCTTTGTTACGGCGTCTAGCTCTTCTGTATCTAATCGATGTATCTTGTTTATTTTGGTGTCATGATACAATGAATGTTTTGTAAGGATTTGATAGTATTGTTTTATTACGTCGAAGTGGTTTTACTTGAATGATAGCAATGACACATCAAATAAAAATGTTTCGCCAAGTTTATATCAACCTGTTTAAATTTTTATGCGCCATTGTCATTACAGTTTTTTTTTTAATATGAGAGAACGGGACAGATTATATGCTTGATTTTCATCAAAATCCTGTAGCATTTACATGACACGCGCACAAACTGACAGCATTTTTATAGTATAATGTCAATCCCCTTTTCCCCTAGTCTTAATCTTAATATTCAGGACAACACGAAGGCCATCGACTGAAATCGTCCTTAGAATAAAACTTCCACTTCCATTTTAATTCCATAGAGTTTTTAAAGTGTTCAGTTTTTATTTCTGTCTACCATTAGCGAGTTACGTGACTAATAACACAACCAAATTCTGGTCCAGATTTACTAAATAGAGACATTACACGTACAAAAAAACGATTTTGTACAAGATTCTCATTACAGGAGCGGGGGACGACATTTCTATAACGTTAAATGTGGTTTCGGTTAAATCCAATATTAGATTCAGTGAAGGGTACGGTCCCAGTTTTATTGTACTTTTGGGCACGAAATATACAGTGATATACAAATATAGGAGTGTTTTAAGAACTTATTACAAAATATTAGAAGAACTTTATTGGTGATTAAAATCTGTTTAAACTTTAATACTCTTTTTACTATCGTTCTCCATAATCATACAGTGGCCTTCCAGTTCGAGGCAAATTCCCTAGCATAGACCAAGCTTTCCTCCATACAGTAATCCGAACAACGAAAACCTAATTACAGACGCCACTGCAACACCATTAGTGCGTCAAATGACGTCCACCACAAATCATTTGATCAGCGCGCCGTGGTGACCGCAAGTTATCCGACCGCGACCGCTCCTCTCCTAATTTGTCTTTAACCGGCTCTGGCAAGCCGGATATTGCAAAACCAACGTCGACATACCGTGGTGGATTGGTTCAAGATCTGATTTGGCTGTGCTGCTGTATAAGGCGTTTTTTAGATTTTCAATATTTAAATCCGTGTCAAGTAAATAATGACAAAATTAAAAAGGACACACATTTTAAAATACGCAATTAAAAACACACACACACACACATTTTTGTTCCTGAAGGGTTAGACAGAGTTGCAACCGGGTACACTATTGCGTGCGCGGTTCAACATCTTTCTGAGATTCCGGGTCGAACAAAGTGGTATTGGGTTTTATTGTGTGAGCCTGGAGTCCGGAATTTGTGTTCGATATGGCGATAAGCGCTCTCCCTATCACATCATGGGGCGGAACACACATGGCGAAAAGTGGTATGATAAAACTAGTGATACCTTTAATTTATATAATCCATATATATTTTTCAAAATGAAGAGTGAACAGTAAATAATAATATTATTTTAGTAGCTCTTTCCGGCAGCTTCTATGTGAGTATTTTAGTACATAATATGCTACCATATTCAGGTATATTACGATGCAACTTTTTCATGAATATAGTTTTCAGAATTAGATCAGTGGTTTCAGAGAACGCATAAAAATTAAATATTTACAAATATAGGTACCCTCTTTGTAATATTTTTATGCCCAAAACTCGACGAGCAAATTAGCTAGGGATACACACCACAATTTCATGCAACTAACTGATGAGTCGAGCAAGCTGCTTTAATTATAGTAAGCAACATCCTCCCATAAACAGTAGCAACAGGATTCGGAATTTTAAATTACACTATCACTGCGTGGCATTTCACTTCGTCACCCTGAGACTAAAGATTACCTTATTCCATTAGCTACAATTTCTTTCAAACCAGAACACAGTACTGCGACGAAATCTCGCAGACAAAGATCTACCTAGAACTCTATAGTTAGGTACTTCATTCCGAAAAGTGACTCGGTAAATTTCAAAGTGAGATCGCGTCTGTGTGACATAATAAGCTCAGCTGACACGGCGGATCATCGCACGGGTCGTATGGAGATCTCAGGTCTCAGACATTATTAAAAAACTTGCCGACCGGTGACCTATCTGAAAAGCTATCAATATCAGATATCTACTGTGGTGTCATATTTTGCACGCTAACACGATGATTGGTGCAAGGTATGGGCGAGTGATATTTTTGGCGTCATATCATAACAATTGAATAGAAAAATATCTGTATATTTTAATAGATTTCAGATATTATATTGATTGGTTCAGCTAGTACATCAAAATCTCATAAATATGTATTAGTCAAATCCTGCGCCAAGCTGCAGTCATCATCATCATGATCATCAGCTTTATAGACACTCGCTACAAATGACGCCGTATTGTAATTTAAATTCAAATTCAGTCAACTAGCATACATTTTAAAACGCAATAATTCATACACCCAAGTATATTTAACTAGATTAAGGAAGAGGTGTAACGTTCGTAGTTACTTTATGTAATGTGTGCAAGTTTTGCGTAAACATTTTTTTTATTGCTTACGAATGACGAGACGAGTATGCCGCTCGCCTGATGGTAAGCGATACGACAGCCCATAAACAGTACCAACACCATATTCATTAAGGTCCTATGTCTCCTGGATGGGGCAGAGGACTTCCACAGTGACTCTCCATTTCATCATATGATCTTGAGCTTCGCGTTTTATTTCGCTCCAAGTCTTCCCAATGCTTTTCGCTTCGTCGATCACAGTGCGTCGCCAGGTTTGTTTGGGACGTCCACGCTTTCGCTTTCCTTGAGGATTCCAATCCATTGCCTGTTTAGGTATATGATCGGGACCTCTTCGGAGGGTGTGGCCAATCCATTTCCACTTGCGGCACCAACACCATATAGAACTTTTAATTATAAATTATGGCGTGGCACTCCACAGCGCTCGTCACACTGAGACATGATTTGCTTAGCCTCATAATATCCAGTAATTACGCTGGCTATAATGTCCTTCAAATCGGAACACAGTAGAGCATGCACACTGCTTCTTTGGTAGAAATAGACACTGCAGTGGTATCTACCTAGACGGCCCTTTGCATACGAGAGACCTACCTTTACACACCTCCAAAAGTACATTTAACAACACCTCCTGTCTCTTAACCCTTACACCGTCCACACTCGCCACAGTACACGTCCTGCGATACATCAGGGTACTATTGGCACGGTCGCAGACCCCCCTCCCCGCCGCCCGAGTCCCGCACCCCAGCTCCCCCCATTTGCATGTAAATTGAATAACGACGTGGCAGGCGGGCATCCGCTCCGCTCAGTTTGTCGCTCGAAGGCGTTACATGTAACCTTTTGCTGTCAATATATCTCAAATCTTTATGTTGGTCAATATTGAAGATAGTGTTCGGTTGAGATCGCAAATGTTGAAAACTGTAATATTATAAGATTTTCAACTATAAATAAAGGGGGATAATCTGAACAGAATTTGTTCAGGGCTTAGTGATCACCTTCACCAATACAGTCATTATTTCAGCAAATATAGAATTAAGCTGCAAAGTAAAACTAGCTAGTACGTGGTTTCGCTTTAAAAACCACACGACCTCCATGCACTTAGTTTTGGAAGTCTTATGAAGAATTTCAAGGTATTCAGATTACCACTCAATCTTTTATTTCGCTTTTGAAATAAGTTATAAATATGTATGACTATATAATCTATACATATAATAAAGCAGTAGAACCGGTGTGTACATTTGAATACATGTGAAAAAAAGAGAGGGGATGACTAAAGAAGAGTAATGGAACAGAAATCAGCAATTTTTGTAATTCTTTTCTGTCTGTCTGTCCGTCTGTTTTTCTGTTACTGCGCATCTCATAAATTACTGAACAGATTTCAATGAAATTTGGCATACGGTTAGATCATATCCTGGATTAACACATATGCCACTTTTTGTCTCGGGCAAATAAAAAGCGGGACTTTTATCCCAGAAATACTATTTCACGCGGACGGAGCCGCGACCAAAAGCTAGTAATAGCATAAATGTAGAAGTGCGTGCCCTAAGATCGAACTTAAGACTTTAGCCTCTCTAATATAATACTAGCTATTACTCGCGGTTCCGCCCGCGTTAATAAGTTTTCCGATATAAAAGTCCCCTGTATATTTTCCCGGGATAAAAAGTAGCCTATGTGTTAATCTCGGATACGATCTACCAGTGTGCCAAATTTCATCGAAATACGTTATATATTTATTTTGTGAAAGAGCAAAAAACATCCATACATTGTTACAAACTTTCGCATTTATAACATTAGTAGGATAATCCATACCATATCTTACGTTCTTACGAAAATATTATTATACTGGTAAATAAATACTAACACCTTTTTCTTAGATAAAATATTCATGATAAGCTCCTCAGCGAGAGTAAATCCTTTATCATTCACTTGCAGTTCAAGCCTTTAATATAAACACAACGTGCCAAGTTTGCTAAACACTTCAAATTCACTATGAAAGAAATCTTCATTAAAATGCAACAAACAATCTATGAAATAATTTAAATTAATTAGAATTTTAAATTGATCGCAACATTTATTTACAAACGAGAATCAGTTGATATCGTCAAATAATATTCTAGTGAAATGTTTGAACATTTTCACCCGATTTACGAGATGATCGTGAAAGTGAAATTGCTTTTACGAGACTGCTACGGCTTCGTTGAAACTACTACGTAGCACGTCTACGCCGTAGATGTACGTACGCAGTGTTGTAGTTTTACAAACGTTTTTTTTTAAATGCTAATGTACGTTTTCATAATATAATTTAAAGAATTATTTAGCATTACTGGGAATACATATTATATTATTACCTTCATAATTTTATGATTAAATTTTTCATTATTTCAGGTAAGTTTCTTCCTTCATATCGCGCTTGCAACTTATTTTCACTACGAGTGAGTTATTTAATTTTTATATGTGAAGTTGAGTCAGGATTTTTTATACATTAATTTTCTGAGACAATGTATAACTCGCAGTTCTAGTTATAAAATCAATTTTAAACCTGTGTCGCACTAATGAGATAGCCTCCTTGTCTGTATTCTTAAACTTATAAATATTAAATTATTAAGTAATGTAGGTACGACTTTTATTTTAAAAAATTTAAATCTGTTCATCCGATTCCTAAAAGTGACGGCATAATTCTTTATATCAGCTATAATATTATATATGTATTTTGATTCAAACTTAATCATTTTAAATAAAATGATACATTTTTTTTTTGATAGAAGAGATTTCTCATGCCTCTGAACAAATTATATTAGGCCATATTTCTCGATAACGCTTCAATGAAACACGTAAGAATATGTCAACGGATCATAACAATACATACATAGTATACATAAGTGGATAAACACCTACTAAAATACGTACTTCTTAACGGTTCAAAGCATCCCAATAAATCTATATGTCTCTGCCAAGCCTTTGTGGAAGACATAAATATATACAAAGCCGGAGTAGGCACATCCCCTCGAATCTCTCTAACTAGGGGCCAAAACCAGCTTAAGTTACGGGGGGCGACCTTCCGATCTCCTGAGGACAGAGCTACACTAGGTTATTCGCGAGACCTCCTGACCCATTTAGCTTACATGGCTTCTATTTCCCAGAAATTTGCAGCGAGCTTTTAATATCAGTTTCGGCGTATTGGCTATAAAACGGTTTCCAGAAAAATATAAATTGCAGGTGCGTGCGCATTAATAGGAACAAATGAACAAACTAGTTGTGAAACAAACACTTGAGCGGATATCATTCCTCTTGAACTTAGTAGATTCAGAGGGTTTAAAACAAGAAGCCATTACGCTACTGAGTATTATATTTTGGATTTAAAAAAAAAAACATTTTATTCAATTATAATGACGTGATGAAACGAATTGATTAAGTTTTTGCGCCATAAAAGTAAATTTTCATTAGACTAATATTTCATCCCCTATTCATATATTTGTTTTATTTATCTGTGGCCTAGAAAAGTAGCCAAACTGGTGATGACCTTCTTACTTATCTTATCAGTGAAGAGAAGCCCATAAACACGTCGAAAAATTTAACAAATACAGACTGATAATGATTATGGCCGCCTAGGATATAAAATCTAATGTATGTATATGTATTATAATAAAACATAATACACTACATAGTGACACATAAATAGAAAACTGTATCGATTTACTGTAATAAAATACGCAAAAAATACAGGAAACGTGCAGCGTGTTCTACCGTCTGTATCATGGCGAATGCTCTGAAGAGTTGTTTAATCTGATCCCCTCCTCTCCTTTCCTCAGCAGAACCACGCGTGCCGGCAACCGAAGCCACAGCTTGATGGTTAAAACCATCTCGGCCCGAACCAATAGGTTCGCCAATTCTTTTATTTGCCGCACCATCAAGCTTTGGAATAGTTTGCCGGCGCACGTGTTCCCTCCTTCCTATAATCCTGGGTCCTTCCGCCGTAGCGTGAAGAAGCAGCTCAGTAGGCCGGCATGATTGTGTCGAATGGCATGAGATAACTATCTGCTGCCATTCGATACTCTATCTGGACTGCATCGCGCTTACCATCAGGTGAGGTGCAGTCACTTTGCCGTGCCCGAATAAAAAAAATAAAAAAAAAAAAAAAAAAAAAAAAAAAAAAACGTTTTCTTAATAACTTATATCCTATAAAAGTTAAAATGAAAATGAAATTCCCTGACTACTATCTAAATCCGACCCCAACGATACAACGTGACAAAAACGTCTCAGGAGCCTTAACGAGTGTAAATCTCATCCTTTAATTTAACGACCTCTAGAACACAGGGTCTGTGGAACAAAGGGTGAATGGCGTCTTCATTAGGCGATCGTTCCTCACCCCCTTTTTCGTCTTTGGATGCATGTAACGAAGTCTGTTATTGCCTGATTATTAAGATTTATTTTTAAACAATGGCGTAGAAGAATAGCGGTTGTCAGTTCGGTTTAAGCAGGACGTTGGGAAATTTCTATATCCCTGTTCTGTGGGAAATTAATTGTCTGTTTGCGGATCAAAATCGTATCAATAGGTATAACAGTGTGTTCAAATTCATGAATAGCCTTCTTGTTTAAAGATCTTGAAGTACTATGTTTCTTCTTGTCTGCTTTTTACTACCACTCAGAAATCTCCATGAAAATTTCGAGGTTCGCAGAGCGACCGTTAAGACATTTTTTGTCCCCCGGTATACGGTGTTAAATCCAAAAATTGACCTTTAAAACACCAAAGAGCACTTACCTACTTCCAGTTAGCAGTAAAAATGAACATTCCAAATCATTGATATACGACATTAGAACGGCGTTTACGGAATCAATAAGTAATTACCTTAATGATTCCGGCTTGACATAGACTTAAAGCTATATTCATTAAATGTATTTTAGGTTGTGAAGCAAACGCTGTTCACGTTATCATTAAGTATTCTCCCACATTTCGGATATATTATGAACTTGACTGGATAGCGACAATAGCAAGGTATTATGTGTATAACTTCATAGTGGCTCGTTGCGACGAGTCGCGTTGTTGTTTGAAAGGCCGGCATAATTTTTATGTCACTTGACGCTCAATTGTTAGTCATGTTTTTGAGTACGCTTTTTAACTGGAAAAGTAAGTACAAATCTCATAGAGTTATTAGTATAATCCAAAGGGTTATGTCACATTGCGGAATGTAAATTAGGCGTCAAATTATGCATGTAATATGTTGTTACTTGATTGCCTTGGACTACTCCGACCAGGTCGGGGTAACCCTGGCATGAGTTAAAACGCCATTAGGCTGGCTTAATTGGCTGTTATATTAATTTCACACTTCGCGTCATAAAGTTAACCGTTATTAATTAAAACAAAAAACTACCTCGTCAAACAAATTAGCGTAAAAAAATAAACGTGAAACGTTAATTTGGAACACGAACGTACGTTGTGAAACAAAGCTGAGTTTACAATAGGCAACAAATGTGGCGCAACATTGCATTATGTTGCACGACATAATTATATTATTAGTGGTTGGTTTGGTGTTTCTTTTTATGGAATTTAGTGAGGCTGTATCAAGCGAGTGGCTTGCTTCTCTCGTCATACAGTAATATGAAATATCCTTTGCACGCTTCACACCAGAAAATAAGGTTGATACTCAGACGATCCTATTATGATGCCGCTACGTTGTGTTGCACATTGTTGCACAACATTAGTAGTAATGTTACAAATACCTAATGAATATGTAACACTTAAAAACTCCATTAGTAGAATAAAGGAAATTAGTCCACTTTTTAGGTGGGGATACAATAGTTAATTTATCACTGGTCACACACGACACTTCAATAAAATTAACTGTGATGAATGGAAAAATTGCCTTCGCTCGTCATCAATCATAAGTTAGTTGTGAACTATGATGCCCGTTTATAACTCACGATACGATCGCGCTCCGTTAAAAGTATAATTAGATTATTTTTAGATTAGTAGGTGAGCAATTTTCAAATTATTATTACCAGGTAACAGTTTCTTTTACGGGTGTAAGTATCAAAATAATACAGATTTGCTAATTCCCAATTATTTTTTTTTACTATTAAAGGAGATAAAAGTTAATTAGTAGGTATTATTAGCCATTTGTTTTCTATTGCAAGTTAAGGACTAGACGAGCATGCCGTTCACCTGATGGTACACGAGACGACCGCCTATAAGCATTAGCAATACGATACAAGTCTTTGTGACAAAGTACTGTTTGGCACTCCACTGCACTCGTCTCCCTGAGACCTAAGACGTTAAGTCTCTTAATGCTCACTAATTACGCTGGCTATAGTGTCCTTAAAACCGAAATATAACAGTGATTAAGCATGGACAATCAATAATACTTTGACGATATTCATGTCACATCCCCCACTCAGATGGAAATACAATGCAACGGCATGTCACTGGCACGACAAATCGTACACACTAAAAACAGCAGCTAAACATCTGCCGCTAATGGCATTGTTGTTGTGATAAGCGCTGGGTTTTTAATCATCTTCACTGACATCAAGTTAATTTGGGAGCCCTTTCATTGGGCTGCTCAGGGCGTGGCGCGTTCCCATCAATTTCTATTATAACTAGATGAACTCCACATTTAGTGACATCCCACGGGATTTGTTGTGTTTAGACTATATTGTTGTCTTAATTACTCGTTTATCACGGGATACCGGAATTAGGGTTGGTTTCGACATTGTATTTGGGTATAGTAGTAAGTTTTTTGTATTCACTATTTGGGGGAAACTAAACACAAGCCATATCAATGCAAGCATGGCCCCAAACGGTAAAGCAGTAGTAAAACCAGTGCACTTATATATGTTTTTTTTTATGGCATCGAATGACGAGACGAGCATGTCATTCACCTGATGTTAAGCGATATGACCACCCATAAACAGTAAAAATACCATCCAGCACTTTGAGTTACAAAGTGCTGTATGGCATTCCACTGCGCTCGCCATCCTGAGACATAAGATGTTAAGTCTCACTATGTCCTGTAGTTACACTGGCTACAATGTCCTTCAAACCGAAACACAACAGTGCATGCACACTGCTGCTTGGCGGTAGAAATAAACATTGCGGTGGTACCCACCCAGACGGACTCTTACATATGAGAATCTTACCACCAGTGTGGCTTTACTCTAGGTATTTGTCCTATGATGTGATAAAGGCGAACCCACATTATATCGGACACACATTCTAATCCTGAGCAACTCAGGTCATGTTGACTGAAGAAGCTTCGAATCCGAGACAAAAATGACCACGCGTAGTTAAAACCAAATCGTTTTCAGTCGAAGCAAAATGTCGTATTGACACATAGCAGGAATCAGGCAACAACCATGAACCACCAATTACTCTAACACGTGTTTTCGAATCACCATCCCAACAACAAGAAACGCTGAATGCTAGTAGCAACGTATCCTTTGTATCTAAACATAGTACATACTAACAGATTGCTAGCATGTTTAAGCCTATATAAAAATACACACACATACTCCTGTCTATTACTCTCAAAGGAGTAGGCAGATGCGAAATTAGTGCGCACACTTTTCGCCATGTGTATTTCGTTCCATGATGTGATATAGGGCTACCATTTTGGGCGCAAATTCTCGATTTCAGGCTGATATAAAGAAGAACCCAACATCATTTTGAGGTTTGAAGCAGGGAAGTCAGAGCGGTGGTCACACTACGCCAACGAGGCAGATAAATCTTTATCAGATTATAAATATACATTTAAGTGGTATAGTTATGTTTTAACCAGTTTTAATTACACGGTAAGCTGGTCAACTATAGTACTATTGTGTAACATAAGCTGATTCGAGGTTTACCGCATTGTCTATTTGTACCGCCAGCGCTATCCAAACTCCTGTTTAACGTGCATTGTAGCCAGTGTAATTAATGTATTAGTTTGACAAGTGCAGTGTAGTGTCACTGAGTATTTTGTTGAGTACTCAAGGTTCTAACTGATGTTGTTACTGCTTGGCTGTCGTTAGCTATCAAGTTTGTTACTTACTCCTCTCACTATTCAGATATTTAAAGGATCAATGGCTTTGCTATCGTTTTACGCAGTCAGTTTGCTTGAAAATAGACTCATACTTCGACATAAGTTACTAATGCACTGCCAATTGCTCTCACATTATGTTATTAATAAACAGGGATAATTTACTCTTCACATAATCGTGCCAAAACAATCACAATAAACCGCAACCATACAATCCATCGCTTTCACAGACAAAACGACATCCCACACAATCCCACATTCGTATATGAAATAACAATAAACTTTATCATTTCAATCGTAAAATTATACATTGTGAGCGCATTTAGCATACTGAACGTCTTGGTAATACCGACGCGCACTTTCGTAAACGTAAAATGCAAAATTAATTTCGAAACAGTACAAAGTGGCTCACGTGTTCCATACACTGTTATAATTGAAACGAGTATGTAAAGTTCGGTGTAGTTTTATTTCCTTCTACCCCTTTGAGAAGAGAATTATTTGCGCGGAATGTCCACTCGGAGTATTCGCAAACGGTCGCGCGAGTCGCCGACGGCGTTTATTATGGTCCGAGCGACATTTTATCAGCACTTTTTCTTGTTGAATTAGTTTCGCTTTGAGTGTTTTTTGTTTGTCAACAAGGATATGCAGATATGCCGCGACAATATTTGCTGAATTCCAGTAAAGATTTTGGTTTTTCAAACGTATTTGCGAAATGTTTCTATTTACGAACGTTTGTGCTCACTCGACCTGGGGGATGTCGAATGAATTCAGTTTTTTATTGTTATAGCTCTGAGTAAATGTTTATTGCATAAGTTAAATTGCCGTTGAGTATGTTAGTCATTTCAGAGATTTATTAACAACCGACTACACAAAAGGAGTGTATTTTCTCCTGGCGAGAAATGAGGACTAATGTGTGCATGTATGTATGCGTCAGTGGCATCGTAACTCCCAAACGGATTTACTAATTTCTGTATTATTGTTTCGTTTTCAAGGTAACTTAACAGGAAATATTTTAACTATGATTCAAAATATTTTTTATAATCGTTTGAAAACTATCTATCATCTTCTGTTTGATGAAGTAATGTGAGCAAGAAACAACTCCTCACTCATTTGTACTAGAAGTTAACGCGGGCCCATTTGAATAATTTTAATGAGCAGGTCTCAGACTAATAATGTTTATGGTCTAATGGTGAAATAGGAAAGAGAAATGAGGATTAACATGGAAATCTAATTATACAATTGATATTGAATTTTTGGTGTATGAAAAAAATGATGCAGTACTGTTTGTGAATTTTAATTAATATATGAATGACCGCTACAATAATTTTACAAAGTTGATCAACGATGAACTTTAAAAATCAAGTCTATCTTCAAGAAATGAAACCAATGTTAAATAAAAAAATTAAACCCTGTTAAAAATTATTTCTTACTGCATCGGTGGTTAAAAGGATGTCGATGATCGACAAATGTCCCGCCAAAAACGACAGTGTCGAGAATACGAGCATTCTATGAGAACGCCTTTGCGACTGCTAATTATGCTGTGCGTTCGCCCCGATGATTTCCCCCAGGAGTGTCCTATGCAACGCTTTAATCATACACGAGCGGGAAGAGATTGCATCAGTACAAATAACCGTCAGTACTCCGCACCGGCTAGCTGTGTGTAATTTACTGTTAAGTTTTGTTGTTGCCAGTTTGTTTTTCGGGAATGTATTTAAAGCTTGTTGAATTTGTTGTTTGCAGAGCTCTATCGGTCGGATTGCGTCGCTTCAGCTCAATATCGCTGTCTTTCGCTTAGTGTTGATTTTGTTGTTATTCTGCTGTACTTGTGTATGATAAAACATGTTATTATGAGTTTAGGTACGAACTTATTGGAGCATTGTTTTTATCATCAACATAATATTACTATTTAAAAAGATTTTATGGTTCGATTTAAATTATCAAACACGTTAACTATAAAAAAATTAAAATATGCAGCAAATAAAGCATTTAAAAATTGTATTATGTAGATATATATTTTTGACTTATCATTTTCAATCAGGTACAGTTAATTTTACTTTACTGTATATACTGAAAGTTACATATAGGTATTTATTATATGCTTAGAGCTTTTGAGTTCGTAAAGATGTCAATGGCTAAACCATTTATTACATTCATGTTCAATAAATTAAATATGCTTATTTATAAAACATCTGAAATGGTGTGAAAATTTGTTTCCAAGAAAAATAAATCTTATAAGAAGCAACAAAGGTAAAATCATTCAATACATCTCAGAATATTTCAAAAAGTTAAGATAAAAACGAAGTTAAGTGAATGATATTTCCAAACTTGAATTTTATCGTTGAATTTGAACAATTCTCACAAATCGATCGTAAAAATCAGATTTGCAACATCTGTTCTAAGCCATTATACACAATGACGAGTAAAACTTGGTCAATATTATCCAAAAAATGTGTTTAAAAGTTATAGCCGCAGGTGCTTCGGCGTCTTCTCCGATACATTACATGGATGTAGAAATGAATGTCACAGGATGCGACATCATAGGATCATGTTTTTTGAAGCCAAACTTGAATGGCTGCTTGACTGCCTCGGAGGCGTAGTTGAATTGTGGTACGACTGCAGTACTAATCTCGGGTTCGATTCCCGGGACGGTCAAAGTGATATTGGGTTTTGGAACGAAGTTCCTTATCGCGCGTTGTGTAAGGGGGCTAGACGGAAAAAAATCTTACGAAAAGTTGTCACGACACTTTTATACTTGCCCTGTGAAACCAGCCAGTAACAATAAAAAACTGGCCGTAAAAGTGGCATTCGAAATTTAATAAAAAAAGACAACTACGTATACATACTCTAAGATTTAAATTGTCTTTTTTTCAATTCATGCTTTTTAGAGTAGTTTTTTTTTCGTTAGTTGTATGTTAATTTTAATGTCAATGCTTGCTTAGGTGATGATCGTGATTCGATGACATATCTATTGTGTAGGTAGAAGTAAATGTTTTCATTGATGTGGTAACGTTTTAATGAAATATACAATTATTATTATAACTTAAAAGAAATAAAATTTTATTACAATATCTTCACTAATTAATCGAAAACAACTTCGTTCCATCCGGGTGTCCCATGACACCTCTCAAGTTTTGTTGTTTATATGGCTAAATATAAGGAGAAATTTGTGATTTTAATTTAATTTGATAAAAAATTTCACGCAGCGGTCACATTATATATGGCAAAGTTTAGTAGTCGATTTTCATAATAAGAACGATGCATTACAACCAAATTTTATTTTAGTCTAATAATACAGTTGACCCTGTTCCATTTTTAATGGAGTCGAAATTTTTTCTTAATATGTTTATTTTTTCTAACCTGTATCAGCCCGAAGTCTGGAAATTTGCCCAGTACATGGCAATAAGCCCGCACCCATGGGGCCTAACTTAACTGGCGAAATATGGGTGTGATATATCTCTGCCTTCCCCTGAAAAAAGAAAAAGGTGTGATGATATGTATGAATGTAAATTTGCTGCCACGCTTAAAAGCATACTGGCAGTTCTGTTGTATTTAATAGGTAGGAGATTGCTGCAGATCCTAAAAAACCCTTATCCCATTCTCTGGCATTTCGCATATTTTCCACAAGCCATGCAATTTGCGTCGGTATTGCTTGTTTAAATTGGTAGATTTCAATAAGTTATTTTTTTTTTATAGAAACAAGCGTGGTGATAGAAGCAGTCTATACAAACCATTGTATTTCAACCTATCAACTTTACCAACCTACCTTTTGTGTTCTTACTAATTTAACGCGTATATAGGCGATTTGGAAATTTGATTTTGTTCAAATATGTTGCTAATTGTAAATGCTCAAGTTCTTTCACCGAGTAAACCTCTACATAAATTAACAAGAAAAATAAATAAATCTCATTTCCAGCGTGTTCGTCTCCGCTACATCTGCGGCTCGAATAGGGAGCGTATAATATTTTATAATATCGCAAACAAGTTCATGAGATGGAGAAACTTGAGTAATAAAGAGCCGGCGTGTTTACCTACAAACGCCTATACGATATCGCTAGGGTGACCATTAGTTACGTGACGTGGGATATAGGTTAGTTTTTAGATTTGGGAATTTTATTTTTTATATATAATTGCTTTTTAAATATTTTTAAGAAGTTGTAACTCATAAAAAAAAAGTATTATCGTTATAAATTTTAATATAGTTTTAACTTTTTTAACGGTGTGATATTGAATTTTTTGAAGAACTTTCTTATTTTAAATTAACTTAGCACTTTGTTTCAAAATTATTGAATAATAAAGAATTTAAAAAGTATTAACTTGTAACATTGTGTGTTGTCATAAGCAGTAATTCAGCATCCCTGGTGGTAGGTCTCTCGTATGTAAGGGTCCGTCTGGGTGAGTACAACCGCAATGTCTATTTCTACCGTCAAGCAGCAGTGTGCATGCACTTTTGTGTTTCGGTTTGAAGGGCATTGTAGCCAGTGCAACTGCTAGACATAATGAGACTTAACATCTTATGTCTCAGGATGACGAGCGCAGTGGAATCCCATATAGTACTTTGTAACTCAAGGTGCTGAATAGTATTGCTACTGTTTATGGATGGTCGTATCGCTTACCACCAGGTGAACGGCTTGCTAGTCTCCTCATTCAATGCCATAAAGTAAAAAATTATAGGCTAACAACTAAAAAGTCCCATTCGCAACAAAATGTATGTTCACCCTATGTATAACCCGAAACTTTGTGATATGTCATCAGAAATTATTCTTGTTGAATTAAGTTGGCACTACGCCTGGAAGTCTGAGTATGAAGAGAATGATGGCTTATGAATATGTTTTTGTTAGCACTGAGAGGTTTTCCAAGTGTCTTTCCATTTGTCCAAATGATAAATCAGATTATAGCACCCTTAATAGATTTGAGGTTAAAACATATTATTTCAATATATAGACTGACGGCTGGCTGACGTCGGTAATCACTGGGTATGGTTGCTTCAGGGAGTACCGTCGGCAAAGGAGCCCAGACTTCCTGTAACCTCAGAATCTGTTTGCGTATTCCCTTGTATGCATTTCTGCCGCCAAGTGTCATGTAGGCTAATGCCTTACGTGTTGAAAGACAATTAATTACTTTAATGGATCTTACAAATCTTAGCGTTTGATGATGCATCTTGAAATCTGATTTCAATTTTGATTGTACTGTGTTGATATCTCAAGACGTTGTTCTTAACATCAAAGGAATTTGATAGTCTCGTCAAAATATTTTCTAGAGCCGTTGAAGCTAAGCGATACTGGTAAAGACTGCACTTTCTCCGCAAAAACAAATACACACACACACACACACACACACACGCGCGCGCCTGTTATCCCCGAAGGGGTAGGCAGAGGCGCAACTAGTGCATCCACTTTTCGCCGTTATTCCGTCCCATGGTGTAACAGGGGGCGAGCCTATCGCCATATTGGGCACGAATTCCAGACTCCGGCCTGATACTGAATAGAAAAACTCAATATCACTAACAAATACATAAATAAATATTTCCTTGGCTTCGTGTACAAATTCAACTCACTTTTTTGAAGCATGCGCTGTGATAATGTGTCATCTAATTTAAAGTGACATGGTACCGCATAACATGCCAATCACCAGAATAAACAGCCTTGTCGATCTTAAAAGAATAGGGATTAGTATAAGGAGAGGTGTGTTGAATTGATTAGATATAGAATCACCCTGTTTCCAAATTCTTCACACATTTCAAATTTGAGGAAGAAATGCATAATTCAAAATGAGAGGCAACACACCTAGTTGTAACCTAATGAATACTAATGTGCCTGAATCTTATTCTAGATTTATTCATGTTCACTCAGCGCTGAATCAAATTTGGTCCTTTGAGGGATATTAAAAGGTTCCAAATTGAGCTAAAAGACTTTTATACAGCATCTAATGGATTAAATTTTATAGATATAGGTCACGGCGGGCTGTGAATGGATTTTTTATGGAGTGTAATACTAAATAATGGTCATTCATTTTTAATACTGTAGGTGTATTAATCAAATTGCTGAAATCTTCAGTGATACTTATCATTTTTAGAGACGAGACAAACACTTCGATTCCTTGATGTTAAAGCCAAATGCCAATTATAATTAACACTACTTTCTAACATAACATTCGGCACTCGAATAATATGATACCAAAATGTCAAGTTTTGTAACATGCGGTAATAACACAAGTTTTAATATCATTCAAATCCGAACACCTTACTTGGACACTTATATAGACAGGACAGGAAAACGAGTAACGACAGGTATAGAAAACGAGTTACATACATACGGACCCTCATACAAAACTTAAGCTTTAATCATATTTATACCCTCTATTTTATACTGTCCTGATTTGCTGCCATGCGCCAGCCACATAGACCATCATGCTGTCTTCGTGCAGATCGACTTCATATGCCTCAAAATTTTCGTGAAGATTTCATAGTTACGTAGGTCACTTTTAGCGTTAAAGCGAGCTATAATTGAAAACTTTTACTGGTGGTAGGTCTCACATAATTTTATCTAAGAGTTCGTCTGGGTGCGTAGCACCGCAATGTCTATTTCTATCGCCAAGCAGCAGTGTGCATGCACTGTTATGTTTCGGTTTGAAAGACTTTGTAGCCAATGTGACTACTGGACATAATGAGACTTAACATCTTAATGTCTCATGATGATGAGCGCAGTAGAATGCCACATAGTATTTTATAACTCAAGGTGCTGAATGGTGCTGGTACTGTTTATGGGTGGTTGTATGACTTACCATCAGGCGAACGGCATGCTCGTCTTGTCATTCAATGCAATAAAAAAAAATTACCCGAAGTTTAATCAGATTAAATTACATAAACTCAGCAAAGTAATCTCGCATGCACCTCAGAAATATCTGTCTCGCCAGACTATTATAATAAATAACAATGTAAAAAAAGGGAAGAAAACCCGCAAGACTATTTCCGCACGGGGGTAATGCGGTCTCATCCGTCATCGTTAGCCGATCCGGGTGGGGCTTAACTTCACTACACTTATACCCGGTTTTTGGATTGTTCATAAAAATGGTTTGAATGAAACAATTCTGATAAGTCGATAAATGCTTCGTGGGAAAGTGGAAGAAAACCGTGCTTTCAAATAAGTTTTCCGTAAAGTTTTGGTAGGTACAACTAACTCAGCAGCCCAGTGACTATGAAGGCTGTAAGCTCGAAACATCTGAAATAAAAATTACAAGAAATTTTCGCAAAAATCCGTTGAGTAGTTTTATTTCAATTTCGAACATTGGTGTAAAAATAAGAAATCATTAAGAACTTCTTACAATACTTTAGATTCCACACGCAGACCTTCGATGTCCAATAATAATAATTAATTTTATATCACGTGATCATAAGATATCGGGTTTTAGCGACGCGTTCTTCCCATTATTTTTAGTAAAAATGATTCATCGTTTTTTTATCTCCTCTTTCCTGCCAGCCCGAACTTGGCTTCTTTACTTATTTTTAATTGATTTTACTCCCTGTAAAAATGCCTGTAGTTCTATAACTGACTTTTTGTAATATTTAATGTATCTTGACTTATCATAAGTATCAGCCTGGAGTATCACATTTGTAGAATTTACATTGCCAGATAATATCTATCAAGCCAAACCAGTCACCCTTCCATTGTATTCTAAAAAAGTCTCGTGAAACTAAACCAGTTAAAGACAGCGGCTTTGGCTACGACCGTAAACACTAACAACTATGTTAAGTCAGGAACTTGGACCAACTACTGAACTTTATTCGCAAATTGACTCGGTGTGTTCGCTTATGGTGCAGTTTCTTTCATACAATCTCGGCATTGTGAGGTATTCGGGAGGAACGGTGAGCGATGTTAAACTATTTTTATAGCATATACCTATGAGGAAGTAAATCATGTGTTGTTAATATCCATCACCCGTAATATCAGAATAACCCATGGATATGCTGCCGACCATAAATGGCGGGAAGAACGACAGCGAAAGCTGGTGCCTCCACAAATTATGGGTCCTAAAATCCTCTTCTACTACCTTTCTCCACTTCAATATGGAGAAACAAGACACTGCTTCAAACTTTGTATTTTTACAAAATCAGATGTTCCATAGTTTCAGGCCCTGGTTAAATTGATCCTCACTATCCAAAAGAGCATTTTTGTCACCCGCTACCGCCTCTGCTTCAAGCCTAAACATTAGGTTGTATTAAGAAATAGGAAAACTAAGCAGAATGACATTCTAAAGAGTGCCGTTACTGAACTTTGTTTTGCATGAGTTTTGTGTACGACCGTTTTAAAATCTTTCCAAGGTTTAAATGTATTAAGATGTTTGTTTACTGCCCGGAAAATGCGCTTGCTTTTAGTTTTTGATGTTTTTTTTTTAAATGCGCGCGTCATTTTGTTTGTGACTCATTTTTCAGTTTACTTTGAAGAAAAATTGAATTTACGTTTCAGACTATTTGTAGTATTTTCATTAGTATGAAAGAAAACTAAAATTGAAGAAGTAATGGACGGCACTTGGCATTAGGATTTTAAAATAACCGGTACTTAACTCGGTGCAGTTCTTGAACAATATTACCAACAGCTTAGTGCTTTCCTTTGCGAAGGCTGGTCTCGGTGGGTAGTTTGTTTTGTTTACAATGAAAACACTGCTTTCTTTCAGTAAGAAAAGGACCATATACGCCTTAACAATTACTACTGTCACGATGTGACTACTGCGGTACTATACTAGTCAGTGACGATTGTCTTATTACAGAGAAGACTTGATTTTTTTTATGGCATTGAATGAAGAGACGAGCAAGCCGTTCGTCTGATAGTAAGCGATACGACCACCCATAAACAGTAGCAATACCATTCAGCACCTTCAGTGCCAAAGTACTATGTGACATTCCACTGCGCTCGTCATCCTGAGACATAAGATGTTAAGTCTCATTATGTCCAGTAGTTGCACTGGCTACAATTCCCTTCAAACCGAAAGACAACAGTGCATGCACACTGCTGCTTGGCGGTAGAAATAGACATTGCGGTGGTACCCACCCAGACGGACTCTTTACATTTGGGAGACCTACCACCAGTGATTCTCATATGTAAGGGTCCGTCTGGGTGGGTACCACTGTATTGTCTATCGCCAAGCAACCGTGTGCATGCGCTGTTGTGTTTCGCTTTAAAGACAATGTAGCCAATGTAAGCACTGGACATGATGAGACTTAACATTATATGTCTCAGGATGACGAGCGCAGTGAAATGCCACACAGTACTTTTGTAACTCAAGTCCTGATTGGTGTTGCTACTATTTATGAGTGGTCGTATCGCTTACCATCAGGTGAACGGCATGCTAGAGTCGTCACTCAATGTAATAAAAAAATCACATTATTTCAGTGCTCGATAACATAACAAATAATCTTAGATTTGAACCAGCTACTATAAAACAACCCTCCTTCTTTCGCAGTTAGGTAATTATGCTGTATTCATAACAGCAAGATTCAAAAATCCCCGTCATGTTACCACTGAGGGTCTACTTATTCAAACACTTACTAAAATTTTAGTATCGAAAGAATTTTATCGCCGCATACGAATGCCTGCTTACATCTTAAACAAAGAAGATTTAATTCCGGTCCGACCAAAAACTGAGTTTATAGCATCACAATACCACGGTGGGCGTTTAGTGTTTATACCAAGGATTTATGTTATTACCGTCCATATTTCTACGGGTTGGATCCGATGAGAGGTCACGAAATCTCGCTGATGTCGCGCCTCTCGTTCTAGTGTATAGGTGCGTCTCACTCCCACACGTGGTATGAGATGCCGAGCACGTACGCGCCACTCTATGAACTAGGGATGTACGGTATCCGTATTGGTATAATTATTATGGTAGTTTGATTGACTAGAATCAACTTAAGTTTTCGAATTAAAATCAATAAAGTTCCTTAGTTTGCGGAGGCAGATAGAAACTCCGGGCTTAATTTTTCATCAACCACATCTAGTCCATTGCTAAACATAGACCTCCCCTAAAGATTTCCAGACGGATCTGTCAAAAGTAGTTTGCATCCAGAAAAGTTCACTTACACGAAAATGTTTATAAAAACTACATATTTTCGTAAAAACATACCAGTTAGACATCCAAAATTGATTTCAAAGTCAATCAGCTTATTGCCATCCTCTGAACGTAGGCCTCCCCAAATAAGCGCCAACCACCCAAAATTGATGATTGGACCCGAAATGAGACATCCGCTATAAACATTCGAAGCTCTACAATTGAAGCTACCTACCTACCCCAGCAGATACAAGCGTAACAACCTCACAAAGGACTGATCCCATACCTAATTGCTATATCCCTACAGAAAACGTATGGGATAATAAAAAGTCGCCTTCGCCGACGAGTTGCGACGACAACGCCAAAAACACGGTTATTATGGTAAATTTATCTTTCGCGCGTGTTTTTCGCTTTATAATGTGGATATTTAGTATAGACTTATCACAAAAGGATTAGGCAGATCCGCAACCAGTTCACCCAATTTCACCGAGCTTATGTCCGTTCCATGATGTGATAGAAAGTGCACTAAACCTGGGACATTTTAAGCCCATAACGATCAATCATATCATGCTTGGAAGCAACAATAACACAAAACACTCTCACTAAACATATTTTTTTATAAAATCACAATTCAATATACAAAACATCGCTCACACATTGACACTGCGATTTGAATACATTACCCAAACAGATTCTACCCATTGTATCCCCGTGCCGGGCGTGCACAGCCGATGGGCCATAAACTACGGGCCGCGAGCGTCACATAAAATCTGAATAAGTAAATGATAGTGTGATTGATTCATGGTGCGTGGCTCGTGTGATGGGCGACTGGATGTTTAGATCTTGAACGCGTAGAAGGCTTAAAACTCGTACATGTTATTAATTAGTACGATGTACGTTCACGCCTTCATATCTAAAGGAATAGGCAGAAGCGCAACTTGTATAGCCAAATATGGATACTTAGCTACTAAGCTTTTGTATGCCCATTATTAACATCTAACGTAACGTTCACGTAGGTTGGTCTGGAAATGTTTAGGAGAGGCTCATGTTAAGCAGTGGACTTCTAAAGGCCAAGAAAAAGAAGTAACGTCCACACCATGATGTGAAAGGAGGCGAACGTAATAGGGGGACCTAATATACAATAATAGTTGGTGTTTTATTAATTGCAGCGTTAATAAAACTAAAGCCACTGAAAAAAATAATGGTAAAGTCCTCAAATGTGTATTATATTTTGGTCAGCACCCCTGATATTTTTTTTATAAATCCTATAGCTTTAC
This sequence comes from Lapara coniferarum, assembly GCA_949316025.1. Lineage (NCBI taxonomy): Eukaryota > Metazoa > Arthropoda > Insecta > Lepidoptera > Sphingidae > Lapara > Lapara coniferarum. The sequence continues at coordinate 2,532,936 of OX438922.1, forward strand.
AGTGTGACGTGCTTAAATGTAAAGTCTGTCACAGCATGTTCTAAGGGACATGGTGATTATCACCGACAAGTCATAACATCCCTATCATTTAGAACCGATCTCACGACTTACTGATAAGCGCTATTCGTCACATAAATATATAAGCCAATTAAAAAAGTCACACTCTAATTTAGGTGCATAGATTATTTTTTTTTATAATTTTCTCCTTACAGGGTTCAAGCCCATACAGCCTCGTCTTAAGTGATATTTTTGGTTGTCTTTTTTATTTAACCTGTGTCCTATGTCGTAATAAAGCAGTGGCTACCTTACCATGACTTTATCGAGGAGTTTTGGCGACAACAAAAAAGCACTTGATTGGCACAGTTATTTCAATTCACTTCATTTAAGCCCTTTAATAGAACTATATTGGATAATATACCACCATAATTATGCAATATGAAACCAAAATACACATATCACCAAAATAATGAATTAAAACAAGAGCACCTCATGACACTTCCAAGTTCCCGCCAAAACTCGCATAGATTAGAGACTGACTTTTGTATTTGGTATTACTTATTTTTTTTTTAAATTAACCGTCAAATACACGTGTAACCACTGGACAAACAATAACTTTTGAAACACCCTCCAACTTGCGCCACACAAATCCCATCGGGGCTGTTTATACCGACGGAGTTATTACATCTAGGACAATATTGGTGCAAATGTAAGCAGATTTAAACTCAACGCCAAAAGAGTATTCATTAAATTGATTCAAATAATTTCAAGCCGAAAGCCCATTCAGTATAATGAACGTTTCAATCCGTCCGTTCAAAATATTTCAATTTCAAATTTGGAATGTTTAGTTTAATTTATTCATCGTGTTTAATTGTGAATGCTGCCAGTTTCAGTTGTTTTTAAAAACAGGTGTTTTGGGCTTCGGCTACAAATATTTTTATATCCATTCACTAAATATTCACTAGTATGCCATTTTTTATTTTGGCCGAATTTGGGCTAAACACTTGAAAAGGCTGGTATTTTACTTTAAAGGATATTTTCTAGTTTTAAATGGATTTGTTTGTTATTGCAATTTTTTGAAATTCAAAGAGAATACTGTTTACATGTTGAATTTCGTTTATGGTCTAGGAGTAGGTAATGTGCCCGTTCAATTCTATAAGAAAGAGAAAAGTAGTGGTAGGACTGCCATTTTCAGCATGTCATTTTATATGAAAGCGACGACAGTCTAATAAGAAGTCCGACGGACTGCCGAGATGAACGTCCGCAGGTTCAAAATCGAAGGGCAAGCACCATTGACTTTTTTAAATTTATGTGTGTATTCTTTGTGAAGTATCGCCCACTTTAACGGCGAAGAAAAACATCGTAAGGAAGCATGCATACATGATAAGGTTCTTATAAGAATCTCGAAGGTATATGAAGTTTACCAACCTGCACTAGGTCTGCATGGCGGACTGAGGCGTAAACCTCTCCTCAGTAACAAGCCGTATATAATGCAGAGCTGACATTATTATTACTATAATGACATCATATTTTTTAGTCAACTACTCGTCGAAGCTAATGCCATCATTGCTACTTTTCAATGTTTTTTTCATTTACCCTTATCCTAGTCCAATCTGGGTCGGCACAAAACGCCGTCAAGAATGTTGGAGAAAAGATATGATTTAGTTTTTAGGACCGCCTGGTTGACGTACGTCATCGCTCTCTAAGCGATCCTAATGTATAAATCGTGTTAGTAAAACACACAAATTCTTACCCAACCTAGAAATCGAACCCAGGATCATCCGATCTGCAGCGCATAACATAATCCAGCACCACTAGACCAAAAAGAAGACATTACTAATTTAAATTATGTACCTTTTTACAACACAATGCCTATTTATTGACCCTTCCTAACCCAAAATTTATTAACACTTAAACCAAAAAACGATAACTTACGCTCGTAAAATATCAAAATGAACGTTTCATTAAAACAACGAGCTAACTTAAGACATAACAAAATAAAAGAGTGCAAACACTTGCCTAAAGGGGAAAAACACCATTAACCCCGAGTCGTAAAACTTTAACAAAATTTTCATTACGGGCTCCGTAGGCTGTGTAATGATCGGAGCGGCGTCAAATGACATTATCTGACTGTGAAAAAGCATGATCTGCCATTTTGAATGCATAAAGAACTATAAACGTGAGATATCATCTAATTGAAGCTCGAGTAATGGGGCGACCTTTGAGACGGAGTGCTTGAGTAGGGTCGCCATGGTTGAGTTGGGAAATTTTGTTGATGTTGATTAATTATATAAGGCTTGTGTATGCTTTCCCATTTCTTTAAATGACGTGTGATTTTCTGAGGGGAACATGTATGTGAAATTCACAAATCTGCATTGGGTCAGCTTTATGAAAGAAAGGCTTAAACCCCCTTATACTATTATCATTAAAGATTGCTTGATTCGTTGATTTAAATTATATTCAAACCTTGACTGTCTTAATAAATCAAATATTAAACCTCAAAATTATCCGAAAAGCTATCAACCAAAACATTTCTATGATTAAAAAAAATCTTGCCAAGTTCAAATGTGTGGTTACCCCAGTAAAGGTAACTTTACTGTGTAAAATATTTGAATTGTCGAATAGAAAGGAATCCAAAGTGTACAGGTTAATGGCCTTTAATTAAAATTTGCGAGGGGACGTCTTGAGATTTGATTTTGATGGTCCAGTTTTATGTGCTAGATGCCTGTGGTGGATAGTGTTCAGGGCATTCGAAAACTTAAGTTTTCGCAAGGCAAAGACGTTCTTAACTAGTTTTCGAGAAATACTACAGTACTATGAGACTGATAGGTTTTAGAAGTTATAAACTGAAGAAGTGTTATTTTTATGGAAACTTTGTGTTCTTAAGAAGCGTTGGTACCCAAATACTTTTTAAATGTGATACTACGCCTGAAAAAGAATATAATACTTATTTTTTTCTCGTAGTGTCACCCGCGTTAAACATATTCCTAGGCTTAAAACTGTTCAAATAAAAAATAGCTATTCAAAGACAGTATTTGTATTACTGTATTTTTAGAATCAGTCCAGTGATTATATTCTGAAAATAAACGTTAGATTCGGTCTAGTGATTATAATTATTCTGAAAATAAACTTTGAAATATAATACTAGGAGCCCTAGAAAGTGCTTTTGTGCAAAAGTTAACGCTATTATAGAGCAAAAGAATGTGGGGGAATGATATAGTTTTTTATTACCGCTAACAATTTTACAATGTTATCTTGTCTGCTCGTGGTCTGTACTGCAGTGTCAAATCTGAACATGGAATCTCTATTCCTTCATAAACTTGCTTCGTCTTCTTTAGCGTTTAAAAGTCCGCTGCTGAATATGGTTCCTATATAAACTTTACCTCTACAAAATATTTTGAAATTGTTTTCGATAAATTCTGATCTACCAATACTTCATGTAGTAAGGTATGTCAAGACATCAGGGATTATGAACATACGGGCCTGCATTCATATCCTCTGATATTCTTCGATATATGAAATTCCTAAGTTATTTTAGAATATTTTACGTCGTCTGTTGTCTTTGAGGTTTGGCAATAAAGCGCGCTCGTAAAAATTTATATGCAATCGATTATAAATTGTTTTGTGCTCGTGAGATAATACCGCCTTTCTGGGGTAGTGGCATCTAGTAAGTGAAAAATATATTCCAATAACAAATAGTTCACATGTCAAGATTTGGAATAATGTATTAAATCTTCCACAGCGATTAATTGAAATATTTAATCATCGCACGTCATTTCAATCAATTCCAACATTAGTTTTTTCGATGGCGTGGTATGAAAAACACTGTCCTTATCAAACTATAGCAAAACGAGTCACAAATCGTGCAATTTCCACAGCAGCCTAACAAACAGAGAAACATTCAGTCATAAAGAGAGATCTGGAATGCCAGTCCAGGGAATTTAAGGCTTTTGCGGCTTCCGTGCCAGATCGCTTTGTGGTCACCCGTCATGGCGAAGACGCGTTGCTTTTATCAATGTGTTGGCTTCCGTTTCTATACCTACTTGGCTGTGTTACTATAATTGTAAATAGATCTTCGTCTGAGCTAGCTTGAAGTGGTAGATTTCTCGGTGAATTGGTAATAAACACCATAAATGGTAATTATAATAAAATTAATTAGTAGCTAGATGTTGTTTGCTACTCTGTTTACAAAAACACTCCTTCTAGGTTAAATACATACATATACACTCACGCCTGTTATCCCCGAAGGGGTAGGCAGAGGCGCAACCAGTGCACCCACTTTTCGCCATTATTCCGTCCCATGATGTGATAGGGGGCGAGCCTATCGCCATATCGGGCACAAATTCCAGACTCCGAGCTAATACTGAATAGAAAAACTCAATATCGCTTTGCCCGACCCGGGGATCGAACCCGAGACCTCAGCTTTGCAGTCATACTGTAATACAACTACGCCACCGAGGCAGTCACATATAGATAAATATAGATAGTCTAGATTAAATATAGATTAGATTATACAAAAAAGAGATATCTTTATATGATAGTAGTGTTGGAAACTATAGGAGCTGAGTATTATTAAAAATAATACGAATAATCAAGATGCACTATAATTACAACTGATTTGCAACAAATATAATAACCACTAAATTATAATCTCTAGATGACCAGTAGACTCAACAGTCACTCCCACTGTTAATTTGACGTCTATACCTGTTTTGTACAATTTCTAAATTACGCCAAAGTATTCTTAGATGCTTTTTACTACAATTAATAATAATGGAGGCAAAATCACCGATGAAACGCTGGAGCCATTTTTAAAAGAATAATAATAATGGAATATCCTAATAGTAGTATTACTGAAAGAAAAAATATTCACTTTCGTGACTTTACTATCGCATATGTTAATTATACCTTACAAAGTGATGAAAATAAGACCTTAATTTTTAAAAATGTAGTACACGACCCAATCAATCTCTTTTTCATAAAAAGCGTATTTATTACAAACCCTACAATACGTATATCAAAGGGCCGACGCAGTAAAGGCAGCAATGAGCCTGTCCTTTGGCCGGATGTAAGTCTATAGGGTAAATAAAAGGCGTTTCCTGTGACAAATATTAAAGCCTCCGCATAAGCCTTTCATAAAGGATATTTGTATGTAGAGTATCGAATATGTTTTGATTTGTCCGTTCATTTCGAATTTGTGTAATTTACGAAAATTTTGAAATTTCGTCACAGTTTATAAGTTGCAAACTTTTTAGCAGAATAACACTATAGTCAAGATTATATATAGTAAATATAGATAATAAGATGGTAATACTGTCTTGTGAGAGTCTCATACGTATTCCAGTATTTGATAGTTGGTCGTGGAGCTGTTAAAGAAAGAAACAACAAGTCAGCGACCAAACGCCAGAGACGAGGCTTTACAAATTCGTAGCTAACTAATTTTCTGAGTCAATGTATGATAATAAATTTGTGGGTAGGCACAGCTGAAATAGAATTACGAAACAAGCAATTCGTTTAGGTACTACGATGCAAAAGATAAACATACATAGAGAATTAAGCAAAGATTAAATATATACGTTTTTCTTTTGGGTTAGAATCTCCAAAAAGATCCCGAAAGCAATTTAATTAAAAATGAAACCATCGATATCACAAAGCGTGTTTGCTCTAAAATGTCTCTCGGAGTACAAATATGCCGTTTCCTATGCGACTTTAAATATTTGCTGCCGCTTCCCACTATTCAAATAAGTGCAAGTCTGACTGCATCGAGTGCATTTCCACTTATTACATTACTTAGAGCTCTGGGATACATTTTAATGCTTGCTTTTCACTTCTTCAGAGTTTCATTTGTGTGTGTTTCAACGAATTATATGTGTTTGTTTACTTTGTATTGAACGGTATCAAGTGTTTTGAATACAATTGATTGTTGGGCTAGTTGTAGACTAGTTTATCAGCCATCTAAATATTAGTATCGCCGTCAAACAAAAGTACGGAACGGTCAGTATTGGGACGGTAGTAACGCATAAAACTGTAGTTTAATCCCGATGTTTATCTCACAGCTTGACACGAATGCAATGAAAAAGTATTCACTAAAATATATTTCAGAAGAAATTAGCAAAAAACAATTGGCCATCAAACCGAAAAATTCCAAAATTAGCATAACTTTAAATTAAAAATATAATAATGTACATCAAATCGCCAAACCAGATCACTTGATTAAACCCACCAATCAAACGAGAGGGAAATAAATCAGCCTCCTTTGAAGCCGGCCGTTGATCTTTTAGAAAAACAATAATTCACCTCAATTTTTCAATTTCTCACAGCAAAAGCGACGAAAAAATGGAAATCTCCATACCAATACAAATTGTAGCACCTGACAAAACAGCTTTGATTTATTAGGGGTGACGGGTGTTTGCCGGGTCGCGAAGCCCGCCGCATTTCCACGGCAACCATACTTGAAACGTTTGCAATCTAACATTGTACATTGCCATTAGTCGCTTTTGTTCTACACTGCAGGTTAATTCAGATAACACTGTTTCCAAAGTATTTCAAGTCACGTCTCTAATTGCTTTGTTGATTGTGCCGATTTGTCCTTTCGTTTTTTGTTTCGTTTTGTGTTTGTTTGTGTAAACACCTTGTGGATGCTTAATTAAGTAGTATTGTAATTTAATTGGAAAAGGGGTTCCCTCTTTTTAAAGAATTGTGACCATCGAATTTGAAGTCTCATCGAGGTTCGAGACGGGTTGGTGGTTTATCATTACCTCACTTATTGGATAAGATGGTCAAAATCAAGACCATCTCATTGGCCAGTGAGCTGGTCTTAATTTTCTCAGTTATCGGACTATCTAAATATAACACCAGGTACTATTTAAAACTTCCTCAGTTTTATGTTCCCTTTAAAATTCTATTTTCAAGCTTAGCATATTTTTACACTCATTCCATATTTCCCACCAAAATATCATGATTAATTTATCAAACACACCTCAAATCCGATATTCGTTCAAACAAAAGTAAATATAATTCTTGATCACAGGAACCAATTAACAATCGAAATTTTCTCATTGCAAATGAAATATATGAATCAATTGACTGCTCAAAATGTAGTGAAGTTTTAAAACCGTTTTGGTAGCGGTTTCAATTGGCCGGTCGTAAATAAAAACTGTCGTGATGACACCTCAGCGGTTTTAATATTTTAATCCTCGGGGCACATAAATTCCATTTGACTGTTCGCGCGACTTCATGACCTGCACTAGAATGTTATGATGAATGAATTTTGTTCGGAATTAAAGAGTAAAAACTCTTTCTCTCTTTGCTTTAAATTAAATATTGCTTAATGAAAATTACTTCAGAGATGTTTTTTTATAAATACTTAAGGCCAGTTTCTAAAGTTCCTGATAAAGTTTCAGATAATTTTCTGATATATTACGCCATCTTATAATCTAACAAATGAATCTGACACATTACTAGTGACATTTTCTGATAGATATTTCTTTTCCAGTTTTGTCAAACTTTGTTGTTTTTATCGTGTATAAGTTCCAAATACGCTATTCGGGACTTTATTAGAATGTGGTGGAATCGGCCCTTAATAACATACTGTTATTAAAATATGAATACAGCAAAAATATTTCATATATATCTCTCACACGATAAAAAATATTGCAAAGCTTATACTGATATTAATTTTCGTTTTACATACTTACTCGTCACTTGAAGCCAAATACGAAGACAATGATCTTCCTCATGCCTAACAAGTTTTCAATCAATAAACTCAGTTTTCCCAAGTTTCCTCCATGTAGATCATCATCTGTCGCGGCTGGTGTTGCCTGGTCTATACCAAATATCAAGATTTATGGGACTCGAAGTCTTTAGTTATGAATCCGGCACTCAACATATTATTGATTCTTCTATTCTTGGCTTTCTGACGAATATTCCGGATCGTCCGACTTACTACATAATGATAAACTACAAACGTGATAATGATCTGTTTTTTAAAAATCTCCCTTAAGAATTAGAATCTTAAACATGAATTATATTTTAAACTACAGTCTAATGTAACCAGCTGAGTGGTGAAAAAAATATTAGAGCTCAAAATGATTACTCCCGGAAAAATAAAGTTCTCTGGCAACACAACTAACGTCGCGGCTTGAAGCGCTGTTCAGAATTAATTTGGAACATTGACGAGATATAAATCACACCCACCGCATAGAGATTACTTGATGTTGCGGCTCGTAATCGATTTATTATGTGTTTTTAAGTCTATACTTGATAAATATTGAGCTCTTATAAGACATCTTTCATATGTTGCTAATAAGTCTATGTGTGTTTTTTTTTGGTTATTCAAAAGATTCAAGTATTTGGTTTGATATGAAAATAAGTAATTGGTGCAGTCAAAATTAATTAGTCCATGCTTTGAGCCTCTTTAGACTGATCAAGGATTGCTATTAATAATCCCATGCAATTGTTGCTTAAAAAAATTACCTCATCTAAGCTGCATACGGGCCTTTTGACACATGTTCCAGACCATACCATACCAGCCCTGTATTATATACTGCCCACTGCTGAGCACGGGCCTCATTTGCAACTGAGATGGTTTAGGCCTTAGTCCACCACACTGGCTCAGTGCGCGTTGGCAGACTTCACACATCTTCGAAATTCTTATAGAGAACTTCTCTGGTATGCAGGTTTCCTTACAATGTTTTCCTTCACCGTTAAAGCGAGCGTAAATGCACAAAAATACACACATAACTTCAGAAAAGTCAGAGGTGCGTGCGCTTGGGTTTTGAACCAGCGGACATTCGTCCCTGCAGTCCGTTGCACTGCACTCCCGACTAAGTTATCGCCGCTTTTTTGTCGACATATATTCAAAACACTAAAATCGCCAGCAATCGTTGTATACAATAATTTCTAGCAATAACTGATCTGTCTAAATGAAGCTGGCTCACCAGACGTCGCATGGAATTGAACTGAATATACGCTGATGTTATCCGTAAATACATTTGTGTCATATCATGTCAATGTTACTATTCAAAATAAGGTCTCTTAAACAAAAAATCTACCAACCAATGCAGTTCCGGTAATTAATTTCAACTCTCTAAAGGATGACAGTGGCTATGAATTTAAATCAACCACAATTAATATCATGAATATATAAAATTCTATTCTGCTAACCTTTATATTTACGGAAAAGGTCTTGAAGGGGTAAATTGTTTTCTGAGCAGATGTTCTTTGTTTGGATGTAGTGATTATAAAGAAGCGATTGTTTAGTGAGTAGGAAAGATATTCGTGACTGAAGTTGGTGATTCGATCCAAAAATATAAACTTGCGCTTCTGAATTTTCGAAATTGTGCATTCGTTGCCTAATATTATCGTTCATATGAACGGTTATGGAAGACGCCACACTCACGCCTTTTATCCCCGGAGGGGTACGCAGAAGCGCAACTAGTGCATCCACTATTCGCCGTGCATGCATATGATGTGATAGAGGGCGAGCTTATCGTCATATCGGCCACAGATTCCGAAAACCCGGTCTGATACTGAATAGAAAATCCCAATATCACTTTTTCCGTCCCGAGGATCGGAACCGAGACCTCAGCACTGGAGTCGTATGATACAACTATGTCACACACTCTTAATAAAACATACCAAGATTAAGACCGGAAGCCCAAATTTTCATTAGTCGAATTCTGTAGACTAAAGGGAAAGACTTTAACAATTACGAGCTAACTGTACAATATCCGTCTATGCGTAAATACTTAAAACTCACAATACAATAGATCTCAGAACCCATCCCTCAACTGTATGATTAACTATCCTATCATTTAATACGATACTATTTATTTCGTGTTTGTTTGCGCAGCCGTTTGGTTCGTGTGTCCGGTCATGCTCGCGGGATTACGGTCCACGTCTGTTTGATATAGCTATGGACACGTATTCGTATTTATTTACTGTGAAACAATTTAGTTGCGATGTTTGGGTTTTGATTCGCCGTGATGCTTCTGCCTTAAGGTACCTTTTAGTGTCATTAATTGATAAACCTAAGGCAATGGATTTGACTAATTTATGTCTTTGGCAATTATCGCTCTCCTTGCCGATGAAACAGGTTTTCATATACAAGGTATATTTTACTTGGACGCTTGCTGAACTAAACCAAGCCCGAATCACCATTATATCACGGAACATTTGATTTAAGTCAAGAAAATAGACTAATAAGTCCCATAATGAAAATAATGTAAGGTTCTTCTACAATTGAGACTGAATTCCTACAACTTAGAACGTGACTTGCATTATATTCTAATGTAGGGTAATTTGACTAAACAAAAAATAATTATTGTTTTGGACTAAACCCAAATTGTAAATTGGTCCATTCCAGACAAAATTACTAAAATAAACTATCTAAAGATAAGTTTAAATCCGCCATAAACCCCATTCCAGCCAATAACGCCACGTCATCTAAAGCGGCATTCAATGCGCCACAATAAAACAACGCGATAAAACTAGAAGGATGCAATATCGTGAAATACATCAACGTCCCATAATGTCTGGGCATAAATGTACCAAACTTTATAGCGATACTTCAATATAATGAAACGAAGTGATTTGTATATACTTCTAGATCAAATGAATGAGTGATTAAATAATTGAATTGAATTCTGATGGTAGGACTCTCATATGTAAGAGTCCGTCTGGATGGGTACCACCGCAATGGCTATTTCTACGGCCAAGCAGCATTGTTCATGTACTGTTATGTTTCGGTTTGAAGGACACTGTAGTCAGTGTAACTGCAGAACATAATGAGACATAACATCTTATGTCTCAGGATGACGAGCGCAGTGGAATGCCACACAGAATTTTGTAACTCAAGGTGCTGGATGGTGTTGCTACTGTTTATGGGTGGTCGTATCGCTTAACATCAGGCGAACGGCATGCTCGTCTCGTCACTCAATGTCATAAAAAAAAATTAAGTGTGAGGATAATAGATATATTGTATTTATATAATATCCACTATGGTGGTTAGTACTAGGGTCATGTTTTGGATCAGCCAGTGTACCCAGTAAGAATGTAGCGGTATCTATTATTCTATTCATTAAGTATATCATAATATCAGGATTATATTCAAGATTCAAGGCCGATTATGTCGATATTGTTCAATTCAACCAAGTTTATTTTTATCTTCATTTAGAAATCGAATCCAAAAATGCATGGTCCATAATCATGAACAGGGCTATAAACCAAAGAAGCCATCATAATTATCGTAACTAGAAACAGCAAAAAAATCGAAACAAACCTAGTTCCCTAAAAGAAGATTGGATGAAAATTACTTTTGGCCGAAATAAAATACATCAAAAGGTTTTACACTTGAAACAAAACAGAAATCTACCGTTTCCATAAATAGGCGGTGCTTTTATTCTTCCCGCTTTAGTCTATAATGCAGAGCGGGAACAACGTGTAAAAATTCAACAATAACTGTTTTTTATCGCCTTCGCTAAAGGGAGGGATGCTTTATTTTGGTGGGATTTCGTTTATACTCAAATAAAGAATTTAGCAGTAGATACTAGCTGTAAAAATTCTTTGGTTAGGTTAAGATAAGTTTTTGAGGCAATTCTCTACCTATTCGAGAATAAATTATGACAGGGATCCTCATCATCATCAGCCATATGATGTACTGCTGAACATAGGCGTCCCCTAAAGATTTCCAGACAGACCTGTCAAAAGCGGCCTGCATCTAGCATGTTCCTGCGACCTTTATCAAGATATCTATCCACAGTGATCGTACACGCATCTAATTTAAAAATGTGTATCTGTAGAAAGCATAGATACAATATGCAATGCAACACAATCAGCCCTGTTATATATACTGCCCACTGCTGAGCACGGGCCTCCTCTACTACTGACAACGTTTAGTCCTTAGTCCACCACGCTGGCCTAGTGCTAGTTGGTAGAATTCACATACCCTCGAAATTCTCATGGAGAATTCTCCGGTATGCACGATTCCTCGCGATGTTTTCTTTCACCGGTAAAGCGAGTGATAATTCACAAAGAATGCACACATAACTGTTTATAAAAGTCAGAGGTGTGTGCCCTTCGGTTTTGAACCTGCGAACATTCGTCTCCGCAATCCGTTCCACTCCCAACTAGGCTACCGCCCACTTAATACGTCATAGATACAATAATGTATTATGATTTAAAAATATTCTCATTTAAGTCAATCAAAATTATTTCTATGAATATAATATTTTTATAGTACATTCAAGATAGTAATTAATGTATTCCCATTTTCATTACAACCCACAAGCAATCCTCAGACCTCACTTCTCACTGCTAAATGGGCAATTAAAATTCCCAAAATTAATTTTTCATGCGCCTACTAAGCTCATACAAAATGTATGTCAGACAAAACAATTTTGTGTATGGGAGCAGTTCATTAGCTAAAACAGCAACAGACGCGTTTAAAATAATTGCTTATGATATATTATGCGTCCGCTTTCAATATATCATGGAGCGATCTTAATTCTTGGAACGACCCCCCGTGCGTCCCCCTGTGTGGTGCAAGGTAGTAGATACAGCGGTTAATGTGTAAGGTTTTAGTAGTTTATAAGACTTTAATACTCATTGGTAGCTTACACTAATTAATTAGCTTTCCCTCAGTCCTCAAGATGTCATAAATAATGATTTTAAATGTATTTATGAAATATCTGTGTTAAAATACACTTTATTTGTTTCAGGTAAGTTAAACGAAAACACTACTTTGGATTTTTTAATTTTTATTTTGGTAAGTCATCAAATATGTCGTACTGAAAACATAGAACGCACTTATTATTTTTATTGCTTCTAAATAAAAATATAGCGAGTGCTGTAATGTTCGCTAAACTTAAAATTTTCGTAAGAACTTTATTCGATCTTTCTACTGCTACTCAAGAAGAGGCCTAAAACCTTAAATCCAAAACTAAACCAAAGTTCTTGTAAAATATTTTGCGTAACGTGGTTTTGATTCAAGCATTCTTACTACTTATTTAGTGTCAACCAGGAACGTTGGCCCTTTCCACACAAACTAATTATCTATTTTTGTCCACAACACTGGCGTATTTATCTTAGCCGTAAACCCGCCATCTCTCTTCACACGAGCCACGCACCTACAGCTCGAAGTAAATGCTTATTTATGTTCAAGCTACAATGAACTTGTGTTGCTCTCAATTCGTTTCGCGGCATTAGTCACTAGTCGGTATGTAGTCGGTACGTAGTCAGCCATTGTCCCAGCACAATACCGCTGCATTTCCTCTAGAGATTTAAATAGGCTCTCATCGATAGACCGACTAATGCAATCGGCTTGTTCACTGTTTATGAAGTGGACGGCGCGGATATCTGGGTGCGGGTGCGGATTATCCGCATACTCGTTTGTGGATTGTATCGAGTATTCGAATTTAGAATAGAAGTTTGGTATTTTTAAGATGGCATTCTTCTACCCGCTTCGTATATTTTGTGGAGAGTATCAAAGAATTCAGCATACTATGTGCCTAGTAAGTTCACGACTACATAGGTACATCGATTTCAGTTTTTTAACTTAAAATAAGAAGACTTGCTGTAATTTTATACGTAAGTACAAATGTTACTAATGTTTATATTCTATTATTTTGCTCAAAATGTATTAAATTGTTTCCAAATTCATAAATATTTATTTTCTTGTAAATTACTTTTAATACACACACTGACGCCTTTTATCCCCGAAGGGGTAGGCAGGGGCGCAATTAATGCACCCACTTTTCGCCGTGCGTATTCCGTCCCTTGATGTGATAGGGGGCGAGCCTATCGCCATATCGGGCACAAATTCCGGACTCCGGGCTGATACTGAATAGAAAAACTGAATATCACTTTGCCCGACCCGCGGATCGAACCCAAGACCTCAGCATTACAGTCGTACCAAAATACAACTACGCCACCGAGGCAGTTTTATTGTAAACTAGCTTTTGCCCGCGGCTCCGCCCGTTTTAAAAAGTTTTTCCGGGATAAAAGTCCCGCTTTATATTTTCCCGGGATAAAAAGTAGCCTATGTGTTAATCCAGGACATGATCTACCCGTGTGCCAAATTTCATCGAAATCCGTTTAGTAGTTTTTGCGTGAAAGAGGAACAAACATCCTTACATCCATACATCCAAACATCCATACATTCTTACAAACTTTCGCCTTTATAATATTAGTAGGATAATTCGAACAATTTAAGTTTAAAGCGGCAAACTTAATTTACAACATGACATGTGAAGTTGATATTATCCGTGATGAAGGTCAATCATGTTATCTTATACAAAATATTAAGGTTAAACTCCAGCTATAAAGAATTCAACGCGCGTTGAAACTCTATTGTTTTTGTATGTCGGATATGTGAGGGGTTCAAGGGCGGGAGGAGGGCACGGGTTGACAGACGGTCATCTGACCCCGCGAGGATAAACTCAACTTTGCGAAAACGTCGCCAACTCCCTAACGACACACAAAAAATCCGCTCAACCGACGAAAAATCTTTCAAATCTTTTTCGATAATTTGCCGATCTCATTAAAGGTTTTGTTTGTCGCATTATGTGATAAACTAACAGGGGTTGCATCTGTTTTTCCAGAGAGAGTGTTTTCTTTTTAAAAATTCACTTGTGAAGAGTGAAAATACAGGGAGCGAAAATACTTGTTTCAGTAAATTCAGTATAGCTATGCTGAAAATTGAAGAGCTACAACAGAGTAAGGAAATATACAGTTGAAGGAGGTATAAAATAGCTATCAAATTAATACTTTAGGTATAAATAATGACTGTTCTATGTTTTTTTTTTCACATTATATTAATAGTTCCATGCTTTTCATTTTAATTTTAATAAATTTAATAAAAAAAATATTTTAAAATCTTATTGATGACTATTCACAATACCGAAACAAAATTATAATACTGAACTGGTGGTATTTATGGTGAGCGTAACATTTCAATACGTCTTATTAATAAAACCCTTCTTATTCATACAACCTTACAAAACTTCGTTCCAATATTCGAATGTAAAAAACAGAACATATAATAAAATCTATTCTACCTTTTATCAAACTACAAACATCAAATTAGAATCACTTAGTTTTAGAAGCGCTGTCAACGCGCATCCCCTGTAAATTGGCACTGAGGCACCAATTACACCGTGCCGAACGCGCACGCCCGACTACACAGCGAGTTATGCAGCGTAATTCGAGGAAACGCTTTGAGACAGCGCACGGCGTAGAACATCGGTGCGCAATACTCTGCACTTCCATTAAGCGTGAAATGGGGCTCTGTCACACCGTGTTGCAGTGTCTTTTTAGCGACAATTTATTGAAATTGCAATAGTGTTGTGTCTAATTTGTAGTTATTGCAAAAATAAAACGGAAATAATGCAGTTTTGGAATATATTAGACTGCAGTGTTATTGGATCTGTTTATTTTTGTGTGTTTGAATCAACATTCTTATTATTTCTATTTCGTTTTGCGTTCTGTAGCTCAGCTACTAGGTCTACCTTTAAAATCTGCATCACACAAACTCCAATAAACCAACCATCAAACAAACGATGCTCAATAAATACTTAACCGCAAAACTCATTACGCGACGGTGTGACAGCGTTGCCATTAGAAGAAGACAATTTGCCAGGACGGGCGCCGGTTCGCCTCAGGTGCCGCCAATGGCCGATATAATTAAACCAAAGAAAGCACGTTGATGTTATTTAACTGAGTTAAAACGCTCCCCACTGCTTTTGTTACGGCACGGTGTAACGATTTACGAGTTTCGAAAGAATTCCGTTTTACTTTTTGTTTGGTCGGTGATGTGTGAAAGATTAAATTATATTTATGGGTTTAATATTGATCTCTATGGTGCAGTATGACGTATTTTAAGTCACGTTTCAAGGTCAACTAGTATAGATTTTTTTTTTGCATTGAATGACGTGACAAGCATGCCGTTCGCCTGATGGTGAGCATTACTATCACCCATAAACAGTAGCAACACCATCCAGCACATTGAGTTACAAACTACTGTGTGGTATTCCACTGCGCTCGTCATCCTGAGACATAAGATGTTAAGTCTCATTATGTCCAGTAGTTACACTGGCTACAATGTCCCTCAAACCGAAACACAACAGTGCATTCGCACTGCTGCTTGGCGGTAGAAATAGACATTGCGGTGGTACCCACCCAGACGGACTCTTACGTATGAGAGACCTACCACCAGTAAAATAGATCAAGTAATACTGGCCATCGTCGAGGGACAGCATCTCTCACTGGACTACGTGGACTAAGCTCTAATTAAATCATTACACGAGTAGAATTTTGCCGTCCAAAAGAACATCACTTGTAATAGCTGTAATCTAGTCCCTCTTTCTCGCATCACAGGTTTTCTTGCATTGCGGAAAGGATTTAACGTAGTATTTTGCTGGTGTTAGGATGTTTGTAATCGCTTGGATAGCGACCACCCTCCTCAAGCTGTGAAACCCGTTATTGTGTCCCATATATATATATTTGCTATAAATACATTATTGTGCTATAGGACTGATTTGCCGCCCGTACGTTCAAAACATTAGGTGGCCACTGAAAATCAGTGCTGTGTTTTGGTTTACCTAACAAAGCTTATGCTGAGATGGCCACCCATTTGTCGTGGTGAATTTTATATTGTACTTTGTTTGTTTTTTTATGTGTCACGTGTACTGAGGCAATAAATTATTCTTTATTAGCTTTTGCCCGCGGCTCCGCCCGTTTTAAAAAGTTTTTCCGGGATAAAAGTCCCGCTTTATATTTTCCCGGGATAAAAAGTAGCCTATGTGTTAATCCAGGACATGATCTACCCGTGTGCCAAATTTCATCGAAATCCGTTCAGTAGTTTTTGCGTGAAAGAGGAACAAACATCCTTACATCCAAACATCCAAACATCCTAACATCCAAACATCCAAACATCCATACATTCTTACAAACTTTCGCCTTTATAATATTAGTAGGAAGTTGGATTTCTTTCCATATAATTTTGTCTTGGTTCGGGATCAGCCTGTGTACATCCGGTTTAAATAGAATAGACCGGGTAGGGATATCATCTCCCATCAGCCGATACTATCTGGACTACACTCCACTTAGCACCAGGTTCAGGTGTCACTTTGCCATACCGCATCAAAATGGCCAACAGCCTTTCTTTTTAAAGTCATAAATTGGTGCCCGACTTGGATTTGAACACAGAACCTCTCGATCCACAACCCAACTCGCTGTCACTAGACCAAGAAGGCCTATATAATCCTCTTCTTACAGTAAATACCCCAAAGTTGTTACAAGTTAAAAACAAGCCCAATTTAAGAGCAGACCCTTACGTAATCCTGTATAAGCGGCACAGATCCAATGGGGGCGAACTATCATGAATATTGACAGAACAGTTATGTTTACTCACGAAATTGATGAACAATATCATAGTTCAGTGGGTATCTCGGTGCCTTTAGCAATTTGTCCCGGCACGCCCACATGGCTTTGGTCATCTCCATTACTGGGTTGTGAATATTGACCCAGTTCGTATAAATAGTTTTGGGTTAATTTGAATTTCATTATTGTAAGTATACAGGAGAGTGGTATAGTATAAATAATTTAACAGATTATAGTTTTTATTTCTAGCATGCACAGAGTAATGGAACTAATGATTTTCAACCGACGAAAAACAAAACGGAGGAAGGTTCTCAATTCTACGTGTTTTTTTTTAATGTACAACCATACATAACTCTTTACAGAGTAGCCCGATTTTCATTATTATTTTTTTATTGGATAGTATATACCCCCAAGTTAACTACATGTAAATTTGGAAAAGAAAAAAGGAACCCTAAGGGTGGGAAAAAACGGGTGATTCATTGTTTACTCACAGATTTCAATGCTGAGTTGTATGTTAATAATTATGTAGTCTATATACACACACACCCAATCACGCCATTTATCTCCGAAAGTGTAGGCAGGCGCGCAATTAATGCAGTCACTTTTCGCCGTGCATATTCCGTCCCATGATGTAATATTGGGCGAGCGTATCGCCATATCGGGCAGGGAAGTTACAGAATAGTTGTATTTTAATTTCACTGGTGGATCTATTTCTTGTTTGCACGAGACTGTCTAGGCTGGTCCCGTTACTTTGTCTAACTCTGCCACTAAGCAGTACTAGGTCAGCTCCGTAGGTTTTTTAAAATATTAAACGACAATGCATTTGGCTGGTCATCCTGAGACGTTATAAAATTTAATTCTCACAATACCCAACAATTATTATTGCTACAATATATTTCGACATAGAACAAGCGAGGGTTTCCACGCTGCTGTACGCTACACACATCAAAGGGATAACACATACTTATATTATTTCACCAGAAACCTGTCAAACAAAATACAAATTATTTAAAACTAGCCTTTGCCCGCGGCTCCGCCCGCGTTAAAAAGTTTTTCCGGGATAAAAGTCCCGCTTTATATTTTCCCGGTATAAAAAGTAGCCTATTTGTTAATCCAGGACATGATCTACCCGTGTGCCAAATATCATCGAAAACCGTTCAGTAGTTTTTGCGTGAAAGAGGAACAAACATCCATACATCCAGACATTCTTACAAACTTTCGCCTTTATAATATTAGTAGGATAGTAGGATAGGATTTCGCAAACCCTTCAATTAACTACTTACTATCATATTTTTCATAAGTCAGCCATCTGAATCAGCTTAGCACGTATTACCAGTTTTATATCAGTAAGATAGTAAATAAAGCTAAGAGTTAACTTTATAGCTTTTGTATACTTCAGTGATCCTTTCCTGTGAACTAGCGGGACCATTGGTCCTCGGGCGAGGCGGTGGTTTAAGGTATACGATTTAAGCGGTCGTTGGGGCATAGATTATTTTTATGTAATTATTTTTTTTATGGTATATTATGGCCAGATAACCCGCACTAGGCCAGCGTGGTGGACTAAGGTCTAAACACTCTCAGTAGTAGAGGAGGCCCGTGCCCAGCAGTGGGATATTATATAATACAGGGCTGGTATTATTTATTATTATGGTCAGATAGGCTACTTGTATGGTTATAAACACAAATAGTAGCGACGCTATCTAGAAGTTTATATTTAGAATTAAAACGTTTATTTTACTTTGACCATTGGAGATTTTTTCATCAGTCAAAAGTCGTCAATTTTTGTAATAGATCTTTTACCTTTATGCTACATTCCACCAAATTGAGCTATTGGGTTTTTTTGGTTAATACCAGCACGGAGTCTACAATTAGTATCCAATATGGCAATAGGCTCGCCCCTTACCACATCATGGGACTTAATATATGAGTGGAACGTGGGTACCCTGGTTGCGGCTCAGCCTTGCTCTTCGTGGATAAAGACGTGATATGTGTTTGTTTGTTATTTCATTATTAAATTAGTTTACATACTTTGTTTAATTTGAATTGAAATAAAACTACAGTCTATAAATACATTATACGTCAAATTCTAAAATAAACCGCTATCGCCTATCACGTAAAGTAAACCGCAAAGAGTAGCGGGCACGCGACCCCCCATCTAATTAGAGTACCGAAGACCCCCAGCCGGCGGCGGGACGTTTTTTAAACTTGATTAAGAACATGCACGCCGACCGACCACACCGGTAATAGTTTCCCAAAGGAGACTTTCTTGAGTGC
Source organism: Lapara coniferarum (assembly GCA_949316025.1). Classification (NCBI taxonomy): domain Eukaryota; kingdom Metazoa; phylum Arthropoda; class Insecta; order Lepidoptera; family Sphingidae; genus Lapara; species Lapara coniferarum. The sequence goes on from OX438922.1 coordinate 2,552,586, forward strand.
ATTTGAACGTTTTGAAATGTTTTTGTTGGGCTTTGGAGAAGCTTTTAATTTAATTCTTAACTGACTGACAGTTTATAGAACCAGTGGCTTTAGAAGTATACAATTTTGCAGCGGGCTTCTTTAGTGCACGATAGCCTAGTTGGGAATGAAAGCACTGTTGAGACGAGGGGTCGCGGGTTCAAAATTTAAGGCACATGTCTTTTCGAAGAAACGTGTGTATTTTTTATCAATTATCAGTCGCTTTGATGCTGAAGGAAAACATGGCGAGAAAGCCTACATACCTGAGAAATTTATATAAAAACATCGGTGTACATGAAGTCTGATAACCGCACTAGGTCAATGTGGTGGACTAAACACTTTCAATAGTAGAGGAGGCCCGTGCACACCAGCGGGCAATATATAACAGACGGTTGATATTATTATTCTTCAAATTAGTTCGAAATTAGAAAAAACTCTGTGTCTCTGAGTAAAATACAAAACCAAATATCCTTTACAATTATTGATTACTATATTTGTGACACTGCCTGCGTGAAAAAGTTTTACCTGGATAAAAAGTAGCCTGTGTCCGTCCCAAAGTTTAAATTTCATCGAAATCTTTTTGTGCTTCAGTCGTTAAAGCGTAATAGACAGACAGGCCGAGTTACTTTCGAATTTCATATAATTATGGACTATGTTAATACCAGAATAATGAAGTGTTGAAACCACTATCACCTTATAACTAAATTATCAATCTATTTTTAACATGAAAATATAGTTTAAAATACTTAACTTACATGAACGACATCATTTCAACCTACCAGCCCTGTATTAGTCAATACCAGTGATTACTTACTACACAATCATAGTAAAATAATTATTTACCTATTGATTACAGTTCAAACACAGTGATTTATAATGACAACCAAAAGCCGTCGTTGGCAGAATTAAAGTGAATTCACCAACTATATGTCCGGGAGCGTCCTTACAAGTCCATTTGAGCGTAACTACGGCCCGGGACAGACATCAAAGACCGTACGGATTACAATTGCGTTACCATCAGCTGACAAACAGGTTCACATGTTAATTTGTTCCAATCAAACGCATGTTTCGAAATAGCCTTAGCGTTCATATTGCATGCTTGTACACCAATTAGCTATTGTACCTTACAGTAAATATTTCAAAGGCTGCTTTTACTATTTTGCTTAGGAAGTTGTAATCCAAACTAATATGGACATGAGATGGTAAATCAAGTAACTTATCTATCGAAGAGTATTTTTTCGTAAGGGAATTCGGTACTTTTACTTTTTACTAATCCATATTTATCAATGCGATAGTAAAATGTCTGTTACGTTTTCGCGGGTACCTATTTTGATAAAATTTTGTAGAGAGTAAACTAAGTATGAACCCCAAGAAAGACAAGATATGGGTTACTTAATTTAATAATACTTTTTCATCGTATATTATGATTTTTTATACATGTTAATGGCCATGTAGTGCCTGGATAATGATTTTATATTTTTATGGAAACTTGAAAAATCATTCATCATTGTCATCTCCTTTAAGAGATTTAAAATATGGATCTTGAAATTCGGCAGCCAAGGTGGGAGTCGAGGTGGCTCAATTGGAAGAGCACCGGCACGGTACGCCGGAGGTCGTGGGTTCGAGTCCCACCTTCGACTGTTCTTTTTCAAGTTTCCATAAAAATATAAAATCAATACTTTTTCATTTAGCGCCATATCGCGACTGCCGATAGAACTACTTTTCAGAATAATGTGGCCATCAATCTTAATAACTGACAATAATATCGCGATAATAAGCTGTCTAAATTTACGCTCGCTGTCGAAAATAATTAACGAAGCGTTATCGAGCAGCTCCGTTAATGGACCCCGGTCTGATGCAATTATCGAGTCCAAAACCTGACACCCTCCATACAAATTGAATTTTTCACCGCTCTCATTATACAATTTAGATAATAAATCGGCTTATTTAAATCCTGGGATCTAGAAGGCACAATAACTTAATTATAGGTAAGTTGATTTTAGGGTTTTCTGTGGTAAAAGATTAAGGTTTACGATTAAGTTGAGTGTTGATGGATTTTTGTTTAGTTTTAATATTTTCCAATTCCTTTGAAATTAATTTGATTTTAGAGTTTTGTACTTGTAGCTTGTACTAGTAAAAGGGTTTATGAGATTTTTGTATATGCATCAGTGTCTATTTTTTTCTTTATTTCTAATATAATTTTGCACATTGATTTATAATACATAGATATAAAAAATATTCTTTACAAAAATATTGATCAGGGAAATGACTCCCTTCTCAGTGAATTGTATAAAAAAATGCCATAAAACAAATTTTCTCCCTTTTCTCGTGATACGGAGCTGCATAGTCATATCAGAAGATATCCCGTAGGAATGTAACATTTCCTATGCTTTTCCCATGAGTACTGCTATTATTTGACTGGATGAATCGATAAAGGCAAGTATCGAGGCCCACTGGGGCGGATTTGGGATTTTTCAGTTCAGTAAATAGCATTTCCGTGAATTTTATTTCTATCATTTGTGGTAACGTAAGGTTGTTCTTGAAATATTGCTTATATTACATAGTATCACGCCTTTTTACCTTTTCAGGGGCAGGCAAAGATAGACTGGCTAAGGTGACTGACTCGGTGGTGTAGTATTACGGTACGAATGCAATGCTGGCGTCTCGAGTTCGATCCCCGAGTCGATTACTATCACCTATTATATTATCACCGCGTTCCTGTGACAGTATCAGCCCGTAGTCTGGAATTTGTGCCCGGTATGGCAATAGGCTAGCCCCCTATCACATCATGGGACAGAATATGCACGCCGAGAAGTGGGTGCACCAGTTGCACTTCTGCCTACCCCTTCGGGGATAACGGGCGTGAGTGTGTGTAGAGATAAATTAAGGGTAATTTATTAAATTTTAAAAGTACCACCCTAACTAAAGTACCAATAAAAATTGAAGTAATATTTTTTAATCTTATACATTTATTGGTTTAGCACAACACAATAAACCTGCATCGGAATTATTTAGCCAAATGATACAAATACTCATTTGTTTTCTTGTACGTGTAGATCGTAGCAATGGAGATACTGTTTCCTAACAAGAGTTCGCCTTAACAATTTTATAATAATTAACCGAGACGTATGCCATAATAATACGTCTTATTTTTTTTAAAACGTATCGCACTTGCATACATAAATAAGTGTAGACAGAATATTCATTTTCTCCTCTAATATTTATGTTTGTAACCTTAGATAGGAATTAAAATAGTTTCTTACAGACAATAAAACTAATCTCACCTCAGCAGTCTTATTCTCATAATATTGTTTTCGATCAAATGATTTGTGCCCCTCTCGTCGCGCTGCGTCCGGCCCGCTGCCCTGTTCGGAGATAATAAAAAAACTTGAACGATACTACGCCCGTCCTATCGGAAAATAGGAGTGGATCTTTAGTTCTCCGAGTCTCCGGTAACAATGTCGCGGTACAGTCGCGCCCACGCTCTTTGTAACAATAATAATGAGATATCCGTTTGCAGGTATGACTTAGCTAGAATTCAAAATATGTTTTAAATAATCAAAACTGTTGTTATTTCAAAGGATGATATTGTATTTAGTTTCTTGCGAAAAATCGTATCGTTGTTTTAGTTGTATTTTCACTCTATGACACTATGATTGCGAAAATCTACAGCAGGATTATGAGATTGTGTATAAAAATCATAGTAATGCCAACTAGGATGCTGACCAATGATTTAAAAGGTAATTTGTATGCATTTGCCGGCGAGGACGTTGTGGTAGGTTCCCATCTCTGGCATCATGTTATGCAAAATTGATATATAAATAATTCTTTTAAAGAAATTTAACCTATTGTATGACCTACACCTATCTGTGATGTAATCGTGATACATATTAATTTATTTGCATTACATATACCAGAGTATATCGGCGAACATAATGACATCGGCATTCTCGCCCAGTCAACCTTAGAACCTCAAGTATAATCTATTATAACCTACTGTTTTTATTATGTAAATATTTTAAAAACCATATAATAAAATGTGTCCGAGTGTACCGCGAGGGGACGCGGACGAGCCGAGTGAATCCGGAGCCGGCGAATTCCCCCGAGCGCACGGTCGAGTTCCCCCGACCGGCGCGAGACCTACATCTTCCATCTGCTAATGTTGATGGCGATGCTGTCGATAGAGTTCAGTTTTAAATGAATAAACCGAAAGACATTTTGTTAATGCACCTCGTTATAGAAAAAATCGTACTAATATTATAAACGTGAAAATTTTTAAGAACGTATGGATGTTTGTTCCTCTTTCACGCAAAAACTACTGAACGGATTTCGATAAAATTTGGCGCACGGGTGGATCATGTCGTGGATTAACACATAAGCTACTTTTTATCCGGAGAAAATACTAAGCGGGACTTTTATCCCGGAAAAACTTTTTAACGCGGGCGGAGCCGCGGGCAAAAGCTAGTATAACATAATTAATAAAAAAATGAACTAAATAACTCTCATTGGTTTAGGGCAGTGATCTTAGGCCGAGAAGCCGAGAAGAAGGTGAAGTGGGCTGAATGCCGAGTCCAATTAGGTCCCCGTGTGGGTCAGTTAAAATGTGTGTAAAGTTTTAGTTCTTGGACTTGAATAGTACTGAATAATATTGATCAATAGATTTGGTGTTTTTCGCCAGGTTCCTATCAAAAGAAGGCTTATCTACTGTGCATAAATGGTATAACTCCCGTCTGTTAGGAGACAGGCGTGATTTATTACGTTGTTTTTCCCTCGTGGCTAAAATCTGGACTGTGCAAAATGCAATCACTTACGTCCTACAAAAAAAGAAACTTGAAAAATTACAATTTTGAAAAATGCAAAATAAAACATCAACTTAATTCCGTTCAAAAACAACTCATACAAACAATTAGAGCGGATTTATGCAGCAGAAAAGCAACATTAACCGGGCCCAAGACGGTCGCAGTTCGCCCGGCTTTACCCGGGATTATGTGTTTTATCCGGAATCTGTTACCGATGTCCCATCGTAATTGTGGATTACTTGCGTCCATGTTTTCATTTGTACCGTGCTGTTAAGTGAGAAAGTTTTTACGGTTTTTCCCTCTACTTAAATGTTTTGTTGAAGATTTCTTTTTTTCTTTCACGAGTTTGATAATTGCACCCGGGTTTTAAAACTGGTTAAGGATAATGATTCGTTAATTCGATTGGTTGAAGCGTTTTAATAAAGAGTAATAAGCATTTTATGCGGAATATATCCAGTATTTCCTTTTATTTTGCATACGTTTAAGTAACATACACACACGACTTATATCCCGAAAGGGTAGGCAGGGGCGCAAGTAGTGCAACTACGTTTCGCCGTGTGTATTCCGTCCTATGATGTGATAAGGGGCGACCCTACCGCCATGTAGGGCACAAGTTTCAGAGTCCAAGTTGATACTGAGTAGAAAAACCAATATCACTTTACCCGACCCGGGGATCAAACCCGAGACCTCATCATTGCAGTCATACCCAATTTTTTTGTATTGCATCTAATGACGAGACGAGCATGCCGTTTGCCTGATGGTAGGCGATACGACCACCCATAAACAGTAGCAACACCATCCAGCACCTTGACTTACAAAGTACTATGTGGCATTCCACTGCGCTCGTCATCCTGAGACATAAGATGTTATGTCTCATTATGTCCAGTAGTTACACTGGCTACAATGTCCCTCAAACCGAAACACAACAATGCATGCACGCTGCTGCTTGGCCGTAGAAAAAGGCATTGCGGCGGTACCAACTAAGACGGACCTTTACATATGAGAGACCTACCACCAGTAAAATGTTAGTAAATGTCTATTGTTACTGCATTTCTTTTCTCATATTCGTCTAGCAAACTTAAGCGCACCAATTAAATCAAAACAGCACCTCACACGTGATCTTAAGCTCTACGTAGAGTTGCTCAAAGGTGTGTCGCGTCCCTACCCGGCTGCACGTCTTCATGGAGTTAATAATTCTCTTTATAACGTAAGTTGCATACAGGCTTCGCGGTAGTCGACAACTTTGCAACGGCTCTCCTTAACTGCTGAAATGTTTGCAAGGAATTAGGAACACTAGATGTCGACTTACTTGCACTCTAATTTAATAGTGTATATGTCTGTACATGTTGGTGTGGTGAGAGGTTATTTTCTAAACTGTTTTAGGTTAGATTTTCGGGTTGGAAGAATATTATTATTGATTTTATAGCGAGAAAACCTTTCACGCGAAGCCAATGTAGCACCTACATACATACATAAACTCACGCCATTCTCCCATTGGGGTAGGCAAAGACTATGGAGCGTCAAGCGCTACGATCCAAGCATACCTCTTTCGCTTCTTCCACAGTCATCAGTCTCTTCATACATGCTCGTCGGTTACGAGAACTCCTTATTTGACCCTTCCTCAAGAGGTCGAGCTATGGGGTGCCCAACCTGCTGATCCTGTCCGGTCGTAGGTTAAGGGCATTCGGGTATGCAGCCCAAGCCACCCAAGCAACTATGGTTACTACCAATCTCCTATCTGTAACTGTTGTGTCCCTTGAACCGTTAAATTCTCTCCACACACCATTTTTCCTTTGAACTCTTATTTCCTTTCCTTGTTTCACACACACACACATACACTCACGCCTGTTATCCCCGAAGGGGTAGGCACAGGCGCAACTAGTGCACCCACTTTTCGCCATTATTCCGTCCCATGATGTGATAGGGGGCGAGCCTATCGCCATATCGGGCACAAATTCCAGACTCCGAGCTGATACTGAATAGAAAAACTTAATATCACTTTGCCTGACCCGGGGATCGAACCCGAGACCTCAGAATTAGCATTCGTACTATGATACAACTACGCCACCGAGGCAGTTCCTTGTTTCCTTCTCATAATTTAAAATCAGAATATGATGCGGGAGTCTCAAAGAAGTACCACCTAGTCTTATTATAAACCCTGAACATACGATGAAATTCAATAATAAAGTCCCAACTCATTAGCCAACAAACAAAAGCACACACAATCTCGTAAAATGGAGACGCGTTATAAACTCAGGTTGTATTAACGAACCGCGACTTCCGGCGGCCCGGGGTGTTCACCGGAAATGAACCCCGCCGTATTGTCAGGCACGAACACTTCAGTTCGCCTATCACTGACAAAGCCTTATTTGGTGTTTTTTTTTACAAATAGTTGGACTGTACTCTCAAGGGGAGCGGAACGGGTAGCTGAGATGAAAAACGTGGTATGCTCTATGCTGCATATTTTTTATAATTGCATTTTAAAAGGAGCAAACGTACAAGGATCTTACATCTCTCGTTCGGTTTTTCGTTACTCACTATATTGTACCTATATTTTTGCTTACTGTGCTGGTCATCAGCTTTTATATGTTTAACATCTTGATCTTTAAAATAAGCGATAATTTAAAAAGAACTCACGTAGTTTATTAGCTCAAACTCAAATTTATTTTACCGATAACATTTCTTACTTTTTAATGAAATGATAACATGTTTTACGTGTTTTATTTTTATGTATGTACTGAATAACGAGTCTTTTTACTTTAGGTTTTTTGTGATTCAATACAGAATTGTTAACAGAAATGTATTTTTCTATTCAATAATGTCGGTAATGGTTATTTTCAAATGGGGATGAATTTAATAATTTAATTACTATTAATCTCTGAAATAGTTAGGTTAGTATTTTTGACTACTTTAATTACATATTAATTAAAATATATGTCAAGCAAATCGTCACACGTAAATTTTCTTGATAATATTATAGTACTAAAAATATACTTTTATAACATCCTCGATGTATCTCAGTATAACGAGCGCATAGCATTTGTAAACCGAAATTCTATTTTCTTTCTGTTGGCATCACCATGAATTCGCTTCGCACAGGTAAAAATACACCAACAAAAGCACGTTGCCAGGTTTTCGAACAAAACAACCGTGGTACACAGAAAGTGCCGAACAACTTGGGACTTTGAAGATTCGCCTTGTGTAAATAAGAACGGAAGCCCGATGGGGCATACGGGGACTGGGGGCGGGCGGGCGGAGGGGGCACCTTCGCCAGCAGAAGGCCCGACGAGTAGAGCCTTCAAAAACTATTTAAAGAGGCTTTGGGGGCAATTGGAATAGGATGTCTGTTGTCACAAAAGATGTCGGTGTGATTACTTTAAAATGGTTTGGTTTGGGGCTCCTGTTATTGTTTTGTTATGGAGTAGGTAACATACTGAGGGTTGTGCTGTTGATGCTTGTATATTGGTAATATGGGAATATTGTTATTTAAAATCTGATACTTCAGCAGAAGTTTATTCGATTTTGGGTAATTTAGGGTATTACGAGAGAAAATTGACATAGAACGGGTGCAAAACTCACTACCATTAATTTGCAATTCAGAGTTTCGTAGTTTAATTTAACCTAAATTTACGCCTACATAATTTACTAATAGTGCTAACGGCTACGCCCGCGTGAAAAAGTTTATCCGGGACAAAATATTTTCCCGGGATAAAAGGAGCCTATAGCACTCAGGAGTTATGTAGCTTCCTATTAGTGAAAGAATTTTCAAAATCGGTTCAGTAGGTCCTGAGATTAGCGCCTTCAAACAAACAAACTCATCAGCTTTATAATATTAGTATAGATACTCAAGGGTAGGCAAAAGTGCATAGAACATCCGCTATTCAATGAGATCATTTCCGTCCCATAATAATGTGATAGGGGACGAAACTATCGCAATTTTGCGCACAATTTCAACAACTTTTAGAATTCTAAATGTACACGATTCGATTGATTAATGGAGACCAAACTCAGCTCTAATAACTTAAATGCACTTTTAGCTTTAATCAAAATTGAACCAAACTGAAATAACATTAAAGTTCGCTTCAACATGTTCAATAATTACCAAAAGTCAATAATTAACAAACTACCCCATTCACGAACTAAGGCTCGGTTACCCCAACTAACTGCTGGCAGGTTAATCGCGATATTGAAAATAATAACATCAATACGGGACGCAATATTGTGAGCGTGTGCCGGCGGAACTTCCTCTTTTGTAGCGTTATACGGAAATTCAATTATACCACGATAAAAGTGCGAGGAGAGTGGGGCCAGTGCGGGTAAAATGGCCCGGCCTACCTATGTAAATATATTGCTGTTTAAAGTTTGACATTTACGTTGCAGTTTTGAGTCTGGGGAGAATGGGGTCATGGGGCGAATTGGACTCGCGTCACTCTGTGTAGTTTGGTTAGCTATCCCTGTTTTTAGTTTATTGTTTTAATTTGAATATAATGTTGTTAATAGCGGAAATGGCGTTGTTCTTGTATCATAAATATTGATGTCTAAAAGAAAATTTTTAAGTAAGCCATTGTTTTGAAGCGGGTCTAATAATTATATTATAATAATTGGGTAATATTTATTAAAACTTCTTAAAAATAATGGAAATATATCTATTGTGCATATTCTGAAATGTAGAAGTCAACATCTATTAAATTACGTTGTCACAAAACCGAAAACCAAGATGGCGTACTATGACGATCATACATAATTGAAAAAGTCTTTAGTCCAATCCCCAAGCTAATCTTAAAAAAATCTGTCAATCTATAATTAGTATATATCATTGAGGGTTCGCTTTTAAACCCACACTATCATTAGAATGGTAATTTATTTGGTAGTATTAGGACTACCGCGGTGGCGTAGTTGTACTACGGTACAACTATGCTGAGGTCTCGGATCCGATCCCCGAGTCGGAAAAATTATATTAGATTTATCTTATTAGTATCGACCCGGATGTACCTGATATGGCAATATGCTCGCCGCTTGTCACGTCATGGGATGGAATACGCACAGCAAAAACTGGGTGCAATAGTTGCGCTTCTGCCTACCCCTTCAGGCATAAAAGGCGTGAGTGTGTGTATATTAGTAGCTAACCTGCTTACCCTTTCCTGAACATCCAAACAAAGCAAATACATACTTTGCAATTATGCCAAATAAACCAGCAACATTTTAATTCACAGCCGACAAAATATAACTCAAGCGAGTGACTTAACACAACTAATTAATATACATGAAGCGTTCTCAATAAAACTTTGAGTAGTTCAGTAAAGTTGCGCATAATTAATTCTTTCTGGAATAAGTAGAAAATACTAATTTAATAAATGTTTTAATACTAGGATTAATTTCGTCTTGAAGGCCTCTTGCGAAATATTTCTCTTGGAAATATTGAATTATGTGTGTTTAGTAAAAGGCACGATATTAAATTGTCTAAATCAATACAAAATCTTGCAGTGCCTGGTTGTTGAGCTTCTGAATTTTACGGTATGTATTTAAAAAATTGTAGGGAAACTGCGATAAAAGAATATGGGATCATGACAGTAATACCGTATTTCTTTTTTTTAGCCATACCTTTAGCATTTATTATAATTAATTTCTTGGAATGTCATAATATACCCTTTTATACTTAACGAATCGATTCAAATCTACCAGCGTCATCGATGAAATTCAGTATAACATTTTTAATTGTGCGATGTAACAAACCATAATGTAATGCAAATGGGGTAACGAGGTAAACGGTAACGGGGTATATGCACAATCCAGTAATACAACTCACATCTAGCACATTCTAGTATCCGCAGGCGATTCGAAAATGGAACAGCCGCCGTTTGACACTTGCCGGCTTGTCGTTTATTTTTAATTCGACCGACGGCACGTATGACCGATAAATTGTCGACCACTCACAGTTCCCGTCAACCGCATTACCACCGGCCGTCTAGGACCCTTGGCCAAATTGGCCCGGCCTATGTAGGTGCTTATCTCGTGGCCACTTTCGCGCTTTATCTTCATCGCTATAAATGATGTTTATTTTTCACGTTCTGCGCTACGAGAGGTCGAATTGTGTGGACAACGTTTTGTTTATGGTATTGTGTTTTGGGTCACGTTTTTTTTAGTTATGACTGTCGTGTTTGATTTGAAGCTATTTTATATTTATTTATTTTATGTATTTGAAGTGTTTTCGCGTAATTAATTCGGAGGCGTTCTTTATTTTGTTTGATTATGTAACGTAATATAAAAGTTTCGAATACCAGATGTAACAATTCGATTACGATATTTTGTTGCGATCAGTCCGAAGCTCATTAGCTACAATATTATAACTGATCAGCATTCATAATATAGAAATTTCACTACACTTTGAAATCATGCAATAGGTAATTTCCTGCTGATTTTTCTCATGTCAAATATAAAATTATAATTTATTGAAATCTATGATAAATATTTTATTCAACTTATACTTTTATTTCAATGTCCAGTGGGTGATACACAAAAAAATTATAAAATAAAAACACTCATGCCACTCGGATTCTTATAAAACTAACGCAAAAATAAGATATGAATAAAAATTTTCGAGACACGACAATAGTTTAGTAGAAATAAAATAAACTTACGAGACAATAAAGGTATTTACTAAATAAAAAACCGGAACTAAAATATTTAGGGAAGGAAACAACAGAATATGAACAAATAGTACCTCATTGTTAAATGAATCCCTTACGTAGGATCTTTCAATACTTATACTATAAGAAATACAATAGAGGTAATTTTATTCACAAAATAATATTTATGTTGTGTTACTTTATACTTACTTGAATATTATATAGAATTTACTTTTTATGTAATAATATACAACTAAATAAAATCAAAAGTCTGTACTTCAATTTGTGACTGTCGATATAAACCTAAAAAGAAAATGTTAACACAGAGCCGCCGAAAAATGTCTTTACATTTAACTTACAAAAAGTTTGCACGAACAAGTTCACGCAGATAATTGACCTCTCAAACTACCTCTCAGACAGCACTGTAATGGGCGACACTGCAAACCCGAACACTTGCCCACGTCAAAAACTTTAACTAGAGCTTACCTTGCAAAATTATATTTGCCATATAGAGTTATCTAGTTTTGTCGCTACTATTACTGTGAATGACAAAATGTCATATCTAAACTTTGAAGAAACGAAAGTGTGTTTTTATAAAGTTCTTAATTTTGGTGATGTGAAGCGTCTCTTGATTTTAGATTGTAGACTATGGTTGTAGACTACGCTAATTAAGTAACATCAAAATTGGTGTGCATGTGCAAATTGACTGAATTTATATTATAAAAACACGCGGCCATACAAATATACATACATGCATACATACGGATCGAATACAGAACCTCCTTTTTGAAGTCGGTTAAAAAAACAGAGAATCAAATCTGAATGGGATTTTCATAGTGAATGATAATATTATAAACTTTGAAATGGACATTTGAAATGGACTTTACTTTAACACGCGAGAAAATTCCCAAACATAAACTAGTACAGAATATTAAATACAAAAGAGTTGTTAGAATTTTAAAACATAACGCACACCCGAAACGGCTTCCGGTGTCGTCACAACCAAAAATAGTCCGTCCCGTGACGTTTTTCACCACGCTGCTCCTGCATGTGATTTGAATTCCTGCAAAAGGTGAATGTCATGAAAATTTCAGTTATATGGATTTAGTAAGGTGTATTTTTATACGGCATAAAATTTCGCTCTGTCCACGAGATTTTATATGCGCTTCCGGGAATATGTTTTAATTCACTATTTATGCAATTTGCTGTTCTTTGAAAAACGCGCTCTAATTTCAGAATCCTATCGCATTTATATGGTTTGGAAACAAAATTCTACGTTCTATTAGATATGGCGGTGCGGTTTTATTTTAAAAGTCCGAATGGGTTGAAATAAGGAGAAAAGTGTGTAATAAGATTTTCATAGAGTGCAGCCTTAATGTAGAGACAATTTGCTGCAAATGCCTGAAATGATTACAACTCTTTTCTCTCACTTTTACGTGAGGAATTTTTCGAGAGTTTCCTTCGGGACTCGCAAGGACTGGGACTAAGGATATATAAGTCATAGCTTCCTTTCCTATGAAAGGGTAAGTCCGTGTTTAAACCTACTAGAAGGTTTATTATCCTACCACAACAAAGGGATTATACAGCACATACTTAAACATACGAAGCAGTCGATATATTTTTTCAATGGTGACAAATATTACAGCCTTTAATGGTCTCTACACTTATATCGGCCGTAGACGCCATCACTCGTCTTACCAGCTGTATGGGTACTGGCTAATCCGGGAAAAATACATTATAGCTAGTCTCCATATTTAAAGTATTTACTACACAATTTGGTATATAATCTAAGAAAAAATTGTATTTGAGCTCTGAGTCCATCGCTGTTCAAGCTAAATTATTCATACATTTTGTAAAATGTTGAATAATTTGATACAATGAAATCATTGATGTATTAAAAAACCTTTAATACATCAATGAATGAAATAGAATTATTTCTTATACCATTGTGTAATTTTATTACTATTTACCCCAATACTATACTCCAACCTAGTGACCGAAACTAGCGTAGGTTGAATTGGGGAATTATGAATCTGTACAATATAAAAAGAGACAGGGCCGCCGGGCAAAACTCCGGGCCACCCCAATCGAATATTTATGAGTGAAAATTCACAGCTGATAAAACTACAGACGGCTTTGCCGGCTCTAATAAATGTATTTCTTGTTTTGTTTGTCTGTTTTTTCTTATTGTTTGTAATTATGCCCTTATGAATGCGATTTGTTTATAATTTAGGAGTTTGGGGTAAAAGGCAATTAGTGCGTTTTAAAGGTACATTTCAATATTTTACTTTTTGGAAATAACATATATTGAATTTTATTGTAAAGAAATTATACACTTGCATGAATTAATTACTGGTGGTAGGACTCTCATATGGACAGTCCGTCTGGCTGGGTGCCAACGCAATGTCTGTTTCTACCGCCAAGCAGCAGTGTGCATGCACTATTGTGTTTCGGTTTGAAGGACATTGTAGCCAGTACAACTACAGGACATAATGAGACTTAACATCTTATGTCTCAGGATGACGAGCGCAGTGGAATACCACACAGTCCTTTGAAGGTGTTAGATGGTGTTTCTACTGCTTATGGGTGGTCGTATCGCTTGCTAGGCGAACGGCATGCTCGTCTCGTCATACGATGCAATAATTTTTTTTTTTTGTAGAAATGGTTGAATGATGTATTAATTTGTTGGCAGTAGCCTTTGGCATAGAAAGATATTGAAATATAATAAACAGATTAAATTACATTCTAACTTTATGATGAAATATTTCAAAAAATGAATTACCGTATAGTATTATAAGAGAAAGAAGAAAGAAAGAAAGATTTATTGTTGGAACAACTTACACATTAAAAATAAAGAATATAATAATTATAATTTTTTTTATACAAGCCAACAACGGGAACCCTCATTCAGCTTCTTGCTGCAATACAGCCTGAGCAATACCGCAGCGCTGATTTTCAATGAGGTACCCAAGGTGACATACGGACATTATGCCGGTGTGCCAAATAAATACATTATACATGCTATGAGATAACAAACAAAAGCGTCGATGGCCTAGTTGGCAGTGGAACGGACTGCCGAGACGAAGGTCTGCAGGATCAAAAGCCAAGGGCACACCTCTGACTTTGACTTAGGAGTGTTATTATTTAGTGTGTAAAGTATCCATACTACAAAATCAATAGACCCTAAGTTGCCCTGGTCAGGCAAGTCATATGAGAGATGTCCGATTAAAAAATATTAACGTTTAAGATGTATGCCAAATGTTGTTGGCACTATCTGTCTTGGGACGGAGTTGTCGTTTTAGTTGACTACCTAACTGCTACGATTTTTAAAAGTAAGAGTTTATACATGTAGTACCTATGTTCAATAATATATGTGATATTTTCAAAGTTACGTAACAAGATTTATAAACTACTCAAAAATATTTAAAACACCCGCTAAATAAATCAGGTCCTCATTGTCATAAGTCAAGCTTCTTGAAACCCAAATTGAATAATATTCTGAATCCAAGGTTAAACGGCCAAACAAAGCGGTAAAGTTGTCTTAACATGTAAACGACGTTCACCCTACTCAAGTAACTGGGACAGCAGAGTCTGAAAGTTGTCTACTTAAATTTATCTCGTTGCTAATCAACCACGAGGAAGTAATGTGTGGAAACGCATGAATTCCTATTGGGAACTCAATGAAAACTTGTAATGTCATGTTTGAGCGATAAAAAATCCACAAGTACTAGTGGTGGGTATTTTAGGTGTTAGTTTGATTTACTTCTTTCTGCTATCTTTACTGTACATTGACTGTCTTACTAAGAAGCGCAGTGGAGTGTTGTGTATCTAATTTGACTCGGGCGGTGTTATAATTTAACTGGATAAAAAGCAAAAAATCGTAATCGTAATCTTCTTAGATAGTTTCAGCCGCGGCGGACAATCTCAGCGAAGATCAACCAGGTACGCAGGAGATATTATAGTGCACAAGTGTTTGCGCAATACACAGGTGCACTCGCTATTCTTTCACTCTCATAATCCAGCAGCAATCCGATATGAACGGAACAAGATCAGGCGCAGGAAGAACGGCTTTACGTGCTTTCCAAGGCACGGGGGTATCGCACGGCCAACTTCCTGACTCCGAGCTGCGAGTGAGTAATTTTTAAGATGGAAAAACCCAGTCATAATATTTTTGGCTCGACCTGGGTGACGTGTATTGTGTATTGTGACGCGTACTTAGACAACTACGCCATCGAGACAGTCTGAAGTCGTACACATAGAGATACAGAACTCTTCTTTGATAGTTCTAATTTATAGAAAAAATACGTAAAGCATAATACAAATGTATAATATTATTATTATGTGCACCAACGTATTTCATAAACGTATACTTTAATTACATTCGTTTTAAATCATACAAAACGAAACCCATCAACTATGAATGTAAAATTACAACTGAATCGTATCTTATTAGCAGTTTCGTATTCGGCTGTGAGAGGGGGGTCGAGGAGGCCGATGGGGGTCGTCGGGGGCCTGCGAAGTACGTGCGCGTGTTCACTCCAAATATCCGCTTGACTTGCATTCCAGTTCACGAGGTGTCGGATGATAATTACTCATTCGTTCGTTCATTCGATCTTTCGTTCGTTTATCTTGCCCCTACATTCGGTAGTTAGTAATAACGTGTCGTTATTTTAATTCAAGCAAAATTATTATAAGCAAAATTTTATATTTTAAACCTTGTTGTTCATTTAGCGTGGTCTAGATTAATGAACTAATCATGTGAACTGCTTTTAATCTAGCATAAATAAAAAATGAAAACTGTCGAAGTCCCAATATTTCTCATCGACGAGCCCCTCATATCTAATACTAACTCCATCTAAGACAACTTTCTCCATTCCCAAAAATATCACCACATAATACCTGCTCCAACAACCTTTCGACATCCACTAAAACACGAAACATACTAAATTAAACCTGAAAAAGATTAACAAATGAAAAATTATACAAAACATAACTATGATAGATACATATTGCACCTAACTAGGAACTACGAGGAGCCCAGGTAAACAACGTCCTGAACCGTGATAGTTTCAACTTCCGGGTAACTTTGCGTGGAGGAAATTTGATCAGTACCATTAAAGTGGCTTGGGATTTTGTTGGGAACCCGTTTTTGCTCTTGTTTGTGCACTTTATGCTATAATCTGGATGATTTCTAAAGAGAGCTTATTATAAAGCAGAAAATTTGCTGAGACTGTACTTTTATGTTAAGTTTTTTGTGCTTAACTTGGCTGTTATACTGGTGTAATTTAGCAAGTAACCTAAGAATATGAAATAAGTAACATTGGTTAGCAAAATGTAAATATAATATGCACACAATATCTCAACACTTCAATATAAAACAAGTACTAAAAATACAAAATTTATCCGCTAAGATATCACCTAATAACGAACTAAAAATACACATTAGTTAATTAAACAAAGACAAAACTACAACGTTAAAAAGTATCCCATAAACGGGACAAACGTGAAACAAACAATTTCCGAGACGGCAGCGCCATCCACAAAAGAAATTGCTTAATTCTTTCTTAAATTTCAAGTAGAACTTTGTCGGCGCGTCTAACGGGCGAGTTATTTATCTTGGCTGCCGTATAATAGAATTTAATTAAGTTACGTACGACATGCTTTACGCTTTCGGAATTTCGCGAACGGCACCTCGATACACGTTACGCGTTACCCCATATTTTAATGGGGTATCTGCGAATCGTAACGGGGTAAAGTTTTATTTAGTGCTATAAACGATTTTTTCATTGATTAATTGAAATATTTATTCACCGACATGTTTATTTCTTTAGCACTTAATTACTCAAACTTAATAAGTGGAAAATTAGCAGGGCACGTGATGTAATGACCACTCATTAAGTTCACATTGTTAGAAAAAATAATAATGCTTAAGAAAGAGGAGAGAATCCATTATATTAGAACTCAATCCCATTCTATAAAACACAACAGCCACTCCTGCTCCGGTTCGATTTTCAGATGGGCGGATTACAATCCCATACCTTTATATTTCATAAAAAATGATTTAGTGTGAAAAAATAATGTTTATCTCGTTCTACATCCCTGCGTGGGGCTGTCAGGCGTTACTTACGGGCCACCTGTCATCGACAACGTGTTATTGTACCTTCCGGTCGTTATCATGCGCAATTCATGTACAGAGAAATAATGGTTCGAGTTTTTTGGGGTACATTTAGTGGTGTGCATACTGGTTATTTCAATGATGATAAAGTTTTTGGCGGTAAATTCAGTGAATTCGAGTATTTAATAGCGAAGTTAGAAAAAACCATAAATATACGCAATAAACGCAAAATTAGAAGTAATTAGGACGGAAATAAGTGCGGAGAAAAATAAATACGTAAGTACAATAGTTTTTACTTGCACCTTCGTCTTATAATTGTAATTTCCTATACTAAAATAACATACTTACTGAACATAAAAAAGGAACGTAAACTAACGGTAATTTTATACTCAGTAAATTCATTATTGTAATTTAAATACTACATTAAGCATAATGGTGGAAAAAAAGCTCTACCGCCCCTTCCATTCGAGCTTCGAGCTTTTAAATGGCGCTAAATGAGTTACGTGTGCGTTCAGCACGTTCTCTTTATAAAGTAGGCCTTTTATGAAATGCCTACATTTTAGATGTGTAATAAAATTACATTATTACATGTTAAAGGGCAAAAGAAAGGATTTATTACCGAATTTAAAAAGACAAGACATTTATTTGAAACCACAAGGTAACCTATTTCTACTGCTTGGAGCTTAAAACTTGAACTAATTTTTCGAGCTTCTATTCTTTTTTTAAAGTAATGGGGAAACCAATCAGGAATTTTTGAAGATATTATCACCTTAAAAATGTACTGAATAACTAACTAGGTAGACTTAAGACGAATACTGTGTTAAACCAATTTTTTTTTTTATTAGGGAGTTCCTTTCGTAATAATTCATTTCCAAAATACCTATAAGAAATTAGTTGAAAATTAAAAACAACTTTATGAATCTCATCTTACTTCTTACTAATATTATAAATGCCAAAGTTTCTGAAAAAGTTTGTATGTTTGTTAAAAGTAAATGCAGAAACAACTGAACGGATTAAATGGAATTTAGCACACATGTAGACCATGTCCTGGATTAAGCCTTAGGCTACTTTTTATCCCGGAAATTATTTACATGGGTAATAATGCATGTTTAAATCAGATTTTATAATAAGGGCCGCTGCCTTCGTACTGTGTTTTAGAAACATTTGCAGTGGGAAAGGCTTTTAACTCGGCCGAAGCCGCGAGCCACATCAAGAAAAAATAAATCTAAAATTTAAACATAACCTAAAATTTAAACGAAAATTGCATTTCAATCGGAACAGATAGCTCGCAAATTGATGAGCCTATTACAAACTATAAGGGCCCCTGCATTCTGATGCGGCCCCGAGGACAAATCGGAATACGCTTTGATGATTAATGTGAAATTAGATGGTTGTGACTGTACAGGATTTTGAATTATTTCATTGTGGTTTCATTTTCGATGGTATTTTTGAGGTGCTTTTGTCAATTAAGGATTAATCATCGTACGATAATAGGCGTGTGTTAGGACCAGTATACAGCTGGACGCGTTGAGTGCAGAAAATTTCTTTTGATGCTACATGACATTTTAGCAGCTCATAATCTTAAAATGGTGCGTCGTATATCAAGTCCATGTACAATAATTATATATTAGCACCCTAGCAAGCTACTGAGGGTCTAAAGTTACTAATGTGTTAATGACCGTTATTCTAAGTATGGTATGTATCTGAAGTTTATATTATCTTATAACCTTTGTATCGAGTTTCCAAGATTTATCAATATCATACATACATACATATACACTCGTAAGCAGAGGCGCAACTAGTGCAACCACTTTTTGCCATTATTCCGTCCCATGATGTGATAGGGGGCGAGCCTATCGCCATATCGGGCACAAATTCCAGACTCCGAGCTGATACTGAATAGAAAAACTCAATATCACTTTGCCCGACCCGAGGATCGAACCCGAGACCTCAGCATTGCAGTCGTAACATAATACCACTACGCCACCGAGGCAGTCAATCGGTCATTTATCAATAACGCCAATCATTATAATTATGTTCGTTGTTTAAATAACTTTAATTTGTTACAGCCCTTATCTCTGAATGTGGTATTTATTTTTGGAGAAACTATTAAATACATTTTGTTTCCAACGTAATATTTAATTACATATTTATAGGGTTGTACTGAAGATTTATAAATCTTAATTTATAAAATTGTTTACTGCATTTTCGAATCATGTTAAATTTAATTATTTTACCGCGTGGGAAATTTAATGTTTTCTTTCTTTCATTACATCGTTAATGAACATTTTTGTTAATTAAATTTTCTCATATTTATTTTATATTGAATTTCGTTTTGTTTAGGTATACATATATTTAAGTTAAATAACTGTGCATGACGCCTAGTTGGTTTTGTGATATTGTACTAGATCTGTTAACCACGAAGTTCTGAATTCAAACAGGTCGGATCATATAAAATAATATAAACTCTATCTTTGATATTTTAAAAATCATTATAGATCAAGGAAGCGAAAAAAATAATACAGCACTTACGATCCCCACGATGTTCCAAAATCTAGGCCTTAAACTGTTCAAACATAACAAGACAATAAAATGCATTACATACTCTTTTTAACAGACATCTTACAATATCCTTTGCACTCACGTACAAAGAAAACTCGAAATCAGATCTTATCAGCCCAAGACTCAATATAGTCTGGAACTCGGTGTTAAATGTTTGTGACGGGCACAACATAAAAGGAATAAAGCGAGCTAGCGCTGAGAACAATATCCGTTCTTGTAACTAAACATCGGGTGGTTAAGGCGATGCTTCGTTTAGGATGTTTTAAGATGCGAATTTGCTAAACATCGAGGGATGAGATGAAGCCGCAAATAGCATACACGACCGTACATAACAAAAGGCATTCAGAACTTTGATTTATAAAGCATGGCATTCCACTGTACTCTTCAACGTGAAATAAGAAAAAAAATAATTAGAGCAAGAAGGGGATCTTTGGATCTCCGAAATCTCATTCCGAATGGAGCTACGTTGACATTTATTTAGACAATGGTAAATCCCAGTCCAGCCCTCCCATACAAAAGATACTATTTTCCATTTTTAAGGACTTTTCAACCAAATTTGTTCTCCCCCTTAATTTTTCTTTAGATTGCAAGAGGACACGTGGCTCTGAGAATTTGTTCTCAGCGTTTAGAGTATTGCATCCGCTAGTGGACAAATTGAACACTACGGCTCGCTTTCGATACGCGACGCGAAATTTCCGGGATAATTTTTAAATTAAACTGGGAATCGAAGCAGCGGAAACCTCTCTGATGGTACGTTTTGATTACATTTCAGGTCCAATTTAGTTTAAAATGTGTTGTATACAATTGTGGGTAGGGGAAAGAATACAAATTATTTCGTTCAGATTTTGTTATTTCGTGCATTGGCTACGATTGTTATTTATACAAAGCAGAAAACTCATCGAACAGGGTACTTGAATGGTTCTGTACCTAACTAGATAGGTATGACCATAAACATGATAAAACTCACTGTGCCTCCTTTGGACAAGTCACGTTGAAGGATCAGCTGTACAAACAACAAGACAGGTCAGCATACTGCCTACGGTTGAGGTAGGTGATGTCTCTGTTTGAACGATTTGGACTGCAGACATAGTCTACTGTATTCATTGATTTTATATCCCATACTCCCAGCGCATCTATCGCGTTCACTAGAATTGACAATGCCACACATTTTAAGACACCAAATTGTAAAATTGGAATCTTTGTCAACACGCTGTCTTTAACTCACAAATAATTTATCAACTAGAAATAGCCGGATACATAAATTGTTCGTTCGCCAAAACCTCTGTTTAATACCATTTTCAGGAACATAAATTTATCCTGAAGAGTAAGATATCCAAGTACCATTAAAATAAAAGGAATAAGTTTGATCAAATGATCCAATATAACTAAAAGTGTAAGCGGCCGATATTTACACGCAATCCGAGCCGAGATGGGGCTTAACCAGTTTGTTAGCAACCCTCAGGACTGATTGAATCAGACGGGAATAATCTCATCCAGCGGGAATCATGTAGAAATATGGAGAGACAGGGATTTACTAACTTCCTCATGTTACAGGATTTCGTAAATTAAAGTATTGTGTTCGACCGGTTTAGTGTTTTTTGTGGGGTTTAGATGTATCGGATGTGTAGATTACATCTTACTGGTTCAGTGTGAAGACGTTTGGATGTTTCGGCTGGAATCCAATATTGGGTGAATCATGTGAACAAAAGGATCAAAAACTACTTGGAATCTGGATTTCTTAAACAACAAAAACTAATTATTATTGAGGACTTATAATGTATTCCATAGAACATTTTTCCTAATCAACCGAGTCACGTCTTACCATCCGTTTTTCTTTTAAAAAATAAATTTCCGCGCATTTAGACATTTCAAAATAAACGATTGGAAACTTGAGACCAATTGAGTTTTGTTTTTTTGGCCAAATCGTGGATACCAAAAAGTATTTTTGTGTAAAAAGTCACAATGATAGATCGGCCCTCTCGTCTTGCGTACGTCACGGGAGTAATATGAAACCAGACATTTACGGCAATCCCTAATATCTAACCTCCAAGGGCTTGAGTTTATTTTATTTTTCATAAAATCATATGCCTTTTTTTAAAAGTTGGTTTAATTAATAACATTTTGGCAATGTACCACCTTCCCCGTGATGGACGGCAGCGTGGCGGTTAGGCCTCACGCTGCCGTTGACGTCGAGGGGGTCCTTCGGTGCGCGGGGCTTCTGACCCCCCCCACCCCACAACAGGAGATGAACCGCAATAGCGGTACGCGCAGGGGCGGTTGCGGACGACAACTTAGACGTGAGTCGGAGGAAGCCCGCAGCCGTCCCTAATGCGCCGAAGATGGCCACCGCGGAGTTTTGGTTGGTATGCCGTGCGGTGTACATAGGTTAGGGACTCGGCCCGTCGGTCGCCCGACGTTTTCCACCTCTCCGGGCGGCTCAACGTCGGGTTGTAAGGCACAGAGAATCCAACATAACCACTCAGTCGTTCCCCTTGAACACTGGGCGGTAGTGATAATTCACTTTCTCCGCGTAAAAAAATAAAATCTACCACCTTAAACAAAAACAGTGTGTTTAAATTAAGCATCGACTCAAAATATATGTATATACTAAGCGAATATAAAGTTGAATTATTATTTTGTATGCAGTGGTTTTAAACTCTGTTTATTTTTTGTTAAAAAGTTTTTATTCCTATTTATTAAGTATTAACTATACTATGAACTAAGGAAGTAGTTCCATTCAGTGCATGCTGTGACGCTTAAAAGTAATGCCTTTAAGACATGTTTTATTTGAATGTTTATTTAGTTATAAGGTTTATTGTAATTACCACTGGATATCCAAATAAAATAAATAAAAATAAAATGTAAAACTACCCTTTCAACACACACTCGATAATACATATTCATTTCACGAGTCGTGCAGAAATTTTTAATAAAAGCTGATATCACAATCTGCCTGCGACCCATACAAAGAAAGTTCCGGAACTGAAATGTGAAAATGTTCATTCACCAAGTTTTAATACGTATTTTTGCCAGGTGAAAGTAATTTTTGCTCCGATGAATGTTAAAAGTTTTATACAATACAGAATGTATTCGCGTTTTGAAAAACTAAACTTTATAATAGGATTACCTATATGAGATAGCGTTGCTATCATTTTGAACACAATTATACCGCGTCTTTGTATTTGTATTGAAAATTTTAAATTAAGAATTGATGGAGAAAAAAAAATTTGAGTTCGCAAATTCTTTGTCTATATTTCAAATGCAGTGTAATGAAGTACTTTTGATTTTAAAGTTATAGAGGATGTTACTGAGTAAGGGTAGATGTTATTTATACTATTTTATTATTAACTAGTAGTACTCGCGGCTCCGCCCGCGTGAAAAAGTTTTTCCGGGACAAAAATATTTTCCCGGAAAAAAAAGTAGCCTATAGCACTCAGGAGTTATGTAGCTTCCTACTAGTGAAAGAATTTTCAAAATCGGTTCGGTAGTACCTGAGATTAGCGCGTTCAAACAAACAAACAAACTCTTCAGCTTTATAATATTAGTATAGATTCATTGCATTTAATGACGAGACAAGCATGCCGTTCGTCTGATGGTAAGCGACGACCGCCCACATACAGTAGCCTCACCATTGCGCACCTTGAGCTGCAAAGTACCTCCTGTGTGGTATACCACTGCGCTCATCATCCTGAGACATAAGATGTTAAGTCTCATTATGTACAGTAGTTACACTGGCTTCTTTCCTTCATAACGAAACACAACAGAGCATACACACTGCTGCTTGGTAGAAATAGACATTGCGGTGGTACCCACCCAGACAGACTCTTACATATGAAATACCTACCATCAGTATTGATCCAGAGTACAGTTACAAGACACAGATATTTAGGTTTTTTGGCCAACAGAGTGACGTAGTTCTACCCATGTTTCTTAAAAAAATTGATTGTGAAGTTAAAGCATTTCAGCCTCCAAAAGTGACATCCATCACAAACTATAAAATTCTACTTGTATTATGTTCATTTAATTATAAACTTTATTTTGTTACAGGTAAGTACCAATACGTTTCGAAACAATGGATGTATAGGTTTGTACTTATGGTACTTTCATATCCAAACAATTGGTTGGAATAAAATAAGATGTTCGTAAAATAAACAAAAGTGTAAAATAAGCTTATTTTATTTATATTTATTTCATTCACTGTCTCTCTATTTTCCATATAATTTTTGTTTGCCAATTCTTTATTATTCATGATCGATTACTTTGATGTATAATCTATATTATTAATATAATAAATCGCACTGAATGACTGACTGAACTGATTAAGCTTTGGAGAGTTACAAATCCAATAAGTACCTACCGTTGTTTATGGTCCAAACTCTAAGGATAAAAATGAGATGAAGAGAAAGATTGGGGAAGACATTTATTAATCAGCGGGATAGTTAGCAATTAATAACAGATAGTTAACCATTATTTTAGATGTAAATAAAAATGCTAGCACCATGTCACAAGTCTTCCGCAGTGGATGATTGATGATTCTGATTGTTAAAATGTTTATTAATTATTTTTTATTTTGATTTTCTCGAGCTAAAATACTCCGAGCAAAAACATATTTCGATATTTTGTCATTAATACATTAAAGAAACATGATACCAAAGATTGTGAAAAATTGTGTATATTGTCGACGTGTTTGTCATTATTTATAGAATAATTAATACCTTTTCTCGAAAAGACAAAACATCATCGACCGAACAAAAGAGTATAATATTATATCAAATATTTAACGAGTGTTTGGTGTTGCTTGTCGTAGAAAAAATAAACTCTATGAACACCAGTTATTAGTATAAAAATGGAATATTCTTGTTTATTTGCGAAGTTTCAAAAACAATCGTTCACCTTCACATATGTATTTTTATTTCGTTCTTGGGAGGCGCAATCCTATAAATTATAAATTTTATTTTGTCATAGAAATAGCACACATGCATGCATAATGACTGTCTCGGTGGCGTAGTTGTATTATAGTACGACTGCAATGCTGAGGTCTCGGGTTCGATCCCCGGGTCGGGCAAAGTGATATTGAGTTTTTTTCTATTCAATATAAGATCGGAGTCTGGAATTTGTGCCCGATATGGCGATAGGCTCGCCGCCTATCACAACATGAGACGAAATAATGGCGAAAAGTGGCTGCACTAGTTACGCCTCTGCCTACCCCTTCGGGGATAAATCGTGAGTGTGTATGTATGTATATGTTGTATAAATGGATAATAGGATATGTAGAATGCGCTCCGTCAGATCTAGTTCGTATCTCATAAATAGGTATTGTTGGAAACCCGTACACCCAATATAAGGTGCCTATTACATAAAAGTTTGATTTTCCCAAGAATATCGCCCACCTGAACTCTTTATTGAAAGTATGTGACATTTAAAAATAAAATTCCATTCAAAACGATAAAGAATTTTCTAAAAATATCACAAAATTCCGTCTAATTAATCACAAGCTATTCATAAAATCAAAGGGAACATTCGTCGTTCCAACTCACAAATTCTTTGCTCTCATCAAACGTATTTTACGTAATCCTCGTAAATATCATTGAAGTGTTCAAAATTGCTATCTTCACTAATTATAGCAGTAATTACAAACTGATTACAAGTTTTGTTCATGGAGTGCAAAACGGTATGTCGTGCCTTTGGCGTATGGTGTCAGATGTAGACGCGAGCGAAGTTTAAAATATTTTACAAGGGTTCTTAAATCTTCTAGAAGTGTTGTTTTGATACAATTGAGTTTTTTTTATTTGTATTGATGGAGATTTCATACGTTATTCAGAGATAGAAATGAAAAAATACATGGATAATTATTTTTATATGTATATGAAAATGTTTGGATTCTAAATTATACCAACAATCTCCAAAAGACAATATTTTGAGCACCACCATCTGGCATTAATACTAGTCATGTTGTTAAAGCCTTTTTCCATCATGTTCTAGAAATAATGAACTTTTTACAAAACTCTTGAATACAATCCTTTCTGAGAGGGCAGTAATTACTATGGCAACTAAAACAACACTCATAATTCCCCGACGAATCCCCGTTCGCCGATCACTCATCCCCCGCGACCACGTCAACTAATATTGTACCAAATTGCTTTCACATCTCTGCCCATTCACGCGACATCTCCTCCGAGAATTTATTCGCGTATCCACGTTTAGTTTGTAATTAGTATTTTTCTATGGGGAAACTTTTTCCATTTGCCAAATTCCAATTTCGTCACCTGAGCAACGGCCCCGCGCGGTGAACATCAAAGCGGCGCGGGATTTCATCTCGATTTTGATTTGTAATTTGCCGTTTGTGAATGAAGTTCGTGGTGAAAAATTGCTTTTATAAACGTATATTCGGCGTTCAAAAGAGTGTGAAAGAACTAATTAGAAATGTATTTTGCTTTTTTGCTATTTTGTTTAGTGTGGGTGTTGAGAAAGAATGACACATCTTCATTGTGTAGTAGGCGACTTGGGTGTTTTAATTTTTAATATAACCATGTACGCCTACAGAGGTTTTTTTTTTTTTTTTACATAATGTCAATGTTAAAGACAAAAAAAACTCGAAATAGAATATAAATCAAACCTCTGTTCTGCATATATTTATTGGTATTATGTAAGAGTCCGTCTGGATGAGTACAACGGCAATATCTATTTCTATCGTCAAGCAGCAGTGTGCATGCACTCTTGTGTTTCAGTTTAAAGGACATCGTTGCCAGTGTAATTACTGGACATAATGATACCTACCATCTTATGTCTCAGGATGACGAGTGCAGTGGAATGCCACACAATATTTTGGAACTCAACGTGCTGGATGATGGTGCTACTGTCTAGAGGGTTACAATATTTTCTGACGAATTAGAGATAAAAGCTATGGAAACATGTGAGATAAATGCGCAATTCAAAACAAACCTCTTCCATTTTCGAATGGGGTTTCTGGTTCAATTACGGGCCATTCATGCTGGTATTTGTTTATAATGTAGCGGAGCTTCCAGCGATACGTCTTGTCCAATTCGATAGTGACGGGAACAGGTGTCAGCCTGTGTAGTCGCGCGGAACGTAGGGCTGTCGCGCTCTTTGTAAAGTTTATTTGCTAATTTTGATTTCTTATTTATTAGGTAGTGTGACTGAAGATATCCCGGTCCCTAACATAGCCTATCATCAAGTATTTCGATATTTGTAATGAAAAAAGTAAAATTAAAACACTACGATTTTTTGCTAGTTCCTTTATTTTTAAATTTTATAATATATAGCGATAAGTTGCAATTTAATCAATGGTTTTGTCCATATTTATTCATGAAATGATTTAATGAAGATTTTAAAATTAAATAGGCCAGCCGTGGTGCCGTTACATTACTAGACATAGTATTGAAAGTATAACAATAACAATAAAAATAAATTTATTTAGCACCGGACAGTCGTAGGTAACTCACCAGGCCGTCGACTATCGAACTCCATCTCACCATTTATTTACGTAAAAGGATATACAAGTTAACAACTGATTACAGCACCTACCTCGCAAATCATCGGGAATGATGCAAACGCGCGTATATTACTGGTAAATACCGCGTAACTGTCAAAAAAGTTGAATTGAAATTGATACTTACGACACTAAACTTAAGATTGATAATTGAAATTAAACTATTTTAACGGATTTTATCGCGGTTTTTTATTTTATTTTTCTCCCGACGTTGTATATAGGAAACCGACCCATACTGATAAATACCTGAACGGTGAATCTCATCACCATCCAAAACAGTTAGCTACCGTGGGCAAATCTTTGTTTCAGAGAGCACAAGGAATCTGTGACGAGAAACACCTGGCTGCTGAGCTACAACATGTCAAGCAAGTACTGCGAGACAACAAGCTCCAAATTCCACGCCGCCGTCACAGAGACCGAGTGAAACCAGCCACAGTTGATCGTGTCCCAGTTGTATTACCTTATGTACGAGGAGTCACCGACAAGATTGGCTACATCCTGAAGCGTGCTTCCATAAAAACTTATTTTAAGCCGCCTAAGAAGATTAGTCAATTTTTACCACCTGTCAAGTGCCATATACCTCTACAAGAACCGGGCGTATACAAGATAGATTGCGACTGTGGCCTCTCTTATATTGGTCAAACAAAAAGACATATAGGGACCCGCGTAAAAGAACATATAGCTGATGTTAAACACCGACGCTCTACGAAGTCTGCAGTAGCTGAGCACTCAGAAGAAGGCTCCAACCATTACCTTAGATTTGACAAGCCACAAATCCTTGCCAAACAACATCGATTCTTACCTAGGATGATTCGCGAGGCTATTGAAATTAAAAAACATCCCAATTTCAATAGAGAAGATGGTTGGAAACTTGCACCTGCCTGGGACCCGGTAATACATCTAATTAAATCGGGCCCCAAAAGACCTGCTGCCAGACCTCAAGACATTGTGAGCTCTTTCTGCGTAGACCGGACCGCAAACAATGACTAACATCTTAAATTGTATAAATGTAAATTGAAGGTAGCTTTGTAATACTAACTTTTCGGACCACCTACACCTCAGTCCGCCCCGTGACCACGAAGTGCTGAAAAGCCTTCGAAACGTCGGGAGAAAAATAAAATAAAAAACCGCGATAAAATCCGTTAAAATAGTTTAATTTCAATGTCTAACATTCGCGTAAACATAAGGAATCATTAAGATTGATAATACTATATTTTTTTTACTTAAGCAGTATTTACTTATGTTACAGGTTATTGCATTATGTCCGACGAAATACTTTACTTCTACCTAGTAATATTCGATTTAAAATATTTCTCGTAACACTATTCATCCAATTATGTAAATTTTTCGACGTACATTTCTTCATACTGTTTTTTAATCGACGATTCTGTAAATCTGTTACCATATTTCAATTTGTTCGTATTTTGTTTCGTCTAAATATACAATCAAACATCCATTCAGAATTCAGTTTAAATCTAGATTATTGATGGGTTGTTTACCATGTTTCCTGGAAATTCAACGTTATTAAATTTCTGTTGATATTTACACGAAGATATTAGTTTCATTCGAATATAGTGGATTCATTGAATCGTGAATTGCTATATGCAGTAACATATTTTGTTTTACATGTAATGTTCATATACATTTTCATATGAAATTTTTTTTATATAAGGTCACAAAGAGACCTCTGTCGATGAACACAAAATACGAGAGGTATCTTACCTTTGAGGAAAAAAGAAAAGTTGAACAAGTCTCCGACAATTTCATTTGCTTCGGTAATTTTACTTACTTAATATTTTTCTGTGAGATAATTTTACCATTTCGATGAAGTTGACTAATAATGACGATATTTAAATAGTAAACCGAGCCTATATAATAATAAAAAATGTTGTCTGATTCTTGTAATACTTAATAATTATAATTATTATGTAACAAAAAAAATTGTAATTAAAAAAACATTCAAATCACGAAATGAATTTAACAGTCCTGCCAGCCCTGTGGCAAAGACACGGCCATACAGACGATTTGTACTTCTCGGGCATGAATACGAAACAGCACTGTATAGTGGACGCTTTATATTTATTATCCAGAACCTATGCTTGTTTCAAAATTTCTTGTTGCAAGATTTCGTATATCACTACCGACTGAAGACTAACGAAAGTATGCTATGCTTATAAACCTACTGATTATATAACGTATCATCATTTTATTATTAGAGCTATTATACCAATTTCTTGGTAAATGCTCCTCGTCACTTAAATGTATTAGCCGACCAAGTTCAAAAGGCACATTCTAATCTATGATCCCACAAAAATTTAAATAATATAATAATAAAATAACTTTCAAATAAAAATTATTATTGGAACAGGTCCTTACTGTGTAAGTCTGTTATGATGTAAATAAATTGCTCAATTTATATGACTTTTTAAAGATAAAGGCCTATATTAGTTAAAGAATTTTATTTCTATAAAGCTATAGTTGAATTTCCAAAATTGAATTTTACGCAAGCCAAGCCGCTATCAAAAGCGAGTATATCATAAGCATATCAAACACTTGTGTTCCTAATACTATGTTAGAAAATACAATACGTGTCACCCAGAATGGGTCGCCAACATTAGGTCGCTTAATTTCCGGGTGTCTAGTTTAGAAATCTCTGTCAAGTGAGGACGGAGCTCTGCAAATATGGTCTAAACTTTTCTCATTAGGTTCATAATATTATAGTTGGACCAGTGATCTTTACTCAAT
Organism: Lapara coniferarum; assembly: GCA_949316025.1. Lineage (NCBI taxonomy): Eukaryota > Metazoa > Arthropoda > Insecta > Lepidoptera > Sphingidae > Lapara > Lapara coniferarum. Next base: position 2,582,961 of record OX438922.1, read on the forward strand.
CTGTGGCGCGGGTCGGAAACAAGAGTGTGATATATTTATAATTTGCAAATATTTGTTCATTAATTTCATTAGTAACTAAGAAACAATCGGCCGCTTTTAACAGGCTGGTCTGGAAATCTTTGGGGAAGACCTAAGTTCAGCAATGGACTGAAGAAGAAGAAGAATCAATCTTAGTTTAAGAAAAGAATGCATATACATATACATATATATACATATACATATACATACATATACACTCACGCCTGTTATCCCCGAAGGGGTAGGCAGAGGCGCAACTTAGTGCACCCACTTTTCGCCATTATTCCGTCCCATGATGTGATAGGGGGCGAGGCTATCGCCATATCGGGCACAAATTCCAGACTCCGAGCTGATACTGAATAGAAAAACCCAATATCACTTTGACCGACCCGGGGATCGAACCCGAGACCTCAGATTTGCAGTCGTACTGTAATACAACTACGCCATCGAGGCAGCAGAAAAGAATGCACCTCACAATATTGCAAATGAAACTATTAATATCGGTACTTCCGTGCTTTCTAACATGCCAGCCGTACTAAACCATTTTTCTTTGCCTTCGAAGGCAGAGCTGAGAGCCCATTAAATGGTATATGGTCACCGTCGTGCATAGACGTCGGCGATTTCAGGGGCACGAACAAGTCGCTGCCTACTATAAAAACACACACACACACACCAACGCCCATTATCCCCGAAGGGGTAGGCGGAGGCGCAACTACTGTACCCATTTTTCGCCGTACGTATTCCGTCCCATGATGTGACAAGGGGCGTGCCTATCGCCATATCGGGTACAAATTCCAGACTCCGGGCTGATTTTGAATAGAAAAACCCAATATCACTTTGCTCGACCCGGGGATCGAACCCGAGACCTCAGCTTTGCAGTTCTGCCATTAACTACGCCATGGAGGCAGAGTAAAAACGAAATAACAATTATACATACATATATACATATACACGCACGCCTTTTATCCCCAAAGGGATAGGCAGAGGCGCAACTAGTGCACCCACTTTTCGCCATTATTCTGTCCCATGATGTGATAGGGGGCGAGCCTGTCACCATATCGTGCACAAATTCCAGACTCCGAGCTGACACTGAATAGAAAAACTCATTATCATTTTGCCCGACTCGGGGATCGAACCCGAGACCTCAGCATTGCAGTCGTACCATAATACCACTACGCCACCGAGGTAGTCTCACCAATTATACACTATATTACAAAAATGATTTTTATAATCAGATTTTTTTCTTAAGGCGGCCACTACTTATGTTGTAAGTTTCATATCTTATGTTACGTATGTTACAATATGAAATTTACCAGTAACAACTGTGTAAACTGGTTATAAAACCTACTCTTATATTTCAACTTACAACTTGTGTAACTTGCGTAAGGATAACTTACAAATGTAGTTCCCCTTGATTTTGTGGCAAATACCGCTGTCAGTTAAAATTCCGGGTCGTGTAAAGTTATATTAAGTTTTTCTGACTAATATCAGCCATGGTGTGGAGTTTGTTCTCGATGGCGATAGGCCCTGTCCCTATCACATCACGGGACGGAATACACTTGACGAAAAGTGGGTGCCCTAGTTACATCTCTGCCTAGCTCTTCTGGGATAAGAGCGTGATTTTGTTTTTGTTTGTTTATTTTTCGTAGTAATCAACTGACGATGCGTTGAATTGCCTTAATATATGATAACACTTAACTCATTAAAACACATTGTCTATAAATTCATAATTTCACTAATTCCTCTCATACGTTAGCAGCTTCTTAATAAACTAGTAAAGTAAAAGATGCTGTACTTTGCTTTGGGTAGGATATTTGTATCCACCCAGATAGCGACCACCGTAAAAAGTAATCCTCCTAGACAGTCTCTTCCTCGGCGGCTAATCTTATCGGAGATCAGCCAGGTACGCAGGAGATATTATAGTGCCAAGTGTGTGCGCAATACACAGGTGCACTCGCTATTCCTTCATTCTCATAGTCCGGTGAGACGGCAATCCGACATGACCGGAGAGATCAGGCGCAGGACCAACGGCTTTACGTGCTGTCCGTTGGCATCACACCGCTAGCTTCCTGACTCCGAGCTGCGAATGAGTAATTTTTCAGATGGAAAAACCCAGTCGCAATGTTTTTTTGGCTCGACCCGGGATTCGAGCCCAGGACCATAGCGCGCAAATCGTACTCGTAACGCGTACGCAATGCAACTACGCCACCAAGAAATCGTATACATGGTATAGGCCTATAGTGGCATAAGCGTCACGTTCCGGGATCAGCTTGTGTATATGCATTTTACAACCAGCCGGCATAATTATGACGACTGGCGATGATCGTCTCTTGTCAGTTGATACTATTTTGTACGCCATTGCACTAACCAGGTGTAGTTACATTGAAGTACTAAAGATATCCAAGAGAAACGTGACAGCATATAAAATACGTTGCGAATAATAAAAAGTAATAGTATCTTCGATTGTCCGTGAATAAACTACCCACAAATGAGTAATAACAAAACACCGTTACATTTCGGACATTGCTCAAAATCTCCCCTCTGTAACAGGCGCGCTTAAAAATCAAGCTGTATTTTAAATTGCTGTTAACGTAAAACGAACCTCGGACGCCCGTGTCAAACTCACGCTTCGGTTCAATTAAAAACATAATTGAGTATTGGGGGGTTTGGGTGCGGGGATCGAGGGGGAGTTTTGTGCGACAATCGTAGTCTTAAATTTGATTATTTGGTTTATATTTGGGATTAGTTGGTGCAAATATCAGTTCGTAGATGAATATGATTTGTGTTGCGAAATATCGTATGAGGCTAGAGTTTTAAGATTACATAGAGCAGACATAGGGAAAATTGTCATACAAAAATTTTGAGCTTGTTCGTCAGTAACTTAATCTGCCATAAAATAGCAAAACACCTATGAAAAATGCATTAGAACATTATTTGACATGATTGTGATGAGCAAATTGGCATATTTTCTTCCAAAATATTATTTATAAAAACATATCAATGCAAAATATGCATACTGAGCCATCTTGTTACACGGCCGCACGGACGTGCCAGATAAGACAGTGTACCAAATTGGGAATAACTTTTAGATGAAAAATTAGGTCCTGATCTCCAATCTATAAGTAACTACACTGTTTAATTGTGTGAGACTATTTAGATACTTTTCTGATAGCTTTTATTATAGTTTTCACAAATGCTCGTTATTATCATAAACTACTCTCTGACAAAAAAGAATACTACTAAATGCTGCATATATCCACACATATATGCTTCATACATACATCTACAATATTCTGCGCGTAACTGCTAATCACTAATGCAGTATGTAAGTGATAGGGGAGAGATCACTCTGGATGGAGGACGAAGTATGTAATTCATAACCAGGTACTTAGATAAAGAATATAATAACACCAATATGACAGCTATCGCAAGAAGATTACAGTTGCATCCTTTAAAATAACAAAATCAAAGCAAATACAAAAAAGAATATCCAACATGATATTGTTGAATGTTTAAACCCAATCTTTAGTAATAAAACATCTCCATCTAAACTGAAACGGTTTAAATTCGAATCCGCCATAATTAAACCTTATATAAATATTACCGCAGAATTTTGTGTACAATTTAACTTGGGCCGTGTTTGCTTCCACACCGAATACTTTCATCTTAAAGCCACGATCCAATAATTATATCATTTATGTTTCCTAAACTGTCGGAATGTTTGTATATTGGAAATTGTTTGTACTTTGTGGGGAGTATCGATTTTATCCATTGTTGATATTGTTATTCTATTGCTTTTTCTTTGTAAATAATTTGGAATCCTGTTTTAGGCATGATGTTAGCCGTCAAGGAATGTTTCTTGACTCGTGTTTTTTTCCAGTCCTGCGGCTGCAGCTAAGATTCTTTTCTACAAACGTTAATGCGAATAGAAAACAAAAAAATCTATGGGAATAACGTATCCTTGCGACAGATTTATCAATATGTCACAGGCTACGGTCTCTGCTCTTTTTACTTGCTAAATGTTTAAATTGCTGGAATCTTGATTTAATAAAAATTACATTCACTCTCTTTAAATATATTACATTAATTTCACCTTTTTTGCATCTGAACATTATCAACTAAATCTTTATTGCTTCAATTCTTTTATAATATTATCTTAACATTTTCTCTTTCTCCAACTCAATAACATCAAAAATATCAATACCAATTTCGTTCTTATCAAATTCTCCAACGCATCCGAAACACGTTGTAGATTTTTCGTGACAACGTCAGAGTTTGCGGTGTCGCTAGCGCCAATAGGCGTGTAGGCCCCAAGCCTATTTCCAATTTGCTTCTATCAATCAAGACCAAATCTAGCTGAGTGGATTACTGGCAAATGAAATTTGCATAGACACCAGAACACCGCCTGTGACTGTCGCGCTTGTGTCATATTTATTCGTGTTGCGTTGGGTGGTTCGTGATTTCGAATGCGAGACCGTAGTGACCTATATTTATGGGTTGAAATCGAGAGGATTAAATTTGAATTAATGCGTGTTAAATATCATTTTGAAAATAAGATTTTCGTTTTAATAGTCGGATAAAGTTATATTATAGATTTGAAAAATATAATGAAATATGATTATTAATCAAAACAAACATTTTAATGAAATAGCACTAAAATCAAACTGTAAAATTTTGCTATAAAATTACCAGATTTGTCATTTTTCTGAAAATCTATTATTTACGAGGCATAGAAATGCATATTTAAAACCTTTACAGTAAGCTTTCATTTCCTAAATGAAGTCGCAGGCAAAAGCTGGTTTCAAACGTTGAATTTCATGACAACTAGTCGTACGCTGGATGATAAGTCAGCATCAAGTTTATGGCGCTAGTTTTTATGCCGCTATATACTGACGCTACGACTGTTTATTGTTGTACCGCATTTGTTTTATGTTTTGAATGATTGTAATTGTTCTGTGATTTTTCTCGGGGTTTATACTGATTCCTTTATGTCATCTATATTTATTAGTGAATTAATGAATTCGTTAAAAATATCAACTCACATATTCCATAGCGATTCCCGTAAAACAAGATCGACAATCATAATTCATACTATAATGACACTGATGACTATAGCTCTGCAAGTATCGGGAAACGAGTTAATATCTAACCTAAAAGCAAATTTATGAATAAGAAAAATAATAAGGCGTCGAGAGTAAATTATTTTCTACTTTTCTCCGTAGTAAAGTAAAATAAAAATGATGAAGAAGAGAAGACAAATCGACATGCTACAAGTAAAAATAATATGAATAAATTTCACGACGACTTATACCGTGCTATTATATCTGATGACAATATAAGGTATACTAAAATAACAGAATAAATATTTTTACTAACGGCCTTATTGATAAAGTATATGAACTTATTTAAGTTATAGAGTTAAGTCTTGTTCCTTCGAACTCAAATCAAAATTCCATCGAAGAAGAAAAAACATTTTATAACTGAAATAGGTTTACAAACTGTTTATGAATAGGGCAGTAATTATATTGTTAATACTCTCTGTTTCTAGCCTACTTAGAAATAGTTATTGAAAGATTCTGGAAAAGAGAAGATAAATGTACATAATATTCCTAAAAATAATGCATCTCTATAAATGCTGTATTATCAATTCTCGGTTTTTATGCAAAAGAACGTTATCAGATTTCACATTAAATGGATGTTTCCTAATAAGTAGTATTTCCAGAAGGCCTTTGAATTTCAAAAGCAAATATTTTAAATAAAGACTGAAGCACTTTGTTTTATTAGTAATCATCGGTTTCTTCAAAGATAGTCAAGTCCTAATTTATTATATTTAATTTCATATTCAGAATGCTATCCCTACCTCAACAATACGGCATAAGTCTTCTAATGTTCTCATTACACGTCATTGTGTCTTAACGTCTTCAATGTTAAGCTCTGCTACGCACGATCAGTATGCGTAAACGTGACCATACATGGAGCCTTCAGCTCAATTTACGGAGCTTGTATTAAGACTACAATATCATTAGGCTCTTGCCTAAATGCCGTGTTAAATAGTCAAAAAACTGTTAATCATTAATTGTTCTGAACATATTGTGTTCACCTAAATCGCCATTGCTTGTATTGAGCTAACGTCATATCATCATGTCATTTTCTTTACACACACACACTCACGCCTTATTTTCTTTACGAATATATATTTAAAGCCGCTAAGCTTAAATGGAACTAGGTTGGCCACGTCAGTCAGGCCTCGAGGTGGACCAAAGAAGAGATGACGGGATGAATGGGATTCATTTAAAAGCAACTGATTTACTATAGCGCAGGATCGTGATTCATGAAAGGATCTTGGGAAGGCCTTTGCCCCACTTTGGGACGTTATGGACTAATACAATACAACACTACAATATCAATTGTATTATGTAGTGGTTGTGATAGCTTATAATTAGAATATTCATTTTTCGTTTCAGAATATTATTTACTGCAACTTTTATAAATACCTCAGTAAAGATTTTTGGTTGTATAATGTCCTCAGAATGTTCACCTCCTATACAAACTAAAACATTTGAAACACTAAATTCTCAACTAAACACGAAAGGAAGTTAGAGAACTGCTGGATCTTTGTGCCAGAGACGGTAATAATGTCCATTTTAGAAGAAACCGAGCGAAGTCGGTATTCGATTAGAGAAGGCGGCGACAAAGGTGCCCCCCCCCCCACCTCCTTTTATTCCGGATAGTGTTGGACTGTTGCAAATTTCAACATAGCACATAACGTTGCTGTTTGATTTGTGCCTTTCGGCATGAGAGGGAGCGTAATTCTAGGTTTTATGTATATTTAGATTAGGTAGACATTGGATTGTATACGGAGGATCCGAGTTTCACGATATTTCAGTTTTGTTTTAGTCTTTGTTTGTGTTTGTATGATATTATTAGTATAGAAGTAATTGAAATGTAATTCACCACGCCAAGTTACGAAAGCATTTATTACAAGAGGTTTTTAATAAAATCCTTTATGAGTATGCTCATTATTTTCATTAGAAATCTGCAATACATTGAAGATTCTGCTGGCATTACCGGTGTTTAAGGCTATCGATAAACATTTATACCCTAACTTAATTAAATGCTCGTGAACCAACTTTATACTACATACATACATACACACTCACGCCCTTTATCCCATAGGATTAGGCAGAGACTATTGAGCGCCACATGTACGATCTTGACACACCTCTTTCGCTTCTTCCACATTCATAGTTTTTCTCATACATTTTCGCCGGTTAAGGGTACTCCTGATGCAAGGCACATTTGACAGATTCGTCTGAAAATCTTTAGGGGAGGTCTATGTTCCGCAGTGGACGTCATGTGGCTGATAATGATGAGGACCTGCCCTTTTCGGAGAAGATTCAAAATTCAAATTCAAATTGTTTATTTAAAATTTTTGACTTACAAAGACTTAAAAATTATACAAAGAATACATAAATATCACAAGAATCAGTTCTTACATACACAAATTACCAGGGGTTCCCAAACTAGGCAAGGCCTGTATCTTGGGAAACCAACATTCGAGATAAATAAAATTTAGAACCTTAAGTTGTAAGTTAGTATACAGAATAAGCAACTGCTGAAATAAAATATAAAATAATAGTAATAAGTAAAACTATTGATAGATTTTCCAGAACAAAAGAGATTAATCTATAATTGAAAAGGCTTACACTATAGACTCAGTAACATCATAGTTAATACTTTTTAACCAGCTCGTGAGTTTTTTGGAACACCGATACATTGGGCAGTCTCTGAATGAACACAATTTAGCAACCTTGTTGTAAATTGATCTGAAAGCATAAAATTGGAATTTTTTTGCAAATTTAGATCGAACTATCGGAAGGGCTAGGTTGAAAACCCTTTTACTTAACGATTCCCTATATTCGTCAGAGTTAATTATAGATTTGTGTGTTGAAATACAAGCTTTATGAATATATAATTGACGAACTCTTAAGACGTCTGCCTCTTGATACAAAGTAGCCGTTGAAAATCTAAAATCTTTACGCAGCATGACCTTTAAAACCTTTAAAGATCATTTTTTTGATCAGAGAACGTTTTTCTAGGGCGTCCCCTGCCAGCCGTACCATTCATATTCGCTCCATAAATACGTTTCATAATCTGCCTTTTATATATTCTGTCCATGTGTCCAAACCATCTCAACATACTTCTTTCAATCTTAGTCACCACGTCATCATTCAACTTAAAACGATCTTTGATCATACTATTCTTCATGCGATCAGCAATGGTGACTCCACATGAAATCCTCCTAGCCAGTTTCGGCCACGGCGGCCAATCTCAACGGAGATCAGCCAGGTACGCAGGAGATATTATAGTGCACAAGTGTGTGCGCAATACACAGGTGCACTCGCTATTCCTTCACTCTCATAGTCCGATGAGACGGTAATCCGACATGACCGGAGAGAGATCAGGCGCAGGACCAACGGCTTTACGTGCTTTCCGAGGCACGGGGGTATCACACCGCCAAATTCCTGACTCCGAGCTGTGACTGAGTAATTTTTTTAAGAAGGAAAAACCCAGTCACAAAGTTTTTTGCCCCGACCCGGGATTCGAACCCAGGACCTCAGCGCGCAAATTGTACTCGTAACTCGTACGCAATACAACTACGCCACCGAGGCAGTCAAACTCCACATATACTCCGTAAGGAACGCTGCATATATTTACAAAAATCAAAAAACATATCTCAATCTACATTCCCTCGATTTAAACTCTAGGTAACAATCATTACTGCCTTCATAATTTCTACATCTAAATCTAAGCTAATTCCAACATCTGCAATCTCTATGTCTGTACCATCCAATACAATTGTGGATGCAGCGTGTTGTGCAGGGTTAATCGGGTCGTCGACTCCGTCGGACCCGCCAAGTCGCCCTGACTCTAATGTCCCAGCTTTGTCTTAAGACATAACCGTTACAGACTCGCTATGGAACTTCCCTGACTACTGACGCTTTTTTAGCTACTGATGAAGTGGACTAGTTGGTGATGTTTGAAGGAAACTTTTAAATGTTACATAAAATCGATTTGTAAAAGCATTTTCGTAGTAATTTGTGCTGTAACGCATCTCTTACACTCAAAGTGAACATTTTTATTCTTTTATTTCATTCCAAATTACAATATAAATTGATTAATAATTCATAATAATTAATTATTAATTATTTTATAACTGTGCCGACCGACCAGGGATGTTTATCTCTTGTCGGTCGACATTATTTTTTGGGTTTCACTTAATTTACCATCAGATGCAGTGAAGCCAATTTGTCCAACCTTCGTTAAAAAAAAGCCTTTACTCCAAAATTGACTTCAGAATACCAGTAAGTAACTTTATTCGAAGGGAAATAAAAGAGTTTTTGTCTCTATTAGTGTAAATCCCTATTGATTAACACTTAATCTCAATTCGTGTCGGTGGGTCAGATTAAACTGTTTGGTTTGGAAGGAATAAACGTCCGAGCAAAAATCATCCGTCTTTTATATAAGGAAAAGCCGATGGTGGATTTCGCATGTCATCCCGAAACTCTTAAGTCGTACCATTAGAGTTTATTTTAGAATCAATATAAATCCGATAGTGATTGGGAGATTACTTCTTTAGTTCATTGAAATAAAAAAGTTTTTACATTGTTCCTTTGAGAGGAACTTGATGTTTATTAGTGCGACAAAATGAGCATGACTATTTGAAAAGTTTAAATATTTAGCTATTCTTTTTGTCTTGTCTTCATCGTTTTTCGATGTAGTGTATTCTTTTTTCTTTGTTCTGTATTTAAACTTATCACATTCGATTTTTTTTCAATTCGCAATTCGAAATTACAAACGGGCGGCCACGTATAACCCAGTAAATATCCGAACGCAGCGCATGTTTACATTGAGCGTAGGTTTTCGATAGGTATCGCGCCCGGGGCGACGATATTAAATGTTTACATAAGACGAGAACAAGCAAACACGGTGCGTGACAACCGACCTTCAATATAACCTAATCCTGATATTACCGTGAGCCGAATCGGCACCGCGACATCAAAGAGCCGTTTTGATTGGTTCTTTTGAAAAGTTATTAAAATACGTATGTGTAATTCGTGGAATATTTTATGTGGGATTGGTTTTGCTTTTTGTGTTCATGTCACGGGAGAAAACGGTTTTCTGAGTTTGTTTTCAATTTGGTCATATTGAACTTCGATTCGGGGTGATTGATGTTTTTTGAACTGAACTACTTGTCAGGATATCAGGAAATCATAAGTACTTAAACTTAGTACTTAGAATTCCTAGTATTAATCATACGATGAAACCATTCTTCTTGTAGATTGAAAACGATATTGCAATATATAATAATGACAATTAATTTTCTAATCTCGTCACTAAAATATTATATCGTTTAACTTTCTAATTTAATTAATGCAATTATTGTAATCACACACTGTCCTTGTCTATTTGCATACTGTTCTCCTAACGAATGCTGTGCGTAGTTGTAGTAAGGACACAAATTTACATTTATTTCTTATTATTTACTGTACTGTTGATGCATATTGATTTGTGTTCTGTAACTGTGCCTATTTAAATAAATAAATAAATAAATATTTGAACCTTGGAATATTAGAATACTTGTTCATATATCTGAAGTATTTATTAGGAAAGCGTATAAAATTTTCAACTGGCCGATTCGAGTGCTGATCTAGGTCTCAATCAAACTAGTTTAATGCACGTAGCTTGATTAGCACTGAGGTATACTACACAGGCCTGGGTCCGAGTGGTGGCAGGGCCGTGCGTTGTAAAATTATACATCGGAGCATTTTGCATGAACTACTTGCATACTACGAATTTATTATATTTAGTTGAATATTATATTATAAAGTATTTATTCTTTTTGTCAGTTTCACAAGTTTCAAGAAAATTTATCAGTTATCGTATAAAACATCTAATATAGGTAGTACTCATTTTGTTATTTGGGATCATAGATTAGAGTGTCACTTTTGTATTTGGTCGACTTCTACGTTTATGTGATGAGTAGCATTTACTGTAGCCCTTATTATTTTGGTTTAAAATACACACCTTCTTTTTTTCTCCTATGTTTATGTTATTGTTAATGAAACGTTGTAGGCTGTGATAACGTTCTACTTCCCGCCACTGATGTATGCGACTGGACCTTTATGTAATAAATAATAATCTCGTTGGTTTTCAACACATCCCATTACACTCATATTGACTGAACGCAAACATCTGCCAGTATTAGTGTTGTAACTTCGAACGGTTAAATTAACCCACAAGTTAGTTAACTTCCCGCTGAGTTTAATTGGTTGCGAATGAGGGTTATGATTAGTGTTGAAGGTCGGGTGAATGTTTTATGACGAGACGAAATATTTTCGCTCAACAGTGCTGGGGACTTAGAATGATGAATCACAACAAAACGAAGCGGAGATGCATCGTGTTGTTTTTTACATTCTAAGCCCTCTGATCGTGAATTCAATATTAAAAACATCGAATTTTAAAAGAACTTCGTGATAATACCCCGCGGTCGATACTATAAGACTTCAAATGTTAATTTCATTCGATTCACTTTGGGATGGTAGGGCCAGCAGCAAGAGAGTGGCGATAGACCCGTCCATCTGTCACATCATAGAAATGCACTAGATGCGCCTCTGCCTAACCTTACACTGACTACAATTACCTACAACTTTCAAACATAACCACCACTCAATCGACTCAAAAATCCGAAACTGATAACACCATGCACAAACCAATCCAAGGCACAACGAACAATGTAAACATCGGTATTCTTTTGAGTGCAAAACTTGTGCAAACATTTGCGTTGGGATCGGGAGGTTTCAGACTGAAATCCAGCCGCGCGATGCGAGATCACGCACAACTGCGTACGCATGTACTGTTATGGCGTCTGTGAGGTTAGGGATCCGTGGATGTATTGGTCTTAGGTGTGAAAGAAAATAAGGTGTAAATTTTTATAACAGTTATCTATACATACAAAATTCGAAGAGGCTGAGGTCTGTACATTATAGATATTGAAGAAAAACTAATGTGGGATGTTTTTAGAGCTATAGAAGCCAAACCAACAGTTTTTAGATTTTTTGGCTGTATGTTTGTATGTACACTCATTACGTAAACACTGCATGGAATTGAATTTTGCTCAATTTTATTCATACTAATATTATCCCGGGAAAATAAAAAGCGGGACTTTTCCCGCAAAAACTATTTCAAGCGGGCTGTGCCCCATGCAACAGCTAGTATGGTAATGTAAATTCACACATTTGTCATCATAAGGTGAGGTAGGATTGACTCCTTCACACTTCGTCACACCTCTAGTTTCATAACTGGGTTATTGTTACCAAAATGTACTACAAAACGTTTACCTCTTATATAGGGACCGGGGGCTCAAAAATGATAAATTTTATTGAATTTTTTGCCTGATAGATACGGCGATAGGCTCATCCCCTATCACGGGACGTGCATGAGCTCGACGATACAAACTAGCCTACCCCTGCTCTCCTGCCTACCCCCTTCTAGCTAAGGGAGCTTACAATAAGCAGAGTACATTAACCGTAAACATATTGTACACACCTACTGTCTGCAAGTACATACAGTGTTAGCTTAACGAAGTTTTAACTACCGGCCCGGCTATGAACAAAGTTATATTACAAACAAACAAGCGAATGAATCTCTGTTAATATTAATATTTATTTTTGTTCTTTAATGTACACACGATTTTAATATAGGTGCCGAATATTTTATACTAAAGAGGTTTTGGATGTAGGAATCATTTTTACCAATAAGTAATAGTTTTATAGACCTCGATACGCGATGGAACAATTTCAGAAAGAAACTCTTGAATCTTTGACATAATATATTAGCCATAACTGCAAATGTCCCATCTGCTAAAATACTCAAAATAGCTAGCTGCATGAGTGTCTCTATGTAGTCCAAAATGTATTGACGTAATCTTGGCATTAACATTTAACCCGATAAGGAAAACAAGAATTTGCTTTTCGTTTTGAATTTAACGTTGTCGGTACAAGAAATCAGTTCCACATTTTACCACATGGTGCAGTTTTATTCCTGGTCAGGCTATTCATCAATTTAGGCGAAAACCCTTTTATCATAAAGCTTAGCATTGAACCTTGCTCCCACCCACCAACCTATAATAACTGTTTACGACAGTTTTTATTTTACTATTACGACAGAAATATTGCTCACAATATGGCGTTCCTCTCCAAAATCCGATATCAAGTGACCCCAGTAATGGAGGCCATTATTGCCTCATAAAAAGGTGATCGGGCTTCGAAATTACATTTTTTTTTCAATATTCCCACCAAGACCCTCGCGGTTGTAAACTTTGCTAAATTAATTCAAAGGATTTATTTCTTCTTTACGGTAGATTTTGGGTTTACTGCGCTCAGAGTGCAAACGGAGTGTTGGACGCGGATTTATTTTTCGAGCTGTCTCCGAATTTTCGTCCCATTTTGCGTTATCGTCTACATGAAATGACGTCATAATAATTAATTTGGGATATCTAAATCGAAATTGTTCTGTAGCTATCTTCAAGCAGAGATAAAAAGAGGACTTATTTATCCTACAAATCTCCCATACTATCAACCCTCTCAGGAGATGTCCTAGGCAAATCGTGTTAAAACAACACAAACTAGAAATAGAAGCCCAGGACGTTCTACAATTTAACGCTGCCGAACAAAGCAACAATCATCCCAATATAAAATCCATTCATGATCTCATTACATTTGTAGTGTTTGCTAAGCGTTGCAATCTCAGATTTGTTTCATGAAGATGTTTGCACCGCGGGCCACAGCGGATAAGTCTTTCAAGTGTTATCAGAGCGGACGGGATCTTCAAATTTGTTTGGTTTATCAGATTCGATTTTCTGCTCGTTTTGGGCACGTTTCGTGTTTAGTAATATTTGTTGAGTGTTTTTGCTGTTAACGCTTTGTGGTTCTATTGGAGAGATGATTATAAAAATAAATGTGTGTTAATAAATTATAGTTCTGATATTTTAGGCTTATCCGAAGTTTCAAAAAAAGGGGCCTACAAAAGGAATTCAAATGGAAAATGAAGAATACTTCCAAGATTCTAAATATTGTACCATAGTAAGAAAATCGAACTAGGTATAAAAAATAAATAACGTGATGGAAATCAAAACCTTTGTATTTGAAATATCTAATATACACGTCATAATTACCACACAAATACATGAAAATAAACTCACATCTATACAGACTACCAAATCATTACTCACAAACATTTTTGTACTCCCAAAATCCCAAAAAACAATAGATTCCATCTATCAACATAATTCTTTACAAACAGCCGTAACATTACAAAGATTTATTTATCTGGTATATTTCTCACGGGGCCGTGTTGTAATTTGATTAAAAATTCATTAAACCGCCCTCGGACGCCCGGGGGAATAATTTAGTGCATTTCACACGGAGGCCGACGCCTCGGACGCTCACTGTTTGAGATTACAATTAGTACCCGTACACACTAGGCTGGAAGGGATTTTTTGTAGTATGTGACTGAAGATTACTGATGACTGCCTCGTAGATCGTTCGATTCCCGGGTCGGGCAAAGTGATATTGAGTTTTTCTATTCAATATCAGCTCGGAGTGTGAACTTTGTGCCCGACATGGCGATAGGCTCGCCTCCTATCACATCACGGGGCGGAATAACGGCGAAAAGTGGATGCACCAGTTGCGCCTCTGCCTACCCCTTCGGGGATAATAGGCGTGAGTGTGTGTGCGCCTGAGGATTATGTGGAGAGAGTGAGAAAGGACTATACTATGTCGTGACTTGTGAGTGTTTTTTGGTTTAAGGATTCCGGTTGGAGTCACAGGATTAAACCATCCTACCCGCTTTACTCAGTCCCTTATGTCAGAGGTTTCAAGGTGCGCGTGAAAATGTAATCGCAACTTCCAAAACTCAGATCTTCTGCAGAACAACGTATGGTTCGAGAATTGACACCTAGGACTTTACTTCTAACAAACGTATTCATGAACTTTCTCATTCTAGGATAGTGACTAGTCTCAAAGTGGGTAGTACAAAATGTATAAGATTTGTTATATTAAAAGAGAGCCTCACCCAATAATCATCAAATAAATGTCAAATAAAATAGCGTGATATCACCACAGCTCCAAAACCCCTAAATCTATTTAACTCCTTCACTTAAGTATATATCTTCGCAGCCAACACCTTTATTTGATTAGTTATATCTCCCATCTCTTAAGTCCAAGATAAAGCGTATAAAATTAAATTTTATCGCCGCTCGTGTACAATGGCCTTTATAACTTACGTAATACTGGTTTCAAAGCTCCATTACCTAAAACGTAGTCTACCTAGGTTAAGCACTAAAAACCTTATAGTGAATTATTTCTGATGTTCTAAGTACAAATATTAAGACAGTATTTCTAGACCTTTAATGTTATGGCAACTGGTGCTTTTTACAAGCTTTTATTTAACGTGCAACATATGTATGTTTATTCGGGTGGAATCTTGTAAGTCAATTTTGAAGCAGTTACCCTCATCCGATTGTGCTAAATTTTTTCTTTATCTATTGGCATGTGACCTCCATTTTGCATAACTTGCTGAGTTCAACCCGTCTCAACTCCCATGGTGAGAACGAGTTAGATGCCGAGCTTTGTAATTTTTTAAATTGCATTAATCGTGTTCAAATTGACAGAGAATACAAGTCAACGCAAAGTTCAAATTTTTATATCAAAATTTAGTATTATTCACAACACACGCATTTCTTCATAAATTGCTTGCTTGCTTGCTTTTTCTTCATAAATAACAAAGCAAGCCCATATTTTACTTTTTTAAACAAAATGCGCGAAAAACAAGGACATTTAGCTTGAAGACAAATTTATCTTGTCATTCACTACACGTCAGAGCTCATTTTGAATTCAATGTATCTAGTTCTTAGATGAAAAAATATTGCGATATTCTGTTTTATAGAATTGGCAATATCAGGAGTAATCTGTCTACCCGCCTGATATATAGCGTAATGATAATGAATTTCTTTATTGTGATAGAGCTACAAAGTTATTTTTCTTTACTTCATTTAGTTTAGTACCCATTT
Source organism: Lapara coniferarum (assembly GCA_949316025.1). NCBI lineage: Eukaryota > Metazoa > Arthropoda > Insecta > Lepidoptera > Sphingidae > Lapara > Lapara coniferarum. The sequence continues at coordinate 2,599,111 of OX438922.1, forward strand.
CCTACCAAATGATGATTAAAAAGTCATAAGTAAACTGTAATATTCTGTCAGACATCGGCCAACCATAGTAATGTGGACGAAAGTATCATAACAATATTATTTAATGTTTCTTGCAAAGGAAGATTATTAAGATATCAGTGGTTTACAACACGGTTTTACTCACGTATTTTTTGGTCAGAATCGCCGACCAGTAAGTAAGTTACCTATTAAGTAGGTCATCTTCATGGGCGAGTGCTAAGAGGACGTCGCGTCGCGGAGGCTACCAAAAAATACGTGAGTAAAACCGTGTTGTAAACTAGTGATATGATATGTCTCGCGTAAGTTTTAATAATATTAAGATTATTAAGAGTCCATAGCCTGACGAAAACACAGTGTATTTGTTAAGATACCCTTTTCTAAATTGGAACTTACCACAGATCAAATTTCTTTTTTATGGCATTGAATGACGAGACGAGCATGCCATTCGCCTGATGGTAAGCGATACGACCACCCATAAACAGTAGAAACACCATCCAGCACCTTGAGTTACAAAGTACTGAGTGGTATTCCACTGCGCTCGTCATCCTGAGACATATGATGTTAAGTCGCATTATGTCCTGTAGTTACACTGGCTACAATTTCCTTCAAACCGAAACACAACAGTGCATGCATACTGCTGTTTGGCGGTAGAAATAGACAAAATCTAAATCTGTACAAAAATTTTATGCAAGGCCGTAATAAAACGCAACGCAAATGTATTTGTATCAAAAATATTCGAGACTCGGTGCGAATGAAAAAACTCGATTATAAATGGTTTACAATAGACCCCGTGCATCGCAGGAACTCGTCAATGGAAAATTTGAGTATAGAGTCACTAGATGTGACATGCGGAGTACAAATAACACTAACGAAGATGAAATGGGCACTCAAGTTGTAAGCATGCAAGAAACAATAGTAACGCTATAAAATTTGAAGAACAAATGCGTATCACCAAATAAGCAGATTTAGATATTAGTCTATTAATTAGTTATTTCCTTAATCTGAGTAACTGTAACAATTGAAAACACAACACGATTTATTTGTTATTTTTATTTAATATAATATTTAATATTTTTACTTAATTTACTTAACAGTAATTGTATCCTTTGAAAATGGAACACAGTTTTTGTAACGTTATCTGTTTTAGCTAATCATATTTAACAAAGACCCACTTGCCTTAACTTGACACAGAATGTCAAGTTAAAACGAAGATTAATAATTGCCCACCCTATCATAATGTCGATAAAGCACATTTTTCAAAAATAAAGCACCTATAGCGCCCTTCCAGTCATCATAACATCCGCAGTCCCCGGTATCGGCTCCCGACCACTCGCCGCACTGAAATCATCAAATATTTGCATTCCGTTGAAAAAGTAATATGATTATTAATTTACTCTCGATTCATCGGTCGCCGGTTCGATTCCGTTCAATAAAGCCGCTCGGCCGAGTGATTTGCTATATTCACTGCATGAACACCGAACGATTTTTGTTTGGATCTCTCGAGCGAATTGAAATTTTCACTTGTATCAAATGTATCTTGCGGGAAGGGGTTTGAGAGAATTTCATGATAGTGAAAGGAAAAGAACACTTTCAATTCAAGAACTTTTTTTGAATTGACTGTTACAATAGTTGTAAAAGATTTTGTGAGTGTTTATGATGAGATCTTTACTGTCAAATTTTAGAATGGAAAGGGCACTATGGTATTAAAATATAAGTTTGTATGAAATACGGTATTGAACTGTGGATACTATGTTAACAATTATTTATTTAAAATCAAGTATCTCCTTGCCTCGTATAGTAAAGTGAGATTTATATAAAGTAACCTACAAAATTAAAAACAACTATACAAAATTAGCATACTAACTTCACATACAGCAAATAAAAAAAAGATATCAAAAGCGCCAATCTCAACATATTATGATCAATCATAAAAAAATACTGAAAATTTAGATCGAACTAACGCATTGCATCGTACCTATGTATATTGAGACTAACGTCCCAGAACTCTCGAACGTCCCAGAAGTCTCTAGAAAATCAAGCAGAAATTCAGACTGACGGTGAACGTCAGGTAAATATGAAGGCCATTTGCACAGAACAGATATCAACAGAGCAAAGTGTGTAAACGGTGTCTCCCAGTTTGATTAACGTAAGACCACCATGCGCTCCGCTGAACTTTCTCAAGTAGGGGTGTTACTTTTTGGCATTTGGTGGGATAATTATTTGATAAAAAAATAACCTGCTTGAGTACGGCATTTTTTCTTTTTTTTTCGTCAGTAAAAAAATTAGGTCCAAAGTTTTGACGTTATAGGTTTTTGGCAAAAAAAACGAATTGTTTAGAATTTTTTTTTAATCTAAATTTATTTCGGCGTTTTTATCCATATGGACATGTCAACCCCATCGGAGCTAATATTAATACAAGCACAATAGATGTAATATATTATCTATATACAATGTGATGTACTCAGTGCTATGATTACACACAAAGAGCATTATAATACTACTTTAGAAATTATAATGCTACTGATCTTTAAAATAACGAATTCGACATTACAGGTTCTCTTATTCAACATTTCAATATAACTCTGTAGTTAGTATAAGGCATCACTACTTCTTAAAGTCTTTCTTTGTGATGGAGTAGCAAACTGTGAAGCCATTGAACTGTAGTAATATTAAGATAATCTTATCAAGATGGATATTTATATTTAACGTAGTTTAAATGTTACGGCTCAAGTCGCGCATAGTTCCCTTTAGAAGCAATGGGACATTTTACAGCATTTTCTAAACAAATGTGTGTCTTGTTTTTTATATTCTCTTGTCTCAATCTTTCCGAAAATTATAGTCATACTAGGGCAAAGCAAACATTTGTACAAGTTAGTGGAAGTGCATTCGCTGTTCGCGGTTTACTGAAACCAACCGAGCCGCTGTTTTGTAACATCTAGAGACTAGACCTAGATTCCCCTGAACTCAATTATTACCTTTGAATATCAAAATGTTTGGATTTCATTTCGCGTCTGCGTTTAGAACTGGCTTTTGGTAGTGAATACGGATGCATGAAAAGTAAAAGGCTAATATTGTGAGAAGTAAACGAGGGAAGGGAAAGTAAATGGTATTTTAAGTTAAATTTTATACGATTTACTCTTGTTAGGTATTTTGTATGCGTGAGTCCGTATGGACCACGACATGTTTGTCTGTTCCTGCAGCGAAGCAACAGTATAAAGCTTAAAATAAATCATAACCAGTGTATTTAATCGATATCATATTTACGATTTGCGTTAACAGTCAGATGTAACACAAACGGATCGAAATAAATACTAATTTAAACGTAAAAAATAAACAGAATAAAGAGAACATATCGTAATGGAGCGATTTACACGTCTGTTAAAATACATGTTAACAATTCATATGGCGATAAGTTGAGCGAAATCGTATTGATACCCCGCGTATTGCCAATCACTTATGCATGGTAGGTACTTGTTATGAGAGCGGAGCGAATTGTAACCATTTTTAAAGGCCTCATTTTTAATAAAGGATTTTAAAGGAGATTAAGGTTTAAGTGTGTTTGACATCAGAAGATCAGGCATTCTTGATGCTAAGCTTCACATCCCTCCATGAAACATGTGTAATTAACATACTGCATTAGATTTAAGTCTCATATTCGCAGTAAATTCAAGCCACAACGTCCACCAAACAGAAACATAATAGCAGACTACTTGATAGCCGAATTTTCAAAGCAACCCACGACACACATACGAGAACCCTTCTTCAGTTCTTCAAAGTCCACTGCTGGACATAGGCCAATCTGCATACGAGAACCCTGGCGTTTCAATAATTATTAACTACAGGAAGAAAAACGCTACCTTTCTACCCATTAAACCAGTCAACACCCACTACAGCAGATAACCGTGTATCATACACGCGCCGGGGGCAGGCACGATTGTTCAAAATATTTTTAAATGCGTTCACAACAGATAAAATGTATTTCGAATAGACGATTTTAATCCGCTAATATACTGCATTGACGGGTCGTTTGTTAAGAGGATTTTTATGCAATTTGTTGAACAAGTCATGTAGTGAATCAGGATCGTTCATAGTTAAACATCACTGGAATCCCGAAATATACAACGTCATAGCTCTATAAACACCACAAATAGTATCTTGTTGTGGGGACGGGACTGCAAGACAAGTAAAGTGTACTTTGTAAGTAATTTATTTATTCTTAATATAGAGCAAAAGCAGTAGTCAGTTTGCTAGAAAATGCATCGTTAATGTTTACACTTTAACACAATACCAGCCCTGTATAGTATACTGCCCACTGCTGACCACCTCTACAACTGAGAGGATTTCGAAATTCTTATAGAGAACTTCCCAGATATGCAGGTTTCCTCACGATGTTTTCCTTCACCGTTAAAGCGAACGATAAATCCCAATTAATACACACACAAAATTAAAAAAAAGTTAGAGGCGTGTGCCCTTGGGTTTTGAACCTGCGGACATTCTTCTAGGCAGCTAATCTATCGCCACCTTTAAGCATTTGTTATCAAATGGGAGATAAGATACATTGTAAAACAAAGCAAAAAATACCGTATCAACAACCACGTATATATCTATATAATTGGGCGGGCGGGGCGTTGACGGGTTAATAAATTAGTACTTTCCATTCATCCCTATCACGCCACGCTTTGTAAGGATTATATTGATATTGAAATAAATACAAAATATTTCTAATTAGCAAATAGTACTCGGAACCAAATCGGATTAAATACGGATATTGTTCTGATATGTCAATTAGCTAAATGAAATAATACGATATAAATATCTGATTGGAATAAATGCATTTCACAACAGGATGTTGGTTTTGGTGTTTGTTGGTAAAAGGCAATCGCGGGTGGATTTTTGCAGTGAATGGGTAGAAATTATAATTTTAAGTACCCAAGTTGTGTTTGATGCTTATTTTTCCAAGAGCAATGAAATTTAATACCACCTATAATTATTTAGAACTATTGAGTAGATATTATCTAATACTTGTATAATATAATAATTTAATATGTATATAATAATATGTATCTTTGTGTATTTCTGCTAATAGTGTGCAAGCATAATTTAAAAAAACACTGGCCATCATCATTTAAATTATTAGATTTATTACCACTCATATCCTGAGGTGACAATACTAGTGCGATTGAACCTTAGAGTATGTATAAGTACCTATAGAGCGCTAATATCGCACCGTGCGCCCACTACCCAGCGTAGGCAGGTGAAATATAGCTACTTATATAGAAATGTTGGCGACTGCTAGGGATGGGCACGCGAGCAGCACCAACGCAACAGTTATCGATAAGTACAGGTCCGGCGGCGCGGTACATATTGTTGTTAAAAAATTGTGGTTCTACAAAATATGGCCTTGTGAGTAATTTTAATATAGATAAAAGCTATGCTGCGAATTAATGTAGTGCCATGTGGAATGATTTATAAACACGGTATCTCAAGAGCAGTTTTTACAAGCAATAAGAACCAAGAATATTAATGGATATCCATTATAATTGAACCAATGGATATAAACCGAGCATCGCACCATGGATTTCTTAGCTAGTCTCCCCAAGCCTAAAATAGTCACGTCTAGTTTTTGAAATATTTATTACCAATGCAGTGCGGGGAGTGCAAGTGTTCGCCTCCCGCGCACCTTTCATACCGCGACGCCTGATTTCAATTTTACCTAAAAATATACTGAAACATGGCTTGCCTGTGAAACGTGATATTAGAATTCTGTTTAGTGTGTTTCCGAGTGTCGTTTTTACAAGATTCCACAGAACATTTAACCATTTTGCAGTATTAATAATCAAATATTCGCATAGATCTCACTCGCGTGTGCTCACACCGTTCCTACTCGAGTGTCTACAAGCGCTTGCGGCTGGCGCAGGACGATGTTCCCACCCGTGCCTATTGTTCCCACTTGCATACACGCGCTCTACACGTAGTTATACTTACTCTAAGGATTGAACGAATACACTGCACATTATCATTTCTAATTCTTGATAGCGTTCCAATTGTTTTTTTGTTAGCAAGATGTTTATCATCAGCGACATGTTTGTCTTGACAATCCACTATACAAAAAACTGCATATCTCGAAACTATTTAGAATTTCAGCACTCTCCTTCGGAAAGAAAATCGTCACAGTTTTAAGAAATACTGTATCATAAACTGTGGAGCGTAAAACAAGGACATTCCGCGATGCAAGTAGTAAAAATCCATCATTGTACAATAACACTTGTTTCACTATAAACTATCTCGGAACGGTTGGATGCATTTTTATTCTAGTTGTAAATGCTACGAAAGTGCTTTGTCTAAAATGTAGACGAAAATCTTTATTACTTTCTACGATGAAGTAGATTATTCGGATGGACTCATATAAATGATGAATCAAAGAAGCTGCTTCTCTATTGGTTTCCCACAAACGATCACAATGCTCCCAAAACTTCGTACGAAGCACAGTATGTCTTTGGAACATAGGGTATTACTGCAACAATCTGTATCGTCTGCTAAGCAATGTAATTGTGAAGTTTCAATTTTAAGAACAGCGTGGCCGAGTTATATTGTTGATGTTAGAGAATTTAACGCCTGCAGTGTACAATACATCGTTTGATAAAAATTTCTAGGTGGTGCTGTTTTTCATAGGAAATTGTGGCATCATCATCCCATCAAGTGATCGACCTACTAGTCGTCCCACAATAAAAAAATGTGTCAAATATACCTACTGCTTGATGCACATTTTATTTTTATCTAAATATCAAGGTTTGAATTGAAAAATCGAATATAGTCTTAAATATATCCAAAATCGAAACTCCACATTACATAGAACAGGCGATGAAATTTAATAACCATCTCCACGCGGCAATGCGTCCGGACGAATATCGTCGAATCTATTTTTTATTATGGTGAATAAAATTTTACCGCCCTGTTTGTCGCAACGTGTTTGTGTTAGTGCCCAACTTACATGAGCATCCGTGCAAGATTTCAAAACTCGCAAATTGTCGAATTTGTTCGAATGTCTTAGTCTAAATGTCGCGTCTTTTAACAAAGGAAATTCAGCTGAGTTGAGAAGTTTAGTATAAAACACAGCAACTTATGTTCTTAGATGCATAGTTTTGGATAAGTATATGCTTAAAGTTCCTAGTCATATTTTTCATAGCTCAGTAATTATTAAACTAAATATATTTGTGCTTTAAAGTATTAAAGTAAAAAATCTTAATAGCCCTTTATTACTCAAATATTCACAAATTATTGAATTAAAGAGCGAGATGAAAACGATTATGAACTTGCAGCTACAACTCATCCCAACCACAATTCTAATCTATACTAATACTATAAAGAGAAAAGATTTGTTTGTTTATTTGTAATGGATAAACTCAAAAACTAATTGATCTATTTTGAAAATTCTTTCACTGATAGGAAGCTACATTAAGAGTGCTATAGGCTACTTTTAATCCCGGGAAAATATTTTTATCCCAGAAAAACTTTTTCACGCGGGCGGAGCCGCGGGCATAAGTCTAGTTAATTATAATTCCAAAAATAGTAATTCTAATATAATGACACACTAACTTTTACTCGCGGTTCCGCACGCGTGAAAAAGTTTTTGCGAGACAAAAGTCCTGCTTTATATTTTCCCTGGATTAAAAACATATGTCTTTCCTAGGACATCAACATATTCAGTAATTCCAGAAATTACTTCGTCAAACAGACTCATAAGCCTTACCTCTTTTATTAGTATAGATTATGTTTGGAAATTACTGAACTTATCCTCAGATGCAGTACAGCGAATTATTAAAATTTTCTCTATATTCTTAGTCCAAACATTAATCCTACTAATATTATAAAGGCGAAAGTTTGTAAGAATGCATGGATGTTTGTTACTCTTTCACGCAAAAACAACTGAACGGATTTTAATGAAATTTGGCACACGGGTAGATTATGTTCTGGATTAACCCTTCAAGGCCCGCTTATATATATAGATGTATGAGAAAACCCTATGTATATGGACACCGGCGTCCGTCGCGGGCCTTGACAGACTACCAGATAGGCTACTTTTTATCCCGGGAAAATACAAAGCGGGACTTTTGTCCCGGGAAAACTCATTCACGCGGGCGCAGCCGCGGACAAAACCTAGTTTTATTTTAAAATAAAATAGTATTAAAAACGACCAGTGTCGCAAGTTTAATCATCAATATCGGAGAACAACAGAGAATGGCATCGAGGCCAGCGCTAACACACGTCACATAAATATCAATACCAATGTGTTGCACTAAGCAGTGTTCCAACTAGGGACACACGAGACACCGTGTCTACCACTTCTTCCTAACATGATGGTATTGTAAGACACTGTGTTTCAATAAACTCTTATAATGAAATATGGCTACGAAGTTAACGGTGAGTATACGAAATTAGAAGTTTTGGTACTATAACAACGTCCTTTGAACGTAAAAATTATATTGGAATTGTTTGTTATTGAGAGTTAATGCTTAGAAGCTGAAACTTCTTTTTCTAGTATTTTATCACAAAATTAAATTATGCCTGCCTGATGGACTGCCTCGGTGGCGTAGTTGTATTACAGTACGACTGCAAAGCTAAGGTTACGGGTTCGATCCCCGGGTCAGGCAAAGTGATATTTAGTTTTTCTATTCTTTATCAGCCCGGAGTCTGGAATTTTGTGCCCGATATGGCGATAGGCTCGCCCCCTATCACATCATGGGACGGAATAACGGCGAAAAATGGGTGCACTAGTTGCGCCTCGGCCTACCCCTTCGTAGATAACAGGTGTGTGTGTGTGTGTGTGTGTGTGTGTGTGTGTGTGTGTTATGTCTCTTCATTTTTTTTACTGTACTTATATGTAGACGAGCATTTTGCTCACCTGAGATTTTTTACGCCTGCTCATTAATAGTAGTAAAGTACTCACAAATTTTAATTACTGAGTATTGCAAAATTTGCACTGTACGTACTCAATTATAAACTTAACATTAAATGTTCTCATTCTTCAGTTTTGCTAGCTACAATGTCATTCAAACTGGCACACAATTAGCACATTAGTGTTGGACATCAGAAATAGTTAATTGGTAATAACGATGACCTCTCTAAAAGACCTTTCGAGTAAAATAACTTACACATTAATTGTCCCAATCTCTACAAATTTATAAAAACATCAAACCACCGGCATTTAAATACGAATTAATGAACATTAAGTTACTGGAATTCGTTGGTGAATTCTCTTTCAGGCACTGTGTTGCCGGGAAGCCATAGAGGGGTCGTCACAGCAAGTAAGAAAAGTGAGCGGTGCACGCGCGCGGCATACAAATAGTTTACAAATGGCGCCCTGTCGGTTCGGTGTCGCCGATGTACCGACGCAAGATGCGAGCGATCAACTTTGAAAATGTTTTAAAAATTGTTTACAACCCATGCATTGCCTCATCCACTGTTGAAAAGGACATTTTGTCCACCACACTGACTTAACACGGGTGTCTTCATACCTTAGAATGCGTATTCGTGTATGCATTACCTAAGATCACACATTAGACATTCGTCAGCATATTTCCACGTCACGATCGATTTAAAAATCTCAGTTGGTAACAATATGCTAAAATTAACTACCTTAAAACCTCTTCCTCAAGAGGAAATTATTTTATCTATGTTGTTAAGGAAACTCTCAAAGTTAATTGTCTAAAATAAATACCTATAGAACCCACAAATAAGTTTCATCTAACACATAAATAGCAAGTAACCCAAACCGCTAACTCTCTTCGCCGACACCACACCGCACTGCACTATACAGTGATGTACGCTTATTCGGGATAACTCGGGAATTCTCGAATTATTGAAGCTAAATACTGAACTTACGAGCATTGCCGACTGGAAGTTGGCGCTGACGCACCAGTCTCGCCGCTCAACTTTACACTCTTAATCCTTACTTATGTGCCTTTAATGGGAGGTTGGCAAACAAAAGACTACTTTCGGAATTTTGGTACTTTGAAGAATTAAGTGATGGTAGAATTGATAGGATTTATTTAAAGCTATGTGTTGAGGAAGTATTTGAGGTTATTTGAACGATTTTCGGATTAACAGATACAAAAGATTTTTGTCGAATATTGGCATTTATCATTGAATTTGTAGTTGGAGATAAAACATTAGTTATGATAGAAGTAAAATGAAAACACGATTAAGGTTTACGATATACAATTAAAAGTTGATCCGCTGATTTATAAATGCATGATATAAACGAAGATAAAATACGTGTTATTTTCGGTTTCTTAACCTAGATTAATACATTTTACAGTCACATAATCTAAGACTAAATACAAATCTTAATTTCTGTATCAAAGCTATTATAAACCGAGAACTTTAAGACTGAATTCTGAAACAAATATTAAGGTATAATTTGAACTCTAAAAACACAAACAGTAATTGCGAACAATCTGTACTAGGTACATCGTAATCTTAACAGAAACTTGTCTACACTGTATCTAAGTGAGGAGGGAATAAAAAAAATGATTTTAATCTTGTTTAGTGGAGTCGAGGCGTCGGCGAGCTAGGAGTCAGGTGGTGCGGTGTAAAAGGAAAACTCATTACTTCTTATTCACCAACCAGAAGTGCGGTCAGGGGATTGTCGATGTCGATAAAAGACTTCTGAGACATGTATCTATGTGATGGGATCGCGTTTTATGACGTACTAAGCTTTACTTGATAAAGGTCACAGAAAGATGCTCGATGCAGGCCGTTTTTAACAGATCGGTCTTGGAATATTTAGAGGAGGCCTATGTTCAGAAGTGTACTTCATGTGGCTGATGATGATGATGATTATGAAGCTTTACTTGTGTGAAAAAACCGCCCCGTTATAAAAGTCTGTTCAGTTTCCGGAATAAAAAGAAGCTTGGACAAGGCTGGTATATATTCCAAATCTGTTGAGATGTTTTTGCCTTTATTTTTAATGAATTTCGAGACATCAGAACTTTCAAATGTCTCTATGAACTTTAATTGATATAAGAAATAAGACTGCTTCGGTGGCTGCAATGCTGGTGTCTCGAGTTCGATTCCCGGGTTGGGCAAAGTGATATTGAGTTTTTCTATTCAGTATCAGCTCGGAGTCTGGAATTTGTTCCCGATATGGCGATAGGCTCGCCCCCTATCACATCATGGTACGGAATACAGGCGAAAAGTGGGTGCACTAGTTACGCCTCTGCCTAGCCCTTCGGGGATAAAATGCGTGAGTGTGTGTGCGAGGATATTATAGATATTCAGATGTCTCACAAATTACCAACACTATCGCAGTGGCAATAAAAACTGGCACTTTCAAAAAAGGAAAAGATAATTGTTATCAATTTCTTGACTCAGAGTAGATTCAGCTTCAGACTGTAACTGCAAACAATAACTGTACATTAAATTCTATCGACAGTCTGCAACCCCTAGTAAAGGGGTCGGAGTAATAAATTTTAAAAGTAACACATCTGTATGCGAACGTCGTTTGGTCGTCTGTTCGTTGAATGGGACAAAGCAAGATATATAGTGGCGGTATGAAGGTCTGGTCTCAGTACCTTTGACTGTAAAGCTCTGCGCACGATTTAGAAACGTAATATAGCGCTAATGGCAGTGACTAGTTGGTATTTGAGTTGTTTTTTACATTTTTGCATGGAGTTTTAAGTCTAGAAACAGTTATACTAAAGTGCAACTTCTAATAGAAAAAAAAATGTGTGGACGTTCAATTAGGTACATGCTATATTTTTTGAATATATGTACAATTTATGGCTCAAGGCTAGGTAGGAATATATAGGTCGATCTGAGACAGATAAACTTGGAAGAAATCTGAAGAAATTTGATTTGCCCCGACCGGAAATCGAACCTCGTCGTTTCAGCGCTTGTCTGTAAATCAATTTAGATGTCAACATCGAGTGCACCTGTTTTCTACAGCTTCTTTTCTAAAGGAAATATACATTAGTTTATAAAATCTACTCAAATAAAAGTCTATTTCAAATATGTGCTCACGCATATTTCCATTCTTATTAACGATTAAGAAGGTCAATTAGACGAGTTTATTGCGCCTCTGATAATATCGAACAGTTTCTCTATTTTGGTTTCGATATAGATGATAGTTCTAATTGCTTTACATATAATTCTAGGAAACTACCTTCTAAAACTCTGTGTGCGTAAGGAAATGTGTATATAAATAGAAACTCCACCAATCACTCAGCATGGAAACAAAACCAAATCCCATCTTTATAAAAATCGACACCATCTTATTCATAACAAAAAAACGTCTCGACTTCAACATTAAAAGCATACGAAACGTAACTTTTGAAAAGTAAGAAAGTGTGTACAGATTAGATTTGCCAAGAAACCTGATACGGCCGTGGAAAGCGTTCAGGTGATTTGGGTATGCGGCCTACTGATTGAATTTACTTAAGACCCCTGAGAGATGGATATGCTGACAGAGATTTAGAATGTTTGGAGCGGACGCGAGCGTGGTATTTGGATTACCTTCATATCCTTCGGTTGTTTGCTAAGCTTTTTTCAGTTACATAATAGCTTAGCATTTTGATACAAAGATTTTGTGCTAATTGATGGGATAGATAAGTTGGTTAGAAAAATTTAGCGACTTAATAATCAAGTTATGCCACCCAAAATGTTAAATTGTCAATGCAATACGCTCGTATTTCGATAATCAATATAGGTATTAAATTTCAATATGCCCAAAGTTATTTGCAATGAGGCCTTCGATAACTATAATTACACTCACTTAGCCCGGGGTTTTTTTAAATGTTTTATTCAGCTGGACGCGCGCTAACAGATACTCGAGTTCGCCAGGAGCTGCAAGCGCGTGCAGAAAATCAAAATATTTTTATTAAAATCGGACTTAAATAGAAGCTAAAAATTACAAAATATATAAAATTACAGGAAATTATTGCAAACGTCGGAAATTACCAGGGGTCCCCAAACTAGGCGAGGCCTGTAGCTTGGGAAACCAATTGACAAAAACTAACATTGAATTGAAAAAAACTAACTAACCCAACCTCACTCATATCCTACCATTTCCAGCATATTTAGGCCGACGTGGGAGTTACTTCGGTGGGCCACGGCCCCCGCACACGGCTATGCCCCCGGGGCGCTTTTCCCCCTATTACTTCTACATCACTTTATGATACTCGACTGTGCTTTTTTTATTATTCATGATAATACTCCTTACATTAGCGTGTTTTTGTTTCGTGCATTGTTTTTATGCTCTCGAATTTTTTTGATGTTCTTTATAAGGCTTTTTGTTATTGCATCCATTGTGGCTATTACTACTTTTATGTAATCTAGGGATTTGAGGTTACGTAAAGTATGATAAAGAGAGATCGAAATGTGATAATGAAATGCGATACTTTGATTACATTTTATGGATATACTGCTTTAAAGTTTTGCTGGTGAATGAGTAACTTACTTATTTTGATGTATTGCAGGGTAACTTATATTGCATTTGATAGCATACTTCTAGCATTAGCATGTATGTATTATTCTAGGCAAATTCTTCATTTTTTTGGACTAATATTACTGACGAACAGATATTTAATATTCGGATCGACTCTGGGTGTCGACTCCCAAAAGCGATATTCGATATATCGCGACATTTGTCGTGTCGAAGCCTACTCTCAGTTACATCGTTTTTACTATCTAAACGATCAACGAACGAACGAAACATATTTGCCAATGTCGTCTGTAAACCTACTCTAAATAGCAACTGTCAGTGACGAACATTTGATTTTGACATCGACTCAAAAATACTTACTAAATAAATATATTTAAATATATTATACCGTCGTTTAAATATATTATAATTTCAAGAAACTTTTAAATTAACGCGCTGTCTCTAACGTAGTGTTTATATTCTCCTTGGCGCTGTCTGCCAACTAATTTAGTGTTGGGTAGGACATACAAGAGGCGGTACATTTGTCCCGTACATGAAGCAAAATGTAAGAGCGGCTCAACATTTTTTTTGTACTACTTCATATTTCATGTCGCGGTAGTCGCGAATTCGTCGTACGCACTATCTATCTCAGAAAAACTATAAGACGGGGTCAGAGAGGGAGCGAAAGGCATGCTACAAATTACAATAGTACGTTATTTTTCAATGAAAATCCTACTAATATTATAAAGGCGAAAGTTTGTAAGAATGTATGGAAGTATGGATGTTTAGATGTTTGGTTGTCTGGATATTTGTTCCTCTTTCACGCAAAAACTACTGAACGGATTTCGATGCAATTTGGCACACGGGTAGATCATGTTCTGGATTAACACATAGAGTACTTTTTATCCGGGGAAAATATAAAGCAGGATTTTTATCCCGGAAAAACTTTATAAAGCGGGCGGAGCCGCGGGCAAAAGCTAGTTACGCAATATAACAGTAAGTATTACCAAAATAATGAATTAAAACAAGAACGCCTCATGACACTTCCAAGTTCCCGCCAAAACTCCCAAGTTTGTCATAACTCCAGTGCTGCCAGATATATGATGGTTGAAGTCGCAAAAACTTCATCGTGAAGTAGCCTAAAGTCGCCGCATTGCATATGGAGAGGCAAAGAAGCAAAAAAGTCTTTAATTCCAGATGAATGCTGGCCCAACTCGCCAAAAATTGGCAGTAGCCTAAAGTCGTCCAATTGCGTGGGGATGCGAAGAGCTATTAAAAAGCTCCCCAATTTTACATGTATCGTGTGTACGGTGATCTGAGTACATGTTTTGTACTATCAAAGTTAAAAAAATTAAAAACAAACAATTAAAAAAAGAAATATTAACATTTAATTTGGACTGGCTGGGTTGCCCAATACATAAGACAAATGTCTGTGATTTTTTTTTAAACTAATTCTAAGATTACACATATACAATTGGTGTAAAATAATTAACAAAATATTAAGGGGGGATATTGAAGAAAAGTATGTATTAAAAATGAGCGGTCCTCCAATAATGGCATATAATAAATGTAAATCACATAAGCTGAGGAATACAAATAAATAATTATTAATCTTTGTTTCATTTTGAACCAAACTCCGAATTAACAACTAAGAATTAACAAAAATAATAGTAGTTGGTACAAACACCTATAGGTGCCTACCTACCTATCCTTACATCTGCAACACTAGCGTCCTATCTGTCTCTAACTAATATTCAGTTATGACAAACTTGGGAGTTTTGGCGGGAACTTCGAAAGTGTCATGAGGTGCTCTTGTTTTAATTCATTATTTTGGTAATACTTAGTGTTATATTGCATAATTATGGTGGTATATTATCCAATATAGTTCTATTAAAGGGCTCAAATTAAGTGAATTGAAATATCTGTGATAATCAAGTATTTATTTTTGTTGCTTCTAAAACTCTTCGATAATGTCTTGGTAAGGTAGCCACTGCTTTACTTCGACATAGTAGTTAGGACTTAAGAGTTAGGACTAACGATAAAAATTTATGAAAGACGGGCTCAATGGACTAGTATCCAGAGCTGTAATATTCAAATAAATAAAAAAAAGACAAACTTGTTATAGTCAGTCCAGTGCTGCCAGATTAGGCGACTTTTCGCCATTTAGGCTATCTTGAAGAGTGTTGGGGTGACCAAAAATTGCGAATGGCAACTGCTCGCCGTTTAGGCTACGCGAATCGTGATTAGTCGCCAATTTAGGCTACTTCGGAAAGTTTGTGTTTTATGCATTGTTTTTGTCGAATTTGAGGATATTTATATAGCTTTGAGGGTACCCCCTTACACAATCATTGAAAACTGGGCACCTTATTTTTTTTTTGCTCTCCGCGTCCCCACACAAGTGGGCGACTACTGCTACTTCGAATTTTCGCCACGATGGACCAGTAGGAATTAGAAATTGGGGAGGTTTTTTTTTTGCTCCTTCACCTCTCCACATACAAAGAGGCGACTTTTGGGCTACTTCACAATGAATTTTCGGCGACTTCAACCGTCAAACATCTGGCAACACTGTCATATATAGTTATCTGTGTCAATAACGATACGACACTGCTCCGAAAGTATCGCAAACAGCCTACTCTAACAAATGTACGGATACTTTATCGTTTATCGTAACTATAGACTAAGTTTATGTCTTTTATTTCGTTAATCGGAGTGAATGATATTGTGAAAAACTTACAAAAATAAAAATTATCCTTTATGGAGTAGCTGTCAAATACGCTGTGAAGTTGACAAGAGTTAATAAATATCAAATAATCAAACTTGTAAACAATATCCTTATTCAAAAATCGAAATACAACAATTTACTGTATCGTAAGTATCAATTTGTTTGATTGTGTTGTTTTATGTGACTATCATATACATGTAAAAATAATTATTCTTGTGTTGTTGTAGACTACTAACATCGTTAAAACATCAAGTCATTACGCCAGTTGAAAAAAAAGGATTAGTAAATCAATATAACATCTCATACAACAAGAGTCAATCGCCTTCGTTTGTCTTCTCCCACCAACCAAAGTCTCCAATGTAAAAACATTCAACAAACTTTGCAATCTGCAACAACAACAACAACGTGATATTGGCGGAATAGCTTCATAATCATGCATATCGCCAGTAACCAAAAAAGAAGAAGAACAGTTACGGTACGTTTCATATATTTAACATTAGGAAATTGCAAAGTTTCCTACAATTTATCATAGCATGATGTGATTTTTTTCTCATACATATTTTATGTTTTTAGTATGTGTCTCAATCATCATCAGTACCAACCAATTATATGTCTCATTCAATTTCCTTCACGAGCATAAAGACATAGCACAAAGTATACTTTGGATAATTGATGGGAATGCTCAAGCACAGTGGTTGTGGGAGGAAGTTGGTTAGCTTTTGAACTGTTTGGGTGGCAGAATAAAGTTGAGGCTAAAGGTAATTAATGTTTTATTGATACATTACTTTTATTTCCATGTTGTGCAAATTTATGATAAATTACATTCGAATGTAGACTGACAAGAAATATCTTGCAATATAATTAGCTGTCCGCAGAGACCATATAGAATATAATGGTGGTTTGAATCACATAGAGGACAACTGAATATTCTGAACCCTTAAAGATGTCTGGCCTGGCGTTACAACAATGAAACACATGAGAGTTTATTATAATAAATTTAAGATAATTTTACATATTATATTGTCTCTCATATATACATATTTTAATTACAATACTGAATTATTTTGTTTAGGTCCTACCCGGTGCTTAATGGGACTGCGGCCAACTCAAGTTCAAAGAAGCACTGTCCAAAAACAATTGTTCCACGTGTAAAGTGAAATAAACAATTTGCATAGAATTATGTGATATTAATGAGAATCTGGAAATCTATAATACTAAATTAATAAAACTTGGTTTGGGTCTGTTAAATTTCTAATTATGTATATTAGTACTTGTGTTCTTAATTTATATAATTTTTTTATAATACTTTAAAATTGTCAATATTCTGATATATTTTTTCTACATTTCAATGCATACTAGGCATTTATAGGTAAAGCATTTAACACACTATTGTAAGTTTTTTACCATAATGTAGATAGATAAGTTTTAATGTAATTACTACTGGTTGTCCTAAAACAATAAGTGAATTGTTATAAATCTAGTACAGCTTTTTTAATCCTTTACAGGGAACAATAAATGTTACTTAGTTAACTTTTATTTTTACTTATTTAGCTAATAATACAAAAAATATAAACAGTTAATTAAAATAACAGATGTCTTTTAAAACTAGAAAGTTTACCCGTATTGTTTAAAAAAGGAATCTTTCGATTACCCTTACCGAAAATTAAAACTTCTTTTGGACGTAGATTTGGGGAGTTCGTTAGAGCTCACACTTATAACTCAGTGCTAAGACACTGCAACTTATAAAGCCTTTCATTACATGAAGCAAATGATGTGATGAGATGACAAAGTGGCTTCTATCTCTGAGCTATTTAGAAACAGAACATATTTTAAGCTGAACTAACTCACCTATAGGTAATGATCTCAAACAAGACTGATACATATTACTTCACATTAATTATGGTTGAATAAAATTTATGTTATTTTATCTTCCTTTTATTCTTGCCATATGCCTAGTTTTGTTATTGTTTAACATCTAATATATATATATATATAAATAAATTAGTATTAAAGTCAGAACTTAAACAAATATTTAGTTATATAATATAAGAGTTTTGTGGAAATATAAAACAAAAATGAAATACATATTGAAATGAAATGAAATAAATTTATTCGAACCCATAAAATGTTATACATTATTTAGATTCAGTCAATATTAACTCTACCACCAGTTCGGAAAGCAGTTCTCACTAGAGAAGGACGGGCAAGAAACTCTAGTGTTGCTCTTTTCAAAATCAGTTCAAGGTAAAAAATACAATTCATAATAAAAAAAAATAACATGATATAAATCTACTTGTTATTTTTGTTTAGAGCAGTTCATTTATATACTCTCAAAAAAGGTAATAAATTTTAAAATCCTATACGAGTGTATAACCCTCTTAGGAATCATGTAATAATTTGGTCTGAAATTCTTCAAGATTTCGTTATTAATCTAAGTTTATCCCTAATCCCTAAGTTTATCCGTAATACTTAGATGTAGTAAGCGAAAAAGGCAGACCAGTCCACACAAGCAGCACCCGTTCACGAGTATGACGCATGTGCCAGCCATCGGCCTCCTCTATCATGTTGCAGCGAAGTGACCGACCCGGCACACGACGCCGCCGCAGGCACAGACAGTTAAAGAGTGTATTATATATAATGTATAGACTCATATTATGGTCCCCAAGATACAGGCACTGCCTAGTTTGGGGCCCCCTGCCAAATGTAGTGTTTAATTTTAAACTAGCTGTAAGTACTAACATAATTCTTAGAATTCTATGTACTTAATTACTGATGTTCCTACTTCTTTGTCAAAATTGTTTGTGCCAAATAAAATTGTTATTATTATTATTATTTATTATAATTATACATATACTTATACACTCACGCCTGTTATCCCCGAAGGGGTAGGCAGAGGCGCAACTAGTGCACCCACTTTTCGCCGTTATTCCGTTCCATGATGTGATAGGGGGCGAGCCTATCGCCATATCGGGCACAAATTCCAGACTCCGAGCTGATACTGAATAGAAAAACTCAATATCACTTTGCCCGACCGGGGGATCGAAACCGAGACCTCAGCTTTGCAATCGTACTGTAATACAACTACGCCACAGGGGCAGTTATTATAATTATATTCTTGTTTAATTTTTTTTTTATTCTTGCTTTACTACAAAGTATTATACCTTATAGAAAATTTAATCATTTTAATTAGATACATCCTCAGTAAACGTAACTAACATTTAAAACAATAAAATCGCTGATATGAACTTATTTGCTGCTTTCTTCTTTGATGGAAGGCTACATTTTCATCCTTGTGAACTTTAAAGAAAATCTTGTGATTGTCTCAAAGCAAATAACATCAATTGTGATAATTATTGTTGCTACAAGTTATATGATCCAAGATTGTTTTATTGTACACCAAATTTCGAGAGAATTTACTCGAAAATCACAAACATAACACGTAGCGATAATGCTGACGACGCCCTAAAAGGTCTCGTTGCGATTATCGCAAAAATGACGTTTGAGGCGATGTCAAAATCAAATGTTCGTCACTGACGATTACCATTTAGAGTAGGTTCATAGACGACATTGGCAAATAATGATTCGTTCATTCGTTGATCGTTCAGATAGTGGTAGTTTACGATAAAAGATAATGAATCCGAACAATTGTTAGAGTAGGGTATTTGCGATACTTTCGGAGCAGTAGCGTATCGTTTCCGATATATCGTTGTCGATTATTAGAGTAGACCTTCTGATCCTTAGAAGTTAATGAAAAATATATTTGGTAGATGTACGTTATAAGACCACAATTTTTGTTGTCCGCGAACCCGGAAGCCATTCCAAATAGCCACGGTCCGCATTCAGTTTAAATATATGTAAAACCTTTCATCGTGACCTCTGGTAAGAAATCTCCTGACCCCATTCTGGCTTGTCTTCTGACCTCAGGCACTATATTATACAAATCCACTACAACCACTCGGTTTCTGCATTTATTTGGGTGTCTTGACCTACAATTTTATATGGATAAGTCGGGGTACATAAATTTTGTTGCCTTTCTGAATTACAATAGCAGATGGAGTGAAAAGGATTTTGGCGAATGAATAAAGATGGGTTATTGGGTGTTTTGCTTTTATACACATGTGATACAACTGATTAGGCTCTAATCAATGTTTAAATTAAATTGTTCATTTTGATTCTATATAATTAATCAGCAAATTATTTGTTTTACGATTTAGAGAACATCGCATGTAACTAATAAACTACAAAACTAGTGCGATTAATGAAAATTAATTAAAATTATCGTTTTATTTCTAAGCGTATTAATCACGCTGCCACGCAATGCTTTAATAATTCTAAGATAATTCATATAATATCACTAGATAGTATAAAACAAAGTCGCTTCCCGCTGTCTGTCCCTATGTATGCTTAGATCTTTAAAATTACGCAACGGATTTTGATGCGTTTTTTAAAAATAGATAGAGTGATTCTACGGGAATGTTTTTATGTACTTTTAGTCCAGAAAACTTATTAACGCAGTCGAAGCCGCGGACAAAAGCTAGTTATCATGTAATAATATTCTAAGAGTATTCTAAGAGTAAGAGTTATATGCACAGAGAACAATGATTTGAACCCACGACCTCCGGCGTACCGTGCCAGTGCTCTTCCAATTGAGCTTTCGACTGTTTCTTTTTCAGGATTCTATAAAAATATAAAATCATTAACCAGGCACTACATGGCCATTGACATGTATAAAAAATCATAATATAAAATTAGAAACAAGTTTAGCGGTTCGTTTCGGTTACTTACTCCTGTAAAGGGTAATGCTGAGTTAGTAGTTGTAATACCTGCTAACAGATGTCGCTGGTCATCTCCTTTAAGAGAATTAAGTACGGATCCTGAAATTTGCAATCGAAAGCGAGGTCGGAATAGCTCAATTGGAAGAGCACTGGCACGGTACGCCGGAGGTCGTGGGTTCAAATCCCGCTTTCGACTGTTTCTTTTTCAGGATTCTATAAAAATATAAAATCATTAACCAGGCACTACATGGCCATTGACATGTATAAAAAATCATAATATAAAATTAGAAAAAAGTTTAGCGGCTCGTTTCGGTTACTTACTCCTGTAAAGGGTAATGCTGAGTTAGTAGTTGTAATAACTGCTAACAGATGTCGCTGGTCATCTCCTTTAAGAGAATTAAGTACGGATCCTGAAATTTGCAATCGAAAGCGAGGTCGGAATAGCTCAATTGGAAGAGCACTGGCACGGTACGCCGGAGGTCGTGGGTTCAAATCCCGCTTTCGACTGTTTCTTTTTCAGGATTCTATAAAAATATAAAATCATTAACCAGGCACTACATGGCCATTGACATGTATAAAAAATCATAATATAACACAGAGAACAATTTTTATATAACTTAATAACAAGTGTTCCGAAGACAATTTCTTTTAGACAACGGACTATTCAGCTGCAAAATTGCACCATAGCACAAAGTGCTGTTTTTATTCATTAATCAAGGAAAAAAACGGAGGAGGTTCTCAAGTCGACGTGTATGTATTTTTTTATATGTATGAACACGCATAGCTTTTTACAGAGTAGCCCGATTTTAATAATTCTTTTTTTATTGGATAGAGTATACCTCGAAATTGGTCCCATGTAAATTTGGAAAAAAGTCTAACCTAAGGGTGGAAAAAAGGGGGTTTATTGTTTACTCACAGATTTTATTGCTGAGTTGTGTATTAATAAGCATGTAGTTTATAACCACAGAAAATAATAAAATAAAAACTTTATAACAAAAAAGTTAAACCGCCGAAAGAAATGAACGGCAAAAATATTTTTTATTTCACCTTAATAACTAATATATATTTGGAGTCGATGACTAGTTTAAATTGCCAGCTAAGCTAAGTAAATACACGAACAAATATACGAAATCAATGTTCAAATTAAATTAGGCATCGACTCCAAATATACGTTTACCTATATTAATAAAAAATGTTTATTATTTTTTGCTTTTAAGTTTTTTCGGCGGTTTAATTTTTATGTTAAAAAGTTTTCGTTTGTATCACTATTGGTTGTTTATATAAATCATTGTCTCTAACATGCAGATGTGACTGTTAAACCAGATCATGTCACAAAAAAATCTGAATAAACAAAAGCATCAAAATACCATAAATCAACAAATAAATTCGACATGAAGTCAAATATGAGTGCAACTGAAAGCTTATTCCTGCAATCAAGTAATCCTACTGTTGTGTAATTAACCATTGCAGCCGGTAACTACATCAATTACAACGTCGATGACAACATTATTACAAACTGCGGACGTATACACCCGGTAGGTCTGTAATTGCCAATTAGATGTGACCTTTATTTTACAGTTTGTAATTCTGTGTTGTTGGCCTTTTGATCCGTTATTGAGACCGTTTTGGGTGAGTGCCTTGCGGTGGTGTGTATTCTAGTTTGATAAAATTTGTTTTCTTTCTTTCTTTCTTTCTTCTATGTGCTGTTTTCTAGTTAATTTTATTACCAGTATTACAAGAGTGTGGAACCAATTGCCGCCAGCAGCATTCCCGCACAGATACGACCTGGCGACCTTCAAAAAGAGAGCGTATTCCCACCAAAAAGGCCGGCAACGCATCTCTGTGCCCCCTTTTTTTTTTTTTTTTTATACAACCATCTTCGGCTCATTAGGGACGGCTGCGGGCTTCCTCTGACTCACGTCTAAGTTGTCGTCCGCAACCGCCCCTTCTCTGTGCCCCCTGGTATTCCAGTTGTTCATGGGCGGCGGTGATTACTTACCATCAGGTGAACCGTTTGCCTATGTTAAAAAAAAATTGGACAGGATTAAAAACTATTATACCTATATACATTGCACATAGTATTATGTAACTCAATAGTACAATTCTGTTGTAGCTGTTTTCTTTAGCCATTAAGTAGTAAGAAAAAGAATGCTATAGCAATAGAATTTCGGCCAAATTAACCGCATGCTGACAGATGTTCCGTCACATAATTGTATAAACCGACCGAATACAAAAGTCACATTCTAATCTATGCTTCCGAATAAATGGTAATGTAATGAATAAGTGCTGTCTTCATTAGCTTTTTAATACGATAACTTTCCAATAAAATTTACTAGAAACCTGAGAAATAGCCTAACATTTCTTTTATTATTATTTATCTATTAAAAGAGGTAATTATTTCGAGAGAAAGTGATGCAGAAGGGGGTCGCGACGTTCAGTACTGAGGAACACGACGCAAAAGGGAATATCAATTAAAAGAATTTTGCGAGTCGTTCCTTTTTTAAATTCTTGGATTTAATATCAATAGCTAAGATTTCGATCACATATACAAATTCCCGGATAGGTATTTATAATCCAAATAAGTATACATTGTACATACTGCACACAACCGACGTGTGTTACACAAGCTCTGTACCCACAGCCGTCCATATCACATAAGCCCAAACTTCAATATCGGCTTGTAATTATTGGGACTTAATTGATGTGTTTTGTATGTGGATTAAGGATTAATTAGCGTATAATGTTGCATTGAACGCACGCTTTGAGCGCTGTCTTCGGCCGCTATTGTTACATAAATAGTGAATATTGGGTTATTGACTGCCTCGGTGGCGTAGTTGTATTACGGTACGACTGCAATACTGGGGTCTCAAAGTGATATTGGGATTTTCTACTCAGTATCAGCGCGAAGTCTGGAATTTGTGTCCGATATGGCGATAAACTTGCAAGGCAAGACAACGTAATATAACGCCACCGAGGCAGTAATTTTATGTTATTAATTATGAAAAAAAGAAGTTCGTCTAGAATTTGGGAACTTTTGTTAACTGCGTCGCAGTCCAGTCAACTTTGGGAACAACTGCGTTATAGCATAAATGAAGATATTATAAGATATCGCATACTCAATTGTTAATATAAAGATAAATGTAGTCCTCTCACACTTTAAACATATGTCATGCGTCCCAACTTAATTCAAACATAACTCGCATATTAAATATTAAATCGACAGAAAATTCATTTGCCACTAAAATTTCCCAACTCAAGTGACCTTTTGAGTTCGACGTTAGTAGACGTCATTCCGTCAGCTAATAGTAACTGGGTGAATGCAAATCAAATTCAGTATGGAGTGGGAGGCACCTCGGGCGGGCTAATTTGCTTCGTCGTGCCTCGGCCGGTCCCAATCAACCGTGCAGCCCACGTTTTACTATGAATATTGTTAGGTGACGTTGTTGGACCTTTTTTATTGGTGAATTTGTTTGTCATTGAATTTTGAGCTTTATTAATGTTCGTGTTGGTATTTTTTTATTAAATAAATTTACGTGTAGTTTTTTTCTGGAAATTTTTATTGTTCTGAAAGCTGCATTGTTTTACTATGGGTTGCAAGAACAAGACTCTAAATTTTGACGTGTTATTTTTTTTTTTTTGATTGTCTAATGTCCAGGACCTACAGCTCATAAAGCCATCAACCCATCGATATGTTTATTGCGAGAGTTTACATCACTCGCAGATTATCCCTTTTTCCAAAAAGATAATCTAAATGCTTCTAAATGTAAATCGTTCTTACACGAATATGAATATTAACGAATTATATTATCCTACTAATATTATAAAGGCGAAAGTATGT
This sequence comes from Lapara coniferarum, assembly GCA_949316025.1. Lineage (NCBI taxonomy): Eukaryota > Metazoa > Arthropoda > Insecta > Lepidoptera > Sphingidae > Lapara > Lapara coniferarum. The sequence continues at coordinate 2,623,884 of OX438922.1, forward strand.
AAGAATATCTAGATGTATGGATGTTTGTTGCTCTTTCGCGCAAAAACTACTGAACAAATTTCGATGATATTTGGCACACGGGTAGATCATATCCTGGATTAACACATAGGCTGCTTTTTATTCCGGGAAAATATAGACCGGGACTTTTATCCCGGAAAAACTTTTTAATGCGGGCGGAGCCGCGGCCAAAAGCTAGTCTCAAATATTTTTAGACACACACACACATACACACACGCGCGCACATACATCAATTTTATCCCTGAAGGCGTAGGCAGAGACGCAACTAGTACATACAGTTTTTGCCGTGCGTATTCTGTTCCATGATGGGGCGAGCCTATCGCCATATTGGGCACAAATTTCCACCTCTGGGCTGACACTGAGTAGAAAACCCCAATACTGCTTTCTTCAAAGTGCGATTAAAAGTTCGAAACCTATTTGATAATTATTAATTTTTTGTATAACGTGGTGTACATTAGTGTTTCATTCGTTCATTCTTCTTCTTCTTTAGGTGCCTCTCCATTACTGAAAGTTGGCAGTCAGTTCCTTGAACCTCTCCTTGTCACGGACAAGTTGGAACAGTTCTTCGATCGTTTTTATTCCGGTCCACTCCCGTAATATTGCTTTGCCTGTTTTTATTAATAAGTATACAATAGGTATTTTCTCTAGAGCGACGGTAATGTTTTTGGCATTCCTAAAATAAATATACATACATACATACATACACACTCACGCCTTTTATCCCCGAAGGGGTAGGCAGAGGCGCACCTAGTGCACCCACTTTTCGCCATTATTCCGTCCCATGATGTGATAGGGGGCGAGCCTATCGCCATATCGGGCACAAATTCCAGACTCCGAGCTGATACTGAATAGAAAAACTCAATATCACTTTGCCCGACCCGGGAATCGAACCCGAGACCTCAGCATTGCAGTCATACCATAGTACAACTACGCCACCGAGGCAGTCTTAGGCTAAAATAAATATCTGCCAATATTTTTTGTAATATCACTGTGCCAGTCGTCGCAAATAAAAGTTGATTAGTTCTATTCTCGTCGTCTCGACATTAATCATTCTAGTCTAGTATTTGTTCAATGTCCTAGGAATTTTAATTTCTTTATATTAAAGAACCTAATCAAAACAGTTTCTTGTGTATAATGTACCTACGTGCATCCTGAAACAAAAGCTTTTAAAATATTTGAAAATATAGCCGCAGATTTATATTCTGTATTTTTATTGAAAAAATCTTCAGAGAATTCAACCTTACGCATTGAAACCTGAGTTAAAAATCGCTTTAGCAAAGGTTAAATAAACATTGTAGAATCAAATAGAATAAAAACTGCTAACAAAACATTTGCCTCTAGTACACGGCCTACTCAAAACGCGTGTTGAATATAAAACCATTATAAATATTCGACAGGTATTTCATAGGCCGGGTTTTTGTCCCCGTAATGTGATTAAACATAAGTACGAAATGTTTTTGTTTGTTACCGGTGTCGGACATGTGTTATTGTTCTGTTTTGTGTTGGTGGCGAGCTTTTTGTTCAGAGAATTTTCCGATTATGTCCGGTAATATTTATACTTTTAAGGGCAATACATATTTACAATTGTATTGTAATTTACTTGTGAATGTGTCGAGTTTTTTTTTTCTATAAAATTATGGAGTATTTAAGAAGGCAGGTGTAAATAAATGATAGATATGACGCAGTCAGGCTGGCTCGTTTCACCAACATGAAATTTACTTCTCCCTTAGCCTGCCACCCCTAGTCGTAGAGTAATACGCATTCTGAGTTGGTAGTAAAGCGATTTTTTTAATTACTGTACACGTAAAACCGTTGTTCCTGCGCCTGATCTTTCTCCGGTCATGTCGGAATACCGTCTCACCGGCCTATGAGAGTGAAGGAATAGCGAGTGCACCTGTGTATTACGCGCATACTTGTGCGCTATAATATCTCCTGTGTACCTGGCTGATCACGTTGATATTGGCCGGCTTGGCGAAATTTGGTTAGGAAGGATAAATTACGAAAAGATGATAAGATTATACTGCATTTGATGATGGAACCTTTTCTGCATTTATTTGTGACCACCCCGAGTCGGGCAAAGGGATATTGGTTTTTTCTACTCACTGTCAGCCGGGTGTCTGGAAACTGTGCCTGATATGGCGATAGGCTCGCCCCATAACATCGTGGGACGTTACAAATTTGGCGAAAACTAGATGCCCTAGGTGCAATACTGCCTACCCCTTCGGGGATAAAGGCGTAATGAGTGTTTTTTAACCATTCCAATTTCAAACACAGCATTAATCTTCAAATTTGGTGTTTCTTTTATCTCAATTACAATGTTCTAACCACTGAACATTCAATGAACTTAAAAATATGACGAGTGGAATACAGCCTTAAGCTCGGCCACCCGTAAGCTTTTATTTGAGTAATACGTGCGTCTGGTATTAACGCTCGGAATTTACAAACGAATGTTATTAATGTTTTGGGATCGAATGTGATTTTGGTGAACGGATGATATGGATGTGTGATGAATGACTGATGAATGGATAAATAACTGAGCATATTAGGAGTTTCGAGATGGCGTTCGAGGCATATAATTTCTACAAAGCTTTGGGTGTGGGCATATTACGCGAAAGGAGAATATGCGTTAAAAAGTTAATAATTATTTCATTTTCATGCGGACGAAGTTAGTTATAAGAGGGTGTATAATGAGGGTGCATCCAAATTATCTGATTCATTCATATCAGCAAATACCTATTCAAAACAAAGACTATCACTGGTTTAAAAAAGTGAAATATCAATTATTGTATGTATTCCTTAAAAAAGAGACTTAATTAATATAAAATCTAAACAGTTTTCACATATGAATCGATGAAACAAAATTTCGCGCAAACGACAAATTCCGCCTGGCTCATGTAATATTCATGCCGTTCCGCATTCGTCTCCGCGGTGCGCGGCGCGAACGCGAAATGCGAAATTATCCGCCACCTAATCGCGTTAGGGTGACAGAATGCGCGAAATTTTTGACGAGTCATGAATATTTTTTATGGGACTGATAACACGGGTGGGACTTATTGTCTCGTGTTCGTAGATTGACTGCCAACAATTCTATTTTCAAAAATTATTACTTAGAATGATAATTCAAACATAAAACTTTTTCACTTCTAGAGTAATGTCTAAATAGTGAACGTAAAAATATTATAGAACTGGTGGTGGGTTTCTCATGTGTAAGAGACCATCTGGGTGACCACCACTGCAATGTCGATTTCTACCGCCAAGCAGCAGTGTGCATGCACTGTTGTATTTCGGTTTGAAGGGCATTGTAGCCAGTGTAACTACTGGACATAATGAGACTTAACATGTTATTCCCAGGATGACGAGTGCAGTGTAATGCCACACAACACTTTGTAACTCAAGGTGCTGGATGGTGTTGCTACTGTTTATGAGCGCTCGTATTGCTTACTATCAGGCAAATGCATGCTCGCCTCGTCATTCAACGCCATAAAAAGAAAACTATTATGAGAGATTAAGTCTTTCCTTCGCTATGGTGGTCTATACTAAGGAGCTGTAGACATTCAGAATACTTGTTCTTCTACTACCCAACATAATAACGTAATATCACAATGAAATTAACAGTGATTTTACATTCGTATTTCTCACGCGATTCCCTTACAACCGGACTCTATTGTAATGTGATTTATAATGATGCTAGCACATATTTCATTCTTAAGTTTCGATTCTGCAGTTTTGTTAGACTGTTTCAGGTTATGGGGATTTTTGAGATTAAAATTTTAGATGATTTGTGGTAGTTCTCTCGTATTCGACGGGTCGTCTGGATAAGTACTGCAGCAGTGTCTATGTCTATCGCTGGGCAGCAGTATACATCCACTGTTGTGTTCCATTTTGAAGGACAATGTAGTCAGTAAAATGTTTCAATTCAATTACGATTGGTCAGCGCTAACTGGTGGTAAAAAAAAATACATCCATGGCACCTAACGAGTACCAGCTGAGATGCTCTTTGTACTCTCAAGAAGATATCTGGAATTACAACGCATCTCCATTCCTAACATTTACAATACCATACCATACCAGCCCTGTATTAAATACTGCCCACTGCTGAGCACGGGCCTCCTCTACAACTGAGAGGGTTTAGGCCTTAGTCCACCACGCTGGCCTAGTGCGGGTTGGCAGACTTTACATATTTGGTTGGTAGTCTTCACATAGCTTCGAAATTCTTGTAAAGAACATCTCAGGTATGCAGGTTTCCTAACGATGTTTTCCTTCACCGTTAAAGCGAGCATCCTAACATTTGACTTTACATAAATCTAAGCCAAATTACATTATGGATGAACGAGAAGAATTCAATAAAACGACTCGATCCATTTTATTTTCGCTAATTTCAGAGAAAGTACGCGAGGCCGTTGAATTCTTAATAAACATCAGGAGACGAGCGTCCGCGGCGCATTTCCTACGCGAAAAAATAATTATTAAAATTTCAAAGGGCGAAGAAAGCCGTCCGGCGCACTCATCTTATTTTGGAAGGTATTGCTAAAAAACCCGCCGTGAATTCCTTAATTTTTCCAAGAAAAAATCCCCTCGCTCAAATGATCCATAGTTAAAAAGCGTAATTAATGAGTAATGATGTAAAGTGCGGCGAAATTTTCGCTATCTTTTTAGAAGCGATTATTTGTCGCATTCTGTTTTGTATGGACGTCTTAAGGTCCGGTGCCGGTGCAATTTAATTGCAGAAATTTTGTGTATGTAATGGCATAGTAAACATATATATTTTGTGTAAATCCTATTATGTACTATTTATAAATACATACTAGTAACCTCAGTGTTCACTCAAAACGGAATAGCGAAGCTTCCACAGCCTATTGGTTTTTAGACCGTGCTTCCAACTTTAACGAGCCAGTCTGGCCTACAATGTGCCTGTGCAGATATAGAAACAGGACAGCAGAAACTCGACCGTTGCCAAAGAGGCGCAACTAGTGTACACGCTGCCGAGCAGCTTATATCCGACTCACGATGACAAGATCAATCTATTGCCATATCGGCTCCATTCAATCCCGGACAGTGCTTGTTTTGTAAAGAAACAAGTTATAAAATATAATTTCTAAAGATGCAGCTGCAACACAACAGAAATGTTCTAAGTATAAAGCCTAGTTTAGATAGATCATTGTATTTTAAGTGAATACCTTCATACATTGGTTGGATGTATGGAGGTATACACTTTACTTCACATTAAGAAAAAATGTTTTAGATAAACTTAACGCGTATGGGCGAATATTTTTTTTTATTAGTTCAATTACCTATGTGGCTGACTGTATATACACGAGTGAGAATTGCGTCGTGTGCAAGTTCAGACGGCGTTCAATAATCCCGTATGATAATTGCAAAGCAATGATTGACACTAAATGAGGCTTAAACAATATAAATTACTAGCTTTTGCCCGCGGCTCCGCCCGCTTTAAAAAGTTTTTCCGGGATAAAAGTCCCGCTTTATATTTTCCCGGGATAAAAAGTAGCCTATGGGTTAATCCAGGACATGATCTACCCGTGTGCCAAATTTCATCGAAATCCGTTCAGTAGTTTTTGCGTGAAAGAGGAACAAACATTCATACATCCAAACATCCAAACATCCAAATATCCAAACATCCATACATTCTTACAAACTTTCGCCTTTATAATATTAATAGGATAATAGGATATAGCATACATAACTATTTTGAATAAACTATCCACGCATCTTTGCAGCATTGATCACTGTTAAATTCGCCCTTGCAAAATCGCCACTCTGAAATCCGTGCCTACAAATAGAATGTGCTCGACCGTGAGCAGCGGTAGAAAATTGGAAATGTCATTTTCGCGGCGTTTTTTTTCGTGTTTGCGGGCACGCCCGGCGCGATAGCCCTGGCCCGGGGCGCCGGCGCGGTCCTACCTGCCACCTTCTGACAGAAATCGATTGTCGAAAATAACTTTGCAATTGGTAAATTTGCAATTTTCCGCTCACACGGTGCATGGTTTTTAATTCGCTGATTATTTTGAGTTTTGTTTTGTATTTTTACTTTTGTACTGCTAGAATCACACGTAATATCACCAAACTATTACATATAAAAACTTGTACATTTAGCTTGTATTAAATTTTTGTTACCGTCGAGTGTCGCTTAACACAAATCGTAAGAAGCGGACACAATGAAGTCAAGCGTGTGATGGTATAATAATCTTAACATTCGGATTAGCAGTGAATGAAAGCATAATGTTACTAAAATTTATAGCTAATGGCGTTTTCTTTTTTGTTTCAGGTAAGGGAATCAGACCAGTTACTCAAACTAAGATTACGCAGATAACCTGCGAGAAGTATTCAGATACGTATTTTTTTTATCAAGATTTTTTATTTCGAGGATTATATCCATAGCGGACATGACAACTCCATCTTAACTTGTTACAATATAAATACAAAATTAAATGAAAAAAATAATCAATTTAGTTAATAAATTAAGACGGACCACTGTTGAAGATACGTATTATATACGTTATACGTTCATACGTATATAATTTAAATCATACTTGCGTAAAGTCCATATTATGCTTCTCTAGTGTATCATGTTACTCGTACTATGAAACTGAGTAGGAACTTTGCGAAACTTTTGGCAAAATTAGTATACGTTGTACACCAATTAGGGTAAAATTTAAGCTTATTTAATGTCGCTTGAGCTATTATAGGCAGGCAAGAGATTGACATTAAACGTGATATTAATTACATCAGTGATTTTAATCAAATTAAAGTTGACTTGTTAAAAACTTTATCAATAGCATAATAAAACGTTATGCGGCTAGTAGCAAAAAAAAACCTGTGGGCTTTGAATGTATTAAAAAAACACGACTCCGTTTCGTTTTATTGGGATTGGTTAAGACTAACACGTGACATCGTCTTGCGAGTTGCGTTTCTTACCACATACTTAACCCACTGGTTCCCCTTATTCTTTAGTAGATAACTCTAAGGGCCGCTATACACTACGCAATTTGTCACATAAATGTATAAGCTGATCAACACAAAAGCCCCACTGTAATCTATACGCTTATATTACACTGTGACATTTGTGTTTAGTCGTTAACTCTTAATTGAGAAAGTAAATTTGTACGTAATTTTGTCTAGAACGGACTGTGTAATATCCCGGTATTAAAGCAATATACTGCGCATTTCGCTGTTTTGCGTGGTAAGGTAGGAGGACCCCCGGGACTGCACTTGTGGTGCTTACTTTCACTTGCATTAGCTAATTTAGAAATATTTTAGCTATTTTCGTAGAGTTTCGGCTATTTTCCGAGTATCAACAAACCTATGATGGTGCCATTTTTATAAATCTTAGTGCCCGCTTTTTTTTAAAGAAAGTAGAATACAAACACGTTTAATTACTTGTCTAAAAATGTCAGTTTGATCATAATTTTAATTAGTCCGTGTTACGCAGGCTGCACGATACATTATGGAGTGTTACGTATTTTGATTTAAAATATCAAATGGTAATCAAGTGGTATTCTTATGACACTATTGTTTTATTCTAACATATTATGTTGGAAACGATAATGATTAAACCAATCTACACTACCAACACCTACATCTCGCAAGACTACTAAATTACAGATAATCTAGATTCTAGACAAACAATACTATTGAGAGTACTTCAACAAGTCCTAAATTTATGTACAGCTGAAATCGAAAATAAACATTTATAAGAAAATAAAAAGGTGCGCGCTCTCAACATGTCTGGGCGAGACCATTTCTCAAACGATAAATTCGCGCGCTCGTTCCCGCTCGAACTCGAACCAATTGATCGGAGAGGGATGCATGCGGCCTGTTTCACACAAAATACGGCCTACTCAGGGCTGCCACTTGGTTCTTGCATTTTCATTGTTATTGGGAATTGTAAATGGAATTTTAAAAAGTCACGGCTTTATTCCAAAGTCAGTCACAATAGCGTTTTCATATACCTCTTTTGCTTTATCGACTTTTCTTATAACATATTAAATAGGGTTGAACAGCTTACTAAAAATGTACTCTATGAAAAAAAATTACAGGTCAAGTAATCTTAATTTGATAAAAAACCTTGAATAATGAAATTATAATACTGTTGACTAAAACATTACACATCTGTCTACCCTAAATGGTACAACCGTATCAGGTTATAGGCATATTACAGGCTTGTTCTAATGAGAGGTCACGCCAGGCATTAGGTACTGACGGTTTGTGGAAATCGCATTAAAAATATGGATGAGTATCAAGTTAATAGAAGCTATAATTAATGATTCGTTTTAGACTTAAAAGAAAGAAAAGAAAGAAAAGAATTAGGGACGAGAGCGGATATGTTTAATGCTAGTTTCATCACGATATGGTTGCTATTTCTAGACGCTAGTGAGAAGTAAATTTCCTATCCATATTGTTAATCTTCCAATAAAAAAAATTAAAACTACTACCAAAGAACGTCTTTGCAAAAAGTTTATTACAGTACAACAGATTATCTAGAAGATACAAATGCTTGGGATTAAGTTGCTCGGATTCACACATTTTCTATAATTAAATTGTGTCTAGCATTTTATTTATTGTTAGTATTTGTTGCTACATGTTAAACAATGAGGATTATACGAAATTGTTAGAAAAATTATGTATCATTTTGACAGATCGTGTTACTGAGGGAGTTTTTTTGCGGCGCTTCTTCTTGACAGCGATAACTCGTTCCGAAGCGGTAGTAGATTCATGACGACCCAAAAGATCTTGTGAAAGACAATTTGAATAAAGATAATTTTGAGCTTGAGTTTGAAATAATTTCGCTGCTAACCATAGTTTTACATTTCGACAACCATGAATGACATTTTGAAAATGATACAAGAACTAGCCACTGTGCATGTACTGTAAAATGATAAAAAAATGTACCGACATCAAAACAAGTTCTTGTTAAACATTTACATTAATACACAATTGTCATTGATCAGTTATGATGGTTATACTCTTTATCAATTTATATCAGTGAAGAGTATTTTAAGTTTTTGCTGCCAACCCTACCGTACAGTTACCGCAACAGGTTACGGTAGAAAATATTTTATTCCGCATAATGTATCATTGTGGCTCTAGACGGGCTGAGTGAAGTCATTTGTACTTTGCTCCTTATCGATTGTGCCTCTGAGCATCATAGCTCGAGATATTTATGTCCGATAGGCTTTACGGCCTTGGACTTAAGTATTGAATTGGTTCGATTTATTGGGTAAAATATTATTTTATTTTGAAGTAGGTAACGAGCTATAATTTGCGTAATTCTACTAAATTGATGGTGTAGAAAAAAAACTTGTATCAAAAAACTCTTATTTATCTTCGGATGTTTGGTCGAGTATCTGGATATGAAGTAGTTAAAACAATTTTGTCTGCGACGCGAAAGTCGTAACTTAAGCGGTTCCTAATCTTCATTCCTTTTGTCAATAATGTATCCGCAATTCTCCTGGCAGGCAGAAGTATAATTTAAAAAAAATTACAACAATATATTTTTTATAAAATGTGTCCTCTAACATCACATAACCAAAGAAATATTACATAATCGATATCACCCCATCCCTACGCGTTACACTGAAGCACTACTCCAAATGAGATTTCGTTTCCACTTCACATCTTGCCGTAGGATATAACAAGTCATTCTGTTATTATATCACAAAGAGCATACGAGATTGATACGTCTCCTTCGGCCCACGTCACAGGGAAAAGGGGCTGAATCAATTATTTCCTTTGCCTGATACGCGTAAATAAAAGTCACGCGCATAATCCTGACTATTGAGATATATTTTGTATTAAGAACTAAGAACGGCTTTCGCCCAACACAGTCAGACACTAAGAAGATCTTGTATTGTTAGTAGACAGAAGTTTTGCCCTGCATGCACTTGCAAAATGTTTTTGTTATTTCCATGAGTGCTATTACTGTGTCAGTGTGTTTAAAGAAAAAAAATGTGTCAAAGCGAGGATTAAAAGTCAATATCTCATTTAAGTTATCACGCGTTCTACCAAGAATACAATCAAACGTGTGATGTGCCATGAAAGTCAAAAAAATATACAGAAATAGCTTTTGCCCGCGGCTCCGCCCGCGTGAATGAGTTTTTCCGGTATAAAAGTCCCGCTTTATATTTTTTCGGGATAAAAAGTAAATCTATGTGTTAATCCAGGACATGATCTACCCGTGTGTCAAATTTCATCGAAATCCGTTCAGTAGTTTTTGCGTGAAAGAGGAACAAACATCCATACATTCTAACAAACTTTCGCCTTTATAATATTAGTAGGATATAATATGCTTTTTGGCATATTTATTCAATGGCACATAGATCTAGAATAAAGGATATTAAAATACAAATGGATTTAATTATTTTTTTCTAAATAAGTTTCTCGTAAAATTTAAAATAATTTGCTTAGATTTTTGCGTGCTCTATTAAGACAAAATACAGTTAACAATTTGAATACAATTGATTAGCCAAGTCAGTTGCTTGCGGCGAGGCGTTATATTTTTATATAACCCTGAGAATATTTTTATAAATATCCTTGTAGGCGAGGCTACAACAAGGCCTTGTGAGTATTACCGTTCATTCTTTTCAATATTTATTTAAAAGACTTGTACTAGAAGTGATAGGCAGAATTGCAAATATTGCATTTAGGCTTTTCTGATTTGAAATGAAATAAATTTATTCGAACCCATAAAATGTTATACATTATTTAGATTCAGTCAATATTAACTCTACCACCAGTTCGGAAAGCAGTTCTCACTAGAGAATAACGGGCAAGAAACTCTAGTGTAGCTCTTTTCAAAGTCAGTTCAAGGTATAAAATACAATTAATAATAAAAAAAATTAAATCTAAACTCACTGACGACTACTTCATACCACAGGATAAGGCAAGCTTTTAATGATTAATTTTCGATGGTATGATCGAGGATTCGAATCCTGGATCTCTTTAATAAATTAGTTGCGGCGTAATAAAGGTGAAGAACTTTATGAACTTTTTCTTCATTTAGTCATCCCTCTCATGATATGATAAAGTGCTACTTTTTAACAAAGAATTTGTTAATTTTACAACGGTAAAAGCCTTAACCCTTCAAGCCCCGCTTATATATAGATGTATGGGAAAACGCTATATATATGTACACCGGCGTCCGTCGCGGGGCTTGAGGAGTCAAAAATCTCATACACAGTACCATATCAACCACTCCTTTATCAAATGTTCAGAGGAAAATATTTTAAAATTAAAGACTAAGTAAATTAAAAAAATATATACAATTTCTAGATTAACAAAGACGCGATCCTCAGCTTTAGGTAAAAAATGAAAACTGAAACGGAAGTGCAAACACTGAAATACCATTAAGTCATTGTCCGTCGGCGTCAACATTTAATTTCAAAATACAGCGCTGAAAATGATTTTTCATGCGAAATGTACTGAACAGCACTGTTTGTTTTTTAATTAATTGTGAATGTGACAGCTTCGTTACAGCCTTTGGGAAATTAAGTGGGTTTGAATCCAGTTTGATTAACGATTTTAACTCTACATTATAATATGTTTATTTATTGGAAGTGATGGGAAAGTTTTAGATACCTAATTAGGCAGTAGTTTTACTTTAAATGCTTACAATGCATCGTTAATCTCTTTATTATGCAGATGTTTATCGGAAATCATGCTCTTACGATTATAGCCATTGCTCATAATTATCTGAAGATACAAAAAGGCATCCCATCTGTAACCGATTTTAATTTTTTTTTTTTTAAACTACCTAATACCCGCTAATTCATTTCAACAAATAAATTGATGATATATTTTTATGGAGACAAACTTTCAACGTAACAAAACTTGAAATCGAAAATCCATATAGGATTTTTTCATAATTCTTACACCTCAAACCATTACACATAGATAAGACCTAATGACGCCATCAAAATAATTCAATTTTAAAATAATCCACTCGCAACGCTTATGTCCTTATGTCCACGTTACTGCGAATGAGATTAAAAAAAGTCGCCGCTCGCAGCCAATTGAATTTGCGACGGACGATTACATTAACAACTAGTAAAGTACTTCCGGGTGGATTCTTAATTTGTTTAGACGCTGTTATGCGCTCCCGGTAACGACTATAATGTGCCTAGGTATTAAAGAGGATCTAAGGAAATATATCCTCTTTAATACCCCAGCCTTCCCTTGAATAAGGAAGCGTCATGGTATGTTTTCTGAGCCTATTTTACGTATGGAGACTGTATTACAAGAAGCTCATTTCAACGCGTTTTGAAATTTATCATATGACGACTTTCATTGCTCAGTACACACTTTAAAAAGACTAGATGCCGCTCGCAGCCCCGCCCATGTGTAAGACCTTCTCCGGTACAAAAAAATCACTGTGTAATTTCCAACATATTTTAAAGGTCAAATTCAACGGTTATGTTTTTTTTTTATAGCATTGAATGACGAGACGAGCATGCCGTTCGCCTGGTGGTAAGCGACACGACCACCCATAAACAGTAGAAAAAATACCATTCAGAACCTTGATTTACAAAGTACTGTGTGGCATTCCACTGCGCTCGTCATCCTGAGACGTGAGATGTTAAGTCTCATTATGTCCTGTAGTTACACTGGCTACAATGCCCTTCAAACCGAAACACAACAGTGCATGCACACTGCTCATTTCTAAAAAACATGAAACCAACAAACTGCTAAAATTTTACAAACTTTCGCGTTTAATATCAGGATGATATAACATATCATTAGTTCATTCCAACTCAACTGTTCTCTACATGTAAAAAATTTCAAACGGTACGATCGGATTTGTGTATGCCTATTGTCCGAACATTCGATACAAAGATAGGCGTGAGGCTGTGTGGGTTGGGGTCGTTTGTTTCCATCTATCGCTGTCCGAGCGAAGATAAACGCGAGAAATAAAATATCTTTGAATGCGAACGTGGGCTCAATCTGCACTTGCGGTTTTTAGATTAGAAAGACATTGTTCAGAGGCGGTAAGTGTTTTGTGGGGTTCAGGGTTCGATTTTGTGTGGATTTTGATTGGGAAAAGACACTTGGGATACTCAAAATTGTGCTTGATACGACTAGACTCGACTTGACCTCTGTCAAATCATGCGATGAAATGCGACGTTTGGCGAAGTGTGTCTTGGTTAAGTCGGGGTATTTTAGCTTTGTTCCTTGAGTTTCAGGGTTCGGTGTTTTGAGAACAGATATTTTTGTTAGTTACGATTCGAGGCGACAGGCTTGAGTAGCTCGGTATTGAAATATGTGGCCCTATAATGCTAAAATCTCTTCTATCACATATAAGGCCACATATAAGTTTAACGAAGTGTGAAACCTGTACCTAATGCTCCCAATAGTCAACTACATCTAGATATATTACTCTTAAACGGAGAACATCATGCTCAGTATTTGCTAGTAAGAAATTTCTATAAAATACCAAATCGGAAGACCCCAGTATAAGCAGAGCACACATAATACGTACAAACTGCTTAGAACTCCGTGCTCATTTTATGGTTTACACCGTATTAATAAGGTGTTATAGTTCAGAACAGCGTGTATTGCTTCGTAATAGCGCTTTGGAATGGACTTAATAGGATTCGGCGGTTTGGCGCCCGAAACCTGCATGCGAGGTGCAAAATTAGTTAACGGTGAAACTTGGCGACATCTAGTGCTTCGGATTTCGTATGACACACCCAGTTTTATGTCTCAACTTGGTTCCTGATTAAATTTCGGTTTTGTTTTTGTCCAGTGGTAGGTTATATACGATTCCTGTGAACTTATCTTTGCATCTTTGTAAACATGTCAATTTGGTTGAAATAAATAAACTGGTTGCCTCGGTGTCTGTTAGCGTAGTTGAATTACGGTATGACTGCAATGCTGAGGTCTTGGGTTCGATTCACGAGTCGGGCAATGTGATATTGGGTTTTAAATTCAGTATCAGCCCGAAGTCTGGAATATGTGACTGATATGGCGATAGGCTCGCCCTATCACATCATGGGTCGAAATACGCCCAGCGAAAAGTGGGTGCACTTGTTGCGCCTCTGCCTACCCCTTCGGCGGTAAATAGCGTGAGTGTGTGTGTGAGTAATAATACATAAATAATAAATCTAAACCACTGTTAATATCCACAATGTTATGCTGAGAAGTTCAATTTTCAATTTTAGCCGAAGTACTATTTTTAGTTAAGTAAAGTTACTTAGTAAGACAAGTAGGTACCTAATACCTAATAAATCCCACGGCTGCTCATACACTGCACCATCCAATCACTATATAGAAATTTTGTAATATCCAAGAACACATAATACCATCGTCACGTCCAGAAATGATAATTTAATTACTGGTTTATTCTGGATAGGTATAGACCGTCAGTAATGAACTCGAACGTAGTTAGAGGATCTGTGAGGTAGAACAATCGCATCTCAGAGGTTGACAGGGGCTGTCGTGTGTTAACACGGCACGCGCTGCACACTGCAACGCTTGATTGTCGCATATTTGTGCTTGATAGATATAATGGCAAGTAATATGTAGGAGGAGTGATTAAATAAAGGAGATAGTATGGTGAAGTTAATGTTTGTTAATGTTTATACAAACTACAGTCAATTTAAAAAGAATGCAGAAAAAACATGAATCTTCAAAATTAACATGTAAAGATTGGTTATTAGACCTGGTGACCTTAATAATATCATAACTCAGTCATAATTTGTAAAGCCTAAAATCAAAATATTGTATTATTAAAACAGCTGGATATTTTTTAATATGCTTTTACCAAAGGATTACATTTTTTTTATATTAGCACTTGTAGCAATAGTCCCTCCTACAGCAGTCAATGTCATAATATAGAGATTCAGCTGACTGTTTACCAAGCCATCCACATGACTACGGTATATCATTCCAAATTCATTCGATATCTAATTCAGACTTTTCTTTATTCGTAAATTTTTCTTCTCAAATTTTCATTCGCCCAAAATCTCGTCACCGCGCGGTTTTTATTACAATCAGACATGATTCCGTCGCCCAGAGTGCGTATATAAAAAGGTTATTACCTAAATTACAGTGTCATGTGACACAGGAGAAAAATTCCGCCAATTCTGACGTTCCGAGAAATATTATGTAATATAAGCTTCATAATAATAAAAAAAACGCTTTTACGCCGACGTGCAACCGTCTGATTCGGGCTTCCGTTATTTGCCGGCGTTCCGGCTTTACTGTGACGACTTTTTTATTTCCGGCCATCCGGGCTTTTTGTCTTTTTTTTTAAAAGACCACCGGCTGTAAAATTATTTTGAAACGTTAGGGTAATAAAATCTAATGTCGTTATGACGCGGTGAAGTGCCTATTAACTACATGTCAGAATTATAGTCCTTTTTAATTTTATGCTGCCAGAATTACTTTCTTCCTTAGAACTAGATGCTCGTGGGCAAATCACTTATCTAAGCAAGTATCAAGTTTGTTTAAAGTTTTCATAGCTTAACTGTTTACGGATAAGTCAAGCGAATGACACCTCTCGTCATTAATGAAATAATCATCACTCCCAAGATGCTGATTGTACGAAATAAGACTTTGCTTCAAAATAAAGGTGGAACGTTCCCTTACAAATGCGACCGTAACTCTAAAACGTTTGTGGTGTTTTCATTGCGCTCGTAAAGTGTGTCGCGTAAACTGCGCCGCGAGCCTACAGACCTTCGGGCCGGCATGCGCGGCACTACGAAATTGATTAGTATGACGTTCTTGAAAGTGATTTTTAGGTAAACTGATGTAGCTATTTATTTAACAATCAGGCGTTTTATGGTGTCTCTACTGTGAGAAATCGATAGAAAAAGATAATTAAAAAAATTGTATCGAAAAACTAAATAGAATCCTTACTCTAGCGTGCCCGAAAAAAATGTTTTCTAACCGCATATTGAAATAGGCACCGATTCCAAAATTGGTTACCAGTACATAAGTAATGCTATCGTATATTTATTCACTATTAAATTATTTTTTGGTTTTTAGTTTTTTTAGTCGTTTTTGAAGGCGGTTTAATTTTTTGTTAAAAAGTTTTTATTTGTTGTTTTTTAGTGTTAGTAAGAAATATACCGCCTCAATGGCGTAGTTGTATTGCGCATGCGATACGACTATCGCGCGTGTTACGCCTCTGCCTACCCATGAAAACGTAAAAGGTGAGATGTTATTTACGCGAAAACACTAAACAATAAATTACTGCATAAGATTCGCAAAAAAAACGATGTGTTGCCCTATAAAATTTGAGGGTTGCCCTCGATTTCTCCAGGATCCAATCATCAGATCCTGACTTGGTGACTATGGGACCATTTCAGAAGTATCTCCTTTCGAACAAAAAAATAATTTTGAAAATCGGTCCACAATTGGCGGAGTAATCGCGCAACATACACAAAAACAAAAAACATACAGGCGAATTGAGAACCTCCTCCTTTTTTTGAAGTCGGTTAAAAACTCAATATCACTGCCCGACCCGGGGCTGGAACCCGAGACCTCAGCATTGCAATCGTACCGTAATACAACTACGCCACCGAGGCAGTCATACACGTTTTATGCAATAATACTTAGGATCTCAAATATTTTAATTTGAGTCATTTATTATTTTTCTAGTTATCTGAAACGATTATGATTTTTTTATAATAGAGAAATACATTTTACCCGCATGATGCAAGAAACTGTTATTTATTAGTTTATTTACTGAAGCCGCTAGCAAAATCTATGTTAAATACAATCTACTAGAACTAAGGTACGTATCAAAACAATCAAGTGACATTAATTCGCGTCGAAGACCCTCGCAACCTGAGTCAATCTCAAAACGAGTTATTGGTTCGTAATTTCGCGCATTCAAGAACGTAAACTTTGTCCCGGCGCTGATTGCGATATAAAAGAGCTTTAGGGAGACTCTTTCTTTGAATGGAAAATTTAGAGACACCTTTAAAGGTTTCGGAAAATCAGAGTTTGATGTAAGGTAGAGTTACGGTATACCTTTTTGTTTTGAAGGTTGGCTTCAGGCTTAACTAGGGTGGGGTGGACGAAGGAGAGCAGTTTTGTAAAATTGACCTGACACACGCGTATGAACAGTGCTTGTTGGCTGAGGACTATACCGCCATCACCATTCATATGGATTTTTGCTTATCGCTGGTATATATATCGTATAGTTTACCATTTATTTCGGGAAATGCCAAAAATAATGAAGGAGACTATGTGCTACCACTTAGGTGAAACGACTGACCATAATTTTTTCCTCTAATTTTATGTTTGTCGGCTTACATCAGGTGACTGACTTGCTTTTTTACAACTTGTTATATCAAAGTTCTTTTTGCTTATTTTACCAACCGTTATTCCACTCTCATGTATTACAACATCGTTTTCAATCACGTTTGAAAAATACTATCTAAAAATCGAAAGCAATAAAAAATTCCAAAATTGTTCCCAAAGAAATGTGGTTTCTAATGTATTAACGAAAACTTTGACATTCAGAGATAGAGACTGCGAATACCATAAACAAATAAATGCAATAGAGGTGAATTCAAATTATTTATTAACTTTTACACAATTTATTTCTTGTACGTGCTCTATTCTCAACCCATGCCAACTTAAAACTGCCTCGGTGGCATAGTTGTATTAAGATACGACTGCAGTGCTGAGGTCTCAGGTTTGATTACCGTGTCGGGTAAAATGGTATTGGGTTTTTCTACTCAGCATCAGCCCGGAGAGTCTGGAGTTGTACCCGATATGGCTATAGGCTTACCTCCATTACATCATGGGATGGGATACGCACGGTGAAAAGTGGGTGAACAAGTTGCGCCTCTGCCTACGCCTTCGGGGATAAAAGGCGTGAATTAGTGTGTGAGTGTGTGTACCAATATAAAACCTCACCTTTTTTCAAAATGCCACGTGTCTATCGTGTATATCTGACACGTAGCCGGTTCGGAAATGCAAAGCCGATGGCGCGCTCGTGACGCGTTCTGTTTCAAACAATTAAATCTTGTGAGGCCGGCGATTTCTAGTTTTACCTAGTTTTTTTTTTATATAGAACTGGATGATGAAATGAGTAAGCGCTCCATTGTAGTAAAGCAATAATTATCAGTTGTATAGAAATTCCTGACCCTGGTACAATGTTAAGATTGAGCTTATGGAATGTAAGATTCATGATCAGCAATTAATACATCAATCCTCGTCTATGTGTTTTAAAAAGAGTTGTGTTTTTTATTAGACCAATTTTTGTTATTTTATTTAGCGAATTCTTTGGATTTAATTCAGGGGAATTTATTCGCAGGGGCGGTTGCGGACGACAACTTAGACGTGAGTCGGAGGAAGCCCGCAGCCGTCCCTAATGCGCCGAAGATGGCCATACAAAAAAAAAAAAAAAAGGAGAATTTATTGATGACGGCCTTTTTATATTACAGATATTAACAACAAACAATAGCAATTTAAAAAAATATTTTATCAATAACATTATCTAATCTGGTTGACGGACAACTTTATATTAAAGTCTTAAGTAATTTATCTTCTCACAATGTCTACGTTCTATTGGACTTCAGTTTAATTTAATTGATGCGACACGGGGGACCCACACAATCAGTTCTGAGATGCGTGCTTTACAGCACAGTTGGACTCAGATGTACGGCCTTTGAGACCTCTATATAGAGGGTTTGCGGAAACATTGTTACATCCGAAAGTTGCTCGGCGCTGCGATTTGAAAGGAGTCTGCAACGTCCTTGGAGCTTTTGTTTGGGTTTCAAGGCTGTAAGGAACTTCCAGCCTGATTGGTAATGTAAGCTTTCTTATTATGGACGTTACTGAAAAAATTTAAATGGTGACGGACTCAAAATTGATTTGGGGTTGTAGATGTTAAGCATTAGTAATGTTAGCGTCAAATACATCAATTTTCAAATCTTTTATTAAAATTCTACACAAAGAGTTGCCCAATCTAGGATTCAAACCATCTCATACTGGTTCATAAACTATGCAGATAGAAGCCACTAGACAAAAAATAACACAGTAATAAGAACCACACCTCCCTGCCCAAAAATGTGCGCAAGCAAAGTTAATTTATACATTTTCGCGAAAGACAAATTTATTAAAAAGTAACTTAAGTTGCGAAGTTCTATCGCAATATAAACTTTGCACCATCGGCGAGTAAAAAATATCAAACAAGTTCTTAACTCCTAATTAAGTTGAAGCGAATGTTGAACTGAGGTCGGTAAACAATAACGTGGCGACTGGCAACTAACTGTTAGGTATTTGATTATTCGATATTTTTTTTACATTATTTCATTGATTAAGTAATTCATTGAAATAAAAAGGCTCATTTTTTCTCATTTTATAGTACTGAAATTTCGTTACAGACCAATGGTATTTGCCTATCGTTTTTGGCGCTTCGAAAAAAAAATAAATTATAATTGAAAATATATTATGAATATATAATATATATAATTAATATATATAATTATACAAAATAGCACTGCCTCGGTGGCGTAGTTGTATTAGGGTACGACTGCAATGTTGAGGTCTCGGGTTCGATCCCCGGGTCGGGCAAAGTGATATTGAGTTTTTCTATTCAGTATCAGCTCGGAGTCTGGAATTTGTGCCCGATATGGCGATAGGCTCGCCCCCTATCATATCATTGGACGGAATAACGGCGAAAAGTGGGTGCACTAGTTGCGCCTCTGCCTACCCCTTCCGGGATAAAAGGCGTAAGTGTATATGTACAAAATAGCAATTTTAACTTGAAACGTATAAAATTGTCAATCACGAAAATATTAACGTAAAACTATTCAAAAATCACGCTGGCAAACTGCGAGGCGAACGAAGGGCGCCATTAGCACTCCTCTGAGGTCATTTGCAGCCGGGCCCTCCGGCACTGCATATCACGCTGACCGACCCTTACATAACCTCCCTTGTATAACGGCAATTACCTCCTGGATGGCGCCCTATTCCCTCCCTATTTTAATAATGGATATTGAAGTTTTGAGACTTCGTTTGTCTTGTCACGTGACGAGAGCATTTAATGAAGATAGATTGGGGTAATTAGTGAAAAAAAAATACATTGCTTTCAAAATTTTTTTTTTTAAATAGAGCCATACAATTTGAAACAATTTTGTAGGCAGCCACAAAAGTAGGTGAACAAATTCAAAATTTCAAATAACCTTTAAAATGTTCTGTACGTATTCACAACCGTTTTTTCTTCACTAAAGTAAACTTCACGTGGTTTACTTTATTTTGCATAAAGAATAATATTTTTGTCGAAATTAATGTGCAGAAGCGTTTTGAAGTTTTTAATTCGTTCAGCTACTTTTGTGGCTGACTGTACTTACATGATTTTAGACGAAAGAGATAAGCGGTATCGAAAGGTTTATATTTTCTCTTATTATGCTTTATATTTTCCCGGGATAAAATGTAGCCTATATTGCTCGTTGATAATGTAGCTTTATATTGGTGATAGAATTTTTTAAATCTTTCCATTAGAAATTAACTTTATCCATTACAAACAAACAAACGAAAAATCAAACCTTTCCTCTTTATAATATTAGTATAGATAAGGGAAAGTAGACTACGAAAAAATATAGATACTATACACAGGATGCTGTATACAAACACAATAACATTACGGGGACAAATCACATTGCCCCGCTTCCCGGCGCTGGAAGCACTTACATATATAATTTCCTGTTGAAGCGTTCCAATAATTTCGATGTATTAATGCGCAAAATATTTGCATGACGCGCTGTCAATTTGTAACGATTTGAGGTCTGGCAATTTTGGATTTTGTGGTGCTTACTGGATTTATCAGGGGTCGGTAATTTAAGATCGGTATTTAATACCTGTTGTGGACGATAGCCTAGCTGGAAATGGAACGGTCTGCCGAGACAGTGTCCGGAGGTTCAAAACCCAAGGCACACACCTCTGACTTTTCGAAGTTACGTGTGTATTGTTTATCAATTATCGATCGCTTTAACGGTGAAGGAAAACATCGTGACGAAACCTGCATACGTAAGAAGTTCTTTATAAGAATTTCGAAGATATATGAAGTCTACCAACCTGCACTAGGCCAGCGTGATGGACTAAGGCCTAAAACCCTCTCAATAGTAGAGGAGGCCCGTACAAAACAGAGTGTCAATATGTAATACAGGGCTGGTATTATTATTATTTCTACAATCTATTCAGTCAAAATTCTACAATTATATTTTAAATCTTCAGATTGTTTTTCATTCCTATAACCTTTCCCATATTACAAAGGACCGAATAAAACTGAATATAGGTATATTAGAAATCTGCGTACCACTTAAAAGGATAAAAGCGTGATACGTACTTTTTTCAATACCAAAAATTTTGTTCAAACTTTGCATTTTTATGTCAAAGATCTATAACTTAAAAATCCAAAATAAACGGTACGAACCAAATGCTTGTATGTTTTCCTTCACCGGAACAAATTGAAAAGCGGCCATTTTCCAGAAGGGTCCGGAAAGTATGTTACCGAATTACATAGCCGGTTCCGGAGACGTCCCGGACTCCTTTCAAATAGATACTGCTGTAATTTTTGGCCTCTCCACTCTTTTATTGCATCTTCTCGGCTGTAGAAAATATTTCTAGTAGTTTTAAGTCGATGAAACAAAAAATATTTGGAGATTTTTAGGAATAGTTGATCAATTTGAATAGTGTTTCGTAACTATCATGGTAATTAAGCGATTGTGATATATTTTTGAAGACACGCACGAAATGTTGTGTTTATGTAAGAGTTCCAGAAAAATTCAAACATATACATAAATAATACACATGTAAAAGTAACAGTACTTCTCGTGAATTTTAAAATATCAGTATACTCTTTCATAATATCATTTATTTTGTCTCTAGTAATAAACCGAATTTTGTGATTTCAGGAATAATTGCACTAACAAAAATAATCGTGCTATTGTTTAATAGCGGTTAGAAACAATCCATGCTTTTACGAACGTAACTAGCCCTTTTCATATTATGTTATTTGTAATACAGCAAATGTTACCTATATGAGATTTATTTAATAAGATACTTTATGGTGTTACTTAAAAGGACTAGTATAAGACTGTAATTAGTATTATTATCTGTACCTATCTATAAATTTGCATGCCGTAATAACGGTGAACCATGTAATTATTACAAGGATTCTTGCAAATAAATAAATAAATAAATTTTCCGTTGCTTTTAATAATGTTTGCTGCACTTTCGAATAGTCATAAACAACTAATATCATAAACACAATCGAATAATATCTTTATATTGAAAGATACAGTATGCATTTTTTGTCAAAATGAACGGCTTCGGTTCCTCACTAAGAATATAGATTTTTCAAAAATCTAATGATGCAGTGTTAGTTTTCATCAAATTCGGCCCTGAGACACCTTTGAGCAATTTTCGTTGTTTCTCATAGTATAGGATTTCGCCCTCCACGCCCATTTGAAAAATTCACCTGCATAGTTCCAAAGATAAGCGGATTCATAAAATAACAAACTCTTTGTTAAATATAACAAAGATCTGTGAAAAATAAACTCAGCATTGAACTGACGTATATTGTTACAAATAAGATTTTTACCTTTAAAATATACTTCGACATCAGATGCACGCTGCAGGGAACTACCCTCATTCCTTCGACGCAAAGGAAATCGTCTTCCCACATAGCAGATAACAGCTTGTGTTTATTTATGTTCCTGGATTGACATTATATATTTTATACTTGTAGTAATCGGCGTAGTTTATGACATTATACGTGTTGAGGTTTTGAGGTCGATATTCATTGTCAAAAGCGGCCTGCTTCCTGTGTGTTCCTACAACCTCTATCAAGTCATCGGTGCTTTATATGCCTTTGTAAAATTCAACCGAAAACCATAAAAAAAAAACAAAAACCGTACGGTGAAATAATTACACCCTCACGTAAAAGATTGATAGTGGAAACTTATTTTCGACGATAGCCAGCTGGTAAAATGAAATCATGAGACGCGGAGCCTAGGGATCGCTTGCCGCGGCCAAGTTGATGCATAAATAATAATCGCGTGAGCCGAACGGGCAGACATTTTAAGCATTTTTTTCCTTAAACGACAAGAGAATTGATGCGTTTCAAAAATGATACTAAGTGTATTGTTTTGGGGTTGCTATTTGTTCCAAGTTAGACTGGCTACTTGATGATATTTTAATTAAAATGTGATGTCGGTCGACTAAGGTGCTACACCCGTCAATGAATTATTCTAGTATGTTATGGAGGAATATGTAGCACGTTCTTCATCAATTTGATTGAATAGGCTGATAAATTAGAAATGGCTTACCTAATTTTAAGTTATATTATACGAAGTTATGTTATAATCATTGGCTTTTATTTATTGTTTCCTAAAGAAGACCTAAAGGCCCACCTGATGGTAAGTGGCCACCGTCGCCCATGGTCGTTGGTACTACCAAGTTGCTTGGTTTCCTGTGAGACAGTTAAAACATGCCTACAGAACCTCTCTACCAGTTTATAATCAAAATATCGTCGTCCAGCGAGAAATGTTGAGTCTAAATAGTCGTCAGATAGCAGCTTACCGAAGAATATAACTTGTCGGAATTAGTAAGATACTCACCATGACAGTGTAACTAACGCCTATCATTTTGATAAACATCCATGCTTACATCACGCCATTTCCAATTTTCAAGGTTAGGCAGATGTATCATTTAAAGGACACATACATACATACATATACACTCACGCCTGTTATCCCCGAAGGGGTAGGCAGAGACGCAACTAGTGCACCCACTTTTCGCCATTATTCCGTCCCATGATGTGATAGGGGGCGAGCCTATCGCCATATCGGGCACAAATTCCAGACTCCGAGCTGATACTGAATAGAAAAACTCAATACCACTTTGCCCGACCCGGGGATCGAACCCGAGACCTCAGCTTTGCAGTCGTACTGTAATACAACTACGCCACCGAGGCAGTAAAAGTTAAAAGACACATTACCATAAAATCACAGCCTCCTGCCAGCATCAATCTAGATGACAGAGCGGTGACGTTACACGGTAACCATGACGTCCCATTATAAATCTCATTGGAGATACGAGCCATCCATCATACGAAGGAAATGAACAGTCGAGAGATGAACCCGCCGCGCATACTTACTGAACGTTATTTACATTTTAAACGTGTGCTGGACTCTGTTTTTGTCGCGTACGTGAGGCCACGTGTTGACAGTGAATGCGATATATTTAACCTCTGGGGCCTTAGACGTCCTTCAATGTTTAATTAACATTAATAAAATAAATATGTATGGGAATGACATATCCTAACGTTAAGTCAATCGTTATGATATATCATTCCCATACATAACGTTAGTGTTTACGATTTTAAACAGGCATCTTGGACACGTCCCCGGTTCCGGCGCCTTAGAAAGATACATTTATACAATCAGTACCTATCATCCCACCGTCCAGTCTAACTCTAATAAAAAAGTATGGGAATGATCCTAGTTAGTGTTCAAAGGGAATGAATCAATAAGGAAACTGTAAATAGAAAATAGAATATAAACTGTAGGATTGACTCAAAACAAAGACTACTAAAATGTCAACACTTTTGTTTGTAAATCACTGCACTTTAATTGTCACAAAAATGTGAATGATAGACATCCCAAGTCGGTGTTTCCACATCGAGACACTTCGTACCAAATCAGTCTCTAGTCCAAGAGTTGATTATTTTTTTATAGGGGCACGGCAACGGAAGGAGGTGGAGGCCAAGGGGGCCTCCCTACGGCGAGCCGCCGTGGAGGAGTAGCGTCTCAGGCTGGAGGCCCCGTCGTGGGGGCACAGGGTCGTAGCGGCAGTGCGTCCTGTCTTTGCTGATTGGCTGGACAGGCGCCACGGAGCGGCAACATACCGCCTGACGCAGGTGCTCACCGGGCATGGCTGCTTCGGTGAGTTCCTGTTTCGGGTGGTAGGGATAGAGGAGTCGGCCGTGTGTCACTATTGTGACAACTGCCCAATGGACACGGCCCAACACACTTTGGAGTTTTGCCCAGCCTGGGATGAAGAACGCAGCGCTCTCAGAGCAGTCGTCGGAGAAGACCTCTCGCTGCCGGCCGTGGTCGCTTCCATGGTCGGCGGCTGGGAGGCCTGGCAGGCGTTGGCCCACTTCTGCGAGGTGGTCCTCTCGCGGAAGGAGAGTGCCGAGAGGGATCGCCAGCGCAGTGGTGATCCCTCCCGCCGCCAGACGAGACGTAGGAGGCGTCGGGTGGACGACTGACCGACGTCTCCCGCCCTGTGGATTGGGGGCGTTTGGAGACTTCCACCACGGTATCCCCTGCCTGTCGTAAAAGGCGACTAAAAGGGGCCTCCGGGGGTCACGGGTGGGCGGGAGAGGCCGTCCACCTATTAGTCTAGCCCACTTTTGTGACCCCCGTGATGGACGGCAGCGTGCCTCACGCTGCCTCTGACGCCAAGGGCGTCCTTCGGTGTACGGGGGCTTCTGAGCCCCCGCAACAACAGGAGACGGACCGCAACAGCGGTACGCGCAGGGGCGGTTGCGGACGACAACTTAGACGTGAGTCGGAGGAAGCCCGCAGCCGTCGCTAATGCGCCGAAGATGGCCACCGCGGAGTTTTAGTTGGTATGCCGTGCGGCGTACATAGGTTAGGGACTCGGCCCGGTGGTCGCCCGACGTTTTCCATCTCTCCGGGCGGCTCAACGTCGGGTCGTAAGGCACGGTGAACCCAACATAACCGCTCAGTTGTTCCCCTTGAACACTGGGCGGTAGTAATAAGTCACTTTCTCCGCGTAAACTAAAAAAAAACGTTACCTCACTGCACCTGACGGCAAGCAGAGACGGGTCCAGATAGAGTGGCGATTGACGAGCGATGGATATCTCTCGACACAGTTTCCCGGCCTCTGTGAAACAGATGTAGACAGGTTGATCCCGGAACGTGGTACACTTACGCAAGCAACTATGGCGGGCTATAACACCTTGTGTACGATGGTGGCTACCCAGGCGGATACGAAATATATCCTACCACCAGCAGTGTTAAGTACTACCGAATGATTCAAGGAATGAATGAAAGTAAGCCCCCTATTCTGTAATTCTATACTACCCTAAAGGTCTTTGCCTAGGCCACCGCGTATTTTGGTTGATATGCCGGTTTAAGGTGTAACATAGTGTTAGGGACTCGGTCCAATATTCGCTCGGTTGCTATACTCCCGAGTGTCGACATTGGGCCGTAGGACTGTGTGAAACCAACATAACCGTTCCACTCACCTCCCAGTGGTGGTAGCGATAACGCGTTTCTTCCCGCGATTAAAAAGAGGTCTTTTCCTAAACGCCGCTTCGCCTTTCAAAAGATTTCACTGAAAATTCACATCGACCAGTCAATATGAATGAAAACTCAGTTCTAGGATCGCAATTTATAAATCAAAATATGCTACGTTACAAAGTTACCAATATTGCGGATACTCATTGGATACTGGAAATTATATTTTTAAAGGGCTAAGTGAGTTTAACCTCTGGCCAGCGCACATTAAATTTTATCGTAAAATAAACCGGTTAGTGGCGGATTGAATCCAATTACAACATGAGCCACCGCAGGGAAAACTGTGTCTTTTAACTTAATTTTTTCAGGAATATCCAGCTGAAATTCATCTTCATACTTTTGACGTGTCCACGTAAGTTAATTACTTACGTATCGGTTACTACATGGATTACTTTTGCAGGGCAAATTTTAAATGCAGTTAGAAGTTAATTTCTTGATGAACATAATGAATTACTTCCTGCTTTAAAATGAGGTGATTGAGAAAAATATAAAAATTTACCTGGAAACAGATTATTGAAAAAATTAAATGATTTGTTAAAAAGTATCAGCTATTACGAATTCCAATTCCTCTATTATATCTCACGTACCTATCTTGTTGGCATCAAATATACATTAAAGTTTTTTTAACCCATTACTACTAATAATAGATATTCAATAATGAGAGTCGCTTAATTTCGCGTTAGTCGCAAGAATTATGCCAGGTATACCATCTTGCGTTTGCATGCTCATGCGCACCCCGCAACCTTCGATATAAGAAGAGAAAGTAGAATGGCGGGGTTTTAGCCGGTAGGACAGTTTCAACCGGTGGGTCCAGCAGAAATCTGTAAATGGATTTCCCCGTGTTAAAAAAAAGGGCACACCATCTAACCTTAGAACAAAAAATATACTTTTACATCTTGATACAAAATCTTGCAAACTTTGATCAACTATAATCCAGATTTTTATTTATAATATTGATAGCTCTTGCATTATCTATGTCTCTCCGAGCGCCTTACTCCATTAGGAAAATTAATGTTTTGAATCAGGCGCCGGGACGGACCGCCGGCCGACCTTAAAAATGATCTAATGATGTGAGACATTTCAGTCACACAATAAATTGATGAACCCTTGTAGTTGTTTGTATAAAGGTTTGAATTGTGTGATAGCATTGACATGTAAAATGCCTGTGATAGTTTATATTGGCACATTTTGAAATGCCGTTGATAAGGAACAGTTGATACAGGACTATAAGTCTCATATCATATACACTCACGCCTTTTATCCCCGAAGGGGTATGCACAGGCGCAACTAGTGCACCCAACCTTCGCCATTATTCCGTCCCATGATGTGATAGGGGGCGAGCCTATAGCCATATCAGGCACAAATTCCAGACTCCGAGCTGATACTGAATGGAAAAACTCAATATCACTTTGCCCGACCCGGGAATCGAACCCAAGACCTCAGTATTGCAGTCGTACCATAATACAACCCACGCCACCGAGGCAGTCTAGGCAGGCAAGACTATAATTATATTATTTAATTTGATAATTCAGCGTTTTTAAATATTTTATAAACCATTAGTTCCAGAAACGTAAACAAATATCTGCCCTCATTTTTTTTCTGTTAATTTAACTAACATTAATATATCTATACCAGGTATACAATTACTGTAATTAAAAATATGAAATGGAATTACATTATAAGAATTCCATCTTTTACATTTAATGATTAGTTGGCTAAACGTGTTCTTGAGTGGAGACCGCGACTGGGCAAACGTAGTGTAGGACGCCCTCCGGCCAGGTGGGATGACGATTTGCGAAAGACTGCAGGCAGATGCTGGATGCGGCAAACTGAAGACAGGGCGCTATGGCGCTCATTAGGGGAGGCCTATGTCCAGCAGTGGACTGATAAAGGCTGATGAAGATGAAGAAGAAGAAGATTAGTGGGCTTTCCCAGATTACTATATACTTACTGCAACACGTAACGCAATGAAAGGGCCCTTTGTTGTAATTCTAATTCTAATTCACCAATGAAGTAATAGACTCATAACGGAAAAACGCAAATCTCTGACTGACCGTGAATTATATTTGAAATGGAAGAAGGCTGGCGGGAATGACCCAAATATTTATTTAAACATGCAGTTGAATAGCGATCGTAGATATGCTGTGCGTAAACCTGTTTTAAACATAAAACAATATACCTCTTCGAAACGCTGCACTTTAAATCAACAAAACTTACAACTTACCATTCTCGCTTTTCCATTTATAAAAATATCACAAAACATAATATTCAAATACGTCAACGAAGAAAACCAACGTCCGACAAAGGACAATATATAATAGAGATGCAGATGCACAAGAAGCCGAGAACTCGGCACGAGCACCATAATTGTTGAGATGGCAACACAAAAATAATTTGCTAGAGAGCGCCGCACCGGGCGACATTTTTACCGGTTCCCGTCTTATTACTGGCAACTTCGTAGACGTTTAAGTGTGTCGCTTTCCGCTGCCCTGTAGAGGCAAACTATAGTAATAAGACTTTATATTCTGGGTGAAATGTAGAGTGTATATTGTTAGAAAGTTAGAAACAGAAGCGATTTTGATTTAAATAAAAACGATTTATTGCTGATTTTTACATAACACATTTATCACTGATTTTACATAAACACTTTTATTATAAGAAATACTTTTACACAGATAGGTAACAACAACTAACCGACCAGTATGAAAATCAATGTTCAACTTACGCAACCGAGATTGACGATGAGACTGAGCTCCAATAAACGTCTGAGCACGAATGAATCCAAATGGCGCTACGGCATCCTTTTTATACACACAACTGTCATTACTTTGACGTCTCGACTGGTTTTCATAACTGGCAACCCGCTACAAATACAGTTACAAAACTTTTATCCGAACACGGCCTCTCCTGACAGGAGTCCGTCCTCGGGCTCCATCTTCTAGCTCTGAAGATCAGTCTCCAGAACTGACGAAGTCGCCAAAATTTCTTCACTCGCCATGACGCTGGATGATGCAGCAGGCTCTTCAATGCAGCTCTGCGTCCACGACGTGCTTGATTGATGCTCACCGTCGCCACCAGGTGTTTCTTTTTCAGAAGGCTGGGCGACGCTAGGAGAGTCAGCCTCCTCAAGTTCATCATTTGCATCTGCGTACAAAAATAAAACAAAGCACAAAAGCATGTCCAAAAGATAACAAAATAAAGTAAGACAGCTCATATGACTTGAGCAAAAATTACTCAACAGTTCAATGTAATAAAATCTAAGCACAACGGATATAAAACATCTTGATATCTGTACCAATCACCTGTGGCAGGTCCAGTCATAATAAAATCTAAGCACATCGGATATGAAACATCTTGATATTGTACCAATCACCTGTGGCAGGTCCCGTCATAATAAAATCTAAGCACATTGAATATGAAACATCTTAATATCTGTACCAATCACCCGAGGCAGTTCCCGTCGGGGGAGTGCCTCTCACGGCTCGTTAGAGGTCTACGTGAGACATAGCTTTGCGTGTGTGAATCGGTCCCACATAAAAACATGTTTCAACCGAACCTCTCAATGTAAGACTAATAATGTTTGCCATACGAACACATCACACGCCAGAAACCCGTCCATGATACAACCCTGTGTGTACTACGGGCTCCAGGACCACATGTCTGAGCAATCCTCGACAGTGTCCGAGCACACTACCACACAAAGTACGTCCCATATACTAGGATCGCATGCCCGAGCGCAGTCGGAAGCAGCATCCAATAATATGAAACCATACCTCACTTGAAGTGTATCCGTCGATCAGGATAGCATGCCTGACATAAGACAAAGACTATACCGACCGCAAGACTAAACTTCCCTTAAACGCGTTCACCCCCTTAAGAAACTTTAAAAAATGTGTTCACCCCCTTAAGAACCTTAAAATGTGTTCACCCCCTTAAGAACCTTAAAATGTGTTCACCCCCTTAAGAACCTTAAAATGCGTTCACCCCCTTAAGAACCTTAAAATGTGTTCACCCCCTTAAGAAACTTTAAAAAGATGTGTTCACCTCTTAAGAAACTTTAAAAAGATGTGTTCACCTCTTAAGAAACTATTCCATAAAAACTTTAGCTTTACAAAATATACAGCACCCAATGCGCTTTTCCGCAATCACCTGATATCCATGCCACTTGAAGCATGATGGAGCTCGTGGTTCCGCATTATCGCAGTTCCGCAGCGCAAGGAGCTCGCAGTTCAGCAGCACAAGGAGCGCGCAGTTCGGCAGCGCACCGCATCACCAGGAGCGCGCAGTTCGGCAGCGCACCGCATCACCAGGAGCGCGCAGTTCGGCAGCGCACCGCATCACCAGGGGCGCGCAGTTCAGCAACGCACCGCATCGGCAGGAGCGGTTTTCAATTACTGCAAACATAAAATATACGCAGCAGCATCACATCGCTCGGCCTATTCTGACATTACATTAAATCCTATACTACTACAATTTAAGTCATTAACTACCCATCACACTGTAAATAGTCCACATGTAAACCGAAGTTATGGTTATAGACAATGCATGTGGTGTAACCACACAACTATGGTATGTGTAATGTTTGTCCTCGCAGCGGCATTTTTTCCAGTACCCTCAATATCGAATTAAAAATCACATACGTTTAATTAAGAACGAATTTAGATAAGAAACTTTTATGCCAAGTAGGTAAAATTATTTAGTATCGTTGCAACTACTGAAGTTAAGTTTTACCAATTAGAGCCATGTACAATAATTTTTACTTAAGCTGCCATGTAAAATATTTTTTTTTTTTACTTAACTGAAAATATTTGGACCACATGAGTACTTAACTCTAACACTACGGCTGTTACATCCGAACAAACATCTCATTGTTATTACAAGCAGGTCCACTTACGAAGAGATAACATGTATCGGCCAGTTACAACACGAATAGTTAATTGAATATGAAATCCTCCTAGCCAGTTTCGGCCACGGCGGCCAATCTCAACGGAGATCAGCCAGGTACGCAGGAGATATTATAGTGCACAAGTGTGTGCGCAATACACAGGTGCACTCGCTATTCCTTCACTCTCATAGTCCGGTGAGACGGCAATCCGACATGACCGGAGAGAGATCAGGCGCAGGACCAACGGCTTTACGTGCTTTCCGAGGCACGGGGGTATCACACCGCCAACTTCCTGACTCCGAGCTGCGACTGAGTAAATTTTAAGATGCAAAAACCCAGTCACAATTTTTTTGGCTCGACCCGGGATTCGAACCCAGGACCTCAGCGCGCAAATCGTACTCGTAATGCGTACGCAATACCAATACGCCACCGAGGCAGTCAATTAATCAATAACAGTTAATTAATCAATGTCTGTACATGCCTCATTAAACAAGGTCTCAAAATTCGTTAAGAGTACTAAAAATAAAAAAGCCATAACCTCAAACGAGGATTACGGGTCATACGATACCAAACTTCCTTTACAGTCACCGATGAACATTCTCTGTGCTGGAGCAGTTAGCTTCAACCGCCAGTTGCCACCCGCGCAGTCACCTTGCCCAGGACACCAACTGACACCATAAGCGGCACATCTACCGGAACACTTGCACACCAACAGGAACGTTTGCACACCAACAGGAACGTTTCAACACCAAAAACAATGCTTGAGCACGAACAGTTCAATCGTGGTACACGGACACACTTGTTCATTCGAAGTCGTATACACATGACGTCATCACAATCTTGTACACCACACGACTAGTTTTATTCACATTGCAGTCTAATTCTTATCCCGATATTACTCAGCGCAATTTCTTTTTCTTCACGTAAATTGCGGGTAGTCAAATAT
Source organism: Lapara coniferarum (assembly GCA_949316025.1). NCBI lineage: Eukaryota > Metazoa > Arthropoda > Insecta > Lepidoptera > Sphingidae > Lapara > Lapara coniferarum. The sequence goes on from OX438922.1 coordinate 2,656,039, forward strand.
CTCGATCGTACCATGTACGGATTCCACATAGCGTACATATGTTCTGAACACAATTCACTTCTATGGACATCGATTAATTATTCCGGTATTCTTCAGTGCACTTAATTGTTCTCCGCGTTATATACATACGGGCACTAAATATCTATGCAGTAGTAGCACATAGCATAGGTATGTAATGCACACAATCCATTTGTATGGACATCGATTGCTTATCCAGGTATTTTTCAGTGCAACCAATTGTTCGCCGCGTTATATGCGGGTAATGAAATATCTCCACAGTCGTATTGATGGCACATAGCGTAGGTACCTATGTAATGCACACAATCCACTTGTATGGGCATAGATTACGATCTCACTTCTGATGTTAGAAAGTTAGAAACAGAAGCGATTTTGATTTAAATAAAAACGATTTATTGCTGATTTTTACATAACACATTTATCACTGATTTTACATAAACACTTTTATTATAAGAAATACTTTTACACAGATAGGTATCAACAACTAACCGACCAGTATGAAAATCAATGTTCAACTTACGCAACCGAGATTGACGATGAGACTGAGCTCCAATAAACGTCTGAGCACGAATGAATCCAAATGGCGCTACGGCATCCTTTTTATACACACAACTGTCATTACTTTGACGTCTCGACTGGTTTTCATAACTGGCAACCCGCTACAAATACAGTTACAAAACTTTTATCCGAACAATATATACACTATTATTTACGGGTTTATTATTACTTACGTACTATACACTATATATAAACATTTGATAAGTTAGTTGTGTACAGTACACTGCCTCACAATTGAGATTTCTAGGTTACAATGTTATTGTTTAGGGACGCAATCACATAACGTTTATCTTGAAATGGATAGCATAAAGACTGTAGAGCTCTTTTTGTTATATTAAGTGCTAACCTCCTGCATTAAATATAGCAAATGTGTCTATATTTAATTTGCATTCTCCTTTCCATTAGCTATAACAAAATCAAGAAGTCACCTTCATAACTCTACAACTTAAATCCAATATCAGTCTCTAAACTGACCCAACTCTACCATGACATTTCCACACAAGCTGTGCTAAAAGGAAACAAAGACACTCTACCTGAGCCCTGTTCACACGGTTCTAGTATTCCTTATAGCTCAAAGGTAGATCCCATTCTTTTGACAAGCCGAGACCGCCCCGCCTCGGATACAATTTGCAAGGTGGCGTAGCTTTAGCGGCGCATTTCTAATGCAAATGTGGGTATGCCGGTTCATTATGCCCTGATTTCTGAACGTTTAGAGCTCTGGGGCTTTTTGCGCTCGCCTTTTTACGTCTGAGAGTTGTTTGTGTTTTTCTTGCAGTTTTAAGGATGTTTATGGCTTGGTACTTGGAACGCAGGGTGAGAAAACTGTTTTACATACTGTTTACAATTATTGAAATGTTGTAGCACTGTTATTACTTCATAGTTTAAAGGTTTATATTGGGGCAAATAAAATAATGATGTACTTGATTATCTGACTCATAGCTTTCACTTGTATAAACACTTTTTAAGTAGGTTTGTTTGTAGGTGTATTTTTTTTTACAAGTAAAATGTGTATATCTTTAATAAATCAAAAGTGGCTATAGATAAAAAAGGGAGTGATCAATTTACGCACTATATCGTAGCACTGCTTCTTTTATGACTTACAATATGCTTTCTGAAATATAAACATAAAAAGATATGACGTATAAATAACTCCCAGGTGCACTTTTATATGCGCGATACGAAATGATTACGAAATTCACTTCTACAATCACAATCCAAGTGTTACAATCTCGCAGCTAGAGGCACTAGAACAAATCTCATAGAAAATACAGAATTGTAGAGTAAGTTTTGTATGCAACATTATTTTTTACTAAAGTTTGCCCGCGGCTCCGCCCGCGTTAAAAAGTTTTTCCGGGATAAAAGTCCCGTTTTTTATTTTTCCGGGATAAAATGTAGCCTATGTGTTAATCCAAGACATGATCTACCCGTGTGCCAAATTTCATCAAAATCCGTTCAGTAGTTTTCGCGTGAAAGCGTAACAAACATACATCCAGGCATCCAGACATCCATACATACTTACAAACTTTCACTATTATAATATTAGTAAGATTTCATTGTAAGTGTTGCGCGCGGTTTCACCCACTTAAGAGCTATCTCCGAATAAAATCCTAAATGTGTGTTTTCCATGATAAAAAGTAGCCTTTACGTCAAAGGTTAGTCTATCTATATAGCAAATTTCATTCAGCATTTACTTGTAATAACCATCCAAACATCTTCATTAAACACATTTACAATAGTAAGAAGTAAGATCACACACACAGCAATCAAACACACAATCATAATATACCAGTGTGCATCACCCCTTATATGAACGTAACCATCATGGGAACTGACATTGTTAAGAATAGTGGCAAACAAGTGCAAAATAAAGCTGGAGGTAATGCCGCGAATGCAGCCGGAGTGGAGTTGGGACAGCCATTTCCGTTGGGAAGAGGGGATAGTGGGGTGCAGATGGCGGATTTCCTATGTTGCTGTGATTTTCGTTTTAAAGTTACTGAGTGTATCGACTGCAAAAAATAAAATTGAGTAAGTTATTTTTATGGAACAATGCTGGTTGTTTTTTTACTTTTCTTAAAATACACTAAAACAAAAAAAATAGTTTTATGATCATGTGATCAATGATTAATCTAATCTTAATTTAAATTTCAAAAAATATTTAAATTATACAATGTGTTCTAATCTATTACTATATTTATTCAAATAAAAGTTATCACCACATTCCCGCCTCCGCATCCGCTCCGCTCGCGCTCGCTTATCACCGCACGCCTCCGCACTTATGGACGATCTCTTGCGGAGAGAGAAGATTTGTAACATCAAATGCGTTTAATAGATAAAAAGGCTCACTTTGCCCAACTCCCCTGCATATTTTATTAAGCGCCACGCGGGCCTCTAATGATTTTTACGAAGGTGCCTGAACGGCCCACATTTAATGTAGCGAAATTATTACATTTAGTTTATATCTTTCATGTTTTACGTGAAAGAATTGCGCCGTAATGGACGGACCTACAAATATAAGAATAGGTTGGGGAAGTGTGTACAGGCATAATGATTTATAATATTTATAACTCGAGCTTTACTTAAAAAATAATTCAAAACGCAAACTGACGATGCGATGATTGTGAATAGAAAACTGTTTACACTATGACAAAATAATCAAAATATGTTCTGTTTACATATACTATGTACCTGCGTTCATGTTGTAAGAAATTATCGAGCACTATTCTAAATCCCATGGAACCTAACACTAATTGAATTTATCCACCTGGGAATAAAACTCAGAATCCTAATTCTGTAAAGCCTACATACACACACACTCACGCCTTTTATCCCCGAAGGGGTAGGCAGAGGCGCAACTACTGCATCCACTTTTCGCCGTTATTCCGTCCCAGGATGTGATAGGGGGCGAGCCTTTCGCCATATCGGGCACAAATTCCAGACTTCGAGCTGATACTGAATAGTAAAACTCAGTATCACTTTGCCCGACCCGGGAATCGAACCCGAGGCCTCAACATTGCAGTCGCATAATACAAATACGCCATTTGGCAGTCTAAATAAAGCCTACATATGCTACCACTAAAACCATGAAGCCCTCGCTCCTCAGAACTAAGATATTTAACTACACAGCCAAAAGGACATTCCCCTAACCACCCTGTTAACAAACATTACATCATAACAAATGTGCAATAAAATATGCAACAGAAGCATCACTGCAAACTGAACAATATTCCCTCGGCGCAAAGCTTTTTACTGATTATACATTGTTACACTCAGACTTCGCACTCTTATATTCAAATAGTAAACATGTACACGACACTTTACGGTGAAACCTGCTTTGTGAATAAGGTCTGTTATTTTGAGGTAGATTTTAAGGTAATTGAGAAATGTATCTATGCGTAATTAATTCATTTATTTAATCTTTACTAATGTTATAAAGCTGAAGAATTTCTTTGTTTGGTTGAATGCGCTAATCTCAGGAATTACTGAACCGATTTTGATAATTCTTTCACTAGTAGGAAACTGCATTACTCCCGAGTGCCTTAGGCTACTTTTTATCTCGGAAAAATATTTTTGTTCCGGAAAACTTTATCACGCGGTTGGAGCCGCCAGCGTTATCTAGTAATTGAATGAGTGGAAAGTAAATAAGCCAAACAATTCTGAAATGAATACCGATATAAAATTATCTACAATAAAACTTCACAACTTACTGGTTTCCTTATCTGTTGCTGAAACTCAAGACTTCGCTAGTATTGTACCTAATTATGCTTTTTTAAATAACAAAAGGCAGCGGGGAACTGAGGTTATATTATAATTATTATGGTGACATTTCTTTGTATCTTTGATTACGATTTCAACTTGTAAAATACTGTGACTTCTGTAGTTTACAGCCTTCATAATTACCCCTCTCAGTAGTAGAGGAGGCCCGTGCTCAGCAGTGGACAGTATATAATACAGGACTGATTGCATTGCATTGCATAATTATGAAAATGACAAAATTATTTTGAATTAATGAGTAGGTACATTTAATTCACGTAAGATAAACACACAAGCGATCAATACATCCAAACATTAAACAAGCATTAAATACCAGAGCTTCCCAACCTTTTTTGAACCGGAGCCAAAGCCTACCCCAAACGCAAAACTAAGGCGGCGTTCTCAACGCCCTCAAACCGCTATGGGCGTCGCCGCAGCATTGAGAACCTATACAGCTCTAAATCATAAAGGAACTTCCACCGTTTCTTGCGCGTTTAAGGCGATGAGCTAAGCCCGCGACAGCCCGGGGCTTCGAACTTAATTACATCACGTAGGGAGGCTTTAGCTAACTTCCAAGTAAGCTGAGCCTACGCAGACGGCGAAAACAACACTCCCCATAACGAAAGATACGCGTTAACTGCTAAACAAGCGGTCTTAATCCGCCCGATTCATGTGACGTATTAAAAAGTTGGGAGCCGCTGACTTGTTTGGTGGTCTGTGTTTTCACTAATGTGCGAAGAAAACATATTGGATTTTTTTATGCTGGCCACCCTGCAAAATGTGTATATTTCGTGAAGAGGTAGTTTAACAATAGTAATGGTAGGCTTTGCTTGCATTTTTTTATTACATTGAATGACGAGACGAGCATGTCGTTCGCTTGATGGTAAGCGATACGACCACCCATAAACTGTAGCAACACCATTCAGCACCTTGGTCCTTGAGTTACAAAGTACTATGTGGCATTTCACTGCGCTGATCATCCTAAGACATAAGATGTTAAGTCTCATTATGCCCAGTAGTTACACTGGCTACAATATCCTTCAAACCGAAAGTCAACAGTGCGTGCACACTGCTGCTTCGCGGTAGAAATAGTCATTTAGTGCAGTTAAGAGCCTATGTGAATAACATATGGAATCGTGATGGGCGTGACTTAGCGTATTTCAAATGCGAGGCGCCGCACGGCCCCGCTGAGATAGATCGCGCGCCTCGGCCCTCGTCGCATCGCGTCGTTGCACTCAAGCCCGCGAAAAGATCGTCATTGCAAATGCATGTCTGTGTTGTAAATATTATAGTTATTATAATTTCTAATAAATTTATAACTTCTAAAACATAGAATTTATTTTAATTCGTTTATAGAACCATTATTATGTCACTATTATCTACCTAATTACTTGAACATTATGTAAAATGACATTGTAAGTTATCTAAACTCATCGAAAGTATTATTCACTTATAGTTGACTTTTGTTGACAAGATAAAATTTGGTGTGGTGGTAGGTTCGAGTCTTACCCCTACGTAGGTCTGTATATAGGTAAAAAGCAAAGCAGTATGAAACTTCTATAATATGTTTTAAATTATATTTTGCTTTGCTTTGATTTATTCTTGTGGACTATCCTAACTTTGGTGGACATAAAATAAATAATAATACAATAAATGGCGTCACTATTTTTCGGCCCGACTCGGGATTCGAACCCGGGACCTCAGCACAATAGGCGTATCGTGTGTGCAACTACGCCTTGGAGGCAGTCAAACATAGCATCACACCTTTTCTCCTCACATTTCGTTAGCTATTTTAGGTCTTATCAAATAGGAGACGAGCTTATTGCCACATACCGGGCCCAATTCAACAGACCGAGTTGATACTGGACAGAAAAAAATAGTATTTGCCCGACGCGGGATTCAAATCCGAGACCTCAGCGTGGAGGCCGTACCGGGCACGTAATACAACTACGAGTTGCGACATCAAGGTAGTTTCGACAAGTCATTCACGATGAAACTTCTTCCCTGTAATGTCAGGTCTATTTTACGTAAATGATGCTTCACTCTAATGCCACCATGCAATTTAAAAATCGATTTTTGTATGTAAAGGATGTTCGAAATTTATGCAATGCAATAAAATTACATAGCTTGATATGAAGATTGATTACATTATTATGGTTGAATAGTCACTATATAGGATATAAATGTTACAAATGTTGAAGGCGGCCGCTACCTATCTAGATAATTTTTATAATTTTTAATTTGAACTGTATGTAATGTGGGGTAAGAAAAATATAGCAAGGTCATTCTTACTACGCGGGTACTTATGCTTATAGAAAATTTGAAATGTTAATTACTTACAATTTTTTAAATATTTTTGATATTTTGTACAGAAGAATAGACTGATGTTTACTGCAACAGCTACTTCTTCAATTCTAAGGCATTTGTTTTTGTTTTGAAATATAACAAAGCTTCGATATCCTTATTGAATTGAATGAAAAATAATGATGGCCATATTTTAAAAGGAGACGGGAAAAACTTCATAGAACTTTGGGCTTAGTGTTACAGAGATAATTTATGCAATATTTTATAGTTATATTAGAACTATTTCCAAATGAGAAAGAAAAATCTGTCCGTCCAATGGGAGTAAAGAAAGAACCGCTGTAGAGTAGAGCTTCTAAATCATTTTTCGGTGAATAACTTTTTTTTACCTGATGACATAAGATGTTCACAGTACCTAACCATTGGATTGCCCTATTGAATAGTGAACAGAGCTAGCTTAGACAATAACCAGAATTGAAAATATCACATGGAATCGACGAGGACTGATATAAATATATAATGGCTCATTTACACTCTCGCACGAGTGGTACGCCGAACACAATACGAGCCACGACGCGAGGTGTGAAGCTAGAGTGCTAGTGAGTCAATAATGTATTTCAATTTGACATTACGTGGGGAGCGCTGAACAGAGTTGCCAGTAAAATTAAATAATATCGACCAATATTAAATATCCCAAAAAGTGAAAATGTCTTTTTAGTTTAAGTTCTAAAATACCTATAGTTTTTAATTCTTATTCTTTTTCAGCCTTCAAAAGGCTACTATTGCACATAGGTCTCCCCCAAAGAATTATTAATACTATTATGTCAATATTATTCTTGTTATACATGCTTGGTATTCTTTGAGTATGTAACCAACGCTCTAAGTTGGTGCCAGCGCCGTGTGTAACATTACACGAACCACTTGGTGCCACTTTTCACCTTTCTATAACTCAAAACCTATTTAAAGTAAACACATAAAACTGTGTGAGTTTAATTATATCTATAAGGACATCTATTTTTTCCCAAATTTCATGAAGCTAGCTCAAACGGTTATAAAGATATGAAGGTCAAAATCGTAAATTTTTGTACTGACTGACGGACTTATAGTATCTAAACCTAACCTACTTCCAGATGACCTAGAAGGATGAAATTTGGAATCCAGCTCGGTAATTATGTCTAAGCGTAAGAAAAAATCTAAAAATAAAAAAAGTTAAAAATACAGGGGTCCACATAAAAAAAAATATATTTTTAATGGTAGCGTTGGAACCGTTACAAGCAAATATTTGAAACAATCCCAATATATGTTTTATTATATTTGCTTTATAACAGAAATATAAAGATAAAGTTAAGCCAAAACATTTGTGGTGTCCCCATAAAAAAACACTTGTAATACGCGCTAAACAGCCGGCCAACGGTGTGTCGTCGGCGGCGCGCGGCACCACACAACTCAATACCTACCTAGTTTTCTTTACAAAAAGTAATGATATCCCACCAAAAACATAAATGTAAAAGATCTCACATTTGTAAATACCAGCAACTATTATAGGTATTCAATAAAGCAAACAAATAAAATTTAATACTTGTTCATAATGTTATTTTGTTCCTATAAATACATATTTAGATTTTGCATAAAACTTGGCACACATTTAGATCTCCATTCTTTTTGCGGCGAAGCCCACAGCTAAGCATAATTTTGGTATTGAACTTGGCTATCCTTTTTTACATTTATGTTTTTGGTGGGATATTTTTAAATGGAAGACATAAAAATAGAAGAATATTGATACATGCTTCAAAAAAGCTTCAAAGCCAATAGCCTTTAAAGAAAAATAAATCTAAATGGCGGCCTTTATTTAAAATTCTAACATTACATCTGCCTTTTGTGCACAAAACAATGCCCAGATATCGATTTTGAGTTCGATTGGCCTTAATACAAAAAACTTCAAAATGGTGGCTACTTTTTTCAATTCTGACATTGGATCACTCTTTTGTTAATAATGTTACACCCAGATATCGATTTTGCGGTCGATTAACCTTAAAACAAAGAAATTCAAAATGGCGGCCACTTTTTTCAGTTCTGACGGTGGATCTGCCTTTAGTAACTAAAGTGGTACTCAGATACCGATTTTGAGGTCAATTGGCCTTAAAATAAAGAAATTCAAAATGGCGGCCATTTTTTTCAGATCTGACATTGGATCCGTCTTTTGTACCTACAGGCCTGCCCAGATGTCGATTTTGAGATCGAATGGCCTTAAAACAAAGAAATTCAAAATGGCGGTCATTTTTTTCAATTCTAACATTGGATCCGTCTTTTGTACCTACAGGCTTGCCCAGATATAGATTTTGAGGTCGATAAGCCTTAAAACAAGGAAATTCAAAATGGCGGCCACTTTTTTCAAGTCTAACATTAGATCCGTCTTTTATACCTAAAGGCCTGCCCAGATATCGATTTTGAGTTCGATTGGCCTTAAAACAAAGAAATTCAAAATGGCGGTCACTTTTTTCAATTCTAACATTGGATCAGTCTTTTGTACCTACAGGCTTGCCCAGATATAGATTTTGAGGTCGATTAGCCTTAAAACGACGAAATTCAAAATGGCGGCCACTTTTTTCAAGTCTAACATTGGATCCGTCTTTTATACCTAAAGGCCTGCCCAGATATCGATTTTGAGGTCGATTGGTCTTAAAACAAAGAAATTCAAAATGGCGGTCACTTTTTTCAATTCTAACATTGGATCCGTCTTTTGTACCTACAGGCTTGCCCAGATATAGATTTTGAGGTCGATTAGCCTTAAAACAACGAAATTCAAAATGGCGGCCACTTTTTTCAAGTCTAACATTGGAATCGTCTTTTGTACTTAAAGGCCTGCACAGATATCGATTTTGAGGTCGATTAGCCTTACAACAAGGAAATTCAAAATGGCGGCCACTTTTTTCAAGTCTAACATTGGATCCGTCTTTTATACCTAAAGGCCTGCCCAGATATCGATTTTGAGGTCGATTGGCCTTAAAACAAAGAAATTCAAAATGGCCGCCGTGTATACCAATTCTAACATTGGTTCTTAACATTTCGGGCTCCAAAACCAGACTTCGGGCTGAAAAGAAAAAAATCCAATATCACTCTGCCCGACTCGGAGATCGAACCCGAGACCTCAGCATTGCAGTCATAACGTAATACAACTACACCACTGAGGCAGAATAAATAACAAAAAAAAAGCAGTGACTATTGTGTTTTCAATCAGGGATTCGAACCCGGCACCTCAGCGTACCGATCACTAAATATAACTAAAGCAGGTCTCCGACTAGAAACAATTTACAAAGGTGAAAGGATGTAATAATTACGCTTGCTGCCTATCTTATAGACCTAATAGAGCCTATAATTTTATATTGATACACGGACGTGAGCTGGATACACTATAAAACAGAATTTCCAGGGCACCTTCAAATTTGCCGCGCGGTAGCGCGGACCAATCCCTACACTAGACAGCCAATTCGAACTTTGAAGGCGTCCGAAAATTTCGAGCGCACGTCCGTCGTCAGTAAAGATTCCGGACGACTGAAGCCGGCACGGGCCACTCCCATAACAGCGATGGCGTATTTGGACGTCGCGGATGAGAGAAAGTGACGGGAGGCGCACGCGTATGCCGAAATGAAATGGCGTAAGCGCCAAAACAATTTTCTTTTAATTGTGATTATACTATTTAATTCGTTTTAATTGTGTATTGATAGAACTTTGAAAAAATTGTTGTATTGTATTTAAATAAAGTTACGAATGTACATATTCCACCATTTAGAGATAAAGCGTGTTTAAAGAAAATATCAGAGGTAACTTTGAATTTTTTTTCGATCGAGAAAATTTATAGCAATTGTGTTTTGGCTTTGACATATTATTGAGTTATACGTTCAATTTACACATATCCAAAAATCTAACTTCTGATCTTCGTAGTTTACGAGAAATTTGAATTTGAAAGTCCTTAAAGTTCCTGACATAGGCTCTTAATGAGTTATGACTTATGAGACAGCCTCGATGGCGTAGTTGTATACGGTACGACTGCAATAATGAGGTCTCGTGTTCGATTCCCGATTCAATGTCCACTCTGTAATTTTTTTGATATAAATCTCGTGATTTTACAATTACTATGCAGTCGGTACCCATCAAGCGAGCAATTTTCAGCTCGTGATTCATAAAAACACAGAACGAAAATAGGCAAACAATATGTAAAAATATACGACACGTAAATCAGTGTTGACAGTGACTCCATAAATATCAATGCATATCCAATGTTGCCAGAAAAACTATTTCGTTACGCACACACGATCTGTTTGCATGTTTACGGAGTGGACATATTCTTGGAATTTTTGAATTTTGAAGCTGTTTTATATGAGTCAGTATTCCGATTATTTGTTATCCTCAAAGTAGTAATCGAGACACGCGGCAGCGTGTCAAGCCAAGCAAAAAAAAAAAAACTTGTCAAAGCTGCCTAGTGTAGTTTCACCCGAACCATTTGGAGCGACTTTTGACGCCTCTATAACTCAAAATCTATTTAACGTAAATACCTGAGATTTGTTTTATGTATTCAACCCCCTCAAGTTAACCAGAATCCCAAATTTCATAAATATAGCTCAAACGGTTATTGAGATACTAACATCTAAAAATCGGTATTTTTATCACTGACTGACATATAGATCAAAAACCTAACCCACTTCCAGATGACCTAGAAAGTTGAAATTTGGTGTCCAGGTAGGTAATTGTATGTATACAAAGGAAAAAATCTGAAAACAATACATTTTTAAGATTTGAAACATTTTCCAAGCAATCGGAAAATCTGCATACTATCTATAAATTATCTTCTGAATAATGAACGTTTAGGCGTACACGTCCATTGATGCTTTATTTTACATTAAATACTATTTACCTTGACCCGTTAATTACGTTCCCTCCGTATTAGGGCATCACTTTTGCTTGAATTTTTCTATAAATCTTCCGACTAGACAGAGCTGTTGTGGGACACGGCGATAGGTTCCTTTATATACGTTATAGGCATCAGCAACTCGTTCCCACTCTTCAGTCTTTTAAATTATATATTTACTTCTGTTTCGAGCTCGAATTAAAAAATTCTGATTTCTACAATGTTTATTTACATCTTAAGACGTTTATTATTTTGACATAATATGACATTGGACGTTCTATCATAATACTTGCGAATCATAGAGTTTAAGTATTTATTAAATAGAGGTTTTTATACCAAGAGGACTTCATCGCGTGCACATAGCAGGGCGATGAAGTGGTTTACGGCTTTTAATACATTGTTTATTTTCTTTCTAAAATAAGTAACTTCATGAATATTGATCAAATGTAACTTCTTACGTAATTGTTTTAATTACTTAACTCAATATTTTAATAACTAACATCTTTACAAAAAGTAATGATATCCCATCAAAAACATGAATGTGAAATGTGGAAGCCAAGCCTAACATTAAGAATATGCGTGCTGGTCGACTTCACCGACAAAAGAATCGAAATCTTAATGGTTGCCAAGCCCTGTAGATTATCCTGAAAATTATTTATAAGAACACAATCCATTCTAAAATAAATTTAAACTAATATTTCTTTGCTTTTCTGCTACGACAATGTATGATGTTTAAAAATATAATTTCTTAAATTTGAATAGTCGAATTATTTACACAAAGCAATAACTTAGTATAAATTTAAGCTCAAGATTTGTCTTGGCTAGTTTTATCAGAAAACATTTTTATCGAAGAGTAGGATAAGATAAGTTTATTCGCCAAATATAAGAAAAACTGTATGTGAAGACTAGCCAAGTCAAATCTTGAGCTTAAATTTATACTAAGTTATTGCTTTGTGTAAATAATTCGACTATTCAAATTTAAGAAATTATATTTTTAAACATCATACATTGTCATAGCAGAAAAACAAAGAAATATTAGTTTAAATTTATTTTAGAATGGATTGTGTTCTTATAAATAATTTTCAGGATAATCTACAGGGCTTGGCAACCATTAAGATTTCGATTCTTTTGTCGGTGAAGTCGACCAGCACGCATATTCTTAATGTTAGACTTGGCTTCCACATTTCACATTCATGTTTTTGATGGGATTAAATCTATCTAGAAGAGACCACTTCCAAAGTTGATTAATTACTCTTTGCAACGTTCTCTAAATCACTTCATCATAGTATAAAACATAGTCGCTTCCCGCTGTCTATCTGTCTGTCTGTCTCTATGTATGCGTAGATCTTTAAAACTACGCAACGGATTTTGATGCGGTTTTTTTTAATAGATAGAGTGATTCAAGAGGAAGTTTTTAAAGTGGCTTTTATACAGGAAAAACTTTTTAATGCGGGTGAAGCCGCAGGCAAAACACAGGTTACACTATTAAATTCAGTAAAATTAAAGAGTGTCATTTTCGACCAAGACATCGTGATCAAAAAATCTGTTTACAAGAACAGACATTTTTGGCATGATATTAGCACAGGTAAAAACAAGTATATTATATATGTAACAACAAGTATATTATGTATTCTCAATTTATTTTTCATTTCATATCAGAAAAATTAATTGAGAATACACTAATAAGAAACTTTATTTATTTACTACTTACTTCTTCTTCGGAGTAGTAGATTCGGTAGAAGCGGTAGTAGATTCATGACAATTCAATAGATCTTGTAAAATACTATTTTAATAAATAAATATTTGAGTTTGAGTTTGAGCTTATAACACAGGTATATTTTATACCCATGCCTCCAACAAAATTAATTTAAAAAAATCTATACAAGACGCAAACGGGTCCATTACTAAATCAGGCCCATAATGACCGATGACGGCCATTATGGCTTAATGTCGATTTAAACTGAGGTTAACTGCCCACCCTCCCGGGGGATGCGCCGTGAAAGAGCCCTAATACCACTATCACAAAATGAGCCGTGTTGTAAGGGTAGTAATTGATTTTGCGTTTATTGAATTAAATTAATTAACATTTACTGAAATGTAATTAATTATTACCATTAATTATGTAATTTAGATAATTTAATTCTAAAAAAAGAAGATTCTACTGCGTAAAAGAAAGATTGGGTTTTTTTTATTGTTGTTAAAATTGTCTATAACGATTTTCAGTGATATAGCCTTAAAATTATACACAGATCTAAATATTTACCCCTACTAAAGACAACAATCTCATAAAAACAATACTCGATAAACACTCGAATTTAATAACGCTCTAGTAGCCGCCAGTTGTTAACTTTAGCTAATTGTTTTCTCTTATGTTTGACTTGCGAACAAAATGATTCCGAACAACCGCATGTTTGATATTATTACAGAGTTTAGTTTACTTTAATTTGTGTTTTGTTAAGTGTCTTCATCTAAATGTGTGGATCGGTGGAGCATGTGTGTGTGAGATAGTGTGTGTCTTGAGGAGTACATCCTACTAATATCATAAAGGCGAAAGTTTGTAAGAATGTATGGATGTCTGGATGTATGGATGTTTGTTAATCTTCCACGCAAAAACTACTGAACGGATTTCGATGAAATTTGCCACACGGGTAGGTCATGTCCTGGATTAACATACAGGCTACTTTTTATCCCGGGAAAATATAAATCGGGACTTTTATCCCGGAAAAACTTTTTACCGCAGGCAGAGCCGTGGGCAAAAGCTAGTTAAACATGTATGCTTCATTGTAAAATGATAGAAGCTGGGTTAAATCTACGTGTCAGCGAGTCAGTTTCACAAGCGTCACATAAGTGTGTGACAGAGACGAAGGTCTACGGTGATGATGCTATATCTCTCTTACTTAAATGTGTTATACGAGTATTGTATGATTTAGAAATATTCACGTCGAGTGTAGGTGTTAGGGTCCGAAAAATCTTCTAAATATATCATACTAGCTTTTGCCCGCGGCTCCGCCCGCCTTAAAAAGCTTTTCCGGGATAAATGTCCCGCTTTTTATTTTTCCGGGATAAAATGTAGCCTATGTGTTAATCCAGGACATGATCTACCCGTGCACCAAATTTCATCGAAATCCGTTAAGTAGTTTTTGCGTGAAAGAGTAACAAACATCTATACATCCATACATCCAGACATTCTTACAAACTTTCGCCTTTATAATATTAGTAGGATTATCGACTGACTCGGGATGAATATAATATACCAACATTTTCTTAATATAGTATAAATTTGATCATAAGTTTAAATCAAAGTTACTTGATCAATTAACTTTGTAAGACAGAGCGATGTACTGACCAAGTCAAATTAAAGTTTTAGTCTTAATATAGATAATTATAGAAACTCAAGTCGCTGAAAAATCCTGTCAACGTTATTAAGAGTTTTATAAATAGTACGTAAGAACATCACACTTTTTACCTTTTAGCGATAGGTAGAGGTATTAACATTAACAGCTATGTCAGTTTCCACATAGATGGGGAAAATTATAGAGCTATTTTTAATACATCTTTGAGTTCAGGATGATTTTTTTTTTTTTTTTTTTTTTATTATTTAAAAAGACCAAATCTTCCCTGATTTTCATTCAGGGGCTGCGTTACAATTACATATTGATTGTTATAACTAAATTTACATAAAATTATCCTTAAAGTAACAAAATAAATAAATAATAATAATAAAATAATACAATAACAGGGACCGAAGCAGACGTCCAAATTTGCCAAGTCTTTTCGTCCCGAGCGCTAGTCCCAGGCTACCGTGCTGCCATTCTGCCTTCCAGCTTCAAATATTATTTTCCTGGCGAAACCCTTAAATTTTCTCCTTGTTTCGCCCCCCATCAGCAACTCTGCCAGGGAGGCTTTTTCAATCTTCGTGTTGGTCTCGCACTCCAGCTCGTACCTAGCCCTGCAGAAACGCGGGCATTCTATGAGCAGGTGGGCCACATCCTCCACAGCTCCAGGCTCACATATACACCAAGGTGTTTCCCTGAGCCGGAACCTGTGAAGGTACTGCCCCACCCCTCCATGCCCCGTTAGTACCTGGGTCATCAGCGCGTCCGGTCTCTCTTCTCTGGCATATCTAAACGCCGAAGGGGCATCAGGCAGGAACATGGCCATATTGGTGTTTTCTGTAAGTTTTTTATACTCTTCCTGCCATTTTGCGAGACTTTCCTGCCTGATCGCCCCCTTAACGCTCGCCAGCGAGAGCCGGTCGTTATCCGGGCGGGTATTTCCGATTCTGGCTGCCGCTTTTGCCAGCTCGTCGGCACGCTCGTTTCCGGGCGTGCCGGCATGCGCCCTCAGCCAGAACAGACGCACATCCACTCCTACGTCAGCAAGGTCTCGCAGATTTTTCTGGATCCTAAAGGCGACAGGGTGAGAGGTGTTGATTTGACAGAGCAGATGCAACGAGGATCTGCTGTCACTTAATATATTAATAGCCTTTTCTCCCAGTGTCTCTGCCATCTCTGTCGCCTTCAGGATCGCTAGCATCTCGGCCTGAAAGACGGTGCAGAAGGATTCAAGTGAGAAGGATCTCGACTTGACCTCCGCACCCCCCCTCCAGACCGATAGTGCGGCTCCCACTTTTCCTTCAATCTTGCTGCCGTCGGTGTAGATGCACGGTCCCGTCTCTTCTAGATGGCCCAGGGCTAAACGCACTGGCTCTGCCAGGCCGGAATACGAGACTGCCATCCATTTCGCTGGGTGCAACGCGTCAGCCACAGGCACTTTGCCCTCGAAGTCCCTCCCAGGGTAGGCCGCAAGGCTCCCACCACGCTTCACCTCGTACAGAGCCAAAGCCTCCGGACTCGGTAGTCTATGGGCAGCAGGCCCGCGACCGTGACAGCGGCCACATAGGATGTCGTCCTGTAGGCCCGCGCTATTTTTAGCGCGAACCTACGCTGTGTGGCCCTTAGCTCCTTTGTCACGTAACGCAGGTCCACCGCCTTTGCCCAGACGCACGCCGCATACAACATGATGGGCTCTACTACTGCTTTGTAGATCGTACGGGTAATGTCTGGGTTAAGGCCCCATGTGACCCTTGCCATACGCTCCATCCTTTTAAAGATTAGCATAGCTTTGGTGCAGGTCTGCTTTATATGGGGCCCAAAGGCCAGACGATTATCCAGCACGACCCCCAGCAGCCGGCACCGGTCGACGAGGGCCATCTGTACCCCGTCCATGTGCAAGACCGGGGCCCTGACATTGCGCCTCCGTGTTATGAGCATTACTTTAGTTTTGCTGGGCGCGAATCTCAGTTTATGCTCAGAGCCCCAGTCCTGCACACGGCCGAGTGCCTCGTTAGCTTCCACCTCGATGTCGCCGATGTCGGCGCCGGAAAGCACCATCACGATGTCGTCGGCGAACGCCTGGCAATAGACTCCGCGGGAGTTCAACTCTCGGATGAGAGGGTCCAGTACAAGATTCCACATAGTGGGTCCCGCAATAGAGCCCTGAACGCAGCCCCTCTCAGTCACCTTCTCATGGAGCACCCCTGAGAAGAGTATCTCTACTCTTCTGTCTCGCAGATAAGAGTCTACCACGCCGAACAAGTTTCTCGGGCATCCCCTCTCGGCCATGCGAACCTTTACGGCCGGCCACCACGCGTTATCAAAGGCGCCCTCTATGTCTAGGGACACCAAGATTGCAATCTTCTTTTTAACTATCTGTGCCCTCAGATGGTTTACTAGGTCATAAAGGGCGTCCTCGGTTCCGCGCTGCGGCATGAAACCATACTGCCTCGCATGGAGAGTCGGTAGGAGGTGCCATTTTATTCTTCCCACCAGCATCTTCTCGAAGGTCTTCCCCAGCACGCTCAGGAGACCAATCGGTCGGTACGAGCGTGGGTGAGAAAAGTCCTCCTTGTTCGGCTTGGGGAAGACGCATACTGCTGCCCGTTTCCAGACTGCCGGAAAGCATGCGAGACGAAGCATCGCGTTTGACAGGGCGAGGAAGCGCCCACCGTCTTTATCCACCGCCCTCGCGCATATGTCGGCGGTGAGATGGTCGGGCCCGGGGGCCTTCTTCGGCGAAAAGGTGTTTACCGCCCAAGTCAGCTCGGCTGCTGTGAACTCCGGATCATCCGGCCCGCACAGTCCCTCTAGAGCACCGGACTCGACATAGCGTCGGAGGTCCGACTGCCCCGGGGTATCTAGTTGCGGGTCGTCGTCCGGGAACAACTGGTCCGCCAGCAGCTTCGCCGACCCGGCCGGCGTGCAGGTCCGACCATCTCCCGCCCTGAGCAGGCAGTCCGGGCGGCGACGTTCCACGCTCCTGAGAACCCGGTATACACCGTCCCACATGCTCTCCCCCTCCGCCGCTGAGCAGAAGCTTTTCCAACTGGCAGTTTGGGCTACACGCACTGCTTCCCTGTATTCCTGAAGCGCAGACAAATATTCCTCCACGACATATTGTCTGCGCCTCGGTGCCGCACACCTGATACGTCTCCTCCTGGTGGACACTTCACTCTTCATAGCCCTGAGGCGGTCGTTCCACCAGGGAGGGTCCAACCGGGCGCGCGGCGGGTGAAGCTTTGGGATAGCGTGCTCGCATGCCGCCGTTACCGCCGCTGTGTAGGCCTCAGCAGCTACTGCTGAGGTTCAGGATGATTAGGACCGCTCCTCCAAATACCACTGTCTTATACTCGTTTAAGCAGTAGTAGAGGTTATCAAAGGGTCAACAAATTCCATCTTCTTATACCGCTATTCTTCCTAAGGGTATGCAACACACCACAATTATTTTGGCAATGTGATCATGTCCTCCATGACGCATCCATCGTCGGTGACCCTTGGTCTTTTTTATGAGATCGAATCTAGCAATAAGCAATAGATGTAAATAGGCAGTAGAAATAACATCGTAATCCTTTGCTATCCTTTAAAAAACCGCACCACAAAATTCCAAAACCCGACTAAACCAATCGACACGGCTTTTAAAACCCTCCAACGTTCCAATAAAATTGGGAAGCGTAAAGATTCTATGAATCCGTTGTATAATCGAGTTGCTAACACTCCGGCAGCGTGGTTATGTCAAATGACTCGGCCCGGTCAAAGGGAGCCAACTCAAATCCA
The DNA here is from genome assembly GCA_949316025.1 of Lapara coniferarum. Taxonomy (NCBI): domain Eukaryota; kingdom Metazoa; phylum Arthropoda; class Insecta; order Lepidoptera; family Sphingidae; genus Lapara; species Lapara coniferarum. The sequence continues at coordinate 2,674,684 of OX438922.1, forward strand.
ATTTGGACTGCTTTCGACTTTCACGGACCATGCTTGTACCAATTAAACGACGCGGAAAGTGCGTTTGGGGTCATTCGACCAGATTTTTTGATCAGCAACGGAATGTGGGGTCCATTGGAGATGAAAGGGTTAGTTCCACATTAATTATGTTTAATATCTGTTTGATATGCGAGCTACGGTGATCGGATTATCTGGTCCGATTGGTTATGTTGCTTCTTATTGGATCAAATAAGTCACGTTTAAGTATTTATTGTCGTAGTTTTGATTGTGAATTATGGTATACATTAATTCTAATTGTAATGAATCTCAGAATTTGTAAAAGTATTAACTGGTGGTAGGTCTCTCATGTGTAAGAGTCCGTCTGGGTGAGTACCACCGCAATGTCTATTTCTACCGCCAAGTAGCTGTCCATGCACTGTTGTGTTTCGGTTTGGCGGACTTTGTACCCAGTGTAACTACTGGACATAATGGGACTTAACATCTTATGTCTCAGAATGACGAGCGCAATGGAATACCTACCACACAGATCTTGTAACTCGAGGTGCTGGATGGTGTTGGTACTGTTTATGGGTGGTCGTATCGCTTACCATCAGGCGAACGGTATGTTCATTTCGTCATTAAATGCCATAAAACAATATAGTCTAACACCACTTCTTCTTAACCTAACCATCTGAATAACAAGGAAGCATGTATGAGTTGTGGGTAGAAATCTTCCATATCAAAATCGTCGTGACTGCCTCGGTGGCGTAGTTGTATTACGGTACGACTGCAAAGCTGAGATCTCGGGTTCGATGACGGGTCGGACAAAGTGATATTGATTTTTCTATTCAGTATCAGCCTGGAGCCTGGAATTTGTGCCTGATATGGCGATAGGCTCGCCCCCTATCACATGATGGGACGGAATACGCTCGGCGAAGTGAGTGACTAGTTGCACTAGTTGCGACTCTGCCTACCCCTTCAGCGATAATAGGCGTGAGAATGTGTGTTTAAAATCATCGTTAAAAATAAATATAATTGTAATTATTTAAGAAAACGCTCCTTTTTTAATGTAACCCTTCTCCCAGCCGTGAAAAAAGGCTCACAATACCGCGAGTCACAACGATACAAAAACAATAACTAAACAGCGGCATAAAAACACTCTTATTGATCTACCCCTATTAATTTAATTGATTTCATTCAATTAAAATTCATCTAATTGCACAAACACAAACGGTTGGAATAAAGCGCGCCATCGACACCCCGACAAATCTGTTTTTAAAATTAATCCAGTGAAAATGAGTGGCGACATTAATATAGAATGGAACTTCATCGGGCTAAGTAGCGGAGTACATTGTCGGCGAGGCCGGGCCGTTTAAACGATTTATTTACTAAGCGTACTGTATTATTCAACGCTTTTGATTCAGCGGCGGCTGTTCAGTGAGCGACGAATAGTCGCGCAATTTATCGTATTCAATTTAAGAGTGGTTTCATCATAAATACTTGTCAGTTGACTGTTTTGACAAAAGTAAAATAATTATGTATTAAATTATACGTACTTGAAATTATAATTCGTATTTTGAAAAATAAATTCATTACTTTTAGACATAATTTTATGATACCTCCAAATTTAATTCTTTGGCCAAAATATAAAATCATCACAATATCAAACCCAAATCCTAGTCATACCAAAAAAAAGTATCACTAACCGTAAAAAAGTCGCACACTGAACAGCCAGCGGGTATATACTAAATCATTACAACAGAATACGGCCCTTATAAAGGCAGCAACAATTATTACTTGTTACAGAGGCTCTCGGGCTAAAGGAAATAATAAACTGGGAGCACTCGCAGTATTACACGAGGCGGACGTTCCCGCTTCGATTGTTTTATTACTTTGACGGTGCCGTGATTGCGTTTTTTTATTTGTCGACATCATATTAATTGTTTACCATTTTCCGTTTATAATAAAGAGGGTTCTGAGTAGACCTGTCTTTAGTTTTTCGTGGACAGAAGCGAGTTGGATACTGTTTAACAAATAACTAATAAAGTACCAACTTCACTTAGTTAATTTGACACGTCATTAAATAAACAAATTAGCTACAATAAAAGCCTTTTATTTATCTTGAAATTATCCGTTTAACTTTTAATGACCGGCATATTCATCAACTAATTGACTTATGTTATATTCGGAAACAGAATTCATTTCTCACGTACGTGGTTCCTCAATTTCGATCCAGCTGATTTTACGAACACATAGAACACACCCACTCATAAAATATACAACACAAAACTTAGGTCTTTTTAAGTTATTAAGTTAAATTTTGATCCGGATTTTCAGAGCGATAAGTCAACGAATTTTCCACTAAGCCTTTACAATGATTTGACCTATTAACAAACGAGTGCCTCTGACAATGTCATTACGGTCTCGCAAAAGGTCTCTGTGCATCAGACGCTTATGATTAAAAAATAAGTTTGTGATCAGCTAGTTTTACTACGTCAAAGGTAGCAAAGGGCGAACGGAGCCTAATAATTTCCTTTTTATCCTTTGCCACGTTTTGTGAGAGTTCGCGGAGTATTTGTGTTGGGATAAAATTAGCATCATCATATTTATACTATGACTTGAAATAAAACATCTCGATGCTCCATGTTATGTATATTAGCCTACATCTCACATCAGCATCAGTGCCAATGATATCGCTATTCAGCTCTGTGATAAAAATAACACACAAAAATTATTTAATTCACACCAATACGCTCGCACATAATACTCGTTCTTGAATGAGAATACCCCAAGATCAGAGAAATAAGGTTTACTTTACCTTAAACAATACCAGTGCTCCTGGTCTCATGAAATAAAATTCACTGCAAATACGGCCGACACGAAATTTCCTGACCACATCACGTGCCGCCCAAAGTGTTCGTCAGTCCGCCGGCGCTCGTCACTCGCACCTCACTAGCCAGTATGGTGTTTTGACAGCGGACCCTAATCCGGGCGGCTCCGCGGGGCGCCGCACTGCGCCTGACGTTTTTCAATTATAAACATTACTATGTAACACTTTTGTGAGAACCATTATTTCAGAATAAATTGTTATCGCTAAATGGTTCTAGTTTTATTGGTTATCGCTGTTGTTAGTAGGTTCTTTCTTTTTTGGCTTGGGATTCTTGGGGTTGTTTTATAGCTATTATAATAGATGTTAGGCATAATGACTGCTCTTTTTTGTATTCTTTTTTTATTATAGATACAGGTTAGTTAGTTTAATAAAGACTGATATTAAAAGAGCATACTTACTGACTGCCTCGGTGGCGTAGTTTTAGTAATAAAACTACGCCAGGTCATACCGCTGAGGTCTTGGATTCTATCCCCGGGTCGGGCAAAATGATATTGAGTTTTTCAATACAGTATCAGACCGGAGTATGGAATTTGTGCCCGATATGGCGATAAGCTCGCCCCCTATCACATCATGGGACGGAATAATGGCCAAAAGTGGGTGCACTAATTGCACCACTGCCTAGCCTTTCGGGGATAAAAGGTGTGTGTGTGCGTGTGTGTATTAAAAGAGTAGACGTATAGGTGTTACCCCTATTTGATATTTACTTGTATCTTTTCGTAATATATTGAAACTTTAAGTTCACGAATGTGCCTGTGTATTAAAAGAACCTTTGACAAGTACATTTTAATATGTAATCTATTATATAAAAATGAATCCCTATTTTCCTTGGTCACGGCATCACGCGTGAATGGCTGGACTGATTTCGTTATTTCTTTTTTTGATGTGTTTATTATTGTCAGGAGAAGGTTCTTATGAAGGAAAAAATTAAGAAAATTGCACGGAAATTGTCTTCTATCCGGTAGATAGTGCTGTACTCGGTTTCTAGGATTTTATTTCCTTTTTAGAGCAGGACAACGTCTGTTGGGGCCGCTAGTATATAATAAAATGACTTAAAAAAACACCTTCAAACTAAAATAGAGGCACACAATTTAAAGAAATCCGCCATAAAAATCGTTCGAAAGCTTAGTTTTTAAACATAAGATACCCACGCACTCCACCTGAAATAATATTTATAATGTACATCGATAAGTAGTTAAATGGGTATTTACCCGTCGGAGACGAACCAAACTCTCAGTACACTTCAGATCAATTTCCGAAGTTTTACTTCAATCTTTACTTTGTTGAGCGGTGTGCACATTGGCGTATTGGTCGGTTTTGCTACCAGAAATTGAGTGGAGTTTTTCTTTCAATTGATGGAATGTTCCAGTCTTCATTGACGTATTTGGATTACACTTTACGTATAAATTTAATAATGAACCACATAACCAGGGCCAATAAGTGTTGGTCCGAACCGTTTGAATAAAATAATCTTTGCCGCATGGCCGTAACCTTTATAAATAGGTTAACAAGACCTACGTTTCTTAAATCTCATCATAAGGGAATGTAAATCATCATCAATAATATTATGTTAAATAATTTTCTCTCATAACATGTGTGAGGTGGCTTTAAAGGTCGTCAAACCACTGCATCTTACTAAAAACGAAGAGACTAACCCAGTATATCAACTCGAGTCGCACGGCTCGTTGCGCCTCACGCCTTGGCGCGTTATGCCTCGCCTTACGTGTCGCGCCTTGCCTTACAACTCTTGCCTCGCCTTACGCCATTGTACACGAGTCCTAACAGTCTCAGCCTGTTGGGAACTCAACCATCCACTTTATTAACAAACTTGATGGCAAGCACAGTCTTTCAGTAATTAGACTCGATTATTTTCAGTTGACTGATACTGAATAAGTATGATACTCAATGTCTATACACGATCGATGTTACTGAAATGTAATGAAGGAGTGTTTAAAAATTAAGAAATTAGGTATAGTATTTTAATATTAGCATAGCGATAGCAGTTGAAAAATAAGACGCGCAAGCTGCTCGCCCGCTGAAAAGCAACACGAACAACAGCAATACAACTCGAACTTCCAATATACTACTGGCACAGCTCTGCATTCGTCACTGAGAGGCGTTAAGCCTCATAATATAATAAAAAGAATACCCAAATAATTAAATATGAATGACATTGCACGAAAACGCAAAACACTAACCTTTTGTCGTATTTAACATTAGAATACAAGATTTTCTGCACAAAAAAGGTTGCAATAATTTATTTACTTTGAAATAAAGGTGAGACAATGGAATGACAACTGATATCTAAACTGTCAACCCTTTTTAGGGGTCGGCGTGATGATTAATGGCTGAAGGGACGGCGTGTTATGAACTCGTTAAATGCATGCTTGGGAACAATTATTTAGAGTGGGTGAAGCGAGCTCAGATGTCGGTGGGTACAGGGTTCAAATCTCACTTCGTTTATAAGATTCAGCACTACCGTATCCATCTGATGTCTTGTAAAGCGCAGTTTGGCTTCGAAGGAGACTATAATTAGTTCTGAAACTGAACATCTACGATTCCATGATGACATCAAGGTCACAAACGTGTTGCTGTGGTGTTTGTGATTATTGTTCAGAACAATTAATAATTATTTGGTAATATTGTGCAATGTCTATAAAGTAGCGTATTTCCACCTAAAAGGTCGGCAACGCATCTCTATGCCCCCTGGTATTGCAGATGTTCATGTGCGGCGGTGATCACTCTCCATCGGGTGAACCGTATGCTCGTTTGCCCTCTATATCATTAAAAAAAGGCATATTCAAAATTCCATTACTAACCGAAGTCAATGTAATACAAAAATAATCATATAAGTGTACACAAGTTTACATACAAAAGTGTCTGTGCATCGATATATCACGATGAAGAGAGATGTCGCAAGCACACGTCGCGCCACAAGGGCTCCGCAAACAAGCCCGCGCGAATAGTATCCCCCCTACTCCTCCACGAACTTGTACCGTACGAGCTGATCTTTTCATATATTCCTTACAATATTTATAAACGTGAAAGGTTTTTTGTGCAGTAGATCGGATATTCGGACTGTTCGGATAGGGTCGGATATGTTTTTAAACCAGTGCTATGACATCATAATAATTTCTTAAAAACTTTGGATACAAGATTATATATCAAATATCACACACACGTCAATGATACCGCAAGCCAACAGTCCAAAACAACTGCGGATATCACAAACATTTGTCGCGGTACCACCCATTACAGCCGTTACTCTCTGCTATAGCAAGTCAATAAAAAACAATTTGAAACCATTAATATTCTGTGTAAACAGTAATACACTTCATTAAACATCCCGAAAAGGGGCTATATTTTTCAAAGCATTAATTTCGAAAATTCCGGCCCCAGTCGCCGTCTGTGTGCTTAGGTATTGAAATTGTTGGATATTTTGGCTTGTTCCGGCCAAACTTGCTTGCCTCTCGAACTCTCTCCAAGTTTTATTAGGATACTTGTAAAATTTCGCCTATTCCACTGAAAATGCTCTTGGTTGATTAAATAAGATGAATTTATTGACTTAGACACAGTTAAAAGTGCTCGGTGAATTTTTTATGTATACCCTCAATGTTAAAAGGTTTTATGGAGTTCTAATTAATTTTTTCCAGTGTTTTTTTAATTAAGTTTCTTGGTGGTTAGACGGGAAATTGTTTTATAGATTCAATGTTTATGGTAAAGTGAAATATTGATTTAATTAATATTGATTTTAAGAATGCTCAGTTTTTAGGCAACATCACATAACAATTATTATATAGGTAAGCGTCATAATTATGCTATTTTTATACGCAGGTATTTATCATATATTGATGAGGAACATGAGCCTAACTAATTATCATCGCTCATGAATCTGACTGTTAGTAGAAAGACACATACATACACACACACTCACGCCATTTATCCCCGAAGGGGTAGGCAGTGGTGCAACTAGTGAACCCACTTTTCGCCGCTATTCCGTCCCATGATGGGATAGGGGGCGAGCCTATCGCCATATCGGGCACAAATTCCAGACTCCGGGCTGATACTGAACAGAAAAACTCAATATCACTTTGCCCGACCCGGGGATCGAACCCTAGACCTCAGCATTGCAGTCGTACCGTTATACAACTACGCCACCAAGGCAGTCAGTAGAAAGAAATATTTATAATTAGTGTATCCGAAATATTATGTGACTTTATCCCAAAAACAAGAAACTAACAGGAAAAATATCACCTCTGCTCTTTCTAGAAATATAAAATTACACGAAAACATAAAAAAACAATATTTTTAACATAGCTTCATTAACCTTCCAGCGATTGAAACGTTAACAATATCTGATACCTTGTTTACTCGTATATTTGTTCGGATATTTTAAAATTACTTACTTATTTTTTATTTATGTTTTGTAACCTGTATTTTTATATGGTTGTCCGATGTATTTTCGTACATCCATGGTTCACAGAACTAATTTTCTCCATGGTGGGGTAGGAGGCATGTTCATTTTGTTATCGAATACGAATTCTAATATCAAGGCAATGTATGAAAATTCAAAAAGTTTTACCAATTAAACCTTAGAACTAAAGTAGTTTTACATTGTAAATACACTACCTACCAATTTATCTACTCATTACAGTATTTATTCATTACATTTTCTCAACGATAAACACATTGTTCCAAAGCACAGCTTTATTCAACGCTTACCCACAAACAATGTAAGTAACAAACATCCGAACAAATTTTGGCATTACTCTAGTTTACTTCGCATAAGACCAGAAAACTTTGACACAAGATTTATGGTACGTTTTCTAATCTACAGCCACACTCGGCTGCAAGCGTTAATTTATTTGGCGAAAACAGGGGCTTAAATATTTTGGACATGATTTTAGTACTCAAGACGTGCTTTTGTAAGCTTTTGAGACTAGATTATGTTCTTTTGTGAAACTTGGGTGGGAATTTTAAGCGCAAATATGTGATTTTTGTACCTCATATGGAAAAAAATCCTTATATCATGGGACAACAAACTCGGTGTATGATATTTGCACTAGTTTTTCATCTGCCTACTCTTTTAGGGATATAAGCGTGAGCTTAATCTATACATATAATAAATCAGTAGAACCGGTGTGTGTACATTTAAAGAAATGTGTTAAAAAAAGAAGGGGGTGAAGAAGAATAATGGAACACAGGTCAGCGATTTTTGTAATTATTTTCTGTCTGCCTGTCTGTTTTCCTATTTGTTTGTAGTAACAAATAGCACATCTCCAAAATTAAGTACTGAACGGATTTCCATGAAATTTGGCACATCATGGTAGATCATGTCCTGGATTAACACATAGGCTTTTATCCCGGGAAAACTTTTTCACGCAAACGGAGCCCCGAGCAAAAGATAGTTATGAATGTATTCAATATTAATCAAGTTTATCTTATATAGTAATATGGTGTTTTCAGATAATTTTTTTAAGTTAAGTTATCACTTTTATTGGTATAGTTACAAACATTGACATACATGACTTCGACATATAGAATGACATTGCAGGGTCATTGACTATCTAAGCGTCTATCTGAGTGTGATACGGTGCCTATGCAAACTATTTATTTATTTTTTTTTTATTTTTTCAAAAAAACATATATCACAGATACCACTTTCAAATAATATGATCCTTGGTAAAAATGCATTATAACATATATCAGTAGTAAGTATTTTGAACACAGGTACCCAAAGTAAGATTTAACTTGTGTCTTGGGTACCAACGCTCTTACAAGTTTTGCACAATAGGTTATATTGCATACAGATAGAACGTGATTTGTGGTTTGCCATCTACTTAGGACTCTATATAAACAAAAATAAGAAAATTCTATGATCTATAGTATAAATTATCTATATATAATTTTATAAATTTTATATTCTAAAGCCTCATTACATATTGTATTAATTTGTGAGTTTGTGTGTATGAAAGTATGGGTGGAGGTGTACATTAATAAATGTAAAGGTCTTTCACACTTTATAGGATCGAAAGTTTTAAGAGGTTTTCTGTTTCGTCATAATTTTGCGTTTGTAGCCATTCACGGACTTTAAGCTTACAAATGGACTTAGAGAGTGGAAAAATGTTGCAGATTTTATTTATTTTATTGTAAAGATGACTTCCGATTGCCATATAATGTCGTTGAGCAGTAGCTGTGTTACATTTGTAGGTGGGGCATAATATATTACATTTTTAATTTACAGAAATTTACAGTCATATTTTTGCGCAAATAATAATACGTTGTAACTATTTTGGAAATTGCTGTTAAGTAATTGGTACATAAAGTCATATTAAAACCAGTTTTTTTTTCAAATTTAGTGGTCCTAAACGGATTCTACCGTCTGCTTGAACTTAGCTTTATAAAAGTCGCTCTATTACTGCAATAAAAAACTCATTTCGCTTGTAGTCATTTTGCGACAGCATTAATATCATAGTATACATTATAAAATATTTACAAAAGTATCTTTCCTTATGATCGGGTACATTGTAGACTATACCTCTATATATGTAGTACATAATGCTTGATATTAAAATATCCGATCGAGTCATGGATATTACTATCGGTACACAGGTTTACAATATACTTTTTGCTTATAATATAAAATCGTTTAACAAATATTTGTACAATGTTTTATATTTTACTTGTGATATTATTGCTTTTACAAGATATTATATCCTTCAAAATAAGTTCAATAAACATTGATATCTATGGTTACTTACGTCTTTTGTTCGAAGAAAACTCACTAGAAATAATTGTATAAGAAACCCATCCATAGGATCACTATTAGATATACTATTTTAATACCTAGTATGTAAGGGAGAACCACTAAAATTATAACTAAATAAGTACGGAAAAAAGAGTGCAATCTATAAATAAAATATTTAGTAACAAATACATAATATTAACTAATAAATCTACATCCTTTATTTTCCAATTACACGTTCGTATATTTTAAAGTGTATACGCCGACACTGTCGGATATTTCCCCATCGTACACTCAGCTTTACGTCGCTCAGCGCGGCGCCTACTGACTTGCCGGTATATTGTGCAATTATAAACTCATTCCGAGGCTGGAAGTCGCGCGGATATGACCGACTTGTTTCGAACAAGCGCTTCGATTCTATTATGTTGTTGCGAGCTGCATTGTTGAGAGACTACACCGGGTTTTATGTTATATAAAATGCTTTATACTGAAAGTACGACACATGTTAGAAATTATGTTGTTTTAACCTATTCGTAGGATGAAATTTGTGTCCTTATATCTTTTGATTCAGTAGGTAAACGTCACCTTGATTAAAAGGGCTTTTGTGTTATATGTTTTTTTTTTTGTAAAGGATGCGGCTTGGCTTTGCAACACGACTCCGCTGATTATGATACTAAGCGGAGTGACGTCCACATAGAGTGTCAATGATGATGAAAGTCAATTAGCCTTAGCTAGTCGATACAATTAGTTAAATTTGATGTTAGTCTTCCCCCGTCACATGGGAGGATATAAGTTCAGCGAAATAATGATGCAAAAGGTACATAGGTGAGCATAGGAGAGCGTGAGCTTATTATGGTTAATTCTAGAATTTCACTAGAGTAAATACTTATTATTTTTTATCGAAGTTTAATCAAAGCCCAATCTGATATTGTCTTTACTTTAAAAAGATCAAACTCTAGATATTTACACATTTCGTTTCTAAATACAATTTCATGATCCAAACTATTCAACAAACAGATATAACGAAATCGTCGTACTAAGTAGCAGCAGCTTAGAAACTATGGTTGTGGAAGTTCTTAGGAGATTTGCATGGAACAGAGGCGGGATCGGCTGAGTGCACCGCCTCAGTACGGCCGACTATTATGAATGCCCTTGAGCTGGTCATTTTCAATGGTCGACTGCGCTTAGGCGGATATCTTGGGGACAGCGGATATTACGGATATTGTGTTCGTTAAGTAATGGTTTGGTATTTTTATATCAGTATAAAACAGTTCTACTGTTACTTTTTTCTATTGAGTGAGTTTATGTGTAAATCGATGACGCTGGTCTAGTGCTGGGAGACAGATTATATGGTACCTTTGAATTTTATGAAAATATTCTAAGGCTGATATAGGTTTCCTCGTGATCTTTCATCCACCGATCCCCCGCCAAGCAACCTTTTCAAGCTCTAGGTTGTAAGACATTGTTGCGTAAAATTGTCATTAGGAAACTTAATATCTATTATTTCAAGGTGACGAGCCAGTGCAGTGTTTCCTATATCAAAGTTCAAGTGGTGTTGCTACTGCTTATTGACAGTCATCGCATATCGTCAAACGAAACAATCTGGTCATACTTACAATCAAATAATGAAATAAAATTAAATTCTGTTAATAATTATATGAGCAACTAGCTTTTGCCCACGGCTTCGCCCGCGTTAATAAGTTTTTCCGGGCTAAAAGTACATAAAAACCTTCCCGTTGAATCACTCTATGACTATGACGTTGATACAACTCTTAACAAATAATGCATTAATTTCGACCAAATATGATTACCATATAAACGGTTCTAGTGAGTTAATCTTAAAAGATAGACACATACTGTCGCGGACATTTTTTAGATCATTTCAAGAGGAATAATTCTTTCATACATATATTTTTGGTATCTTGAACCGTTTTCGCAGCGCATGCAATGGAAGCCCTCAAGGTTGAATAATTTTCCCCGCATTTTTCACATTTTCCATTATTTCTTCGCTCCTAATAGTTGCATCGTGATGTTATATAGCCTATAGCCTTCCTCGATAAATGGTCTATTCAACACAAAAAGAGTTTTTCAATTCGCACCAGTAGTTCCTGAGATTAGCGCGTTCAAACAAACAAACAAACAAACTCTTCAGCTTTATAATATTAGTATAGATTAAATGGCTACTATTTTTTCACGCATGCCGTTCGCCTGATGGCAATCGATACGACCACACATAAAAAGTAGCAACACTATCCAACACCTTGAGTTACAAAGCACTGTATGGCATTCCACTGCGCTCGTCATCCTGAGACATAAGATGTTAAGTCTGATTATGTCCAGTAGTTACACTGGCTACAATGTCCTTCAAACCGAAACAAAACAACGCATGCACACTGCTGCTTGGCGGTAGAAATAGACATTGCAGTGGCACCCACCCAGGTGGACTCTCACATATGAGAGACCTACCACCAGTATATTAAGATATTAACTTTATGTTTATTACGTTCTATTTATTACGGTCCAATATTTGTGTAACAGTTAATTATATTTTTTATCTGTTTCATGCTAATTTTCTGAAATCACAACTTCTGTGTGTTTTTTGGTAATTCCATTGCTTTTTTAATTTCACAAAGACAATTGTGCAAGGAATTGTGTTCATTAAAAAGTTATGTCAAAGAATAAATTCCTAATGTCGGAATGATGTACTAATTACTTGCACAATTGAGTTACTAACTGGTCCAAGTTCTTGCCCGCCCACTAATCACCCAACTTTTTAACGCTCATAACTTTTTCAACAGGTAAAATACTTTTTTTTTTCTAATTTTCATGTCAAGTAACGTACGTCGTACAATCGCTTTTATTGTTCAGGGACAGTGTAAGGAAGCGAGCATGGGTTCGATTCTGGAGTTGGGTAGTAGTCTAGAAGTCTTAATACACTATTTTACTAAATGCGTGGATCTTAGTAACATTAATTAACTTTCCAGTAGGATTTATTTGGCTTATAGTTATGTTGATATATTCCTTATTAGGCTATTCAGATAGAAAACTTTAAAGGCCTATATCCTATCCTTATTGAAGCATTCAAAACACTTAAATGAATATTTTAAAAATTAAACTAATGTTCGGTATTATTCATGCAACTGGTAATGATATATTAAAAAGTGCGAAATTTGAAAGTCATTTTGAGACGTCCATCTATTGACTATTGTATGAAATAAATAAATTGACGAACAATCGTTACGTTTATAAAACAATTAGTTACACAAATAAAACCCTTCATCCCCATTTTGTACTAAAAATAATCAAAACAAACACTTGGGAATGACCAAATGTTTTCGCCACTTTGTAATGTAAAATGTTGCCGGATTCGCACCCGACACGCGCGTGTAATGAAATTAATGTCTTAATCTTTGAAATTTATTCATAGCCGCGCCACTGCAGCGCGGTTTCGTTCTACGTAGAGTTTATGTAATGTAAGAGTAAATATGACAATATTATATGTATATATAATATTGGCCAGGTGGGATGACGATCTGCGAAAGACTGCAGGTAGATGCTGGATGCGGCAAGCTGAAGACAGGGCGCTATGGCGCTCATTAGGGGAGGCCTATGTCCAGCAGTGGACTGATAAAGGCTGATGATGATGATGATGATGAAGGGTAAATATTACACGAGTTGTAAAACGAATTGGCAAGGTAGTCGATTATATGTAGAGACAGACAACAGTCAAAGCTAAAGCGATTAAATTATATTTCCCTCTAGGTAATTCCACCGCATTGTCTATTTTTAACTCTAAGCAACAATTTATTGCCTTTCAAAGACACAGCTTAAATTAATCAGCGTCATGGCAATAATAAAAAAATATTATTATTATGGCTGACGAGTGCCGTTCAATGCTTTAGAAAGTCTTGTAATTTAAAGTTGTGGGAGTTACTGCTACTGTTTATATCTAATCATATACTTATCAAGCGATCCATTTTGCTCGTCTCGTCATTTGTTGGAATAAAAATCACATACAAACACACTCATGCCTTCTATTTCCAAAGGGGTAGGCAGAGGCGCAACTAGTGCACTCACTTTTCGCCTTGCGTATTCCATTCATAGCCTTAGGGGGCGAGCCTATCACTAAATCGACCACAAATTTTAGTCTGCGGGCTGGTACTGAAAAAAAAGAAACTCCCCGATCCAGGGATCGACTTTGAGACCTCAGTCGTACCGTAATACAAATACGCCACCGAGGGAATAAAAAACAGGTCTTTAAAAATAGTGTGTGCTATTCTTATCTACTAGAGTAGCGAGTACAAATGTCCCGTAACATAGTAATCGCTCGTAAACTCACAAACTTCTCGACAGTAACTCGCAAACGCATTCACGCACCATATTTTGCGGTTACTTTAAAGGTCTGACAAAAGTTTGGTGTTAAATCGTGCGCGGCGCCCCGCAAACCTATTTTTAAGACCCGTGTCAGTTGGACCTTGGGCATACAGATTGACGCTATGCGATCTGAACATATTATATTTGGTAAATTAGTTCAACTTCACTGACTTACTTTATATTTTACCTTATTATTATAACTTTCGTTCAGTGTAACCTTGTTTTTTCTAGTTTTATAGGCGTTCATTTGCGGTAGATCTTTTATAGCATTAAATAATCTAGTTGTTCCTTTACCGCATAAAAGTCACACGGCATTGTCCCCTGCAGCTGCAGTCAATGCTACCAAAGGTTCAGTCTGCACAGCGGTTTGCTGTTGCGGTCATGTCACAAATTGTACTTTTAAACTAAGCACAATTTACTTGACTGCCTCGGTGGCGTAGTTGTATTACAGTACGACTGCAAAGCTGAGGTCTCGGGTTCGCTCCCGGGGTCGGGCAAAGTGATATTGAGTTTTTCTATTCAGTATCAGCTCGGAGTCTGGAATTTGTGCCCGATATGTCGATAGGCTCGCCCCCTCTCACATCATGGGACGGAATAATGGCGAAAAGTGGGTGCACTAGTTGCGCCTCTGCCTACCCCTTCGGGGATAACAGGCGTGAGTGTATATGCATATGTATGCACAATTTACTTCGTTAGTTTTATCACGTTACTAAAAACCCTTACCCAATAGGCCTCGTTGATAAAAAATTTTCCTGATGACTGTTCCGTCAATATGTACAGTCAGCGGCATAAATATCTGTACAAAATCAAAATTTCAAATCGCCTATATACGCGTTAAGTTAAATTGAAAAAAAAATTCTTCGTATGAAAAAAGCAAATCTCTTTTGTTTTATTTTTGTAAAGAGAAAAAGAATATTAGTAAGAACACAAAAGTATGTAGGCAATTTGAAATTTTGAATTTGTTCAGCTACTTATGATGGTGACTAATACATGTTAAACAATTTGAGTTCAGGAAAATCATTAATTTCCTCAGACACTGAGTAAAAATCAATATGTCTCCAATAACTGATCAATTAAAGTTGGCCCATTGAAGCAACAGCTTACTCGCATCGTATAGAACAACCCTATACACGACGAAGCTAAGTATCGGCGGCATAAATAAGGTTGGACAAGAAGCAGGCATGGCCAGTAAGTAATGAGGGAAAACCCACGGCAAACATATAGTGTAACAATAGGGTGGGGCGTTAATTGATTGCTTACCGCGCCTCTATTGCCACTATGTACGTGGACTATGCGACTTCTGTAATCTCACTTTGAGACTGGGTAGTTGCTACGGTTTTTGGGTAGTCCACGTGGTTGTTAGTTGTTTTTTTTATTTAAATCTTAGGACGATAACCTAGTTCGGAGTAGAACGGACTGCAGAGACGAATGTCCGCAGGTTCAAAACCCAAGGGCACACACTCTGACTTTTCTAAAAAATATATATGTGTATTCTTTGTGAATTATCGCTCGCTTTATCGATGAAGGAAAACATCGTGAGGAAACCTTGCATACCTGAGAAGTTCTCTGAATTTTAAAGGTATGTGAAGTTTGCCAACCCGCACTAGGCCATCGTGGCGGACTAAGGCCTTAACCCTCTCAGTAGAGGAGGCCCGTGCTCAGTAGTGGGCAGTATATACTATAAGGCTGGTATGGTAAATTTTGGGCTGATTTTGCGGGTATTTAGTCTCTTCAATGTAATCCTGACCAGCTATAAAATAGGAATTATACTTTTAAAACTTCCAAAATGAAACCAAATATTAGATATTCCAATTCGTCCATTTTTATAAAAAAATAAAAAAAAAAACACACGAGCATTCAAATGCCGACAATTAAACAAAGATCCATGAAGTCGTAATGCCGGGTTCACACCGCAGGCCTTTCAAAAATTGTCAACGTACATCACAATCTCTAATTTAATAGGATCCCGCAAAACCCGACGCGTGATGAATGCATTGTTTCGTACTGGTTTGGTGCCAGTTAACTTCTTTCGCAACCGGCTCGAGCGGTGCGAAATGCGAAAAACTTTCGCCTTTGTCGATGCAAATGCGATTTGCTCCCGCTTAAAATGTTTAATTCTGTGTGACAAATACGAATGACTTTATTTAGTTTTAGATCTGTTTTATAACAATGTTCGCGTTGGTTTGTTATTTTTTTGAGTTACGCAAACGATGAAAATGTTTGAAAGCGCACTTGTAAATCTTATAATCTTCCGTGGTATATATTTTTACAAAAGAAAAGCATATAAAACATGCATGTTTTTGGGAGTTCTATCCGAATAGGTATAAACTGTCTTGCTAAGAATTTCAGGACCGTTTTTGGACATATCCTTTCGAACAAATAACTTTTCAAATAAAGAACTACATGCATTAAACAAAAAGCCCTGTCGTTAGCTAGCGGCACTTTAGTTTGTATTCCTTTGCAATTACCCTTTTTCTTCTCAAAAAGTGATGTCATAAAAATGAAGTTTATTGCGCATCTCTTGCTAGACCCTTTCTATCAATTGAGACTAGGCTCCTTTATGGCGGATCAAAGATGTGCTCTTATAGCGGGTGCTCTAATTGAGTTCACCTTTTTATGGTGTTTTAGGAGGCGTATAAAACCTAACTTTCGGTTGACGGCGTTGAGGTAAGTTCATTTTCTTACGACTTTTTTTATGCTGATGTGAAGGAATTGAAGTATTATGAAATAGGCAAGCCTAGATGTTTTATTAGAAGAAAAAAAAATTGATCATACCTATTTTTCTTATTGTAGATTTCTAAATTTCTTCTTTCTTAATTCTCTTCATGTTTATAAATTCGTAATAGCGGAGAAATTGTACTGGTATATTAACTGGTGGCAGGACTCTCATATGTAAGAGTCCGTCTGGATGGGTACCGCCACAATGTCTATTTCTACCGCAAAGCAGCAATGTGCATGCACTGTTGTGTTTCGGTTTGAAGGCCATTGTAGCCAGTGTAGCTACATGACATAATGAGACTTAACATCTTATGCCTCAGGATGACGAGCGCAGTGGAATACCACACAGTGCTATGTAACTTTAGGTGGTGTTTCTACTGTGTATGGGTGGCCGTATCGCTTACCATCAGGCGAACGGCATGCTCTTCTCGTCATTCGATGCCATAAAAAAAATTGTGAAAATATCAATATTAGGAAAATTTATAACGTATTTTTTTATGAGTGTATTGCGTATTTGACCGTACACAAAATCAAAGCTCAAACATGAAATCGGTTTCACAACTATAATATTTTTAAAACCAGTTCCGAAACACAACGGGGTAAACCGCAGCTTTACCAGTAAAAATTACTATTCATGATGCCCTTCTTAACTTACTTAGAGCTTTAAGAAATACGTTTGAGCTGAAATTAAGTGATAGAGCGAGGAATAGCGTGATAAAAGAAACATGTGTATTGAACAAAGATAGTGTCTAAGATTGAGAAAGGAATACTTCGGTGGTTTGGCCACATTGAAAGGATGGATGAAAGGAGAGTAACGAAAGAAATTCATATCGCGAAGGTGAGTGGTAGTGTCGGACGGGGACGTCCTAGACGTATCTTCATGGACCAAATTGACGACCTCTTAACGAAGGGTCAAATAAGGAGTTCTCGTAACCGACGAGCGTGTATGAAGAGACTAATGACTTTGGAAGAAGCGAAAGAGGTATGCTTTGATCGTAGCACTTGGTGCTCCATAGTTTCTGCCTACCCCAATGGGAGAAAGGCGTGAGTTTATGTATGTTCTTAACTTACTGTACGATTAGAACACGACGCGCGGCAAACTTTACCGATCATACTTAGCAAACTTATAATTGTTGGAAGTAACTTTTGTTTTGTGTCGCAACTTGAAGTGGTTAGTTATAAAAGGTTATTGATTAAAAAGTGGTATAGCAGAGGTATTCACAGGTAACGCGAGATCACCAGTATGATTTCCTTAGATGAATAATAGTTGGTAATTTTAACTAATTGCCTGTATTCTTTTCCCATTTTTTTTTTAATTACGACGGTTTTATTGTGATTACTCTAATGGCGCTAACTTTAGCTCATATTTATCTTTCATGAAGATCTATCAGATACATTATTTTTTTTCTATTTTGAAAAATAATTTAACTCAAAATTGTATATCTCCAATCTCAACATATAAACCCAATTGTAATGTAATGTAATCTGATATTATGGATTGCGTCGATTACAACTTATAATTAGGGTATTGATTTTGTATTAATAAGTTTGTTATGATTCTAATAAATGACTCCAAGCGAGTAGGACATGTTTAATTCAAACACCTGAACCTCTAACAATATTACACAATAATTAACTCGTAAAATACAAAAATAATTCAACTCTGGCATTAGTCTGATCAGCGGTCTCTATGTCAATCGCTTAAGGTCCATAATTGGCACTCGGCACTCAGCGAGCCGGTCCGCACGTCCAGCGGACGGGGCCTGTTCACTCCAAAATGAAAGCAATTAAGCCTTTGGATCGAGTTATGAGCGTTAGACACAGAACCAGTGCTGGATTTTACATTGCATCATGCATGTGTGTGAAGAATCGTCTGTAATAAAGAAAATCCGTTGAATTGTAATACGAGGCCTGTATTTTTATTAAGTGTGCAGCCTTACACTTGTAAAATAACTTTTCCTGGAATAAATAGTTATTTTACTGCTGACGGGATAAAAAGTAGCTTGTATGTAATTTAAAATCATTATGGTCTGTCTGTGTACCAAATCTCATCTAACTTCGTTCAGAGGTTTTATATTTATTCCCATGCATAGTGAATATTATCAATTACAGTTAACAATAAAAACTTACTAAAATCCAATATCTAGACCACGTACTGGTAATGGCAGCGTCGGCCGTCCACCTGCAAGGTGGACCGATGACTTGGTAAAGGCCGCAGGAACGTGCTGGATGCAGGCCGCTTTTCACCATCAGGAAATCTTTGGGGGAGGCCTATGTTCAGCAGTTGACGTCATATTATGGCTGATGATGATGACGATGATGATGATGAAAATCTAAAACACACACATACCTACAGTTTCCATTAAAATCGCCTGTCGGTCTTGACTTGGTATAATACATTTTTCCAGTTTCCACTCATTTCCGACGAGTTAGCTCCAGTATTGAAACCCTTCACGTTTCTAATGGGACGTGTGTTACAATATGTTTCTATATGCTTGTGAATGTACATAATAACATTTTGTACACTGACAGTTAAAGCACAGCCTGGACACGTGATTTCAGAAAAAAAAAGTTATTATGGAATATGAACTTAGTAACGATAGCTTAACGAAAACTACCCCGGAAGGCGTGTCCCGGGTTCAATCCCATGTAATAATATGCATTGTTTATAATAGTATTGTTTTAATGAAAAAAATAATGAGAAAATGTATTTCAAAAATATTCATAAAATATCATAGGCAAATTATAACGTTTACGAAGTCGAAAAAAGGGTATTGTATACATGACCCTAGGTCTCCATCCCCATAACAATATTATTAACCGCCGTTTTTAAAAACCGATTATAATAGTTTTTCGATCCATCGCGAAAATAGCCTAATCAGAGCAAAGGATTTTTTACGTGCTTACTCCTCTTAGTCACTTTCGGCCACGACGGCCAATCTCAACGGAGATCAGCCAGGTACGCGGGAGATATTATAGTGCGCAAGTATGTGCTCAATACACAGGTGCACTTTTTTTTTTCGCGGGGAAAAACGCTTTATAGCTTACACCACTGGGGGGGTAAGTCGAGACTCGGGAGTATAGCATCATCCGAGCGAGCATTGGGCCGAGTCCCTAACACTATGTACACCCTACACTAGCATACCAACCAAAACCCGCGGTGGCCTTCTTCGGCGCATACGAGACGGCCTCGGGGTATCTTGTTGCACTAAGATAGCTGCACGGGACCGTCCCTGCGCAATGCCGTTACGGCCCCTCAGGTGCACTTGCTATTTCATCACTCTCATAATGCGGTGAGACGACAATTCGACACGACCGGAGAGTGATCAGGCACAGGACCTGGCTTTACGTGCTTTCCGAAGCACGGGGGTATCACACCGCCAATTTCCTGACTTAGAGCTGCGACTGAGTAATTTTTCAGATGGAAAAACGACTGTGTTTTGATTATTATTGGTTTCTTAGGATTGGATCGAAGATTAAGGCCCGATTCATACACGTTCCTTACCTAAGTACGGAACAATGCTGTGAAAACAGATACTAAGCCTATTTTTCGATGCTTATGGCACGACAGCCTTCGCATTTTATGGACATATGGGCTAAAATTGACTAATCTTGAGATGCAACTTACTTCAGTTAGCTGTCAGATAAAAAAGCTGAATAAATCCTAAGAAAACTATGAAATTGCAGCATTATGCGTTCGGGCGTACTGTGCGTCCTCATAATTTTTGTAAACGTGGGTGTAAGGTTAATTTGTTTAAGACAGTCATAAGTCAATTTATTCTATGGCAAGACGGGATTTACGCCTGCGTTTTATTATAGAGCTGGCATTTTTACATTTCCTAAAATTTGAATTTCGAATTGACCAATCCATAAACGAGATTCGAAATTCGAACTCCATCACATCAGTGGGGCTAGGATGTGAAAAAAAAAAACAAGATGCGTCTCCGTTTCGTTTTATTGTGATTGGTTGAGCGACTGATGAGTCGGTCTCTTGATCAATCATAAACATCAAAATACCGATACGTCAACTCTCTCAACCAATCACAATAAAACGAAGCGGAAACGCATAGTGTTTATTTTTTTCACATCTTAAACCCCCAAATCTCGCCGTTCATTCCACAATAATCCATTTACAGGTGAAGGATAAATCGCATTGCCGTGGCTTGGCAACTGTTCTGATGTGAGCCCAAATTAATCCGCCAACATGAGCATAAAGACAAATTTAATTAGCGACGCCACTACCAACTATATCCGAGTAATGATTAACGTAACCGCCGATATATCCGTATATGGAATTGTTAATATCTATTATAATATCTCGGATATTGCAGAGAGTTCAATTTACTATGTGGTATATCTATGTATCAGTTGACTTTAGTATAAGAACAAGCAATTTGTTAGATGAAATATTTTTTATAAACATTACCATTCGGAAAGCTGTGTCTAGATTCTAACTCTAAACTGAACCTAATTTGAGGGCTACATAAAGTTATTAATGTGTACTATAGGACTCCTAGGGTGGACGAAAGCCCAGTTGGGAATGGAACGGTCTGAAAACCCAAGGCACAAACCTCTGATTTTTCGAAGTTACGTGTGTATTGTTTATCATTCGCTTAAACTGTGTAGGAAAACATCGTGAGGAAACCTACATACCTGAGAATTCTCAATAAGAGGGTATGTGAAGTCTGCCAAGCCCAGCATTGGACAGTGGTGTAATACTGATCGCATTATGTTCCTATGTACACGAAATTTCATATTACGGGTGGTACTATAAATAGTAATTTAACAGTCGAAGGACGCTGTTTGGATTCCGTAAACTGATGGGCTGGACAAAAAAGTTATCTTTCACATATCAGTGAAACACACTGCAGACAAACCATTCCATTCAGATAACTATTATGCAGAATATTGATATCATAAACACTGGTCACAGCATGCTGTAAAGTGAGGCTTAAGCCGCCTTTGTGTCCCACGGCTGAATGGTTCAGATGTAGGTGCTTCCGGTAAGCTTTCCTGGCTCTTCCGTTGCGAGTTTTGATCAGCGAAACTCGCTTTGAATCCAATTAGTCGACCTATTATGTCTTGAGTGGTGAGCGGAGCGTGTGTAGCGAATAATAATATTTATTAATTCCTTTGATTTTATTTGGATTAAAATATTAATTGATGATTTTTCCATAAATTTTGTGCTTTTTATGACTCTGAACTTAATTCCGGTGATGGATATTATCGCAATGTTAAAACTTCCTAGATGTAGCGTAAAGAGCTCTTTTAAATATTCTTCGTAGTTAAATAAAATTTACCGACGCAAATCTAGGAAAGCAAAAAGCAGAATTTAGTTTTACTGAATTTAATTCTAATGTACCGAGTTATTGCATAACTATAGTTTTTTGTGGAATCAGTAAAGTTTTTGTTCTATTTATCCACCTGCGAGGGGAATAAAGTGAAGCGTTTAGAAACCCTCGCAGTTCCAATTTCGTCACGTTCCTATTCCTCAAAAAATATTTCCACTAACGACATTGTACTCAACTGTCCAAATTTTAGCGAAGGAATAAAATTGCACCAGAAAATAGCAAACCGCTGTTCAGAAATTGTTACCTTTCAAATAACTAAGTTATAACGACGTCTTGAAACTACATAGAAACCACATAAATATCTGTAAAGAAATTAAAAGTACGAGTTTAGAAAAAAATATTGCGCATAAAATGCTTGCGAAAATACTTAAAAGGTTTCAGAAGCGACGTGAAATGTAAAATATTGTCGTTGGAACTTCTTTAGAAATACCTCTGCATTCTGTAAAAATATTTGAATTTGGAATGTCAACAATATGAGGCCGAAATATAAAATTCTTTTTTTAAACGCGATTTATAAATATGCTTTAAAATGTAAATCCTGAGGTCTGTATTAAAAATGATGTCCAAATTATTATGTTAAAACCTAATTTCAAGTGGTATCACATTCAATTCCATACCATCCTACATACACACAGAAGTGAAATGTACATTAACTCTATAATTACAAAATCACATCCTCATCGTCGTTCGTAATTTAAAAACATTAGACACAGTGCCTCGTACAGGGAAAACGGTAATTTTAAATTTCATATAACTCTGTATGTTCAAAGAGGTCGTCGTGTACGCTGACGTCTCTCACTTTGGGTGACATTTTAATTTACCTGTATTTCAATAAAACACACATTCCGACTGCACGGCCCGCTGGGGGCCCCGTGACACGGAGAAATTGCTGTTCCACTTATAAAATATGGTGACGTGTTCACTTAAGTCTTTAAATCTTGAACGGGACGTTATTTCACGTGAATATGGACTAATATCAAATGATTAAGAGTCTGTATACCTATTTTATTAAATCATTCGTGCTTAAAATACTAGTGTGCAAATGTTCATATTTTTAGTTCATCAAACATTTTACTACGTTAATAATAGTTGTTTTAAATGTGAAATGGTGTGAAGATGTTTGGGTTTTTTAATTACAAATAATATACGCATCGTTTTATTCCAGAAAAGCACTCTTCGGGAATTTTATCCTGATTTCCAGAGGCCTTTGACAAGATTTTTGAACAATCGTTAATGCCAATGGAAAACAAGAAATGTATGGAAATGATTGGTTGGAAGAAAATGAATGGTATTCTAGCTAGTCCCTATGGTATAGAGGCGTGATATTATGTATGTAGTCTATCGCGTGAGGTCTTTTTTTGCAATCGGAAACACGAATCTGGTACGTAAAATAAAAAGCAAATAAAACTCTTTTTCGAAAGCATCCTTTGACACCAACAAGTCATCATAAATCCCAGAGTTGTCGCGCCAAAGCAAAACGGTAGGAATGCCATCAAAAACCATTCAGCGCTAAGCCGGAATAAAATTAAAACGGATACAATCTCATTAACTGGAATGCTTATTTAGTCGACTCTCGGCCTCGGACTTCCAGTTAACGTTTCAGATTCATTTATTTTCACTTTGATCAACGCACTCTATTTGCTTGGTGGTGTTTGCAGTTTGTCAGATATGAAGTATTGGAATATTTTCATTTTGCGGTTTCGAGTAAACGATAGCTCTGTTTTTATATCAGTTTGTTGGTCTAGTGGTTATACTTTCGAATCGTGGGGAGGTTTGAGTCTGAACTGGAGATGCTCGATTTGAAATATGAAGTTCTGTGTTCGAGTCTCAGGATGTGTAATGAAAAAGATTTTTTTGATTGTAAACCGTTATTTGGGGTTGGAAATAGTGCTCGATATAGTGAAACTTTGAACCAGGGGATCATATTCACATCTGGGAATTCGTGACGCTACCAAAAGAAATTAGCAAACTGCACTTTATATTGCTGAAATATAAAGTTCTTTTAATATTGTTTGAACAAGTCGATCGTCATCAGCAATTTATATAGAATGCCACGCTAGGACTTATTAAGCTATATAAAGACTAGTACATTTATACAATATTAATAGAACCATAAATACTATGGTACAACGTTTAGCGACAGAAATAGACAAAGCAGTGTTACCTACTTAGACGCATTCTCATCGAATAATTTATAATGAAAGCCACACGAACTTTATCATACTAAATACCTACTTATAACTCATAATAAAAAAGTTCCCTCACAATCAAGTACCTAACAGGTAAGCACTAACTCAAAGCTCAATCAGCCGCCTCAATAATAAGTTTCCTTGGAAAAGCGATGATGGGAATATTGCGTACGCTATGAAAAGCTTAGTTGCCAAGTTTATCCGAGCCATCAGTGCGTAACGCGAATTCGTTAAAGGAGAATTCGGGAGCCGTATATCCACGGAGAGTTATTTGGTTCTGTTTATTCCATAAATAGTACTTAATGAAATGGAAATAAAGTAGCAATAAATCTCTAATTTAACATAAGTTACACATAAAAAACAATAAAAACTTATAGTTAGAATAGATTCAAATACAATAATAATTTATAGTACTTTAAAAACATATTGAAAATCATAAATTTAAATGTAATTAATACCCTATAATATTTATGGTAGAATGAAGGTATATATTGTAACATTAAATTTTCGGACCACCAAACACCTCAGTCCGCCCCGTGACCACGAAGTGCTGGAAAGCCTTCGAAACGTCGGGAGAAAATTATTTTCTTTGTTTACTTTGAGTAAGGGTTTTTATATCACTCTGCGGACCCCTAAAACAATGTCGATCATGGAGCTTGTTAAAAGTTGTGTACTGTACAGAACAAAAAGAAGTTTTAATGATCGAACAGTAGGTAAACACGATCAAAGGCCCAAACATTTTTTATTTACATAGACGTGATTTGAAAAATTGGGTTGGCTAGGCAGATATCTAAATACTAATCATGAAAACGTTGGTGTTATTAAAATTAGAAGTTCGCTAGTACTAAAAAATATTTTTTTTATTCCATGGAATGACGAAATAAGCATGCCGTTCGCCTGATGGTAAGCGATACGACCACCCATAAACAGTAGCAACACCATCCAGCACCTCGAGTTACAAAGTACTGTGTGATATACCACTGCGCTCGTCATCCTGAGACATAAGATGTTAAGTCTCATTATGTACAGTAGTTACACTGACTATAATGCCCTTCAAAGCGAAAAAGAACAATGCATGCACACTGCTACTTGGCGGTAGAAATAGACATTGCAGTGATACCCACCCAGACGGACTCTTACATATGAGAGACTTACCACCAGTAAAAGGTTTCTTATAAAAAGATAGCATAGAAAGTGGCGATAAAACCTATTTGGAAGTGGAACGGGCTGCCGATACGAAAGTCTGCAGGTTTAATAACCCATGGAGTAGTAGTTTGTAAATTATCGCCTTTTTTTTCGCGGGGAAAAAACGCGTTATCGCTACCAACACTGGGGGGTGAGTTATAGTGTTTACTGGGGGGATCGGTTATGTTGGTTCACACAGTCTTACGGCCCAATGTCGACACTCGGGAGTATAGCATCATCCGAGCGAGCATTGGACCGCGTCCCTAACACTATGTACACCCTCCACCGGCATACGAACCAAAATCCGCGGTGGCCTTCTTCGGCGCACACAAGACGACATTGTTGCACTAAGATAGCTGCACGGGACCGTCCCTGCGCGATGCCGTTGCGGCCCTTCTCTATACAAGGGGGCTAAGATGCCCCGAATCTAAAGGACACCTTTGGCGTCTACAACAACGGGAGACCGACCACCCGCATTGTCAACCACCTCGGAGTCGCTTAAATTGGACTGAGCAGCCCCACGCTGCAGTTGCTGTAACGGCAAAGGAAAACATCGTGAGGAAACCTGTATACCTGAGAAGTTCTCTATAAGAATTTCGAAGGTGTATGAATTCTGCCAACCCTCACTAGGCCAGCGTGGTGGATTAAGGCCTAAACCCTCTCAGTAGTAGTAGCCCAGTGCTCAGCAGTGGACATTATATAATACAGGGCTGGTCCACTACCAGCCTTGTATTATAGGTAGGTAGTAGTTATAGGTACTATTATTTAGTATGAAGTTCGCTGGAACCAAAATAAAGGATATGGGCTACTTTTTGTCCTGAAAAAAATACGTGTTGTGAATTTTAAACCGGTAAAGCTTTTTACGTAGCGGACGCGAGCAAAAGCTAGTACTTACTTCATTAAAAATATCATAAATAGGGTAGTGTCCTACTTCCTATTTTTTACTTTAATAATCCAAATAACAGAAAATATACAAAAAAGAAATTCTTCCATGTAATCAGCATCGAAATTGGTTGAAAAATAAAGCATTTATTCATATCTCAAATATTACCGTGAGCAAAAATAGGGAGGTGGTGGGGATATCGCACGCAGGCAGCCTTATGGCCGCTTACAACAGGTGACGTCACAGTCTGATATTACTGCTATTTGACAATTACCTCTTCTATCGAATTTCAAAGCTTTCGATTCTACTTTGAAAATTCTTTATCTGTTAGATTTTGGGATGGCATACACTTTTGAAATATATTAAAAAAGTAGTGAACTACCTTATTAATTTTTATTTTTAATCACACCAATTTATCTACCGTCTAATTTTTTGCAAAATATTGATGTAATAAATATTTTTAGCGTAAGCGATCCAGTAGGTAGTACCTACCTTCAATACAAAATACATTAATTCAACTTTTTGTTACTGTACACACCAAATTGAACTCTATATGTGTACCGCATGATCTCAATTAAAACACGTGTGTCCTATCCAGCTCCAGACATTCTCATCACGTTCGCGGCAGGTGGGGTCACTTTGAAACACATCATAACTGTTATAACAATATACTTTTAAAAGCTTTATTCTATGTGAAATTTAAATTTATTTTCGGAAGGATGAAATATGCCCAGACTGTAGATACCAGTAATAATAATTACTATAGTACCGGCACGCTATGATGGTCATATTGGCGTTTGTCCGCTTATCAAGTTTCGTACTTATCGAGACACGCGGCAGCGTGTCAAGCCAAGCAAAAATAAAAAGAAATTTGTCGAAACAGCCTAGTGTAGCTTCACACGAACCATTTGGAGCGATTCATAATTACGCAAGGAGCTAATTCCTGTACTTATTGTCAATGGTGAGGTGCGAAAATGTATTGGAATGTATAATTTTATGACGAAACTCGGCATTTGTTTTTCGAGACTCGAAATTTAAAAAATGAGATCTAATACGTCACTTATAGGATCGCTGGCTAGTATATGTTTTTCGATAGATTTAGATTTCATGTTACAATTGTAATATGTCATAATAATATGTCAAAACGGCCATGACAGCGTGCTTATACAATAGTGGTTGTGGTTGTAAAAAGAATCCAACTATTTATTTTCACATCCAAACACAATATTTCCATGCCATTGTTTTAAATTATATTTCAGCGTCCATTTCGTCAATTCGTATGAAGCTGTTACATAATCCCAGCAGAGTGCGTGCAAAAAATATTATCAGCAAAACTCCACTGGCTTATTTCTAATACCTTTTCAAACAATCAAACATGTTCAGTGTACATCTTTTTCCAACAGTACCTACGATTCACTATTCAAGCCTTCAAACGATCAATCCAAACTGACAGTTTAAATCACAGCTTTGTAAATTATTCATCGCGGCGAAAGATTTCTCAGGTACGCGACTCTCACGTAGGGTTGCAAAATAAGGGTTGAAGTAAACCGTGTTTGGAAAGTAAACGATGTCTCACGTTAGTATCGTTGTTACGATGTGATAGTGTAACGTTAGCAGTAATTTTTACACACACATATTACTCTTTTATCAGCGAAGGGTAGGCAGAGCTGCAACCAGGACACCCACTTTTCGTCGTGTGTGTTCCATTTCATGTCTGCGATAGTGTGCGAGTCTACATTAGGCACAAATTCCAGACTCTGGGCTGATATTGAAAGAAAGCAGCAGAATAAGTAATAACACTTTTGAGTGCCTTGGTGGCGTATTACGGCACGACTGCAATGCTGAGGTCTTGGGTACGATCCCCGGGTCGGGTAAAGTGATATTGGATTTTTCTATACAGTATCAACCCGGGGTATGGAATTTGTGCCTGATATGGCAATAGGCTTGCCGCCTATCACATCAAAGGACGGAATACGTACGGCGAATAGTGGGTGCATTAGTTGCGCCACTGCCTACCCCTTCGGGGATAAAAGGCGTGAGTATATGTCTGTATTTATGTATGTATGTATGTATGTATGTATGTTTGTACTTTTGACCGCATCGCGTTTGTAACAAAACTACGCTATTGAGCCAGTCTGTAATATTTAACCTGATTTTTGTTCAACTATCTAATGAAATCAAAAATCGTATATTTTGCATAAATGAAGAGATGAATAAGCCAGCTTGCCGCTTTACGTCACGACTGCCAATATGTAGCAACATCATTCAAAAATTTAAATTACAATGTATTTTATAGCATTGTACTACGTCACCTCAAGACATTAGATTCGTCTCATAATAGTCATCAATTATGACGACTGCAATTCATTCAAACTGATAGTTAATAATACTCATCAGAACTGATATTCCATGAAGGTAATAACGTAGGGAATTTTTTATTCAAGTGAATAGGTTAATTTCTTACTTATTACATATTAAAACGTTGTCCCGACAGTTAATTTCATAATAGTTACACATGCCTGTAAATTTCATATTAAATGTGCATTAAATATCTTGTCCATAAATCTAATTACAAAATGTACAGTGTTGTAACACACCCACACCTAGTATTCAAACCCAGGACCTCAATTACCAACATAAATGCCACTAATCAAAAAAGGCATAATTCAAACATAACCGTCAATACCACTTGATGTTAAGAGCTTATGAAAAGAATCCGCAATTTAATTTGTATAATGTTTTGACAGGGCGTTCGAAAGACGATAAGTTATTTAGACTCAGTCGATTACACACAAGTTTAGATTTTGGTAGTCGATCGTGTTTCATACGATCATGAATAAAATATGCTTTGTTGAGACGCTGTTTCGTAGAGTTATCATTTTTCACTCAGTATGGTTGGCTCGTGTGTTTCGGGCCTCATGTTAGGGAGTATATAGGGTTGCCAGTCAAAATAATAATACTTAACCATAAATTTGGTAGAAATTGTTTTTTTTTAAGTTTATGTAAGATGAGTTAAGGGCACTCGTTAAATTATAATCATTTTTCATCTTCGCCCACAACATTAGAATTATGGGTGAGTGGTCAACCGCAAAAGAGCAAAAGATACAGATCAACGAATTTTTTAATCAATAAACTGCATTAAATATTATCTGCATCGCTGGGAATTTATCCCGAATCTTACCCAACTCGAATACGTTACCCTAAAGGCAATTTTACAATGATATAAATAAATTCCCCTTTATTTTAATACACATTGGGAGCGGGCATGCGCAGTGCATGTAACAGGTGCCCGCTGTACTTGCGTCTTGAATCTTGATATTTAGAATAGTTTTTCTTCTAGTATGGCTAAATGACTACAACAGACATAACAATTTTACTGGTGGTAGGTCTGGTATGCGAGGGGCTTCTAAACAGCTATCAACACAGTGCCTTTTTCTACCGCCAAGCAACAGTGTACACGCATTATAGTATTCTCGTTTGAAAGAAATTGTAGCCAGTATAATTACTGAGCATTATGAGACTTAAAACCTTATGTCTCAGGGTGAAGAGTGCAGTGGATTGCCAATCAGTACTTTGAAATTCAGAGTCCATTAGGTGCGCTCCATGCTCATCTCGTAATTTAACTGTAATGCAAAATATAGTAATACCAGGTGTTTCTCGCGGCTTCGCCCGCGTGAAAACCTTTCTCGCTACAAAAGCCCCTTAAACAGTACGACGCTGACGTCATCTACTTAAAGAATCAGATTTAAATTATTCGTGACTTCCCACGGGAGCAAATTATCGGGATAAAAGTAATCCAGGACATGACCTACCCGTGCGCCAGATTTCATTCAAATCCGTTTACTTTTTTCTGGGTTTACTTCTAACAAACATCCAAACATTTTCACAAAGTTTCGCATTTATAATTTTAGTAAGATAGGACCAATTGGACCTACTTACGCAAACGGGAACCAACCGAAAAGCCCATAAATTTGACTTGGTCTTAAAAGAATGGTCACAATTAATAGAAGATTTATTATTTTCATATAGAGTTGATTGTCCAAATACCTCTGTTGATACTTTATAAAATGCCAATCATTTTATATCAACCAACTAGTTGCAAAACAAAAATATTCTAGTTTTTACATCAACTATTAGAAAATATTTTGTTGTGGGTTGGTTCCCGTTTGCATAAGTAGTTCCAATTGGTCTAGAGTCTTATCTTGAAGGTGAACGCTGTTCTAATTATAATCGACTCAAAATTGCCCCTCGTACCAATTATCGTTAGTAATTAGAGTTGTACCTAATACCACTTTTGTGCCTTTTTCTTTATGTCCATATGAGAACGACAATGACGAAACGATAGTAATTTAGTCAATGATTAATATGTCTATCGGTTAAGCCCTAGACTTCAATTTCCATTCTCACAAACGGAGAATATTGGTTTCATCTTACCAAATAGTAATAAAACATATTTTGATTATAAATAACAGCTTATTCTGCTCACCTCCATTATCAAAGACTCAATTATACACCTCATTTAATTTGAGGAAGGTACTCATAATATCTCCTCTACCTACAACAAAAAAGGTTTATGTATTAATACACATCTAACTCTGTGTCATTTATTTAAACCGATACTTCACTACATCACAAAAAGGATGCATGAGAAGTGACGTCACTATCGCGATCAAAGGCCTATACCCGACACATTATGAATAACCAATCACCCAAGAATTGAGGATCGACGGGTAAAATCCTACGATTCAGCTAAATAAAGACATGTTTCTTTGTCATCAATTCCCATCCTAGTCCTTTACTAATAGTTTTTTTATCCAGAAAGTAAAAATCTGTCTCAGATCTCAATTCCGTCCTATAATGTGTCAGACAATAAGTAGTTTCCTACCCAAGTGCAATGCAGTTAGCTCTGTAATATATACTGCCCACTGCAGAGTATGAGCCTGCTCTACTCCTGGCCTAGTGCGGGTTGGCAGACTTCACATGTCCTCGAGATTCTTATGGAGAATTCTCAGGTATGTAGGTTTCCTCAGGATGTTTTCCTTCGCCGTTAAAGCGATTGATAATTGATGAACAATTAACACGTAACTTCGGAAAGTCAGGCTATCGTCCACTTCCCGAGTAACTTAGGTTTATATTGCAAATCGGCAGACACAAATCTTAACCGAAGAATCAAACCCAGGGCCTTTCCACTTTCTCCGTCTAAATAAGCCGTTAAACAAATAAGACTTTACTAGTTCCGTATTTTCTCGAGAAAAAATATAAATGCGTTGCATCTGACGCATTTCAACTACACCGCCTTAAGGCACTCATTATAGAACAACTATAGAAATCTTCAGAGTCTGACAAATAAAAAAACACCAAGACGCGCTTATTTTTATAAGAATACATACCCCCGTGCTGCATAAGCATAACAGCAAACTACCAAAGTACTTTCAATTTAGAATATTGTCCTAAAACCATAAATCATTTATTTACATGTAAGGACATAGTAAAAATTCCAGACAATAATTCTCGTGTATTTTTGTATTAACTCTCAACAGTCGAACAATATTATCTTAACATTTCATAAACAACACTCCGGTCTATTTGAAACCACTGACCCGGAAGGATCCGAAACATTCGGATCAAATTAAAAACACAAGAGAATAAAATAAAACAAATGAATTTAATTTAATCACATCTGAATCACCGTTATTAATTTCCAATTTTCGTTCGCATTTCAAATTAAACTCATTAAAAAGTTCCATATTCGAATTCAAAAAATTCGCCAACTGTTAAATATTTAAGTATAATAACTAACCCTGCAAACCGTGTTGGGGCCAAAACAGTCGCGGACACTCCAAACGCCACGCGATGATTTATTTAAAACTCGTCGATCTGTTATCTGCCACCTCGTGTTATCTTATTGCGTGTTTCCTAAATAATTAATGCAATATAGGGCATCGATTGTGAGGTGACGGGAGGGCCAAGAGGGTGTGTGGGGCGGGGCGCGGGGGTGCGCGCGGCGCACGCACGCGATTGGCTGTCACGTCTGCGTGAGTGCGTACCTCCCCGCGTGCGTGTGCCCGCCGCCCTCCCTCGTTCAGTCGCCATTGGAACGTTGCGCGGGGTAGACGTGTCGCGTCCTCTCCTAAGTGCGTTACGAACGATAGCCGCGCGCAACTCCGTTTGCCTTTGCTTTGTTTGAAGTTTGATTCTCGATTGGGTCAAATTTATCCTTCCATATGGTTCACCTGGTAGATATATTGCGTTCGGCGAAAGTTGAGTACCCGCCTCCTGTTATTGTGAGTAAACAAATCATTTACATTGCAGAAATAAAATAAGTAACATGCAAAAGTGTACTTTTTCCGTTGTTTTTCATACGCTTTTATTTTGTTTATTTGTTTGCAGATTAAAGTACGTCGCGTTGATGGTTTATTGACGTGACGCTAACTCGAGCGATTGGAGTTTTGAATTTGATAACAAGACGTCATGTTTGTTTTGTTTATGAAATTTAACTTTATCATTTATGTATTAAAATTAAAAATTACTTACTAATATTTTTTACAACTTATAACGCCTAATACACACGATATGTATTATCCTCATTGAATTGTTACGTTTTTCGTGCCAATGGCTTATATTTTTTTGTATTACTACGATTTCAGTGTAATATAATTTAATAAATCATTTAAAATTCGTTTACGTTTTTGTTTATTATTTCTTTTAACATCCTCATTTTTATATTATCAAACAATTCATATAAATACGAAACACAAGTTTATACAAATAAAACAGTTTCAAAAGTATTTAGCATTCAGATAATTAATTCATTACAATAACTATTTCTTTTATCTTGATTTTAGCACGCGAATACATTTTGGAACATTTAACTGTTCAGTGAGAACTAATAGGACAGTTAGAAAAGGGCTTAAAACGTTTATAAAAGCTTTTGTACACTTATTACATAGGGCGTTTTTTTTTTCGAATATTTCTCTCAATAAACAAGAGACAAAGTTTGAAAAAATAATCATTTTTTTAACTCTTGCGACGTTATTCGGAACAAACGACCTAGTGCTTGTTTGCCAGTCACTGTCTCTGTTATATCTACATAACTTTATTCAAAATGGGTTGTAGTAACAAGGGTTTCTGTCTGAACATTTTTTTTAACGTTATATTAAAGAAATCATTAAAATTTAGTAAACAACAGTCGCTTTTAAGTAGTTGTAATTTTTTTTAAATCCCTTAACAGTTCAAAGACACTTCTAAATCATATTACAAATGAAAAAAAATATTTCAAGTTCCTAGAAATAGCATAGGTACAATAAAAAGCAGGCACTACTTTCTTAGAAAATCTTGAGTCAGTTAATTTTGTGAAATAATATTTAAATTTGTATTTCGTTTCATTTGAATATGTAAAAGTAATACATACACTTAAACCGTGATGTAACACTGCGGTCTTTGTTATTAGCATGTTTGTGAAATATGTGAAATTACATTTATGTTAGGTTACTAATTTTTTTTAAGCGTTAAGTTATTTCGTTTTTTTATGACATTGAATGACGAGACGAGCATGCCGTTCGCCTGATGGTAAGCGATACGACCACCCATAAACAGTAGCAACACCATCCAGCACCTTGAGTTACAAAGTACTGTATGGCATGCCACTGCGCTCGTTATCCTGAGACATAAGATGTTAAGTCATTATGTGCAGTAGTTACACTGGCTGCAATGTCCTTCAAACCGAAACACAACAGTGCATGCACACTGCTGCGTGACGGTAGAAATAGACATTGCTGTGGTACCCACCCAGACGGACTCATACATATGAGAGTCCTACCACCAGTAAAACTAGTAACACTTTATATTCGTAAATACGAAATATTTTCTGACTTGTTGTTTTCTCTATTATTACCTTTTCAGTTTAATCTAAATATGTGACTATATAAATGTGGAACTCTAGTTCAAACACAAATTCGATAATAAATGAACCCATAACAGCCAAACGTGTCATTTGATTCAATTTGTTAGTTCGTGATAAATTATTGTCCCGTTTGTCATTAGGCGTTCGTTTTCCGAAACATATTCTTACCCAACAAATCAATCAAAATTAGTTTTCCACTGAAATTTATTTATTTTTAACCTATTTCAGTCTACATGTACAAAGACAAACGGGATTTTGAAAATGATTTAGATTTCCTAGTTTATAGGTTTGCTAATAAAAAGTCCGTGTGTAAACCGCTTTGTCTGTTTGTCGCCAAGCTGTGAAAGCAGTATTACGTTACTGCAAAGCACTGTCAACTAACTGCAAAGCTTTGAGCCCAGTGTAATTAGTTCGATACTTAATAACTTCTAAGAATGTGAAGCACGGAGGATTTTGTAATTCGAAGTTCCGAGTTGGCCTTGTAATAAGTGTTTATAGACAAGCTGTCGATTATCATCAGGCGAGACAATGATATTTCTAAGTGTAATCAAAGTAAAAAAATAATTTAGGAATCGGTATTTGCTTGTTTTCATTAGTCACCATTATAGGGTTGAATTATCATAAAATAGTTTCTATTCAAATGTCACTCTTGAATGATATTGGAAAATTTAAATTGACAGTAGTACACGGCTTGTTAAATTATTAGATGAAACAATTTATTTGATCTATGATAACTAAAATGGTAGTATAACAAGTGTTTCCCAGACAGCGGCGTTGCATCTATTACAATGGAAGAAAACACGCGTCCTTGCGCGTCGTTATACATAGTAAATATCGCGTTGGATGGTTGTCATTTTAAAGAGGTATACAGTTTTTATAAAGACGTAGTACATACATACATACATACATAAACTCACGCCTTTCTCCCATTGGGGTAGGCAGAGACTATGGAGCGCCAAGTGCTACGATCCAAGCATACCTCTTTCGCTTCTTCCACAGTCATCAGTCTCTTCATACATGCTCGTCGGTTACGAGAACTCCTTATTTGACCCTTCTTTAAGAGGTCATCAATTTGGTCCATAAAGGTACGTCTAGGACGTCCCCGTCCGACACTACCACTCACCTAGTGTAGACGTAGTGTTACTTAAAATATTGGATATCGGGTGTTCAATGTATTATCTCAAGCCATTTATCCCCGATGATATAGGCGGTGATGCAACGGTGTACTTACATTAAGGTCGGCATATTTCGGGCAATTATGAGAGACGGGTATCTAATTGATATACTTCTAGTGCACTACCCTCAGATACAGAACTAAATTGAAAAAAAAATAGTTTCAATTTATCGAAAGCTTGAGTATTTTTTTTTCTTTATTCGACGTGACAATACCTCATCGTTTACAATAATCATGCCGTCTTTCTGTGTCGCGCAAGCCATTTAACGTATCAAATCCTATCATAGGGTAGATATGCTCAGCAAAATATTACTCTAAAGTCTAAATGCACCTCAACATAACAAATTAAAACTACCCACATAGCTATTGAATACCATAACAACGTCACCATAAAGCCTTAGCGCGCCATGGACGCCGAAACAGTTCGGCCTCGTAAGCACAACATAAAAACTTTTATCACGGGCGGACCAGTTAGGCGGGCCGAAAGTTCCCAAAGTGTGTTTCTCGCACCATTACTTCGCGGGCCGAGCTTTTTCTAAGTTTCGGATTAACCGTGTATGATATAGTATGCTTATTGATTTTTATGAGGTCGTTTTAAAGGTTGGATTTTTTGAAAGATGAAACGATGACAGTTTCTTCTTACGATATGTTTTACCTATGGCGAAGCAAGGGAGGGTAAGGATTACTCGATATTCACGTCATCCTAGAATGTTATTTGTTGAAGCGAACTGTAGCGAGTTTTTGTACAATAGATAGATACTGGATATATTACTAGTGGCGAAATGAATACACCAATTATTCTTACTAAAGTCCCTTCCGCGTCAAAGTCCTTTTTCGGAAAAATGTCTGTGTGCTTTTGCGCTATAATTTATGATGGTTGTTAATTCAAGGCATGATTTATTTGTGTACCAAATTTCATCCAAATCCATTAAGCGTTATAGCAATAATTTGTAAAAAAAATATTTGAATATACAAACACATTCACAATATCAACATTATTAACATATAAGTAATATAATAGGATATGTAGTAACACAGATATCTCCAATAGAAGCCAATGTTCTAAAATAATTAACCTGTTATCTCCAGCCGGCCTAGCTGTCCTGTATGGCACGTTTCAATGCTTTGTACTCATCATTTCAAAACGCTATTTCAATAGAGTCCAGGATAATTACAAAATAAGGCGATCATGGGCTTTGGTGCGCAAATTGGCTTTTGTCTTGTTCTAAGCCTAAATAATAATTTACCGTTTGCATTATGAGCTCTCTATTATATGGCTATGGGCTTAGTGGTAATTTAGGCTGAGGTCATGGGTTCGATTCTTTGAGTTTTGTTTCATGTGGGGCTGTTTGTATTATGGGGATCAAATGCAATGCAAACAGTCCTATATTATATATTGCCCACTGCTGAGCACGGGCCTCCTCTACTACTGAGAGGAGTTAGGCCTTAGTCCACCACGCTGGCCTAGGGTGGGTTGGCATACTTCACATGACCTTGAAATTCTTACGGATAATTTTCAAGTATGTAGGTTTCCTCACGACGTCTTTCGCTTTGACAAACAATACATACGTAACTTCGAAATGTCAGAGGTGTGTGCCTTGGGCTTGGAACCTCCGGACACTGTCTAGGCAGATTGTTTCATGCCCAACTAGGCTATCGTTTTCGAGGCGGCTTGCCTATTGGCCGGATTTCTGCCCTGGGACCTGGACGCCAAATCCCTTGCCGATGTATTCTATTGGCGGGAGGAGGCGTTCAGTCGCGGGGAGCGTCCGGCCCTGAAGGAGGTGGAGGCCAAGAGGGCCGCCTTACGGCGAGCCGCCGTGGAGGAGTGGCGTCTCAGGCTGGAGGCCCCATCGTGGGGGCACCGGGTCGTAGAGGCAGTGCGTCCTGTCTTTGCCGAAAGGCTGGACAGGCGCCACGGAGCGGCAACATACCGCCTGACGCAGGTGCTCACCGGGCATGGCTGCTTCGGTGAGTTCCTGTTTCAGGTGGTAGGTGTAGAGGAGTCGGCCGTGTGTCACTATTGTGACAACTGCCCAATGGACACGGCCCAACATACGTTGGAGTGTTGTCCAGCCTGGGATGAGGAGCGCAGCGCTCTCAGAACAGTCGTCGGAGAAGACCTCTCGCTGCCGGCCGTGGTCGCTTCCATGGTCGGCGGCCGGGAGGCCTGGCAGGCGGTGGCCCACTTCTGCGAGGCGGTCCTCTCGCGGAAGGAGAGTGCCGAGAGGGATCGCCAGCGCAGTGGTGATCCCTCCCGCCGCCAGACGAGACGTAGGAGGCGTCGGGTGGACGACTGACCGACGTCTCCCGCCCTGTGGATTGGGGGCGTTTGGAGAATTCCACCACGGTATCCCCTGCCTGTCGTAAAAGGCGACTAATAGGGGCCTCCGGGGGTCACGGGTGGGCGGGACGTGCCGCCCACCCATTAGTCTAGCCAACTTCTGTGACCCCCGTGATGGACTTGTCCGAGGCAGCGTGTCTCACGCTGCCTCGGACACCAAAAGGCGGACACGGTACGGTGTTTCGGGGGCTTCTGAGCCCCCGCAACAGGAAAAGGACCGCAACAGCGGTACGTGCAGGGGCGGTTGCGGACGACAACTTAGACGTGAGTCGGAGGAAGCCCGCAGCCGTCCCTAATGCGCCGAAGATGGCCTTTTAAAAAAAAAAAAAAAAAACTAGGCTATCGTCCACTTCATTCCATTGTTTGGATAGGGTTTCATTATAACACAAAGAACGCCATTAATGTATGCATTAGTTACTGTCTATTATTTGGGAATATATTTTAGTTGTGTATTGTATTTGTGTATATATAAGACTCACCAAGTTTATATGTATACTTTCCATGATATGTCCATCGATGCTATTCCAAATAACGTACATAACCTTTTTCCCTTCTCAGAGGTAGGCAGAAGTGTAACATATTGCGCCAACCATGTTAGCTCAGATGTAGCTCGTTCCTTTATAAAACAAAGGGACGTGAATCCAAGACCCGATGTTTCTTAGCGATAAATCAGACGATTAAACTCATAGTCCCTTCTAAAGCACACATTAATCATAATTGGTGTTTTTGTTCCCTCACGAACGATGCCTTCCATAAATTTTCATTGAAATATTTAAAGTACTCGCGACCCTTGAACGGTCTGGCATACATAAGGATTTAAAGATGAGTGTTAAATTTGAATGAGAAATTATATATTGTTTTTACACACACACACATAGAAACACGCCTTTTATCTTCAAGGGGTAGGCAGGTGCACAAATAGACACACTTTTCACCCTACACGAATTTTATCTAAGAGCAAGTGTATTACCATATAAAATAAATAATAATAATACCAGCCCTGTATTATATACTGCCCACTGCTGAGCACGAGCCTCCTCTACTACTGAGAGGGTTTTAGGCCTTAGTCTACCTTGCTGGCCTAGTGCGGATTGGCAGACTTCACATACCCTCGAAATTGTTATGGAGAATTCTCAGGTATGTAGGTTTGCTCACGATGTTTTCCTTCACCGTTAAAGCGAACGATAATTGATAAATAATACACATAACTTCGAAAAGTCAGAGGTGTGTGCCTTGGGTTTTGAACTTCCGGAGATTGTCTCAGCAAACCGTTCCATTCCCAACCAGGATATCGTCCGCTATATATTACCATATACCAGGCGCAAAACAAGACATGTTACATACATGTGTAGTTTTGTCATATTCTTACAATGTATACAGTATTGCTTTGTAAGTATGGTTTTTAAGGCATTTTAGCCAGTGTGATAACCATTATGAGATGTAACATCTAATGTCTCATGAAGATTAATGTTAGGCTCGCACATCACATCATACGACGGAATAACGGCGAAAAGTGGGTGCACTATTTGCGCCTCTGCCTACCCCTTCGGGGATGAAAGGCGTGAGTGTGTGTGTGTGTGTGTGTGTGTGTGTGTATGTGAAATGACATACAGTACTTATAACTTAAATTTTGCTGCTTTTAAAAGCAATCGTTGTGCTTATTTAATAAATTTGAGCAATGATCTATCGGTAAATTTTCTCAGCACATTAAATATCATAGTTAAAAGTTTACAAATATGCTATGACCTCAACATGATAAATGACTTGGAATAAAATATAGGCGATTTTCAATTCACTTAAAACTTATTTGTCTGAAAAATTCTAAAGAAAATACTTACACCACTTTGTAAGATTGAATTCCATTTCAAAACGTGTTTTGTGAGTTTACATGAACTTTATGTTAAATAAACGTTTCTTATTGTTACAGTTTTATTTTAGTTTCTAAACTTCAAGACACGAAGGTGTATGAAAATTAAATTATTTATTTTATATAAAATATTTCACATACTTTTGTATGTTTTCATAAAAAAATATATGTCCTGCTTCATCCATCAGTACAAGTTGGCTGTCATATACACAAATCTATAAGACTTGTGGACGTGATGACGACCTAAAAGGAAATAAATAGTTATTAAGCTATGGACTAGTTTGCCAGTATATGAGTCCCCCACTTTCTATAACTTGGGGACCTTCAAGCCAAACATCAAGCAATTAGACATGACGGCACAACTGTGTCGACCGTCTATGGATTTTATCTCTTGCCCGTCGATATTTTATTTGGTCTTCACCTCACTAAAACCAGGTGCAGCGTAGCTACTTAGCCATGTAAATAAAAAAAAGTAGATGAGGAGATGATTAGACCTGTGCGCACCATAAAAATTGCACCATTAATCTGTCACTTTTAATTTCCGTGAGATAGCGCTATTATGTTGGTCGATTCATTTATTTAATAACAAAATATTTTAGTGGATGCCTTACATCTCTGCCTACCACTTTGGTGATAAAGACGCGTGTGTGTGTGTGTGTGTGTGTGTGTGTGTGTGTAAAATACTTTTACGTATGTACCACGACTTTCTTCTCTAGACGAAAGCTAATAGAATAGTCATCATATGTAATATCTTTTAAGTTAACCAGTTACGAGCTCTGTATAAACAAAAAGTTTAAAATTAAACTTACTATTTTAAAAGATAAGAAACTAACGAACTCTGGTTAATATTTAATGTGTGTGCCAGTTCTTACAGATTTTCTCTACCGTTTGCTTTAGTTTATACATTACAGTTTTGACTTTGCTGCAAAGAAGTTAAAAAGTGTTGTTTAATTTTATTTAAAAATAGATAACTGCTTACTAATGTATATCTATAGGGGTTAGGTAGGGCCACGAAGAAAAGAAGAAGAGGGTAGGACGGTATCTAATCCAACCAGCGCACGTTGGGCTTACATCACAAGATGTGATAAAAGATCTTGAAAATGACAAATTTACCACGTATTTATTCACTTAATGATACAAATCTTAAAAACATATTTTTCATATTTTTTCAAACCACTTAACTAAAACGATGCCCACCAAACATCCATTAAGAATCCTCAATACATTGTTCCGCTGCTTGGCAACGCGCTTGCCAACAAGTGTCACGGTGACAATGACAGCCCGAGCACATGCTCGTTGACGGCTGTGACAGGTGGCTTTATACCATTAATGTTACTTGTCAATCTAAAGTTTCTAATGATTCTACACTCGCGATGGTGTGTGACAATTTTATATTTGTGTCGTGTTGGGCTGCAAGTGTTCAAAGGCATTGAGCAATGAAGTCATAGGTATATTCAACTCTAAAGCATAAATTATTTTACATAAAATTTCAATTAAAAATCATCCGGATTGATTTATATTGAACCCTTTAGTTTTTCTATTTGAAATTATTACCTATATTGTTTCAAAAGATGCGTTATCATTATCCGTGAAAGCTCCTATATTTCCCTTTCCCACCTTCTTCATCACAAAAAAACTCAAAAATCTTAAGAGTAGTTTACAAATTGCCCTCTTTAATCAAGGTTCACATTTCTCATCACAATAGAATAAAAAATAAAAACCCGTTGTTGTTTATTCCGTTGCTAGGCAACGCTGTCAGCCGGTTGACAGTTCGAGAGCTCGGCTGACAGCTGACATTAACAGTGTTGTCACAGCTTAATGACCTCTTCGCTGTTGTGTAAATATGTGTTTCGTGATCATTTGGACATATTTTTGGATGCAGTGTTTACAGAAGGCAGTACGATGGGTTTTTATTTTCTATGATATTTTATGAATGAATCCATGCTGGTTACGGCTGTGGCGACCGTTTACTGTAATGAGTAGTTATTGATGACCCTTTACGTGCCTTTATATAAGGCATACGAATATTTCTCTTGAATAACTTTTATGGTATTTTTATGCAAACGTTGTTGTTTTGGAAATTAATCTGACACCCTGGTAATCGATACAAACTCACTTCCATGAATATTATACTATACATTTTAACAGAAAAATGCAAAAGAATTTTATTCATTGGTAACTTGAAAATTCTGTGGTTCATCATTTAAGCATTTATAGGTACTTTTTTTCGTAATTTTTTATCAGCCTAGATTATACTATAAAAAGAAAGTCATGAGATAGTAGCATAATATATCAAAACTTTAATACAAATAGTACTCCAAATGAACACAACCTTCAATACACGCGTTATGTAAACAAAGCGGAGTGAACACTTGTGTCAAATTATTTGATAACAATCGACAAGCTGGTAAGCCGTCACCGCGGGGGCGACAACTCTCGTTTATTTTGTATAAATGATTCAGTTCCTTCACAATCACATACACACAAATATTAAGTGTACCTAAATGCAAAAGAAACTGTCTGTTTCGCTTTGATGAACCGCTGAACTGATTTTGCTGAAATTTGTACTAAGTGTAGAGTAAATAACTATACTCGTATATTTTTTGTGGTTGATTTTACTATCCTATAACGTTTGTATTTCGTACGAAGCACGTAAATATAAACTATTTTACAAATTTACAAGCTATACACCAACCATGTTCTAATAGCGACCCGCCCGGCTTCGCATAGGAAGCTCTAATTATAAACTATAGCCCGATGCCGATGGTGATGCAAAATAGTTAAATTATAGTTAATCCTATCGATACTCCGCTGGGATAATCTGATGATTACCTAAAAAAATCATTCAAATCTCTCAATTCAAGCCGTTTCGGAGTTCATATGGACCATATGTATACATATATTTCCTTTCGGATATGTATATAGAGTTCCATTTCGTACTTACGGTATCACTACTGTCTCGATGGTACCTCATTCGACACTTCTACGAATTTACATTACATTAATGATACTAAGTTGTCAAGCTCTTTGTTTAAAAAGACCACGCATCATAATAAAGATGTTATCTTACCTTTATTATGCATTGTGGCCAAACTACAATGGGGACAACGGGCGGTCATCAAATTTGAACACGATTACTTTGATTAGTGGTGATGTTTGTTTTTTTTTAAAACCTTTATAATAATGAAAAGGCTTTTTATAGACTGTTTGTTATTAAACAAATATTTGTACGCCAAATCATTATTATTTCAGCGCGAATCGAATTTGTAACCTTCAACTGATATCAGTTTATATGTTAAGCCATGAAAGTTATGATTTTGTTTTTCACTCTAAGACTTCAGCTATAAAACTAAAGATAAATTTAATTTTCTTTATCTATCTCTTTTATACTGGTTAAACAATAAAAACAATTTGAAATAAACTAGTTCTTATCTTGAACACCAATCCGACAATTCTTTAACATACTAAATAAACCGCCTCTCATGAAATAGGCTCTGAAATAAATAAAACATTTTGTACCTAAAGTTACGCTAACCCCGCCCACTGAAAGCGCAGTATCGCCATCTTACTCGCACTTGAGCGGCTTGTGTCTCATATATATTGCACAAATCACCTCAGTGGTTCAGTAGAGCTGTTCAATCTTTGAGCTCTTGGATTCGATTACCAGCTCAAGAGACAATCTAACGTTGACAAGCATTGTTAATTCTGCCAACCCACATGTTTTCTTACTATTGAATGGTTAGTAGAGCACGCCGCTCGCTCAATGGTAAGCCATACAACCCCTCATAAACAGTAGCAACACCATACAGACTTTTGAATTACAGCGCATTGCGTGGTACTTCTTTTACAGAGCAGTGTGCATGCATTGTTGTGTTTCGGTTTGAAGGGCATTGTAGCCAGTGTAACTACTGGGCATAATGAGATTTAACATTTTATGCCTCAGAATGACGAGCGCATTGGTATGCCAAACAGTACTTTGTAACTCAAGGTGCCGCATGGTTTTGCTACTGTTTATGGGTGATCGTATCGCTTACCATCAGGCAAACTGCATGTTCGTCTCGTCATTCAGTGCAATAAAAAAATACTTCACTGTGCTTGTCTGAAACATAAGATGTTGAGACTCACAATGGCCAGTAATAACAACGCTATCAAAGAAGAATACAACGTGCATGCACATTGCTGGTTGCTTGTGGAAATAGACTTTTTGGGTATGTACCAACACACCCTCGCATTCAAGAGACCTACCACCAGTAACCAGGCTAGCTTGGTAGACTAAGGGCTCTTTATAGTATATAAGGCCCGAACACAGTATTTGAATAGTACATAACACCGAACTGCTATGCGTTTTTATCACTTAGTGATTTCCCCGGCTCCGCCCGCGTAAAGACCTTTCCCAGTGCAAAATTCTCCCTGTTTGCTTTTCCGGGATGAAGGATTCCTAGAGTAACCTATCTGTTAATCCAGGACACGTTCTATCCGTGTGCCAAATTTCATTCAAATCCGTTCGGCGGTTACTGCGTTTACTTCCAATCAAACATTTAAACATTCAAATTTATAATTATAGTAATACTAAGTATTGCTCGTGACTTCGCTCGCGTGAAAAGCCGTTCCCGCTACAAAAGTCCCTAAACACTCTACAACTCTAGCGCCATCACACACACACGCATACTCACGCCTTTTGTCCCCGAAGGGGTAGGCAGAGGAGCAACTAGTGCACCCACTTTTCACCGTTATTCCGTCCCATGATGTGATAGGTGGCGAGCCTATCGCCATATCGGGCACAAATTCCAGACTCCGAGCTGATACTGAATTTTAAACCCAATATCACTTTGCCCGACCGGGGAATCGAGCCCGAGACCTCAGCATTGCAGTCGTACCATAATACAACTACGCCACCGAGGCAGTCCACTAGCGTCATCTACTTAAAAAATCAGATTAAAAACATCCATTATTTCCCATGAGAGCCAATTACCGATATAAAAAGTAGCCTAT
Source organism: Lapara coniferarum (assembly GCA_949316025.1). Lineage (NCBI taxonomy): Eukaryota > Metazoa > Arthropoda > Insecta > Lepidoptera > Sphingidae > Lapara > Lapara coniferarum. The sequence continues at coordinate 2,719,275 of OX438922.1, forward strand.
ATGTTATTCAGGACGTGATCTACCCGTGTGCCAAATTTCATCTAAATCCGATTAGTTTCTGTGTTTAGTTCAATCAAAGAAACAAACATCCAAATATTTCACAAACTTTCGCATTTCTTATAGTCGTAAGATAAGAAGTAAGCTTTAATATTAGTAATATTGAGAAAAACAAGACGTCCCTTGACGGTCACAAGAATTATGCAAGCTTTCATCTTCGTGTTCATCTTAATATATCAATTTTCATTTCGTAGAAAAGTAATCGGGTCTCAATCGCCGTTGATGTTTTTATGAGTTTCAATTATCCTATTATTCCTATTAATAATATAAAGGCGAAAGATTGTAAGTATGTATGGATGTCTGGATGTTTGTTCCTCTTTCACGCAAAAACTACTAAAAGGATTTCGATGAAATTTGGCAAACGGGTAGATCATGTCCTGAATTAACACATAGGCTACTTTTTATCCCGGGAAAATATAAAGCGGGACTTTTATCCCGGGTTTTTTTTTCTCGCGAGTCGTTACGGCTAAACCACTGATAATCCCGGAAAAACTATTTAACGCGGGCTGAGCCGCGGGCAAATGCTAGTTGATAAATAATTAGAAAAAATCTTCATTAACCCCAGTTTAGCAAGCGGTTGGAAGTAAAAACCAGTGTGCGCTCAGCTCGCGCCGAATTAATTATGCAAAACCTGTCAGCCAGCCAGTTTATTTTAGAATACATTAACTGAACGCGAATTAACGGCAGTCATCGCTTGCGGGTGACGGAGACTGGAAAAATAATTATGACAGCGTTGACGAGAGACTCTGAGTTCGATTTTCAGCGACATAGTTTTCCGAATATAATACAAGTAAATTTGATAGAATTAGAATCTATGTCACGATAAAGTCGTCACCTATCATATATTGTGATTAGCAGATAGTTCACAAGTTGTTCTGCTGATCCTTTGGGTAATGCAGGCATAGCGTTTACCAATGAATTCCACAACTTAATATGATGATGGTTTTGGAATGAAGTCGAATCGCGATCCTCCGCGAATTTTATCCAATCTTGCTAATATATTTTTTCGTCTTTACAGATGAACCGAGCAATACAGGTGAAACCAGCGGACAGCGAAAATAGAGGAGGTATGTACTTATTATTTATGCACTTTTCTTACTAAGTTTACTGTAAGTAAGTCTAGTTCCTACGATATTTTAATTATTGTCTTACCTAATTTTACAACTATAAATGTTTTTCCTAATACCTTAATTTATAAATTAAAATAAGTTTTATTTTATAATTTTATTCCTTTCGCGTCAGTGTCAAATGCGCTCTTTAGTAACCTGACTTACGCAGAAGCTGTGTAGCTCTCCATCCTTTAGTTGTTTGTAAGAGATTGCCTCGAGCAATAAGACCACCAGTGGTAGCACCTCTCTGCATTTATTGTTTTTAATATGAAGTCCAGTATTTTTATAAATTAATAAAGCTCTATAATAAATAAAGCTATAAGTGAAAGGCTGGTATAAAAATATCTGTAGTTATAAAAGTGACTTTGTAATGATTATTATTATTAATTAAATGTATCTTGACTTATCATAAGTGCAACTATGTTAGCCTACGTGATGAATAAAGTACTTTATTTTATTTATTTCATTAAAAAGCTAATACAGGCGTTGATGGCGCTAGTAATTGAACCGTCTTCATACTAGTACTAACGCACAGATGCGGCACTCAAGTAGTTACTGACGCGCATCTGGCGCTTGACTCTAATCTCTAATATGTACTATTTATAGTCACTGTAGCTAACCACCACACATTGTATTATATGATTTATATTAAGTACAAGAACAAAATTTTTTGTTTCTATATGATCCTCATATTGAATAATTTTAATATTTTATACACAACATAAATTTTTTACCACTTCGAAAAATCAATTAGTGTGATTACATAACCGTGTGCTCGTTAAATACAACACATACATAATATATTATTTTATTGTAACAATAATATATTATACTAGATTTTTCCCGCGGCTCAGCCCGCGTTAAAAAGTTTTTCGGGGTAAAAGTCTCGCTTTTTATTTTCCCGGGATAAAACGTAGTCTATGTGTTAATCCAGGACATGATCTACCCGTGTGCCAAATTTCATCGAAATCCGTTCAGTAGTTTTTACGTGAAAGAGTAACAAACATCCATACATCCATACATCCAGACATCTATACATACTTACAAACTTTCGCGTTTATAATATTAGTAGGATTTTTCAGTCTTACTATATTCAATTGTAATTATAAATATTTGTATTTTATACAAAAACTCCACTGAGTCGGCCGTCTACCTGCAAGGTGGACAGACGACTTGGCAGGTCCATCTGGAAATCTTTAGGGAAGGCCTACGTTCAGCAGTAGACGTCGTGTGGCTGATGATGACGGTGATGACTCCACCGATAATGATAGAAAGCAAGATTCACACCGGACTCAAATAATTTTAGATAATCCTTTGTACATTAAGTGGACGATGGTCTACTTGGGAATGGAACGGTCTGCCAAGACAATATCCGGAGGTTTAAAACCCAAGGCACACACCTCGGACCTTTCGAAGTCACGTGCGTATTGTTTATCAATTAATTATCGTTCGCTTTAACGGTGAAGGAAAACATCGTGAGCAAACCTACATACCTGCGAAGTCTTCATAAGAATTTCGAGGGTATGTGAAATCTGCCAACCCGCACTAGGCCAGCGTGGTGGACTAAGACCTAAACCCTCTCAGTAGTAGAGGAGGCCCGTGCTCAGCAGTGGGCAGTGTATAATACAGCTGATTGTATTGCATTGCAATCCCTTGTAACGTGATTATCTCAAATCTAAAAATTCGCACAAATATGATTTTTCCGCCCTAATCTAACTCTGAACTTTAGTCACACTAATTGTATAATTTTAAATTCACCAAAAGTATCTCAACTAATTAGGTACATAATTTTGCGTATAAATTTCCGCCATGACGAAAAGCCCCGTCAGGCGCTCAAGAGTCCGCGTGTCTCGGGCCCGATTGCTTCCCGAAATGTGAACTCATAATTTATGGGCCAGCGTTTTGATCATGAGTCGACGTTTCACCGACGCTTACCTTATCTTATTTGAGCAATGTACAACGATTCCCCCACTTAATGACTGCTTTTGGCTCGTGACTTTGCGCGGATTTATGATGGAGCGAAATTTCTTTTAACTTTTTGATTCGATTCCTATGGTGGTTGGGAGTTTGGTTTTAGGTTATTATTTTTAAGATTCAAATTTGTCTGAATTGTCTTTGTGTGATACAAGAGGATTTATACTTGATTGTGTCGAAAGATCTCACCGAAAGGGTGTGGTAGAGCGAGTCCATCTGCTCAATATTTATAGACTTTGAAAAATAGGATTTGACATTGCGAATGACAACTAACCTAAACCACCTCTTACCATACCGAGAGAGAAATACTCCAATAATTTAAAGGGGAATGAGGAATCTCACCCTACATAATACATGCTACATAATAATTCCACCGTGAAATCCGTACCAAATTTAACACTTCACTGCAAATCGATGACCCAAAATTTTGTATGACGCGGACGTATCGACGGACCAGAGTAAAGGCCACCATCATTATTTCACAAATGTCAAAACAAATGACATATACATTGACAGCGGTCCGAATTGGACATTAAAGATGCAACGACTCCACCATTCCGTTGGCCAATTAGACCCGACGTTACTTTTACAACATTCATGGGCGGTTAAGAATAGAGTGGTTTCTTCGTCTGAAACGTTACCTTTAAAGGATTAATCGGAAAGGGCAAATGTGGCCTTATTTTTTGTCATAAATGGTTTGCTTTTGTTATTTTTGACACACGTAGTATTTTGGTGATAGCCAGTTTGTAGACCATTAAGGATATCAATTTATTTGTATTAATTAAAATTTACTTTTTGAAAATTTTTTGATATTCCTTAGAGTAAATAAAAAAATACATTTCCTTTACAAGTATCATTGACCTTACCTATTGTATCTTAAAATAAAACAAGACAAACATCAATTAAAATGAATCGATACAAACAATATCGTATTTGAATTTGACAATTATACCTCCTGTATTCTAATTTAATTTTGGGGTATAAATGACCCGGCGGGCGGGCGGGGGTTAATAATTCACAGTTGGTGGCCATCGCCAAATACATCCCACAATCCCGAAGGAAATTATCGTAACTTAAACATGGAATAAGTTAGTGAACCCGGCGAATGGTTCTAACTCGAGCACCATCAATAGAAATGCAAACCGGTATCGTCTACCGTCAATATTAAGTGACCGGGTATTAAAAACGATTCGGATATATTAACTTAACAGTATAAAAAATAAATAAGAACGGATATTGATTTGACTTGGGTGTTAAATCAATCTCAAGTTTGGGCATAATCTCAAGTAGACATTTAGTGAATTGTACTATTTAATAAACCAAGCTTAAGCTGTCATTTAAGAGCTTGTTATCAGCTAAGTAAGCGCTGTTACACAAACAAAACTTAGCTGTCACAATCCGTCAGATATTGTAACTTAAGATGTCGTTTGCGCGGATGTTATTATGGGTTTAGTAAATAGCGACTACCTTAAGATGCTGACCTTAATTTGACCGAAGTTGAGTGGCATCTATAAATACGGCCCTTTGTTACTTAACAGTGTATTAAAGAAGACATAATTACATGTGAGTATCTATGATCTTAAGATTCTATGCCAAAAGGGTAAGCAGAGATGCAATTAAGCACCTACTTGTCGTCTTTTTGCTCGCTGTTCGTCCCATGATTTGATAAGGGGACGAGTCATCGCCATATCGAGCACAAACAGCACAATCCTTGTTGATCTACAATGCAATAAAAAATATTAATAAGGACTTTTTCGAAACCCTAAGAAACTTTAATTGACCAAGCTGCTAATCGAAGCCTAGTTTCCTCGCGAGGCGTCCTGTATTTAATTCAAATCATATTAAGTAAATGCTATCCTATTACACCACCAAATATAGAAGTCACTGTTAACAAAACTCCCTAATAATCAAATGAGTACTATCTTCATCAGCTGTGTAATATTAAATGGCGACGATTCACTGGAACATTGCGAAATAGGCTCTCAGACATTTGCGTTCCCATATTAGCCTATGACCTCACCAGCCTTGACATGGTCACTGCAATAAACCTACATTGCTAATGGCGGAACAATATGCATAACTTACATAGATTTCTCGAGCTGTAAAGGCCTTATGAATTAACTTGTATAAGCTAGAATAGCCACAAAGTGAATGACTGAACACCAAATTTAAATCGCCTATACTCTTTGTGTTACTCTTGATCAACATTTTAGTCTTCATGGTAATAAATAAAGTTTATTGTATTTATTCAAGATTAACATTATTTAATAATACCAGCCTTCTTTTGCACACTATTAAGCACAGGCTTTTTCTGCTGAGAGAGTTAAGATAAAAACAATTACGTCTACCTACAAGTACTTTATTTCAAGTATTGTATATTTTGTTCTGCTATTCTGTGACAATTTGTTTTTGCATTTTAGTAATTGCAAACGAAACGGCAGAACCAAAATCACTAATTACATAATCAAATATTTTTTATTGCATTGAATGAAGAGACGAGCATGCCGTTCGCCTGATGGTAAGCGTTACGGCCACCCATACACAATAGCAATACCATCCAGCACCTTGAGTTACAAAGTACTGTGTGGCATTCCACTGTGCTCGTCATCTTGAGACATAAGATGTTAGTCTCATGAAGTCCAGTATTTACACTGGCTACATTCCTTCAAACCGAAACACAACAGTGCATGCACACTGCTGCTTGGTGGTAGAAATAGTCATTGCGGTGGTACCCACTCAGATGGACTCTTACATATGAGAGTCCTACTACCAGTAATACAGCTCATATTACTAGTACGTACAATGTATAGTAAACAGTGATGCTCCAACACTAACAAAGGTTGCATTAAAATTAGATTAATATTAAAATGGACGTAGTGAAAGTTGGTGCGCGGTGGACAATCTAAATTCGGGCTCTATCGACACGTTATTATTCATGAAACATCAATAACTCGTCGATAAATTAATTACACAGGACTACTTCATTTTCGACACACGATCGCATCAAATATGTATCGTTTTTATTAAGATAATTAGATACCTTGATGTTCGAAATAGGTAGGTGTCGTTACTTGAATAATGCGGAATAGGTACAGTGTGTTTTAACAGCGTAAGGAATTTACATTTTTAAGTTTTACTAATGTTACTTACGCTAGGTAAGTCATGAGAAGGAAGCACATTTGTCACTGTAAATAGTTACGAAGTTGTACTTTATTTGTTGAGATTTTCATTACTTACGTAAAACATAAATGTTAACGCCTTAACAGTCATTCGTTAATAATCACCAAACTCATAATTGTTGAATTATAACATGGGCTTGCGTGCCAAACTAATCCAAATAAGTGTTGACTATCAACTAATGGCGGCTGTAATTTTTAACGCAACCGTTTAATTATATCGTTGTAATGTTTCAGGAAGTTGTACTTCATGTCCGGTAATTGTGTAGGTTTACGTGTAATTTTAGTTAATGGAAATGTTTTGGTACATTTGTACTTCGTTTTATTAAGCATTATCAATTTTCTACGTATATTTAGAAACGTGACGTTGCAATTTTGGTATTCGCATCGACATAATTGATGTTTTTTCAAACTTACAATACGCGTAAGTATTTATAAAAATTTGTGAAGTGCCTATGGCTTAGAATCAAAGACATTCAACTAAGGGTTATAATATTAGAACCCTGTGCATTTCAATCACTTAGGATAAAAAAAATGCGTAAAGTCGAACCCAGAACTAATTCACAACCAAGACCTTGTATTACATTACACCACAATATAACCATTAAAAAAACAAATCCCAAAGCCGAGCCTTTCAACAAAATAACGGTCTTTTCATTCCTATTTTGCATATATTAGTCGACACGTTCCTTAATTTCCAACAAGTTTGAAATCACAGACGGTTTGCGGTCATAAAGTCCAGGATTACGCCGTCCTGTCGACCTAAGCTCAAAGACAAATTAAATATTTGCACGTATTTTAAGGATTCTTTTTGAGTGTATGATGGACGCGAGAGAGTAGCAGCTCGTACCGGCTGACAGCTTACATACTATGATGTTAACAATGATGCTACATGTGTGTTGTTGACTTAAAAAAAAGAAAAGTAGGTTTCCACTATTTCGCACTAAACATTTTTTATCGTATCTCTTTTTTGTATTTTCTGCATTTTCATAAATAAAGCAGTTTTATAGCATTTTTTACTGTAAGTATTAAATTCCACTTAATTTATTTGCCTTATTTGCCCTTATAAGATTTAAACTCCATTTGGGATTTTTTTCTGAGCTTAACTTGAAGTTAATTAATCTAAGTAAATAATCATTTTTGATTGAAATAAACCTGTTTTATGGATTTTAATCTATATGTTCGGTTTTTTAATTTATATTTTCTACCGATGTTTCGAAGACTACAGCTTTCATGGTCACGGGGCGGACTGAGGTGTTAGTTGCCTGAAAAGTTAATGTTACAATTACTACCTTCATTTTTTAATTCTACATTTATTTAATAATTGTTATTGTCGGTCCAATCTACGCAAAAAGAGCTCAATGTCTTAAGGTCTCGCAGTTGGTCTTTTGGGGTCCGATTTAATAACTGGATCCCTGGACTGTGCAAGCTTCCAACCATCTTCTCTATTTATATTTGGATGTTTTTTCATTTCCATAGCCTCGCAAATCATCCTAGGTAATGGGTGTTCTTCGACCGCGATAAAATCCATAAGATAGTTTTATTTCAATGGTTAACATTCGCGTAAATATAAGAAATCATGATTCTTTATTTTTGCATTAGATCTACATATTTTTAACCTTAACCAAAGCCTATTCCACCGAACTCGTTTTTACCTAGAATTTCCGCTCGGAAATCCGTTTTCCACGGATATGTAACTAAACTAATTAAAGAGTGTCCCGTTCTGTTCCCCTGGCCGGATATCCGCGCCTACATCCTGCTAGTAACACGTCCCGTTTTATAACTCACTTCCTGATACACGAGTATTGCGAACTTTGCAGTATAGATAAATGGTTGTTTTTTTATGGCATTGAATGACTAGACGAGCATGCCGTTCGCCTGATGGTAAGCGATACGATTGTCCATAAACAGTAGTAACACTATCCAGCACCTAGACTTAAAAAGTGCTGTGTGGCATTCCACTGCGCTCGTCATCCTGAGACATCTTATGTTAAGTCACATTAACGATTAAACTAGTTAAGTAGATTTAAGTAGTTGACACTGGCTACAATGCCATTGAAACCGAAACACAACAGTGCATGCACACTGCTGCTTGGCGGTAGAAATAAACATTGCGGTGGTAGCCACCCAGACGGACTCTTTTCATATGAGAGACCTACCATCAGTAAAAATGAAAAATAGTAAAAGTATTAAAGCCTTTGTTTTATACTAGCTATTGCTAGCGACTTCGCCAACGTGATGAGCTTTTCCGGGATAACATGTAGCCTTAAACCTTCCCAGGATCTTAAACTATCGCCATATCATATTTCATCGAAATCCATTCAGTAGTTTTAGAGTTTATCGCGTACAGAGTCAACGAGAACTTTGTTTTATACTGTGTAAAGATTCAACTAAATTATTAGATGAACAGGCCACTTGACTTCAGACATACCTGTGTAATAATAAGTGATACTTTAATGACTAAGACTCACTATGAGATTTCGTTGCTCTATCTATATCACCAACCAAATTATGAGAAGTAAGCGTGTTATGCCTCTGACAGCGTTTGTGAACACTGTCAACTAAGATTATTCAAAACCAAAATAAAACCTTGTTTCTATCTTTTCAGCCCCCTTATTCTCTATGACACGCGTTATTTTCATCGCTCGTAACAAGCGCGTAACGTAACTCATCGCGTTTATTACTATGGAAATTGGCATACAGAATACCATTTTACGCACATTACACGAAGTGAACGTGACGCGGCCGCGTTACGAGTTGACAATGTCATAGAGAATCATGCCTCAGTTCTTCAATAAATTTTATAAATATGGCAGATTTTGACGCAGTCGGGTTTTTTGTTTTGTATTAATAATTTTTTTAGGGTCTGTATCATAGGGTCAAAGTAAGTTTTATTTGGCAGTTATCGTATTAAACTGCTACTTGATGGTAATAATTTAATTGTTATTTGGGAGCATAGATTTGAGAGTGACTTTTGTTTGTGATCGGCTTTTATGTTACGAGTAACATTTACACAGAACTTCCCCCTTATTCTCTATGACACGCGTTATTTTCACCGTTCGTAACAAGCGCGTAACGTAACTCGTCGCGTTTATCACTATGGAAATTGGCATACAGAATACCATTTTACGCACATTACACGAAGTGAACGTGACGCGGCCGCGTTACGAGCTAACAATGTCATAGAGAATCATGCCTCTTGTGAATTAGACTCAAAACCTAACGTCCTCCTAAATAATTAAAATTATATTAATCATTCTTATCATTATTATAATCCTTGTAAAAGTATTGATATTCAATATCCTACCTTGATCCCTTTTCTCTAAAGCTAAATAGATAACCAAGTTTCAGAGCTCACGTCTTTAGGATCGTAAAAGCAAGGGTTACGTCAATCTTATAGACCAGGTCGCGTTCAAGACTGATTATTAAATAGTTGCAAGTAATTAGCATCCGATGCACGTCGTAGCTCCGTGCTCGTAGCATCGTAGCAACGTAGCTTCGTAGCACTGCTACGTTATAGTCAGGGGAATATTGTTCTGTTGATTGGTGGATTAATTAAATTATAGACGGATTATTTTGAACGATTCAGTTATTGAATTTTATTATAAAAGTATCGATATTTTTCCATAATTATCAAACTAGCAATTTGCTCTCATGCATTTAATAAAAACACAATCCGCAACATCGGTTCATCTAACAACCATGTGTATACAATATTCAATAATCTAAACAGGCGAACTGATGTGAAATTAAAAATGTATGGATCCAATCAATCAAAAATCATTTTGAAGTTATTTACCGACCGCCACGTACGGATTCCGGAATCAATCATTCACATTGACATGGTTTTATTTAATTACGAGCCGGAATTTCCGCTTTGTTTTGGTTATAATTTGAGAAAATAAATTCAAGAGCTACATAATATTATTTGTGTATACGTATTCGTGTGATCAAGTGTTTGTTTTTCATGGCATTGAATGACTGTTCGCCTGATGGTAAGCGATACGACCACCCATAAACAGTAGCAACACCATCCAGCACCTTGAGTTACAAAGTACTGTGGGGCATTCCACTGCGCTCGTCATCCCGAGACATAAGATGTTTATGTTTATGGGTGGTTGTATCGCTTACCATCACGCGAACGGCATGCTCCACTGTCATTCAATGCCAAAAAAAATGGAAATTCATACAGACCTATAACATAATAAGAATTATGAGAAGAATATAAAGCTAATAAAGATTTCATGTTTCACATTCCAATTCAAAAAGAGAAAAAGGCGGAAAAACGCTACGTAACTCAAATTAATGTATTATTCAAGCTTAAAATATAGTAAGGTAATAATGATATAACAATGATATCTATTAGTGCGTTTGCGTGTCTCTATCCATTACCGGCCAATTTTAGTATACCCTCGCTTGATAATGATGGGGATAGACACATATTGGGCTTGTTATATGGTATAGCTTTTACTTTTACAATGGCCATTAAAATTGGGCCATCGTTGATGGATCATTTGTTTGTTATTTTGAAAGCGTTTTTTTTTTTAATATTTAGTGAAAAAAGCTTAGACTGCCTCGGTGGCGTAGTTGTATTACAGTACGACTGCAAAGCTGAGGTCTCGGGTTCGATCCCCGGGTCGGGCAAAGTGATATTGAGTTTTTTTATTCAGTATCAGTCCGGAGTCTGGAATTTGTGCCCGATATGCCGATAGGCTCGCCCCCTATCACATCATGGGACGGAATGTCGGCGAAAAGTGGGTGCACTAGTTGCGCCTCTGCCTACCCCTTTGGGGATAACAGGCGTGAGTGTATATCTATGTATGTAAAACAGTTTATAACGTTGAATGATGTGCAAGTTTGGTTAGATACACCAAATTAAACCCTAACTTGTATGATTCTTCTAACATATGCTTTCTTTTTATTTTTTAGTTATCTTCAGTTGAATGAATGAATTTCCGGAGGCATAAAGATTCCCTAACCTTATTTGTTTGCCGGTCTAAGCTCTAAAGTAATTCAAACTATAAAAACAAGAAAAATATTTTTTAAAGCTTCAACAAAAATATTAATAAAACAAACAATATTTTTGATAAACTGCGTGGTTAGCGTGCTTATATTGCGTACGCGCTGTATCGCGCAGAGACCTCAGGTTCGAATCCCGGGTCGCACATAGTGACATTGGTTTTTGCGTGAGTCTAGAAATTTGCCCGGCTAATGGCAATAAACCCGCCATATATGTCATGGTGAAATGTATGTTATATAAGTATGTTACACTTCTGCCTACCTATGAAAAAGGCAAAAAGGCATGATACTTTTTATGTAATACTTCTAATTTGTAAACAAAATAAAAAACGCCGTGTAATACAGCCCAGGCGTATACAGCACTAATAGATAAACAGCTATAATGTTTGCCTCGACGCCGCCATCATGTATTGACAGTAAACAAAAATACAAACGGTCAGGTGTATTTACCAACCAAGTTATCTATATTGAACGGTGTTCAACTAGCCGCATTAATGGTCAGGGGCATGTGGAGTTCTGTACACGATTTAAAAGTTTGAAAGTTAATTGGTACATTAAGTTAAAAGTGATTCTACGCAGAGCTATTAAAAATATGATTGCTGAATAACGTCTTTATGTTACGTTCCCCATTTCACTTATATTATTTTTTTAAAAAACAATTGCATTTCTCAATCACAAAATGCACAAATTATTTTTGCTCACAGCTCTAACAAAAATCTCACCGTTTTCTTCTTCACTAGTTCATGACAACGTTTAATAATATCCCAAAATCGGTCATACGAAAAATGTAACCTCAAAATCGATTGCACAAACAATCACAGCCCATCTATAATAAAGTTCGCGATTCCGCAAACTATAAATTGTGAACGCGACTCTCCAAATATTTCTTGTACTGACCGAAAACTTTTCCTCGTAAATATTTTAAACTTCTAAAAGAAAGGTGACACTCTGTTGACGCCGAGGTGGCCATCTTAGTTATAACCGCGTCGAAACTTACTGTATAAAAGTTTCGCGAGAGTTCGATGCATACAGCCCCCGGGGGGCGCGCCCACTCTACACTTACGACTGTCCTGTGTATTGAATTTTCATTATGTATAGGAGTAACCTTAAAAATTGGCAATTTATTCAGCTTCGTGAGTGAAATCTGAAAGCCAAGTTTTAGGAATATAGATTTGCAGCGCGCTGCTTTTGATCCTGGCTTGTATGAATTTTGTCGAAGGTCTAAATATACCCAAATTGCTATATCACCTCTTTCTTGTCTCTTCGGATATTCTGACCCAATAACGTTTTAAAGATGCTTTACATGTTGTTTTAAAAAAAATCGGTGGTCAGCATAATATATTTAAGAGAAACATAGCTAAAAACATATATTTAGAAACTATGCCATAAAATGCAACACTTATTTTTTTTAATAATTGAACTTTTATCGAGTTTAGATCAATTTTCATAACCTTTGTTTAAAACTACACTCAAAACCATTCAATCTTTGCACCACATAAATATCTTTAAGAAATAAATATTATTTCTAAAGACATTTTCCACGTCATAATACACTACCGAACGTATTTTTCTCTCAACTTGTGTGACTCACAAAACCCATTCACCGGGCATGCAGAGCTTAAATCTATCTCATCCGTCCAAAACTGCACCTGTCCGAAGGAACGGTTCTATTTGCAATGAAACGGATTGATGCGCAAACAGATACGTACCAGTTTATATTTATTTAGGTCGGTGTAAGCCAAAATCTCCCTGCATGCTTAAAAAGTAGTGTTGCGCCGACCCCACTTAACAATAGGATAAGGGCAGTATGTAAATTGATTGGAATGCGACTTGTCGGACCTACCTACTGTGTCGTATACAAAATATGTCCATCGATAAATAATTATACGCGTACGCGTTACGAGTACGATTTGCGCGCTGAGGTCCTGGGTTCGAATCCCAGGTCGAGCCAAAAATATTGTGACTAGGTTTTTCCATCTTAAAAATTAGTCAGTCGCAACTCGGAGTCAGGAAGTTGGCGGTGTGATTCCCCCATGCCTCGGAAAGCACATAAAGCCGTTGGTCCTGCGCCTGATCTCTCTCGGGTCATGTCGGATTGTCGTCTCACCGGACTATGAGAGTGAAGGAGTAGTGAGTGCACCTGTGTATTGCGCACACACTTGTGCACTATAATATGTCCTGCATACTTGGCTATTCTCCGTTGAGATTGGCCGCCGTGGCCAAAACTGGCTAGGAGGATAACGTTTTTTTCTTTTTATATTCACACAATTGCAATCAGTCCTATATTATATACTGCCCACTGCTGAGCACGGGCCAGTAAGTTATCGACATAGCTCAAAGAATTAGCAAGCTGAAGTGGCAGTGGGCTGGCCATATGTCGCGAAGAACCGACAACCGCTGGGGTAAACGTGTTCTTGAGTGAGGACCGTGACTGGGCAAACGTAGTGTAGGACGCCCTCCGGCCAGGTGGGATGACGATCTGCGAAAGACTGCAGGCAGATACTGGATGCGGCAAGCTGAAGACAGGACGCTATGGCGCTCATTAGGGGAGGCCTATGTCCAGCAGTGGACTGATAAAGGCTGAAGATGATGATGATGATGAGCACGGGCCTCCTCTAGTACTGAGAGGGGTTAGGCCTTAGTCCACCAATTTTTATGGAAAATTCTCAGGTATGTAGTGTTTCCTCACGATGTTTTCCTTCACCGTTAAAGTGAACGATAATTGATAAACAATACACACGTAACTTCAAAAAGTAAGAGTTGTGTGCCTGGGGTTTGAACTTCCGGACATTGTCTCGGCTGACCGTTCCATTCCCAACTAGGCTATCGTCCATTACATATTCCCACAATTAATCGAGCCTAATACCTTGTCATTCTCTATCATTCACTATACCATATAGTTGTTATATAAGATGAGAATGCATCTACAGAACACTTCGACGAAAAACCTAAAATCAAAACACGACTCCTAACCACTTTCACGGCTAAAGCCTTAAATTTTTTTACGTACGTGACGTCATAAACAGAATTACACGCGACCATAAGAGAACCACTTATACAAAACTTTTAGCCTTATGGGTCCGAAAATGTCGAACTAAAAACCATTAAGGTCCAAGCAAATTGAATTGGAAACCCTCGGCTGCTAAGCTATTTATGAATAACAAGGGGTCGTTGTGACCCTGCCGGATGAAATTATAATTGGGATATAATATGCGGCCGGGTATGAGAGACCGCTACATTTTTACCGTTGGATCCATCTTGGTTGTCGCGTCCTTGTGAGGACTTGATTCAGAATTTTGTCGGGTAATCCACTATATTTTTTTTTTGATAAATATTCGCTAGAGCTTGGTATGAGAGTTTCTCAAATTTTAGATTTTAGTTTATTTTTATTACCCAGCAGCTCCTATTATAAGCTCGTGTTTTGAAAAATGTGTAAATACTTTTTATACGAAAATGATTTCGAAGCAGAAAATGCACACTGACTTACTTCAATCAAACTCAAACTCAAATCATTTATTATATAATTAGGCCCCTAGGGGCACCTTTACACGTCATTTTTAACAATGTTTTTTTTTAAACTATAAGATTCTACCAGTGCTTCGGAAAAGCCCACTGACCTGAGAAGAAGCACCAAGATACAGCGTGGTTAGAACCCATTCAAAATTTTAGAACCCGTATGAGCAATGCCTGTTTAAGCAGAATAAACAAAATAGGGCAAAATAAATTCCTTCCGAACGCGTTGAGTTGGTACTTGAATAATTCACTAACAGGAAGCACGTATTAGACTTATGAATGTACACAATTTAGCACTTATGAACTGTTAATAAATTATAAGTGGGAATCTACTGTGATGGCTGCGAGCACGGAAAGGCACCGTGTGGCATTCCGACGCGTCTTCAAACGCTCCGTTTGGGACGGACTTACGGGATTTCCGGGGGGACATTTTTGTTGCGAAAATGTGGAACTTATTTATGTTTATAAAGTTGTGTAGGTTCACTTATAGTATCAAATTTTTTGATGAAATTAGACAGATTTGTCTGTATCCAACATAATCAAGGCAATAAAAAAATTTGACGCCTAGCATTTAAATCTAATGCGTTTTAATTCACCACCAAAGCATTTGTATTTTAACTTATTTAAATACTATGTTAGTTACTAAATTGTACTAACGCATGCCTGCCAAGTCACCTTGACCATTAAAATTAATTTATTGATTAAAAAAAATTGCCCAAGCAACCAAACATTGAAGGTCACATTCCCCTTCTCCCTTAATCCGTCCCCCTAATAGGACCTAAGGGAATGTCGGGATGTAGGAGAGTACAAATTTCTTCGCCCGGCTAATGTTTGAGTTATTAGTGCAACTCACGGCATCACAGTTAGTGGGATAAACTAGTTTTTACTTCCTTAGTCGAGTAAGCAGTTCCCATGGAGGGGCTAAAAATGTTCGCAGAATGGCAGTTTTTTTGGCAGTTTCCGTTCCTGAATGGCGGCTATTATTGGTTTATGAACTTTAGGAAGTTTCAAGTGTTATTGTTCGAAAGATTTGGAAATCAGAACTTACTAGGGGTGTGTGAAGTCTAACAATCTTACGCACACTCACGCCTTTTATCCTCCGAAGGGGTAGGCAAAAGCGCAACTAGTGCACCTTCTTTTCGCCGTTGTTCCGTCTCATGATGTTATAGGGTGCGAGCTAGGGTTCAGAACCGGAAAATCCTGATCCCGAAAATCCCGGGATTTCCCGGTTATTTTGATGGTTAAAAGTACCGGGAGTTTAAAATTTTATTCCCGGTTCTTTCGGTACTTTCGGTACTCAATATCGCCATTTAAAAAGTGTTTATTATGCGGTTTAATGACACTTTTATACATTATTTCACACTTATTTCGTAATTGCAGTGTGTCGAGTGTATAAAGCACATCATAATCGTACTTACGTACACTGAACGTCATCATCATCTTCAGCTTTTGGGAGTGACCTGCTGAACACAGGCCTCCCCTAAAAATTTCAAGTTTTACCTGTTAGAACCGGCTTTCATCCAGCGAGTTCTTACTCCCTTTACCAGGTCCTCTGCCCAGCAAGTGGACGTTCAACGTTGCCCTTGCCGGTACATAGTCGTACATGCTATGTACCCTGTCCTGTCCTGCTGGGCTTCGTTGGCGACTTTCGTTCTTCTACAGATCTCCTCATTTCTGATTTCATCGCCAAGAAATACACTCTATAGCTCGTTGAATGACTGTGAGCCATTTGAGCCCCCACAGTCAGAGACCGCGTCGACGACGCGAACGAAACGAAAGCGTTGCCTAATTTCCCAATGTTACCCATCCGAACTGGATGAAACAATTGACCTCTTTTTCAAAGTTGGATATGCCAAACTGGACCACTTGATCTAGACATACGTATTCGTGGACAACATTGAAAGTTGAGTTTCCTACAGTAATTGGCACAGGTAAAACATGAACATTCGACAAGATTTTAGTCTTGTCCATTTTCATTTTAAGGAAACTCGGTTGAGGCTTGAGGTTTTTGAGGACAGTGCCAGCGATTCTGTCAAGACAACAATGTTGCCGTCACATCAAAGGTGAAATTTTCACCATTAATGGTGATGTCGAATCCTATGCAATCCAAGAGCTTGAAAGTATCTTTTAACGCCGCAGAAAACAGTTTCGGAGAAATCCTTGCCTCATGCCTCTATACAGTGGAATAGTTATGTTCCACGCTTTGATTATCAGCGCACCACCAGTTTTTTTGAAGCTTTATAATGATTCCGTTCTCGCGGTCCATCTTGTTTTTGAGTTATCCAAATGGCATCCTAATCTCACAGAGGATAATGTTTGGGATGTCTACAATGTAGTATTGGGCCAGCTTGGCTCTCGGATCTCTGGGCGAGCTGTGGCAGGTTTGGTAACTAAGGTGTACAAGTGGCCGTATAACTTCTTAATCCCCTCAATATCTCTGCCCCATCGACAATTTTATTGGACGACGCTGAACGTATTGGGATATAATTTGGCACCACGACAGAACATATCCTGGATTAATATAACTAAATGGATTCATATTATGTTGTAATTTTTATCCCAATCTTTTCCGTTCCATTGTTCCGGTGTTAACTTCCAACACACATTTAAATCCCCAAAAATACTGAAACTTTTGAATTTATAATTTTACTAAAATATAACTTTTTCTATTTTTATGAATAAAAAAAATGATTTCTGAAGTGAAAGTATACTCAAACAGGCTTGTCCAAAAAAACAAAAGTACCGAAAAAACCATGGGAATTCCCGGTTCTGTGAGTGCAAAGTACCGGAAATCCCGGTTCTTAAAATTCCGACCGGTTCCGGAAACCGAGTGAGCCTATCGCCATATCGGGCACAAATTCCTGACTCCGAGGCGATATTGAATAGAAAAACTCAATATCACTTTGCAAGAACCGGGAATCGAACTCAAGACCTCAACTACGCCACCGAGGCAGTATCAATATTACTAAATTTGTAGTCCAGGCGTCGCGTCGCGCTGTCGATCATAACCCAAATTTATTGATGTACCGACAATGATTTCACATTTATAGATAATAAAACCACTTTAATAGCTGATCGTTTGATAAATAATTAAATTTTGTATTTGACGGTTGTGTTTAAGTGGTTTAAGCAAGGTCGTTTTTAATGGTTCACATTTAAAACCAGTTATATTTGAACAAAGCGTTTTAAAATCAAGATTCATAATAATAATAATAATAATAATAAAATATAATGTTGAATGATGAAGCACTTGAGCGGCTGCGTGCAGACTTGTGTGTTGTCCAAGACACTATCTCGCCTGTCCTAACCCAGCGAGCGCCTGACATAACAAACACACCTACCGCTGAAGTTGAGCGGGAGGATGGCTTGGACAATATCGTAAGTCCCCACAACGAACAGCGTTTGAGAGGGGCTTTGCAGAGTGCGATTTTGGAATTTAAATCGACTTCTACATCGTATAGACCGAAGGTGCCACGTTTGTCAAAGCATAAAAAAAATTTGGCACTGATGGGAGCGTTGGACTCCATGTTGGTTACATACATGGAGTCCAGTCGGGACCTTGTTGATACGCATTCGATCCTTTACTGCGCGGCCGTCGCAACATGTCGGGTGGCTAATGTAAAATTTTCTAATACAAATAGAATCACTCGGGATGTTGCGACCATGCCTGCATGGCAACATAGGATCGAGAGGCGTATCAACTGGGCCCGAACTCTCATCGGCAAGCTCATTTCCTTTCAAGGAGGAAATTGTAGACCGAAGATTATGCGTTTTGTGACCCAGGCCTTTTCTGGGACCAATATTAGTCCCCAAGACTATAGGCTTTGGGTCGCAGAACGCATAGACTTCTTTAAACAAAAAGTTTATGCGTGGGCAAGCCGCATTCGTCGTTATAGGAGGCGATGGGAACGATTCCAGCAGAATCGTACTTTTCAAAGCGATCAAAAGAGAGTTTATAGATGTTGGGAGGATTCTCCTCAAGGTGTGGTGGATGGGCGGCTGCCTGATGCTCACGATATGCGTGATTATTGGAAGAATATCTGGTCGTCGTCTATCCCCCATACTGAAGCCCCTTGGTTTGGTGTTGTAGAACGAGCTTGCGAGGCAATACCGGCCATGGAAACCATTTCAATTAGCCCAGAGGATGTTCTGGCAGCGATCCGTCCGACACAAAATTGGAAGTCTCCTGGCTCGGACGGTCTGCAGAATTTCTGGTTGAAATGGTTTCCCAGTTCGCATGCTCGTTTGGCAGCACAGTTTCAGGATGCGCTAGATAGAGGATCGCTTCCAACATTTATGACGACAGGTGTCACTCACTTGCTCTTTAAATCCGGCTGTACCACGGACCCGAAAAACTATAGACCCATAACATGCCTTCCAACCATTTATAAAGTTCTAACATCCATATTAAGATCCAAAATTGCAAATCATTTCGCTATCAATAATATTCTTTTTCCTGGCCAAACAGGATGCAAAATTGGGTCACGTGGTACGAAGGAGCTCCTTCTCATTGACATGACCATTTGCCAACAGGCTCGTCACAATCGAAGGAATTTATCAGCTGCCTGGATTGACTATAAGAAAGCCTATGATTCGGTGCCCCATACTTGGCTCATGAGGGTGTTGAATTTGTATAAGATCGATACAAATTTATGCACCTTTCTTGGGTCATGTATGGGACAATGGACCACTTGCCTTAGGTATCCAGGTAGTACGAGTCCTCTTGATTGTGATGAGCCAATTAGAATCAAGCGGGGTATATTCCAGGGTGATAGTCTGAGTCCGTTGTGGTTCTGTATGGCCCTGAATCCTCTCAGTACTCTGTTGTTGGATTCAGGGTTAGGATACCGTCTACGGAGAGGGAGTGAGCCTATATCTCACTTGCTTTACATGGATGATCTCAAGTTGTTTGCATCAAAACAATCGGAATTGATTGAGTTGTTAAAAATAACTGAAACATTTAGCAACTCAATCAACATGGAGTTTGGTGTAGATAAATGTGCGGTTATCCATGTGAAGCGAGGAGAGGTTGTGGTCTCTGATGACCTACAAGTCTCAGAGACTGTAAGACTTAGATCCCTTTCTGAGACGGAAACCTACAAATATCTGGGTATGCCTGAGGCACTGGGTATTATGGGTGCCGACGTAAAACAATCGGTGAGGGAACGTTTCTTCGGCCGTCTGACAAAAGTACTTAACAGTTTTTTGTCAGGTGGAAACAAGATCCGTGCTTTCAACGGTTGGGTTATGCCTGTACTCATGTACTCTTTTGGCATACTCAGATGGACTCAGACCGAATTGGACGCCCTGGATCGAAAGGTCCGGACCCTACTGACTACACATCGTATGCATCACCCACGATCGTCAGTGATGCGATTGTACATCCCGCGGAGATGCGGGGGCCGAGGCTTACTTAATGCTAAGGACTTGCATAACCGCGAGATATGCAATCTCAGGGATTATTTCCTCTACAGCGAAGTGGGCATGCATAAGGTTGTAGTCATGGTGGATAAAGGATTTACCCCGCTTTCCTTGGCAAATGAGAACTGGCGAAAACCTATGGCGATGGGCATTAAGGAACGCGAAGAGATATGGAAGAGCAAAGAATTACATGGTCGGTTCTATCGGGCCCTTCACGGGCCTGATGTGGACCAGCTTGCATCCGTATCTTGGCTACGTTTTGGTAACCTTTTTGGGGAAACTGAGGGTTTTGTCTTTGCAATTATGGACGAAGTTATGAAGACGAACAATTATAGGAAATACATCATGAAGGACGGTACGGTCGACATCTGTCGGGCATGCCACCGTCCTGGTGAGTCAATCAGGCATGTGATTTCCGGTTGTTCGTATCTTGCTAACGGCGAGTACTTGCATAGACATAACCTAGTAGCCAAGATCATACACCAGCAAGTTGCTCTTCGGTATGGTCTTGTGACTCCTGAAGTGCCATATTACCAGTATATGCCTCAACCAGTTCTCGAAAATGATCATGCAACGCTGTACTGGGATCGATCTATTACCACGGACAGGACTATTGTTGCCAATAAGCCTGATATTGTAATAGTAGATCGATTGGCGCGCCGCGCAATACTTGTTGACGTCACCATTCCACATGACGATAACCTTGTTAAGGCTGAAAAGGACAAAATGTCTAAATATTTAAATTTGGCACATGAAATTACTGACATGTGGGATGTGGACTCCACAATTATTGTTCCGATTGTCGTTTCTGCTCATGGGTTGATACCGAAGAGTCTCGACCAACACCTCCAGAGGCTCTCAATTGGTCGTTGGGTCAAGAGCCAGATGCAGAAAGCAGTACTTCTGGACACGGCACGCATTGTGAGGAGATTCCTCACTTTGAATCCCTGACCACCGGTGGCTTGGGTCTTGAGCCTCGCCATCGATGGGTGATTCACTTTTTTTATATTTTTATATGTATAAATGTTTTTTTTATGTATAAAAATGTAAAAAAAAAGAAAAATTAGAAATAAAGAATAATAATAATATAACTCTTTATTGTATAACCAATGACACAAAATACTACATAAAAGAAACAAAATACAAGATGCTTGATGGTTTTACAATGGGCGGTCTTATCGCTAAAAGCGATCTCTTCCAGACAACCTTTGGATGGACAGAAACAGATGTAAAAATAGACGGCGGTGTACAATAAAGAGATAGCTAAGAAATAAAACATACTTAACGGCATATTATCATAAAATATATAATACACAAAATATAATGTACTAATACATATTATCTAATAAATAAAAAATAAAAAAAAAAATAAAAAAAAATTACAATAATACATATACCCAAAATAAATATATAAATGTTAATATTATAGTTGTGTTATAACGTAAGAAAATGATTTTTTAACATTTTTTTGAATATTGGTAGCGATTTAGCTCGTCTAATGGGTAACGGTAGTGCATTCCAGAGCCGGACAGCTTGTACCGTAAAAGATAAATCAAAGAATTGTGACGAATGGGAAGGAGTTTTAAGTTGGAGAGTCTGAGAGGAGCGCAAGGAACGGGAGTGTGTGAGGTGTAAAAACTCAAAGCGGTTTTTTAGATAACTAGGAGTAACAGGATTAAAGATAATATTGTACAAGAGGGAAAGCATGTGAGTATTTCGGCGAAGGCGGATGGGTAACCATTTCAGCTTTTTTAATAATGTGTTATAGGTATAAAATCAGCCCTGCATTATACTTGTCCCACCGCTGGACACAGGCCTCCTGCACTACTAAGGGTTTTAGGATTTAATTTACAATTGATATCTTATTAGATACTTGAACGATGAAGTAGGAGGGTTAACGTATTAGACCTTCGGAAAACTCAGTTACTACAGGAAACAAAATTTACGCCGGCATTTCAAAACATAGTTATCAAATTACATCATTATTGAATTATTATCTACACAAGTAATTCTCGCGACAAGCTTTTATTTGTACATAGTATTAAACAAAGTTTGATTCAATTTAAAGATATTTTTTTCTTCTTAGGGTATTTAAATAAAAGCTTGTTTTTAAAGATTATTTTTACTTTATTTTTTTTTACTTTTTAGTTATTTTTCGAGTCATTCTCAGCAAGCTCTTTCATTTGATACCCATATTATATGAGTGCGTAAAAAATAACTATTCCGCTATTTTGGAGCGTCCGCCGTATTGAATTTAGAGAGATCATTTTTTTTGTATTCTTCTCAGCAAACCGTTTTATTTGATATCCATATTATGGACGTGCACAAAAAATTAACTAATCCATAATCTTGGGCCGTCCGCCATATTTGATTCAGAATGACGTCACTTAGCTAGAAATGCATTGTCAACTATACTTAATGTGCATGCGAAATTCAACAAAATCGGTTTAGGGTAATTGCTTCAAAATCTTGCAGATTCCACCCCAACAAACATAGTTACCTACATATATTGCACTTAAATAAAAGCATGTTAAAAACATTATACACTCGAGAAGAAAGTTTTATACCAAACAATAAAACTTATTAACCAACACAAAAAATATTTAACGATCATTGTCAGACTTGTACTAAATCTAGAATCTTTCAAGACCTTTCGTTCAGACCTAAATAATAGCGTACTGAGAACACTATCGCATTACTCTGACGTATTGTTTTGACGTCTTAGAGTATTCTAAGATTGGCATGGAATGAGTATTGGGAGTTGAGATGTGTGAAAAATATGGTTGATTTTCTTTCGTATTTTTATAATAACTATGAGAAGGTGACTCGTCTGTTCACAATTGTCTCGACTACTAATTATATATAAAGATCAAACACAATACAGTTGCGAATCGTTTAAGAAGACCTTAAGGATTTACCCGATCTAGAAATCAAGGTTTTTCGTATTAAATTCTACATGTTCTGTTACTATAGCAAAGATGACTTTAAGAAGACTGCTGGTGGCACTGGTAACTGCTAGAAGTGGATGTAAGCGGGTTGCTCAAGGCCGGAATGGTTAGAGCTTACTTGAGGAGGCCTACGTTCATCAGGGGACGGCGATAGACTGCTTGACTGATTGATACTAGAGATGAGATAGTAAACAACAACAATATGAACCTATACTAATATTATAAGGAGGAAACGTTCGTGAGTTTGTTTGTAGGTTTGTAAGAGCTAATCTCTGGAACTACTGAACCGATTTTGAAAATTCTTTCACCAATAGGAAGCTACATTACCCCTTAGTGCTTATAAAAAGTATTTACTCCGGGAAAATATAAATAATAAATAAATAAATGAACAATATATATATATATATATATGACATAGATTTACTTAGTCTCTTTGTTACGTTTACTTCTTTGTCCCGCATGAATATGGGACAAGTCAAAACGCCACAAACCCGACATAAAATTAATTACGAAACAAAGTTTTATCGAACCCAAAGTGAGCTCGTACGAAGCTATGAAATTCAATAATGAATTTATGTCCCCACGAGCTTTTAATGACAAAGTTAATTCGGGCGTGGGGCTGTAAATGTAATGGCTTCGGGTTCAAACCCGGATAATCGCCCCATTGATCGGTTAGTGATAATATCTTGTTCTTAGGTCTTAATTGGGATATTCGTTTTGCATCGGGGTTTGTGTGTGCGGTTCATTGACGTCCGTATTTTGTAATGACCACGGGTTGAAAACTGACAGCTTCTAAATTCTAGATTCATTAACGGGAATAAAAAAAACATTTATCTGAGAATGACAAATCATCGCGATAGACTTACAGATAGGATATTATGTCATTTGCACACATTTTTTTTTGTTTTCCATCAACGTTAACGATTGTGTAGAAAAACATCTTGACCACAACCCCAGTTCGGATATCATTTTGGGATTTACTAACGTTGATTTTTATTTTATTCCCCCGAGGTGTTCAAATCAGGCATACATTAAAAAATATGTTATCCCAACCACATTGAACTGAAATGGCAGGTGGTTTTTTTTTAATTGAAGTTTTTTGGTGTCGTTTATGCATAACCAACTTACCATCAGTCGATCTTCTTACATATATACATATACACTCACGCCTGTTATCCCCGAAGGGGTCGGCAGAGGCGCAACTAGTGCACCCACTTTTCGCCATTATTCCGTCCCATGATGTGATAGGGGGCGAGCCTATCGCCATATCGGGCACGAATTCCAGACTCCGAGCTGATACTGAATAGAAAAACTCAATACCACTTTTGCCCGACCCGGGGATCGAACCCGAGACCTCAGCTTTGCAGTCGTACTGTAATACAACTACGCCACCGAGGCAGATTTTCTTGGATCAATATAATCATCATCGGCCACATAAAGTCCATTGTTGAACATAGAGTTCCCCTAAAATTTCAAACGGACCTGTCAAAGGCGGTCTCATCTATACCAATATACAAGAAGTTAAATTACACATGACAATATATTCTGCAATATGATCTCCAAACGGCATAGTCTAAATACTTAAATTCTAGTCTAAAGACCGGTGTGGCCAGAAAAGCCGACTCGCGTCAGGCTACTGGCAGTAGGGGCACTAACAAAAAAAAAACAGTCTTAATACTTCCCGCCTATAGTCCAACACAAACCGAATCAAATGAACAAACTAACCCTTCCCCATCCCTTTCCCACCCGATAGTGACATCTTGGACAAATGGAACTAATGATTGTGCAAAGTTTTACTATCCTACCTAAGGGAGTTGTGATCTCGAAACTTCGATTTCGGGTTTAGTTAGCATTTAAAAATAACGTATCGGATACGTGGGTCGTATGTATGATATGTTGGTATGTTTTCGTTATAACTATTTATTAATTATATCTAAAATTAAATAACAATACGAAAAGTATATGTCTCCAAACGGTGCTCTACCATACCAGTAATAATATTTACAAAAATTCATTCAATTGTTTTTTTTTTTTTCAAAAATCGAAGAGTAATATTTTGGATAAAGTAATATCCAAAATGATTATTATGTTATACAAAGCACTATAGCAGTTAACATGGGGTTTATAATTAATATTATGCGAGTAAACAGTAGCCTGGCGTACTAAGCCACAGACCAAAGCCCTCAAAGTCACAGGCCAGTTTCCTGCAAGACGTCTCAACTTGACGTTTATAGGCTAGATTTATTATAATATTCACAGAAGCGTAGCTGGAATTATGACTTCGTGTGGAACTATAATATTATGTATTATACTATTTCATACATTGTTTAACCTTAAAATTTTAAATCAACCTGTATAAATTTAATACTTACAGCTGAATTTTCAAATTTTGTATTAAATTTATGCATCAAATCAATTATAACCTGGCTAAATATAAAACTTAGAAATTTAACAATTTTATTCACACAAATGCAATTTTTATACGTTCATTGCATTCTATCCAACGAATCACTTTTATGTCATGATTGAAAAATCAGCTATTAGCAGCTTTGTGAATAGTATGACTGTGTGTGATTAAAGGGAGGTACATACGTAGATGCATTCATACATACTTACATATTATGATCACGCCCATATTCTGATTCCTCGAGGGGAAGGCAGTCGCCCTAATTAACACTGAATACAATTGCATTTCTTGACTGTACTATCAATATTGATCACAGTACTGTCCACTAACCGTCTAACTAGCCACACTAGTATGTATCATTGATAGTGACTCGTCCATCCACTCGCCCAAACACGCATCACACCATAACTAAAGTAATTTATTACCGTTGATGAAGGCTGTCAGTTGTCGGAACCAGACGAGCGGTGGTTTCGTTTAATAGTTATAATTGCCGGTGTCCGGTTACAGCGCATCAAATTCGGCCAATGCAATTAATTCAAGCGCCCAACCGTCACTCTTTATTAACATGTTTGCGTTTGATTGAGGTTTTATTAATTTTGAACTAAATTTTGATGTTTTTTATTGTGATTTCGGTGTAGTTGATGTTCTGCATTGTCATCTAAAAAGTCGACGAGATGCCATTCAAGGGTCGTTAATATTTGAATGTACATTCAACCACAAAAGTGGCTGAACAAATTCGAAATTTCAATTCGCCTTTACGCGTTAGGTTTAATTGTTTTTTTTTTTCTTTGTGTCGAGTAAGTTAATCCCTTTTATTTTATTTTCGTGAAGGAAAAACTAAAATTGATAAGAACACAAAAGTGTAGAAGTTTTGTAGTTTTTAATTAGTTCAGTTCTGTACATCAGCTGACTTATGAACGAGAGAAATTTAAAAATCAAACTCGCGAGCGCATGAACCACCACACACCGATCTTCATAAAAATATAATTTTCATAATTTTCCGAACATACCCCAATACCCCAAACTTAACATATCTGGGTGTGAACGTTACAAAGTGAATTTCGGCTCTCATCAACCGCTTATCAGATTAGTGGTGGCGAAATTGTGGTAAATATAACGTCGCCGCGGGCAGGCGGAGTGGGGGGGGGGCGGTGAGAGAGGGGGGAGGGACATTAGAAACGTGTAGCCACTAACCGGAATATGTAGTATTTCATTAATAAGTTTGTGATAATGGGGTAATGTCGCCTCTGTATTTTCGCATTTGGGTTTAGAGATGAAAAGTGTTGCTATATTTCATGGATTAGAACTTTATTTTTGTGTACAAGTAGCATAATTCGATTGTAATATGGTATATATAATACGTCTATGTCAGAAAGAATCATGTAGTAATAGGAAAAGTTACAGTTTTGTTGCGTTACAGGCGATGAGTCGTAATATAGGAAAACTAAAATCCCCAATAATGTATATCAATTAAGCTGTGAGTCACCCAAGATAAATGTTTGTAATTTGTATCGCCACATACTCTCCCATTACATTAAAAAACCAACTCGCCAAACTATAGCTGTACTATTTTTTTCACTATCTGCCCTCAAAACTAGACTATATCAAACACCGCATTCGTACCGCTAACACACTTACAAGAATTTCCAACACTCGACACAATAGACGCGACACATCGAACGCAAACGTAATTTGAGTCTACACGTAAAACAACAGACAAATGAGACAACAGACAACAAAGGCGAAACTTTCGTTGCCCTCGAAAAAAACTTGGTTAATCACTTAGGGCATGTCTACACGTGTGTTTAGGGTAAGGTAAACTTTATGGGGTACCGTCGCGGGGACAATTCAATCACTGCGATTGGTTGTTGTGGATTTTACTTGAATTAAGTACTACAACGTTCGTGGGTATTGGTCATTTGGCCTAATTACTTTTATGAACCATAGGTACGATATATTAGAATGTATTAAAAGTACGGTCACGCATCGAGGCCAATATGACATTAAATATATTGGAATCTTAGCTCTATTCATATCAAATCTTTTTTCATTTGATAAGCAAATGAAACTTTTATAATAATTTCATTTTCAGTAATATGACAATGTTTTTTGTAGGGAAATATACATAACTTTATTATTATTATAACACAATAAATTTATTATTATTATCTTAAATATATAAACTATTGAGTAACAGTCTTTAAATATTATTATACATACATACATACTCACGCCTTTTATCCCTGAAGGGGTAGGCAGAGGCACAACTATTGCACCCACTTTTCGCCATTATTCCGTCCCATGATGTCATAGGGGGCGAGCCTATCGCCATATCGGGCACAAATTCCAGACTCCGAGCTGATACTGAATGGAAAAACTCAATATCACTTAGCCAGACCCGGGGATCGAACCCGAGACCTCAGTATTGCAGTCGTACCACAATACAACTACGCCACCGAGGCAGTCAATAATTAAATATTATTATGTTTTAAATAAATTACTATCAATAACTAAATCAAATTATTCAACTAAATTGAGTCATCATAAACTACTATAATTATTATACCTACTTCATTAAATTGGAGCGACTTGCAGATATTTCACAATTAATTCCTATTTCAAAAATTATTAATTCAATTAATGTATCAATTCAAAGACGGCAGACAGCGGACAGTGGGCAGAGCACGTCCGGCCGCTGACAATGACACGCTTCGCAAACGCACACCCTCTGTGTAGAGATTAATTTGGCGGCATTAATTAAAACGTGCAACTAGCCCCGTGAATGCACCTTGCAGTCACACTTGAACTGCGCGATTTCAGTAATTTCATTTGATAAATTTCACTCAGTTAAGTTCTTAGCAGCCATTTTGTATTCCGTTGTGTTCGAAGTTTGAAATATGAATTTTATTGGTGACTAGTAGTGCTCGCGGCTCCGCCCGCGTGAATAAGTTTTTCCGGGATAAAAATATTTTCCCGGGATAAAAAGTAGCCTATAGCACTCAGGAGTAAAGTAGCTTCCTATTAGTGAAAGAATTTTCAAAATCGGTTCAGTAGTTCCTGTGATTAGCGCGTTCAAACAAACAAACTCTTCAGCTTTATAATATTATTAGTATAGATGTACAGTTTACTACTGAAATGGTGACATGTACGTTTTACATTTTAAGTTATGTTCGTGTTCAATGTGAATAATCTTTAGTCGTGAAGAAATACATTATAGTAATGAAACTTTGTAACGCACTGTTAGCCAACTGATAAATTAAACGTTAATTTAGTCAATGCTCAATCCTAAGTACAAAATCCTTCGAACTAATCTATAATGGGCAGTCAGCGCCTTCACTGCCTCTTGTATTGCTTATGTCCATGAAAGAATCGTGGCAGTACCTATTGCTAAGCGGACTAACTCCTCTGCCTACATTAAAAAAAGAACAAAGTTATTGACCCAACTCAAACGGAAGAAATGGATCTACAAAATATTAATATCGAGCTTACATCTCTATATTCCTAAACGCCAAACATTCCGCACTCGACTCAACGTAGGTCGTACGTCTTGGACTAAATAGAACTCTGGGAATTCGTCCCACTGAGATATCTGCAAGCTATAAGCGACTAGCGACAAATATCAACAATTTAAATGAAGTTTCATTTACGGGTGTTATTCAAAAACCATAGTTAATAGAGTGGGTTAACAGTTTAAATTATTTTCACTTATCAGTTAAAAATGGTACAGCAGGTTTTCGGAATTCGTGTTTATAATATAAAATCAAACTCTGTGGACAGACGTACAAACTACCCGACTTCACATGCTACGCCCAAATACCGATGCATATTGTTTTTTAACTTGATCGTATGACAGCCGACACATTTTTAGGCAAATATATTATTTTAGTTCATAACCTCAAACTGCAAATAACATCACCAATCATTTACCATTTGATACTTTATTTTTTAAACTTTGGCCGCCACCATCATCCCCCCCCCCCCCTTGAGATCGTCCTACGGGCGATAATAGTTTGGTAGACATTTATGCAAAAGCTTTCAACTTGCGGCCATGTCTCGCGCTGCGCCCCGGTGCCTTTGTCCCAGGACACCTGCAGAACCCCCAATTATCAGTGTAATTGGCTATTCAACTTGCTACGTACAGCGTGCCTAATTAATGGAATCATCTGTACATTGAAATTTGCGCTCCGTCGGTCCGGACCTGCCTTGCTGACAATTTGAATTTGTTATGGCGATGCTTCGATGCACTCTATGTCTCTGCATGTGTTGTAGAGGCATTTGTGTAGTTCAGTGGTGTACTTTAAACTTTAATGAACCGTAATACTTGGAGTTCAATTCTACGACAGGTAACTTTTTGTATGAGTTTTTCTAGTTGAAAATTTTTATTGTCTTGAACGTTAATTTGTACCACATATAATTAACCATCGGACCAAAGCTCATTCTTTCATAAATAGTTGCACGTGATTAATTAGGTCGTATAATTATTAATGTATTTAATATTATAGCTGCCCAGTCTCGAAAACATCTCTACTCATGACATATATTATGACGGAAATTAGTCAAAAACCGTAGCAAATTTATTTAAACGTCTTATGTTATCAATAACCTCTTTAAAGAACCAAACACATTCAATACAAAAGAAAACAAAGCCAATCTACTGTTCTAATGTTACGAACACACGGCGATAAATTTACGTTATTACGGAAAGGCTACCTCTCGCAAACAATAAGTTGTTTTGATTGATTGAAGACAGAGGAGGCTTTCATGGACGATTGGACGCAACACCCACTTGAATATTTATGTTACCCACTCCACAAGTGGGATGGAGGTATCTGGACTTGGGATTGATCACTGTTCTTACAGTGGCAGTAACTGAATATTAAATAACCCGTAATATTATTAATTATAATATGTATGCCCATTGCTCAATCTAGGTTGTATGTTAGAAAATCTGGGAAGGAAGCATTTCTTTGTCTATGTCTGCTGCTAAGCACATCAAAATATATTTCTCATTAATACATTTTATACATTCTAGTTGACTACACAAATCACTAATAACAAAAAAATACAAACACACGAATTGAGAACCTCCTCCTTCTTTGAAAGTCGGTTAAAAAGCATTTGTCTTTACCAACTAAACCAAAACTTTGACAGTAGCGAAAGGTCCATTATTACAACCAATTTTTCTGTATATATTTAACAATCAATAATTAACCATAAATAATAGTTCATTTAAATTACTAAAAACAGTAAATGAAATAGAAAATGTCGTCCTTTAAAACCTCCCTCAGTACTCCAACGTCCTGAATTCCACCGCCGAACAATAATTCTTTCATCACCGACTAATTTCGTAATCTGGCTGCCATTATCCAGCCTTATTAGAGACTGCGATGGTATTATCTCAATTTAGGTGGTCATTAGCCCGTCGCACCGGGAGATAGGACGCTGGCGGTATAAATTTGAATCTAATGACTGCCCACCGCGCCAATAGCGTCCGAATAATTTGGCCCCGAGAGGGCAACGCTTCTTACGCGATGTAATTCATATGTGCAATAGACATGGTAATATTCATAGTTTTGTTTGTTTATGTGGTTTGTTATAATTTGTTTGTGTATATTTCATAGTGACTGCCTTGGAGTCGAGAACCAGCGGTACAACACAGTAGTTCTTAGATCCCGAGTACGAATCAGGTTTTATCATGAGACGGTACACACATGATGAAAAGTGTGTGCGCTGGTGTAAATTAGTGCTTGAGTCGATGTTATATTATATTATATTAATTCATCGTATGGAGAGGGCGGTGCTAGGTGTTTCTCTACGCGATCGAATCAGAAATGAGGAGATCCGTAGAAGAACGAAAGTCACTGACATAGCCCAACGGATAAGCAAGCTGAAGTGGCAACGGGCAGGGCACATAGTTCGAAGAACTTACGGCAGATGGGGCAAAAAAGTTCTCGATTGGAGACCACGTACTGGCAAGCGCAGCGTGACTTGGTAAAGGCCGCAGGAACGCGCTGGATGCAGGCCGCTTTTGACAGGTCCATCTGGAAATCTTTGGTGGAGGCCTATGTTCAGCAGTGGACGTCGTGTGGCTGATGATGATGATGATACTTCCAATAATATATTCACGTTTCACTATTTCTTAACATACGCTGTATCATAAGGCATATTACAATCTGAGAATTGCAAAACTCAATTAAGATCACACACATTTAATAAGTAAAATCAAAAACATTCCCAAAAGCTATATATTGAGTAACATTAGATATAAAGCAACTGAAAGACATTTGCATAAATTCAGTCTTTTCAGATGTAAAACAGTTATTATTAACTAAAACTCAGTGCTCACTCGCAGGGTGGCGATTATTCCCACTCACAATCTCTTGTTCACTCATTTATAAAATTATACAATCCAATTGGAAACATTCTCTGTGAATGGATACTTACTTTTTTGTGTTTTATTTTGTTTATAAGTTCTAAGATTTATTGTTTTTTGTTGTATTCTTAGTGATCATTGATTGACTGAATACGCATCTGTGGTAGAAATTTAGTTCCCAAGTTTACGACAGTTACAATTTTTTTTTGTTCTGCGTACTATTAGAGATTGGACCTAACGGATACAAGGTTGCTTTGATACACTTCTTGAAATTATTTCAATAGGAATTCTTCATTATTGAAGAGTATCAGTTTATTCCGAGAACTGAAATACACGGGGTATTGAAAACGAGTTTAGATAAGAAATAAAATCTCCCACATTCAGAGCTGAGATCGCAAGATTTGAAGCCCTGTTTTACAACTGAGTAAATGCTACTCGTCACATAAATGTATAAGCCAGAACACAAAACACACACCCTAATCCTCCCAAATAAATAATAAAATGAGTACTAGCTACATAATATAACAGTCAAATTAAAATTTCTTGAGACTTTTGAAACTGGCCCTAAGGTTCCTAGAAATCTAAATTATTGTTATTTTGTTACCCGATTATATAAACAGGCGGTGAACCCTTCGTTATGTTGCAAACAACGGACAACCCTTCAGGGTTGCTTGGGTTCCATTTCGGTGTATTTTAAGCTTTTGTTGGCATCGAAGGTGAGATAAAAAGTGTATCCACGAGTCATTTGAATTTGTTGGTTGTTTGAGGTTGAAAATTCTTCGAAAACGATTTTGATTGTGATATATTTTTGACTAATGTTATTGTCATTAACTCTCTAACTTTATGTTTCCACGCATGGATCACATCTTACACTTAACTGGGATTAGACGATTATCTCACTACCAACATGAAAATTATCATAGATTCAGAGATTTTAATGTTATTAATATAAGGGGTTTCATAGTCCTATGAATAACTTAAATATATAGACATTTATAATAACACGAAGTGAAAATTACCATTATTATTCATGATGTTATTTACAGTAGTAAATCAAATAGCACATAAAACGGATTGTGCACTACGAAATTCCCCGAGTTCCGATGCAAAAGTGTATCAGGATATTTGGCTTTCTAGCACGTCCTGTGGGACGAACGTGAAACGAAGACGTCATGCTCTTGATATATTAAATAGCGATAAAGGTGTTTCACATAAATAATACGTACCACCCCTATTCTGTACACTGTCCCACTTCTGAGAACGAGCTTCCTTTATAACAATAATTTAGACCTTAGACCATCATGATCTTTGATTTCAATTCAATTAATTGATCATGCTTAGGCCGAGTTCCTTCACTGGTGATCAAGTAAATGAGCACGGATGAAACAAAATGAACTTGATAATATAGGGTAACTTTAGATAGCACGGTTTTTCAATGTTCAACATTGTTATATATAAAAAAAAACAATTTTTAGATACACGGTAATTTCGACCTTTTATCGTTTAACATTCAGCTCATATCCTCTTACATATTGTATTCTTACAAGACTGCGATATTAAATTTACTTATGGAATTTTACGCTCTACATGGTTGTGATAGAGTTGAAAATAATTAGGGGTGGCAGTTTATTTTCGTTACGGAATTTCTGGATTGGGTCTCCACGCTCAAGGCCCTCGATAGAAGCTATGCAATAGCCGAATAACAAAAACCATCAAACACTCTATAACGTACCTTTACTTAAAAGCGAGGTCAGAACTACGAGACCTCTACTAACTCAGTTGTCTAAGTATATAATACTATAATACATAACTTAATCAAACATCCCGAGCTAATCTCACTCATAATATTAGTTTAAGCTCTTAGGAAAATATTTTATTATAATAAGTAATTGATCCCATTATGGGCAGATAGGAAAATATATCGTGTAGTAAGGTTTATTACCATTGTATGTATTTATGTTAATTACGGTGATAGCCTAGTAGGGAGTGGAACGTACTGCAGAGACGAATGTCCGCAGGTTCAAAACCGAAGGGCACGCACTTCTGACTTTTCTAAATTTATCTGTGTATTCTTTGTGAATTATCGCTCGCTTGAACGGTGAAGGAAAACATCGTAGAGGAAACCTGCATACCTGAGAATTCTCTATAAGAATTTCGAAAGTATGTTAAGTCTACCAACCCGCACTAGGCCAGCGTGGTGTAAGGCCTAAACCCTTTCAGTAGTAAAGGAGGCCCGTGTCCAGCAATAGTGTCCCACTGCTGGGCATGGACTTCCAAATAATAATTATTATTGTATTTTAACTACTTTGTACTAGTTTTTCTGTTTTCTATGGTCTTACCCGGGGTAAAAGTAGATACAATTGTGCAGTAATCCTCCTTTAATCCGACTTATATGTTATTCCAGAAATTAATATAGATAAAAAATAAATAATTATTTATAAATATCTGAAATTCTTTTTATGCTGAAAAGTCTTTCCTGATAAGTAACTACATAAAATGTATGCTATAGTGGGAGGCTACCTTTTATTCAGGGAACGAACATTGATGCAGACAAAGCCGAGTGAAAAATTTAGTATCGGTATAGACTCTTGCCCGGAAATGTGCAATGGGCAAAGCTTTAAGTTTGCTGACTACGATTAATGATGGCTGTCATTTGGCGCCGACCGCTAAGGCTTGCGTTTTTGAAGCTCGAGTTGACTCGAAATAGCTTTTGGTGGGTCACAAACTGACATTCCAATCACTGACAGTAGTCACTCAATTAAGACCGGGGTTTTCAACTATAGTTATCTTTTATCAGGGTCTTATTAAGCTGGACGCGCTCGCAGAGCTTCGAGTGCTCCAGGTGCTGCGAACGCGGCCATCTTAATAAGACCCAAACAATTGGTAAAGAGTATGAAATGTTTATAGGTTGTTCGGGAAAGAAACACTAAAGGAAATCGTGGATACCTATTTGTTTACTTTTACCACCTTACTTATAAGTGCTTGTTATGTTTTCTTTTAATGTTGAGTGACGTCAGCTTCAGAGAGAGAGGTAAAATATTAATTAATTATGACCTATATATACGTTTATTGATAAGGCCAGTTATTTCCTTTCTGAGTATAGCAGAATTACTAATATTACAAAGGAAATTGTATTAATGAATGACTCTATTTTATGTAATTATTTTGTCCAATACTAGATTTTGCCCGCGGCTCCGCCCGCGTTATAAAGGTTTTCCGGGATGAAAGTCTCGCTTTTTATTTTCCCGGGATAAAATGTAGCCTATGTGTTAATCCAGGACATGATCTACCCGTGGGCCAAATTTCATCGAAATCGGTTCCGTAGTTTTTGTGTGAAAGAGTAACAAACATCCATACATCCAGACATTCATACATCCATACAAACTTACAAACTTTCACGTTTATAATATTAGTAAGATATACTGTGCTATGGTACTATGCATACGCTAGTGCGAATAAAAATATTTTCAATATCTCATTTTTCACTAACCACTGTTTCACTTAATTGTGAAGTTTGTGTTTTGAATACAACTAGCCCAAAAAATATGATAACAATATCGAATTTTCTTGTTAGCAAAAGTAAAAAATAGAACCGATAGGTTCGTATTAAAAAACTGCCTCAGTGTAAAAAAAGTGCTACGAAATATTTTTGTACGATAAAAATAGAGCATGATTATTTTATTACAATATATTGTTTTATCTTTTTGGAAATACTGAATTTTATATTTATAATATGTAATCAAATAGTCGGAAATAGATCCCTATTTCCAACCCCAGCCCAATCTGCCCGGCGCATGAAGCTATAAGTCGCGGCACGAAACTCTAGCGCTGAGCGAAACGTGGAGGGGATAGCTGCGCATGGGTACCGTCGCGCACGCAATACAAATTAGTAATTTAATTGCTTAATTAAAAACAGCAAAATAATGTTTTAATGTAAAGTCAAATAGTAAGTCTAGCGGTGAACAAAATGTGGAACTTAACTGCGTATGGGTACTGTCACGCACGCAAATATTACTTAAGTAATATTACTTCATGTTTGAATGAATGAATTTGTTTCAGGGAATTAATGAAATCATTCGATTCCCTTTTCAGAAAACAATGCACGTCAAACACCATTTTCCGTGCCTGTCTTTTCAAAACAGTATTCCTTCTCGGCCTCGGCATTTTCACTGTTTAAAAACTGTTCAAACTTAATCAAACAGTGAATAAACTAACAAACACAACAAACAAATCAACAAAACAAACTTAACAAAAAACAACAACAAAAATTAACGATGACAGCAAAACAATTCAGAACGCGACTGTACACTGGAAGTGCGCGGAGCGTCGTATCGGCACGGGGGACGGAGTACGACTGGAGAGCCAATCGGCGCAACGCACGCTCGCCCTTCACTCCCGGTACCCCGCCAAGACACCTTATTTTTTACTTCTGCGCAATAACGGTCAGCGCTAGAGTTTCGTGCCGCGACCAATACCTACCCGTCAAGAGATGATCTGACAACTGGAAACCTGCAATTGACTAGCATGCGGAAATTGCGATCTGTTTTAAGCAGAGATCTACTCTGCAGTTGGAAAATAAGGATTATTGATAATAATTTCATTAATCAGTTTATTCTTTTAAAATCGAAGTTTTTAAGCCCCATACTACCTATATAGTATTTGGCAGAAAATATTACACATAGCTATAAAACAAGAATAGAAAAGTTTGTGACGAAACTTTATTTCAAAATGACATTGTGAGTGATAGAGGCGATGCTTCCAGTCGAAGATAACCATTATTTCTCTCCATAAGCAATTTGTAATATTAACTGCTGAACGTATATCATGCTGAATCTATAATATATCTACATCATATGTCTATATTTCGATGTGTAGTAAATACTGCCTAGTACTGTAAGTTTGTTAATTTCCCCAGCGTTTTTATCTAGGTGATGGAGTAACCGTGTGTAGCATGTTCTTGTGTTGCAGGGGGCGAAGGGCGGCGGCGCGCGTAGGCAAACCAGGTAGCGTTTGTTGTGCGTGCCCTAGGCTGTACTGTTGTCACTGTATGTCGAATAGCGCGCGAAGTGAGGACGCTCTACGTCGAATTGCAACGTGCGCTTTGCCTACTCTATCTTTTCCTAACTCTACTTTTCTGACTATCGACATTTTTATAAATGTAATGTTTTATTCGTGTTTTTGTTTTGTTGTTTTCTTATTCTCAAAGCGCACTTGTATATTAGATGTTTAAATTCGACGTAGAACAACAGAACACTCACTCTGCACAGTTAGTTATCGTCGTGCTGTATAAAAATATATTTTTGTTTTATCATTTTTTGATGCGTAATTAGTGTGGATTTATGTTGAATTTTTCATTAATACTTTAAATATTTTATTTATCAAGGACCATGTGCTAAATTGGAAATATAAAATTGTAATTTAAATAGCAATTGACTAAAATGTGAGCTAAATAATGTTTGACCTCAACCCAGAGAGTTCCGTAGAACAATGTATGTTCTATCTTCAGTTTAAATATATCCTACGGGACCCTCGATCACCGTTGCAACGTTTTAGTGTAACTGTGCTAATTTTTAATTTATATATTTTTAATTTTATTTATATTTTTTTAATTATGTGTTTTTGACCTGGAGTTTTGTTCGTTGAACGTTGTTTGAACTAAAAATGTGTGTTATGTGTTATATATAGAGGCTATATGGTTGTTGTCTCATCATCGGTGATGACGGGTGATGAAAGCGGGTGTCGGGGCGGCGGTCAGTCGTCTCCAAGTGTCGCATTAGGGCGCTGTTTATCAAATTGTTTCACTACTCCCAGATATTCATATTTTTTATTGTTGACTGTTGTCTTCGAATATCAGTTTTATTTTAATATATTTAAAAATTATAACCAAAAAATATCAGTATCTGGAAGCCTCAAAATTATTAGGCTTTCTCTCACTTCATTATATTGACAACAGTAGCAACTTAGGCCGCGCGCAAACGGCGCTACATAATGTGTCATAAACATTAATTGGCGCATTTTTTTTACTAATCTACTATTAAAGAATAATATTTATAATTTGTTTATGACACGTTATCGTTTGAAATGAATAAACCAATGGAAAACAACTTATAAAGAATTTTCATTGGCATAAGCAGTTTTCCAAAAAGTGGGAGCTTGGTGGTAGGCACTTGCGCTGCTGCGGGGCTGAACACGGCTTTCCTTACACCTATGTGAAAGGGGCGCAACCCCTACCGTGTGAGCCTCCGTTCGTGCATCTCCAGAGATCGCGGAGACAGACTCGTTCCCTGTTATCTGATATAGTTCCTTATGTGCTTCGTAAAACTGTTGAAAACTTAAAATAGATTATTTTAGAAAATGTTCATATGTTTTTATTTAAAATACAACAACATAATATTCAAACCGGCGAAACATACTTTTAATTTTAATTTATTCATGTTTCTTTTCACAAAAATTTTAAAGTTCCACACTTTCTTTACATGAAAACTAATTACCATTTTGAATATATAATAGCTACTTCAAAACACACGATAAAAAAATATTGATCTTTAACACCTTTTATTGGATAGCAGCTATTTACGAAATGTGATATAGTTCAATTATTATTACGAGCCTACTAACGTAAAAAACAAGTAATTAAAGTTGTCAAGTGTAGTTTAATTTAATAAACACAAGTTTTCTGCAGCACAATATTGTTTGAATATGAAATAACTACAATTGCAGAAGTGCATATAGACTGCTAATACTCAAGTTTGAGATCACTGAAGCAATACTGCATTCATGCATCGCATACGTATCTGTCTCCGGGTCGTCACCACAAGTTCCCGGGCACAATTGGCATTGAAGTTTTGTTTAAGTCCGCCGCTCCACGCACCACCGCTAGGCTTACTGTGGTGTGGTTTATTGTTTACGTTCCGCTACTAGCGTCTGGCGTCGCCTTTACAATTTCCATCAGGATAACAATTTATCGTATTTAAATTCGCGTAGTATCAATGTCTGCGAAGGATATCCGTAGGACTCAGCGTAGTATACTATTTAAAACTACGCCAACGCATCTGCTAAGCACGTAGCACATCTGGAGCGCGTAGCATATACGAAGCGTGTAGCACAATACCGCGTAGCACATCATAACCGCGTTCTACGTATTTGATAAAAAGCGACGTTAACGCTAGAGGAACGCGTGGTTAATTGGAACTTAATGAAAAATAATTGTATTTAATATGGTTTTTTTCCCCGCAGATCGAAAGCTGTTCGTTGGTATGCTGAGCAAACAACAAACTGAGGAGGATGTGCGCCAGTTGTTCACACCGTTTGGCACAATAGAGGAGTGCTCTATATTACGAGGCCCCGACGGCTCCAGTAAAGGTGAGCGCTAGCTTTTTTGCTTTCATCAAACTTAAAATGGAATTGTGTGAGCAAGTTTATCAGAAGCGTGGACGACATCGTGTCGTTTAAGTTTTTAACAAAGAATACTTTTAAGTGTTCGTTTTGGAACATATGTTAGAGACGGAGAGAAGAGACTTATTGATATAGACGACTTTAATGTGTATATCAGGACAACTAAAGATAGTGAGCTAGGTATAAAATAATAACGTACAAATAAAATTTGTTTACAAACAGATTCAAAGTACATTGATTCGCGCAAATTTAGTACAATTGAACAAATAAGGTTATATCGTTTTTGTTTTTCACTAGTCCCTAATAAAATTATCGCATTAAATAAGGGTAGTACCCAGTTTGATGTATAATTTTTCTGACTGATAAGCCCGCTTATTCCAAATTATTTAAACTTTATTTACAATCCTTTTTATCATTCTTATTTGTAGAAATCACAAAATGATTCTTACAATCACTTATTTAAAAAATGTGACGCACTTCCCAACCTCCTCCGAAGAAAACCACGTGCCTACGTCCGACAAATCTAGCCGAAAGCTATACCGGGCCAGCGTTTTTACATGACTGGCCAATTCAGCCGTTCTACGAGCCAGAGTCGCCCCGCCCCTCCCTCGACCGCCCCACCTACCTTCCTATCTACACCCTATAGTTATGAATGCCGTCCGATGAATTATTTACATTTTGTTTACCTTTTCCTCTCGGAAAATTCTCTATCGGAACACGCACGTAAATATGCCCTTATAACTGCTAAGCACGGGTTCGGTTCTGAGTGTTGATTTATCGTTTCTGTTTCGTGATGTGTTGGGTTTTGTTTGGGTTTTTGCAGAATTAGATACTAGATGTCGCTCTCGGAATCTTTTTTCGCAAAAAAAAAAGAAGTCTCACTACGGTGTTTTCTGAGAAAAGTAACACTGGACTCGTGTATGGAAGCTCATGTTCATTTGTGTCTCGTAACCAGTCTTTTATAATAGTCCGAAAAAAAATTAAATAAGACCACAGACAAAATAATACTTTAATGTGATTTTTCTAATAAACCTTATATTGAAACACGTTAGTTAGGAGCAATCCATATTTTTCTCTAATATAAGAAGTGTAAATTCCTGTTACAGTACATCTTTAGATTACTATTCGATCTTTATATTTAATTAACTAAATTAACTAAATAAAATGAACCCTAAGTGGTCCAAGTACAAGGTTGTAAATCGTGTGCTAATTAATTAAACTAAAAGCCCTTATAAAAAAAACTTTAAATCCCTGTTCATAAACCTAATTAAACGCTTTAATAATAAAAAGATTATTAACGAAAAGCTTTCAGACGTTACCCTTTACGAGGAAAAATACATCGTACTAATGAAAATAGTAATAAAAAAATAATTTATAAAGTGCTTGTAAACAAGTAACTTTTTCTTTAATTAGAGATAAAAAAGCTTGTTTTAGGGGTACTTAAAGGGTTGAAAATTTTATTAAATAGCTATTACGAGACCCTATTGCCGGAGATCCAAACTAATTATCAATATCCATTATTCAAGAAAGGTCTTTATCAATACCACCTATTTTTACGTTGAAGGTGGTTATAGATCGGTCTAAATATA
Source organism: Lapara coniferarum (assembly GCA_949316025.1). Taxonomy (NCBI): domain Eukaryota; kingdom Metazoa; phylum Arthropoda; class Insecta; order Lepidoptera; family Sphingidae; genus Lapara; species Lapara coniferarum. Next base: position 2,760,256 of record OX438922.1, read on the forward strand.
ATAATAATATGTATTATTAAAGCCTATTTTGCCATATTTGACGAAGTGCCACCGTCAAATGCAATATGAGCGGACCAAATATCAACAAAGATCACATTATCAACCTATCTATACTTCGAAAATAATTTAAAAAAAAATTAAGTACTATTTTCATTAACTATCTAATATTTTTCACTCATAAATAACATCTACTTGAACACTGTGAAGGCTTAACCACATTAAATTATATTTACTAATTCAATCATAAAAAGTAATAAGATACACAATCATAAAAGTCATCTTTAAATATTCCACATTAATGACTATTTTTAAACAAGCGTCAGTTGTCCGAGTCATGAAGCCACCGCGTTATAATTGTCCAATAAAACAGGTACAGATGTACTTAATAGATGGTAAGACTGTTAATTCAGCTTAATATCAAACTCCATCGCTGGCGATAAATTCGGTTTAACGAGTCTCGGTTTTATTCTTCTTTCTAGCTGGGTATTGCTCTCTTTTGGCAGTACAATGTATTTATCATTCTAGGTTTAAGCTATTTATATATGGCATTTTATTGCTTTTTATTTTATTTTTCTAAAATACGTTATTTTTTAATTGCTCGGCAAAGTATCCCCTGATGGTAAGTAGTGTTGGGTCAGATCAAATGCTCAGCGACGAGAGATCACTATCCCTCGACAATGACACAATTATGCCGGCTTGTGTGAAAGTGGATATACAAAAGGTGAATCTGAAGCACGATACAGTTACGTGGGCTACGTTGGAGTTATCTACATTTAGCCACAGAGAGTTAGCTGAAGAAATTCAAAACTTTAAATCGCGTATACACTTTCATTTTATTACCAAAGTGTTTTTTGAGACATTTAATTTAATTCTCACGAAGAAATATTTTTTTTTCACCTAAACTTAACGTCTCAAGGCGATTTGAAGTTTTGAATTTGTTCAGCTACTTATATGGCTGACTGTACCACGAGCACACAGTTAAAACAATAAATCAAATGATATTGGTGTTTTCTACGCAGTACCAGCCCGGAGTCTGGAATATGTGCCCGATATGGCGATAGGCTCGCCCCCTATGACATCATGGGACGGAATACGCATGACGAAAAGTGGGTGCATTAGTTGCGCCTCTGCCTACTCCTTCGGGGATAAAAGGCGTGAGTGTATATGTATGTCAAACAATATAATTAACATAAACAAATTACAGTTGCCATTTACATAAAAAAAAATTCGACTAGATTTGATACCCAATTTATTCCAATTCAGTCTCGAGAACGTAACAACCACTTTCGTATTTATAAAGTATAGTGCTCGCGGCCCCGCCCGCGTGAAAAAGTTTTTCCGGGACAAAAACATTTTCCCGGGATAAAAAGTAGCCTATAGCACTCAGGAGTTATGTAACTTCCTATTAGTGAAGGAATATTTAAAATCGCTTCAGTAGTTCCTGAGATTAGCGCGTTCAAACAAACAAGCAAACTCTTCAGCTTTATAATATTAGTATAGATTAGATGCGGTATTCCAAATACCCTACGCCAATAGTAACACATAATTTCGCGCACAAACACTATTAAGTTTGGCCTTTGCTGATAAACTAATAAAGACATGCGATAAATTAGCTTTACGTGTATCTCGCTACGCCATTAATGGGATAGGCAGGCATTTATTATCTTGAATTATATTTATTCTCTTCGTACTATAGTAAATACGTTGGCTGATAGGCAAGAATGCTAAAATTTTCTTTATGCGATGTTATTTTAAATCTAGTAACTTTATCATTTGTATTTTATTAATACTGAAATAAATAATGTCCTGCCTTGTGACTGCCTTGGTGGCGTAGTTGTATTACAGTACGACTGCAAAGCTGATGTCTCGGGTTCGATCCCCGGGTCGGGCAAAGTGATATTGAGTTTTTCTATACAGTATCAGCTCGGAGTCTGGAATTTGTGCCCGATATGGCGATAGGCTCGCCATATTCGCCTATCACCTCATGGGACGGAATAACGGCGAAAAGTGGATGCACTAGTTGCGCCTCTGCCTACCCCTTCGGGGATAACGGGCGTGAGTGTATATGTATGTATGTAAATAATGTCCGGAGGTTCGAAACCCAAGGCACACACCTCTGACTTTTCGAATTTATGTGTGTATTGTTTATCAATTATCGTTCGCTTTAACGGTGAAGGAAAACATCGTGAGGAAACCTGCATACCTAAGAAGTTCCTTATAAGAATTTCGAAAGTGTGTGCAGTCTACCAACCCGCACTAGGCCAGCGTGGTGGACTAAGGCCTAAACCCCCTCAGTAGAGGAGGCCCGTGCTCAGCAGTGGGCAGTATATACATATATGTACAGGGCTGGTATTATTTATTATTATTATTAAATGAATAATTATAATGTATATATTCATCAACTGAATAATAATATGAGACTCGAATAATATGTAATTTTTCAACCAGTATACATCCAATTAAAAACAAACCGGCATGATTTCGCCAACCTTAGAAAGCTGAAAATTTATGCGACCTTATATTGGATTTCACATATTTTGTCATCTTAACAACATATTCGGCTTAATAATGTTTAATTACGTCATTTTTTTTTTCAAATAAAACAACAGTACGTCTAATCACGTCTACTGTAAAGCTGCATTGTATGTATGGGAAATATTGTGTCACATTATAAGTATCTAGGGCGGTGTTGGGTCGAACGTGTTAATATACATTTCCAGTAAAATAATATCTATTACTCTCAGAATTTGAACACTAATTATAACCTAACTACATAAAATTTCTCATATAAATAAACTCCTACACAACGAATAAAATTGAATCAATTATCACACATCAATTAAACATAAACCAAATCACTTTTGGTACAGCAACAAAACCAGGTAACGGTCTATAAACGAGTTAATTCGCTATTCGTCGGTTATGATGCGTCAGCGCGTCTCCGAATCGCGTAATTTCGTCTTTCGCATTCGGTAATTCGAATTTCGATGCGATAACGAGAGGTTTATAACTGAACTAGTTTTGGTCTCGGCTCCGCCTGTATTTAACCTACTCCCGGGATATTTTTTTTACTCTAGCCACACTCAGGGGTGTAGTTTCATATTAATAAAAGAACTAGATGCGCTACGGCCCACCCCTTTAAAGATAATAGTTGTGTTAAAAAGGGACATTACGTACTTGTCTTCAGGACGATCATTATAACAGTAATATTGCTTACAATTTTGTTAACAGTAATATTGCGTTGACAACAAACAGTAACTTAACGTTGCCATGCAAAAATTGCATTCGTAGAAAACAGTTCAGTTAATATACATACACACTCACGCCTCCCCAAAGGGGTAGGCAGAGGCGCAACTAATGCACCCATTTATCGCCATGGGTATTCCACCACGTGATGTGACAGGCAGCGAGACATCACCATGTCGGGCACAAACAACAAACTCCGAGCTGATTCTGAATAGAAAAATCACTTTGCCCAGCCCGGGGATTGAACCCGTGACCTCAGCATAGCAGTCGTACCGTTATACAACTACCACCGAGGCAGTCAATTCAGGTGTTCACCAAAAATAGACAAACCGGTTCTAAGCGTACGGTAACGAGGTCGCGGGTCGCAATATCCATCCTGTCCCCGACGTCGAGCGTAACGCGGCCCGTAACGATCCCCTCGTAAAATATCGCCAATTTGGCTCACACTTAGCGCGAGAACGCCTTTATCATGATGCATTACAACTGTATGCCTCGGTAATAAGGCGATAAACTCCGCCCGCTAATGAAATTTCACTCGGCCGGTATGCGTTTAAGGGTTGGGCTGTTACTTTGTTTTATGTACACGGCTTAAAGTTCAATTTGCTCTGCTCTTGTCATTTAAGTGTTGAAACCAAATGTCCTTTATTCGTCCGACGACTACTATTTAAATTACTAGTCATAATAAAAACATATGGACAAAATATTGGTTCATTGGTAGAAGTTGTTTTCCGAACTAGTGGTACAGTAAATGTTTCACGGAATCTTAATAATGCATTTAATGCATTCAAATAAATTACATCATTTTAAATAATTTACCAACCTACACTGCTTATCGTCCTGATACCCTAGTAAACAACTCAAAATCCATGCCATAACCAAAACAAATCGGGCAATAACATCGAATCGCGCCATATAACCCGATGGCCGTGTTTGGCCTACGATCCGGAGATCACTCCGACATTATGGCCCGATTCCTGATGTGGGAATTGGCATTATCCGTTTCGCTACATGATTTTATTTGAATGTTTATGGAGTGTCTAAAGGGGTAGGCACGAGGTAATATGAAGTATATTATTCAGTATTATTACTTGTTGATGTTTGTTTGTGTTTAAGACAGGACTTCGGAGTTTGAATCAAACATATACCTGTTATATTATCTATCTACCATATTTGGCAGACATATACTTTATCCTAGATTAAAATGAAGGCTATTTTAACCCAAACTTTAATAGCGGTACATATCACGGTTGTTACACAAGATCTAGGTGCACAGTGACAAAACTATTTTAAAAACACAATACAATTTCTTAATGTTCGCGTTTGTAACGAGATTTCACGTCGGTGTCTGGTGCGAGTAATCTCGTCTCTGACAATGCACCGCTCGTCCATTGTTGCGTAAAATATCGCGGGAAAATTGAGGAAATATCGGTTCTGGCTTTAGTATCATACTGAGTTGAGTATAGGCAACTGCAGTCCAAAGTTCGATTTTTTGATTGACACCAATAATCCTTCTTATATAAATAAATGACGAAAAGGGTTGCCCATTCGTACCCATAGACAGAAATAAATATTTTACTTAGTAATAATTATATTTTACCACTGCATTTTCTGTGCTGTGTTGCTGTGCTTAGGTATTGCAGCTTACTCACCATTTCAAACAAAAATCCCATCAAAGCGTTTTATCTAGAAATAAATTCGATGGTGGTAAATACGCCCGCGAGGCATGGCCGCCCACATTTATTATTGTCTTTTGTAAGGGAAAGCGAACAAGGTTACCTCTGAAAGTGTTCTATGCGTGACTCACGGACTTGTAGTTCGGTAAACATTGTGTTAATTTAATAGATTTTTCAACTATTGCATTAAAATTACTTGCTAAACATGATGGCATTATGCTGTAGACGAGAAAAAAGTTGGCTTTTTTTGTAAAAGAACAGTTGGATTTCGGTTAAACGGTTTTTGATTTAGATTCTACAAATACTAAGCAAAACTCATTACATTACTTTATTTACTAGTGGTAGGACTCTCATATGTAAGAGTCCATCTGGGTGGATACCACCGCAATGTCTATTTCTACCACCAAACAGCAGTGTGCATGCACTGTTGTGTTTCGGTTTGAAGGGCATTGTAGCCAGTGTAACTACAGGACATAATGAGACTTAACATCTTATGTCTCAGGATGACGAGCGCAGTGGAATGCCATACAGTACTTTGTAACTCAAGGTACTGGATGGTATTTCGACTGTTTATGAGCGGTCGTATCGCTTACCATCAGGTGAACGGCATGCTCGTCTCGTTATTCGATGCAATAAAAAGAAATATAACTATTATGTTTAAAAGTCGTTTCGACAAACCAACAATTATTGGATCCAATATTTGCCAATTGTTTTCTTACTCATTTGCCAACATTGATAGTATTAGACATTCACCAAATTTATTATGAACCTAAATAACTAGATAAAGACACGAGTGCCTCGCAAGTGTATTAACTTGTATAACGACCGATAAATTGATAGATAATCTGGACACATTGTATTTAAGATAAAAGAAAATCGTTTTAACTTTGCCCGCTCCAAAATTAAGTTTAAAAATATATCTACGCGTTTTAGATTCATTTGAAAAATGTTTAATAAACAAACTAAGTTAGATTCCAGCTTTCAATCAAAGCTCTATTTAAGATGTAACCTTTTCAATGTCACTTCTAAAGCTTTTGAAACTTAGAGGTCGCAATCACGAAAGGGGCAGCACACAAAGGATTGCAAATGATTTATCAGTTTATTTTTTTTTATCAAAAATAAATATGTTCAACGGTCATTACCCTAGCATAATTAAAATACAAGTATGATATCAAGGGTATTTTAGTTCCAGAACACCTACCCTCGAATAAAGATAATACATTCATTTTCGTACGCGAACTAAGTCCACACACAGTCGTTTGCCATCTGACTCATTACCATCAATTTCACGAAGACCGTAAAATCATTACAAACAAGAGTAATTCCTTTACTGCTCTCTCTCTAATCGCAATATGAAAATCCTTTCCTTTATTAGAAATATGACGTCGAATATAATTAGTAGGTATAAAATTTTAAATCATCTGACATTAAACATCCTTTGTCGTTCTAACCTGAATGAGTGTGCGTCATGCCTTAGTAGGCAAACTGAAATTTAATGACCTACAGGTAAAGTTAAGGTAATAACAATTTATAATTTACTCCATAATGGACTTTCACACTAATTGCTTTTTAATATTTTTGAAGCATAAAAGTGAAAGTATTGGTAAATTAATCATCATCTTGGTAAAGGCCGCAGGAACGCACTGGATGCGGGCCACTTTTGACAGGTCCATCTGGAAATCTTTGGGGGGGGGGGGCTATGTTCAGCAGTGGACGTCTTGTGGCTGATGATGATGATGATGATGAATCATCTTTGGAAAAAACCACCTGGTAACATGCCCTTGTAGTAGTAACATAAATTAATAAAAAAAAAATAGTTATCCAAATATTGCTTCTTGCAAAAATCTCACTTACCTACAAGCTTCATCACTAGGTTTGACTCGCGGCTCCAGCCGCCTGAAAGTTTGTTTGGTTGAACGCGCTAATCTCAGGAACTACTGAACCGATTTTGAATATTCACTAAAAGGAAACTTCATTACTCGTAAGTGGTATAGGCTACTTTTTATCCCGGGAAAATATTTTTATCCTGGAAACCTTTTTCACGCGGGCGGAGTCGCGAGCATCATCCAGTACTAGTATAAAATAAAAGGGGTAATAGATCACAAATCAGCGATTTTCAGAATTATTTACTGTCAGTTTCTGTTTTTCTGTTTGTTAGCGCACATCTCCGAAACCATTCTCCGTTTAGTGTTCATGTTGTTTTGACAGGTGGATACAGTATACATGGAAGTAGTAATCTTTGTTTCATTATTTCACAATACTTGCTAGTAAGATTCACAAAATTATAGGTACTAATACAAATAAAATATATATCATCCACCCCGTCCGTATGTCGTATGCAAAGCCTAAAAGCCAAACGTGTGGAGTGGCAAAATTGAAATCTCATTGGTCCAGACAAGGGTCCAGCGGTCGTGACGTCCCATATTTGTGAATCTGTGTATTTATTGCTACCATCTTATCTTCTTTACTGCTCTATATTTGCTGTGTTCGGGATTGTCGACAGATTTTTTCTGTTCATATGGCTAGATAGTGATTTGCTAATTAAGATCTTATTACTCATGAAAGAGTTACAATGTATATTAATGGACGTTTTTCCATTTCCATTTTGTTCGATAGTTCCATTAGTCTATTTTTGCCGTTAGCCGTATTCAAGTTATATTTTTCTTTGGTTATTGTATCTAGTATTTACTGGGCATAAGAACTAATATCTAAGAGTGAAGTGCGCGAATAATGCAACAAATTCTTGATTACAGATGTAGCGCTTAACTACAAGGTATCCTGGCCGTCTCGTTCATAAATATTGTAGAGTTTGTTAGAAGAGTATAATTCGTAACTACTAAATCAATTTTAATATTATGAAAACTTAAACCTTCTTAATAGAAGAGGCCTTAAACCAGGCAAGACAGTATATAATATAGGACTGATATATTATTGTTAGAAAGCTACATTATCTCTACAGACAGAACACAAATTAATTTTTGTTTTGACAATATATCAATATGTTTATTCCAAACGCTGAGAATCTGCGAGCTACTCCATCAAATAAAAATACTTACAAAGAAATGTTGATGTTATTAAATTTCCCTTACATCAGAACATTGTCCCACAGAACGCCTCGAGCGAGGGCAGTGCGTAACTGGCCGGAAAAATTCCATCCCGTCCTAGATGAAATATGGATTTAATTAAGTATTATATAGGGATGGAATGACACAAATTAGCTAAACGACGGGAATATGGAATTCTTTCGGAATTGGATATTTTTATTGTTGACATTGATCGAATGATGTTTTTATTATTTAATGTTTTATTAAAGCGTAAAGTATTAGATTATTACGTTATATCATGTCAATTATACTCCGCTGCCAACATAATGATATTTTCTTTATTGTGGGCGATTTTAACACACCATATTTGTCTTGGTCTGCAAACCCTTGTGGTTATAAAATGATGCCTGGTTTATCATCTGACTCAAAAGCTTGCCTACTTATAGAACTACTTACTCTTTGTAACTTAAACCAATTTAACAATATTCGTAACATTAACAATCGGCTCTTAGACTTGGTTTTATCTAATGTTGATAATTTGGTCGAAGTTGTGTCTACTGACCCCATTACACGAACTGATCTACATCATCCTCCATTAAAAATTACACTTAAAAGCGTTAACTTAAGAAAAAATATAAAACCAGCTAAAACAAAGCGCTATAATTTTAATAAATGTGACTATAGCAAATTGAAACTCGAATTAAATAATGTTGACTGGCACTTATTATTGTCATCTTCTGATGTGGATGTGGCTGTCGATAATTTTTATAGTACCCTTAATGGCCTTATAGCTAAATATACCCCCCTTATAAAAAATAATGGACATAATTATCCTGTATGGTACACACTACCATTGATTAAAGCATTGAAGGAAAAAAATAAATATCACAGCCTTTATAAGAGGTATGATAATCCTAGAGACTATGACACCTTTGCACTTCTACGTACAAGGTGTAAGTTGCTTACTCATCAGGCTCATTCATCCTATTTATCTCATGTTGAGAACGCTATACCGCATAATATTAAAAGATTCTGGAATTATATCAACAATAGAAAAGGCTACGTAGGCGTACCTCAAACTATGGTCTTTCAGGATGAATCTGCTACTGACACACAAGGAGTCTGTGAACTCTTCTCTAAGTATTTTGGTTCTGTTTTTGAGCATTCCTCAGTCAAAGAAGATGTTGCAAATATGACAATCAATCAGAAGTTTGAATTTAACAATGTAACTCATAATATTGAACTCGATTACGAAACTGTTTTGCGTTTACTAAAGAATCTTGATTCGCGAAAAGGTCCGGGTCCTGATGGTATTCCAGCTAAATTCCTTTTACGATGTGCTAATGAGTTATGCCATCCTTTGACTACCTTGTTTAATAAATCGCTCAAACTGGGTGTTTTTCCTGCAATATGGAAGACAGCACATGTTGTACCTATTCATAAGTCGGGTGATAAGTCAAACTGTGAAAATTATAGACCCATTAGCATTCTGTCAGCACTAGCAAAATTATTCGAGTCTGCGGTTTATGATCAATTATATTATCAGTTAAAACCATACATTTCCAGTAAACAACATGGGTTTGTGAAAAATCGGTCAACAGTGACGAATTTGTTAGAATACAAAAACTATCTTTGTGAAGTGTTTGCCAGAGGGGGTCAAGTGGATGCTGTGTACACTGACTTTAAAAAAGCTTTTGACAAAGTCAATCACATTTTATTAATTAGAAAACTGGCTGGTTATGGTATCCATGGAAGTTTGTTGCGTTGGGTAGAGTCATATCTCTGCTGCAGGAGTCAGTTAGTTGCCCTCAAAGGTTTCACATCTTCGCCTATAGTCATCACGTCTGGGGTACCACAAGGATCACATTTAGGGCCATTATTCTTCGTTGCTTTTATTAATGACTTAATTTACAATCTAACGTGTTCTTGTCTATTATATGCTGACGATTTAAAAATCTATAAATCAATAAATAATCTGTCTGACTGCTTCGAGCTTCAAAGCGACATTAATACTATCTATGATTGGTGTAATGAAAATTACATGTTTTTAAACATTAATAAATGTTTTGTCATTACCTTCACGAACAAGAGATATAAAACGATACACACCTACAATTTACAAGGTTATAATCTCCAATCAAAAAGTGTAGTAAGGGATCTCGGGGTTCTATTTGACCAGAAACTTACATTTCGTGATCATTACGCATATGTTGTGAGCAAAGGTTATCAATTACTTGGATTCATAACTAGAAGTACGAAGGGTTTCAAAACACCGAAAAGCTTTCTCTCTTTATATTATAGTCTCGTACGCAGTATTCTCGAGTATGCCGCTGTTATTTGGTCCCCGTGTTACATTGTTCATTCTGAAAATATTGAAAGTGTCCAAAAGAGGTGTCTCAAGATTCTGAGCTACAGATGTGGTTTTGGTCGCGAACTCATTAGTCACGTTGACAGATTATTAAAATTTAATGTAACCCCACTCGAAATTCGTCGCAAGCAACAAGATCTATTACACTTATATAAATTACTCCACAACAAATTTGACTCGCCATACCTATTAAGCGTAGTAAATTTTAACACCAAGTAGGGGAACCTGTTGTACCTAGGACAGTTTTTTAAATATACATTTTTTATTTTAATTTAACGTACTATACACAAACCACATTTGCATATTTTGGGAGGTCAGTTATTTGAGTATCCACCACCAAAATATCAGAAATGTCTATTTCAAACTTACACGTGTTCAAGACGTTTTAAAAAAAAATGCATTTGTGGCCAAGGTACAACACACCCTATGTACCTCGGCCAGTACCATGATGTACCTAGGACATATTGAGAATTTGGTGGTAAATATGGATATGTAAGGAAACTAGTAACTTTTATCTACTATAATCGTTTTATTCAGTCTAGTGTGATATTTAAATCACAAACTCTTAACAAAATCAACATAACATTCATATTAATATGTTAAAAATAAGAAACTATGATTTTATACATAACAACTGAGTTTTTAATCACTGTTTTGTTGAATGACAGACTAAGACTAGTAGGTAGGTACATTTAAACATATCATATATAGCAAATCTACATTTAACAGATACCCACATTAGAAATTATAGAAAAGAAAATTGTAAGTGTGCTGCGTCTTTAATATAGTCAACCAGACTACGTTCTTCTTTACGATTAAAAACTTGATTATCTGCAAGATTTTTGTGTAACTTGCTTACATCATTACCTGTTTCCATACAGTGTTTTAAATGACGACGCAAAGTTGCTCTTGATAATTCAAAATGTTTGGAAACACCGAAAGTTGTTTTTTTTCTTCTGCTTAATCATTTTAATGGCATTTGATAGATTATCGACATTAATAGGCGTTCGTTTCTTCTTCTCTTTACTTCTTGGCATGATTTCTAAAATATTAAATCTATTTTATTAGGAAAATCTATTATGTAAATGGAAAATTTATAAAAATATATCTTCCTTGCCAAAGCACAACAACCAGGTTGTACCTAGGCCATCGACCTAGGTACAACTGATTGACAGGGACCGAGGTACAACACTACTCCATCGTTGTAAGAAATGGTGGATTTCAAATATTTGGAGGATAGATTACTCTTAAGTTTATTATTGTTTAAACACTCGTTAAATCAAAGAATCGGTCGAATATAAGAGTTAAACGCCTATCATAAACCGTATTCAACTATAAGACTTCAAAGTATATTGAAAATACTTACTTTTTTCGGAGAAAATATTTTTCACTTCGATAACACCAAACACCGGCTAATGGCGGTAAGGGACTAACTTCAGATTGGATAGTCAGCAGAGATGTACCGAATATCACGGACAACATAATTTAATAACGCGAGAATATTTGTAACGAGCTAATTGGCCTAGGTACACATAGTGCCGAGGTTCAACAGGTTCCCCTATAATCCGCGTATACCCATGAGGAAGTTTAACTTACAAGTATGCAAAAATAATACATCTTATTATAATCCTCTTACAAGAATGTCCCGCCTGTATAATGAATTATCTATAAAACATTCCGCACTTGATATACACACTCCAAAATATAGTACTTTCCGACGATCAGTCAAACACATATTCTCAGCACCAAAGTCAGATACAACTCCCATATCGTTTGTCTTACATTAGTCATTATAGTTTCAGATGATTGTAATTTTTTCTTCTTTATATTCACACACCTGCTGCTAAGTGCTTAGCTGTTTAGATCTAAAGATTTAGTAACAATTATGTGTCAACATAGTTAGGATTGCAATCTAGAATAAGACTGGTTATGTTATGTTCATGTATCTCACGATGTATTCGATTGTTATCTGTTTTGTTGTCCATACAAATAAATAAATAAATAAATAAAGCATGTTCAGGTAAAAAATTCATAATTCAGTTTAAATACGACACAATTTACAATGAGGTATTAGGTTTGAGTTGGTAATGAGATGCGTATTATGAGTCCCAGGACGGACGTAAGCCGAGTGCACGCCGTCCAGTCACGTTGCAGACCCGACGCACGTTTCCACGACGTACCTATAATAGCGTCTATACATCATATAGCAGTCTCATCCGGGTTTGATTTGGCGAAAACTTGGTAAAGAATTTAAAGTTTACATATTATTGTATTATGAATACTCTATTTATAATACAGTTTATCATTTATATAATGTTTCGACGTAACTGTTCTTTGGAATTTTCTAACTTTTTGTGAAAACTTTATCAAACTAATGATGAATTTTATTTAATACTTAGATATAAGATGAGATAAGTGTGTCATTACCATCTTCGCTTGGATTTGAACTTTGTTCACTCGTGTATCAACCTTTTTACTAGAGCTAGTTTTAATAAACCATCGCGTATCATACAATATCCACGTCAAAATAATTACGTCACGTGACCCAAATCTCGTCAGCGCTTAAAACGCTCAGAAAGACGTGTCGCTCATTACTTGCAGGCAATTCCGCAGCTGTCACGGCGTGGCCGCAACACGCTCGTCACGCCGCCGGCTGTGGGTGCCAGCCGCAAATCAACCGCGCCGAAATAACACGCCGCGACGCCGTGACGACGAATGGAACGTTATTAAAGATTGCATAATGTTTTAAATGTTCTTTATTTGAATTTTGATGAATAATCGATTATAATTAATTTTTTAAGGTTGTACATCATCCGCGCCAAAATTACAATTATCCAATGAGATTTAATTTTGGCAATTTTTGCTTATTTTTGTGGATCGCTAAATAATTTAGGATATTGTACTAAAGAAAAAATTATGATATTAAAATATTTTTTATCTCACTCAGAAAAAGTCGAAAAAACGTGCGAACCTAATTTCTTGCGATTTCTCACTGAACCCAATCACAAGAATGATAAAGAAGCCCGTAGCAGTAAAATACAAACTCCTTAAGCCCACGGTTACGTGCAAATGCGCTTAATTAGACACTTGATAGGAAAAACTGTATGAACAATAGGAAACAGCGCAACCGGGGTGGAAACACAATGATGTAGCTAAACGGGACAAAACCCGGGCCGACTTGTTTAGTCGTTGTTTTAAACTTAATTAGCTTTAACAGTGTTGCCAGTTTGTACCATTTTTGTCTATTGTTCGTGTACATTTTGTACGCAATTTAATTCTAAACTAGTTGGAAATGTGTGTTTTCAAAGCATTGTTGTATAGTGTAGTACTATTTAGGATAAGGTTGTTTCATTGTACTGGGCCAGTCATGTTCATCCATATTATAAAAAACCGGACATGTACCAGTTGGACTCGCGTACCGAGGGAAACTTGAAGATATCTAAGTATTTACCTAAGTCCAATAGTACGCCAAAAATAATGAATAAATTAATCGAATTAAAAAAGTTTGTAAAAATTAATTCGCTCTTTGAAGTTATACTTCTTTAGGCGCGTTATGAAAAATTGATGGGAGTGAAATTTTACGAAGCGCGCGCATGTGTGACACAAAATTTTCTCACGGGAGAAGTTGCCCGCTAAACCGCTCATTAAGGGCATCATAGCATAAAGGGCAGATTTAATGTTAGATTTCAAAAAAGTGACCGCCATTTTGAGTTTTTTTGTTTTAAGGCTAACCGACCTCAAAATCGATATCTGGGCATGGCTTTAGGTACAAAGGGCAAATTTAATGTTAGATTTCAAAAAAGTCACCGCCATTTTGAATTTCTTTGTTTTAAGGCCAGTCGACCTCAAAATCGATATCTGAGCATGGCCTTAGGTACAAAGGGCAGATGCAATGTTATAATTAAAAAAAGTGGCCGCTATTTTTAATTTCTTTGTTTTAAGGCCAATCGACGTCAAAATCGATACTTAGGCATGCCATTGAGCCATTGATAGTAAAAGACAAATCTAATATTAGACTTAAAAAAATTGGTCGCTATTTTGAACTTCTAGAAGTAGAAGAAGAAGTATAACTTCTCACGCGCGTACATACGTACACGCACTGATTTTTTTATTATAGTACATAATATTTAAAGTTTTCAGACTTTTCTTGTACAAGTGCTGTAAGACCTTCCTTCTTGCCAAATTTCATGATTCTAGGTCAACGGGAAGTACCTACCCTATAGGTTTTGATTCCCTTATGAAATAAAAAAAAATGAGATTATGTATATGTGACGTAAACGGTCATATTATCTTTTGATCGCGTTGACTTAAAAGTTTAATTTTTTCACAGCTGAAAGAGACCGTAGACGCGTTTTTCATATTTTCATCTGGATATATCTACGCGTTTCTGAGAAAAAGGGTCCTGATAGATAGACAGACGGACAACAAAGTGATCCTATAAGGGTCCCTTTTTTCCTTTTGAGGTACAGAACCATAAACAGTAATTAACTTCTTGTCAAAATCAATATGAATATAAATAACATTTTAGTCGTTTATAGTACTTAGAATGTAATAATTCTTCATTTGAAGCATAGTTTGTCTACGGCCAATTTAACTTTTTAATCTATAAAGAGCACAGATTAAATATATTCCATACTACATGACAGTACCATGCTGTCAAACTATATTCCATTTTCAAAATTAAACAATTCAATCATTGGAAAAAAGATAACACTCTAACAGATGAACTGCCGGACGCGTAAACAAATGAACACTATTTTGTATCCATTCAATAGTACGATTAATCGCCTGACTAATCGACTTATAAAATCGAATAGTATCGTAGCTTTTGGCGTAATGAACACGTCCTTAGTTTGTGTTTTTTTATGACATTGAATGACGAGATGAACATGGCGTTCGCCTGATGGTAAGCGATACGACCACCCATAAACAGTACCAACACCATCCAGCACCTTGAGTTATAAGGTATTGTATGGCATTCCACTGCGCTCGTCATCCTGAGACATAAGATGTTAAGTCTCATTATGTCCAGTAGTTACACTGGCTACAAAGTCCTTCGACCCGAAACACAACAGTGCATGCACACTGCTACTTGGTGGTGGAAATAGACATTGCGGTGGTACTCACCCAGACGGACTCTAAACTCTTACATATGAGAAACCTACCACCAGTAATTGTGTGCTCGAATGATAAGCCTTTTGGGCATAGAGTAAATTTAGTTACGCATATTATAAACCAAGTACATCCAAACGTAATACACGTAGTATAAGAGCTCATATTGATATTTCTCGTAAAACTATTTGAAAACCTAGTCCCACAATTTCAACCCAACAACGTTTTAAGGATTCATTTATTTTTGTTTGAGATCTAAAACTTTTTTCTCACGGCGCGGCGCCTAACTACGCTTCAAATTACGTAGTATAACCTTTAAAATCAAAGGTCACCCTATTACGTAAAGCAAATACCTTTGTTCATGCCAAAAAGGGTGATGAAACGCTTGAATTTTTATTTAAGTGGCAATTTTATTCTCCGTTCGCAGTTAATTGAGCAAAATATGCAATATTAAATACTATTAAATATGTTAATTTGAGTTTATAGTGATTTTAATAAACCTTTTCGCGATCGACGTGATATTAAACAGAATAATTTAAACTCAGAACATTTCTAATTAAAAAGAACATTTAAAATTCGAAAGTACAAGATCACGTTACCATAAACGTAAAGTAATAAACCAAGGCTGTATAATAAAAATTCCATCGACTCATCGACTTACGGTTCATTAAAAAGATAATTAAAAAAATAAAAACCACTCTAAAGCGGCGCTCCATCAACGAGAAACGTCGTAATAGGCCCTTAAGCTCCTTTCACGCGGAAGGAATTGTTCAATGCGCAAGGTGATTAATACATCTAGGCGTGAAAACGCGGCGGTAGTGCGGCGTCATCGTGACGTGTGGAAGCCAACCCTCCTTTGTACGAGTTGATGGACGTAAATACGGCCTGTATCGACTATACTTATTATATTTGCGTTGTATTTTTATATATTGAAGCAAAAATTTGTGTGTTCCGATTTCAAAGACATTGGTATAAACCAATGTTCTCCCCTTACTTGGGGAGTAAGGGGAGAACGGAACCAACATCTTCTCCGGCCCAAAAGTCAACCTCACCTGCTCGCGCTGGTGGTCCTTTTCAGGATAGCCAGCGGCGTCGGACCTCTGGCCGGCGCGGTGCTCCCTGCTAGATAACGAACGAGGCTCTGGCAACCGAGCAATGGCGGTATAACCACACACCCGGCCGGGCAACCGGCTGGAAGAGGCGACAGCGACCTTGGAATCTAAATAATTCCTAAAATGCCTGGGGCAGAAGGCAACGGGAAACCACTGCTAACAATTCCCAAGAATGTCATCATGGAAAGTCCGAAAAATAAGATGATTATGTCGAGCGATCCGGCTAACGCCCGGCGCCACTTATCCGGGCAAAGTGGTGTGAAATATGTTACCGGCCATTCGGATGTGAACCATCAGGCGTCCAATGGAAAATATGTTACTGGTAAAGATAATACAACTAGAACAATTCGACACCCCCATCGCATTGGAACATGGAACGTGCGTGGCTTAATTGAACAAGGCAAACTACCAATAGTCGAGAAAGAAATGAAGCGCAAGGATGTCCATTTACTTGGTCTAACCGAAACACACTGGAGAGGTCAAGGGCATTTCACAACAGACTTGGGGAACACTATCTATTTCTCTGGTCCAGACGATGAGAGTAGCAGAGGTGTCGCTTTTGTAATTCCTCCTATGTTGCAGACATGTGTTTTGGGATATAATCCAGTCAATGATCGCATAATGACTGTAAAGATCAACACTAAGCCTTGCTTATTAAATATCGTGCTGGCTTATGCTCCTACCTCGAAAGCAACAGAAGAGGAGATAGAGCTTTTCTACGAATCACTGTCATCAATTTTGGCGCAGATTCCTCGGAGGCAGGTCACTATGGTGATAGGCGATTTTAATGCAAAGGTTGGCAAAACATCAGATGACAACCATCTTAGAAACATCGTTGGAAAGTTCGGTATCGGAGAACGTAATGACAGAGGAGAGCGTTTAATTCAGTTCTGCAGTGAGCAACATTTCACCATTACAAACACATGCTACAAACACCACATTCGCAGACTTTATACGTGGATTTCACCTGGCGATAGAACCCGAAACCAAATAGACTATATATTGATAAATCAGCGATGGAGGTCATCTATTACAAATGTCACCACCTACCCGGGTGCTGATTGCGGCTCAGACCACCAACTTCTTGTTGCGACGATAAAACTCAGACTCAAAAGAATAATTAGGCCCACACCAAATGCTTATCGCTATAGAGTTGACATGGAAGGCTTTAGGAAGTCATTTGAACAGAAACTACAGGACTGCTGTTGGCAGAGTGTGCCTGAAAGATGGGAACACCTGAAAATGACTATTAATGAGGCTGCATCCGAAAATCGACTACGAAGAATACCTATGAAAGACTACATTACGACAGAAACGGCAACGGTAATCTTGGAGAGAAGGCAAGTTAAGGAAGGTGGGTTAAGTACAAAAGAAAAGCGGGACCATTACGCACAGTTGAGTAGAGAGGTTCAACGGAGATGTCGCAATGATTACAACACTCACATCAATAACATCTGTTGTGAATTGGAGGAACATTCAAAGAATAACGAAACTAGAGATCTATTTCGTAAAGTCAAAGACCTCACCGGAACTCGGAAAGTAAAAACTTGTATCATTGAAAACGAGGAGGGGCATCTACTAACAGATGTTGAACAAGTACTAGACCGGTGGAAACGATATTGCGCAGACTTATATGACGCAAATGACCCTCTAATCCAGCACGTTGAGTGGTCATCAGAGGAGCCGGAAATACTGCGTGCTGAAGTTGAGAAGGCTATTGATGCTCTTAAGCGTGGAAAGTCGCCAGGCAGGGACGGCATCTCGGCTGAGCTGCTCAAAAGTCTCGGATGCAAGGGAGTCACTGCTATCACGGGAATTTGCAATGCCATTTGGAAGACTGGGAAATGGCCAGATGATTGGACAGAGTCGGTATTTATTACTTTACACAAAAAAGGCTCCATGAAGGAATGCAGCAATTACAGAACAATTGCACTAATCTCACATGCCAGCAAAATACTGCTGCATATCCTCAACAAGAGGCTTCTCAATCATCTCTCACATCAGATACCTGAAGAGCAGGCCGGCTTTAAGAAAGGGAAGGGCACTCGGGAGCAAATTCTCAATGTACGTCAAATAATAGAAAAGAGTAGGGAATTTAATAGCTCCGTAATCTTGTGCTTTATAGATTACTCTAAAGCTTTTGATTGTGTGCAGTGGGACAATTTGTGGACCATTCTGATTGAAATGGGTGTACCTTGTCACTTAGTCGGACTAATTCAACAGCTTTACGCCACCAATCGCTGTTCAGTAAAAATCGGGACAAAGTTTTCTCAGACTTTCAAAACCAAAAAGGGAGTACGCCAGGGATGTATTCTGTCGCCAGCTCTTTTCAACATATATGGGGAATATATAATGAGACGAACCCTAGAAGACTGGGACAGGGGATTTCATGTCGGTGGAAAACGTATATCCAATCTCCGTTACGCCGATGACACTGTCTTGTTGACTACCTCGAAGGACGACATGCAGAAGCTGTTTCAAAGGCTTGAGAGAGAGAGTGAGAATATCGGACTCTCAGTCAACAGGGCAAAAACGAAGATCATGGTCATTGATCGAGCGGGGAATTTGTCAGATACGGGAAATATAATTCCCGGTATCCAGACGGTTGACCACTACATCTATCTTGGGTCCCAAATTTGCAATGATGGTAGTTGTGTTCCCGAAATAAAAAGAAGAATCGGCATGGCCAAGGACGCTATGGTTCGACTTAGAAACATATGGCGGAAAAGGGGAATTACTATTAAGACCAAAATGCGCCTCATCAGAGCATTAATATTCCCTATTTTCCTTTACGGTGTCGAAACGTGGTCAATCCTAGCTCGAGAAAGAGAGAGGATCGATGCGTTCGAAATGTGGTGCTGGAGGCGAATGCTGAGGATACCGTGGACCGCCAAACGCACAAACGAGTCGATTCTCTCACAGCTTAAAGTGACGACACGTTTATCCACCATATGTCACCAACGCATCCTTGCGTACTTCGGACACGTTATACGGAAAGGCGACGAGAATCTGGAGAGACTTATCATCGTTGGCAACACCGAAGGCAAACGTTCTCGAGGCCGAGCACCAACCCGATGGACAGACCAGATTAAGGACTCGTCTGCCACCAAGTTCCATAAATTAGTCGAAGATGCGGTGAACAGAAACCGGTGGAGACAAATAATCCGCTCCAAATGTGGTACATCCAATGATGACCACGATCCTCAGTCATGAGGGACCGACTACAGAGAGAGAGGTATAAACCAAATGTATAAACATTATTTTTCTTATTTCTTTGAGTTTAGCAAATTGCGTTTGCAATAATAAAGATTTAATAAGATGTGTTGTTTTAGCTTTTCGGAATATTCAGAGGACAAAAATTATAAATCAACCAAACCCAATCCCAAGTAAATGGTAAATTTGCAACAAAAGCGCACCCAGCGATTGCCCGAACTAGGAATCAAAGACCTTCAATCCACAGCCGATTTTCACGAAACATTAAAAAAATTAAATTTGCGCTGCCTCGGTGGCGTAGTTGTATTACGGTATGACTGCAATGCTAAGGTCTTGAGTTTGATTCACGGATAGGGCAAAGTGATATTGGGTTTTAAATTCAGTAAAAGCCCGGAGTGTGGAATTTGTGCCCACATGGCGATAGGCTCACCCCATATCACATCATGGGACGGAATATGCACGGCCAAAAATCGGTGCACTAGTTGCACCTCTGCCTACCCCTTCGGAGATAAAAGGCGTGTGTGTGTTAAATATGCATTCTGAACCCTGCAGTCATGAAGCTAAAGCTGCCTAAATAAGCTAGTATTCTGGCCGAGAACTTGACACAGAAACAAGCTTAGCCTGCCGAACAGGATTATGCCAGATTCTTCTCGTTAGCGAACCTGCTAATTGGCCGGCCACTGCTTTGTTACCTTAGAGACAAACTCTGGCTACAGGACTACATTTGCATTTCATAATATACTCGGATGTTTCAGTGGAAAATGGAGATGTAATTATATTGCAAATATTATTTGGAATTTTGTTTTTTTTTGCTGCATGCATGATTTTAAAGATTGCAGCCAGTGACGACGAACATGTATTGACTAAATTAATTTTTTGCATCTAAGTCTCAGTGAAGAGCCTGTGGTAGGGCTTCTAATCCTGCAATACCAAGATGAAAAATTATGCAGGATCGCGCATATACCGGGATCCTGCGGGATTGAAAATTTTCGGTCACGCAAATGCCAAGATTGAAGATAGGCTGCGGCATTGGAAGCCCTAGACTGTGGTGCCATATAGTACGACGAAATTATGAGAACCAGTAGTTTTTTTTGTCATTAGGGCCGCACCACAATATAGTGGGTACTTTTTAAAATAATAGCTATCTGTATAAAGTGACACTAAGAATATCACAGGTAAACAGTCTCTGTATAGTCCACCATTTTACTCCAAGATTCGGTGAGCTTAAAATTATGTTCTCATTGCCCAAAATTTACTTTGGACAAGCATTCCTTATCATCAGGTATCCCTCATAGATCTCTATAATAGTCAACAAAGAACTTGAGCACTTTATCGCTTGATGCGTTTTTTTTTGTAATTGATTGAGTACTACGAACAAAAACTATCCGAGATGACGCGCGTGTGCTCAAGTTGATTCTCATTTATTATACCCCAATAACTTCGATAAAAAAGCAACTTAAAATAATATTTCAGCATAATTCCCATCGGTCCCATAGCAGTAATATAGCTTACTCGGTATCGTTATATCGTAATCACCCGACGTCAAGCAACAAGTTGTTATAAATTATTCGTTCTGGCCAGTCATTGGGCAACTATTACGAACGAGTTTATTCAATTACCCACGATGAATTGACGGCTGCGCGCATTGCTCATAAATAATGGTGGATTGGTGGATGTTTTTGTGTGTTTATAGTGACTTCTGCTAAGGTTAAGAGGTCTAAAATCCTTCTGGTGTTTTCCAGTCATTATACATAAATAATATTGTTTATTTTGGTAATGTAAAAGGAAAAGGCTTTTTTATTGTGAATGATAATCTCCGAATTACTGAATCACATACACACACGCCTTTTATCCCCGAAGGGGTAGACAGAGATGCAACTAGTGCACTAACTTTTTGCCGTGCGTATTCCGTCAGGCACAAATTCCAGACTCTGGGTGGTTACTGTGTAGAAAAATCTAATATCACTTTGCCCGACCCGGAGATCGAACCCAAGACCTCAGCATTGCTGTTGTACCGTAATATAACTACGCCACCGAGGCAATCATCATTCATTATTACTTAATTCATTGTGATAATTGATAAACTATCGCTTAAAAAAAGCTTCATTGACAATGAATATAGTTTAAAATGTTTTATATTTATTTACTTTTGTTCCGAGAATAGCACACAGGAATGGAGTCGCTAGAAAAAGCTAGCATTTACTAACATTATTATCCGCAGTCAGCGGTATACAAAACTATTGCCTGTTAAAATTATTCTGTACTTCGTCACGCGTTAACCCTAACATGACGCAGCATTCTTCAGGCATTCCGGGGCGGGTCTATTCCAAACTGAGACATGCTTACGCTGTTCATTTAAACAATAATATATTGTAATTAATTATCCCACTCTAGGCTGTATTACCCGCTAGGATGAGTCACTTGCGGAGACGCTATTAAGGAGATCGCTGGACTTTGTGTGATAAACGTCGAATGCTATGTTTTCCGTGTATAGAAAATATTATAAATAGCAAAGAGATCTCTTTTTTATGTTTGTAACTAATAAACTTAAAAACTGTGGACCGATTTAAAAACTCTTTCACCACTAGAATGCTACATTTTTTCTGAGTAACATAAACTACTTTTTATCCCGGAAAAAATTAAAGGGAAAGGAGCCATGAGCAAAAGCTAATATTGTAATAAATAAAAAAATCTTCCTACGACATTTTTTATTTTCAAAAACTTTTCCAAGTAGCTTATAAAAATACTAATTATTTATGTTACCTATTTCTAATTTTTCTTTCTAATAAAACTGCGATATATCCCTATTGTCTTAATACTGAAGAGCAGCAAATTGACATCTTGAATAAAAAAATAAATAGAAGTTCCAAACAATACTGATTAAAATTTCTTAAAACTGCATCACACCTCACATCACACACTACACTCATACACTCTTCACTCACACTTAATATACAAATAACATTTACACAATACACATATCTACTTGTTAATATTGTTTACGCACTTTTTTGCCTCAATCTTTGCTGTATTAAGTGAACTGTATCTTTGTTTTAATTGTATTATTTGAAGTGCCCTCGGTGCCCATAACACAAGTTAATTCTTACCATGGGCACGGGGGGTTACTAAATACTTTGTCCTGTACACAGTTATGCCAATGTGGTCTTTATAGTGCATAAATTAACCTGTATTCTGTTTTTGTGAAATAAATTTATTCTTATTCTTATTCTTAATAATGTAACTAAAATAAGTACCATAACAAAGTAACTTACAGCACAGCACAAGCGCTGTGAAGTCTGCCAACCCGCACTAGGTCTGCGTGATGGACTAAGACCTTAACCCTCTCAGTTGTAGAGGAGGCCCGTGCTCAGCAGTAGGCAGTATATAATACAGGGCTGATATGAAATGGTATGGACAAACGCTCTGCATAAAACCTTTGCATTTTACTTATACTGTACAGAAGGTGCACTCATAACAAAACACGTCGGTAATTGGAAGTCACTGCATCCAATATTCCCACATCAACCAAAATCGGATAATCTTAACAAACCCGACAAAAGTACTAATAAACTTACATCGAAGGCCAACTGAGGCGTAGTGGAAATTAATTAAGATTGGGGGGCGCGCCGAATAAAGAAAAATCGGGCGGAAGCGGGATTCGGGCAAAGTAAGAATTTTAATAAAGTAGAACCACGTAAACATTGATGGCCGGGACAATCCGGGTCTCCCTTTGCGTTTCGTGACTTAAATAAAAAATAAACTGGTCGACCGTCGCCACGGTATTGGTGATTTTATTAAACCAATACTGGATCCTGGCAATATATTGTATAGATATTTTTGAAATTTATAAAAAAATGTTTTTAAATATTTTACTTAACATTTGAGGGTTATCATTACTTTGAACAAACATCCATACATTCTAATCTCCAAATATGTTTACATTTGCATTTATCACATTAGGAGGAAGTAGAATATAACTCAACTATCTTCCGATTGCCTTGATAGTAAGTGGATGAGAGCCTTGTTGGGAGTGGGACGGACTGCCGAGACGAATGTCCGCAGGTTCAAAACCCAAGGGCACACACTTCTGACTTTTCTAAAGTTATACTGTGTGTATTCTTTGTGAATCATCGCTCGCTTTAACGGTAAAGGAAAACATCGTGAGGAAACTACTATACCTGAGAAGTTCTCTATAAGAATTTTGAAGGTGTATGAAGTAACTACAGGACAAATGAAACATCTTTTGTCTCAGGATGACGAGCGCAGTGGAATGCCACACAGTACTTTGTAACGCAAGATGGTATTTCTACTGTTTATGGGTGGTCGTATCGCTTACCATCAGGCGAACGGCATGCTCGTCTCGTCATTCGATGCCATAAAAAAAAAGTGTGCCAACACGCACTAGGCCAGCGTGGGGACTAAGGCCTAAACCCTCTCAGTAGTAGAGGAGACCCGTGCTCAGCAGTACTAAGTCTATAATACAGATCTGTTAGTAGTAGTAGTAGTAGTACTTTACCAAATGAGTTCAAAGCACAATAAAGCATTTGATATTTAAGGAGTGTTCCCCGAGCCCGCGCGGGTCCCCAAATAATGTTTTTCATTTGCCGTCCGTCCCGACCACGTACAGTAAATACCGATATATTAAATACTGAACATTCTATGAACGGGAAACATCAGGCGGGGAATCGTTTCCGCTTTATAAACAGTAAAAATATCGCTTTATTTTTACCCGAATTATGTCGAGCGCGTCCCGAGGTTGCAAAAAAATGCAAATTAAATTAAAATAAATTTATTAATGAATTTATAATTAAAATTACAATTAAAACTTATGTGCCTAATGGTCGATGTGTGAACCAGAAGTGCCCGCGGTCCGAGGGGCCACGGCGGAGGTGCTTGCCGTTGATGACGCCAATCGTGGTCACGAGGCGCTGCGTCGGCGACTCGTGGCTGGTGCACGTTCCGCTGCGTCGGCGTTCTTGTCGGTTGCTAACTCGTTGTGCAATACTTGAGGTTAAGGCGAGTCAGCAACCCTAATGTGTTACCAATATGTAACACCCGACTGCGGGGAGAGGGTTGTTTATTTATGTAAGTACTAGCTTTTGCCCGCGGCTCCGCCCGCATTAAAAAGTTTTTCCGGGATAAAAGTCCCGGTTTATATTTGCCCGAGATAAAAAGTAGCCTATGTGTTAATCCAGGACATGATCTACCCGTGTGCCAAATTTCATCGAAATCCGTTCAGTAGTTCTTGCGTGAAAGAGGAACAAACATCCTTACATCCATACATCCAAACATCCATACATTCTTACAAACTTTCGCCTTTATAATATTAGTAGGATTACGTATATTTGATATTATCTAAATTTAATGAGACTTACGATATCCGACTAATATTATAAATTCGAAAGTTTGTAAGTATGGATGTGTGGATATTTGTTACTCTTTCAAACAAAAACTACTGAACGGATTTCGATGAAATTTAGCACACGGATAGATCATGTCCTGGATTAACAAATAGGTTAGTTTTTATCCCGAGAAAAAAAAAGTTGGACTTTTATCCCGGAAAAACTTTTTAACGCGGTCGGAGCCGCGGGCGAAAGTATAAAAACTTTGGTAGTCAGAGGTTGTTTCGGAAACTAATTATTTCATTATGAATTTACTAATTCGTGAAAGAATTTTCAATTTTTACCCAATGCCTTTCGTAAATCGAGGTTATATTCGAATCAGGATCAGAATATTTTATTTGCATTGAACGTAGGTACACACGATGGTTATATTATAATTCATCATCATAAGTTTCGATACATATTTCCGATAGTTCGAATATGACCATTAATATCCATTATATGTCCAGGGGAACTTTACGAAGCCAAAATAAGGAAAAAACACCAATCTATTAAAAACCTCTTAACATTGAATTGTTCGCAACTGATCAGGCACACCTTAAAATGGTGGCAGGGTGATTTTTAAGGTGTGAGAGCAAGGGCAACTGCCTTATTAGAATATCTATACTAATATTATAAAGCTGAAGAGTTTGTTTGTTTGTTTGAACGCGCTAATCTTAGGAACTACTGAACCGATTTTGAAAATTCTTTCACTAATAAGAAGCTACATAACTCCTGAGTGCTATAGGCTTTTTATCCCGGGAAAATATTTTTGTGCCGGAAAATCTTTTTCGCGCGGGCGGAGCCGCGAGCACTACTAGTTAGAATATAAACGTGTTCAAAAACTGAAAATTTCACAATTAACATTATGAGATGGCAAATACCCACTTTGTATACTATCCCACTGCTGGGCACCGGCCTCTACTACTGAAAGGGTTTAAAAATTAGTGACTATGGAAACATAAAATTTTACACACCAGTCTACAAAAGTTGACCAATAAATGGTTAAACAATAAAATAATTAACACATACGTTCATATACGACGAACACAAGGCATAAACTTTCATCATCTTAGGAAACAAATACATAAAAGTCAAGAGTAACTTACAATTATTATTCAACCCGGCAACGCACGGCAGATGAAATTAATTAGGTCGACGGGTCATTATTACCCACTGGTCTTGTTTATACGAGGGTTCCGTATGATAAACAACCATCTTTATTACCGTACTGGAACCTTTAACGCTTTTCCTCGCCGTTCACGGTTTTGGTTCGGTTTGGGTTTACGTTATGTTTTAGACAGCTTGAGTAAGATGGTGCTATTGTTATATGGAAAATTAAAGATTTACAGATATAATTTGGGTACTAACTTATAAGGTTTATTCTGTAGATATACTTGTACTTCGTGCAGTGCATATGACTACGGAAATTGTATATTGGGTACCAACAATAATTTAAAGCGATATTTTTAACGATTACCAAGTGACCAAAAATGGCCCCACCTATTCGCCGACGTATATAATATTGTTTGGCGTTATGATGTCTATAGGTAGGTACGATTACTAACTAACTAAAACGCCTATTTCGCAGAACTTTATGCTTTTAAAAGATATAAATTATGTTTAGATGTGTAAATATATATACATAATATAGACGTAGTAAGTACAAAATTGAGTTACAATGAAAATAATGTTTCTAACACAAATATAAGCGCAAGATATTTCAGCATCATTCAATTTGTGTATATTAAACTCAGTTTTTTATCTGCCTTGTCCACCAACGTGTCGTCAGTCCAAGATGATTTTAAGCATATTTAAGAAATAACTAAGCTGTTATTTTAACCTTCCATCCGGTTAATGTCAATTGCCCTTGGAATTTTCGAACCTGACACATAAGTGCACTGATATTTTAATGCAGTAATACTTTTAAAAGCAATTTAATCTAAGCACTATATGACACGAGTGGACGATAGCCTAGTTGTGAATGGAACGGTCTGCCGAGACAATGTCCGGAGGTTCGACACCCAAGGCACACACCTCTGATTTTTCAAAGTTACGTGTGTATTATTTATCAATTATCGTTCACTTTAACGTTGAAGGAAAACATCGTGAGGAAACCTACATACCTGAGAATTCTCCATAAGAATTTCGAGGGTGTGTGAAGTCTGCCAACCCGCACTAGGCCAGCGTGGTAGACTAAGGCCTTAAACCCTCTCAGTAGTAGAGGAGGCCCGTGCTCAGCAATGAGCAGTATATAATACAGGGCTGGTATTATTATTATATAACAACTCAACAATTTGCTTTGTCAAAGTTAGATGTTAAATCATGAGCATCATCATCTTCAGCGTTTGTAAGGCATAGATTTCTAATCTAACCTGTATCCATCGAGTGCCTGCGACCAGGTTGTCTGAAAGATTTAATAATTACACAAACCACAATTCCCTTCAAAGTGTAAACAGCAGTGATTTCGTAATGCTGCTTAGTGATAGAAATGGACAGTGCAGTCGTTACCCAGTAGACTCTCGCATTTAGCAGACCTACCAAATAAATAGCAAATGAAATTTCATTTACCCTTCAATAGAAAATACATTACTGGATAAGCAAATATTCCCACAATTTAGGGCGGGTATTGGCAATCGTTAATGTTTAATATTAGGAATTGCACGATAAATTAATGCCATATTTGCTGGTCTGCCCTGCAATATAAATTCCATTCGAATATTGTTCATTATATTCCATCGATGCGGATTTTAGAACCATATTATTGGTGTTATAAATGTGTTAAATTCTCTAATTATTGTAATAAGCCAATGCTCTTCCAATAGGGAAAGGTATAATAATTCTACAAAGTATTCCAAGTCCAGGGTGGACACTGCCACTTTGTGTTTTAGTAAATGGAGTAGGGTGCATATAGAGTGTAAACTAACGAGACAGGATTACACTCGCCAGTTGATACAACTGTGGTGGCCTGTTTAGATCTTGAAGGGTATCGCAGATAGCTTAATGAATCATCTTGCGACTGTATAAATCCTAGACATCGTCGCTCTATTTATTGTAATCAATACATTATTCTACACAATTTATCCTTGTTTCACACTACTTAGTTCGTCTTTTTAGGAGTCAGGATTTTCAATTTTTATGTTCTTCATTTTTGCTTTTTATCTTTATGTGGTAGGAAAACATCGTGAGGAAAGGTACATACCTGAGAAATCTCCAAAAAAAATTCGAAGGTATGTGAAATCTGCCAACCCGCACTGGGCCAGCGCGGTAATAGAAGAGGCCCATGCCCAGCTGTGGGCAGTGTATAATACAGGGCTGGTATTATTATTACTTTTAATAACATACTTCATGCACTTCAATTTCGATCAATTAACTCAACTTATGTCCATCAAATCTATCTTTATCAAATGATAGATACTCTAGTGTTACATGTGCATCGAACACTCTGTATTGACCGTTATAGGGACGTGACTAACGGGAAACCCGACGATGATGCGCATTAATTAATGACATCGTCGAGTCGAGTAACTAATGACCTATGGTGGCGGTCCCGATGACCCGCGCTAACGCTCTACTGAGATAGTGTTAAGTGCATTATACTGTGTGATTGGTTATGTAAGAATTGGTTTATGGCAAAAGGTTCTTTAATGTACTTACTGTTTTAACACTTTCTAGTTTCTACGGTGGATTTTATTTTTCGTATAAATTAACACTTTTGTAATTTATTAGTAGAAATCTTGTAGTTTTCCTAAGCCGATATAAACGTCGTTATTTTCTGCTGACAACCAACACTGTTTAAGTATGCTTCGGGTTGAGGGACTAGAATCATAATATTTTTAAACAGGTATTTATAGGCTCGCCCCCTATCACATCATGGGACGGAATAAAGGCACAAAAAGTGGGTGCACTAGTTGTGCCTCCGCCTACGGGGATAAAAAGCGCGTGTGTGTATGTGTGTGTGTGCATTGAAAAACAGCGCTTCGTCATTTATACCATCGTGCTAACAAACACTTCGCATTATTCCGTTAAAAACTCCCGATTTCCAACAAGGACAATCGTTCAATAAAAAAACATCTGCAAACAGCGTTCATTGAAGTATAATAAGTACTTATAAATGTATATTAAGCAACAAATCTGCAAAGAAAGGCCGAAAACATTTTAAAACAAGGTAGTTTAACGTCACAGCACATTTAGAAAGGCAGCACTGCTTCCTTAATTATCATATTGTTGTATAAAATTATCGTTAAAAGTCAACAAAAGTCGATAACGTTAACTTTGGGCCGCCGTAAAAACAAGCCTCGGGAGCGGTCGCGCGGACCGAGTTACTGTGGATCAACTGGCGATGATTGTTATTGTTAACGTTTGTGGATTATTGTTATAGGTTTAAACATGGCTCGGTAAATGTTTGTCAACTCGGTAACTGTTGATACGTGTGTCATGATTTGTGTAACTAACTTTTATAGTAAGTAATCATTGCATCCTATTTAACTATGTAAATATGATGTCTTAGATACTATTTCGTCATAAAGTATTAGGTACAACGTATTTTAAATTAGAAAATTATATGCACATTAAATATTAATTGGTTGAAATTTAAACAGCATATTTTAGGAATGGGGTATACAAAAAGAAATCGACGTGCCCAGTGTGAACAAGACTTAATTTTATAAATATAAAATATCTGAGTTAAGTCACGTCGCTTACTAATTATCTCTCAGTGGGCAAATAGCAAAAATACTCTACTTAGCTCATATGAAACGAACGTTTACGGTTGAAATTATTTTAATGGCCGCGTCTCCGGCTGTCAGCTGTTTCTCTAGATAAACACAAGAAACTCGCTAATTTGATTAATTGTACAGCGGTTTTACTATGAAAGATGATGTTAATTCAGTTGAGTTTAGTTGGGACTTGGAGGCTGTTTCGGTTCTTACAAACAAGTACCCGCAAAATTTACTGTCATTTTTAACAACTTTATAATTATATTTTATTATATTTATTTATCTATTGTCACACTTTATTGTAAACATTATTATATTATTAAGTGGACGATAGCCTAGTTGGGATTGGAACGGTCTGCCGAGACAATGTCCGGTGGTTTAAAACCCAAGGCACACATCACTGACTTTTCAAAGTTAAGTGTGTATTGTTTATCATTTGTCGTTCACTTTAACCGTGAAGGAAAACATCGTGAGGAAACCTCCATATCTGAGAATTCTCCATAAGAATTTCGCGGGTATGTGAAGTCTGCCAACCGGCACAAGGCCAGCGTTGTGGACTAAGGCCTAACCCCTCTCAAAAGTAGAGGAGGCCCGTGTTTAGCAGTGGGCAGTATATAATACAAGGCTGATTGCATTGCATTGCATTATATTACTTTATTGGTGGCAGTAGGATTTTTGTATCCATCAAAATAGCGAATATCTTACACACGGCATAAAGCTCTCCATAGAGGCTCACATATATTAGAACAGCCTGTGTATGTCCGGGGTCAGGCCGGCATATTAGTGCCTAAATATTTAAATGAAAACAAATTAATATAAAAGTCATTTATGATCGACATGGGGATAATTTTTCACCCTATCACATCATATATCGGACATAAATTTGTCGAACCGGGACGCTAGTTGCACCTCAATTTATAACTTTGAAATAAAGGCACTTTTGATTATTAGTTTGAAACTGAGTTATATGTTTATTAATATGTTGATTGGTACCAAGCAGTCGGCCGATTGTAAAAACGAAGCCAAATCCTTTCTGCAACTTGCATAAAAGTGTGTCATTTACCTTACGTTGATGTACAATGAAGTGTTAAATAAATAAATAAATAATAAAAGTGTGTTGCGTCGACCCCACATTGTAGCGAAATAGGGGCACGAAAGAAAACTTTTTAATATTTATATATCCTAAGTGAGTATAATAGAGCCACAAACCCATCGTGGTTGCAAAGAAATAAGACTCGTAACTCAATGTAAGATCAGAACTATATGACAAATGGGCTTACAATTCACACAGGTATAACTTTAACTAACACTTTATGACACTAACTAACTATAAAATACCTTTATTAACTTATAAACAAACATAATTAACCGCTGTATAATATTAAGTTCAAAGCATAAAACCGTAAATGTTACGAGGTCCCATAATCGGTGTTAAATTTTAACATCAAGTGTTCTCTAACTGCCTCGTGTTAACATTAAAAAGTATCGCGTTTACATTGTGGTGATAGTGGTTTACAGGACAATTTTACGGTTTTTGCCACGTATAACTCACACGTATGACTTGGAGAGGCTTTTTTTTACAAAGTTACATCGCACAAAAATGACACGCGGGAAAAGAGCAAATGCCTTTACTGCATTTGTCTATTTTAGCTGAAATAGTTGTTCTGTTGTAAGGGTATAATAATTATACACCTACTCTATAAATAGATTGTCGATGCTACAGCATTGGGATAATGATCCTGTAAATTGTATCATTTGGTAAACAAATAAATAAATGATAGCTAGTAAATATAAATCATTCCTTTAAATATTTCGCAAACATGTGAATTAACATAAACAAGATATTTAAATATATATAGCCTTAAAGAATTAGAAAAGGATCTAAATTAAAACCAAATTTATGAAAAAACTTCTTTCTAAGTCATCATCATCCGTCACATGACGTCCACTGCTGAACATAGGCCTCCCACAAAGGCTTGAACATAGGACTCCACCAGAGATTTCTAGATGGACCTGTCAATAGCGTTCTGCATCCACCGTACATAGTACATACAAGTACATACACAAAATGACATTTATAGGGCTTGTTGATTTTTTTTTATGACATTAAGTAACGATACAAGCATGCCGTTCGCCCGATGATAAGCGATACGACCGCCCATAAACAGTAGCAACACCATCCAGCACCTTGAACTAAATCCTTCTGGCTAAAGACCGATTTCACCCTAAATAACTAAAACACTTTTCCTACAACATTCAACCTGCTAATAATACTAGCGCAATGATTCTTCATTTAACTTGCACCGTTCAAAATCTACTAGCACTGCAATCCCCTATAGAAGGGAGACGTGACAAAAACTGTAATTAGTGTCATCTGTAATAAGGAGTAACAGCTTTTATCTCACCATTACACTAAATACGGTTCCATTGAAATTAAATACTCAATGATCGATGTACGTTAATAAGTGGAAGACGATACTTGATTGGAGAGGGGACAGTTGATAAAATCGGGGAAAATTTGATGATTTACCCCGATTGCATCAACGATTAAAAATAAAAAATATTATAAGTTTTTAATGGACTCTTGTGAAGTGTTTGAATCAGAACTTAAGAATGTACTTTCAGTTATATAAACATAAAAATAATTAAATATTTAATCCTCCAGTTCAAAGCTTCACCCGCATATTATGGTGCCTAAGAACGTAACAGATGCAATTCTGTCGATACGCCAACCCATAGCCTAGCGTAATGTCATCGTCTCTACGAAATTATCCCCCATAAAACTAGTAAAATGCATGCGAAAATTCCACAATACATCCAAATTGTGCGCCTCATTTCCCAAACTCATCTCAAATTGCCAGAAAAAAAATTATTTAATACAATATGGTGTTGCTCACTAAACGCTATCGCTCCAGATAATCTGCCAGAGCCCCTTAATGAAGTGGCGGCATGATTATTATGCTTTTTATTAAAGCCCTCCCTCGGTTGATGAGAAAAATATTACGCTTTGTACTTCAGAGGAAAGGGAAAACAATTACGGCCGAAACAATGCTGACAATAAAATATAACTTGTCTGTAGGCGTTATTTATATCGATTTGGCATAATTTATAGTAACTATCAATTGTTAACGAATAGTTGAAAGAATAAAAACAAGTAATTTAAATCAATATTTATACTTTTTGTAATAAACTTCAACAAGATGATTACTTGTAATAGACGATTGAGCAGTTATCGATTTATTTTTTTTCAATCATAACTTCGACAATCGTTTATTGATTCGAATTTTTAAAGCTATCGATAATCCCACTTATACACGAGAGTCACGTTACGGCCATTAACATAAAAAAGAAACAATAACCGTTAAAATTTTTCCGGATCGGTCTTTTTGAAATGGTAATTTGTGAACGTTGAGCTGATGTACGAAATTTAAATTTGAATTTCCGAGAGCTTGTAATTAGTTCTAATGAGGGTTTTGGTTGTGACGTCACTACTGTATCCTGTTTATGATGTGTCGACTTGTCATGTGCCTTTAAATACTATGGAAATCTCATTAACTTGATAAATTTGGTATGGGTGATAATATAATAATGTGGACATTAAATTTACGTTTTCTAATTAATATAATCGTGTCGTTATTTAGTGTTCGTATAATTGGGCTGTGAACCGTGAGATTCCAATCCCAATTCCCGGCATAGGTGCTAAACCTGAGTGTCTCTTACTTGACAAATGATGATTATTGCGTTATTATTTTCATGCAAAATTTGTTTTATTCATTTAGGTACATATAAAAAGCATAACACAGAATTCAATCAAACCTAAATAATACATGAACATTTTACTAATTATAATCTGGATTGATTTCCTTAATTATATACCCTAATTGAGTTTAATCATAACGTTTAAAAATGGAGCCTTAACTTTTTTGCCCTTGTATTATGAACAATATTTCAACTTATTTCGTTTGTGTTTCTAATGCTATGTTTTAAAAGACACCCTTTTTGGCCTCGGTCTTCCTGCAATGGGAAATATTTTTTTTCAGATTTTATCTCCACATCATCGAACAAAGGCTGTACTTTTGTCAACTTTATTCCTGAAAAAGGCGAGCCGAGCCGCGAGCACAATCTACTCACATAAAAACAAATGTCCAACTACATCTCGTTTTGTGATCGTTCATTCGACCCGTCATTCGGTTACAGCCAACTTTTGCCAATTAACAACTAGTATAACTGAGTTAAAACTTCTCGTTGGTTTTCCTTACCCTTGTGTCACTATTGTATTACACTTTGGTTATTTTTTCGAGGTTTTTATATTGATCGTGTTGAAAACGCTTATATAGATGAAACTGTATTTGGGTCGTAAAGTACGGCGATGTGATTATGATTATGAGGACCAGAACAAAATATGCATAAGTACTTTTGCTTAGCAGTAATAGACTATTCATTACCTAAGCAGCTTCTCGTGGGTTCGAAAGTTCCTCGTAAATCCTGATACGACAGGGTGGCGTTAGACATAGTTCTAAGTTCTAGTGTAATTGTTGAATGTTGACTATAAATATATTGTGGTCTCCGCTTATTCAGGTTGTGATAAAAAATTATGCCACAATATTCAAACTTTAGGCTATTTAAGACCTTACCAAAACCCCTTTACGAATTCGTGGTGGAATTTAAAACTTACCCCAAATTGGGGTAATTAGTAAAGTTTAGACATCTGTCATAAATCACCCGACGAAATGAACAAACACTGTCGCCGAGTACAAATTAAATTTCAACTTGTCTTATTGCAGATGTTGCTTCTCTATAGCTTGTTATGTACGTAACTTTTCTCCTGGGTTGTGTAAGATATGCTTAAAACCGCATCTCCGTCCGCCTTTTTCTGAAATAAGTATGAGAGACTGTGCTATTCTCGAAAGGGTATTTCGTTCTTCGGTTTATAAACTTACTCTAGCGCGTTTTAGATCATTAACGAAGGTGTTTATTAAAGTTTCATTATTGCATATTACAGATATGTACCTAGAAAATTATCACTCACCGGCCAGTCTCGCAACTTTTTTTTATGGCATTTAATGTAGAAACGAGCATGCCGTTCGCCTGATGGTAAGCGATACGACCACCCATAAACAGTAGAAACACCATCCAGCACCTTGAGTTACAAAGTTATGAATGGCGTTTCATTGCGCTCGTCATCCTGAGACATAAAATGTTAAGTCTCATTATGTCCTGTAGTTACAATGTCCTTCAAACTGAAACACAAGAATGTATGCACACTGCTGCTTGGTGGTAGAAATAGGCATTGCGGTGGTAACCATCCAGACGGAATTTTACATATGAGAGTACTACCACCAGTAAACTTCAGAGTTAATGCTATTCGTGGCATAAATGTATCAGCCGACCAAAAAGCCACACTTTAACCTATGCTCCCAAATAATGGTAATAAAGACTGTAATTAGTATTATTATCTGTACCTATCTATAAATTTGCATGCCGTAATAACGGTGAACCATGTAATTATTACAATGATTCTTGCAAATAAATAAATAAATGATTACAACATTAGTTGTTTCGATGACTGTAAAATAATTGCTTGAAACTTGCAAAAAAGGCCGGCAATCCTACAATTCCCGACCTGATAATTATCCCGTCACTAAAGCTGCTAAAGATTCTCTCTGATTCAGAGAGTAAATCCCGTCCAATTCCAAACCCTGTCTACCATTGTAGCCCGCCACTAATCCATTACAGTACACTCTTACACAATAGCCAACCCCAATGACCAAAAACTCGCTTTGTGAAATATTCCTGTGAGGTATCACGCTTGTCGAGTCAATCAATTTCATTTGGCAAATTGAAATGATTAATACTCTTGATGTTTTGAGGCTTCATTGATCTGATTGGGGGGTCTGGTGTAGTGGTAGAACGGGATTCTGATTTTATGATGGTGGTATGGATTTTTAATTATTATGTTTGAAGTTCAAGTCAGAAATTTGTTTTTGGAGAAATAATTTTGTTGCGTAGACTTTAAAGTGCTTTTATATTATGCATCGTGACAAGGAGATTACCGATACATAATGAAAATCAACGTGATGTCACAGTTGCGATTTCAAGCGGCGCCCTTTCCATATTTTTCATTTACGACAGCCATGATACTTTGGACATAGTGAACCTTTAGTGAGATTAATTATAGTCTCAAGGATTTGATAGCAGTAACAAAGATCATTTACAAGGTTCAAAGCGAATACAGTAAACATTACTATTGTCTGTGCGATAATTTTGTTTCGACGCGTTTGCCTCGCGCTATAATCCTTTACAATGTTTGCGAAACACGCATTTGCGACGTCTATTTCTGAATAAACAGGGTTATATGTAAATGCTTAAAGATTTAACAGACAAAAATAGTAATAGTGGTAGGCACCTCCGTAATGTCTATTAAATCTAAGCAGTAGTATTTATGTACTATTGTTTCGGTCTCCGGTCTGAAGAACATTATAGTTAGCGTAAATACTGGACTTTATGAGATGTAATACCTAATGTCTTAGGGTAACAGACGCATGTGTTATGCTTTGAAATTCATGGTTCTGTGTGGTGTATTCTTTATAGGCATCGTCGCAAACTCGCAACGCAAACTGCACTTACATTTTGTTCCGACTACACTGTTATTTGCCTACAAAGAAACATATCAATTAACACACTCATTCGCTTAGTAAAAAACAGTTTTCGAATTAACACGTCTATATACTTACATCCAAATCCCTCTTTCATTACCAATCACCGAGCCCACACAACTAGAACAGTAATCAAACTGTAACGCAGTCAGTATCACGTACAATCCGTCGGGCGCGGCGAACTTTTGATGTAAAAACTTATTTTTATATTTACCATGTTGAAGTTTGTGTGTGTGTTGATTTTGTAAGGATTTATGGAGGGTCTGGGTTGGATTTTGGCACATTGGTGTAACGTTTTTTGAATTTGAATTTGGAACATTCAGTTCTTACATCTGCGATTTTGATGGTATTCTTTCGCGAAAACTAAGCTAAGGCGACGTGGTTCATACATGGCAAAGTTAAGGTTCTTATTACACTGGCGAATTTCAAGCGAATTCACAGCGAGGCGAAGGCCATACGCGGTCATCCAGTGTAATAACACCGTTAACTTATTTGACCGCGGTTGAACCAACAGGGGGTGTTAATTCAGCTTAACTCACACAGCTGATAATTTTTGTCATACTTACCATCAGGTACAGTGGGGCTCTACCCGTTTAAAAGGACTATAAACTGTGAAACTGACCCTTAGAGCCGGTTTACGTCTTAAAATTAAAGGGCATGTCCAAATCGGGCCTAAAATTCTAGCCAACACAGTTTATATATATTTGGATTGAACTCCTGAAAACGAGCCTTTTACAATATCGTTTAATTTTAAGAACTCCGATTTTTATATTTACGTAATTTTATTGTGCTTAAAAACTACAGTTACTATGAACGTTTTAAAAAAAGCTAGTTATGAATGGAGGGGTCTGAATAATATTTTTTTAATCGATCCAAGATTCATATTTTGCCCTTTTAATATCCATAAAGTTTGACCCTGGTTAGATTTTTAGGCCCAACTCCCATACAAAAGCGGACATCTCCTTCTACTTAACAGTTAGCGTAATAAATAGTCAATTTGCGCAGCGCTCATTTGATCACCATTTATTTGGGAGCATTGATTAGTGAGACTTTTATATTTGGTCGGTTTATACATTTATGTGACGAGTAGCATTTACTTACAGGTCCTTTAACTTGTAAATAATGTGTAAAGACATAATCACATGACACTGACCTACAAGTTTAACTAACCATGAAATTATTAAAGGGCGTTCACCGACCGACTGAGGGGCCTTAAGAGCTTTAAAAACATCCTCTGTTTCACGTGAGGGCCCGTAATGTAATTTACGTGGGGAGTATCATAAGAAGTTTTATAAAGACCCGTTTTTCCGAACATAATCACGAGTACTCTATCTACCCTCAATGTTTACAATTTTCTTCGCGTTTTAAGACAATTTGATTCCAATGTTGTTTAAAGAAAAATTGTAGATGCGTTATAAATAGTCTGCAAGAGGCACGCTAAAATTGAGCTAACACAATCGGCCTTAGTTTCAGAATCTGTTGAAGTTTATCGTCACAGTTTGTTATTATAATATTAAGTTAACTATGTGTGGCGATAATGCGCTGTTTTTGAAAGCCGAGTGTAGTATAGGTGCCGTATTCACACCTTTTCATTAAAATATCATTGGTTTGATTCGCAAATAATTTTAAGCAAAAATGAAGCTTGAAATTAGCGAGTTACAGACGGCTTTTTATCCCGGTAATGAAGCCAGATTTTATCCCGAAAAATACTTACATACACCGACCAAAATTAATTAAAAGTAAAAGCTAATTTATCAAATAGTGCTGTCATATCACATTAGTACTCACGCGGACAAAGTTGCGATAAAAAGTTACCTAATAAGCATTTAGCGAAACGTGAGAAGTGTTACACATTTTTAACCCCTCATTCGTGAAACAGGTAACAGAATGTCATGGTATTTAGGGCCCGTTGGGGTTGGAATTCCCGCCGATAGGACACTCGGGTCTACCGGACCGACGCCCGGTGAATACAAACGAGCGAATCTTAACCCTCAATCTGTGCGGTGCTCACATACCCCGTCTAGTGATTTTAAAATACGTTTTCTTGCAAATTTGCAACGTCGCTAATAAGAAAGGCTGTAGAATGGAGATTTATTTGGTGTATGTATGGATGCACTGCCTCGGTGGCGTAGTTGTATTACAGTACGGCTGCAAAGCTGAGGTCTCGGGTTCGATCCCCGGGTCGGGCAAAGTGGTATTGAGTTTTTCTATTCAGTATCAGCCCGGAGTCTGGAATTTGTGCCCGATATGGCGATAGGCTCGCCCCCTATCACATCATGGGACGGAAAGACGGCGAAAAGTGGGTCACTAGCTGCGCCTCTTCCTACCTCTTCGGGGATAACAGGCGTGAGTGTATATGTATATGTATGTATGTATGGATGCAATAATGAATAGATCGTATAACAATTTCCGTTGGAAATATCAGTACTCTATATAGCGATAGGCTATCATGGTGCACAAAATTACCTTCGGCGATACTTTATTATCAAATGTAGACACGCTGGATTCAAGTCGCTTTCAACAAGTACGTCTGGAAATCTTTAGGGTAGGCATATGTTCAGCAGTGGACTGCATGTGACAGATGATGATGATGATACCTTCTTGATATTTGTGTCTCTAGCTTCTTTTTTTTTCATCTTCGGCGCATTAGGGCCGGCTGCGGGCTTCCACTGACTCAAGTGTCTAAGTTGTCATCCGCAACCACCCCTGCGCGGTGACGCTTAATGCAGCCCGTCTCCTCTTGTGGGGGGGCACACATATTACCTCGCGACGGACAGCACCCGTGCCGACGGACCCGACCCCCCCTAGTCCCTATTAGTCGCCTCCTACGACAGGCAGGGGATACCGTGGTGGAATTCGCCAAACGCCCCCAAACCACAGGGCGGGTCTCTAGCTTACCATTTAATGCGAGCGTGAAGCTATAACAATACAGAAACAAAATACTTCCACCGCTCCCGCTATCTATGAAATTCTGAGAATATTCAAAACGAATAACAGCGAAAAATAAAACCATGCGAGGAAAGCTTTTTAAAGCCATTCGCGAAGTCACGAGCATTGTTCTTTAAAAGGGGACATTACAGAAGTTGTGGGGGGGAGGGGGGTGTTCTGTAACACGTCCGCTACACATGTCAGCGTTGTCGATCCGATCTCGATGTAGGAGGACTTAATAATATGACAGTGTTTAAGGAGTGGGAGGGAGCGGGTAAAAGGTGTATTAAATGGGGATAAATATTATTATTTGGCATTTATAATTATTATACGGATTTTTGTAACTCATTTCTATGAGATCGTATTGAGTACTGTTAATTACATAAAAGGTAATGTATGGAGCTGGACAGGGTGCGTGACTCGTAAGATATTGAGTCTCGCAATGTACAGTAGCTAAAAGATAATAAACCTCATATCGTACAATATCCAAATGTCACACATTCTCTTGCACATTACTGTTTAGTGACTCAAATAACCAAAACAGTCTTCCAATATACCTATCTTACCTAATAAAACGCAGATCAGATAGAGTTATACTTGAGATATGCGACTGCTACTGCTGGTCATCAATACTTTTTCCTGAGCTCTAAATTATATAATAAAGTAAATGAGGAACTTAATATCTATGCATTAACTTCCTTGAATGAACATATGAATTAACCAAATTGGCTTCTTACCTTGTCGTATGATGAATCGGAACATTATCTAAAACCTATAAATTAAGATATTTCACACACACATCCACGCGCACACACGCACGCACACACGCACTCACTCGCAATTAACTCTATATTATATTATACCTTGTTTTATAAGTTTTATTTAAAATCATTATTTGATTATTAATTGAGTTTTATTTTTATGTAAGGTAAATATATCCGAAGGAAGGGCGTTATAACACAGTTTTTAACTACAACAGCTATTGTCGTTCCCTTTTGTTTATGTTTATTTTTAAAAATGTGGTTCAACTTAAGATTTTATTTATTTATTTAAATAACTCATCAAAATGTGCCCATTCAATATTTACAAAAAATTATAATTTCTACCCGCCCCCGCTTCCAAATCAAGCCACGCGTGAAGACGTTAGCATGTCCCATCGGCCGCGACCCGCGCGATCTCAGCGAACACTTGCCAGCGACTTTTTTAACTCGTTGCCAAATTCCGCTGATTCGTTGTTAACTCCTTAATGTACTTGTTTATATTGATGTTTTGTTTCTTTTTGGGATTGAGTTTTGTCTGACAATTTATTTTAAGGATTAAGTTGAGGAAGTCTTTGGGTTTGTTTTTTATACGGACACAATAAAGACTTCACTTGATGGTAATGTGACGTTCCGATACAGCATCGAGTACCGAGAGATAAGTATCCCTTACTAGTGAATATTCTAGAATCTAGATTAACATATAACATACGAGCTACCTTTTCTCCCAAAACACACACACATTCACGCCCTTTATCCCCGAAGGGGTAGGCAGGGGCGCGACTAGTACACCCACTTTTGTCATTATTCCGTCCCATGATGTGATAGTGGCGAACCTATCGCCATATCGGGCACTCTAAAACACAAAACCTTCTCCCAAAACACAACAGAAATAAGTACCATAACATCTTCCACTTGTCCCTAAGAATAGTGGAGTAGTAACTTTACTCTGGAATGAGCTTCCTCCCACGGTGTTTCCTCAGCGCTATGACTTATCCTTCTTCAAACGAGGTTTAAAAAAGTTTTTTACGGTAGGCAGCGGCTTAGCTGTGCCCTTGGCATTGCTGACGTCCATGGGCGACGGTAACCACTTACCATCAGGTGGGCCGTTGGCGCGTCTGCCTTCGTGGCAATAAAAAAAAATAACTCCACTGTAGAATTAACGCGATATTTGTATAACTTTGATATCGTACAACGCTTTCATTCTAATACATATACACGAAACAAAAAAAAATTACCGAGAATGAACCCAACCTCATCTCACAACTCCTACGCCACGTCAAACCAAAACATAAAATCATTACATGCCATCATAACGTTAAGCGATTCCAATATTTTCGTTCGATAGAATCGACTCATTACACAGTTTACATTGTAGTTAAACGCTATGGCCATCGTAAAATCATTTGAAACGGCCATACCGATCGGATATAAATTTAATTCCCATTTAAAGCAATTCTGATCGAAAGTAGAGCGCGAGGCGGTGCGATTAGCGATATTTTATGTTTATGTTTTGTTCTAGCAATGTATCAGTGCTGGTCCCATATTATGATTTTTTTTTATACATGTTAAGGGCCATGTAGTGCCTGGACAATGATTTTAGGCATCTCCTTTAAAGAGATAAAAATAGGGAACTTGAAATTGAACAGACGAAGGTAAGGTCGAGATAGCTCAGTTGGCAGAGCACCGGCACGGTACGCTGGAGGTCGCGGGTTCAAATCCTGCTTTCGACTGTTTCTTTTTCAATGTTTCCATTAAAACTAAAATC
This sequence comes from Lapara coniferarum, assembly GCA_949316025.1. Taxonomy (NCBI): domain Eukaryota; kingdom Metazoa; phylum Arthropoda; class Insecta; order Lepidoptera; family Sphingidae; genus Lapara; species Lapara coniferarum. Next base: position 2,802,233 of record OX438922.1, read on the forward strand.
AGTATCAATGCTGGACTGAGCCTTAATTGCTGAATTGTTCTTAAGTCGTTATAATTAATTTTTTTTTTGCTAAAAAACAGCACTGTGCAAACACTATTGTGTTACAGTTTGAGGGGGTTGTAAGTGGTGTAATTATTAAATATTAGGAGGGTCATGTAATATTTAATGGTATAAGTGTAAGGCTACAGTTCTTTTTGTGAAATTTAACGTTCTAGATGGTGTTTAAATTGCTTATGGGTGATTTCGCTTACCGTTAAACGAGAGGCTTGCTCGTCTCGTTATTCAGTAGTACAAAAAAGATATACTAGCATGGGGAACCTATCTAAAAACATCCTTATTAACAAAGTTCTTCGCAGATATTCACAAACATCTCACACACAACATAGTTACAAAATGACGGCCGCAGTTTTCAAACAATTTCAAAGAGTAGGGGAGGACGGGGCTACAATTAACGGAGGTAAGTATTAACAAGCGAAATTCTCTAAAACTATACACACTACACCTCCAACGCGAGTTTTAATTCGTCAACTAGACCAAGCTGAATGCCACAGGATCGGTCAGTTGCGGCCCGCTCGCCATACAAGTGAGTTGTGTGCCGGGTGACATTTTTACGCAGGTAAAGAACATTTTAAAGTTTACAATTTTTTGATTTCTACAAAAAATATACAGTGCTATTGATAATATTCATTATTCTCTGGCAGCATATTTTATACTTAATAATTCTACTTTGCTTAATTGACAAAATTATTGATCAATATTTTAGTATGTTATTTAATTCTTTAAATGAACCTTTGGGGCTACAATTAACAAATTTGCGGGGTTTGTTTTAACGTGTTAATAGCTGCCCCGGATGTGAGGATTAACAGGGTATCTGAATGTTTGTGTATAGTTATTTTAAAATGTTTTGTTTTATGACATTATGCGAACGTATAAACGAAAACCTACGCGGGACACTACATCCCAAGAGGTCTACGAGTTGGCTGCGCTAGAAGTGTTGGAGAAGAACAGAAAGTACAGACATCTCTGTACTTTCTGTTTGAGCTTGAATTTGAAGAATTTGAGCTTTGCTACGTTTCACTCTTCAATTTCGTGAAAAAAAAGTAAGCGGGTGCACACTGGTGCACCCGCTTTCTTTAACCGCTTTTTGTAACCCATTTCTACTGAGAAATGGGTAACAAAAAAATCCGGTTAGGTTTCATTGCCGAACAAGAGGCAACCATAGCCGCAGGGGCGGTTGCGGACGACAACTTAGACGTGAGTCGGAGGAAGCCCGCAGCCGTCCCTAATGCGCCGAAGATGGCCACCGCGGAGTTTTAGTTGGTATGCCGTGCGGTGTACATAGGTTAGGGACTCGGCCCGACGGTCGCCCGACGTTTTCCATCAGTCAGTTTATGAGAAAGCATATCCCATACAAGTCTGTATTAATTACCTAATAAAGAAATGTGTCATACATATATTTGTTTTCCTCTACATGAGTCAGCATATCATTATGTTAATTGTTGCCCCTTCTGTTAATACTTACCCTCGACCTGTTAATTCTAGCCCCAAACGTGAGGTAAGAATTAACAACTGACTCTTTTGTGAAAAAGAGTTCTATTTACGACATCGTTTCTGTTTTGTTTAATTTGAGATAATTATACGATACCTGAATAATTAAATCATCGTATAACATAATAATCAAATATGGCTATTGAATAATCACTAATCTACAACTAAAAATCCTTTTTTTGTTAATTGTGGCCCCGGCCTCCCCTAATGTGCGAAAAATAAGGTGTTTCACGGCCCGGCGCAAGAACCGCTATAAAGTTACTAGATGATACTTTCCAGGCGGAAAATATTCACTGCCTTTCAATTCACATGATACATATGAAATGCGCGAAAAATCTCATTTGAAATTGGAAACGCGTACGCCTACATTCGAAATTTGAAAACATCACATGTCATTAAAGATTATTTCAAACTGTTTGTAAAATTCAAACCATCATACACCAGACATGTCGGTTGGGCACTGAGAATTTTCTAGTCCAAAAAAACCACAGGAGATGCCATGATTAAACTTTGTACCTGATAATATGGTAACGTGTTTCAAATAGGCTACTAATTACATCAAACGATATAGGCTATATGCACGCTAGGTAATGATACGTTTGTGTTAGTGAATCTAATGAAAATTACACATAATTGATTTAATGACGCCCATACGCCATATTGTATAAGTTTACATCGCAACTAATTTGGTGCCTTATCAATATTTGATAACTATCTATAATACGGATGCGTTGAAACCAAATAATGTATTCATTGAATTAATAAAGCAATTATTATTTAAGCAATTGAGTAGTTCCTGAGATTAGCGCGTTCAAACAAACAAACTCTTCAGCTTTATAATATTAGTATAGATTATTAGGCAATTTAAATATCAATTTAATAATAAATAATTAATAGGCAATTTAAAAACAAAGACCGTGGAAAATATATATTTACCACGGACTTTGTTTTTAAATTACTAAAAAAAATGACATGAAATGAAATCCTCCTAGCCAGTTTCGGCCACGGCGGCCAATCTCAACGGAGATCAGCCAGGTACGCAGGAGATATTATAGTGCACAAGTGTGTGCGCAATACACAGGTGCACTCACTATCCCTTCACTCTCATAGTCCGGTGTCACAAAGTTTTTTTTGGCCCGACCCGGGATTCGAACCCACGACCTCAGCGCGCAAATCGTACTCGTAACGCGTACAACTACGCCACCGAGGCAGTAAAAAAAAATAGTCATTATTCAACAACAAAGTTTAATAATAACTATAACTACTCTTTTGGTAATTTAGTAAACCATGAATAATGCCCCGTTTTTTCAACCGTGGTTATCTTTTTGCTCGGGACTTATTAAGGTGGACGCGCCCGCAGTGCTTCACGCGTCACGCCTAGCCTCGCGCACTCGAAGTTCTAACACCGAGGATTACCCTAATCAAGGTTGAAAAACCCATGCTAAATCATCAAGTTAACAACGGTAAGTTGGTGCAGTCCGCACTTTTTGCAAATCACGTTACAATATTGTTAACTAGCGGCCCGCCCTGGCTTCGCACAGGTAGCGAAGCATAATATTATATGCCAAATTTATTTTTCTGTCATACAAAATATTTATGTAATATACACATAAACCCTCCTCTTGAATCACTCCATCCATTGGTGAAAGACATATTATGAAAATCCGTTCGGTAGTTTTTGAGTTTATCGTGTTCAGACAATCAGGTGCGATAGGAGGACTTTGTTTTATAATATGTAATGATACCCAACTTTAAATGGGACTGTAAATCCTGTGAGTGTGAGTTCTTCAGTTTAATGCCACTTTGTAACCGTCTGGGGTTTGAGTTGTAATCTTTTGACAGTGCGCGGATTGAGATTCAGCTTGTAATCGAGTTTTAAAGTGCAAAAGTGCTTTATAAAATATTTTTATTCTGTTTGAGTATAATTACATAACACGTTGTAGGTTTATGTTTTTGTAATTTAAGCGTTAAGTTAATGATAAATTTACTATTTATAATTACATAATATTATGAACATTTATTTATTATATTTTTCAAAGTAATGGATGTAAAAACTACCTTGTACTTAATTTATTATAATAGATCTATTTCTGCTCTAACAGGATAGACATTTACATCCCGGTTTGATAGACAACCAGGTTTGTTTGTAACCAGTAATTCCTATAATTATACAACAACTAACGTAGCAGTACTAAGCTGCGCAGTTACCAAACCAAAGTTAAATCGCTACTATCCAACCAGGCATGGTGCCATCTACCGTTCAATGGAGTCGCTCTAAAAATCGTTCTGTCCGCTGTTATTTGTCCCATCCAGCGGCTCTACGCTGAGCTCTCCTGTCGGCAACTGATACGGTCCTTTTGTTCCAATACGCCAACGTATTGGCCGCGATCGGCCAACTTTCCATCCCAATATTTTATGTTCATGAGCTAAAGAGTTCAGTCTCATTTAATTTGACATTAATTTGAGCACGTTCCAAATTTGAATAACTTTAAACAAAAAGTATTCAAAAGTATTCAAATGTGAAACGTATAATTTTGATAGAAATATTGTCTAGAGTCTGCCTACACTATTATAAAGAGGCAAAGTAACTGAATTTGTTTGATTGTCGTGATTAAAAAAAATTACTAATTGAAAACAGTCCCTGAATAACATAAGCTATATTTGATTTTCATGCGATTACTTTTATACCATTAAAGAATAAATGCAGAAGGAAGGCCAATCTTTTAAACTTGCAACTGTATAGAAATCCTAAAATGTAGACTGTGTCGGTGTATCACACTCTAATTCAAATCCCGGACGTCTCCCGTGTATTTTAATTAAAAAGAACCAGTTCTTTTGTGTCCGACCTAAAAATCGCACCCAGAATCTCACGACACACAGCCTACGCAACAGACTTGCTACAAAACAAAAGCAATCAAATTTAATATCAAACTCGAGAACGCGTTATGCAACAATCATGATATACCGCTATAATTTTAACCGACATAACATCGCGCTATAGCTAATCAAATACAAGGTAATTATTATGTTTCAACATGAATAAGTTTGTTTGATGTAACACAATGCGCACTTTGCGGCGCAGCCACTTCGCGAATCAAATTTATAACTAAGTTCGCATGTTTATTGTAACAGACGCGTAATCGGGCGTGAGAGCCTGGCCGATTAATAAAAATGTACATTATCCCGTTTGAATTTAGAATAGGTTAGTAGTTATTCGATTTGAAATTTGTAATTGATGGAACAATATTCTTTTTTCAAAATGAGAGGTAGAAAGGACAAAATACTTTTTTAGTCTGTGGCAACTTTGATTTGAATAATAGTGACACTGGGATAATTGAAATAAAAATTACATCTGGGTATGGTCCGCCCCTGTACTATACAATCTAATGAACGTAAAATAATTTGCCTGATTTATTTTATTTAGTAATAATTATTTGGATTAACTTCATTTAGTTAAGGCTAGGCATAATAACAAACTAGAGTCATAAGGTGGAACATAAAATGGATAGATACATACATACACATGGTGCTAAACTGATTACCCATACTGGCTTCGCCGTAGTCGGGTAAAAAAACGTTCGTAACAGAAATCCACCATTTAAAATGATTATAATAAAGATCATTTCAACGTCCGAAGACGTCACTGAATTCAGCAATCGCTCGTTCAACATTACTATGTGACACTCATTCTAATTGTTAATTCATTTTAACATAAAACATGCACTACAGTCACTAAAAGCACATTAAACGTATGTTCTATAGGCAAAAACAACCTTCTTATTATGTCAATATTATATTATAAACTAGCAAACTTGACCGCCGCGATGTAATCCAATTACGCTCCTGGAGGTTTTCTCAAACTAATGTTCTGTCAAGGGAGTCAGTATAAAACTTGAATAACGCCTTTGTGCCACTGCAGTTATCTCGGATTATCTAATTTTTGTTCAATTGCACGTCAAACAACTTTGACTTTGGTTTGTAAAATCGTTTGAAATTCAGCTTTTTATTTGAGAGATTTTTACAATTGAAATGACGAAATGTATCTGTGGTACAAAAAGTGTTTGTCTGCCTCAAAGGTACAACATATTCTATATCTGTTCGGATAGAAACCACCGTATAATCAGCATGATAAGTAGCTAAAAAATTCACATCTTTTAAGGGCCTACATACTTTGTGTCCTTACTAAACTTTTTTTGTCTTCACAAAAATAAAATAAAACAGATTTACTTTACTTCAAACGAAAAAGAACTGTTTTACTTGAACTTAACGCGTATATTGGCGGTTTGAAATTTTGTTTTTGTTCACCTATTTATGCTGCTGATTGTACATAAGGTACGCTCATGTACGTGTGCTGTGTTCCGGGATCACCCTGTATACGTACGATCCAAACGAGTGTAGTGGGATCACTGCCGTGCCCGTAAAGAGAAATCTAAAACTTTACTCGACCCGAGAAACAAACTAAAGACCTCACAAGTCGCATCTCGTAAGCATAACTACGCCACCAAGACAGTCAAACTAACGTAACACTTACTGATAAGAAAGTTATGTACTAACATAACATTATAAATACATTAGTCAAAACAACTAACCTATAATAAAAGGTCTCCACATGAGCACATCATAAAAAGAGCTCAAAAGCGCAACCCTAGCAACCGACAGGAAAAAAGAAAACCAACTCCCTGCACACCCCTCGCTTGTCAAACAACTAATTTGACGCATCGCCCTCTGCCTGTACGAGATTTACACCGAGGATGAAAAGCACAGGGAAGTCGCAAGTTCTCTCGACAGTGTTGACATAATAAAAATATAAAAAAAGTGTTAGATACCAATAAAAAGATATTGGAAATATGACACGCTTGACTGAATGATCTGTTATTAATTTAAGCCTTAACAATAGAAATTAATGTCCAAACTTTTAGATCCGATTTAAGAAACTCTAACTTCAATAACACTTATTAACTCATTACATATCATTAGGACCTTACAGATCTCATAATAGATATCATAATTGCATAGCGGAGCTCCAATTACGACATGTCATGTGCCACTTCCACTTGAATGCTTTTATGTTTTTCAATGTTTGCCAGGCCGTGCGACTGATTAATATTTCCGTGCGGGATCGCGTGACGTGAGACTGAGCTGAACTGTCTCCTTTATTAGACGAGAGATGGCGTTGCATGGATGTGTGTCGATGCGCGCGTTTTTAGGTCGAGGTTTGTTATGATTAAGACACAGATAAAATTATAAAAATTCAATAGTACAATGATTCCTTACGTTTACGCGAATGTTAGTCATTGAAATTAAACTATTTTTACGGATTCTATCACGGTTTTTTCGGAGACCACCCCGTGACAACAAAGTGCTGCAAAGCCTTCGAAACGTCGGGAGAAAATGAAATAAAAAACTGCAATAGAGTCCGTAAAAATAGTTTAATTTCAGTTCAATAGTACGATAAGATATTGACTTGTCAAAGATTTCCTTTAATAGTTAAAATCTCGTGCAATTTTACTTTGTAATCTAAATCTAGTGCCAGTCTACCTTTTCCTGTCTTGAGCATCCTCCTCAGTAAAACTACTGACTTCAAGCGTCTTGACTTTAAACTATTTCAAGAGTTAAAACAAAACCATTATACCATAATATGCGATATCACTGGAGCTATATACCATGTCGTATACAGTGCCAAGATATTTAGCAATAGAGACTATGTACACTATATCCTTAGACATCTGGCAACAAATCTAACTACTAGAGTCTTAGATACGCCTTCCTTTACACCAGTAATGGGCTACTTGCGGTCGCATTCAACTGAGATACGACTAGATAAAACAGTTAAACTATCTTGAGCAGTGTTTTGACTAATTTTGTAACTTTACTATTAATTTGAGAGGGAAACAAAGAAATATAGGGCTAATTGATAACTTATGATAAACCCATTTTTATTTATTTTACGTGAAATCAAATTGTTTATTTCGAATGCCATTATTATTTATGTGACTTGGCATGAGACAAATTCTTCATTGATGTTTTTCTTAATACATTTTGTAGTGTTACTAATATTATAAATGCGAAAGATTGGGAAATGTTTGGATGTTTGTATGTTTGTTAGAAGTAAACGCCGAAACAACTAAATGGGTTTGGATAAAATTTGGCACAAGGGTAGATCATAATTATCATAGGCTACTTTATCAATACTGGTGGACTGCCTATATTGGACTGCCTCGGTGGCGTAGTTGTATTACAGTGCGACTGCAAAGCTGAGGTCTCGGGTTCGATCCCCGGGTTGAGCACAGTGATATTGAGTTTTTCTATTCAGTATCAGCCCGGAGTCTGGAATTTTGCCCGATATGGCGATAGGCTCGCCCCCTATCCCATCATGGGACGGAATGACGGCGAAAAGTGGGTGCACTAGTTACGCTTCTGCCTACCCCTTTGGGGATAACAGGCGTGAGTGTATGTCAAATCAAATCAAATCAAATCAACACCTACACACACCTACACCTGAATAGTTATAGGTATAGGCTGCGCTACGCCCCAGTGCTACGTTTATTAAACAGTGTGTCATTAGCAAGCAACCGTTTCACTTGTCTCTCCGTTCGGCTACGCATCAGAAAATAATTAATATTTTTAATGTTTCTTCAAGCAGATGGCGCTAGAGTTATACTGTGTTTTAGAGACTTTTGTAGTGGGAAAATCGTTTCACGCGGGTAAAGTCATAACCAACACCTAGTTATAAATATTCTATTTGAAAAAGGGTCTTATATATTACTAGGGCTACTGGTGGACAAATAGACATTGCGGTGGTACCCGCCCAGACGGACTCTTACATATGAGAGACCTACCACCAGTAAAAATTAATAAACTTAAAATATTTAATTCGAGAGATGACTCTCCTAGCTTTTGATGATTATGAACGTAAGATCTTGACAAGTCTATACTAATATTGTAAAGAGGAAAGATTAGATTTTTTGTTTGTTTTCATTGAATAGGCTCCGAAACTACTGGACCGATTTGAAAAAATCATTCACAAATATAAAGCTACATTATTAGCGAGTCACATTAGTTACTTTTTATCCCAGGGAAATATAAAGCGGGACTTTTATCCCGGAAAACCTCATTCACGCGGGCAGAGCCGCGAGCAGAAGTCTTGACAATTAAAAAAAAAAAAAAAAAAAACTACCGTAAAACCTCATGACTTTGCCCAGATTGCTTGCGTTTTCTAATTCAATTTGAAATATTTAAAATAATAATATTAGTTTTAATTTGTTATTGTGTTACACTACTGATAAATGTACTGTTCTTTGTGCAGAATGTATAATAATGTCCAAAGACTGTATAATTATATGATAAACACCTCAATCTAGACGGCGGGCCAAATGTGTAGCACTTTTTACAAGTTTGCCCATTTTGCAGAAATTTTCATAACGTCGGTATTTTCTACCTTATGTTCTTAATGTTTAGGGACTATTATAGAAAAATAATCAATTTATGATGCGTCCTTAGAATTAAACTTTTAAACGTTCATTTAACCTGTTAAAATTTAGTGGGCAAAGTCCCAACAAATATTTTGTAATTTTTCATACAAATAACAGGATGAGCTAGGGTTGTCACTTTTTATTGTTAATCAATTAGAACTAAGCAGGTACATTGCAATAACGTATTTCAGTCTTTAATATTAATCATAAAATCCTATCAATCTTACTATCTTACCTTACTAATATTATAAAGGCGAAAGTTTGTAAGTATGTATCGATGTATGGATGTCTAGATGTATGGATGTTTGTTACTCTTTCACGCAAAAACTACTGAACGGATTTCGTTGAAATTTGGCACACGGGTAGATCATGTCCTGGATTAACACATAGGCTACTTTTTATCCTGGGAATATATAAAGCGGGACTTTTATCCCGGAAAAACTTATTCACGCGGGCGGAGCCGCGGGCAAAGGCTAGTCTTGCTAATATTATAAAGGCGAAAGTTTGTAAGTATGTATGGATGTCTGGATGTATGGATGTTTGTTCCTCTTTCACGCAAAAACTACTGAACGGATATGGTCTGGATCCCAATACTCTTTTTTTTCTCGCATTTTTAGTATTATTCATTCTGAAATAAATAAAAAAACTACCTCATTCACATTTTTCTACTCAAAAAAAGGAGTATTAAAATTGTTATTACCTCAAGTAATATAAATAACGAATTGAATGTTGTTTAATACTCATTCGTTCTGGTACAATTTGTTTTATAGTGCGTTTAATTTTTAATTACCGATGGCGTGAATTTTCACCCCTCTCTGACAAGATGCTGGACATTATGAAGACAATTCCCGCCATTTCGGTTTAATAAAGTAAAACGCACTCTAGGTACTATCTATTTATGTCAGTTCACATGGAGGTGACAACCATAGCGGTATAACTTCGGTGGGCAAAGTCGTAAAAATGGTTTCAGAAAAACTGATTTGACATTGCCCACCATCATTTTATCCAATTTATGAGAGATTTAGCGTACTGAGTTCGCTCTTTCTCCCTAATTTGCTACAAACCAATAGCCGCAAAAAAAATACTTACCTGCTGTAATTGCAAACCGATTTGTAGAAAAAGTTTTTCACACCGCTTTTGGCCCGCAAATTCAACGACCATGTTCGACAAAGCCTGACAGCCAACTGAACGCACATTACCAAAAATCACTTAGTTAATGTTGCCAGAGACATAATCAAATTTCTTACACAAATTAAATAATAAAACAAATCTTAAAATTTTACCAGTTTTTTACATATTTGTGACAGGCACCTTCCTGGGCAAATTCAGATCGGATGGGCAATCTTGTAAGGTTTTACGGTATTCCACGTAACCAAGCTCCTAATTTTAATAATCATTTCCCCAAACCACAATGAAAATATTATTAAATTCCTTCCACGAACAAAATCGGGCCGAAAAAGGAAACAAAAGGAGTAGTGAATACCTCCATGGGAGGTTCCTCCGGGATATGTAATCTAATACAAGGAATATTGACATATGATATTCGGTAAAGTTTTTGTTGCCATCCAGTAATGTGTTTGGGAACGCGGCAAATATTCTCGATTGAAAACATTACTTACTGATTCTAATGTAAATGCTTGGATATATATTATTAGCACATTTTTTATTCGCAAATTATGTACATATTGTTTCCAAATTCGATTCCAAAAGTAATTATAAAATCATTTCAACATTTCTTTCGTCATAATATGTACTACATGAGTCAATATATTGTGTTTGAGTAATGTGTTTTAATGATAATTTTAAATCTTGTAAGTAATTTTACAACAGTTTGCCCTCATACAAAATATCAAATTCCATCACGTCATTTTTAATTCTTTCTGCCACTTGGATCGACGATTAAAGCTTGTAATTATGTAATTAAAAATTATTACGTGGAATTTTAATTCCTTCTGTCATTTCGATTCCAAATTCAAATATATAATATCAACGATTCCCAACTGGCGGTAGCCATAACGCGTTTTTACCACACGAAAAAAAATATCGCTTGTATATTTAATTAATTCCCTTCACACCTAAATAAAAAGTAATTTAGAAATGCATTTGTAATAGTGCGAGTCAGACTGTGTTTTTTCAATTAACTTCTTCGAGCCTAGACATTTACGAGCCGCTTGAAACGTAATGGGGGACATAAAGACCGTTGTCCACTAATTATTGGCGCTTCTATAATTCAACGCGAATGTCACGTGACGCGGTGACACGCGAGCACTGTCGAACATCACGCTGTTAATTACTTTCCATTACCTGCAGGGTTGGCACAAAGCTATTTACTTGCCAATTAACCTCATACCGAACTAAATACGTCAGTTATTGACTTGCATTTGCATCGGGCTTCTTTAGTTTATTGCGAGAGATAGCGTTTCTTGGAACTCGATTTTACGTGAAACACAATGCTTGCAATTCTCTTCATTATTGTTATTTGATTCTGATATAAAATGAAGTTGAAGCTTTCTTGATTTTACTATCAGATTTTCAGGTTTTTATTACTTGCTACTAGGTGGTTAGTAAGTACTAGACTATTACTGGAGCCTCTGTAAGGGTCAATTCATACGAGTGCAAACTCTGCATTCGTCTGAATTGACCCTAATAGTATAGTAAACTCAAAGCACAACTCCGAATTTTGTCGTCACTTAAATATGTAATTTATTATACCCACGGTATTTGACGTTCTAATGTGTTATCAAGTCTTTGCAACTCCTTCTAATAACTTAAATAATCAAAAACCATAGTTAAAGAACCGCAAATGCCTGGACAATAGTCACAATAGTCCAGTGCCACAGCCCTGGCTGTTTAGACCGCTAACAACACCCAAGTACAGTTAAGTGAGTTGAACAAACTCGACCCGCACGCTATCAATACCCATAAAAACTTAATTAAAACAAAATATTGGAATTGGATCAATTCGTCTGCGAACAAAGTTATTCTTGTATTGACTAATTACTTCTCCGGACTAGTCTAGGAATGGTGTGTTGTTCTTCGAAATAGCGTTTACGCAAATACAGGTCCATACAAGCTCAAAATACCACGTTTTGTAATTTTAAATTCAAAAATAATAAATTGTAATCGTTTACACCATTTTTGACGAACATTTTAACACACTTTCTGTGAGGCAACTGACAAGAAATCATAGTTTGATTTACCTCCTGTAATTTACCAGTATATATAAGTTAATGTACCCATTAGAATTTATTGTTTATCAATTAAACCTACGCTCCTGAGAATTCTCTACAAGAACTTCGAGGGTATGTGAAGTCTTCCAACCCGCACTAGGTGAGCGTGGTGGACTAAGGCCTTAACCCTCAGTAGAGGTGGCCTAGCAGTGGCAGTATGTAATAAAAGGCTGGTATTATTATATTATTATTATACGGGGTCATTTTACCTTGCGTTGCTAAATGAAACCACATATTCGTCTATACCTCTACTAACGTCGTGCTAAACATCGTCAATGAATACTTTCGCCAAAAATCCCACTTGTAGTATTCCAATTTTTTTATCATTTTGGAGTTTAGTGCGAACATGGTGTGTGCGTAAGTGTATTTCTGACTGAAAGTGTAATGTTGCTGCGGCGAGGAATTCTCCTAGAGCAGTCGTAATAGTATTAGGGCGTGTAAAATTACGTTCGAAACTTACACGTTTATTTTAAGTCTATGGTTAAAATAACTTAATGGAAAGTGTTATTTTCAACGAGATAAGTATTGGTTTCATTTGCAAAGTCAAAATGACCCTGTATTATATACCCATAAGCACCAAATCACCAATGAAACACTTGTTTTACTAACACAACTTTCCAATAACGCGTCGTATTTGCCAACTCGCACACGCAATATTTGTCCTCGCACCGTCCGGCGTCCCCGCATAGGTCAAAGCTTTACGCTAAACGTTTCAAAGACCAGTCAACCGAAATCGCGGACAGCGCACAATATTATTAAAACTACCCTCAATATACATAGCGGGCTGTCCGTAGTTAAATAAACAGAGTTTAATGACTATCCGAAACTGTATCACGTCTCTTTGATGCATGGTTTTATTGATGTGCCTCCGGTGCATGGATTTGTAATGTTTGCGCTATTGGTTGCGCTATGTACAGTGTCTCTCTTCCCGGTCGGGTTGAATTACCTGATGTTATATACGTATTACCATGCTGTCGCTCTTAAGCTGTGATTCCGCAGTACGCGGCACTCGGCAGACGGTAGACGGCAGCAGCAGACGGCAAATGTGTGACGTCCTGCCTCGCATCATTTGCCGTCGTGTGCGGAATCGGTCTCATACAATTTAATATTGCATAGTAGTGCCGTCTGCCGTCTGTCGCGTTCTGCGGAATCACAGCTTTAGTCTTGGAGTATTCTCTCAGCTTTTAGAAGAGCCGTCGTTTTGCAACATGGACAACGTAAGTACCTAGTTGTAATTATGATTTACTAGGTATCGGTCGCGGCTTCACCCTCATGAAAAGCTTTTTCCGCTGCAAAATCCCTAAATTATTGTAGCGATTTATAGAATATTCTGTACAACGTCAGCACCGTTCATCATCATCATCGTTGCAGTCCACTGCTGGACATAGACTTCTCCCAAGATACGCCACAGAGCCCAGTCTGCTGCTTTATGCATCCAGTTGCTGCCGGCCCTCTTGTACAAGTCATCCCGCCATCTGACTAGAGGGCGTCCCACGCTACGTTTACCAGCACCGTTAACATACATGAAAGTATGGGCAGGACTTGGCCAACCCGTGTGCCAAATTTCATTCAAATTCGTTCAGTGATTACTGCGTTTACTTCCAAACAAACATTTCAAAATCCAAACATTCGCATTTATGATAGGAAGAAGTAATATAGATAAATAAGAAAATCATCAACTAAATCACGTTCACAACTAAGCCAATTCAGTACACCTCATCATCAATAATGAACAATGTACGCAAGAACTACTCAAACTTCTAAGCATTATGAAATATTACCCTCTTTTATCACACAATCGTGTGAAAGCAATTACTAAAGATAAAACTTGTCATAATTACTAAAGGCGCGCCTCACACGGTCAACTAAATGACGCCGCTTTATAAAAGTCCTTATCGCCACTTAATTTTGTGCAACGACGAGAAAATAAAAAAGTAATTATAACTTCGTCATCCCCTGGCTTTATTATCTTACATCCCCCCTCTCCCCTGGCGGGTGAGGACATGTAATAGTTAAATGATACTCTTGTCCCATTTTCATTAGGTCTTTATTAGAATGCTGGGAATTTGCAATTATCATGTTTTCTCGACAGATTTTAGCATTTTTGATCTTAAGATAAGCGTGGAATGTAGCGTTCAGTGAAGTAATTTATTGAGGAAAGTAATTGTTTATTATGAGATATATGACCTAGGTAAAGGAACTAATCGGAAGCCAAGGTTATATATACAAAATTTGAACTATGATAATTATTGCAGCCGAGTGAAGTTTTTCTGATCGGACTCCTCCGGCCTCATTCTCAACAACCGATTAAGTCCTCAACCGCCGCGCGTAAACACCGGCCGGCATGCATGATCGGGTATTAAGAGCCGTGTTTTTGCCACGTGCCCCCCTCCCCCTCGCCCCCTCTACTTAATGAACTGTCCGACCGGACGGCCGGTGTTTGCCGGTCGCGCGATATTTGCCGCCGCACCCTGTTTGTCTAACCCCAATAATTTAAGGAGTACATCGTGCCGTCCAATTTGCACAGTGCTTCGATGGGTACGTCCATGTGTCAAAGTTTATGGGGCAATTATGCGCGTTTTTTTCGCCGTTTGTTTGAGCGTGTCATTATGTTTTAGGTGTTGTTTTAAAATGTTTTAATTTATGGCGAGCAATGAACGGTGGTTTTGGAGTTCGCGAATTTATTAAATGACGTACGCGTAAAGCTTTATTAATTGGATCTCTATGTATATGAGAATCTGTTATTGTATCACCGTTTTGTCTATTCAAACCGCTAAACAGCATAAGCTCACATATGATACCCGAAGCGTTAAGCAGAGGCGTAAGTAATGCATCTACATTTTGCCCAGCTTAAATCCACACCATGATACGACGCCTCTAGCCACGTTTATTTACTCATGTTTCCTCTGATTGTAATACGTTTTCCCAAAAACCTGATACATCCAAGATTCCACACATATTCTCCAAAAATTTCACAAATCTAAGAATTACCCCAAACATTTTATCAGCTAATAATCGTCGCCGACATCTGTTTACGGGGTGCAAAGCATTGATTGCGCGATGAAGTCTCGCTTCGCGGATCAAATATCAATCTGGGACGCGACGCCCCCGGCGACCCGGCGCCCCCCGGAGCCCCTCTGGGCCCCCGCTGAATCCGCCTCAGGCCGGGCGAAGTAAACCAACTGGTATTGGCGATTATATGCCTGAATATTGACGGTACGTTTTATAGACTCATAAGAGTGGAGAGTGGAGACTGGTCTTGGTTCTTACCCGGGTATATTGTTTGAGATTTCTATTCAAAAATAGGAAGTTTATTAAAACTGATGTGTGAACTGGATTTAACTATAGATAGATCTAGGATTTTTTAACTCTACCATTATATTTATAGTGAGTTAAAGAGATACTTAAGTTACTCATGATACTATTATATTTATAGTGTTTTAAAGAGGTACTTAAGTTATTCATGAACTTGCGCCCATACTGCTCTAAGCTTATTACTATACTATAACAGACATATTTATCACAAAGTCAGGAACAATTCAGTCCCTTGCGCCGACGTTCCGTCTGACACAGATGCTGTCCGGCCACGGGTGTTTAGGCTCGTTTCTGTGTCGGATCGGAAAGGAGGAGTCCGCCGTGTGCCACCATTGTGGCAACGGCCGTGAGGACACAGTCCAACACACTCTCGAGGAGTGCCCAGCCTGGGACCTACAACGCAGCGCTCTTAGAGCAGTCGTCGGAGGAGACCTCTCGCTGCCGGCAGTGGTGGTCGGCATTAATTAAAACTCTGGGCCTTGTCAGCTTCACAACCTAAGCTTGTCTCTGTCTGATATCTGGCTAAAATGCATTAATCCATATTTAAAAAAACAAATCTCTATCATATCGCTGTCAGTGTGTCCCCACCCTTGCGTCATATTCATCCACCAGAGGGCGCTGTATGAACTAACTTCACCAACTTTTCCGATCAATCTCGCTTACGGTTTACAAGGAACGGATTTTATATTTGAGACGAGAATTTGTTTCATTATGACGATGGATGTTAGATGGTGATTTTGGAATAATAATAGGTCAGCGGTAGCGGAGATAGCCTAGTTGGGAGTGGAACGGACTGCAAAGAAGAATGTCCGCAGGTTCAAAACCAGAAATCTCAATAAAAACGTATCAATTGATTTATTTTTACCCAGTTCATTCGCCTGTCGGGATGCTTCCCTTATTCTTCAATTGGTACCATATTATAATTTAGGCGCCGCTCTCACGTCGTCACACGTAAAATATTGGTAGCGGGGAGCAATGCAAATTGTCCCGATCCCGCTGGATTGCCGCGGTAATGTGACGAATTCTCCCAAATTATCCACTGGTAATAAGATAGAAAATACCTTGTAGTCTAGACAAGAAATTACCTTCGTACTGAGGTGTTGGAAACGATTGAGTTTCTATAATGAAAACTTGAGCTAAGGTTTAATTGATATTACACTCAAATGTGTCAGTATTCAGATAGTCTTATTGAAGCATGTTGCAGATATCTGCAGCACGTCTTGATAAATAATTAAAATAGGCTAACCATATTATCAGTCTTGTTTTTATTACGAGCGCCTGCTGATTTCAATCTCCTCAGGGGATTCAACACCAGGCAAATTGTGTTAAACACTGAGGCTTTCACTACATACAATTCAAACGTAGAACTCCCGATCTACATATGCACTGCCCTAATTAAATGGAGGCGACATTACGTTAAAAAGCTATAATGAACGAAGTTGAAATGTAAATTCTCCAAAGACCTCGCCTTTTTAACAGAATGATTTCAAACATTGTCTTGTTAAAAAACAAAAAACTTATTTCATAGTTTCCATGTAAAATTTGTCACTACTATAGAAATTTTTTCATTATTCCCCCACCCTCGGAACGTTTTAAATCCGTTTAATATTTTAACATACAAAGTCCGGTATAAACATCATTCAGGATCGCTCGACGGCGAAATGCGACATAGATGAAAGCGCTCAATTCTATGACAAATACCTACGTTCAGAAAGCTATAGTAATGTCGGGCGGAGGGTGGGAGGGAATTCACGCACGGCCGGAGGTCCAACGAGTTCCTATAAAGGGAACCGGTTGAGGGATTAAATATAGTCCCCGAGTACAGGTGATTTCGGCACGCGCGTGCCACAACAATAGAGAAATTCTGTTTTCATTCGATATACATTTGTCGTATGAATCATATTTACAAGCTGATATGTTTAGTTATACTACATGAAAACGGACAAAAGACGTTTTGTGTATGCTATGAAAACTGATATTAACGAGTCCAGATTTGAAAATTACGCATAAAAATCATAATTAATTACTCCACCACAAAATATCACGTTACCTTATTTTTAATTACAACCCTTTAAAACAAGATATCGCTTACAAAAACAGTCTAACCTTTTCACACAAAAAGCCTTACACACTCAGTTTTAGGTAGACCAACAAACTTATTAATTCTTTGTTTAAAGTATTCAATGATTATACGAGACTAGGTACTCATAATATTATTATATTGTATGAGAATGTTAATACCGTTGGTCAACATTAGAAATGTATTTTTTTCGTTCTTATATAATATAATGCAAACTAAAATACTGGCTGGTTATAATCTTCTTAATTTTACAGCCAGTCACAACATAAATATGACTCTACAAAAAACTTAAAAATGTGACATGCTGGTCGCTTCTAATAACTTTGTTTTAAATCAAGAATTCCAAAAAAACTTAACAGCTACGTCATAACATATCATTGTATGAAGACAAATGGAACCGTCTCGAGTTACGCGTGGTTACGCCGTGGCCGCATTTCGTTCCTGATTATGCCTTTGACACCCAAGCTGGGCGGTCGTGTGACTCTATTATGAATTTACATTTGTCAAATGACAGAGCGCGTTAATGGGGATAATATGTTATGGTATAACGAGATTTTATGCCTCTACGGTTTTTATCGTAAGGTTTACAGCTTCTAAATTTGCTTCACTATGTAACACCTAACAAGCAATTATTTTTTGAAAATATGTATTATTTAGAGTTAATTTTCATTGCGTGGAGAATTTTAGCAATAGTGCTAGAGTAATAATTAAAACTACCAAGTAGGTTATTTTACGCTTTATCTTATGGATTTCCTATTTAACATAAAAAGTTTGTATTTTTTTTTATACATCAGTTTTACTTAACATAGACTTTTCAGAGCTATAAGTGCTTGATCACGTTGGAACGCGCGAGAGCGGTGGCGGGACTGGAGGGTGCGAGCGCGGCAGGGATCCCTATTGGATTGCATAATTTTTTTTTGTAATAATATTGTTACGCATCTTAGCTTTAAGCCTAAATATCAATGTGCATAATAATCATTACGCATAATTGTTTTAACATAAAATAAAAAAGCACAACCATCAGAACGACTAACACCATTCGAACTCAATATCCACCGATTACACTACAAAGGGTTTGCAAAGTATCGAGCATTCGCACGGCACAAAAACCGGCACAATAAAACGTTTGACACACGCACGGCGGTGCAATGAATTCTAATGATTTGACGCGCCGTGCCGGCGTATCACACGCGGGAAAAGTGCCAATACGGGACACAGTTTAATTGTAACAGTAGAAAGAATTTTGTGATACAGTATAGTGACGTCATTGCTACTACTTTTAAGTTCATTGTATAAAAGTGAAGGGTTTTTATCTTTAGATGGTAGGTATAATTATATTGGCTAACCTAATAGATTATTTAATACTGCTTAAAGATAAAAATGGTTTACAATAAATATTTATCTCTTATATAACGATTAACGAAGTGGAATTTGCCTTTGACTCAAATTAACCTAAGGAATTTAGCAAGTAGTGTAACACTGATGTTTTTCGGTAGGAAAATTAAATTTATTATGATGATGTTTCGACAAAATTTATGATAAGAGGTCATGTCTACCTTGTATTCCATCAATAGATATATATTAATTACTAGCCTGCCTCGGTGGCGTAGTTGTATTACAGTACGACTGCAAAGCTGAGGTCTCGGGTTCGATCCCCGGGTTGGGCAAAGCGATATTGAGTTTTTCTATTCAGCATCAGCTCGGAGTCTGGAATTTGTGCCCGATATGGCGATAGGCTCGCCCCCTATCACATCGTAGGACGGAATAATGGCGAAAAGTGGGTGCACTAGTTGCGCCTCTGCCTACCCCTTCGGGGATAACAGGCGTGAGTGTATATGTATATGTAATTACTAGAAATAACGGTTTCACGCACGTATTCATGACCAGTTTGAAGATGACCTACTTAATAGGTCGAAACTGGTCGGCGATTCTGACCAAGAATACGTGAGTGAAACCGTTATTTCTAGTAATTAATGTAATATGTGTCGCGTAAGTTTTAATTATAGTTATATACCCATCGTCGATCACTTAACTTCAAATCTGTCAAGGAGAATATACCCCTTACCATAAAGTATATTATTTACATAGAATAAATTGAACACTGAAATCTCCACACACTGTGTGCCTATCTACGACCGAGCACCGAACAGGGCCGTTGTTTTATTCCACGTCGGTCGAATAAAAATCAGTGACCGTAAAGTGAAGAGGCCGAGATATTGAGTGTTGTATCGCATCACCTCGTAAATTCCGCTGTGCACCATACCGCCGCCATTCTCGACCACGTTCGACTTTCTATTAGATCTTCGACATTTGTTGTTATGTAATGTAGCAATTAGTTTTGTTGTATGACTTGTGTGTTGTGTTCCTTTCTAAAGTTTAGGGTTTTGAAGAGTATACAATATTAAGGACACAATTGTATTGCTCACTTTAAGTACTTCTAATTTAAGGAGAAAACTTACTATACCTATTGTCCAGTGTCCAAAATATTATAAAAATCATATTGTACCCATAAACAAAAATCCTTCAAATTACATTCAAACTCCCAAGTATCCATCAGAACAACATCACACGTCGTGAAACAAACCTCAGCTAATTTTATATAACAAATAGCCTCTTTAAAACAGCATACCCAGACCCGACAGTGACATAATATCTACTGAAACCAGAATCTCGCACGAAAGCCAGACGCCTCGCGAGCTGATGTCACATTCTCAGATCAACGGAGCGAGAAATAAGTACATTTTTGCCCACGATACGTAATGTGGAAAAAATTTAAAAGCAAATCCGCGGGGTATTGACAGCTCGGAGGTTTTGAGAATAGGTGTCACGTGTGCGACGCATGAGTGGTTTTAAATTAACTGATTACATCGGTTGTGAGTTGTGACGATTTTGTAGGATGGGTGGGAATTTGAGGTTGATCTATGGAAATGTGTTTTGAGCTATTGTTATTTCATTTCAGTAGCAATAGAGAAAGCGAGGAAAGCCTAATATGTAGTAGATAGAATTTACTGGTGGTAGGTCTCATATATAAGAGTCCATCTATGTCACATGTGTTTCGGTTTAAAGGACATTGTAGCCAGTGTAACTACTGGACATAATGAGACTTAACATCTTATATCTCACGATGACGAGCCCAGTGGAATGTCACAGAGTACTCCGTAACTCAAGGTGCTGGATGGTGTTGCTACTGTTTATAGGTGGTCGTATCGCTTACCATCAGACGAACGGCTTGCTCGTCTCGTCTTTCAATGCAATAACTATCGCTTGCTTTAACGATATACAATTAAGTATTTCGATGTTTCTTACACAATAAAAATATTTTTTTCACACACACACACACACACACACTCACGCCTTTTATCCCCGAAGGGGTAGGCAGAGGCCCAACTAGTGCACCCACTTTTCGCCATTATTCCGTCCCATGATGTGATAGGGGGCGAGCCTATCGCCATATCGGGCACAAATTCCAGACTCCGAGCTGATACTGAATAGAAAAACTCAATATCATTTTGCCCGACCCGGAGATCGAACCCGAAACCTCAGCATTGCAGTCGTACCATAATACAACTACGCCACCGAGGCAGTCCTAATCAGTCGAAATAGTAAAACTATTTTATTGTAGAAATTTCAGGAACTACTTATAATAAACTTATCTATAATAATAATCAAATACTAATATTTGATTAATGTAATCATCAAAATTTACTAACTACAATAGCCCCTTTATATTCTCGTCTACCCCATTTACGAAATAACACCGTGATCTTACCGTGAACTAGCCGTCTTAATAAAATGTTAAGAATTCAGACACAAAGCACTTTTAATGAGACGTTTACCGGGCTATAAATTTTTCGATATTTTCATCTTGAGCAAAATATTTGCTCTCACTCTCACTTGTAGGATATCGTATAACAGTCTCTTTCGCCCTCGTTGAGTGTAAAAGAAGACTGCTCGAGGCATCTGCAATCAATGGACCGTTCAAATTGATATAAGATAGGAAAGGTATCCAACAGGTGCGGTTTTGGAGGTCGTGTCTTGAGGGCATGACCCACTGACACCGAAATTTATTTGGATTGGTTAGGAGTAGCTATGAGTTCACCGCGAAGACTGCTTTAATAATCCAGAATTATATGTTTCTAAATAAGTATTATTTTTAAAAGTTATGACAGCAGCGTAAAATTTATACTTAGTTAAATCTTTTGGCATAATTTTCTTGATTTTGAAATCAACATTTAAGAAAACAAAAGTCTTGCCTAGCTTTTATACTTGAAAGTCGGTCGGGATATACTTTTGTAAGAAAAATAAATTTGAAATGAAAGCAAACAGAACAATAAACAAATTATTTTATTTACTGAGAACATAATATTCTTTGGCAATCCATTTCTCGAAATTAACTATATCTAAATATACGTGTCCTGCGTATTCATAAATCGTTGCGTTATTTTTTTAGCTTTCGATGTTTGGTTAAAAAATATTTTGTTTGACTATTTTACTATGGATTCTGAGAAATAAGGAATAAATAACTTTATGATTATTCTTTTAACTGAGCTTATCATAGGGTTAAATCGAAATTTAATAAATAATATAATATGATAATTTGTAATACTTATCCTGTATAATCCAAGAACATATAATACCCTAAATACACAACCAAATCCGCTCCACACAGAGTTATAATAAGACGCTACCCGATACTTGGAAGTCTTTCATCGAGATTCTGTGTATGCAAAGTTCATTTCCTCACAAGCGCTCCATCATTGGAGGCTTACGGCTCCATAATTTGTATCGTATGTATAAATAAAGATGGTAGCACTGCATGACAGAATGGCAGAAATTCGTTGTTTTGAAATACGAAGTATTCAAAGTTTTTTTTTTATTAGTCACAGTCAAATATATATATTTCCACGAGGGATCTTTTTGAAAAGTGAATACCTATTTACTTTTGTTTTAATAGTGCTTGACAAATCACTAATTTAAATAGTTTCGTATCTAGTGTTTCTGAGATCTACTTTATGATTTTTTTTTAAATGGCCCTACTGCCAGTAGCCTGACGCGAGTCGGCTTTTCTGGCCACACCGGTCTTTAGGGTGAACGCAGAAGGCGCTCGCAACCCTTTGAATTAAGTGACCATGCTAGAAAATAATAATTATTATAAAACTAATTTGTCTGTGGGGCTAGGACGTGAAACAAAAAAAAATACGATGCATCTCTGCTTTGTTTTATTGTGATTGGTTGAGAGACTGACGTGTCCGTCTCTCGATCAATCACAAACATCAAATTAACCGATACATCAGTCACTCAACCAATCACAATGAAACGATGCGAAGACGCATCGTGTTTTTTTTACGTCCTAGCCCCACTGTCCAACTTTATAGGAATCTACATTATGTATAGTTAATATTAAAATTATTTTTACAGGTATGTTAGCTGTTTGCTCGTAATATTATCGTAAGTACTCATAGAATTAATATTTATTTTTCATATTTAATATAGCTCGCAACTGCGTTTGTCATCCAGTCATATCTAGAATCATATCATTTCAAATATTTTTAACATAATGTTTCTATGATATTCTTAGTTCCATATTGTCAATATACCAATTTATAGTATTCATATCTATTCTATTAAAGCTTGACGACCTTTACGAATGCCAGCGAATCTTTATAGTCCCGTGAGAAAAGAACCAAACGGTAAGAAAATAACGAAAATAACGGTAACCTATAAACGAATCAGTGCCATCCCACGCATCTTTGCATCTCCTTTGACCTTTTGAACAAATAAGTTTTATTTAAGTCGTGGTATATTGCTATAAAGCCCTTTTAGGGTATGTGCAGACGATGTACTCAATTCTATTGAGTATCGAAGCCATCGAACACAACTAAAATGCACAATGAACGCAATGGGGTCGAAACTCTGTACTTTTACGTATATTGGGGTGCGGTTTTAATAATGCGCGTCATATAAAAACGATGTCTGCATATTTCCAAAAAATAAGGTTTTCAATTTGTGTTTTTGTACATTTATTTATTATACATAAACTCAATTATTCGAACTGTCTGCATACAGTGTTTTTT
The DNA here is from genome assembly GCA_949316025.1 of Lapara coniferarum. Taxonomy (NCBI): domain Eukaryota; kingdom Metazoa; phylum Arthropoda; class Insecta; order Lepidoptera; family Sphingidae; genus Lapara; species Lapara coniferarum. The sequence goes on from OX438922.1 coordinate 2,825,952, forward strand.
TAAGTCGCTTTCATTTTTTGTTGAAAACGTTTTTTTATACAATGTAAATTACTAAGAAATCTCTACATGTAGGGAAATATCCCCATATAAAGACGAAGACAAGTGCTCTAGCTTAATAAGTATTAGTTTAACGATGATTACAAGCCCATGTGCTGGGAAATGCATCTGATATCGAGAGCTAAAGATTACAGAGATAGTAGAGAGTTGTTTTAGTCGTAATCTTTAGTTTATCTACTGTAATGTGTAGGAGGGATGCAATGTTTATGTTTAGTAAGATAGATTTATTAAGATTACTAGCTGGTTAGCAAGGTTATTGTCGTGCAAGAGTGTTATGTTAACCTTTGTATTTTTTATTTAAAATATTTTAATAGTATGCATTAGACATTCCAAAACATGCACGGGGCCATAACATAAAACATTCAGAAATTTACATGAGTATATCATAAAACAGGTCACGAGATTGATTAAACAAGGAAAGTTCGGCAACTGCGCGGAACAAACAATCCATAAAATATGAGAATAAAAATTATTAACAAAACTTCTTCTATTTGTCCTACGTGGCCATCTTATCTTCCATGGATAGATTACAATTTTAATAAACTTCCCACTGTGTAACGTTGCCAAGAACTTGAAAAACAAAAGAATAAATTAGAAATATATAAATCAGGCCAAATACTAGTTCCAGTTGTCTTGGAGACATAATGGAATGAAAAACTCAACTAGATTTGTCCAGTCTAGATTTATTGTGTAAAATATGGTTGGACATAAGTACTATACACACATACACTCACGCCTGTTATCCCCGAAGGGGTAGGCAGAGGCGCAAATAGTGCACCCACTTTTCGCCGTCATTCCGTCCCATGATGTGAAAGGGGCGAGCCTATCGCCATATCGAGCACAAATTTCAAACTCCGGGCTGATACTGAATATAAAAACTCAATATCACTTTGCCCGACCCGGGGATCGAACCCGAGACCCCAGCTTTGTAGTCGTACTGTAATACAACTACGCCACCGAAGCAGTCACACATAAGTACTATAAAGTTATTTTAAGGAATTTTGATATACCTATTACTTGTGTTATACCTTACACCAAATTAACTTGAAAAAATTGGCAGACAACTGACACATAACTCAAAATATAGTGGCTCTAATAATACTAATATGTTTAAGATGACCCAGTTTATGGTATTCAGGTCATCAGATACCATAACACTATGTGGAGCTAATAAACATATTATAAATAAATATTATGCCAATATATAGGAACAAACATGCTATTTATTTCCAAAACAATATGAGTCAGTTTAAAATGGCAAAACAATCTTCAAATTAAGATGAAACTTAATTCTAACAATCTAATATTGATAGCAAATAGAATTACTTAAACTTGTCGATTTATACACATAAACAACGATTATTAATAAGGGGAAAGGTAAACACTACACAAAGAACCAGCATAACCAAAATAGTACCATCATTTATTTTAATTATCCAAACAATGAAAACAAAAACACTCAAATATCTCAATGAATCGTGGCAAACAGATAAAATCTACAGTAACGATACAATCTCACCGCGAAACTTCGGTGTCGATAATAATGAACGGGAAACAGTATATTTAAACTTCCAAACTGGACGCCCATTTGCCGGGGGTGTATTCTCAGGGATAAGATTTGTTATCGATTGTGAGTTATACATTATATCGTGCATTAGATTCTTCTTACAAACTTGAGAAATTTATTTATTATTTATTTTACATCTTTATTGTACACCAACAGAAACAAATAAATCAAAATATATACAAGTAATATTAATAATATAGGCAGCGGTGATACAATTGGCGGTCTTATCGCTCAAGGCAATCTCTTACAGACAACCATTGGATGGAGATAAGAGAAATGACGAAAAGGGCAGTCAGGGGCGTACATAAAAGTTACTATGGAATACACTAAATGTAAATAAATAAATGCATACGAGAGCACAAAAATATTTACAGACAACATATTTATACATACATACATAGATACATACATACATAGTCATACGTACAAATACATATATAATATAATACATATATGCCTATTATTATTATATAAAAGTATACATCTAATATTTACAAAAGTAAATGGGTACTTATATATGCTAATCATTGACATACAGATCTGAGAGATTCTAGAGGTTGAGGAAATGTTCCTTTACCATTTTTTTAAAAACTGGTAGTGATTGCGCGCGTCTTATGGCTAATGGCAGAGCATTCCATAATCTGACAGCGACAAATTTTAAGAAATTTTAGAGAAATTTTATATATAATGAGCCTTAATATCTTTCAAACTATATGGTGCTATATAATATTCATGAAACAAATAGACAAATCGAATATCGCATATAAATACTTAAGCAATGACATAACAAATGAAAAAATATACACAATATTTTACTTTACGAAAACATTCCAACTTCGCAATCAAATGAAAATAATTAATAGAATAACTAAATATACCTATCTCTTTAATGCAGTAACTCGATAAACCTTTCGAAACTAAAAACAATTGGCTAATAAACTTGTTGAAATATAAACTAAACCTAAAACGTTCGAGTTAGATAAACTGATTTAATAAATCAATTACGATAACTTTAAACTTTAAGGGCCTTACTATAATAATCGCTGTAAGCTGGTATCATAGTATATAATGTTTTGTCTCGCTTCTTCTAACGATAAATATCATTCAATATGCAATACAAAACGCTGAAAATAACTATTACAGCTGTATAGAACGTTAATTACTATTATTAAGGCGATATGAAATGTATTTCGTCAGTAAAAAACTGGATTTGATTGACATTTTGTTACATATCATGTTCTAGTAATAAATCGCTTTATTCTTTCATATAATTGATATTTATGTTAGATCAATGCAATGGCAGCATATTCGGCTTGAGAACCGTAATATCCAAGATCCCGAATTCCTTGGAAGAACAATTAAAATTGTCGCAAATCTCGTTGGCTAATCTCACTATCTTTAGTATCTATGAAACAATATGGACGAAACTAAATTAACCAAAATGTAAAGGGCATGTTACACCATGTACACAAAGCCGAAACAAATCGCCCGAAACCGAAAGCCCAGTTTACAAACGGTTATCACAAATCGCGTGACCCGAGGCGTCGTGACGACGACGGGCCCACATTGAGATCGTGGCAGATAGCGTTTCGGACACAAGAATAGAGTGGAAACACGCCTTTACAAATAGTGTTCGAACAACTGCGGTACTCGGGTAAAACTAGCTATAAGCTTACCAGCGACTCCGTCTGCGTACAGTTTAATTAAAGTTCTTTCAACGTTATCGTTCTATTTAGTATGTGCCTTAATAAAACAAAAAATCATGAGTGATTAACTTAATAAACCTATCATTATTAGTTGAGATTAAACAACAGTTTTCTACAACATTATCAAAATTCATCCAGCTATGTTTACATTAACAAATAAACAATCTTTAGTCACTTCGTGAGTATTATATCGGTGTTGTAGTATGTAAAACTTTTGAGAAATATAAAATTACTTACCAGTGTTATACTCCTAGATGCACAAAGCTACGTTATATTAAAAAAAAACTTAATAATAACTAATGGAATTAAGAGAGCTTTATTTTTCCATTCTCCTAAGTTAACACAACAAAAACTGTTTTAGAAAAAGTAAACAGCGCTAGAATGAAGACAATAAGTTAGTTTACAAATGTTATCTAGATCGTCCTCTGCGTCCGTAATCACTGCGACATAGTGATCGTGCCCTCCGATAACAAGGAGGGTGGAAGTAGAAGGGGGAGGCCCAGTCACCGAATTATAACTGTAAGGGATTATTAGATGAGTTTAGACTTAACTGAGGTTTAAAGATGTTTATGAAGAAAATACTGGCCTTAATCCTACTAATATTATAAATGCGAAATTTTGTAAGAATGGATGTTTGTTATTCTTTCACGCAAAAACTACTAAACGGACTTCGATGAAATTTGGCACACGGGTAGATCATATCCTGTATTAACACACACGCTACTTTTTATCCCGGACAAATATAAAACGGGACTTTTCTCCCAGATTTTTTTTTCTCGCGAGTCGTTACGGCTAAACCACTGACCGATTTCGATGAAATTTGGTAGAGAGATAGTTTAAGACCCTGGGATGGACCTAGGCAACTTATTATTTCGGGAAAATATAAACCGGGTCTTTAATCCCGAAAAATCGTCTTCTGTGAGTGGAACCGCAAGAACATAAGTGTGGAGATAGTTTGAGATCCAGAAAACGACATAGACTACTTTTATCCCGGAAAAACATACACCGGGAATTGTATCCTGGACTTTTCAATCTCACCGTTGGAGCCGTAAAGACCAAACCAATGAATCTATTTCAATGAAATTTAGTAAGGAGATAGTTTAAGACCCTGGGAAGGACCTAGGCTACTTCTTATCCCGGAAAAATATATACCGAGACTTTTACCCTGAAAAACTGTTATCACGGGCGGAGCCACGCGTAAAAGCTAGTGTAAATATAAAGAAAAACCAAATAAAAAGTATGATACATTTTTTTGCGTGCATTATTACCGTGCAGCCAGTATTCTCTTTAATTTTATTCATTACCATCACAGAAAAGAGAAAGAGATTACCATATTGATTTTAAAAACAGATCGATGATGATAAGCGTAAAACTGGCCTGAAATCCAATTTTAATATTTCTCTAAAATTAACAAAATTACTCGCATAACTAAAACATTTGGTCCAACATTGGCCCCAACTCGGCGTTTTCATTACCCAAGCGTATTTATTAGTCAGCATTCGCCGAGCCCACCTTTTACAACAAGATTTAACTCACTTAGCATTCGACTTTTGTCTCTTTCACACTCATGCATATGCAAATTATTCTTTTTACTCCCACAGAGGGACGTATGAGTAATTTGATCATGAACGGATCGTTAAAGAGGACAGATAGACAATACTGTCTTATTCAGTCCTTTGAATGAAGGTAAACGATTAATCTGTACAAAAAAGATTACTTAGCTTCGGTTTCACAACTTTTGAATTATTTCTTTTCGTTATATAAATATATAAGTCGACTAAATACATTAGTTACACTCTAATCTGTGCTCTCAAATTAATAGTAATAAAATGGGCACTATTTAATATAATAACTGCCAAATAAAGTTTACTCGAAACTTGTGAAACAGACCCTTGTGTTTCAGCAAATTAAGTTATGTTTTCACCCTTTCTCTCATACGCTAAATAATCAGAATATAAGAGAATATAATATGATATTGTTGAGATTAATAATCACCTGATTAGACATAAGAAGAATTGGGTGTAAATTCAGAATTCCAAATATGGGTAATATTTTATAAGAGTGAGAAGAAAAACATGACTTGTGTTGGAAAAAAATCGGGCACGTTCTTTTAGATTTCTCTACCATCCCACTTCTGGGGTATAAAGACAAACGTCGATGTTGTCTCAAATATTAACTATCGAGAATCAAACCACGATATCTCATTTCTAGCAAAAACATCGCCTTAGTCATACAAAATGTAATAAGTAATAACCAAGAGAACCAAGTTACAAAATCTAAACCTCTCAACTCGTATGAACTCTAAAAAAAACTTACTTTTCAGATTATATGGCTTTTGCCTTCATAGATCTTCGCGAACAATGGGTCGCGATAATTTTGCGCGCGGTGAATGGGAGCACGCACATAAATGTCGCCTCGCAAACGCAATTTGTTATTTTTAAAAACGGCATGAATGGCGCGAGATTGCGCCGCGACTAATCCGATTAGCGCGAGCGTGTTAGTTTAAATATGTAATGCAGTGGAATTTGAAGCAATGTCTTATGACTGGAATTCATAGAGTAAGTTAATTCTTAAAGGAACTTAGAAATATGCTTATTACTGGGTTATAGGTCTCTCGCAATGGGTATTGTCGTTTGGGCAGGTATTTCTACCGCCAATCATGCCTGCAAGCAGAAATTGTTGTATTCTAGTTATAAAGATACTAGCTTTTGCCCACGGCTTCGCCCGCGTTAATAAGTTTTTCCGGGCTAAAAGTACATAAAAACCTTCCCGTTGAATCATTCTATGACTATGACGTTGATACAACTCTTAACAAATAATGCATTAATTTCGACCAAATTTGATTACCATAAAAACGGTTCTAGTGAGTTAATCTTAAAAGATAGACATATACTGTCGCAGACATTTTTTAGATCATTTCAAGAGGAATAATTCTTTCATACATATATTTTTGGTATCTTGAACCGTTTTCGCAGCGCACGCAATGGAAGCCCTCAAGGATGAATAATTTTCCCCGCTTTTTTCACATTTTCCATTATTTCTTCGCTCCTGTTGGTTGCATCGTGATGTTATATAGCCTAAAGCCTTCCTCGATAAATGGTCTATTCAACACAAAAAGAATTTTTCAATTCGAACCAGTAGTTACTGAGATTAGCGCGTTCAAACAAACAAACAAACTCTTCAGCTTTATAATATTAGTATAGATTTCTTTAATTTCTATACGTTATGTGACTTTACCTTACACGGAACTAGCAGGCAAAAATATTTCCTTCGGAATGTTATGTACCAACCAATTAACACAAAAAATCTGTATTGAAAGATATAAATATTTAACATAAAATGAAGTTCATAATATTTTCGCGTTCATAAACGAACTCAAGTAGGTACTGAGACTATTATGATACATAAGCCTCAACGTGTGTTTTGATATTTTGGAATACTTACATTTTATAACACATTATTGTTTAATTTAGTATTGTAAGTACCACACGAACAAAGCACAGTACGTAAAACCATTTAACTTTTCCAACATCTCGAATCATAAGACAAGCCATAACCACACGCGCCATTTGCTCTAAATGATGAATTATGACAACGAGTTCACCTTAACGGCATCTGCAAAACATAACTGCGAACATTAAATCGCAAGTATTGTCTGTCTGTCGCGGTTTCAATGCGCCGCTTTATTCCCTTACGAGATAATAACCGTTCGCGAAGTGCGTGCGTTTTATCACCCATTTTATAATACACTGCGATTCTATACTGGCCGTAAAGATACAATAAAAAAATACGGTCAGTCGTCGGGTGAATGGATAGCTTTGGTACGTTGAGTTGATAAGCTAAGTATTACATTTTACTGACTCAAATGTTGGGGAAACAAAAACATTTCTAACAGTTATTATCTATAAAAAATGTAGGAAAATTATTGTCTATAAAAACATATTTCATATATTGGGTCTTAACTTTTGTATAACATTTTGGACTTTATGTCTGCATGCTTTCATTTGGTTGTTACACATTACAAGATTAGAGATTCTTTTTCAGAGCTGTAAAAACAATATGACTCAGAGAAATTAATCATAACTTAAACAAGGTACAGTAACAACAAATCATGAACATGATTACATAGAATCTAAAGACACGTAACACACAGGCGCAGCGTTAAGCGAGCACCCTATCTGATTATAATGTAATCCTTAATAACTGGTGGTAAATAGCTTACGATAACAGCGCACGGGCGGGCAGCGTCACGTAGCTAATAACCGAACTACACACAACCGGCACGTTCGCGCGATATGTTGTCGAATGTGGGAGACAACTTGTGTAAAATGCAGTTGCTTAAACTGTATTCATGTTGTCGGTTTAAAGTGATGTTTATGTGCAAAACATGTAGTGGCGGACTTATTACCCGCTCTAAAATATATAGTCTTAGTTCCACTATTAAGTTTTTTTAAAAGCTGATTTTAACTATGAATCGTTCGCCTGATGGTAAGCGATACGACCACCCACAAACAGTAGAAACACCATCCAGCACCTTGAGTTACAAAGTACTGTGTGACATTCCACTGCGCTCGTCATCCTGAGACATAAGATGTTAAGTCTTATTATGTTCTGTAGTTACACTGGCTTCAATGCCCTTCAAACCGAAAGACAACAGTGCATGCACACTGCTTCTTGGCGGTAGAAATAGACATTTTTTTTTTACGTGGAGAAAGTGAATTATTACTACCGCCCAGTGTTCAAGGGAAACGACTGAGCGGTTATGTTGGTACATCGCACGGCATACCAACCAAAACCCCGCGGTGGCCATCTTTGGCGCATTAGGGACGGCTGCGGGCTTCCTCCGACTTACGTCGACGTACTGGTATTGCGGTCCATCTCCTGTTGTTGGGGGGGAGGGGCTCAGAAGCCCCCGCACACTGTAGGACGCCCTCGGCGTCAACGGGAGCGTGAGGCCTAACGGCCACGCTGCCGTCCATCACGGGGATCACAAAAGTTGGCTAGACTAATAGGTGGACGGCCCCTTCCGCCCACCCGTGACCCCCGGTGGCCCCTATTAGACGCCTTTTACGACAGGCAGGGGATACCGTGGTGGAATTCTCCAAACGCCCCCAATCCACAGGGCGGGAGACGTCGGTCAGTCGTCCACCCGTCGCCTCCTACGTCTCGTCTGGCGGCGGGAGCGATCACCACTGCACTGGGAAATAGACATTGCAGTGGTACCTACCCAGACGGACTCTATGAGAGTCCTACCACAAGTTATTATATATACTAAAGTTGTAATTTTTTTTGGTACCTTTAAGGGAATCACTTTTGGCCACCGGCAATACGTAACTAGGCCGGAGCCTTGTTGGCCTTAGGAACGATTGACACTGAATATACATACCTATATGAATCTAAAACCTAAACACAATAGAAAACAAAGTCAAAATAAAATTATACTATCCAACAAATTAGTTCGCCATTCACCGACACCGTGTGAGCGTCTTGCATCTTACGTTAAGTTACACTAAAATAGTTTAAAGTGTTAGATACAGTATACGTGGGTGAACCAAATCTAACGTAAAGGGAATATCTTTAATGATGTATGTCGCAGTTTCGGGTTATTGTTAACGTGTAGATTTAACGTTTACGGTCAAAGTTATTACGATAAACTTATTAGTAGTGTTGTTAAGTTGTGTACGTTTCCGTTTAGAACATTAATTACTTTTAGGAACTTAAGTGTTCTTTGCAAATTGGTTTGTTTTATAGTCTCACTAGTATGACTAATCAACGTGCAACATTTTCTGGATTCTATAGTAAAACTAAACTCATTCTGAAACAATCTTGAAAAAGATCAACCTATTAACCTAGCTATAGATTAGCATAATAAAAATAAGCCTTTGATTTATTTAAGGTTCAAGTAATTCTCTTTAAAATTATATCGAAATATTAACTTCAAATGTGTAATATATATACAAACTTGCATCCTACACAATAACATCAACGTGCCCTATTATAATACTTACAGATAAAATCTACCAAAAGTTTAAACAAAACTCAACATCAAATCTAACAAACCTCAATAAAATAAAACCAACAGTAACTGAAAAATGAAGTAGATAAATTATATTTATTCAGGACGTTCGGGGAAAGTCGCCAGTGATTTGGCAGGCCACCGTCACTGGCGGAGTGCCAGAGTGAAAGTTTGGCACATTGGCCCACGATTTGTTTGTGGCTGAGTCTGAGCCAAGATCCGTTGAAAACGAAAGTTCAATGTATTGAAATTTCTATTATGACAAATCGTGTAGTCGGATTATGGTGAAGTTTATGAGGTAATTTTGTCACGTGTAACATGAAATACAGTGTTCCTTTTTTAGCCGACTACGTCGAAGCAGAGAAGGGTAATGATTTTATCACCCTATGTATATATGTATCCATTTTATGCTCCACTCTAGCATCGCTCGTATTGATATAAATAATACATGTTAAGCCAAACTAAATTGTAGAGTACTGTAAACACATTTGTTCACATACTTTTAGTACATATCTGTCGCTATATTATGGTAATCCCAGTGCAATAAGATCGATGAAATATATGTAATATTATGTTTTCCCGGTATAAAAAGTAGCCTATGTTACTCAGGGATAATGTAGCATTCTAATGGTGAAATAATGTTTGAAATTAATCTAGTAGTTTTTGAGTTTATTTGTTACAAGCATACAAAAGCACAAATCTTTCCTCTTTATAATATTATTGCAGATTGTGGCAGTGATAATAAGCACATAAACGGTTCGACCGGGGCATTATCATCTCATAAAAACAATGTGAAGTTGTGGAAGTCCATCTCCCAGCCTATCTTCTTCCCAATCCATATCTCACTTAATTGTCAGCAACACACCCAAAATCCTCAGAAGTTTATAGGCGAGAGTAGCTTATCGCCTGGTGACCTATTCCCTCACATACGTTCTATAAATAAATACCCCTAAATGAATATCAAATGAAATGCCGCACCTTAACAACATCATACCCCAATAGACCTTAAGATTGACCCGTCACTTACATTGTGCCTTGTTATTAACATGGTACACTAAAAAGGTAGTTCAGTGTGCCTTAATGTGCCTTGCCTGGGGAGGCGGCGGAATGAGGCGTCCATACAACTAAACTGACACCTTATGAATTTACTGTAAGGGTAGGGTTGTGGTGAGGAGCGCGAAGTGTTATTTATATTCTTAATTTAAATGTAACTTATTTTTTTTATGTGATAAAAAATTATACGATGGCAACATTTGTAATAGGTAATCAGCGTTTTCTTTTTGGTTTTCAAACGATTCAACGTAAAGATTAAAATACGTATGAATAATTTGTAGTTAATAACCATATATTTATTTGTAAGTATAAAAGATGAATGAAAATAAAAAATCCTGTTTTTCTACTTCAATATTTTACCTTTGCTTAAATTCAGACTATATCCAAATAAAAAAATTAACACGTTTCTTCGTCAAATACAGAAACGGCCCTTAAAATTATAATCAAATATCTTATCAAAATATGAATAGCAGTAAAATCAAATGCAATTCAAGTCTCGACATTTCAATATCAAAATAACATTTAATTAGATACTTTCATAAGCGGCGATAACCTAGTTGGGAATGGAACGGACTGCCGAGACAAATGCCCGCATGTTGACTTTTCTATAAAGTTATGTGTGTATTCTTTGTGAATTATCGCTCGCTTTAACGGTGAAGGAAAAACATCGTGAGGAAACCTGCACACCTGAGAAGTTGTCTATAAGAATTTCGAAGGTATGTGAAGTCTGCTAACCCGCACTAGGCCAGCGTGGTGGACTGACACCTAAACTCTCAGTAGTAGATCAGGCCCGTGCTCAGCAGTGGGCAGTATACAATACAAGGCTGGTACGGTACGGTACATACTCCACATACATATTACATGCCAGTCATTTTCATCTATGACTGGGTAATACAAATTAATTATTGTTCAAAGTTAATTTGATCATCCCGGTCGGAGCCAGTCGTTCGATGCAGTCAAACTATTTACGCTATTAGAAACTATGTGGAGACAACTATGTTCACTAACAATTAACTTGGATTAAATTACTGGCGATTTATACAAGTGCTCTACGTCTCTCTAAATAGTGTATAGTTTTGAGTGTAGTCCGCTAGTTATGTGGATTAGCATATATAGCAGTTATAGTAGATATCGCATTTCCAAATAAGGAATACTTCAAAGGCATTTAAAAAAAATTACAGGCGTTTTTCGGTCTCTCATTTATATATAACTACTCATATTTCAACTATTCTCAATTGACTTTCGAAACCGCCTCCGCTCCCCGCTCCGCTCATCACTACCCCCCTCGCGGACAGGAAAGGTGCGCCTTCTAAACAGAAGTTATGGTGCTAAGTAATGGCCTGCGTATACGGCACACGCGTCGCTTTATGCCCGTCGTAAAGTCGCTACAGCGCGTCACTGTGAGCGCACCCTACGTTAACTAGATATTGGATTCTGCCTTTTATTTACATGTGAAATGCGATATAAATTGGATGGGAAGAGTCGAGAAACTCTTTGTAGGTGTTTTAGGGTTCCGTAGGACTACGAGTAGGTATATTATTAAGCCTACTTTGTCTGTTTTAATTTTAAAATACATAAAAAAATAAATAAAAAACAAAATCATTTATTGATCAAATAGGCTTATAAAAAAGCACTTATGACAGGTCATGACATGAAGGTAGACAAAATAACAAAGGTACATAATAAACCAATGAAGTAATTTAAAGTTAAATAACGAACAACCAGCACGGGCTGATAGGTACAGAGGACACGGACATTGGGGACGTGAATAGGGCTAGGGAAGGAGAAGTGGAGCTGATATAAAAAAAGGGAAGGAGTATCTTTACATAAAGGAACTGTTGAGCCGTAATAGGCAGCTGAATTTTCCCTAATCATATGGTTATTGTGCCAGTATCATAATTAAAATACAACAAAAAGGGCTGCTTTGGTGGCGTAGTTGTATTACGGTACGACTGCAATGTCAAAGTCTCGGGTTCGATTGCCGGATCGGGCAAAGTGATATTGGGTTTTTCTACTCTGTATCAGCCCGGAGTCTGGATTTTGTGCCCTATATGGCGATAGAGTCGCTCCCTATCACATCATGGGATGGATTATGCATGGCGAAAGGTGGGTGCACTAGTTGTGCCTCTGCCTACCCCTTCGGGGATAAAAGGCGTGAGTGTATTATGTATGTAAAAAAAGGTGTCCCCATATGAGACAGATAACTATTTCATGATTTTTAGCTCTACCGTAAAAAGGTAATACATACAAAATTCTGTTTATAAATCCATTAAAGTATGATTTGCTGAAATAAACAAAAAGTAAAAATAGTCGAACAAGTTTGAGCCGGACGCCACATAATATTGCTGTACGGAACCTGGGTACCCAACTCCGACTCACGCTTGGCCAGTCTTTTTTAATCTAGTTTGCGTGTTGAACATAGATTTATAAGTATTGTGTTCATTTCAAGTTTGCTAGATACGGCTGTGCGAAATGCAGTAATAAATTTGATTTTAGATGAAAAAATAGTTCTTATTTTGGGATTGTAAAATCTCTGTCCATTACCTGTTTGGTTGTAGTTTTACCCTAGAAAACAAGAAGTGATATTTAAGGTGAGGATATCATAGCAAACCTAATACGCAAAATGATGAAAAACCTCTGCCTCCCCCTGAAAAAGGCGTGACCTAAAACAAAATAGTGATTTTTTACAATTACCATTTCAATCTCACATACAAAAATTTTCTATAAACGTGGGATACCAGAGCACACTTAAGTTAACCGTGAAGTTCACTAAGTTAGATTTAAACTGTAGATCCGCAAAAACACGGCAATGTGTACATTATTTACACTGCGGTCTAACGAAACTCAGATCCAGGTGTCCGGCTGGATGGTTTAGTGCTTGTTTTGATTCAATTCTCGGAGTAAAAATGTAGGATTAGTTATTATTGTACGGTTATTTGGGAATAGTAGGGTTTCCGGAGGTGCAATAGAGGTGTTCGTTACCCCTTTTTTTAAGATTGCTTATATGTTATTCAGGCTTGTAGACAATCATATTAATCCTTAGTGGAAAAAAGAAATAAGGCTCACACTCCCTCAAACTTTAGCAGCTATAACAGCAATTATTAACACCTCAATTAAATCTAACACATTTCCCAGTCTTTGGCGTTCTGCTATCGTGAGACCGCTACCCAAGAACAACAGCCCTCAAAATTTTAAAGAATTGCGGCCCATAAGCATCCTCCCATGTCTATCTAAAATTCTGGAACGGGTTGTATATATACAAGTTACGGAATATCTGGAAACCTACAACATTCTTCCGGATCGCCAGTCAGGTTTTAGGCAGGGGCGTGGTACTACTACCGCCTTGTTAGACGTAATGGGTAATATTCTTGAGGCGCGGGACCGGGGGGAGGGGACCATTCTCACACTGCTCGACTTCTCGCGAGCGTTTGATAGTATTAACATCAATTTATTACTATCAAAACTGCGCTACTATGGGTTTGAACAAGCAACTATAAAGTGGTTTCACAGTTACCTGACCGACCGTTCGCAATATGTAGAAATACAGAAAGAGGACGGCACTTCAGTGTTTTCTTCTCCCCAACCTGTGACTTCCTGTGAATTCCCCAGGGATCGATTCTGGGCCCGTTATTATTCATTATATACAGTGCAGACATTATAAATTGTATGGATTATTGTAAATATCACATGTATGCAGATGACATCCAGTTATACAAGTCATTTAAGTATGATGATATGGAAACATCAATCCAACAAATTAATGATGAGCTGAGTAGAATTCTATCTTGGTCAGACCATAACACCTTGATTTTGAATCCCGCAAAATCTAAATTCTTAGTCTTGGGAAGCAAAGCACAAATTAGTCGCATATTGTCGGCTGCGCCACAAATAAAAATTGGAGGGGAAAATCTTGATAGGGTGGATACAGCGCGTAACCTGGGACTAATTATCGACCCGGAACTTCACTTCGAGGCGTACATAAATAACGTCATTAAGAATTGTTTTTATAGGCTTAAATTATTATACCGCTTTAGGCAGTACTTCAGTATAGATTTAAGAAAGAGGCTTGTAGATAGTCTAGTTCTTTCAAGGTTGAATTACTGTGATTCAGTGTATGGCCCATGCTTACTATCGCGGACTGACAAATTGATACAGCGGGTGCAGAATGCGTGCGCGAGATTCTGTTTTGATATTCCCAGTCGTAGCCATATCACACCTTTTTTAAATGAGGCTAATATTCTCAAAATGGCAGCCAGAAGGGAAGTACACATGGCCAGTTTACTGTTTGGTGTCATAAAAACTAAAAAGCCTATGTACCTCTTTGATAAATTAGAGTGGAGGGAAGATAACTTTTCATATGGCACCCGTTCCACTTCGAAACCATTATCGATACCTCGTTACCGGACTTCGGCATTTAGGGGGTCCTTTAAATATGCCGCCACTCGCTGCTGGAACAATATACCACCGCCATGTCGATCTAAAACCAATAAAATTACTTTTAAATTTCATTTTAAGCGTTATTTATTGCAGGCCCAAAAGCAACAGTTTTAGTACTATTGTTTTAAATCACTTACCTTTGTTGTATAGATCACATGGCGATTATGGTTTATTGTTACTATCCGTTGTCCAGTTGAGGTTTTATCATTGACTCGTATTCCGTTTCCATAACCTGTTAATTATTGTCATTGTAGTGACCAACACAAGCTATTTTTAGTAAAAGAAACGTTTGTGCGTTCAGTTTATATTGTTCAGTAGCGTGTGTATAAGTTAAATATTGTTATGTTTGTTTGAATATGGTATTGTTTATTGTTATTTGTAAGTTTTTAAATTTGTTTTTTTTCCGTAGTATTATAATGCTCTTTGTTTGTTTTTATGGTTTACCGACTTGATGTCTGTCAACGTCATATGGGCACCCCATTGAAAACCAGCGCTGCGGTACTACACTGGTGGTGCCGTGGCAATTAGCTGAATGGGAGGCCCATTGTTGGTGCAATAATTGCTGTTTTTTATTTAACTTTACATTTTATAATATTTATTGTTTTTGTTTTCCGTTTGCAATAATTGTACCAATAATAAAATTTTTCTTTCTTTCTTCTTCTTTCAAATATTACTAACTCCTCCCTATTCTTTTGTTTCATTAACTTCGTGACTAATTAGTGTTCCCTGAGACTCGCCGAGGTTCACCGCTCGGTGTCATAAAATGCGTGCTACTGTCGATCCTGTCTTACAGGAGTTGCAGTGGCGGGTGTGAGGGCGGGATAGTCTCGTAAATCATCTTAATCCAGGCGTTACGAAAAACACTTACTCGTTTGCCTTACTGGCCTTTGCAAGAAAATAATAATGTATTCTGGTTAGTTCCGTTGACGCACTTTTCAAGCGCATTGTTAAAGGTCGCATTCTTAGTCCTTACGCAAACTCAAAACCAGAACTGCAGATTTTAGGTTTCGACTTTCCCCCTCTTTCGCCTTCTTTCTTCTTAGCATTCCTACACAAGCACTAACTTTAATATCGCGTTAAAAAACCGTTGAATAAGTGTGGAAAACAATGGCTTTATATGTAGGTACACACTGCTGACCAACGATGCATCAGCGATCACCGCGCTGCGAAATAAAACCCACCATAACCACAAAACACATTACTGCCAGTGTACTCCTGCGGCAGAGATTGTGTACCTATTTATTTTCGCCCCCTCGGCCCCTCGCCCCTCGCCCCTCGCCCATCGCCCCTTCCGCCCCTCCGCGCGAGCGACACTCGCGTATTTATTCGCCCCGGGATGTTTGCCCACGTGTGCATTTTAACTTTATTTATGTGATGACTTCTGGCCATAATCAAAATAATTTATGATATTTTATTATATGTAAATCTCTTTTGTCCGGAGTTTCGGTCTAAATTGCCTTGGCCACCTGACTTTTATAATTAAAATCGCGTCTGGTACGTTTTTATCTCGCTTTATATAATTTTCGAACGTTCTTATAAATATTTTGTGGCTGTTAATTGTGCCTTATTTTAGAGCGAGAAGAACTTGTTCTATGTTTACGTTTCATCATCATCTTTATCATCGTTGCAGTCCACTGCTGGACATAGGCCTCACCCAAGATACGCCACAGAGCCCGGTCTGCTGCTTTATGCATCCAGTTGTTTATGTTTATTTTAGTATTATTACTTAACAGGAATAGTACTCATATATATGTCGGTGAAAATGAACGAAGAGCCAATACTGGTGGATTTACTGGTGGTAGGTCTCTCATATGTATGGTGGTAGGTCTCTCATATGTTAGAGTCCGTCTGGGTGGGTACCACCGCCATGTCTATTTCTACCGCCAAGCAGCATCGGCATGCACTGTTGTGTTTCGGTTTGAAGGACATTATAACCAGTGTAACTACTGGACATAATGAGACTTAACATCTTATGTCTCAGGATGACTAGCGCAGTGAAATGCCACACAGTACTTTGTAAGTCAAGGTGCTGGATGGTGTTGTTACTGTTTATGGGTGGTCGTATCGCTTAACATCAGGCGAATGGCATGCTCGTCTCGTCATTCCATGCGATAAAAAAAATACCTAAAATGTAGATTGCTTGCGTATAAAAAACCTGCCTTATACATTAAGTACATAAAAATACAACTAAAACATACTTCCAAGCATATCGATTTTGAGATGACGTCTCCACCGGCAGGGGGCGCTGGCGACTCATTGATTCCGGATTATCCGGTAAGATTAGACCGGCCCGGCTCTAACTATCCAGTAAGACCCTTTTACACACCAGGCATCTTGTCTCGATACCCGGATTTGGAACAACTTAGATATGTATAATGCATGAACTGCTATGGTGGTACCCAGTCTTTAAAGACGAAACTAAAAATAGGAGTGATACGGCTATTGTTCAAGGACTAAAGGTCCTGTCCATTGGCGATAGACCCATAGCATCTGGAGATCTGTTGGCTCGCCTGCATTTAGAAGCAATAACAAAGGTAAGGTATGGTAGGTAGGAAGTATGTATACTGGTGGTAGGTCTCTCATCTGTGAGAGTCCGTCTGGGTGGGTACCACCGCAATGTCTATTTCTACCGCCAAGCAGCAGAGTGCATGCACCGTTGCGTAACTACTGGACATAATGAGAAACATCTTATGTCTCAGGATGACGAGCGCAGTGGAATGTCACACAGTACTCTGTAACTCAAGGTGCTGGATGGTGTTTCTACTGTTTATGGGTGGTCTTATCGCTTACCATCAGGCGAACGGCAGGCTCGTCTCGCCGTTCAATGCAATAAAAAAAATGTATAGGGAGACATTACTTTAAGTCGAACAAAAATATTAGGGTAAGGTACAATAATGTAGTTACTTCTCCTTATTGAATATCTTTTCCCGGAGAGTAGGTAAATTACTCGAGAAACGCATCCATGTCTTCAGATATTTTGCGTGATTACAAATGGTTGATCACTCAACATCAGATAATTCGCTAGTTCATTTAATAGCATATAAAAAATATTTCTCACCTACACAAAAGCAACTCTAAGTCTATTAGTCCCAGGAGAAATGAAACCCTCATACGTAATCGCTTTCTCAATTCAGTGCAGACTGAAACACTTTCAGCGCACTCTTTAAACGGGTTTTCACATTTTTTCCCTGAAAACACTCGACGGAAACTGAATATTTTACTTCGCGTAAACGGAGACACGTGAAATGTCCTTTTTTGTTGGAGTTTTTATGGTGTAGATATTTTCAGAATCGACTGAGACGCTGCCTAGCAAAATTAAGGTGGTATACATTAGCTGTAGTGTTGAGTGCGGCTAGTGATTATTCGAAGCTCATGATTCCTTTTTTTTCATCTTCAAAGCATACGTGGAATGCGCAAACTCTGACAACTTGTTCTATTTATACTCTGTATTCTTCTGAAGCAACCTCAGATTCATTGCTACCACATTGTGTTTATATGTGTCTGATGTGAATAGTTGAAAGCAGTGAAGCGGTGCCTCTTTGAGTTAAGGCATGATGAATAGTATAACTGCAAATTAATGAATACTGTCTACACCGTGACTCTAATAACATAAAATCCGTAAAAGTGTAATACACATTTAATAATAAATCAATCACAGGTAATCCATATTAAACAATCATTTATTACAACGATTCAAAGCCGAAAATCATAAATTCCCCAACAAATAAAACAAACCAAAATTTTGGGAACAAATCCTTCCAATTCCAATCTGAACTGCGCAGTAAATACAATAATAAAGCATCTTTGATCCGAATTTCTGTTCGATTTGTCGAAAGCGCAGATTGACTAACCCTTTGTGCGGACTGTTATCACAAGGATTGCTCCCGATCCCCAAGAATTAGGCTTAAATATAAGAGCTGGTTCACAATGACAACACGGTACCGCTGCGGTTATTTACCTAAGTTGGATCGTAGCTCGTTAAATATTGTGCAGCTGTGATGGGAACGTGCAAGTGTATAGTTTGATTACGTACATTGCAGTTTAGTTTGACAATAGATCCGGTTAATAGATACAAAAGGAACAACTGCTATATTGATATAAAATTATTCGTTGCATTTGACGGAAAGTTCGGTGTTTTTACAAATTGGTCGATACCAGTGGGCATGTGTACTATTACTAATCATTGTATTTGACAGAAAGTTCGGTGAAATTAAAAATTGGTCGGTACCAGTGACCATGTGTACTGTTACTAAGACAGTATTTGTCTGGACAGCTTTAATTACGGATTTAGTTGGAATTAAAAGCTTACATGCAGCTTATGGCGATAGGCTCGCCCCCTATCACATCATGGGACGGAATAACGGCGAAAAGTGGGTGCACTAGCTGCGCCTCTGCCTACCCCTTCAGGGATAAAAGGCGTGAGTGTATATGTATGTAAAAGCTTACAAACTAAATGACGTTGGACTGGTGAGATGAATTGTCTAATCATAGTTATCTTTCCTAATATGAGTGAATATATCGGAGCTCTACAATTAAATATTAAAACCAATTATAAAGCTTTATTTTATAAATAATTCATAACATTTTTCAAAATATTTTTCATCAAAAAGTAATAACAAACAATATTTACACAATCAAACTTCTTTAACCTAAATTCATTTATAATTGAAAGTAATAAAACTTGCGTTAAGTATTAAATCAATGGTTCAAGAGTTTGAAACTCGGCCAGAATACTAAATGTGGCGGCTCCGTTGAATAGTAGACATTGGTTAAGACCAAATAATCTCTACAGCGGTACCGAATAGTTATACTAAATTAGAAGTGGTGTTTGGGATTGCTAAATTTATAAATAAAACATACAAATAATAATACACTACTTAATTGGATAAATTATACAGTTTGCATTGTGAACAGTCACATAACACGACATAATTTTTAGGATAAAATATTGAAACACTAGCTTTTGCCCGCGGCTACGCCCACGTTAAAAAGTTTTTCTAAAAGTCCCGGTTTATATTTTCCTGGGACAAAAAGTTACCTAGATCCTTTCCAGGGTCTTAAACTATCACCCTACCAAATTGCATCGCAATCGGTTCAGTGGTTTGGCTGTGATGGCTCCACTCACGAAAGAAATCAAATCCGGGAGAAAATTCCCGGACAAAGTTTTTCCGGAATGAAAGTAGCCTATGTTCTGTTCTGGATCTCGAACTATCTCTATACTTGTGTTCTTGCGGTTCCACTCGCAGAACACGATTTTCCGGGATAAAAGTCCCGGTTTATATTTTCCCGAAATAAGGAGTACTGTCGCCCTAACAAATTTCATCGAAATGGTTTAGTGGTTTAGCCGTAACAACTCGCGAGAGAAAGAAATTGGGATAAAAGGCCCGCTTTATATTTTCCCGGGATAAAAAGTAGCCTAAGTGTTAATCCAGGACATGATCTACCGGTGCGACAAATTTCATCGAAATCTGATCAGTAGTTTTTGCGTGAATGAGGAACAAACATCCATACATTCTTACAAACTTTCGCGTTTATAATATTATTAGGACTAGCAAAATTTTCGTGCTATCATATCCCACGAACTGTCTAAAGAATCTCTTTTCTATACGCATCCAAATCAAAATACAAAGATATTTCATTTTTAAATTTACCCTGGTCCTCATTATTGAAACCAATGCAAGAACTAATGACAATTCAAACCTACCCTCACACCAAAACGTAATAACCCATCGAGCAGTTCAAAAGCGTGTCAATGGAAACATACGGTCTCGCGACACAAATCATAGCCGTTGATCGACAGCTTCAATGTAATAACGCTGTTATAGCTGCCAGCGAAACGAGGCGTTTCGATTCGCACTATGGAACGCGCCTATGTGTGAGTATAGTAACATCATAGTAAATTACACCTTAATATTTGAAATGTTGAGTTTATTTTTCTGCAAACGTGAAACTAAGCAATGTTTAATGAATTAATAAATTGTTAGCATTCTAATTAATTTTACTTTAAAAAAATAATCAACAATGGTTAACAAATACTAAATTGTTAACGAAAACCATAAATTGCACTTAATAGAAATAACTTTCAAAGAGAAGGTCTCAAAATCTTACCAGAATACTAAATTCCCAAGCTGATGTTCACGCGTGCACGTCTCGCAACAGAATGCTCTGTCAGACAGCTTGCCACTCCTTTTATAGGGATTTGGTCGGTGGGGATTTGGTTACTACCTTCAATAAATAAAATGATAGCTAACAATTAAATTGACAGCTAACACGGCCTCTCCTGACAATGTGGTCGTCCTCGATCACGTATTTTACAAAATAGACAGCACCCCCAAAACGCCCTTCCGCCATCACCTCCTGAAATATTAGAGTCACCGATGCTATCTCCCAATTTTGGAGGATCTATATCGCAAAGATTGTTCATTGCTTCGGGTACGGGCTCTAATTATAGTCGCATCTTCAGTTGATACAAAACGGAAACGTCTCAACACAAGATCTTACATGAAATAAAGTATCTCGATGCCACACGAGGTCTTACACGAAACAAAAGTATCTCGATGCCACACGAGGTCTTACACGAAACAAAAGTGTGTCGATGCCACACAAGGACTTACACGAACAAAAAGTATCTCGATGCCACACGAGGTCTTACACGAAACAAACGTATCGATGCCACACTAGGTCTTACACGAAACAAAAGTATGTCGATGCCACACAAGGTCTTACACGAAACAAAAGTATGTCGATGCCACACAAGGTCTTACACGAAACATACATATCGATGCCACGCCAGGTCTTACACGAAACAAAAGTATGTCGATGCCACACAAGGACTTACACGAAACATACATATCGATGCCACGCCAGGTCTTACACGAAACAAAAGTATGTCGATGCCACACAAGGACTTACACGAAACATACATATCGATGGCTTATGTTGGAGCTATTCAGGCATTGCATGCCTAGTCAGTCAAATCTATTCTCATCCAACTCTATGCCACACTAGGCCTTACAAGAGTTTTGTTTTGGTTCGCCCTGAAAATACAACAATCCATAGCGCATATCTTCACAAACTCCTGCGATTCCGTTAAGTAGGGTTCCATTGATGATCTGAAGAAGCCTTCCCACATATGGTTTTTAGAGGCCTTATTTTACAGGACCGTTAATGTGAATACATTGGGCGAACTTCTCTGCAATCAAAGAAAATCACATCAACACACCGTTCGGCCTATTCTGATCTTAAATAAAATCTGGCGTTAAACTTTCTGAACAGTCATCTCATTACTACAACAAGTAAATCCACTAGCAAAGTGGTCAAAAAGTGGTGAACTATTCTTCAGACCGAACACTACGCACCTAGGTCACTTGTCTTGTCAACTAAGGCCATGTACAGTCACTGTTTACTACAACAGGTATTTTTAATTCTCCAAGTCCTTAAGTTTAGGCACAGCTCTGTACCAACAATAACCATGAATTGCTCGTTAATCCATGTCTGCACATGCCTTGTTAAACAAGATCTCAATATTTGTACAAGTTACCAAGAAATAAAAGAAACCAGAACCCTCAGAGAAGGGTTATGGGTCATACGATACCAAACATCCTTTACAGTCATCGATGAACATTCTGTGCTGGAGCAGTTCACTTCAACCACCAGTTGCCACCCGCGCAGTCACTTTGCCCAGGACACCAACCGCGATACACCATACGCTGCACATCCACCAGAACGCTCGAGCACCACAGGAACGTTTGCACACCAACAGGAACGTTTGAACACCAAAAACAACGCTTGAGCACGAACAGTTTAATCATGGTACTTGTAAACACTTGTTCATTCGAAGTCGTATACACATGACGTCATCACGAACGTATATGCGATGGCTATGTTGTACACCACACGACTACCTTTATTCACATTGCAGACTAGTTCTTATCCCGATATTTCTCAGTGCAATTTATTTTTCTTCGCGTAAATTGCGGGTATTCAAATATTTCCATCGTACCATGTACGTATTCCATATAGCGTACATATGTACTGAACATAATCTATTTCTGTGGGCATTGTCTATCCCACTTCTGATGTTAGCATTCTAATTAATTTTACTTTAAAAAAATAATCAACAATGGTTAACAAATACTAAATTGTTAACGAAAACCATAAATTGCACTTAATAGAAATAACTTTCAAAGAGAAGGTCTCAAAATCTTACCAGAATACTAAATTCCCAAGTTGATGTTCACGCGTGCACGTCTCGCAACAGAATGCTCTGTCAGACAGCTTGCCACTCCTTTTATAGGGATTTGGTCGGTGGGGATTTGGTTACTACCTTCAATAAATAAAATGATAGCTAACAAATAAATTGACAGCTAACAAAATATAATGTAGCAATATTACAAATATAATGTAGCAATATTCAAGTTTAGTATCGAGCTAAAGATAACGGTACTAAGCACGCTAGTACTGACCCACACTAAGCTTTCTTCATGAAATCCAAACAAACAGACAACAAATCAACTGATATTACCATCAACAAACAATTTGGCTCCCCGCACTCATGTTAAACTACATTTTGTTGACCAATTGACCCGAAACATCCTTTTTTATCCCCCGGACTGGGAATAAATCCGGAATCTCCACGTAGTAGTCAGGCAGGGTGCCAACCGCGACTGAATGTAAATATTTTGCAGGAGCCAGGTTATACTTTACCAATATATCAAAGTTGTGGAAATGTTAAACGAATTGTCACTGGTGATTGGTCTCTCATATGTAAGAGTCAGTCTGGGTGGGTACCACCGCAATGTCTATTTCTACCGCCAAGCAACAGTGTGCGTGCATTCTTGTATTTTGGTTTGAAAGACATTTTTGCCAGTGAAACTACTGGACATAATGATACTTAACATCTTATGTCTCAGGATGACGAGTGCAGTGGAATGCCACACAGTATTTTGTAACTCAAGGTGCTGGATGGTGTTGCTACTGTTTATGGGTGGTAGTATCGCTTACCATCAGGCGAACGGCATGTTCGTCTCATCATTCAATGCCATAAAAAAGTATTAAACTGGTTATTTTTCCTCAAATCAAATACGTTAATTCCATAAAAAAGATGCACTTTTACTTTCACAGACACCTAAGAAAATGGAATTTGTACAAAGTAGTTTATTTATAAAGATTTTTTTTACCAATTAACCCATTCAACGGAAGGATCTGAAATAAAGATCTGAATATATTTCACGAAAGTAAAAAATTAGTCATTAGTAAAATATAAGACATGTTAAGACAATTCTTCATCCACTTCTCGTTTTTAATTATAAGCAGGAATATGCTGGAATCAAGCTACTTTTGACAGTTCCCTCTGGAAATATTTAGGGAATACCTATCTTCAACAGTGAACTTCATGTGAATAATGATATGAAATAATGTATGTCTAGGCAAAAGGAATCGCATTAAAACTGTAAAATATACATGAAACGATAATAAACAAACAGCATACATAAACTCACACTACACCAACCAAAAACACATGTACACGAAAAATTACAAAACGATTATCGTTAAAAACAGATAAAAATTAACGTTCGGAAACAATGTGTTCGCCAATGTGAAAAATAAGCGTATCGAAACCGTATTCCCAGTTAGGAAAACTCCCAGTAATCGTGATTTTTTAATTTCGAATTATTACCGGTAAGGTTTAGCTTAATGGGTTCTTTTAATGGTCGAATGAATATTTAAATGATACGATATTAATACCGGTGAGATCCCTTTATTAGTGCCTCTGATTAAACCGCAATTAAAATGTCATTGTCAAGAGCAAAATTTCAATTTCCAAAATTTTCATTAATATTAAACCCATCTCAGACACTTAACCTTAGTTAAATATGGATACCAAATGCATTTGTTAAATGAGTGATCAGATAAATCGTATCCAATCTTCTTACTTAATATGAAAATGTTTGTATGTTTGTTAGAAGTAAAAGAAACAGCTAAACGGATTTGGATGAAATTTGGCACAAGGGTAGGCCATATCCTGGATTAACACATAGGGTAATTTTTTATCCCAGTAATGCTCCCATCGGAGATAATGGATGTTTTTAGTCTGATTTTGTGTCTTGGTAAACGTAGCGTGGGACGCCCTCTGGCCAGACGGCGGGACGACTTGCACAAGAGGGCCGGCAGCAACTGGATGCATAAAGCAGCAGACCGGGCTCTGTGGCGTATCTTGGGAGAGGCTTATGTCCAGCAGTGGACTGCAACGGGCTGATGATGATGATGAATCTGATTTTATTAGTAAAGGCTTTTCACGCGCCTGAAGCCACGAGCAAAACATAGGCGTAAGCGTGTAGCAATATACTTTTGCTATACTAAGTTGTTATAGGTGTTTAACAGGTCTGAGTCCGTCTAGGTAAGTATCTCAGCTGTCTATATTACTGCCAAGCAGAAAAGTGGAGCAGGTACCTTTGCGTTAAGTTTTAAGGTTTTTTGAAGAATGAAGAATTTGATGTATTCTTTGGTGAAGTACGCCGTACGATAATTTGACTCGATAAAATCCCGGTATGGGCAAAGCCCGGACTCTTGAGTTTGTACTCGATATGCCAATAGACCAGCCCCTATCACGCTATGGTACGGAAACCATGGTCAAAATTGGGTGCCCTAGAAGTAATTAGTGTCCTAATACAAAGTATAATACGGCCAGTGGATGGCGAGGGAAGCCCTAAATCCACTAATACGGTAGTTTGCTCACAAAGTTAATTACAAAATACATACCTACACGTGTACATGCATAACATTAATTGATAATGGTGTCACAGTAAACCAATTAGCGGCTCATAAGACAATTGCTGACGAACTTAGGCTATGACCGGTATCCAGGATTCGATTAAGGTCCGTCCCACCGAGATACTATCGTGGGATTACCGGATTATGTTAAAATTAATACTACAACTTCTAAAAATATTGACAAACTTTTTTTAATATTACTAGCTTTTGCTTGCGGCTTCGCTCTCGTGAAAGAGTTCCGGGATAAGAGTCCTGTTTTATATTTTCCCGGGCATAAAAAGCGTATGTCTTCCAGAGTCTCGACGTATCTCCATACCAAATTTAATCGAAATCCGTTTCGTAGTTTTTGAGTTCCTCGCGTTCAAACAGACAAACAAGTCTGGGGGACATTATTATAATAAAACGATTCCTTGTTTATACAACTTACGTTTATGTAAACCCAATGAAACATCAGCGAAGAGACGTTCACAAATACCTATACCAACAACGAGAAACCACAAAAAGTCAACCCATCGATGACGGCGCGACCGTACAAAACCCGCAAGAAGCATTCATTTAATAAAAAGCCAAACAGACATCGAATGAAACGGGTAATAAAAGTAATAAAGTGTATTGTTTTCGAGTAGATCGATGGCAGAAGACCCGTTTAATTAATGACCAATCTCCAGAGACTCACCGGCACTTAGGTTAATTAATTAAACCTCTGGAGCTGGCAAAGTGTAGTCTCATGTTTGCACTCATTGTTTTAAAATGGACCGGCTTTTTCCACTAATGCTATCGGCTCGTAATAGGAGGTTAATCTTGACGTCTTTGTGCCTTTTGAATGACGAGACGAGTGTCCAATAATACTCAAAAGTTAAATTAAAAAAGGCTGCGTAACTTCATTTATTTATGGAGTCATGGGAATGAACACAATGCAAATGTGTGTTCGTAACCGAGCTTTGTCGTCAAATACGACGCGAACGGGACCTAATTCTTCGTTATTTCTGACTCAAATGTGGGAGGGAATATATTCGCATATCGAGGTTTAATCCTTAAATCACGAATGTTTCTGAGAAATTTAAAACTCATACATTTTTTTATTATCTTATCTAGGTATTAATACAACACAAGTACGCTGCAAAATACAATTTGAATATTACGTAGCAAATGCTAAAATAACGTGCACATTGTTCTACATCTTTGTCCTTTTGACCTGGCGCGCGAACAATACTTTCGTAAATTAAATAAAACAATATCTCACTCTGAGCTCCAAATTGGCTGAGATTTGAACCATCAATTATAAATAATGGTCTCTTAAAATAACTTCACGCTATTTATTTTTACGTTTAAAGTGAAAGGGCAAACTTGAACGTTTACCTCTAAATATACCTACATTAATTGCAGATTCTAAGTGTAAAGAGCGAAGAAACTTAGTGGAAAGGTCAACGGTGAGTGTTTATAGTCAATCAGACATATTTGTTCTATAAGCTTAAATATAAAAGACCCAAAGCATCTTATAGTCTCACATAAAACAATACATAATACGCGGTATTTAAAACCAACTTTAAGGAGGAATTTGACAGCTATCTAATTACTACTGCATCGGCTATTGCCCAAAAATAATATGTCAAATAATATAATGACCCTATCACATTGATATAGAAAAAACTATCATTATATTATTTGAATCATTGATGTATCATCATCATCATCATCAGCCTTTATCAGTCCACTGCTGAACATAGGCCTCCCCTAATGAGCGCCATAGCGCCAGCTTGCCGCATCCAGCATCTATCTGCTGTCTTTCGCAGATCGATTGATGTATATTATGACGTATATCTCTATATATCGATGGGGTGAATAACGTAGTAGCTTTTATAAAAATAATCCTCATAAATCTATTGATTAACTGTTACAAACTTCAGTTGAGTTACTTTATAGTATTTCATAACATAAACGAGAACCTATGTTATCAATTTTAAGTTACGTAATTCTAGATCAGTAAACTTAATTCAATGTATCTTAACGTCTAATTACGTTTTGTTATAAAGATTTATTTCAAAAACTGCTTTCGTCATAAGATTATTTTGAGTCGAAATAAATTACTTTCACTCACCTCTGGATAAACCTTTTATGTTCTTGAAATCGCCGTAAAATCCTCAGGTGCTGAAAAAATGGAACAGCGCCCTTCGCCTCTTTGTGTGCTTAGTGCTTATGCTGTAGAATTCAGGCTTATTGATTTCAGGACTGAAAGATGTTAGCCTAATTAAGGTTTCTTTACAGGTTCTATCGCAGATTTATGCTACCCATCAGTATTAATGAAAAATTAACTCAAGTTTAATATTGTAAAATATTTTGTACACATTTTATTTTTATATCGTGTGCCTGCCAACCGTGTCTAGGGGGATCAATTGCCGAGCAAATCATATTAGGGAAAAACCCACAGGAATTGTGATAATTACAATCAACCCTGTACTGTCCACTGCTGAGCACGGGCCTCCTCTGCTACTGAGAGGGTTTAGGCCTTAGTCCACCACGCTGGCCTACGGGTTGGCAGTGTTCACACACCCTCGAAATTCTTATGGAGGATTCTTAGGTATGTAGGTTTCCTCACGATATTTTCCTTCACAGTTTAAGCGAACGATAATTGATATACAATACACGCGGAACTTCGAAAAGTCAGAAGTGTGTGCCGTGGGTTTCAAACCTCCGGACATTGCCTCGGCAGACCGTTCCATTCCCAACTAGGCTATTGTCCACTTCATTCATTGTGATAATAAATGAAGTAATAATAAACCCAGGTCTTTATAATCATAACCGCAACAACTAGATGAAGAAGGCGATGTGATTGCTATTCTAGTACAAAAATATTGGATACTTACCTAAAAATCAACATGTTTTTACGTTTCCGCCACAATTAATTCCACCGACTTAATTACCTCATGAAAATAAATTGTGTGCGTACGAAAAATACCGCCGTAAATAAAATAAAAAATCCGCGAACAAAATTATTTCATTGGTCCCAATAAGTACACAGTCCCTTTGATGTGGGATCTTTAAAGAACTTCTTTGCTCTTTTATTACGTCACTTGAAAATATTTTCCTTCGTCGTATTTGTGGGGCCGTGAGACGACGTTCTTTTCTTTTATTTATACTGAATATGGTAACTTGCCTTTTCTTTCAATTAGCATCTAATAAGGAATGTTTGTATACAATTTCTTTTTATTTCGCGTATGAATTAAATATTTATAGATGTCGTATACTCACTATTATAAATAATTATTTATTGGTTTATCCTCCTCTCATGCAGAAAGGGAAAATTTACCTATAATGTTTTGATACATTCAAAGACAGAGAGACGTAAAATTTTTCGTAATATTTAGCTTGTTTTTTTTGCGTTATTACAATATGTTCACGTATTGCGGAAATTATTTGAATTAGTTTTAACGTCGCTTGTCTAATTTTCTTCTGTAAAGAAAACTGTATTGCCAAATAATGCTAGAATCTACACAAAACCTTACGCATTGGTGGCAGGTCTCTCAAGTGTAAGAGTCCGTCTGAGTGGATACCACCGCAATGTCTATTTCTACCGCCAAGTAGCAGTGTGCATGCATTGTTGTGTTTCGGTTTGAAGGGCATTGTAGCCAGTGTAACTACTGGACATAATGAGACTTGACATCTTATGTCTCAGGATGACGAGCGCAGTGGAATGCCACACAGTACTTTGTAACTCAAGGTGCTGGATGGTGTTGCAACTGTTTATGGGTGCTCGTATCGCTTACCATCAGGCGAACGGCATGCTCGTCTCGTCATTTAATGCAATAAAAAAAAACGCAACCTGGTAATAAAACCGAAGATCTCCTCCCAGTCTACCCTTATCAGTCATTAGATCAAGAAGCCGACTGCATTACCTTCAGCAAAACAACCATACATCCTACAGCGAGCCTGTGCAGTAGGGAGGAGCGGTCCGGGGAGTAGGGGGTAGAGATCGCCCGGTTGACTCGCGCCCATTATTTTTACGCTCGTCGACCACCACTCATCGCCCAACGTACACTGGGCCACATTTTAGAATAAATATTTTTCACATGAAAATTCGTGTGAGTGAAGATCGGTTAGGTTTTTCTATGCGTGGAGGATTGACACTTATGTTTTTGATAAGTACTTGTAGTGTTGGCGCTACTTACTTAAAAGGAATCTACCAGTAAAGGAAAGCAGGATTCTCAGAGAGCCTTTAATATTAACTCTGTATTACGTTATAGTGCCTTTTCTACTAAAAACTTCAAGACTTAATCCGCCACACGGACCTAATGACAGGCTTCGAATTTCAAATATTTTCGAAATTTAAACATTTAAAAAATAACGTTGTAACTGAAATATAATGTTTTTAAAATAACATTTTAATTTTTAAGACTGTACGCTGTAAAGCACGGTGTGCAGTGTACCGCGGTCTGAGATCGGCGGAGCGTCATTTAGTATTTAGCCTTTTCTTTGCCTTTAATGATCTATGCTGGCCTAGAGGCTACATCTCCAGACAACTGTAGTTTATTCGGAAGCTAAAAATTTACAAACGATACGCAATTGATACAACAACGGTTTGTTTTGCATTAATGATGTTGTGTTTTACATTGATTATAAATGTTTATTTAAGTACATATTTGTTGTTGTGCAATTGTACTGTTTTATAACTTATAATCCGTTTTTTTTACTTCGTGTGCACAACCGCTTACCCTCAGAAGGCCCGCTACATTATTCGGTCGTCCGACTGCTGCCCTAGACTACCCACAGTAATTGCGCCGTCCACCCAACTATCCATTGTCCTAACAATTGATATTTGGACCCTCAGTAATATATGAAGATATTATTCAATTCAACACTAATGAACTCCAGCGCGGGTTCGAGTCCTGCCTAATCCCCGCTCGTTCGGCGAATCCTCGCTTTATTGATTGCTTTAATAATATGCAAATTCGACTAACTTTCTCTTTAGAAGACCTATTACGAGTCCAGAATAGTTGTACTTAGCTATACCCTAATAATTTAAATAAAATTTGGTCATCGGAGATAAATTTTAGCTAAAAATATTCTTATATTTTTTAAAACTTTAACCAGAAGGTTCATTTGAGGTTAACGCCTCCTCGGATGATAATGCTATCTACGTAGTACTGTGTTGTTAAAACAAGGTACTGCGTGGTAATTCAGTGCAGTCGTCTCTGAGATACCAGCTACTTTTCGGACGACCAACACCTCAGTCCGCCTCGTGACCATGAAGGTTTTTTCGAAATTTCGTGGGTAAAAATTTGAAGGTCGTCGCGACACAATCCGTAGTTTTATTTGAATAACACTGCTTGCAGACTGCTTGGTTGCAGAAGTAGGATGGCAGTTGCTTCTGCGGGTACCCAACTGTCCATGCATTCGAAATTCAATATTATTTTTAATACGTGTTTAATTCTCTAAGTACTAGAACTGAGCCATTCCGGCCTTGTGTGAGAACAATGAAACTTCGGTTATATGTTAATACTTTATCGTTAATTTTAATATTTTTATAACTTACCTACTTAAGTTTGGTGGAAGAATGCACGACATGGATGAAATTATTGCATAATCCCAACAGAATGTCCGGCAAACCCGAAGAATTGGCTGTCGTAGCCGGCCTACGAAGGTATTCGTGCCGGACGTACCTTTCGTTATCGAGGTGACGGTACATTGTTTTCATTCATGTTATCAAAATTTAAGGTGGCATTTGTAAATCGTCCAGAGAAGTTTAAAAATAGTGGCGTTGCGTGCTGAACGGTGGTCATGGGCCAAGTCAGGGGCTGAAGCGAGTTGTCAGTTCAACTATAAGCGTATTTTGTATTAGTTTGACTTTTAGTGTCTTATAGAGATTCTCCTAGAACTAGGAATATACAACTATCTTTTCTGTCATCGGTGAATTGAAGTTTTCTATATGAAATGAAATGAAATAATTTATTCGAACCCATAAAATGTTATACATTATTTCGATTCCATCAATATTAACTCTACCACCAGTATAGAGCTCTCGGTTAGATGTAATCTTGGTCGTAGAATCTGTGGTTTAACCCACATTGCTTTATTAAGAGTTTATTTGAGAATCTTAAAAAGGAACTATCTTTACTATTTGTGATAATACGTTCTGTAAATTGTTTATACGCGTGGCTCTTCAAGATTATAATCATATGTTCATCATAATATTATCATTTTTTATGATTAACTACATTTTGGCGCGGCTCCGCTCGCGTTAGAAAGTTTTTCCGGGATAAAAGTCGCGCTTTTTATTTTCCCGGGATAAAATGTAGCCTATGTGTTAATCCAGGACATGATCTACCCGTGTGCCAAATTTCATTGAAATCCGTTCAGCAGTTTTTGCGTGAAAGAGTAACAAACATCCATACATCCAGACATCCATACATACTTACAAACTTTCGCGTTTATAATATTACTAGGATTCACAGAGGTGCTTTCCACTCCCGCTCCCGCTCCGTGCTCCGCTCCCGCCTCCTTCCCGTCCCTTGCGCTTGTTATCAGCAGCTATTAACTGTAGTGCGGTATCAGTAGTGCGTCGCACTATCTTAACGGCGGCACCGTGGCGCCCTCCGATACAAAGTATAATTAACGCGAACTGTGAAGATTTGTTCACTTCCTAATAACTCTTCAGTGGCTTAGTTGTACTGCGTGCGTGGTATGAGTATTGCGTACCGCTCTGAGGTCTTGGGCTCAAATCCCATGTCGAACAAACAATGCCACTCAATCACGCCAGAATGACTGAACGGAACTGAATGAAATTTGGCACAGAGATAGATTGTAATCTGGAATAACATATTATAGGCTACATTTAAGCCGGGAAAATATTATAGAGTGGGACTTTTATCCTGGAAAACTTTATCACGCGAGCGGAGCCGCGAGCTGGATCAAGTATCATATAAATACTTACTCAATCGAATTTTCATCAATACAAGAGTTTGCTTAACTAAATGTTTGAATAAAATCCGTCCAGTAATTGAATTCAGTTGTATTATGGTCATACAATGTTTCGTATTCTCTAACGTCAAATGTCAACATAATATAATAGTAAGGCAAAACATTGTACAGTCCACCGCATAAGTAACTGAACAAATTCAAAATTTCAAATCACTACCATGGGTTGAGTTTAATTGAAACATTTGTTTTTCTTTGTGGGAAGTAAAGTTAATCACCCTTATTTTATTTTTACACACACACACACACTCACTCCTGTTATCCCCGAAGGGGTAGGCAGAAGCGCAACTAGTGCACCCACTTTTCGCCGATATTCCGTCCCATAATGTGATAGGGGGCGAGCCTATCGCCATATCGGGCACAAATTCCAGACTCCGAGCTGATACTGAATAGAAAAACTCAATATCACTTTGCCCGACCCGGGAATCGAACCCGAGACCTCAGCATTGTAGTCGTACCTTAATACAACTATGCCACCGAGGCAGTCTATTTTATTTTTATGAAGAGAAAACAAAAATTGGTAAGAATACGAAAGTGTAGACGCGATTTGAAGTTTTGAATTCGTTCAGCTATTCATGTAGCTGACTGTACACCAAACATAAAAAACGTTTATTAAAGAGGTGGTTAATACATTAAACCATCAATATAACCATACAACATGTTCTTTCAGTCTGCAGTAAACACCTAACCCGTAAACGCATAAAGCAATTAAAACTAACCCTCCTGCACCGAATCCGTCGCGCCAACCCTCCAATCAAACAATAGTTTTTTCCCCATTAACGAAATCAATAATGATTCAGGCACAATAAACGGTAATAAGGACCGCTGCGACCCATTTCTCGCGGGGGTTAACACCGACTGCCAGGGTAGATAAGGCCGAGCGTTAATTGTCCTGGAGGCGTCGTGTGGCTACGTTTTCTTAGATAAGGCAATGGAAAAACTAAAACACATTTTTGTAAAAACATTTATTACAATTATTTTGTTCGAAAAATTCGTCGTCTATTTGTCTAATCTTAATTTAGCGTAAACTATAATTCTACCTCTACGATTTTTTGCTAATGAATTAGATATGTATATAAACACTAACCTTCGCAACAAACGTGATTATACGTCCAAAACTAAGTCTTCTATACTAACATTATTAAACACGGAATATCCATTCCCATACCCGAAGCCAATACCCGTGATAGCACGTCTGAATATTAAAACACTTCGCCATTCGAAAGGCAAACACAAATACATTACCCGCTAAGCTCTTTATGCG
This sequence comes from Lapara coniferarum, assembly GCA_949316025.1. Lineage (NCBI taxonomy): Eukaryota > Metazoa > Arthropoda > Insecta > Lepidoptera > Sphingidae > Lapara > Lapara coniferarum. The sequence goes on from OX438922.1 coordinate 2,859,797, forward strand.
AATAGCACTTATCAATAGCAATATGCATCCCAAACGTGTTTACATAATCGGTGAATTCTTCCGAACAGAGTCCCGCTGCGACCGCACTCGCCCCATCAACACACACTTCGATATCGTAAAACCATAGTAATAAAAACTCAATATCAAACCCGAATGGAGAACGCGAATTCGGATTCGGCCCACGCCCCGCCCGAAGACTGTATAAACGCCCGCGGTGGTTACAAAGTAGTTATGAAGCGCCACTAAAGCAGTAAGCCTGTTGGAACTAAAGACAGTTAAGCGTACGTGTGGTGACGGTTTTATGCGACGTGCTATAACGTCGATGCGATTAAGGCGAGATTCTGTTTTTCCGACAATACCCGTTGATTATGTATTAAACGGCCTTATCTTAGTTTTATGGGCTTTCGTTGGATATTTGAACGTTATTATACGTTCCCACGTCGTTTTGTAGCGCGTTTTGTGGTTGAGGAAGATGTTGACTTAATTTTAGCATCACACGCATTCAGTTTATAAATGCAGTTTGTATTTGATTGGACGCAATTTTAAAATCGAAGTATGGATATCCTTCCTCAAAGTAAAATAATCTGTTATAATTAGACAGTAATTAGTTTTTATGTCATATTTATTAAAAAGAGCGTTAATATTAAATATATAAAACTAGTAATCAACCTAACAGTAATAATTGTCTATTTGGTTCTTAAAATATTTTTAAGCGGTAAACACAAAAACTAAAATTAATGTTATTTGAGGGATGGTATAATTAAATCCCATTAAATATGTCAGTAATAAATTTATATACCTAACCCAATATTAAAAAAATACCTTACTTATAATATTATAAATGCGAAAGCTTGTTAGAATGGATGTATGTTGTATGGATGTTTGTTACTCTTTCACGCAAAAACTACTGAACTGATTTCGATGAAATTTGGCACACAGATAGATCGTGTCTTGGAATAACGTATAGGCTACTTTTTATCCCGGGATAATATAAAGCGGGACTTTTATCCCGGATTTTTTCACTCGCGAGTCGTTACGGCTAAACCACTGACCGATTTCAATGAAATTTGGTAGGGAGATAGTTTAAGACCCTGGGAAGGACCTAGGCTACTTCTTATCCCAGGAAAATATAAATCGAGACTTTTATCCCTGAAAAACTTTTAACGCGGGCGGAGCCGCGGGTAAAAGCTAGTTTTAAATAAATCCACATTCTAGCACACAGGTCCGTTCACACGTGGCGTGACGTGAGGTTTATCGCGGCGGCCGACAGCCGGTGCTCGGTTGCGATGCACCGCGACAGTTTTATCTTGACGCGCCAAAACTCGACAATTACATGATTACACTGTAATTTGTTAAGCGATTTAGATTGTATTTCATTGTAGTTGCGTTGAAGTTCTCATTATGAAATACATCGTCATTTATTCGTAGCATTCCTCGTTTGTAATTGTTTTGGTACTTGTGAAATATACAATCATTTCAAATAAAGAATGTGATAAGTAAAGTAATATAAACTCAATAAGACTATATTCATATTTGTGCAATTCATCTCATAGACATCAAACAACAACTTAAAATTAGCAATTATTCGTCTAACACCAAACCTATGCTCGCAAAAACAGTCTTTAATCAAAAATTCCAACAACATATATTATTGGTGATTCCTAAGCACCATTTTAACCGTGCAAGCACCGATAGATCTCGGATAGCGCGCTAATTATCTGCATCGTATACAACGGTTGTATTCGCCTCGTCGCGTGACTACAACCGCCACGATCCGACTTCAATTGCACTCGATTTGTCACTAAATAGGCATAAAATACTCTCAGATAGCGTAGGTACCACTTATGTTTATAACTGGTAAATTTTTCATGAGAGTGGTGTTTTATGTCAAATTCATATAATAAAGCTGTTATTAGTCAGAGATTATATTTGTAAGTTTTATGTTTATAACTATGACTTACAAACCTCTTCTTGTCAGGTCATCTGACATAGTTTTTTTATTGTTATTTCTACTGTACGTGTATCCATCTCACTTTACGTTGAAAATAGTCCTACAGATCCACTTTGGAAAAAACGAAAAATAGGCTGCAAACAACTTGAGTACACTACTGCGTGGTGGAGATTTTTTTTACGCACAGTAGTGTGTTTTTGACGGCTATTATAATTGTCTATTACTACTTTAGGCCTTAGCCCACCACACTAGCTGAGTGCGGCTTATGTATCACTAGCTTTTGCCCGCGGCTCCGCCCGCGTAAATGTGTTTTCCCGGGATAAAAGTCCCGCTTTATTTTTTCCCGGGATGAAAAGTAGCCTATATGTTAATCCAGAATATGATCTACCCGTGTGCCAAATTTCATCGAAATCCATTTAGCAGTTTTTGCGTGAAAGAGTAACAAACGTCCATGCATCCAGACATCCATACATTACTTACAAACTTTCGCCTTTATAATATTAGTAGGATAGGATGTCATGTTTTCAATCCAATATCACTATTTGTCATAATCATTAAGTATACCCCATACTAATTCAGTGACATTATTTTAAAGTATCTATCTACAATAGTACACAGTAATATTATAGCAATTATACATCATTGACCTATTATTGGTTTCCAATATCGCATAATTTGCAACCTACCAGTAGAATTCATTAAATTTTGATCCTAATATTTGTGGACTAGAATTCGCATAATAACAACATACATTTTAGTTTTGATGATAGAGTTACTTTTGCATATAAATTCAATCGATTGCATTTTACTGTAGATATAAAGATATAGTTTACTGATATATTTTAATACATACATGAAGAAAGTGAACGGAGTAAATAATTGCAGAATTAAAATAAAGACAATATATCTCGGATATTATATTGGTATGTTGAGTTACATTCTGTAGAAAAATAATATTCTAATACTGAAATAAATTATCTTCTCCGAAAACGGCAGGTCAGGAGTATGAAAAGAAGAAGAAAATGTTTGAAAAGAACTATGAATGTGGAAAAATACACAGGCGTCGCCGCGGTTAAAAATCTAGTTGATTACTAAAGTCACCGTGAATTTTTTAAGGATAGTTTTACACTTGTTAACAATCTCTACAAGAAAAAAAAAACATATTTGCAACGTTCACTATATATTTCGTTCGCTGGTTCGTTTGCTAGACATGACCGTCGAAGAATGAATTTGCTGGTGGTTTCTTTTCATTCGACTTGTCAAAAACCCCGCGATTGTCGTATGGTTTCACGTCGCGAGTGAGTAACCGGCTTTATATTCAGTAGCGTTTTAGCGCACTTTTTAATTTTTGACGGCATCGTGGTGCAGTTGACGATGAACTGGCTGTAAAACGAAATTCCACGGGTTCGATTCTCGCACTGAGAACTATTGTTTATTTAATTCATTAATTATTTTGTATTGAACGCGACACGAGATGTTATACTAGAAAATTTTTCATATTTGTGCCACATTTATTTGATATTTCTAACATCGACAGTTGGTTTATAACAAATTTTAAGAGCGCAAAAATAATTAGAATGCTTCGGTGTCACACAATTTAACCCTTAAATAGACGAAGATACGAAAATGAGGTGTTATTTAGAAAAATCTACACTTGTAAGAAATGCACCGAAATTCTGATAACAATAGAATAAAACCTTGTGTAGATAATAAAATCTGTTTCAATACGTATTTTATAAAAGTAGTTCGTTTTTTTGTTGTTTCTATAAGCGTATTCAAAATGTTTGTGTCCACGCCTGTCATCGATATTTACGCTGTGACCGTCTTCAGTGACTTTTATTTACACGTTGTTCAACAATATGTTTGATTTTAATGTGTTCAGACATATGTGGCAGTAACTAATCAACAATGGATGTTAAGGGTGTTTATTATTTCTGTGGTTTTGTTTTTGTTAAGTGACTTTTGTGGCTGACTGTACTAAAATAGGACATAAAACAACACTTCTGAAATCTTGAACACAACAATCATACAAGAAGCATCAGACAAACTTTATAATAATCAAATACTATGCTATTGAAAACAAACAATATTTAGTTTTAACAAAATCGAAAAATTCCGAATCGTAAGCTCTCGAATAACTAATAAACCGGCGATTAATAAATAATACACGTATTAATATAATTGAATTAACATTCAAAATTACTTTCGGAATGTTCGTTTACTCGCACGTGTACGAATTTATCGAACAATCAATAAACTATGATTGTTAATCGTACTTCAAACGGGAGCATAATTAAATTTTAAATAACAATTTTGAGCGTTAACCGTGCGCGCTCAATTTAACTTATGTAATTTGTATTGTTCTCGGACAGTTCCTCTTCAGCTCTTAGATGAGCAGTTTGTAATTTCGTTGCCGGAATAGAGTTAAAAGATTCTCACAATTTGTACGTTGCTGTTATTTACGGGTGAGGTGGGGGACCCTTAAGGAAATATGAAAAAGATTTTTCTTCTACGGTGGATTAATACAAGTATATCGATGGATGATTATAATCATGGGTTGTAAGCTACAATTTAACGTACACATTAAGATATTATGAAGATCGTAAACACTTTTATGATTGCAAATCTTAAATGGCAGAGAAAAAGAGCGGTTTTTCAACTGCGTGAAATATATATTATATACGTTAAAATTTATATAAAAACTAAATGTGACATACGGGTCTAATGAATCGCACGTTTTTTATATATTATAATAGTTTGAAAATTCCACACTTATAAATGTAAATGAACTTGGATACATTAGTTGTTCTTGTGCACCAATTTCCAAGCATTCCTAAAGACGAAAACACGAAATAAAATAGTTCCGAACATCACGTCGTGGTCCGAGCGATCGTGCGTGGTCTTTGCCGTGTCGTAGTCGGACCGTGCGACGGTTCTAATGCGAGTCGATTGTAGAACAAAGGCTCGGACGGGTAACAAACTTGTTCGACTGTCTTTTGTTCAATTCGAAATTTGAAAACAGCTCCGAGCGTACCTCGCTCTATATTGGTGTTTTTTTTAGAAAATTGAAACTTTAATGTCATTTGTTAAAGTTTGTTTTTGCTTTGTCAAGTCTTGCAACTCATTTATACTCACCTTAGACTATTTTACCTTGCTAGATATTCAAAGATACTCACTCATAAACTCATTTTTATAGCCAAACGAAAGTTGGCACCTCGTTTTCGCTACATGACTGCCTAAAGAGTAACAAACACAAAAACATACCCATCACGCCGCTATTTCCGAAGGGGTAGGCAGAGTCGCAACCAGGGCAACCGCTTTTCGCATTATATGTTCCGTCCCATGTTGTGATGGGGGCGAGCCTGGCGCCATATTGGGCACAACTCCAGGCTGCAGGCTGATACTGAGCAGAAATAGCAAATATCTTATATCACTGCCCGTCCCGAGATTCGAACCCGAGACCTCAAAGCGATGTTTTACCGCGCACGCAATATAACTACGCCATCAAAGCAACCACGATCAAGATTGTCAAAAATTGCTAAGTAAGATCACTGATTGTACTAAACGCAGCATTTTTTTCATTTCAAACTAGTAAGACAATGGTACTCTTAATGGAGCTGGTAATTCTACAGACAACACTAAATCTAGATATAGTGATTGTATATAATACTAGCTTTTGCCCGCGGCTCCGCCCACATTAAAAAGTTTTTCCGGGATAAAAGTCCCGGTTTATATTTTCCCGGCATAAAAAGTAGCCTATGTGTTAATCCAGGATATAATCTACCCGTGTGCCAAATTTCATCAAAATCCGTTCAGGAGTTTTTGCGCGAAAGAGCAACAAACATGCATACATCCAGACATGCTTACAAACTTTCGCCTTTATAATATTAGTAGGATTTACTTGCAACACCAAACTCATAATCCCTTTATTCATCAACTCGAATCCAGTTTATTCCCAATACAATAAACATCCTTGGATATTAATCGTTGTTTAGGCCGAAAGTATAATAACGAAGTCTACAAAATATCGGTGAGTTTCTTACTAAAATCGCGTAATCCCCCAAGACATCGCGGGCATCGCACCTAATTACACTTACATACAATGGCCGCGCCGCGACTTCGCTCATACAAGTCTCTAGGGCGCGAGTTTAATTAACTATCGTCTGTACTTACTTATTTAGTTGATACGAGAAATAAGGTTTCGCTAAAGGAATAGTAGGTTTCATGACTGCCTCATGACATTGACTGCCTCGGTGGCGTAGTGGTATTGCGTACGCATTACGAGTACGATTTGCGCGCTGAGGTCCTGGGTTCGAATCCCGGGTCGAGCCAAAAAAAATTGTGACTGGGTTTTTTCATCTTAAAATTTACTCAGTCGCAGCTCGGAGTCAGGAAGTTGGCGGTGTGATACCCCCGTGCCTCGGAAAGCACGTAAAGCCGTTGGTCCTGCGCCTGATCTCTCTCCGGTCATGTCGGATTGCCGTCTCACCGGACTATGAGAGTGAAGGAATAGCGAGTGCACCTGTGTATTGCGCACACACTTGTGCACTATAATATCTCCTGCGTACCTGGCTGATCTCCGTTAAGATTGGCCGCCGTGACCGAAACTGGCTAGGAGGATTTCAGTAGGTTTCATGATTCCATACCGAAACCTTTTACGAAAGTGTTGTTGACTGCCTGCGTGACCTGTAGAGGGTAACGCGAATTCTGAGGCTTAAATTAGCTAGCTGAATATTTTGTACTTCCATGTCTGCCTACCTTCTTATATGCGTGAGCCTATGCTCATACAAATTCTAATTACCTATAAAAATTGTAAACAAATTAGAGCCGCTTTAATAAAAATTTAAACCCATCTAACATCCTATACCGCTACTTATGAACAATTTTGATACAAGTATAATTGAAAAGCTAATATCCAGACATTAATTATGGCGAGAGGCACGGTAATCGACCCCGCGATATCTTACGAGTGATATGACGCCCGCTTTAATAATACAATATGCCATGTAATAACTCGCATGCAATATCGCGCGACTTTACAAGAACATTATTAAAATGTCGAGTGGTAATAAGTACTCATGTCGCGAGTGCTCGTCTCAAAATACTGTCGAGAGTGAACATGAGAATGAAATAATCAACGTGACACGACTTGAGAGTGTTTGGGACAAAACATGATCTTAAATCTATAAAATTGTTCCAAATTCTCATGAGATTTTTTCGTTAAGGTCCTTAAAGCGAGCCCTCAGAATAAATACACATATAACTTCAAAAAATCAAGATCGCATGATCAGGAATTAAATTTCAGACCTCAATCCGTATGAATCAAGCAACGCTACAATTAGGTATAGCATTTTAAAAATCTCTCTACACATATTCACGCTTTTTATCCCCGAAGGGGTAGGCACAGTCGCGACTAGTGAGAAGTGCGGCCACTCTTCGCCGTGCGTATTCTGTACCATGATGTGATAGGGCGCGAGTCTATTGCCATATCGGGCACATATTCCAAACTCCGAGCCTGACCCGGGGATCGAACCCGAGACCTCAGCATTGCAGTCGTACCGTAATACAACTACGCCACCGAGGCAGTAAAAATCATTCTAAATTAAAAAAAATACCATAAATTGTATAAACCACATTAAACACCATGAAATCATTTTATATAATACCCAATAACATAATAACACCGCTCAAACAGGTAACAGCCATAAAATTATGTTAAAGATCAGCACGGAATCCCTTCAGCAATAATCCGCGGGCACAACGACTTGCCAAAAACCACCACAAAACGGAATCCTCAATTTGTAACACCGAATGAGTCAATCCGGACGGTTAGTAAGCGTTTTCTAATCGTGTTATTTCCAACATTTTTCCTTATATTCCGTTCGCTGAACGAATGTTTTGAAATGTCAAAAATCCGACGATATTTCAAAGTGGGAACAAATTCTGTCGGCGATAAGAGCGTCACAGAAGTTGGAGTGTATTTCATTGGAGTTGTTATCAGTTGGCGGACTGGGCGGAGGGGCGAAGGGGCGTGCGGGCGGAGCGGCGGAGGGGCGAAGGGGCGACTTGCACCGGACGAAGGTTACGTTTTTACTTAGCCGGTTAATAACGTCTCTTATGAGGCGCAATATTACGTTCGACTGCATAGTAAAATATTCATATCAAAAAGATGTCTTAGATGACAGACCTTTTATCGACATAGGTGCGAATGTTTATTAAAACTTATCAAGTCAATCTTCGTCCAGCTGCCCTAATTCCACTTTATTTCGTTTATACACGTGTGGATTTATTATTATACACGTGGTGAACTTTGTAGCTCGTTTATCTTCTTTTTATCTTGAGTTTTTAATATTTTTTTACCGAGATCATTTTTCGGATCACTGAAGATATAAAAGTTTCATAGCTAAATTTTAGACAATAACAGTTCTCTAATGTTTGTGCATTTGAACTTGCACTAACGGCTGTTCGACAATGCATGCGTCTGGCACCTTATCAAAAACGATTTCCAAATTTTATTACAGCATTAAAATAAATTCTGGAGCATTTTACGATTCCGGTAAATTTGCTCTCCGAACTTGTCGCTGAGTTTTCACTAAGACATTTTTAAGATATTTTTTATATCCACACACACACACACTCACGCCTTTTATTTAACATAACTAAGGCAATTTTTTTATCCGTTAATGATTATTTGAAATTATCACTCTTATTTCAAAGAATTAGTATGGAGTAATATCTAGGATGTGAATTGTTGAGGTCCTGCACATAGTACCTAGAATGGGTTCTTATTTTGAAGAGTTTAGGAATAAAATTGAAATAAAGTCGATTGAGAATGGAATTTGCATCTGAATTAGCTATGTTAAACTATAATCGTAGGATCAGCTGTCACATAAAATAATATTAATTGTAAGGCGACTTGATCATCCAACCCATAACAAACGCAAGAGCGACGCTGTGATAGATTTTCTGCGAGATAGCATTTACTTTGGTATTTAACAGACTCGAGTTTCAACTATATCTATTCACTTTACAGTACCAATGAATTTAACAATACAGCATTCCCGGTCTTAAATGATAAAGCAATAGCAGAACGAATGTCTTACATGACTAAAAATCAATAGAGTTGGATACAGTTTTCAGTGAAAATTCCACCGCACGCTTCCAACTATATTCAATATTATTACAAGAGTTCGGAATCTTTCAGAAGTTGTACGTGTGCGTCGACCGCCTCGTGTAACGATCCGAAATTCACTGGAAGTAAACAACCTTCCAGCAGAACTTTCATATTGGTGATCGAATTGAGAAGGTGTAAAAAAACTTCTATGTACTGAACTTATGTGGATTTTTTATGAGGTAATTGGATTAGGATTGACTAGCTTTTTAGTCTAGCAAGGACAGTTACTAAGTCAAAAGAAAAAGAAGAAGGATTAAAGGTCTGTGAGCTCTTCACTATCGTTTTTTTAGCCTGTGTATTTCATTACGAAATTAATATCTGAATATTATAATTTGTCACACGTCTTAAGATTCATTTCCATTAGAGCTCAAATTACAATCTCAGCATGAATAAATTTTGTAACCCCAAATTTGTTTACCTATTTTGAAATTATACCCAGGACCTTCAATTCACCGCTCAAGTAAGTCGTTACTAAACTCATCGTATAACTAATACCCTCAGTATTTGATCCATTTTTCGTCTAATATTAAGATTTTGATTAAGAAACTGAGCGTAAGCGCCAAAAATATCAGTTCCATAGTACGATGAGCCATTACCCAGTCGGAGAGCCCTAACTATCAGTTTTATGATAGAAAAGCGACCCTAATGACGGAAAATATGGCGTCTGCGAGGATTCAGCAGTATTATAACTATAAACGATGTACTTCGTTAAACTAAATATATCTGTGTAGTCCTTAACGGTGTCGGTTACGTTGTTTATTTATGTCGTTTGAGGTTATTTTTTGATCCCTTAATATCAATTACTGTATTTCGGAATGAAAAATTTGACGTTGTACTTAGATAATGTCATTAAATTTTAATCTTACTAATAATTAAGTCTAATTTTTATAATTGCTTTGAATGATGAGACGAGCATGCCGTTCGCCTGATGGTAAGCGATACGACCACCCATAAACAGTAGATACACCATCCAGCATAATGCATAAAGCATTGTGTAGCATTCCACTGCGCTCGTCATTCTGAGACATAAGATGTTAAGTCTCATTATGTCCTGTGGTTACACTGGCTAAAACGCCCTTCAAACCGAAACACAACAGTGCATGCACACTGCTGCTTGGCGGTAGAAATAGACATTGCGGTGGTACCCACCTAGACGGACTCTTACATTTGAGAGACCAAGCACCAGTAAAAATAATATGTTTGTGAAAATGTTTGTATGTTGAAAGTACAATAACCGCTGAATGGATTTGGATGAAATTTGCCACACGGATAACAGTTAACACGGATGACTGGATTAACATATATGCGATATATCCCCATAACTTGTCCCATGGGAATATATATGTTTCTACAGTAGAAGTGGCGATTAGGATTGCTACAGGATTTTAAAGATTTTTGTAGCAGGAAAGGCTTTTCACGCGAGGAACCTCGTGAGCCTTATGTTTAATTTAAAAGGTTTTTTATAGAATTAAATACAACTTTATCCATTGTACAATCAAAAGTCTAGGCGATGATGGTCACTAATCCATATTGTATCACCATAATAGGGCTACAGTCCTAACCCTTTTAAAAACATGTCACTGCACAGGTATGAAAATACTGTGTCATAACCCCTACATCAATCGACATTACATTTCATCAAACAATTCCATTTGCTGACAGCCCGCAGCCTTTGAAGGGTTATGTTTGCCCACGTGACGTCTGTCAAAAGAAAAAACGTCTTCAAAGAAACCTTTGACAAATTATCTTGCTTAGTTGTCATGTAAACATTCTTATGTTGCATCTCTTTGAGACGTCAATTTATGCGTGACGTGACAATATTTTGAATAACGTGTGGTTACAGGTTCTGCTCGAAAGTTATTGTGAATGCTGGATACATTTTCTTTGGGGTTCACCCCACTTAACACTAGGTACGGTGAAGCCAGTTTGTGCTAATGATAAAAATCTGGTTTCCAGTTGTATAGCGAGAGAACACATAATGAAAATTGCTAAAGCTTGCCCTTCGTTGTATTTCAGATTCGTTAGCAATGTAGAATATATAAGTATAACGGTGATAGCCTAATTGGGAGTGAAACGGACTGCTGAGACGAATTTCCGCATTTTCAGACCCAAGGGCATTTTTTTTTGTGTCCAATTTCGGCGCATTAGGGACGGCTGCGGGCTTCCTCCGACTCACGTCTAAGTTGTCGTCCGCAACCGCCCCTGCAAACCCAAGGGCATGCACCACTGACTTTTCTGTAAATATATGTGTATTCTTTTTGAATTATCGCTTGCTTTAACGGTGAACGAAAACATTGCATTCTGAGGACACCTGGATACCTGAGAAGGTCTTTATAAGCATTTCAAAGGTATGTGAAGTCTACCAACCCGCACTAGACCAGCGTTGTGGACTAACGCCTAAACCCTCTCAGTAGTAACGGAGGCTCGTAATCAGCAGTGGACAGTGTATAATACAGGGCTAGTATTATTATTATACCTAGTTTGAGAGTTAGTAATAGTCTCGTCACAAATGCATTGGTTCTTTTTCTCGTGCGTAAATGATTGTCTCCTTAATAGACACAGACTCGTCGCGGGATGTTAAAATGTCAGGAGCAAAGTGACAAGGACAGGCGCCACTTATATAAGACGTGTAACAGCTACTCTATTATACTATCATAAATTTTATATTCAGTTCAACTTTACATTTTATGAGTTATATACGTCTTTACCAATGTAGATTACATTTAAAGGTTGATATTTTAGAAAATTCAATGGTTCTTATATTATTTTGCAGGATCTTAAAAAACTCTAATGAAAACAAGCTTTAAAAGCAGTACTAAATATTTGGTGGAAGAAAAACAATAGCACGGGTTTTTGGTTCATCCAGCAATGAAGTGAATCAGAACGTGGATAACTGAATTATTTAAAGACGCGGCTCCCTAGCTGACAACACTAGACTACCTACACTAGACTGCCTAATAAGCACACCCCAAAAACTTCAATACATTTAAGGAACAAATAGCCACCGTAGCTCTTTGTGTAAAGCCACCTTTCAAAGCATACAACCTTACCAGCAGTTAACGTCAACACTTTAAAAATGAAATAGTGTAGGAAGTCGGCGAGCGGCCCGCCGTGTCCCGCCGCGCTCCGCCGCGACAATCGTCTCCCAGCTCGTTAAACTGCGCTCAGTCTCTCTAAGTGATTCTTTAGCATCGCAGCCAATGTTTAAGTGTCGGGCCCGACGTCGAGTGCCAAAGTTTTTAGCTCGTAATGCTTCCGATACATAAAACCATCCAATATTTGTTCGACGGCGACGCGAAAACATTTCGGCGCCCTATTGGACGGTCGTAAAGGCCTCTCGCGCGATAAAAACTGATCTGTGAGTTTGTTCGCCAACAACAGGAAAACAAATCTTTGGCGCGCAGCCAAGTCACCTGGCCGGGGTAGTCGCGACCCGCCACCGCACGCGTCGACTGCGATAAAGGGTTAACAAACAGCGCACGGCTTGCATACTGCCTCTGCAGTAAATAGTTCCATTCCACGGACAAGTTTTGACTTCTTTCTGCCAACTGACGTACTCATAATGGGTTCGCCGGTGAACGGCTGGCGCGGCCGCCCGCAGCGCCGCCGCCTCCGACGCGGCTCTCAATTCGCCGTCGACAATTTAAATTGTCGCATTTCTTATTACACCACGGCACGCGCGAATAACAACGTGTATCGGTCTGTTTGTGTAAATAGGGCTTAAAGTGCGTCCTAATTTATTTGAAGCGCCTTTTCGAAAACGTTCGGCCGAGTCCTTTATCCAGTTGAACAAAGGATAATACGAATAAAAGCCAGTCGAGCATAATCGTTCTCAGACGGAGAGCTCTACGAGAGATAAAATAGTCACCGCAATTTTCCCCGTGGAGGTTTTTTACCTGCCGTTTTTTTGTGGGTTTCAAAGCTGATTCAATAAGAAGTTACGAGCGCTCTCGACGTATGCGGTGTGGGTCTCTTTACACCCGTGCGAGCTGCGAGTTGCGACTGGCGCGAGACGCTCGCTGTTTGGCGCAGTTTGTTGATTGTTTACATTCGATTACCTGCGAAAGGAGTCCGGCGCGATGTCTCTCGAAACATCTGAGACGCCATTAGACTGTATAATCAATACGGAGCTAAGTAGACAACAAAGATATTCGCCGTCGAGAGCCTGGAGAATTCGTAAATTGGAATTTCAGCTCCTTGTATTTTATTAACTTGATACAACATTCATGGTATATTTTGCAAATTAGGTAACTTTATAAAGCTTTCTTATTTGTTTGTACTACGCTTTTAAGTAGGTGTTTAGCTTATTAGGGGGATGCAAAGATGAGACGGCTACTTTATAAACGCTATTAAATTTATTAGAATACAACGCAACTAGGGCTGTGTAAAGTATGTCTACAGACGTTATAAGTTAAGACATCATTATAGATTTATATCAGCATATTGATATTATGTGCTCCACGGCAAATTTTCGCTACCAAAGAGAATGATAGACCCTTGTCTGTCTTCAATTTAGATTTGTAACTAAATACCTTAGATATCTCGATGTATTATAACTCACGACATAAAACAATATTTCCCATACGAAAAATCACTCATCAAAAAGCCAAACAAAAACCGTGTCATAGCAAACCAAATTGACAAATTACATTTATCAAACGCAGCCCTGCTCGGAAACAGTCATGTCCAATATACGCGAAGTATCAACCCTAATAGATTCACAGGCCCGAGGTGGCTTCGGTTAATCCTATCCCAAATCAGGTCTTCACTCTCGTTCGTTTAGTGACATCCCTATTATTGAGACTGAACGAATGATGCGCTTCGACGGGTGGTTATTGGAAGGAACGTTCGAATTTAAATTTTTTTGTTCTTAAATTTATAGAAACATTTAAAAAGAAACAGTCGAAAACAGGTTCTGAAAAAAATCCTGCATTCGACTGTTTCTTTTTCAATGTTTCTATAAATTTAAGAACATTATCCAGGCACTACATGGCCATTAAATGTATAAAAACATCATAATATAGGATTAATTTTTTTTTTTGGTTGATTTGGAACTACGATATTTGTTGAGTATGCCTTCGATATTTGTATTTTTTCTAAAGGTTAGTGAATTCTCGCTCTTAATAAAATTCACTTACGATTTCCAGTGAATGTTTTTTTTACTTGACAGAATGCCGAGATGAGCAACTCCCTTTGTTGACTGTAGAAAGTAGAAACCCAGAACTTTACGTGGCAAATACTACATGACCTTGCACTCTACATCATATAATTTAGAAGTCCTTAAGTCCTAATTAGGAAGGCTGGTCTTAAACGGTAAATCAAAACGTTATGCCTCTATACTAATATTATAAAGGGGAAAGATTTGATTGTTTTGCTTGTAATGGATAAACTCAAAAACTACTGGACCTATTTTGAAATTTTCTTCCACTAATAGGAAGCTACATCACTCCTGAGTGTTATAGGCTCACTGGTGGTTGGTCTCTCATATGTAAGAGTGCGTCTGGGTGGGTACCACCACAATGTCTATTTCTAACGCCAAGCAGCAGTGTGCATGCACTGTTGTGTTTCGGTTTGAAGGACATTGTAGCCAGTGTAACTATTGGATATAATGAAACTTAACATCTTATGTCTCAGGATGACGAGCGCAGTGAAATACTACACAATGCTTTGTAACTCAATATGCTGAGTGGTGTTGCTACTGTTTATGGGTGGTCGTATCGCTTACCATCAGGCGAACGGCAAGCTCGTCTCGTCATTCAATGCCATAAAAATTAGGCTACTTTTTATCCCGGGAAAATATTTTTATCCCTGAAAAACTTTTTCAGGCGGGCGAAGCCGCGAGCAGGAGTCTAGTATAAAATAAACAGTGACCCTACAGAGGAATAGGGAAAACGAAGATTAATTAGATTATAAAGTAAAAGGTTCTTTGCCGAGTAGAGTAACCTACATAGCGTACTAAACCTTTTAAAATATATTTTAAAAAGGTTATGTGTTTATGTTAATGTAAAGTATGAAACACGTACATATTTATTATTAAAATTGGCAATTATAGCCCCATTACTAATCTTAAATAAAAGTTACACTGTCCAGTGTTTTAAATCACGGGGTATTGCATTGGAGTAAGTCTTGTAACTGAGCTGAGACCTTTTAATCTAAATCCTAGTAATAACTAATGTCATGGGACTGATTCTTGTAGATAACTATACAGTAACTAGCTTTTGCTCGCTGGTCCGCCCGCGTGAATGAGTTTTTCCGGGATAAAAGTCCCGCTTTATATTTTCCCGGGATAAAAAGTAGCCTATGTGTTAATCCAGAACATGATGTACCCGTGTACCAAATTTCATCGAAATCCGTTCAGTAGTTTTTCCGCGAAAGAGTAACAAACATTTATACATCCATACATTCTTACAAACTTTCGCCTTTATAATATTAGTAGGATTATAATGACGATGACGATTTCCAACCGGATAACAACAGAGCTTACATGTACTGCCTCGCTATAGAAATAAACACATTTGTGCTACTTACCGAGACAAGTAAATGTTATTAAGAAAATGTGATATTTATTTATTTATTTATTTACAGAAAACTAACAGCTAACAACGATATAGTTGTTAATAATTATAACAAGCTCACGATATTTTCTTTGAATGGGTAAGCGCTACTGCTGCACCCACTTGTCGTCGTTTATATCCCGTATGATGTGATAGGGGCCGAGCCTATCGCTATATCGAGCACAAATTTTTTCAGCAAAATTAGCTGATAATACATAGTAAAACCCATTATTATTTTGCTCGACCCGGATTTGAACCCGCGACCTTAGCGCGGAATTTGTACCGAGCATGCAATACAACTACGCCACCAAGATGGTCTCTCCGTCACAGTCATCGAGTTGAACTTAGATATTTTCCACAAGCAATCTTAAAGTGGTGGAGATACGCTAAGGTCCTTTAAGGCCGGCAAAGCGTCCCTCCGTCCTTATATTGCTAGTGTTCATGGCGTCCATGATTCTTATATTGTTAGTGTTCATGACTTATGATCAATCATATATATCAAATACTAGCTTTTGCCCGCGGCTCCGCCCGCGGCTAAAAGTTTTTCCGGGATAAAAGTCCCGCTTTATATTTTCTCGGGATAAAAAGTAGCCTATGTGTTAATCCAGGATATGATCTACCCTTGTGCCAAATTTCATCGAAATCCGTTCAGTAGTTTTTTCGTGAAAAAGTAACAAACATCCATACATCCAATCATCCATACATTCTTACAAACTTTCTCGTTTATAATATTAGTAGGATATATCGGCCTGTGATATAAAGATAGAATTTTCTTTTTTATGATTGTTTAATATATATTGGTCTACCATAACAAATAAATAAATCATGAGCAAGTGGCCTTATTCTTGCGTTTTAAAAAAGTTTTCATCACACAATGCTTAAAAAAATATTTATTCAATTAATAACACGCACCATTTTGTTCCAGGTTGCGCGTTCGTGAAGTTCAGCTCACACCAGGAGGCGCAGGCGGCCATCACCAGTCTGCACGGGAGTCAAACTATGCCGGTGAGCACGCGACCTTCCGTTAGCAACCCACAAGTCAACGGTTATGGGCGACTTGGTTTATACAAGTCACCAGTTATAGTGACTTGATTATGAGCTCAATAATAAAAACCGAATTATTTTGTGATGAATTAGTTAATATGCACATAAAATGGCAGCTTTATTACCGCGATTTGTTCTTAAGGTTAATATAAATGAAGTTACCGGTTATAACCGACTTATAAAATAATCGGATCTCATCTAAATAGATTGATTTGGCAATAAATTTTACAAATTCGTTCGTATTACAAGGGCGCCTCCAAATTAACTGCTAAGTGTCGCGCGGCAAATTTGAAGACACCCTTATTATTCAATTTGTCTCATACAGCAAGCATTCAAAAGTGTATGATTTCCACGCTTTATTCTGCACATTACACCGCACCACTGAGCTATTTGCCTATCTAACGCGCTGATGGAATAGTTACTAACAACTAAGTATTCTGACATGCACTAAACCGCCGCTGTGTGCGTACTGTTTTATAACAGCATTTAATATCAAACAGTCAGCTAAGGGTATGCGGCGTACCTTTAATCATTTAAACTTAATCAATGATCAACGTTGTATAAAAAACCAAGAACAAGAAATTAAACGGAACTTGATACCAGCAAAATACATTATATTGTAATTTACCTTTTTATTCATAAATGAAGTCAATTACATACTTAGTTTATCAGTAATCAGAATAAGATTCCCCTTAATATACACTACATAATATTGAAACTAATTTTTTAAATAAACACATATTGTGGCGGCAAAAAACTTAATAAAATCAAAACAAATAGAGTCCGCACTAACTCAACATTTAAAAATAAACTACATTCGAATATCGAACAATCAAATCAGCAGAAGACAGTACCGATTAACACAACACACGACACGAACAGAAGCAATGCCACTAATTAAAAAGTTAAGCGGCCGGTTCGGACAGGCAATCCGGCGACTTTTTGCGGAAATCCGTCGGCCGGCCTAAAGTTAGTATTTACAACTCGCGCACTGTTCCCAACCGTTTTTTAATTTCTAAACAGAATGTACGGGAAATGTTCCGATACTATGTTAGTTGGGATTTTGTTTTACTTTGTCGTTATTGGGTTTTATGTTGTAAGGCAAGGATATTGACTGCTGTGGATTATGTTGTACACAAAACGCTTAGGCGATGTACGTGTCAATCGATTTATACAAATGTTTGGCGTTTGCTATCGCTAAACGAAAACAAGCAATTAACTACATATCTTTACCCTTAAGTTATCTTACAAAAATCATAAGTACGATGCTGACTTTTTAAGAAACGAGTGGTGTTTAAGAGCTAAATAATAATAAACTAACGCATTACAAACTTTAAAAAGTCGAATCATAACGAAGAGCAGCATAAATGCAGCAGGAAATGTGTTTCGGTTTCGAATAAGGCAGGGGTAGAATTTTAGTTAAACCTAACTATACCATAAACATAATATGCTCCAGAACAACTCTACTACTTACTAAAAATCTACTGTATTTTTGAGTGTACCAAAATATATTAAAAAGAATAACCACAATCTATAAACTTTAAATCACATTTCTGTAACGTGAACAAGCGTTAAGGCAACATGGAGGCTGAAGTATTTTGTCGCGAAATGACAGGCGTGACACGACGACACGGCGTCACGCCGGACACGCTGCGCAAACACTCGAGTGTGTTGACTCGCTGTTGTCTAACGTTTGTTGTTGCATGACGCGACTACCTGTGTCGAACATACTTAAAACGGCTTTGGGTGAGAACATTAGTTAGAAAGATTGAATAAAAATAAAAGTCAACTCTACATTTCAAAACAATAACATAATTAAACTCACTGATTAATAAATTAAACAGAAATAACAATTATATTTTTTTAAATGCATGTTGTTTGAATATAGTATTTTGGTTATTATAACATAGAAGCTTGCAGTTTACCTTTACAATTGTAGCGCTTCTGACGCAATTAAAAATAAAATTTATTTATGATTGTAAATAATAAAATTTATTTATTTTTATTATTTACAATCATATTTATATGCGATCTTACTCTTACCCAAATACTCCTACATTGGTAGTATGTTAGGTTATTCGTTATAGTCATATTCATACGATGCCGGATCCGAAGTGCCCAGACTCGGCTTAGTAAAGTGGTCCCAAATACATGACTCGATAAATAAAGCTTCATACACTACATAATTGCAAGATTTGTACTCAAAGAAAGCCTAAAGTCTTGTTCACACTACAACACCGCACGTTTTATGCAGGATATTTTAGTAAATATTTGAAAGTTATCTATTCGATAATTTCTTCGATGTATGTTTTTGTAATATGTGGAAAAACATCACACAAACTGGTCTACGTTACTGGCCTAACTAGCCATTTACATGCAAAAAAATAGATAATACAAACAATACAAAGAAACCACAAATGATACAAACAAACCGCAAATGCATTCGCGACCTATGACCAAAGACAATAATCTTGCAATGCACACTTGCTTACCTACAGTGCATAAGACTTG
The DNA here is from genome assembly GCA_949316025.1 of Lapara coniferarum. Taxonomy (NCBI): domain Eukaryota; kingdom Metazoa; phylum Arthropoda; class Insecta; order Lepidoptera; family Sphingidae; genus Lapara; species Lapara coniferarum. The sequence continues at coordinate 2,879,031 of OX438922.1, forward strand.
TACATTTTTAGGCACATCATAATAGTCATATCATCGCCCGACCTAGTTTAGTAATGTACTCTGTGTACTTTTTTTTTTTTTTTTTTAAATGGCCATCTTCGGCGCATTAGGGACGGCTGCGGGCTTCCTCCGACTCACGTCTAAGTTGTCGCCCGCAACCGTACTCTGTGTACTGCTTTTTATATCCATACTTCTTTCATTTTCAACGTATTTACTGGAAAAACGTGTGGAGTATCGCGGCGTGGGCTGTAATCCGGCCATCTTATCGTTACAATGCCTCCATTACCGGCGCGTAATCCCGCCCACCCATCTCCCGACTGTTAATTACACATCTAGTTTTCTAATTGATTCTGTATCTGTCGTTTGGAGATTATTTTAGTTTTACAAAGACTAGTCCTTAGTTCCGTCTAAATGATGTAGCCTAAATGATGTTTGACAAAAATGTTATTTAATTAGCTTGATTTTATCTTTAACAATTCGGGCAAGTGGCCATATTGTCAAACATTCTTGTTTACCATGTTATGCTATAAAGAATTACGCGTTTGTATTCGTATAGGTACTTTTTCACACCAGTCCCGGGCAACTCCGGCTAGAAAAAACCTCATAAAGTGTCACCCCATTGAGAAGTATGTAAGTAGACGATATTAATGATTCTGTTATTATATAACATTTTCTGCCAAGAGCTTAACTTAATAATTTCTTTAAGAACAATCACTAAACCAACCATTACCCAAACAATGGCCAAATTAAACACACAATAAATCCATTCCCGAGTTCCAGATACAAATTTCTTCCGAAATCACTATGGAATGGTCGACAAGTCGCATTCAGAGGTCGAGAATAGGTTCGGAGGGCGCGCAGTACTCTCATAATTCCTTTTGCACAAAGCCGGCACGCCGGATTTTCCCCCGGCTCCCTTAATGACGTTTTTGTCTGCCATCCCCCGGTTCTGTGCAAATATTGATTGACTTGTACGAGATGTTTGGCACTTGATACAAATTAGATTTCAGTATTAATAAACCAGTCTTCTTTATCTTTCTATGGCAAGGGACCGTTAATAGAATGCCCTACATCTGATTACAAAGTTTTATGTCCAACTACAAGAATGGACTAAAAAGTGGTTATTATATCTTTCTTATTCTTTTTATGTCGTCCTACTTAATGAGTAGTAGACTTTGTGCTTAGAAAAATATGAAAGAAAAGTGTTAGGCATAATATGTAAATGACATTTTCCTTTAAGTTAACTACTATTATTAATTAATTACTATTACAATGCACACACGTATCTCGAAAACGAATTTTGGAAAATTTGGTTCGAACACGAAACTTTAATCTTGATAGTCCCTACAAAATAAGCAATTAACAAAAAAAAGCCCTATACACCTTCAAACCAATTGAAAGCGAAAAACTTGGTCCCAATAAAAGATACCCGGAAGATAAGAGTCGTAATGGGTACCCGCGGATTATACGGACCCGCAGAGATACCAATGATTTTTTTTATGCCCAGCGATGAATAGGCGAACGCGGGTTTGTTTATCCGGATTAAGGGCACGTGAACTTCCATGGAAATTAATTTATCCTTTTTATATGTTGGAAGGGTTACGATTTTATTCGAAAATGTTTTTTTCTTTTATTACTTTTGTATTTGGCGGTGCTAATGTCTCTATCCGATGGTTAGGCCAGTGTATTTCTGTCCTATTTTGATCAGTGTTAGTTGTGTCTTGATTCCAGAATTCACACAAAGGACAAGTCCAAAAAGAGGCTTAAAATTCTAAAATACTTCATAGATATTTGAATAGTACTCCCAAAAACTATGCCTTTGCAATAAATCGTATAGTTTATAGTGCTACACTTTTGAGATTTATGTAATTTCATTTTGCTTAAGAACTACAGTTAAAATGAACGTTTTTTAAAAAGTTGGTTATGGATTGAAGGGTCTAAAAACATATTTTAATGGATCCAAGACCCATATTTTTGCGTCTCTAATATTCATAAAGTTTGAGCCTGGTTAGTTTTTGACAACCAGCACTCATACAAGAAGCGGTCACCTCCTTTCTGTTAAGGCACCTTATCAAATTCTGGATCACCTAGATTTTAGGCTTTAAATACGCTGCTACTATAGCGATAATTGTATTTTACAATATAATATAATTATTAGTATGTTACTACCTTATGAATGGTCATAATATTATACATCTGTCATAGCTAATATTAACTGTTACTCAACTGGCCACCAAAGATAAAGGACCTTTTCTCCTTGATAAAATCTTAAAAATTACTTAATAACGAAATGCCTGCCCGGTCACAATTTGGTTTTGATAGTTAAAAAAATACTGTATAATGTTCAAATTATTCCGTACTTTACAAGCTGACACAACATCCCTTATAAAGAATATTGACAGGGTAAATAAAAACTCGCGGCCATATTGACAGAAAACATTTCCCGCCCAAAAATCAACAAAAAATTTCACCTGTTAACACAAATACATCGACGGTACACAACTTTTGCGTGTTGTTTTTAATAATTGGACCAAAGAGAAGCCTTTCGTCCTTATTAAGAGGGACTTTCAAGTGCTTCGCGCTCCGGGCGACCGGGGTTGCCAGGTTAGCGGCTCGCGAGGTATTTTATTAATTTTTTGCTACGTTCCCTTCGAGTGGCTTTGATCGAGATAATTACGAGAGTTGTAATTGAGGGATGGATTTTTTTGTGTAGATTGTGTTTATGTTGATTTTGATGTGAATTATAAGGCAACTGTTAATGAGAGAAAATCAAGTTTTACTTTTTTATACAACGTAATGACCTTCCAATAATCTCATCACTAAATGTTCTGTAGTTCCAATCCATTTCAATTTCAATCCAATCCATTCCAAAACAACCAGCAGTTTATAAAAATCATTTCCTGGCAACACCGAGACATGGGACGGTATAACAATGTGACCGAGATTGGGTGCCGACTCTCCTATGCTTATTACACACTATATAAGCTTATCTTTCAATCTTTTTTTGGAAATAACCAAAGAGTAGCGAAGTTTTTTAAGCTGAGTGCGCGTTTCGTCGGGTATTATTTTAATGGGGGCGAGAGATTGCACTCGGGCTAATTATTTTAATAAAGGACTTTTTTCTTTGCGTTTTTGTACAGTCAGCCACATAAATAACTGAACAAATTCAAAACTTTAAATCGCGTCTACACTTTCGTATTCTTACCAATTGTTGTTTCTCTTCACAAAAATAAAAAACGGCTATTAACTTGACTTCCCACAGAAAAAAAAATTCAATTAAAAATAACGCGTGGAAGTGATTTGAAATTTTGAATTTGTTCACCTACTTATTGGGCTGACTGTACTATCGAAGTGAAATAAGATGTTGAAAATAAAATATTAAACTGCATGTGAATTCTGCATAAGAAATACTTAGTTACAAATAAAACGATATTATAGCGTCGTACTTAATCTAAAATTAAAACAGTATTAAGCTGAGATCGTATAATACTTAAGTACGAATATAAAATAACAATGTTAATAAATATCTATAGTGCCATAAATGAAATACAATGTTTCATAGACAATCGATACAAGTGTGTATTGTTTATGGTATCCATTTTACATCGGCACTATACTCTGTCTGTAGTCTGCAGTTGAGATAATCCACGGTCCTACAGATAGTCTCTAGTGTATAAACATAATTTATAGTATGTAGTTTTGTACACTGTACAGGTGAGGATTTAAAGTATAAAAGTTATTAATTTAAACGAATACTAGACAAAAAAACTTATTGATTTGCAGTCTTTATCAAACATTTTCTATTTGTTATAGAAAAGCATGTTTTTTTAGCCCATAATTGTAATAGCTAATTTCGTTATGCCTGAGTGGCGGAGTTGTATAGTGTGCACGGTTTAACTTTTGCTCTGAGGTCTCGGATGTGAATGCCACGTGCAACAGAGTGACATTGGGTATTTTCTCAGTATCAGGCTAGAGTCTGAAATAGATGCCCGATATGGCGATAGGTTCGTCCCCTATATAACTATAGCTACTTAACTATATAATGTACTTTTGGATTAACTTGTTATAATATTGTTATAATACTTTAAACCTCTTCCTCGGTTTCTGTGGTTCTTACATGATTATAAGGCAATTTAAACTTTAAACAACTCAGCACCGAAATCACCTGCTTTATCACAACATAGAGAAAAGTAATTAAAAACAACGAAATGAACAAACGGAGTATCTTCGAACTCTCAAATAAATTAATAAGGCTGGGTAACAGCAAGAACGTCTGCCTCTAGTGGAAATTTTAAACTTTCCACTCGTTTAGGGAATAAATAGAACAGCTGCGGATATTCTTTGGTTTTATTTCATTGGTATTGTAAGGACTGTAAGGGCGGTCTTAATAAATCAATCTCAAGTTTGGGTCACATCTCAAGTAGACATAATTCAATAAATTATGAATTATACATAATAATAAAATAAAAAAATAAAATAAAATAATGTCTACTTGACAGTAAATATAACACCATCGATAGAGTATAGAGAGAGTTAAAATACTCGGCAGTGATTATTGACTTTAGAAAAAGATAATTTTTGTAGAGTGTTGTCTTTCAAAATACCACACCACATGTAGCTGACTTGAGTTTTTTTTTACTGTGGCTCAAATCTCAATATGTAAGATAATATATCACCGAATAGGTATATAGTGTAAATAAGTAATGTGTTTAATTGCCAGACTGCCTCGGTGGCGTAGTTGTATTGTGCTACGACTGCAATGGTGACGTTTCGGTTTCGATCCCAGGGTCTCCGGCAAAGTGATATTGAGTGTTTTTCTATTCCGTATCAACTCGGAGTCTGGAATTTGTGGCCGATATGTATGAAGCTGTGGCTAATTAATATGTTTTCTTTCTTTCTATATGGTGATAAGCTCGCCCCCTATCACATCATGGGATGGAATAACGGCGAAAAGTGGATGCACTACTTGCGCCTCTGCCTACCCCTTCGGGGATAAAAGGCGTGAGTGTGTGTGTGTGTTAATTACCAGACCTTTATCTTGGTCGAGGTGTACTCTATTATTGGTTGCATTTTTTACAATCAGTTTTAAATTTCCAGGCGTCTATTATTATTGTAAGGCAAACCGACTTTTCAATCATGGTCAAGTAAAGTTAAGTCTTATTAAACTGGCTAATCGCAGGCGAAATTAAAACGAGGCAAAGGCGCTGCGCGGTCGTCCAGAGTAATAATACCATTAACTTTACCCGACCACGAACGGAACGGTCCTTATTCGTCAATATCTGACCTCAGATAATATAGCAGCGTCCCGTCGCTCTATCGCTCAATAACTCCATATTAAGTGACAAACGGAAGGCAGTCGTAAAACCTGTTTATTAGATCACGTTAGATATTTGCGTTGGTATATAGTAGGGTGTCTCGCGCACGGCCTACTTCCAAAACATCCACTAGTTCTAAACATTATAAGTACAATGTATTTTTGTCGTCCGCACATTAAGTGCGTACATTAGGTGGCCACTGCAAACCATAACACAGCTTGTGCTGAGATTGCCGCCTAGCTGTGCAATTTGGGACATATATATTTTAAGTACTTTGTTTTTTCTTTGCTCTTTTTATACACAATCATGTGTACCGCGACAATAAACTATTCTTTCTATCTTCCTATATTTATGTATAATAAAACTGTAGTCTGCCTGTCTGCTGTTGTACGTGCATCGTATATAGACTCCAGATTTCAATGTAGGTTTATAATAAACGGAACTCCAATAATCTTAAATGATATACCAAAAGTAAAGGAATGTCAGGCGATAGATAAGTTTTAAGTATTCATAAACTAATACTTATTTAAAATTAACTATTCCCTAGGCAAGGGAATAGTCACTTAAGGTTTCACATTCTAAGTATATATTTGCGTGAAAATAAATTAATACATAGATATTTAAAAAAAAACCATTCCAGTTTTTTAAATATCTTAGAATTTTAAAATTGAAATCACTCCTCTCTTTTAGAATCACATACATACACAACCTCTCTGATGCATGCTGAACAGGGCTCGTCAATATTTTCCTGTATAGACAATACTTGATTAATATCACGAAGATTCTTTCCGTGCAGATTATTAGTTTTGGGACATGACAAGTGACGTCATCTCTCACAATGCCCGATATAGATTACGCGTAGCATTTGTAATCAACTATCCGACAAGGATTCTGGAAGGATTTTTGTATAAAAAGGACAGGACTTTGACTACCACTTCAGGTAACGTGATTTTTTTCCGGTAAAGATAGAATGAACAAGAATGCTCACTAAAACATTTATAAAGTATTTGTTGCATTCTAAGGTAAATAAGTGTGTTACTTTACTAAAAGTTTATGTAGTATATGTTTGACGATACAATTTACAGTATTCCTTTTTTTATTCTTACACAGCTGAATGAATCTGATGTAAAATCAAAGTTATGACGACCAGAGATGGACGTAGTATCTCAGCATTAGTAAGAGAGCCTGTTTAATTTTCCGGATTCTTCAGAATCCAGTCAAAAGCGGATGCTGTATTGGATAATTAAAAAGGAAGACCTAAGTGTGTTAAACCATTGCACGGTAAACGTATAAAATACTAGTTGACTTTTATTATTTATGTATACATAATAATCAGTGCCGGATTAAGACAACTTGATGCCCTAAGCAACTTACGCCTGTGGGCCCCACAGGCCCCTACCATAAGTAAACTAACATCAGTCTTTAATCGCGCGGATTTTCAAACAGCTTTACTTTTATATGCTAGACTTTTTTTGGGCTGTTTCTGGTGCCCCCCAAGACGTGATGCCCTAAGCAATTGCTTAATTTGCTTATGGGCTAATCCGGCACTGATAATAATATGTTGCAGACACTATGCAATACTATTTTAAAGCACTGCATACGAAATATATAAATAAACAGGCAGCTTCCATCAATCCAAAGTAGGCACAAGAGTATATCTGGAATAGTGACGTCAGACAGCGGGACGGAAGCTGTGCAAATTGTTCACAATCTTGTTTCAGTGCTCCGCGTCCTCGCCGGATATGAAACAAGTTTGCATGTAAAAATTTAAAATGGCTCTCTTAGAGTGTATTGCTCACAAATATTGTTTTATAGTTGTAGTATAATATTTAGTCGACATTTTGGATTTTACTTTGTATATGAAGTATGTGATAATGTGAACTTGTTAATAGAAAGGATGCAAATATGCTAGTTGGTCATCTGAGGGTGATGACTGATGACCATCAGCCTTAACCCACGGTGTCAAAGTAATTATAGGCGTTGCATTACTAATCTTTAAAGAGCAATAAGGATTAGAGAGAAAGTGCTGTTAGCTGATTACTAACTAACCGTATCTAAAAATTCTTTCACTTATGTAAAGACATGCTCTATCCCCATTTTATTTCAATCAAATAACCATAAAGACAACAGATAGAAATCGCATATGTTAAGTGCATCCATTATTGTATGTTTTCGTATACCAAAATCCTTTACTTAATAAATAAGCAACCGTAAATGTTTAAAGGCTGTTAACAAATCCCAACCACGTTATAAAAACGATGACTCAGTTAAATAAAGACCCCGACAGTCCTTATTAAAGCTCCGAATGAAGACATTAACTGTGCTTGTTTAGGCACCCCGACGTGTTTGTGCGTTCAGCGTCGCACATTGTAATCACTGAGTAAAAATTAAATAGGGAATTGTGTTTTATTTATTCACAAGCACGGCTTCAAGTTAATTATAAAAATATTCACCAATTATACACTTTATCGGTCTCAATCTAATTCTGAGCGCTGGTTTTCTTCGATTTTGCAGTTACTAAAGTAAATATGCACTGTCTCAAAGGAGGTGTAGTTTATAAGACAAATTTCGCGGTACCGCTTGTACTTTTTGTCTTATAGAGTGACCTCCTTATCCCAATATTCAGTTAAAGTTTATCAGAGCAATCATTAAACATACCATCAATATAAAGGAGCTCAAACTTTATTCTTTATTCGTCGTTCCATCGTCATATTATTCAATACCTACCATTTTATTCGTAAATTCCGATATCTACATAAATTTTCATTGGAATAATATTACGCGAAAAAAGCTCAGCTATTCCTTTTTGCACAAAGGATGGATCTTATTTGAGAATACCTAAAATATGTCTGTGGTGAAATCATTTTGTCGGCCGTATGTCATAAGTTTTTGATGAGATCGTAACGTATATTTATTGCATAAATCTATATAACGAAGCAAAGTTTGCAAGTTTGTGTGGTATGATCTTTGGAGTTACTGATCCGTATTCGTTTTTTGCTAATAAATAACCATCGTGTATAGCTCTTTCAGTTATATAGACAACTTTTCATAGTATAAATTAGTTTTCAGTAATTTTCAGTAATAGCAACCAACTAGGATCCCGGATGTGGCGAGTCATGCGCCTTCTATGCTGGACCTTCTGTTGACGAGTCACCCGGCCGGGTATCAAGTGACCGTTAGTGCCCCTCTGGGCACTTCCGATCACTGCCTGGTCCAGTCGTCAGTACCGTCCGCTTCACCCCCACGTCCCGTGCGAGTCAAGCGGAGGGTCTGGCACTACTCGTCGGCAGATTGGGATGGTATGCGGGAATACTTCGCTTCCATCCCTTGGCGGCAGCGCTGTTTTGAGGGAAAAGATCCTTCAGCGAGTGCCGAAGCTATTGCTGGCGAGATCAGGTTAGGAATGGAATACTACATTCCTTTCTCTGAGATCGCTGGCAATGGTCGAGGACGCTCCTGGTTCAACCGCGCATGCGCCGACGCTGTTGGTGACAAACAGGCGGCGTATCGCGCTTGGATTAGGGGTCGCGCAACGAAGGATCCTAATATCGACTTCCTCAAGGCAGCCTATAACAGTGCCACCAAGGCCTGCAAGAAGGCCTATGTAAGAGCGGATGCCCAGCGAATTTGTGGGATTGGGCGTGCTTTGGCCAACCATCCCTCGAGCAGCCGTGCATATTGGAGCCTGGCCAAAGCCGTCCAATCTAACTTCTGCCGTCCATCGCTGCCACCGCTGAGGCGTCCCGACGAATCGCTGGCTCACAAGCCGCAAGAGAAAGCCTCCCTGCTGGCAAATCTTTTTGCGTGCAATTCCCGACTCGAGGACAGTGGCTTTCAGCCGCCGTCGGCGCTGCCTGACTGTGGATTCATAATGTCAGATATCCGCATCAGGCAGTGCGACGTACGGCGGGAGCTGCGGTTTCTCGATGCTCGGAAAGCCAGCGGGCCGGATGGTATACCGGCGGTGGTTTTGAAGCGATGTGCAGCCGAGTTGTCTCCTGCACTGACCCGCCTCTACCAAGCGTCCTACCTCTCGGGTATTGTGCCTGAGTCTTGGAGGGAGGCCAATGTGCAACCGATCCCCAAAAAAGGTGATCGGTCGGACCCTGCCAATTACCGTCCAATCGCCATAACCTCAGTGATATGCAAGGTCATGGAGCGGATTATTAACGCTCAACTGACCCGCTACCTGGAGGATCACTCGTTGATCAGTGACAGACAATACGGGTTTCGTCGGAATCGATCAACGGGTGACCTTCTAGCGTATGTCATGCATCGCTGGGGGGAGGCGATTGACAGGCATGGCGAGGCTCTAGCCGTGAGCCTCGACATAGCCAAGGCATTTGACAGGGTCTGGCACCGTGGTCTCCTTTCCAAGCTCCCGGCATATGGTCTGCCTAACAACTTGTGTACGTGGATCTCTGGCTTTCTGCATGGGCGAAGAATCCGTGTCGTCGTAGATGGGCACGCTTCGGAGCTCATGGCAGTAAATGCCGGAGTACCACAGGGCTCGGTCTTGTCGCCCACCCTGTTTCTTCTGCATATCAATGATATGCTGTCACTCGGCAACATTCATTGCTATGCAGACGACAGCACGGTTCATGGGCGATACTTCTACGGGCCCCCAAGTTCGCGGGCAGACACCGAAACGGGGCGCGAGGACCTTGTCTCTGAGCTTAACCGGACTCTGGACTTCATTTCTCTATGGGGTTCCAGCAACCTGGTTGAGTTCAGTGCCAAGAAAACGCAGGCTTGTGTCTTTTCGTGCAAAAAGTCCCCGTTTACTCCCCTCCCCATTCTTCAGGGCGTTCCCCTCTCATTGCAGAATGACCTGTGTATCCTTGGTATGGATATACGCTGTGATCTGAATCCAAGGAATCATATCGAAGGCGTTATATCTGCCACTTCTCGCAGGGTTGGAATCCTGAACAAGGTGCGTCGCTTTTTCACACCCGGTCAGCTTTACCGTTTGTATAAAGCGCAGGTTCGGCCGGGAATGGAATATTGCTCGCACCTATGGGACGGTTCCGCCCAATACTTGCTTGATGCCTTGGATGGATTACAGCGGCGGGCCATCCGCATTGTAAATGATGCAGACGTGACGGGCAACTTGGAGTCGCTACAGTTGCGGAGGGATGTCGCTTCTCTAAGCGTGTTCTACCGTCTGTATCATGGTGAATGCTCTGAGGAGTTGTTTAACTTGATCCCCCCCTCTCCTTTCCTTAGCAGAACCACGCGTGCGGGCGCGCGAAGCCACAGCTTGAAGGTGAAAACCATTACGACCCGAACCAATAGGTTCTATAGTTCCTTCCTCTGTCGCACCATCAGGCTGTGGAATAGTTTGCCGGCGCACGTGTTCCCTCCTTCCTACAATCCTGGGTCCTTCCGCCGTAGCGTGAAGAAGCAGCTGGTCAGGCCGGCATAATTGTGTCGAATGGCATGGGATAATCGTCCAATGCCATTCGATTCTCTATTTGGACTGCACTGTGCTTACCATCAGGCGCAGTGCAGTCACTATGTCGAGCTCCTATAAAAAAAAAAAAAAAAAAAAAAAAAAAAATATCAGCCTTAATAATAATTTATGTTAATCGATAATCCCTGGAATTATTCGAGTAATTCTGAAATATATTTGACTATTAAAATACCACACTCTCTTTAACACATTTTTTTTATCTGGTATAAGCTAGTAAACAAAACCCATCTTCAGATTCTAGAGGATTTTTTCTGAAAAGCATTGACATTTTAAATACCTACTTGATGTAACTACAAAAACTTCCAATGTATTATAAATCTTTAAAAATTTCAATTTTATCTCAACTGTATTCACGCCTTTTATCCCCGAAGGGGTAGGCAGAGGTGCAACTAGTGCACCCACTTTTTGCTGTGCGTATTCCGTCCCATGATATGATAGGGGGCGAGGATATCGCCATATCGGGCACAAGTTCCAGACCCCGGGCTGATACTAGTTAGAAAAACCCAATATCACTTTGCCCAACCCGGGGATCGAACCTGAAACCTCAGGATTACAGTCGTACCGCAATACAACTACGCCACCGAGGCGTCTCAACTATTTGACATACAAATATTTTTATTCATTTGATAACACAAAATCCAACACAAAAACCATTCCGAATAATAACAATTAACACATTTAAATATGTAAATTGTTCGAAAGCACAAAACGTTAATATATTCGAGTTTATAATTTATCGAGAACTTTAGTCCAAGTAACTTATTACTTACGTCCTTCCCAGCACAGAGATTCGCTTTGCGACTGACAGCATTGTAATTTTATTTATATAAGAAACAGTAAAATAAATAAATTATTTCGCTTCACAGAGATACACTTTATACTGGCCCTATAATAAACACTGGTTTCGTTCAAAGTAAGCCAATAGGCTTGCCTCAGTTCCACATTTTGACACCTGAATCAAATTACTGACATAATATTTTCCTCTTATAAGCATATTTCACCCATCTGGGTGAATTCAAAAAATTACAATATTGAATTTATTGTGAGAATAAATGGGGCGCTCAATATCATAACTCCACACCTACGACGTAAATTAAATTCTCTACACAATGTAACACTGTATTTTTATATTTAATTAAAACTAACACATTTGTCTCTGAAAGATAATTACTAGCAGTGAGCAAAAATTTGCGCATAACTCAGTCCAAAGTAATAGAAGGCAAACGCTACGGCACCGGCTACGAAGCCAGCGCTACGGTGCTACGATCTTGCACGTAACTTAATATGTGTGCCTTATTACTTCGATAACTTATTTTTTTAAATTTTTCAACTACATATATTGAAACTGCTAGTAGCTACCTACATAATTTAAAACAGTGACAAATGCTTATCACATGGTTATGCCCACTGCTATAAATTCAAATTTAAACGCAGCAGGCGAATAATCTAAATTAGTGATGAGGGAAGTACCTGATTTACTAACAAGTATAAAGAATATTACCTAGTACCCATCGATTTCCAAACCAATTGCAAATAAAGGTAACCCTAACTTGGAACAAGCTAATCGTGTCCCCATAAATTGTAGCTACATAAAAGTTTTCATAACCCGAATGCAATACAAAAAACAATACCCATACAAATAAATATACGAACGAAATAAGCCGGTGTGTACATATTTATATTTTCACGGCACAATCTATATTCTCGTAAAAATATGATCAACCGTTGAAACAGGTGTGTGTTATTACGACCGCGTGAATAACCAGAATGGAGTTTATTGTGCCACTTGACTTTTTGTCGGCTCTATATCATGCCTTTTTCCGTCGCCTTTTGTTAGAAGTGGATGAGATAATACTACGCTCGTTGTATGTGTATTTACGGCTTTACATGAGGATAGTACCTACAAAGTGTAGTCTACATTTTTGGCAAAATTGTATTTTTTTAATCTGCTCTAACCTATAACAATTTGACAGTCAAAACGCCTTTATACGATAAATTCAGGGCACTAAAGTCTTTACTTATATTACACAAAACAAATTAAATCTCTTTATAATGCTTTAAGCAAGATAGAAAAGAAAGAAAGAAAAACGTATATTGCGATAACTCACACTAAACATATAAATACAATTGATACCTAATAACAGTAATACAAAGTTGACACAAAAAATAAAACAACTGGACATTAATAGCATCTACTACGCCCGCGTGGTGGACTAAGGCCTAACCCCTCTCAGTAGTAGAGGAGGCCGTGCTCAGCAGTGAGCAGTATATAATACAGAACTGCTTGCATTGCACATTAATGTTTGCATTGCACATTAATAGTCTAACAGGTATAACACGCAAAGTGCACCGTACCTTTTGAACAGTTGTGTGTGAGTTCGTTACAGAACCCGGATGTAATGGTGCAATCTAAAAATACTTAGCACCAAATTAAGTATCACTCGCTTGAAACCATATCAAATACAAACTTCATTTTCAACGTGCCGTTATCTCATTGTATGTACACCAATGTACAGTTGGCGTATCATGCATGCACTTCACCGTGGCCCCTGACGTCAGCTCCACAATTCCTATATAAACTGATTAGTGGAAAATAGAATTTTAAGACCTCAACACTCAAGCTTAAATTATCACCATTTAACTAATATCCCATCATAAAAATCCCGAGATAACGTGATTACGTAATGTATTGTGCGCATCGATTCCGTCCAAACGCGGTGATGCTGGGAATTATCATCTCTATAGGAGCCAGCATACCGCGCTCTTATTGAAAACATTTACATATGTATGTGGTACAGGGTTGCCGCGCTAGGTCAATGCTGAGGATTTATAGTTATTAGAAAAGCATAAAATGTAAATATTCAAATTTAGTTATTGGTATATATAGTATTAGAATTAATGTGTGATAGAGTGCAATGTAACCAGACCTGTATTATACACTGCCCACTGCTAAGCATAGGCCTCCACTACTATTGAGAGGGGTTAGGCCTTAATCCACCACACTGGCCTATTGCGCATTGGCAAACCTCACACACCCTCAAAATTCTTATGGAGAATTCTCTGGTAAATAGCTTTCCTCACAATGTTTTCCTTCACCTTTAATGTGCACGGTAATTGATATAATACACGTAATTTCGAAAGTCAGAGGTGTGTGCCTTGGGTTTTGATCCTCCTGACATTGTCTCTGCAGACCGTTCCATTCCCAACTAGGCTATCGTAATAATATATGATACCGTTTTGTAAATAAATTTCTTATTAAGCTCATATTATAATACTATACTAAACATATTATAATAACGTATGTATAATCGTGCTCTTCCGTTGAGTCGTTCCTACAAGCAAATACATTTTTATATGAGCTGATCATCACAAAGTTTTCCAAATTAAGAATCTGAAACCGTTCGTTTATCAAACATTAAACATCAGCACAAAGTTATTACCAAACGTCGAATTTAAAATTATTCCAACAATAAATAAAGAGCCAAATGTCCCGGACAGTGGCAACCCCACGTATCCAGCGCTGACATATTGTAAAGGAGCGCAGAATATTATCAAACTTGAGAAATCGTCGATTTACTAAGGCTTAAAGGTAACGATGGAATACTTTCGATCGTCCCCGTAAGGAAATTTCCGCTCCGACGAGCTTTATCGGGACCATGTAATCAATGTAATAGGTCCCGTATGAGATGAGACTGAATTCCAGCTGATTTCTCGCGCAGTCTGCGATCTCGATGTATTAATAATGTGGCTTTGAAATCCTGTACTTTAAGACAAGTTGTGAATTCGTAATCTCGTTTTTCATACAGCTGAATAGCACTTGATCGTAAACGTAACCATTGACTACAAAAAATAACAATAATCTTCGGAATATACAAATCTCCGCTTTTTTTGTTTTTGTTAATGGCCCTACTGCCAGTAGTCTGACGCGAGTCGGCTTTTCTGGCCACACCGGTCTTTAGGGTGAACGCAGAAGGCGCTCGCTACCCTTTGAATTAAGTGACCATGCTGATGGTAACCCACTAACGGGTTACGAACCTCGGCTCAGGACGGCCACTGAGAGAGGATGAGACATCAATAATTAGGGAAAGATTGGGTTTTAGGCCTAATCCTATTAGATTGCGTTGTCATCAGCACGCGGGCTGGAACTGCTAGGGGGTCGGGGGGCCGACGGGGAACGCGGCGAGGTCCTCGATGGCGAGGACGGAACTGCGGTCTTGTGGAGTGTTGGAGTTTCAAGAACTCGTTCTTACGG
This sequence comes from Lapara coniferarum, assembly GCA_949316025.1. Classification (NCBI taxonomy): domain Eukaryota; kingdom Metazoa; phylum Arthropoda; class Insecta; order Lepidoptera; family Sphingidae; genus Lapara; species Lapara coniferarum. The sequence continues at coordinate 2,894,071 of OX438922.1, forward strand.
CGGATGGCCAGAGTGATATCGTCCTCTGGATCGGTTAATACGGAACGCGGCCGTCTCCATTTAGCGCGGTATATATTGACGCTTTACGGACTAACGTGTTTGGGTGATTTACCTCCCGATCGAAATGACGTCTGCTGGCCATATGCATGAAATGCCTGATGGTCGGCATGTTGGTGTCCACGTGGAGGTTGCGGTTGCGAACTTACCACGGGGCACCAAGAGTATGTCTGAGCATTCTATTTTGTAAGACCTGCATACGCTGAAAACGAGCAGGCGGTAAATGGGCGAAAACGGGCGATGCGTACGTCATGATAGGTCGAATGCAAGTCGTAAAGCTCCTTATCTTTTTGCGGATTGACATTTTACTTTTACTGTTTAAGAGCCAATGCAAGCAAATCTCCGCGTATCTATGGACAACTATTGTCATGTAACATAATTTACACAATTAAATTGAAATTAAAAAAGCAGTGTTACCAACAAATCTATAGTATACCGAATAATTCTTGCTAATAATATAATTATTATTCTCAATATTATAACTTCGTACAGTTTAACAGATTTCTGTTGTTTTACATTCAAACCGGTACGCATCTAAGTTGTGCAAAGAAAACAAACAAACCGACTTTCCGTATAAAAACAGTTTTGCCTAAAGTGAGGAGCGAAGAGATCGTTGCGCTCATTAACATAAAATAACAGCGTGTAATCAAAGGCATTTCACGTCGAATTACGATTCGCTGGTTTTATCCTACGTTATGTTGTCGGATTCGGTTGGAGACTGTTGTTCAAATTTCAATGAGCTAATTTAGTGGTAAAATATGTTTTTTTGTCTAAAATAAGAACTAGGTGTACGTAGTACTATTAAGGATTCTGTGCTAGAGGTATCTTTCAGTATTATATAAAATCGTTTGGCCAAGGTTCGATGAATTAAAGATACGGTAGTGAATGCCGAGTAAAAGGAATGAATGTAATGAATGGAGATTGATTTCTTACAACTTTATGTTTATTTTTAAATGTTTAGGTCTCTATTCCAGAACCTTTCATGATCAAACGCGAGCAATCACTACTACTACACGTACTACACTAATTAAACATAAGACTATTATCATAAGCATTTTATTCGCCTTTTTTATATGATGACAAAAACAATAAAATTTATACCCGATATAGCAACACACGCGCCACCTATCACATCATGGGAATACAGATGGCTAAAAGTGGATGCACTAGTAATCCCTTTGGTGACAAAAGGCGTCAGTATAATAAAATATTTTACCCAAAATAAAATCCAATTAGGGCAGGGCGGAGTCTAAGTGATAGCGGGTAGAGCTGGGCATTTCTCAGGCGGAGGCTTTATGCAGATGTCTGTTTGTGCAGTCATTACGGGCGGGATGTTTGCCGGGCCGAGAGCACCCGCCGATGTAAGTTATAGAAGATCGGGGGTAAGGGGAATCCCTCCTTTTAGCTTTCACTAGAAGTAGAGGTGAGATTCTTTTAGAAAAGTTCATTATCAGTTCATGTTTTTTAATTATAGATGTAGAACCTAGGCTACCTAGTGATCAGTGACCACCGTCGCCTATTAACACCCACCGTGCTAGCGAAAGTATTTCGTGCCAGTTTTGCCGGGCGATAGTTTGTGCCTTCTTCTACTAAATCACAATGAAAGACAAGAATCTGAATAGGAAATTAGTATGTTCTCAGTAACAGTAAAATTAAAACGAATTTTTTTTATGTATTATTCATTCGTTTTACAAAACACGTTACTATACCTACTGAAACGAACACTTCATGCTTTATTTAGACTATCGGCGAATAATAATTATGAGTAACGTATACACCCGAATAATCTGTTTATACACTCGTATCCATGACTATACGTCAGTCGGCAATAGGGTAGTTTTCTATGTTTGATTTTGTACATTATTTTATATGTAACAGAACAAAATACGAAAACTAAATTCTTCTGTAAAATCAGAATCAAAATTCGTTGACAACTAAAGCAGATATTCATATATGAAATATTGTTGTGAGCAAGAGTGGGGGCGCAGTGGGGGCATAGTGGGGATATCGCTTCATCTGTTTCGCACGCACGCAGCGTTATGGCTGACGACTCCCGGTGAAGTCACATTCTGCTGTTTCCGTTATCTGACAGATGCCCCTTCCACCCAACTATAAAGCTTTATAACTCATTTATTATTGCTTGTATTTTAAAAATACTTTATCCTCTAGATTTTAGAAGACATAAATGTTTGATAAATGTATTTTAAAAAAATAGTCAACTACCCTATTATCTAAGTCCCTTATTCTCTATGACACACGTTATTTTTACCGCTCGTAACAAACGCGTAACGTAACCGCGTTTATCACTATAGAAATTGGCATACAGAATACTATTTAAAGCTAATTACACGAAGTTGATGTAACACGGCCGCGTTACAAGTTAAGACTGTCGTAGAGAAGAGGGCAGGGGTTAGAGAAAACTTAAACCGCACATCCCGCTACATAGTCTAGCCGCCTCTGTCTTGCACCACGCTACAAGGCGGCATTACGTATGCGCTGGGGCCCCTCATTTTTGCATTTGTAATAGGGTTCATTGTGTAATTATTCACCGGTTAGCACCAACCAATCTATAGAGGCGAACGTTCGGTCTCGCGCGGTTTAAAATGCAAAACTTCTTAGAAATTATAATTTTCGAACGGTACCGATGATTCCATGCTAAGCTTTGAATATATCACTGATTGTAATGCAAGTTTAAAATTGTGAATTTAACATGTATTTCTAGCTGTAGTAAAATGCTGTTTGTGTTTTTATGGCATTGATTAACGAGATGAGCGTGCCGTTCGCCTGATGGTAAGCGATACGACCACCTATAAACAGAAGCAACAACATCCAGCACCTTGACTTACAAAGTACTGTGTGGCATTTCAATGCACTCGTCATCCTGAGACATAAGATGTTAAGTCTCATTATGTGCAGTTGTTACACTGGCTACAATGTCCTTCAAACCGAAACACAACAATGCATACACACTGCTGCTTGTCGGTAGAAATAGACATTGCGGTGGTACCCACCCAGACGGACTCTTACATATGAGACACCTACCACATGTAAAAATGTTATCGTTAATTAATACTAAGTTGCATGCTCTTGACCTTGTTAAGACGTAAAAGGCGTTTTTGGTTACACAATACCCGGAATTAAAACAAATAAGGAGAAAACATGTCTCGGCATGCAATTGAATATGGGACCTATCGTTTCCTAGCCGGATCTGCTGTAAAAGTTCTCAATCTACGTAATTAAACAGTTTTCATATCGGAAAGATGATATATATTTATAATGTTGTAATTTCACTATTTCCCAAAAGCATTATTATTATCGAATAATCATCGCATCGATTCTAACACTGTTAAAACTTTAAGCAAACAGTAGTTGTCGCAAACCATTCATTCTGTCTTATAAATCCACAAAGCAAATAACATTTGAAACTCTAAAAATATGAGAGTTATTATTTTACCAAAAGAAGTCGTGCAGATATTTATTTAAACTATCCCTTATTTGAGTGAGTTTTGAGCATTCTATTTATTGATGAAGATTTAAGATGTTTGGTTAACTAAAAAAAATCGTTATGTATTTTAATCTTAATATTTTCTCAAGTAACAATCATAGCAGTCTTACGAAACCACTGTTTATCCGTTCAAGCCGAAAAGCTTGGCTATGTGATTTTTTTAAAACTCAATAACTAGATGAAAGTCTTTCACCTGATTAACGCCAAGACTTATCGTGTATATTTGGAACATTGCACTGACCACATAAGATATTAAGGTCCAGTTTGACCTGTTCCTGATAAAGTTCCAGATAACCATCTGACATACAAAGTCATCTCACAAATAAATTTGACACATTACTGGCGACTTTTTCTATTTGAGTCCTGTGAAACCAAAAGTTATATTGAAATACAATTATGGCGGACAAATTCTGATTAGGCTATCAGGGTCTTTATCAGCATGTGGTAAAATCGTTTATAAGTCTGATAACAACCAGTCCCCTTCAAACCGAAAAACAATTCTTCATATCATTTCGACCAATACATACACTTGCAGTTAAAGAATGACAAAACAAATTGTATCCGCACTTCCATAACACAGGCATCGTTGCCTCTTGATTAAGCAGGCTCTCTGCCGACCCTGGCCACGTGCCAGACACACGAAAACAACTCCCAACTCGTCGTTTTATTACAGCGATATAGTTTCGTAACTAACAGGTACAAAGTGGAATCTCTTTTTGACAGTTTTGTTACGTCAGTTTGGAAAAGGAATCTATGTACGGCCTTGTTAGTGAATCTATTGTTTCTGTGATTATAATCAGTAAAAGTTTAGATATATAACGAGTTCTTTTTTATTTTTTTTATTCAATAGGACAGCCAACAAGACATACACCATACACAGTCAGAAAGTATTCCAGAATCAATAACTACTTACAACAGTGCTGTGTTCCTTACAGGCTGCCACCGCTTGCAAATTTTAAGCGTGAGCAGGACGATTAAAGTAGGTATTCATTCCAGTTACAAAAACTCATGGACTAAGTAATTAAACAACATAAACAAAATTGTGCTTTGTCTGATGTTGAGTGAGATTATGAAAAAGTTTACATATAACCATAATCTTCTTATTGGTTGTCACCTATTATATTTTATTCTTAATTGAATAATGATCCACGTGCTCGTAATGATTGCCTCGATGACGTAGTTGTATTATGGGACGACTACAAAGCTGAGGTCTCGGGTTCGATCCCCGGGTCGGGCAAAGTGATATTGGGTTTTCTGTTCAGTATCAGCCAGGAGTCTGAAATTTGTGCCCGATATGGCGATAGGCTCTCCCCTATCACATCATGGGACGGAATGCCCACGGGAAAAATGGGTGCACTAGTTGTGCCTCTGCCTACCCCTTCGGGGATAAAAGGCGTGATTATGTGTGCATGAACTGCTTATTGGTTGTCACCATATTTTATCCTTAATTGAATAATAATCCTTGTACTCATAATGAAATCACGTCATATTAGCTTCACTAGACAAAACCATGATCAACCGGTAAGACAAGGCGGGATGTTTAGACGAGCGTAAAGACTTTTGTCGTTGTTTATAATTATTGGAACGCCACCTATAACAGGTCAAAAAATTTCCGAGGATTTTTTTTTAATGCTGTCATAACAAAATAGTCATAGTTTTTAGTATATTATCTTACAGCTTCTAAGCCAAAGGCCCGTTTCGATAAACACTCCATCGCTGAATGCTCAAAGATAAATTAACATTGGCATAAGACGCACCAAAGGCAGACGAGCCAGTTGTAAACCAAACACTGTTCTGGAGATCTGTAAAAATGTTTATTTTTCATTTAGGCCCGGCTTTCAGTTTTTAAAGAGGATTTATATAGAGAAGTTACAAAGTGATTTTTTATCGCCCTAATTACATTTAACAAGAAATTTTAATTTTTCGTTCTAAAATAAGGATTATTTCATGTAAACTTAATATTGCGTAATAATTAATGTCTCGTTTAATTTATTCTCGTCTTCCTGACAGTTCCGGGAAAGGATATTCTAAAAATATATATTGCGTACGCCTTTCCTCTTGTGTTTATTATGAGCTCATCTCCGTGAACATTGCTTTTTATTACATTTTCGGTATTATCTAGATTATACGTAATCTATTGAAAAATGGTTGTAAGTCATTCCTTTACAATTGTTTGAGTCCCTCCCATGGCATTTGGGCATATTTTACGTCATTAGTCATTATATAATTAATGGTAGGTATTGCAACATACTATACACTCTTGACCCTTAAATAGAACTATCTAATAATTATCTAATAGAAGCCCCAACATTTTCAGTGTACAAAGGCGTCGCAACATCTTTAGTTAACGAAACTACAATAAGTAGCAAGATATCTAAAATAAGTCCACTGTTCAAAGTAACCACTCTCGCTAACAACTTAACTTTAAATAACTGACGCTTAACGAACTTAGTTAAAAATACAATTAGAAAAACGCTCAACTACAGCGGAACGCGTCAAGAGAGCTGCGCGCGTAAACGCGAGCGCATTCAACCGCGCTCGTATGCAAGTTTTATGCAAAGGCGCACACTCGAATAACTTAGCTTTGTTTGCATAAAAACTCGAATCTCCGAAATTCCCGTTTAGTCCACATTCGGTTGGGGCCTGTAATTTGCATAGAATAACAAGGGAAAGCTTGCGGTGCTCAGAATAAAGAGCTCTTTGGTGCGAAATCTCAGTTGGCGCTATTTGGGCCCAATCACTGGCCGCGGCGCGCAGGGCGGCAGGCGGCGGGCGGCGCCGTCGAATGTTGCCGCTCTAATGTTTGTTATTGGCCAAGTAATTTGCATAGTATCAAACTCTGCTGCAAGGTAAATATACCGCCACTGTTAATTGATACTAAAATAATCTTGGAACTATTAAAAGGTATTATCGTGTGTGGAGGGAACGGGGCCGGGCGCCCAAGATGTGTATCTTACGAGTTTAAATTACGGTAAGTTAGGTCGACGGAGCGAGGGACTTGTGTCTTTATAAGCGCCCAAGTTTTAACAATATCACTAAAGGATAATTGATAATAACATTGTTAATTTAAATTAAATCGTTGGCTGCAAAACTTTCGCAAAAATGAGGCAATGTTAAGCGAATTGTGATGCCCTCAGCATTGATACTAGTAAATAGGGTAATGTTTAACTATAAAGTGGTAGATCTCTCGTACGCGAGTCTGGTTGGGTACGTTCCACCAAAATGTTTATTTCTGCTCCTGAAGAGCTTGTGCAATCACTTTTGTGTTTCGGTTTGAAGAACATTGTAGCTTTTGTAGCCAGTGAAATAAGGGAATATTTCTATTGTATATGGGACAAGTCGTGACGTTAACCACTAACGTAACGTTAACCGTTAACAATATTGCTAGTCCCGTCATAAAGTCTAATAATAATATGTTTAAATTTGATGGATGATGCGTGGTAACGAGCAAGTGTTATACGTAGTAAAATGATTACCTCTACCAAGAAAATCGTCGGAAAACGGATCTATCATGAAAGATATTAGGATAAGAAAATAGTTTTATCTGTCTCTCAAATGAGAAACTGTCTTCTAAATAAAATATTGGATTGTGTATGTAGTATGGTTGCAATTATGAAAGAACTTTTAAAGCAATAAACTAAATAAATCCTCTTTTAATCATACCCATGAAAAAGAATTAACAATCATTGCACAACCAAAAACATCACCAACTGAGTAAATTCAAACAGCAATCACAGTCACAGTTAATAAAGAGCGAAAGACAAAAGAAATCCGACGATGGCACGATGATATTAATACGAGCGTATTTTTCATCTTTCACACAAGATTTACAGCGAAATATAAATAACGTAAGATTTTCTCTATTCCTTTGTTACCTGTGTTCTCGCGAAGGAATATAAAAGTTGGTTCGGACACACAAAAGTATGATTAAAAAACTTAGTAACGAAGCAGGCGACCGTACCGGGAGCGCAACTTGGCCGATTGATTGATTGTGTGTTTATAGCTATATCGCTGTGAGCCGGCGTGGCGACGCCTTGTTTATGCTCTACTACGCTTGTTGCTCTCTAACGTTTATGGGTTCATTTATGACTTGGAACTGTTCCGCAAACGTCCAATAAAGGGTTAGCCCTTTTATTGGATTCAATTATGAATAAAGATCGTACAATGAAATACACATTTAATCAAAATTACAGCTATATAATTTAAAAAAGTTCTGTTGTTTATCGGTGGTATGCAGTAGGGTGTTTGTTTGATGTTTGAAAATGTTTTAATCTTGTTAACAATTTCATACACACTATTAAAAAATCACGTAAATCATACACAAATGACTAAGTCCCCGGTCACAGCGCACGAAACACGCGCCCATCCGTGCGTCGTAAAACCCGTCCCGAACGACATTTTAACGCATCCCTACATCTGAAATGGAGAAAACAATACGCGGATTCGTGTAACAGGGCACAATAAAAAAAGTTAGAATACTTTGAGCGGAAAAAGCGTTGTTTTGTAAATAAACAGCGCTTCGCTATCAGCCGTCGACACTCCAACGACTTGACGCGAGATTTAATAAAAAAAACGCGCCCGACACTCCAGTTGGCCAGTATAAAAGTGCCCTTATCGTAGTATGGGAGCGCTCAAGGGTGAATTATGTTAGCAGCTACGAGAGAAGATGAAAATTAATGAACTAAAAGGGAGTTCTCGCGAAGTGCTGAAGATGTGGATTGTGCATGCCGCTTAGCGATACAACGCGGTTGTCTTAAATCATTTGGAATGTACATCGTTATTATTTCTATTACAACTGTGAATTATTGTTTATATATTCAGTATTGCTTAAAGTAAAACGGCATGTTTAAGTTCACGCCTTTATCTTTGAAGGGGTAGGCTGAGACTCAGGTCGTGTATATACTGGGCAGATATTTTGGACACGTCCCATGGTTTTAAATGGAGAGACAACACAGATTTAGTTGTTCTAGATAGGGAACCAAATCAATAACTCTACGGTTCAAGCCTGTGTTCAAAGTCACTAAGACAATAAGGCACTAGGTGTCGTTGCCAAGAAGGAACCACTGTTGTTTCGTAAGCTCAACAGTTAAATACTCCCAAAAGTTCAATCAAATCTCAAACTCAATCTTTACTCTAAATTTTATAGTCAATCTGGCACTTTGAGTGTTTAATCACTGACTACTTATGACTCACTCGTCTTGTCAATGCACAAATCCTACTAATATTATAAACGCGAAAATTTTTAAGTATGTATGGATGTTTGTTACTCTTTCACGCAAAAACTACTGAACGGATTTCAATGAAATTTGGCACACGAGTAGATCATATCCTGGATTAACACATTGGCTACATGTTATCCCGGGAAAGTAAAAAACGGAACTTTTATCCCGGAAAACTTTTTAACGTGGGCGGAGCCGCGGGCAAAATCTAGTGTATAATAATATACACTGAACCAACAAAACAACAGTTTGAAAAACATCCACGCACATTCAATTTAACATATTGAATATTTATTTCACAGAAACATAAACCGTGTGTTGCATACAGCTTTGCGTATTTTAATAAAACTGATGTATCTTTTTTACGATATTGATCAGCGCGAGTGCCATTACAAAGGTATAAACATGTTTTTAAAAATAAAACTAGGGTTTAGCATGAAAGGTGAAGCTTACGCGTCGTTTGCAGGTTTTGGTAGATATTTGTTATTTTGGATATTGGTAAGATTAAGCATTAGTTTTAATCTTAGCAAAAAAAAAATTAAAGATTAGTTACGACGATGGAAAACATCGCGAGGAAACCACATAAGAATTTTGAAGGTATGTGAAGTCTGCCAACCCGCACTAGGCTAGAGAAGTGGAGTAACGCCTAAAAGCCCTCTCAGTTTTAGAGCAGGCCCGTGCCCAGGAGTGGGATAATATGCAGGGCTGCTATTGTTATAATTATAAAGATAAGTTAGGAATTTTAACTATGATAATGTAAATACCTACATGCCGTGCAAGATTTTTTATATTACCTACAAAAATATTACCTATATTGCTTTTAGATTTTCTATTTATATCGCTCGGTCAAATTTTAATGCGATTTTTTTATACTCAGTTATTACTTATTATTCATATTAGTGTTTGCACATGTCACTAACGCAATCAATACGAAAATGGCGTCCAAGCGCCTTAAACAATAGTTAATGCGAACTTTATGTTTTTTAGCGGCGCCGTACCGCGTCCACTGAATTAATGGCGGCCGGCGCGTTTGTCGTTTGAAGATAAATTTCCTGCTAAACGACTAGTGTTTAAAGTGAGACATTGTATCCATTTAAAACGTTGGCGCTCAATCTGGTGTTAAATAAACCCTAGACTGCATCGGCTGGTCGATTTATGGCTTGCGTTTTGTTTTTATAATGACCACTTGTGATGGTAAGTTTGTTCCTCAGTAATTGCACAGTAAACGCTGTATACGTCTGCCATAGCTATACAATGTTTTGTTTCTCTTCCTCGAGGGTAGATGTCATTCAACATAGCAAGACAGCATGGTTATTATAGCATGCGCATTAAACTTTTGTTAAAAAGGCGGCCAAAAAGGTGACAAATGCGCTATTAAAATTTAGTAATTCCACGTTTAGGGATACCAAGCGTTTGCCAAGGGTTGCCCAAGTGAGCAGCTAGCTCGTCTCCTTAATTTTTGTATAAACAAGGCCAACATCTAAAACAGCAAAGCTCTAGCGAATTCTCGAAATTATTTCAAAGTTAGCTATACAGTATTTCTATAGTACATATTTATTAAAGCTGAAACATCGAAGTTGGGTCCACTCGAGCGAAATTTCATTATTTAACATCACCAAGTCCGCATGAATGTAAAATTACAAATCCATTAAGCTGAACTTTCGGTTTCAAGCGCCCACCTTAATTTGTTTTGATGGAAACTTCCACTCGACCCTAAATGCGTTTATGATAAAGTTTTTCAAAATCCCTCAGACGCGAGGCCGTCTAATGAAGGAGGAACGCAATTTCGCTTTCTCACAATGTTTGTGAACTATTTCAAGACTTTTTTGATCTCCCTCTGTGGACAGTTTTGTCTACAGCATGATGAATCTGATACTGTCGCATAAGAAGCTACGTGAAACAGTAACATTACTGTTGTGTTTCATGCTGTCAGTGAAATGACCTCTCCCCAATCCTCCGACCTCCGGTCCTAATTCTTAAGGGTTATTTTGGATCGCTCTAACATTATTTAATTCTTTTATTAGGTCATGCTCGTGCCTCCGCCCGTGTGATAAAGCTTTTCCGGGGTAAAAATATTTTTCTGGGATAAAAAGTAGCCTTTAGAAGAAGCACTCGAAGACAATTTAAGCTTCCTATTAATGAAAGAATGTTCAAAATCGGTTCAACAGTTCCTGAGATTAGCACGTTCAGCCAAACAAACAAACTCTTCAGCTTTATAATATTAGTACAGATTTTGGTTCTATAAAACTCTTTTTTCCTTTTCTTTCGTTGTCTTTCATGGTCTTAGCTGGTGGTTATCAAAAACTTCTTTGATTGCCTCGGTAGCGTAGTTGTATTGCGTACGCCTTACCAGTACGGCTTGTGCGCTTAGGTCCTGAGTTCGAATCCTGAGCCAAAAACATTGTGAGCAGGTTTTTCCATTTAAGGGCCGTATTAATAAATCAATCTCAAGTTTGAGTTCCATATCTCAAGTAGACACAACGTATTGAATTATGATATAAATGACTCAATTGGAGCTCGGAGCAGCTCGGGGTCAGGAAGTTGGCGGTGTGATACCCCTGTGCCTCGGAAAGCACGTGAAGCCGTTGGTCCTGCGCCTGATCCCTCTCCGGTCATTTCGGATTGTCGTCTCACCAGACTATGAGAGTGAAGGAATAGCGAGTGCACCTGTATTGCGCACACACTTGTGCACTATGCAATATAATATATCCTGCGTACCTGGGTGACCTCTCCGTTGGGATTAGCCGCCGTGGCTGAAATCGGGAAGGGATATATCAAAAACTTACCTGACCTAACTGTTGGTTTACAAGTATGTAGGTCATTGTGACCCTTATACAATAGCTTCGTAATACGCTCATTCTGCATCAGTGACTCGACATGAAGCAGAGCTAACCTCAACATACATTTCACTCATGAAAACCCAAATATAACAAATAACACTCCAATCACAATGGGGCCATCAATATCACATGAGGGACCTTAGGGGACGCGTATATGATTGTCCCTCTGGCGGAAATAATATCCCCATCCTGTTTCTGTCCTTGTGGTTTTCATGTTTGATGTTCTATTTGTTACAGTATTTTCAGAAGGGCGTTTCCAGAAAACCATTCTACACACTATACCACTATATTATTGTAGATAATCTGTCGTTCTTAGAAAATTCTTGAGGTTTCATCATCATCGTTCACATTGCACAAACTAATGAAACATATTATATCTTTTAAGATACTGAGTATAGACGTTAAAATAATAACTGTGAATAAACCTATATTCAATCGCAAAGATTTTACGAGGCATTAACCAAAAGCTTTATAACCTGATTTCGTGATTACCATACAGCTAAATCAATTGACCTCTGACTCCACTCGTATGCTAGTCAAGATTTTTAATTATTCATTCGTTGATTAGACAATAATTGCTAAGGGAATAACCCGTTATCCATGACCAGACTTCATATAATTTGCTGCGAATAAAATATACAACAGGTGAAATCTGCATCAAATATTCCATCAAAATTATTATCTCTTGTTCGCGGCTTCATCCGTTTGAATACGGTTTGTGACAAATAATATAAAAAGTAGTCAGTCTTTTATTGATTACTTCGTACTAAATTTCATTAAAGTTTTGTCTCAACACTATCTTTTACAATGCGAAATTACAAACTTTAATATCGACGGTATCGCTCCTTAACAAAGAACCGAAATTAATCAACTTTAATCTCGCCGTAAATTTAATCGTAAAATAATTTTAAAGAACATCCTTTATGATGGATTAAGAAGTTTTTAAGCCTCAGCTGCGCGTCTCTCGTATTTCACCTTTACGATCCGTGTACAAACAACGCAGGTTTAGATCGGGACGCGGCTGTTCCAATAATGCGAACGCCGTCAATACATAGATTAACATATTTCATGATCGTAAAATCTGCTGTAGGCTAGCGGGATTGTGAGAAGGTATATCTAAATGCCTTTTCTTATATTTGAACCATAGGAAACGCTATACATAAATCACTATTTTAATTATTAAAAAATGGTCGGTGTAATACACAGTTACGTTCATAATGGCATAAGGACCTCTATTATCATAGAACATGTTGATTCGTGGAAGCCTCACCAGATATTTATTAGCAGGATAAACCAGCAGGATGAGGTTAGTTGGACTATGGAGTCCACAACGAATTCCAAAAGATCCCTTAATTTTTATTTTAAATACGCTAGAAAATAAAAATCTACTAAATTTGAAATATAAAATTTACAAAATCGAAATTTGACAAAAACCATTGTTACGAACATAAAAAATATCCGATAATATCCGACGCTGCTGCAGCCAGTTATGTACAAGTTTTGTTGCGGATTAATTCTTATTACATGGCTCCGTAGAAAAAAAGATGAAATAGATCCGTAATCCCCGGGGTTGGCTCGAGACTCGGCATACGCGCAAATTAAGCACCCCCTTTGGGGTCGCTGTTGGCTTTTTTGGATGCACCGGATTTACGATGGATTATTAGTTGGTTTCATGATTCAATTTCAGAGGTTTTAATAATCCTACTTCCTACTAATATTATAAAGGCGAAAGTTTGTAAGAATGTATGGATGTTTGGATGTTTAGATGTTTGGATGTTTGGATGTAAGGATGTTTGTTCCTCTTTCACGCAAAAAGTACTGAACGTATTTCGATGAAATTTGGCACACGGGTAGATCATGTCCCGGATTAACACATAGGCTACTTTTTATCCCGGGAAAATATAAAGCGGGACTTTTATCCCGGAAAAACTTTTTAAAGCGGGCGGAGCCGCGGGCAAAAGCTAGTAGATGCATAAAACTTAGATCAGATATTCTCTTATACTGATTGTGTGATTAATACATTTAGTTATTTGATTTACCGGAAAATTATGTATCTACTTAATGTATTTGAGTTCTCAACAGTCCAAACGGAATGATTTAACTGGTTGATCTTAAACATAACTTATCCGAAGGCGCCACTAGTGAGCGTTTTTCGCGATATACGCCGCTCGCTATTCAGTCAGATAAAACATATTGCTTTTGGTCCACAATTGGATTGATGCGACTCCCTTCGTTGTCGTTTATTTTGCTACGCGTAGGCACACTTTTTTTAGTTTTGTTTTTTGTTTTAATGCATAGACCGAAACAAGTACAAAATTAATAGTAAACACTTAAGATTATACTTAACCTCTTACCTGAGGACATTAGACGTGAATCAAACAAGATCTTGTTCAAATCCAAGGTAAAAAAATACCTGTTAGAAAGCTTGCCTTAGTTAGGTACTAATCCCATTGTTTTTAATTATTTAGCAAGTTGTTATTAATCGTTTTAAATACTGATCCTTCAGTCAAACTATTTGAGTAGTTTTGAAGGACGTACGTAGATTTGTAAGTTTCTATTGTTTTTGTAAAAGTTTAAATAAATGAAAAAAAAGAGTAATGGTTCACGTAACAGAATAAGATTTTTCCCATGGCCGTTTGATCTTGTATTGAATAATGGAAATGCGGCACCAAGTGGGCCCTGAGCCAATTGTTGGAACTAAACAAGCCCACTCGTACCTGGAACCCGAGTAATGCCATCGTAGTGATGGGTTATATTTACACGGAAATATCCGACAACTGTTCTTCGGATATATCCGAGTAGGAACCACTGTTACACTAGTGATTTATTGTGCGTCGATTTTCTTGAATATCTTTTATATTTAATTTAACATCAAAGACAATAGAATTTATAAGGCAGAAGGGAAGCATCACTGATATTATTATGTAAAATTAAAGTGGTTGTTAGCAGTAGAGCATTTAATGTTAATGTATGTCATGCATACTGTCAAGTGCATTTTTCGCCATAATATTATAAATATTTCACAGTATTTCGCAAAATACATTTTGCGATTTTGTTGAATAGGTATAAGGAGTGTATTGAAATTAGTCACATCCAAGCTATTGCTCGCGGTTCATTTCATATTATGTAGTCAAGAATTTTTTCTTATGTTCTATATTCCATAAAATTAGGATATGAAGAATTTACAGCTAACATGAAAAGTACATGAAAAGACATAAAATACATGAAAAGTATTTGATAACAAGCTAGAAAAACCATTAAACTTTTACATATCATATACTGATTCTATAACAGTTTTTCGTTTGCGGATACAAGTATCCGCAATCGTATTGGATACCTTTCCCATCACTAGCCCTTAGGTAGGGACTGGAAGAAACAGAAAACTCCTTTTACAATAATTGGACTA
Source organism: Lapara coniferarum (assembly GCA_949316025.1). NCBI lineage: Eukaryota > Metazoa > Arthropoda > Insecta > Lepidoptera > Sphingidae > Lapara > Lapara coniferarum. Next base: position 2,909,098 of record OX438922.1, read on the forward strand.
TGAATAATACAAAAGGCAGTTATTGCAGGACGAAACTGGAAAATACTCGTGAGGGGTCGGTTACGGCCGAAGATTTTTTTCATAAAACACCACCCGTTATAATGTTTTTATTAATTCATTAGTCTTCGAGATATTGGCGAATGATTTTTACATAGAAATGGTACGGTGTTTACACTTAAAGTTAACTTTAGTTAGAGTACAGGGCAGTGTTGGTCAAATTACATCGAGGTATGTTTGTATGAAGAGTTGTACGGTTTTGTCCGTTTAAAATAAATTATATTATATTATTTATATGAGATGGGCTTTAATGACGATTACAAAATAATCCGGGCCACAAAACATGTACACTATAATGTGCCCTTCTAAGAAACATACAAACATTTTCACATACTTTCGCATTTATAATAGGATGAAATAGACTCTACAAAACCCAACGTGGCAAGAACCCACGCTAGCCACTGACATTTTGATGTCCTAGGACCCTATCTGAAAGCTAATATACGCCCGTGGTAAAATATGGCAACTTTATATCCTCACGTATGTTTGAATCCTAATAAGACTTTTTTTTTTTTTTTTTTTTCGCGGGGAAAAACGCATTATCGCTACCACCACTGGGGGGTGAGTGGAACGGTTATGTTGGTTTCACACAGTCTTACAGCCCAATGTCGACACTCGGGAGTATAGCATCATCCGAGTGAACATTGGACCAAGTCCCTAGCACTATATACACCCTACACTGGCATACCAACCAAAACCCGCGGTGGCCTTCTTCGGCGCTTAGGGGACGGCCCCGGGGTATCTTGTTGCACAAAGATAGCTGCACGGAACCGCCCCTGCGCTATGCCGCATTGCGGCCCCTCTCTAAATGAGGAGGCTGAGAAGCCTCCGAACTCTGGATCACGCTTTTGCGTCTACGACAGCGGGAGACCAACCACCCGCATTGTCAACCACCTCGGAGTCGCTTAAATTGGACTGAGCAGCCCCCCGCTGCTCGCCCCACGACTCTCTCGAAGCCCCATTTAGTCGCCTCTTACGACAGGCAGGGAATGCCGTGGCGGAACTCTCTATATGCCCCCGGACCACAGGGCACGAGGCGCCGGTCAGTCGTCCTCCCGGCGCCTCCTACGTCTCCTCTGGCTACGGGCGGGATCGTTCTGCTCACGTTCCCGCCCGGCGCTCTCCTTCCGCGAGATGACGCACTCGCAGAAGGAGACCATCGCTCGCCAAGACCTCCAGCCACCGACCATGGCAGACACCACGGCCGGCAGCGAGAGGTCTCCTCCGACGACTGCTCTAAGAGCGCTGCGTTGTAGATCCCAGGCTGGGCACTCCTCGAGAGAATCCTAATAAGACTTGTCAACCAAATGTTCGTCTTAAAAGCTTTTCTTCCAATATATGTGCTAAGGTCAAATCGGACCAAATCCGATCCCAACTTATTATAATGCATTTTAACCCTAAAATGATATCGAATATTAAAGCAACCAAAGATTTAAACTCTGAATCGTACGGCATACAAGAAATCTCTATTGTATCCGACTAGCAAAATAAACAAGCAATACTCAGTAAATATCAAAAGTAATGGAGCATAACTCGTAATAACTAATAAGGTGTTACAACATAATGACACTTAAGCACTCACATTAAGCACATTTTATTAAAACATTCAGCCGACGCGAGCGCTAACATATTCCGTAGCTGGTTAAAAGTTAAATACCCTTGGAGATAATTGCACAAACGTTAACAAAGCTAAAACGATCCAACTTAATTTTAAATTAGTCGGATCAGATTCAGTTGTAATACTTTAATCCTGCCGCGTTTATAACTTAGTTTATGCCAGATGTATGCCGGGCTACCTTGCTTAGTTGGCTGTCGGGAATTTATTACCAACCTCCTTGGTACTGGCCACTATGGCGTCTGTTTTGTTTTTAATTTTATTTATTATCCATCTCTTTAAATAGTAGATACTGGCAGCTTTAGGTGTTTAGTTTTTTGTAGCATATTACAATTATTTTTTAAATATTTAAATGGCCAGTAATGTTTTTATGAATTTACTAATGGCCATTAAAGGATCCAGCAACATTTTTAAATTTATCAGCTCAAACGTTTTGCTGCCAAATGCTCAAATTCTACGACAAACTGTTACATGTCCTTTAAATTTATATTATCAATTAAGGATATTAACATCAGTCTTACATGTTACGTATTATGTACTTCTAAATACCCTTAGCCATAATATAATAATCCAGCAGTCCCAAAACACGGCAACCGAACTAAACCTAAGCGATTGTATTAATCATCGCAAAACCGCGCAGTTCTGTAGTAATTGAAACACAAATAGGTGTGATCGGGAGAAGGAAGATTAACCGCGAGCTGGAAACTCCGCATACCCTTAAGGGGTTTTTACATTAGTTTGATTAAGGCACAGGGGTTCATTAATATTGAAATGTAAGGGAATCTCAATGTCAAAGGAGGCTTCTAAAGGCACAGGGACGGTGCCACGCAGCTATTTTAGTACAACAAGATACCCCGGCTCTGTCCCGTGTGCGCCGAAGAAAGCCACCGCTGGTTTTGGTTGGTATGTCGATGTAGGGTGTACATAGTGTTAGAGACTCGGTCCAATGCTCGCTCGGATGATGCTATACTCCCGAGTGTCGACATTGGACCATTAGACTAGTGAAACCAACATAATCGTTCCACCACCCCCAATAGTGGTAACGATAATAAGTTGTTTTCCAGCGAAAAAAAAGCTTCTAAAGGCGCGTTTTAGTGTTTTTTTTTTTATTTGGGAGATGAGCATATCCTCGCTAATTTCAGAACGAAGTGTACCTATATAATATTAAATAACCGAACTTTAAATAACAAAGCTCTGCGAACGTCATTGTAAGTGGTATTCATCTTATGGCATTAAATCCTATAAATATTTAATGTACAGTTTTGTAGCGTAGGCACTCTCTGCCTACCCGAAAGATCACTTTATCTCTTCACACTTGCCCGCATTTGCTAACTCTTCCATTTCCTACAAGTTGAAATTAGCAATTGATTAAAGCTAAAATCCGTGTAAACTGGCAACACTTCCCGTTTATACTCTATGGTAATTTGTGAAGCGCGGTTAACGGATTCATTAATGTTGATTGTTGTGACAGGCTGAGGGCGATGCGAACGTTTTACTTTGTCTGTTAGTTTACTACGCACCACTTATTCGCGAGCTATATTTTTGTATATTTATGCAGAATATATTCGGTGAAAAACTGTAGTAATACATAACCTTAATAAACTTATATTGTGATCGGGACACGCCGTCCATAGGAATCATGTAATGGCGTAAAATTTGTTACTTAATTACCTAATAAAATATTTTTTTTTTTACAAATAGAACTTTTATTGTATCATGGACTTAAATAGACAATAGTTACATTGCACTCTCTGACCTTCCAATATTTGTTTGTGTAACGAGAAACTACGTTCACTTATAATTAGGATAATTACCCTGAAGCTTTAACCGAACTCATTAAAAACCAACCAAAGAATATAAACATGGCAAACGAATCAAAAACTAATACATGAATAAACGAACATGGAATCGTAAAAGCAAATCCCTGGACTTAATTGAATAGGTATTAGTTAGAAGAAAGGTGGGCAATTCCAGCGGTTAATCCTGGGCCAAAATGGCGCACTTTTATTGGCCCATGGTCCATAGATGGTCGGGTAATACTCTCGTATAAATGGCGGTGTCGAAGGCTCGTAGGGTATTGTTCCCTACGAGGGCAAACTGAAAGCCCTCTTCAGGGTTGGCACTTAACAGCAATAATATATCTTTAAATATTACTTAATATAAGTGCAAGTCAAATAGTTATATGGGATTATATATTTTTATTTGTTTTTACACTTGAAAATAAATTCCACAGCAAAATATGAAAATGATGCATTAATAATGTAATTTGTTTGATATCGTTATATATATCGCTAATTGTAGCCATCAAAAAGGTTCTTAGAATATTATAGATGGCGTAATCGATGAAACAATAAGAAATGAAAAAATAAGTGGGATCCCAGCGTGACATTGGTATCGTAGCTGAGTAACAGCAAAGTTTTCTCGTTGTTGGTGATATCCATGACATTAACTTGTGTCAGATCGAGAATACGTGTGACTGTTTTATTTTGTCTATTATATACTTTTTATTTATTCTCAAACAAAATAACATCAAATTAATAAGACAACATTTGCTATAAAAGTTTAAGGAAATTGGTACGTTCGTTAAAGAAATAATTAACAGTATTTATCACAAACTGTGTACCTTAGTGTCCCCTAAAGCATTTTTATGTCATCATCAAATTAGTGAAATAAAACCTAAATTGAGGCAACCCTGTCCGTACGCCTCCAACTTAATTGGAATCTTTTAAAGTTTACTCTGGCAATAAAGGCGGAATTACTTAAGTACGGGGCGGTGCGGAGGGGCGACGGGCGGTGAGGGGCGGCGGGGGTAGGATTTGCGTGCGATGTACAAGAACAGATGTTGCAATGAGCGTTTACATCGTGCGACTAATTCGACTGTTTATGTACTCGCAATAACAACAACTTTATTACTATTTTCACGATTTATTTTTGGAGGGATTTTTGGATTCCAAACTACCCACACTGTATATACACCCTGCTTACTTAGTATTACTTAACTGAAAAGCTTTTGATGTCGAAAGAACCTTCATACAGCGTAGGTTATGTAAATTGTAGAAAGTAAGTAAATCCAATTATCCAAATCCAAAAGAACGTTGTGTCAGCATACTTATTGAATACGCCGGCTGATTATGAAATAAAACTCATCAAAATTCGTACATAACAACAAATCCAGTAGCGTACTTATCTACTTTTAGCACGCATTTTTCAGTGTACCTAAATGTGAAATTGTAACTAACGCTGCGGGTCGGATAGGCCGCAGAAGCTGTAACCCGCAGCCGGCGGCAAACCCTCGCTGTCAAGGCACATTAGAGCACAGGCCTCTGCTATAGGATAACCCTGTAGGAATTTCCTACGCGGTACATTGTACCGAATGAAAAGTTTTAAATGACTGTAATGCGTAGTGGCATCATTTTGGAATATTTAAAAGTAAAAATAAGGAACGTTTTTATATTTTGTAAAATGGCAATTATTTTAAATCTCACTTTCTATGAACTTTAATAATTGGTTATTATAATTTCAAGTGAGCTCGCAGTTGCACCAAATGACGAGATTTCTTTAAAGCATTAGCAATGAAGAAATTATCGCATTTTATTTTTATCTTTGTTATTCTATTTCAACTCATAATAAAGCCAATTTTCCAAACATCCGTTAAAGTTTATCCGTGAAATAAAATCCCGTCAGTCAATTCCAATTTCAAGCAACTCAGCACGAAAACGGACACCCACTTAAACTACCTGAACGTAAGACGATTGTATGCCACCAGCACCGGCATCTTCGAATTAAAATTCCGCATAATATGAAGTACATAGCACACAATTAGCGAATTAGCCGGATATTTAGAGACAGAAGCTCAGAGACTCGCGTTGATAGGAGCTCGGTGAGCATTGTGTGGCGCCCTCGCCCCTCGCCCCGCGTCGCGCCTCGCACCCGGCACAGCTTCCGAGCGGTCCCAACCCGCTCAGGCTTCCGTCCAGCCACGCTGGGACGGACTTGGAATACTCTAAATTAATTGAAATTAGAATTATAATTGCTCACTTAAATAGGTCATTAGGCAATGATCAGTTCTTCCCCTGAAGAGTACATAATAAATGCATACACACTCACGCCCTTTATCCCCCAAGGGGTAGGCAGAGGCGCAACTATTGTACCCACTTTTCGCCGTGCGTATTCCCATGGTGTGATAGAGACTAGCCCGCCCTCACACCCGCTACTGGAACTCCTGTAAGCCAGGATAGGAGGTAGCCTGATGTGATAGGTAGCGAACCTATCGCCATATCAGGCACAAATTCTAGACTCCGGGCTGATACTGAGTAGAAACTCCCAATATCACTTTGCCCGACCCGGGGATCGAACCCGAGACCTCAGCACTGCAATCCTACCGTAATACAACTACGTCCCCGAGACAGTCATATTTAAAATAATTATCACCAAATCGACTTTACCATAATTCAAACACAATACATTTGTTTTTTTGTCATAAAATATTTTATAGCGATGATCCATATTACTGACCGTAGGTAAGAAGCATAATATTATTACAATAAAGGCACCCTTATCCCAACAAATAACATTGAATTACAGGCAGTCCCTACCCTGAAAAGTAGATGCACCCAAAATTTCAAATGCGAAACACTTCACTTTAAGTCCCACAACAACTATGTTACATTATGCATTACATTAGTCTAATGGCATCACTAGTTAACTTAAATTTAATTTCCAGATTTTTAGCATATTCCCAAATTAGCTCCTCGCTCGACTAAGGTATAATCTGAATAATCTCGGCTGCTCCGTCCCTGCGACTACACCATTAAGTGTCAGGTTGGCAGGAAGCCCTCTGTCTCTGGGCTGGTTATTTACGACCGATCTTGATCTGTCTTCCCGCTGGCTATACCTCTGTTGTGTCTGCCTACCCTCCAACAACATGTGAATAAATCACACTTGATGGGTCTTATGTTTGGATGTTTTTTGGATTAGTTTTTCATAGGGTTGTTTGGATAGGATTCTGAAGTTTTTTGGGGAATAAAGATTGTTTGGCTTTCCAAAATCGCGTTGAAGTAATGATGTCAAGACAGACAGAAATAATAGATCATAATTCTTAAAAGATGATAGAAACTTGAACAATCCCACGTCTGTTTCAAGTGAGTTCAAGCGTGAGCTTTACCGCGTCTGATGTTTTTAAGTTTGACTCTAATTTTTTTTTTATTGCATTTAATGACGAGACGAGCATGCCGTTCGGCTGATGGTAAGCGATACGACCACCCATAAATAGTAGCAACACCATCCAGTACCTTGAGTTACAAAGTACTGTTTGACATTCTACTGCGCTCGACATCCTAAGACATAAGATGTTAAGTCTCATTATATCCAGTAGTTACACTGGCTATAATATCCTTCAAACCGAAACACAACAGTATGCACATAGCTGCTTGACGGTAAAAATGGACATTGCGGTGGTACCCACCCAGACGGACTTTCACATATGAGAGACCTACCACCAATAAATCGATATGATCTTAATTGGTTCACTTCATTGCTTAAATTCAATATAATTAAGTTTATTGAAATAAAATTTTCAACCCAGAAAGAAATATAAAACACCATAAAAACATTTAACTTGTTGATACACTCGCCCCAAACGAGTCTAACCCACGCTATCTTAAAAAGTTGCCCACAAATTCTAGTGTAGTTTAGTGTCATTGGAACTTTGTCTTTCAAACTGGTATTACCTACGGGTTAACGCGACACGGGTTCAACCCGTATTAATGTAAGCATGAATTATAAGGGAAAGTTGAGTAGCAGAACAACAATTAACGTTTCTAATAATATCCAGTTAATAGCGAACTGTTAACTAATGGGTCCCATGTAGCGTAGGGGTGCCGCGCGAGGGTTATGATGACAGTGTTTAGGAGAAAATTGTCTACTATTGATATGTTTATACTGGAATGAGAAATTGTATCAAATTTAATTATGAAAACGTACATCTACATAAATAAAAAACCTCATTGATTTAGTGGTAGAGTACCTTCTCGAGCTAAGGATCTTGAGTTCGCTTTTGATGTATGGCAACAAAACGTATTATGAACTTTTCTGGTTGATAAATATGCCCGATTATTTGAGAAAATTGCCCTAAAAGGCGTAAATATAAACTCAGCGAAACGTCAATGCACAGTTTGGACCACTGGAGTGGGAATAAAGATATTTTTTCAATATATATATATATTTTTATAGCATTGAATGACCAGACGAGGATGCCGTTTGCCTGATGGTAAGCAATACGACCACCTATAAACAGTAGCAACACCATCCAGCACCTTGAGTTACAAAGTACTGTGTGGCATTTCACTGCGCTCGTCATCCTGAGACATAAGATGTTAAGTCTCGTTATGTCCAGTAGTTACACTGGCTACAATTCCCTTCAAACCGCAACACAACAGTGCATGCACACTGCTGCTTGGCGGTAGAATATAGGCACTGCGGTGGTACCCACCCAGACGGACTCTTACATAGAAGAGACATACCACCAGTGAATATTATACAAGTTAATCTGAAATATGTTACAAGTTAATTGTTGATAAAATAATTTATTATCAGCGTGACAACCCTAACCGTTACCCGCTCCCGCACACTGTCCCGCTCCCGCCGCCGCTCGTGAGAAGAGATTGCTTAATAAAATAAGCTATAAAGTTAAGCACACGCGCGGCTTAGCTCTGTTTAATGGCCTGTGTTTGGACTGCGTTGGTACTCACTACTCGTACATTTGTTTTTATCATTATCTGTACTAGTGATATCTATATGTGTTTTTGTACAAATTGTTGAGCATTTGGTATGCATTATTAAAACTTGCAGTTGCCCATAAACTGTGGCAACATTAAAGCTAGCTTGCACAACAACTTACTAAATATGTTGAGCCATAGGATATTCAAGAGACGTTGACAAAAGCAACACTAAGATTAAGAATATTTAGCGTTGAGCATATTTTTACGGAGTCATTGTGCAAGCCAGCGTAAAAATGATTTTGAATTACCAACTACACTGTGCTTGTGATTTTCCTACGTTAGATGTCAAGCGACATAATACCGCCATACCTTACCAACCCTGTATATATACTGCCCACTACTGAGTACGGTACTCCTCTGCTACTGAGAGGGTTTAGGCCTTAGTCCACCACGCTGGCCTAGTGCGGGTTAGTGCGGGTTGGCAGACTTCACATACCTTCGAAATTCTTACAGAGATTTTCTCAGATATGCAAGTTTCCTCACGATGTTTTCCTTCGCCGTTAAAGCACGCGATAATTCACAAAGAATATACACAATATTAATTTAGAAAAGTCAGAGGTGCATGCCCTTGGGTTTTGAACCTGCGGACATTCGTCTCGGCAGTCCGTTCCACTCCCAACTAGGTTACCGCCGCTTAATAAAGACTTGGCTACTAAATATTTTAACAGTCAAAAACACTGATTATGCTAATTACTGTCTGAAAATGTTTATTAAAACCGTAATCAACGTCTGATCCATTAGGCTGTTACTCAGTGCATTATTATATTACAAGATGTCAACATCAATCTTGGTTAATTAAATAACAACTCCCTCGTCTGACTTTGAAACTATACTCGTTTACGAAATGTTTACGATTACCCTGTTACAGTGAACGAGAAACCGCCGTTGAGGTTCTATTATGGGTAGGACAAATAATAAAATAAAACATTTAATAATCCGATCTAGTATTTCAGTGGATAAGTGCACGATAGATAAGTTGGAACGGACTGCTAAGGCAAAGGTTCAAAGCGGTGTGCGCTTTGTGTCAAATAACGTATGTAGTACACATACACTCACGCCCTTTATCCCCGAAGGGGTAGGCAGAGGCGCAACTAGTGCAACCATTTCGACGCGCGTATTCCGTCCCATGATGTGATAGAGGGCGAGCTTATCGTTACATAGGGCACAAATTCCAGACTTCGGGCAGATACTGAGTAGAAATACCCAATATCTCTATGCCCGACCCGGGGATCGAACTCGAGACCTCAGTATTGCAGTCGTACTGTAATACAACTATGCCACCGGGCAGTCAGTAACGTGTGTATTATTTATCAATTATACTTTTTCACCAAAAGGAGAACATTGTGAATAAACCTCCATACCTGAGAATTCTCGGCAAAAATTTCGAAGATATGTGAAATCGGCCAACCCGTACTAGGCCAGCGTGGCGAAATACATAAAAAATTAAAGTAGATATAGATGTTATAACATAAATCTATATTTAACATTAATCACATTAATCTATCTCTATAGATATAAGCTGTTTAGATTATTGTTTGTAATGTCTATTGATTTAGAATATACTTAGTGCTAAATATGTTGTTATTTCGTACCCTGAGATAAACGTGACCTAAGATATAAAAATTATATTTATTTTTGTTAACAAAGTGACCGGAGGTCATCACATTCCAAAATTAGTAAAAATTTGCATCACAACCAAAAAATCTCTTTCTGCTTTTCATTTAGATCTGTCCATTTCACATAACGTAATAGAGATAATTGAGAAGCGCGTACAAATTTGTTAACATTTTATTTTTACATACATAGATACTCAAGCCCTTTATCCCCGAAGGGATAGGCAGAGGCGCAACCAGTGCACCCACTTTTCGCCGTGCGTATTCCGTCCCATGATGTGATAGGAGGCGAGCCTATCGCCATATCGGGCACAAATTCCAGACTCCGGGCTGATACTGAAGTAGAAAAACTCAATGTCACTTTGTCCGACCCGGGGATCGATGCCGAGGCCTCAGCGTCGCAGTCGTACTGTAATACAACTGCGCCACCGAAGCAGTCATTTTATTTTTTATTATTAAATACAGTACAGTGTCAAGAAACAATGAACTTAACATTTCATTGACAACTTGTTACTTGCTTTTAAAATTTACTATTTACTTAGTATTTGCTACTAGATTTTGCCCGTGGTTCCGCCCGCGTTAAAAAGTTTTTCCGAGATAAAAGTCGCCCTTTTAATTTTCCCGGGATAAAAGTCTATGTGTTAATCCAGGGCATAATCTACCCGTGTGTCAATTTTCATCGCAATCCGCTCAGTAGTTTTTGCGTGAAAGAGTAACAAACATCCATACATCCGACATCCATACATACTTACAATTTACAAACTCTCGCATTTATAATATTAGTAGGATTTACGGCGTCTAGTTCTATAATAAAATGTGTCTCCATTTTGCGATACCAATAAGAAATTTCTCATGGGATATAAAACGTGAATGTTTATATTTCTTCATTTTGGATGTTTACATATTCATGCACAAATTGAAGTTTCAACTCTACATTTCCATGCTCCAATTAAATATTAATACTTCGCGTGCGAATTTAGGTTTAGACTGAATGTAAGTAAAATTAAATTTTATGAACTTGATTTAATATTTATTACTGGTGAAATAAACAATAAATATGTTGAGTATAATGAGAGGAGATAAATATTTTGAATCACTATATTTTAATAAGCTCAATACGCGTATTATAGGACCAATGTTGCAGTAAATGTATAAACATTTTTTTTCTTTACAACTATACTATAACTCTATGAAATCATCATTATTATTCCACCAAGCCTGAATGCCATTAATAATAGGGTTATACCTATATATTATGCCTTTATAGACATACCAATACTTAACCCTAAAATTGTTTCTTCGTGCAAACACTTTCGCGTGAACAACATCAATAAGCTCGCGAACGGAATGACAAAGTACTATGCCACGGCATGGCATAACACATAGTTAATGCTAAATAATATATAATCCATAGGTGAAATATCTATATAATTCATAATATTTTATTAATTTATTTTGTTATAAATAAACAATTAATTTTTTTTTATTGACTGATCCTTCACACATCTTCACAAACCTTTGCATTCAAAACGCCGGTAGAATCATATTGTGAGCCTGGCCTGTAAACTCACCCAAAACAGCAATTTGTAAAATATCAAACGCATCATTAATATATTTATGGTCAGGTAAATAATCCCAAGTGTTAACCAAACACGATCCAACATTTAGCAAACAAGTCGCGGACACAGAAAATGACCATTAAAACCGCATTTACACAACCAATTTCAATAAAGGCAAATTTAATTGTACGTCGATAACGTAATTCAACGTTCAAATATGCGCGACCACGTGCCGGCATAATCTATAACAATTAACAACTATTATGTTAAGAGCCCGGAAAGAGGACGAAGTTGGCAGGCCGTCGGAGAACGGTGCATTTTTGGAACAGAGCCCATAATACTTGTTGCAACGGTGGGGTACGAAACCTGTTGCTTTGGCCGTGTCGGGCCTACAGCACCGCGGGTTGCCAGGCGATGGGCTATTTTTCACATTTTAAAATGAAACGCGCATGTGACGCTGCAAAATGTGCAGTTTTTTCGTTTGTGGTAAAAGTAGCCGACAAACAAAAGCGTGCGTAAAATGAAAATACAGAAAAATTTTAACTGTCTTTCATGAGGGATAATTTCGTATTACTGCATACGATGATGCTTAAAGTACTTGAAATTAAGTATAAGATATATTTTCTGAGGCAAAATAAACACATTGGTAGGTATAAAGGACATTGTAGACAGTGGAACATTGGAGCATGCAGATAGATTTTGATGTCTCATAGTGCCAAACGGGTTCATTTAGCATTGTCATGAGCTAGGTGGTAAACCGATGTTTTGAATCCATCGGACAAGCGATGTACCCACTAATTTCAATTCAACTGTATAAAAACCCAATGTATCATAGAATTTTTTATTGCATTAAATGACGAGACTAGCATGCCGTTTTCCTGATGGTAAGCAATATGACCACCCATAAACAGTAGCAACACCATCCAGCACGTTAAGTTACAAAGTACTGTGTGGCATTCCACTGCGCTCGTCATCTTGAGACTTAAGATATTAAGTCTCATTATGTCCAGTGATTACACTGGCTACAATTTCCTTGAAACGGAAACACAACAGTGCATGCTACTTGGCCGTAGAAATAGACATTGCGGTGGTACCCAGACGGAATCCTACACATAAGAGACCTACCACCAGTAATTTTATATTGTACAATGCTTTTATAAATGGTTCTACTATATAAGTAATTTGTTTGAATTATAAAAATATATTATTTAAGTACCTATTTAAAAATTTTAAAGACGTAGTCCTAGTATATTTAAATCGAAAAATTCTTGTAATTTTAGAGCACCAGTCTCAATACTATTTAGCTAACCATGAAACTACTATCCATTGCATAAACAAGCCCTCACAAAAACCACATTCGATAACATTCCCGAGACATAGCGTGACAAGCGACACAGTTCAGTTTTTCGAAGTCACATGCCTGGCAACTCGGGCATTTTTGCCCCCACTTCGCAAATACATAATGAATGGAACCATTTAGCGGCGCAGTGTAACGTGGCCCGTATTGTCAGGGGAGTTCTTGCCCCAACTACTGACTCATTGAATTTTTATGCAAGTTGCTCTCTTGGATACCTCCGACCGGCTTTGTGCAGAATTTATAAGCCCCGACCAGCCTGTTTATGTTTCTCTGCGTTTTAATAGAACGGAGTTTCCTTTAGCTTTCTTAGAAACGTTTGTTTCGTTGAAACTTGTAACATGAATATGCTCTGTTTTCGGAACCAAATTAATAATAATAATAATAATAATAATAATAATAATAATAATTTATTTCAAAGTAAAGGTACAACAAAGACAGATAAATATACAGAACACAATACATAATTCAGGAGCACAAGATGGTTGTACAATGGCACTCTAATAATGACACTCCGATTTCTAAACTGAGTCCAGCTCGTATTATAGAAATCGGGGGGCCTCCGTTATATATTGCTATATTACCATGCAATGTGGACATAATTATTGTGTATTCGATAATAGAAAAAGAAGAAGAAAAAAAAAAAATACAATTAATTACATTTACTTTAAGGAATGCTGCATTACTATTTTTATTAATTTACTGTTAATATTATTCGGTATTTATTTAGGCACCACTATTAAGTTTTCAGTTTCGTAATAATCTAGTGACTGCAACCAACAATTTAATTTTTGTTTCACTTCATGTCTACTGAGACTGTACAGTGAGATCTTACTGTTGATTTTATTATAAACCCTGGAACTCAATGCATTGTATTGTCGAAGTGCGAAAGCAGTCTTGCATTTTACAGGTCTACAAACAATTGCACCGCGTCTTTTCCTTGCAGTATTTTTATCAAAAGGAGTGTGTATATGTCGCCGAAGTAGGGAGCGGAGAATGTATATTTGCCTCACAGTAAGAACTCGACATTCTTTATACAATTGTGTAGTGGTATAATACCGTGGTTTGTGATACATAACCTTAAGAAGGTATCTCTGCGCTCTCTCCAATTGCAACAGCAGAGTCCTGTAAGCTCCACCCCACGCGGGAATACAGTAGCTGAGAATGGACTGGCATAAAGCGATATATACAGTCTTCATGATAGATGGTTCTGCAGAGTGACGTAGGTTTTTAAAAATGTAAATGAGCTGTCTAACCCGTTGGGTGAGAGTTGTTATGTGCGGTCGCCAGTCAAGTCGCTCATCCACTAGAATGCCAAGATACCTTATGGAAGTGACATTGGTTAGCGGTAAACAGGAGCAATTTGGCGTGGAATAAGTACAATAATGTGCAGTAAGTGATAGTGTTTCCGCGGGTGGTCTTTTCGTATTGGGCATACAGAAGCGTATATATTTGGTTTTGTCTAAATTAAGGGTGAGTAGATTTGATGACAACCAAGACATAACTCTTCTCAAAGCATCCTCAGCAAATGATTTTGCCTCCAACCATGTTCTGCCATGCACCAACAACGCTGTGTCATCTGCATATGCAAATATTTGACAGTTCTTGAGATTCATCTTACATAGGTCATTGATGTATACCAGAAACAAAGTTGGCCCAAGGATACTTCCCTGCGGAACACCGTAGTTAATTTCCTCTTCGCCACTCACAATGTCATCAATTTTTACCGCCTGGGTGCGGTTAGACAGGTAGTCCTTAAACAAGTTTAGAGTCAGTCCACGCACCCCTATCGCTTCCAGCTTAGATATAAGGATGGGGACAGAGACAGTGTCAAACGCCTTTGATAAATCTAAAAATATGCCATAACATTTGTAACCGTTATCTAACTTGGCAACTGCAGCGTCAGTAAAGTTAACGACAGCATCTTCAGTGCAAACACCAGTTCTAAAACCATATTGGTGCTCAGAGATAATGTCAAATTTTGTGAGATAATTAGTTAAACAATTATTTAGGATTCTCTCTAGGATCTTTGACAGTGCGCTAAGCACCGATATAGGTCTGTAGTTGTTGACGCTTTCTCTATCCCCTCCCTTATAGATCGGAGTCACTAGTGCTTTTTTCAGACTGTCTGGGAATATTCCTGTGGCGATCGAAATATTGCATATGTGTGTGATTGGTGGTATCAAAACTTTATTAGACAGTTTGATTATTAAAGCTGGAATATTATCCCAACCAGTTGCACAGTTACTTCGAAGCGTAGCAATAATAGATGCCACTTGCTCCTCACTAACTGGTGTAATCCCAAGCGAGTTACATGGGGTGAGTGTTTTATTCGAGTTACAGGTTTTAGGCGTATTTGGTGGAGTAATCTTAGAAGCTAGGTCCCTACCAAGGCTAATTAAGTATTTGTTCACAGAGTTTATGGATGTATTCACGTCAGCTGACAATTTTAATAATTCCGTTGCAGGTTGTGACTGACGCTTCCTACCTGAAATTGAGTTTATTACTTCCCACATAGCTTTAGGGTTGTTACAAGCTTTACTAAATTGTTCCTTTTCGTATTTACATTTAAGTTTTCTGAGTAGATTGTTGCAAAAATTGCGATACCTTTTATAAGTTATAGACAGAGTAATGTTATTAGAATTTTTTCTTACTTTGATATGCATTTTATCGCGGTTCCGAATGCACCGAAGCA
Organism: Lapara coniferarum; assembly: GCA_949316025.1. Classification (NCBI taxonomy): domain Eukaryota; kingdom Metazoa; phylum Arthropoda; class Insecta; order Lepidoptera; family Sphingidae; genus Lapara; species Lapara coniferarum. The sequence continues at coordinate 2,924,770 of OX438922.1, forward strand.
GCCCCTCAGTCATCCAGGGTTTTAGGCACCGACGACGTCTAGTAACTTTTTTATATGTCATGTGTTTACTAACAATATTTTTTAGTAAAGAGATCAGTACATCAGTAGCCATATTTGCATCATTAGCCTCCATCACCGGATTTAGATTGCAAGTATTAATATCTTGTTGAATAGAAGGGTAATCGAGTTTTACTATGTGTTTTATTTTGCTATGGTAAATCGTTTTGTGTTGTTCAAGACATAATATTATTGGTCGATGATCTGTGATATAAGTGTCTAATATTATAGTTTCTGCTGAGGCATCGGTTTTTAGTAGAATATGGTCAAGGCAGTTCTTGTATCTCGTAGGGTGTACGTGCGCTGGTAATAGCCCTAATGAAGCTGCCAGAACTAAATATTCATTGCAGTGTCGATCAACATTACCCTGCTCTTTAATGTCAATGTTGATATCACCTATAACAGCTATATTTTTAAACGATTGTAATGAGCATACTACCCTTTCTAGGCTTTGATAAAAATTTGTTAGGTCCAAATGTGATGGCGGTCGATAAAGAGCAATTATGGCTGTAACACCTATAGTACATAATAAGCAGTTAGCATCCAAAAACTGGGGTTCTGAAGCAGTACATTCAATAGCATTTTTAACATATATAACAATTCCATCATTCTGACTAAAGTTATTTGTAGTCGTATGACATGAGTAATCATCTAGCAAGGGTGGCGTACCCGTAGTCTTAAGCCAACATTCCGATAGTATAATTATGTCAAAATCGAAGTCAAGCATGGTGAGCATAGTCATAAATTCGTCGAAATTTTTATTTATACTTCTAATATTAATATGTATTATTTTTAATTTATTGTTAGGACTTTGAATCAACTCAGAAAACTGTAACGGCGTACATATGTGGGATGTCGCCACTTTTAGGCTATCAATTTCACTATAAATCGAATTAATTGTCTCAATCATTTTTAAAATTTTAAATAATAATAATAATAATTATGCATCATAATGTTGATATTAGTACGGTGTCTATAGAAAATGTCAGTCTCAACAGTACTTCACTATACAGCCTACAAAACAAGTAAGCAAATATTATGCTATTAGATTGGTTACAGTCACTTAGAATTCCAGGCAAAGGCAGCATTAAAATTATCATAAAGTAATATTTAATTTTACATAAGATAAAGTGGTTATTATATTGATTTACAAAAATTAGATATAAGAAATTATATAAAAACTTACAGTAGTGACATACAATTAAAACTAAATATAGTCATTGTTTTGATTCTAAGTTTTGGAGGCACTGTTCAGTTTTTATATAATGTGTTTCTTTTGTCTCAGTATTCTTGCGCAACAGAATTTTACCGTTGGATATCCAGCAAAAATTAAATTTGTTACGTTTTGCAAAATCCCGTGCCAGGTAGAACAGTCTTTTAGCTGCTTTGGGCAAATGCTCATCAACATATAATGGTTTGGAGTCGCCCGGCAAACCAATATTAGCTGTATTCAATTTCTCGGCCACAGGGCGCTTCTTATTGTAATCACGCATCCCTGATAAAAAATCGTTTTTGAGGTGAACAGACGAGAATTCAATAAAAATAGATCTGGGTTGACCAGGTTTCCCAGGCAGACGGTAAATGTCACGGACGTTAGTGCTTGATATTTCCATCTGGACGAGTCTTCCCAATTGAGCAGTGAGCTGAAGGAGCGAATTGGTGTTTTCATTCGGGATTACAGGCACATTTCTAACCTCTATTGCTGATGTCCGATGAGACTGTTGTAGGTCTAGTATTGGGTTTTCAATTTTATTCATAGTACTTTTATGATCCTCGCGTGTTTTTTCTAATTGTGATACTTTCCTCACAATATCCTCATAGTCCTTATATAATGATTCAATTGAGTTTTCTATTTGAATATTCGTAGCATGTATGGTTGTACACTGTGACTTTAATTGAGCTACGTCAGTAACAAGTTGAGTTAAGGTATGCATTTGTTCCGATTTCCAATCTTCAAGCATAGACAAAAATTCATTTTTAAAATCTGTAAGGAATTTTTCGTGATAGTCTTGGTCTTCTAACGGTGAATTATTAAGTCGAGGACGCTTACTATATCGAGTATTTTTACCTTTACTAGACTCTTCTCTTCCAACTGATTTGTCTGAATCAGATTGTGATATTGTATGCGTTGTTTTACCTTTGGAGGTCTGTGGAGGTGTGCGGTTGATGTTTGGCATATTTGTTGATATGCTTTGCGTTTCGTAGCAGATCAAGTGTGCGTAGCGTTCGTAGCAGACGGGCGCCTTGCTACGGCAATCAGTTTGTAGACGCAGTTATATCGCCTGTATCCAATAGATCCACAAATTTGTTGCTACGACTGTGTCGATCTGTAGCTCAATCGGCGACTCACACGATCCCGAACTCAGCGACCCGAAGTTCAAATCCAAGCGGCTCGGGCCAATGAATTTACTTCATTTAAATTCCAAATTTAGAGAAAAAGTCCGTCTCACTCTAGGCACGCCCACCGGGTGGAGCCCATCCATAAACACTCCACAAGAGGAACAAGGAATCGAAATTTAGCGAAACAACCAATCACGATTTTAATTTGCGTAATTACCGACAATAACTAGTAAGGACGGGTGCGGCACGTCCACTCACTGTCACGTTGAACGGACGACTCAAATAATATAATAATATAATGGATCCGTTTGTTCATATAGAAGTATAACATGAAAAAAATACCAGGTCCCGAATATTAAAAACTTGAGATCGAAATAATATTATATAAGCTGACTATAAATAGGTATCTACCACAAAAACACAACTCCATCAGACATTCCGTAACCTTAAAAAATACCGTATACACAAGACAATACTGATGAGGTTATTGTTCCAGGGAGCCTCCTCGAGCCTGGTAGTGAAGTTCGCGGACACGGAGAAGGAGCGGCAACTGCGGCGGATGCAGCAGATGGCCGGCAACATGAGCCTGCTCAACCCGTTCGTGTTCAACCAGTTCGGCGCGTACGGCACCTACGCGCAGGTCATCACCGAACAGGTATCTATCAACTCTGCGAAGACAATTATCGAATGTTATGCTTGATGTGGTCAGAGCTTCAAACTTAGTAAAGTCAGTATGGCAAAAGATTGATCTGAGCAAAGCACTATTTAGGTCTAAACACCAAATAAGAAAATAAATAATATCTAAATAAATAAAAACCTTCAATAAATCTTTGACTCCCCAACACAGCTTGCTCACCCGTGGCACAATACTAATAGGAAGCTCAACAAAGCGTAGTTGTGTCGTGATACGTAGCTAATATAAAGCGTTGGACCCGCAGCAGCAGGCGGCGCTGATGGTGGCGGCGACGGCGCAGGGCTACATCAGCCCCATGACTGCGCTCGCGTCGCACGCCCTCAACGGCATGGCCAACTCCGTCGTACCCCCCACCACCGGTAACTCTCACTATTTTAATCAAAAGTAGGAGAAGAGATCCGAACTCGTATTTTTGTATGTAAGTTTAGTGGCCACATTTTACCGTATTGTCCGTTTCAAATGTTTATTTTTACATTCGGATCTTTTATCAGAAATTATTATTAACATTGTGTTTGACAACTTAACGATGTAAGAACTAAAAATACCCCTCTTAGAGTTGATATTTCTTTCGTCATATAAAGTCTAACGAATAAATTTGATGTTGTGATATATTTTTAAAGAGAACCTGCTTGTATGCGACACACCTGAATGAGACGAGCTTGTTCTCACCTGAATCCTGATCGTAAGCGCCATCTCATAAAGCTGGTATCCCGAACTCAAGAATACTAGACACCTGACACTTAGATATGTAGGTCTTTCCGGACAGCGTAACTCGAGCTTTTAATAGATATATAGCAATAGTCAAAAACTATCATTACAATTCCAGACAACTTCTCCGGTCTGGCGATAGGCACTGGAGGTCAGCCGCTAAACGGCGCGCTGCCGTCGCTGCCGTCGCCCACCATGCCCGGCTTCAACATGGCCGCGCAGACCGCCAACGGGCAGCCGCCGCCGCAGGACGCTGTCTATACTAACGGCATACACCAGTCTTTCACTGGACGTTAGTATCTGCACTGGCTACTTTCAGTGACAACGTTAGCGCGGGGGGGGGGGGGGTGAAAGGGTAACCACCTTGCGCGACGAGTAAGTTCAGGATATCTCTTTGCCCCTCCCACAGCCTTGCATCGACTGCGGCCACCACTGGCTACTTTATATACTTAGAATAAAAACTTAAGCCGCCCTCCCAAAGGATAAGACAGAAACGAGATCTCTAGCTATATGAAATCGCTATGGCTGTTAAAACACGATAAGTTAATTTTTCTCTGCTCATTTGCAGCTGTGCCAGTGACTGCTCAGGGTCTGCCCAACGGAGAAGCAGCTGCGCTCCAGCACGCCTACCCTGGGATGCAGCCGTTCCCCGGAGTCGGTGAGTGTCGCCCGTCTGCCTGATACTTGTCACTGCTTTATGTGACACGCTTGTATCTTAGATATCCTGACCATATCAAAAGAAAATGTTCGAATTTCGAATTTTATTTCAGTCTCTCAGTTTTAATAATAAGAATCTCTGAGGTAAAACTCACAGTACGGACTGGTTGCGTAACCTCAATCAAAGAAACTAAGAAGTATCTGTAAATATAAAATAGCCAATACGGCACAAAGGTCGGGGTATCGAAAGGTCTGCAAAATTTCAAACAATAGTTCCATTATAAAGAAACTTTCGATTGAAATTTGTTTGTTACCAAAAGTTTTTTAATTTACAGGCATATGTAAATAATTTAGTTCAGAGACATATCCGAAACAATATTAATGTTGAAACTAATTTTAGTTGCGGACGTCATCTTTGGTCATGTTTCATTTTATAATATTTTGGTAACAAAATCAGCTATGTCACCATGTACATAATGAGTAATAAAGATGAAAATCATTGTTGTTGTCATATTATAATGGATGGTATAAAATGTCGATGTGCATACAAAATGAATAAATGTATAATATTATTAGAATATTAACTAATTGATCTACAAAACTACTAAAAAGGTAGCAACATGTTATTTTCCTGGCAAGAGTTTCAAACGTTTGCCAAGGTCGAAATTTGAATGTTAATTATTGAAATGATTACTACCTTAATTTTTGTAAAGTGTGATGGGCCAAAATGATTTATTATTGTTTTGTAGATTAATTATTAAAACACATAAATTTGCCGTATCGTAGGAGATGTGCTGTGTATTCACGCTGCTGGATATAATTATCAAATGTCCAAATACGTAGTAGGTAGTTATAAATGTTCGATGTGGTATGATCTGTTATGTCTGCATAAATTAATACATATTACATATTATGTATAATTTATTTGTGACAATAGCAGCCAATAATTATAATTATTTTCATTTTTAATATTGTTACATAAACCACACTTTTTGTATGTATTATACATACAAAATTCCATCAGATTGCAAAAATAATTTTTGTATATATATATTTTTCTTTTAATACAAAAATTGTATGCGTATTATGCAGTCTATTTACGGCACGAATATTGAACATAAAATATTGTTTTATTTATGTCGAAATACGTTCATTTAGCTTTAATATTGTTTAATGCATGAAAATGTATGCAACGATTAGGTGTTCATGTGAAAATGTGCATATTAATGTTCGACAGCTTATCCAGCAGTATATGGGCAGTTCCCACAGCCGATCCCACCACCGATGTCAACCATTGCACCCGCACAAAGAGAAGGTAAGTGGAGCTCGGAGAACGAGAACAGTCCTCACGATTCTCTCGGGCACCTCTCTTGACCACAGCATCCCGTGTGACTCTAAAGGACTGCGATTCCAAAGCATAATAACAACTTCTGTGTCTCTGTTAGAAGGATAAAATGAAATTTTAAAGAAATATATGAAGAAAAAAAAACAAGTTTCCAATTTCATTCTATTTTTTAACAGCTAAACTCGTCTCTGCTCTTCAATTTTCAGCTATGACGATGCTAAGCCTGATTCATAACTAACAACATGACTATATATTGTTGCTAAAATAGCTTTATATAAAAAACATAACGTGAAATTCTAACTATAAAAATTCTTTGAATGCGTTACTAAAACTACAGATTCTTTTGATAATAATTTGTACTATGCTAAATTTGCTTGGAAGTAAACAAACGAAGATATTTATTTTCGTCAGCTGAAAAACACCATCTGTATTACATACCTGGAAAGTAGTAAGTACATTCAACGCTAGTGTTGAAGGTACTAAGCTTGAGGCTTCTCTACACTGTGCTGTATACTGACCACTGAAACTGTCGCTGTATTGTGTATGATTGTGTTGTGCATTTATATGTTATGTGTGTACATGTTTAATGTTGTCTTTCATATATATTTATTATTTATCATTTCTTTAACACATTTTTTCTACTAGTTCAGTCAATCGCTAACATCATCTCCTTTTTATAGCATAAGCTTAAAGTTGTGTGATATCCGCAACCCATAAACATTTACAATTTCTAAGGAATCATAGTAATGCTGCCGCGTTGAACAAAGACGAATTATAGGGATTAGGAAGGGGTTGGGGGAAAGCTCAATCACCATATAAAACGCAACAGAGAGCTGTGATTTCTCGTCAGTTTTCTGTAGCTTAGAAGGCAAAGGAATATTAACAACAATACGGGTAACAAGAACAATAAAGTATTTCTACAACAAGGCCACTTTACTTTAAGATATTCCATAAATTGAGACGTATGCTTCTTTAATAAAATATTTCGGAAGCTCTATAACTTTATAAAATAAACGCAAAATGGAATATTACAACCGTATTCTATGCTCATCACTTAATTGAATCCTGTAAAATCCCAGAAGAAACTTTGCTTTAGTTTTATCCTCTTAGATTCCTACTCATAATCATTTAGGGTTAATATCATCCCTTTCATTCTTCCGCCATCGTTTGGTACAACCCTTGAATGTTGGTGTTTGCAGACAGATTTGTGAGTTCTTTAAAGATTTTCTTATGTTCCCAGGCTGCTCCATCTCGGGCCCCGAGGGGTGCAATCTGTTCATCTACCACCTGCCCCAGGAGTTTGGCGACGCGGAGCTGATGCAGATGTTCCTCCCGTTTGGGAATGTCATTAGTAGCAAAGTTTTCATCGATCGCGCTACTAACCAAAGCAAATGTTTCGGTTAGTTTTACTAATACAATTATGCAAGTTCAGCTCAGTATATTTTATCACTTTGCAGTTAAAGCCTTGTATTAGAAAATTTATTAGAAAATATCCCCCTCCAGAGATTCTGTATGACAAATTAATTTATACGCCATTATTGTCCCATGAGTAGTAACTTCTCACTATATTTCGTAAAATTAAGCAGTTTTCTCTTAGTTGTTTTTCTATTAATGGATTAGAATTAGTACGTTACACATGCATTTCTCAGGGGGAATTTTTTTTAACAAGAAATACTTAAACTTATATCTTCTCTACATTTATAGGATTCGTATCGTTTGATAATCCGGCGTCCGCCCAAGCGGCTATCCAGGCAATGAACGGCTTCCAGATCGGTATGAAGCGGCTGAAGGTCCAGCTGAAACGACCCAAGGACGCCAACCGGCCTTACTAATAGACGCCGTCCCTACGCGTTCAAGTCGTTCCTATAGTAAATATACTTTTTTTTAACTACTCGGTTAGTTTTTCGTGACCCTCTCATCATTGTGTGTCTGTATTTAATCTTTTCTACGACATTTACAAATTAATGACTGTGATATAAATGAAATCATCAAATATTGACCTCTGAAAAGTCAATTACTTATTACTAACCTTACATTCATAAAATTAGTTTGTATTTTAATAAATACATTGCTGTACATAGCGAATACGATAAAAACAAAACATTAGAATGCAGTAATATCGAGTAGCAAATTTTAATTATTATTACTGAATGTTTTAGTAAGCGTATCACATGTAATATTTAGCTATTATAATGTTTAGAACTTCATGTGATCCTAGCAAATAACACACAGCAGTGGGCGCCATTAGGAGATCTTACTAGTGGCGCCCAACGTGGTGCATAAATAAATTACAAGCAGACATTTATTAAACATATAATCATATTAAATATATTCTAAAACTTATTACAATGATTAAACATATTATTTTTATACTACATTTAACATTTATTAAACATATAATCATATTAAATATATTCTAAAACTTATTACAATGATTAAACATATTATTTTTATACTACATTTCAAATTTTTGTTAAGTTTGTAATATTATATCTGTTTTTAAGTGATGCATGCTATGTCTCCTCAGTTTAAGATGCACCTTGTTTTTTGCCATTTTTTATGTTAGTCAGTAATTAATTCATGTGTTATCTTTTTTGGAAAACTTATAATAAATAAATAAATAAATGTATTTTATTTCAAGAGCAACCCCTTTTTGTCACACCAATCATAATATATTGGTTTACAAATACATGCTTTACCTAATGTCGTGTAATGAATTGATGGTTTTCGTTTCAGATGGTGTTTGGGTACATGCCCGTGCCCGCGGTGCGACTGTTCGCGTACTATCAACAATTCAATGGAATTTAATAAACGTTGTATAGAAAATATCATTACTTACATACATACTTACTTAAAGAATTATGCAAGCCCACTTGGCGAGTATACTAAATTAGTTAAAAGTAATTTATTAAATCAGCTCGTAGGAATGCTTCATTCTTATAATTATCGATTAATCATTAAATTACTCTATTATATTATTATATATACAATTTATTAACTTTGATTAAATTATTATTATTATTATTAAAAATGACACGTTATTAAACATTTTGTCATTCGTAATCATACTTCTACTTCTAAGTACTTAATGTTTAACTGAACTTTTAAAATAAATTTATTATACTAGTTATTTGCTTGAACAAAGCCAAACTGAATTTATTAAGTAAGTTGAAAATGTAAGAAAAAAATGTATTTTAATTATTGTATATTGCAAGTTTTCGTCGGAGGCGGCGCGCGGGTTCCATTGTTCGGTGTTGTTGGTGGCATAGTGCAGGTGGTGGTCGCCACTCGCTCTACGTGTCTTAGGCCGCAGGTTACAGGACACGCCACAGACACACGTGTCGCGCAACAAAGACGCGTCGCGCCGTCCCGTCGCTCAGCACTGTTGTCTCCCACCGCCAACTGATCACAATAATATAAGTGCTCGGTATAGATCACTATTGGAGTACCTATTTATATGTCCTATATTTTGTTAGATTTATTATGTGTGTGTGTCTGGTAAGCTAATTAATACGCTGGGTTGTACCACGCGGCTTTCTTTTTAACTTTATTAACTATTACCTTTGTATTTCAAACACTTTTGAATGCGACGCCAAAAACAAGTGGATAGATACTATTGTACAGAATCTATAGTAAATTAAACGTATTCACAAATTGGACGCATATGGCGACGCATCTCATTGTTAAAATAAATGTTGGCGTAAATTTCTTACACAAATCTGTTTGGTACGCCCGGCACCCACAAACCTACATGTTAGTGAACAATGTTGTTGACAAAATTAAATATTTGTATTTAACGCTGTGTACAAATGAAAGTGCACTTCACAATAAGAACGAGATACTTAGGCCTTCGTTTCGAAAGATCGTGTTATTATGTGTTATAAATTCCAATATGGGCTGTGATATAAAGATAAATATCAACATAATGGATTGTACAGGCCGTTGTCTCTGTAATTGCATATTATGTGTAACGCTCTTTGCTCTTCGCACACCACGCAAACTTATAAAAACGTTTCAGATTTTAATTAATTGTTATGGATGTTGTAAAAGAGACGTTATTGAATCGTTTATGTAATTTAATTATTGAGAACGACTTGCTTAATAATATTGTGTTCACACTTGAGGGATTTCCAGAGGTTTTTAATCACTAAATTATATATTTTTCCACATACTTTAGAAAACTTCTGTAAATACCTCAACACGCGTAGCCAGTCAGAACCAATAATATAAGAAAATATTAAATATGCATAATATATTATAATTATATATATAGTATAAAATTATTTTCTTCACTTCCTATGATATATTAAGCGAGTTATAGTAGGTTTTTATTGTTTTCTATACAGCAACAATGCGTAGTGTGCGAAGAGCAATATTATTTTAAATCGCTGAATGCGATGTCAATTCACAAAGAGCGAGCTTTTCCACTTTGTTTGAGTCGTGTGTGTGTCTATACATATAACATATATAAAAAAAATAAGTGTTTAAGGTGTTAAATACAATAAATGTGACCAACTGTATAGGGAGCCAACAGTGAATGTATTAACAAATTGAAGGTAAACTAGTGTAATTTCTATACAAAAAAATAGATTCATAATCAAAAATGTACCAATATAAATAAATATAAATAATACTGCGATACCTTTAGATATATTGTGTGCGCGCGGGCGGGCTCCGCACCGGTGAAGGTGGTTAGTGTATGTCGTGACGAGCCGAGTCGCGGCGTGCGGCGTGCAGCGTGTTGCCAAGCCCTGGCGTAGTAGTCCAGTCCGTGCGTGCAGATGTAATTCGCGCGGCTGGCAGCACAGCCACGCGCCCGGCGCCAGTCCCGCGCCTGCACGTGCGCGTGCCGTGCCCGTGACGTCACCGCGGCGCGGCGCGGCGGCGCCTGCCCGCTGCGGCCGTCTGCCTCGCCGCCCGCCACTAGTCAAATTTTCACTCACCACAAAGCATAGAAGTTTATATTTACACAAATAATTATTATATTATGTATATCGATATAGTATTCTAGTTTTAGGCGTCTATGATTTACTTATAAGCATGTGTATAAAACGATATAACAAAATATATCGTTTTAAGTGTCTCTAGTTCTTTTCCTAATACTTACAATTGTGCAATACTTTGTTACGCTTTTTAAATTGTTTTAGCGTCGTTTGTGTTCATGATGCATTATTTAATTTATTGATATTTCTCTTGTGTTACCATTTTAGATTTATTCGTTGACATTGTCTCTTTTCGTATATCGACCGCGGAGCCGGCCTCTTCATACGCACAAAAATATAGCTTGTAGAGTCAATTCGTACACGATTAGTGAAAGCTTCGGTCGAGCATAGACAATACATACGACGGAGCCTTGTTACCGATCTAACGAGACGGCAGAACGTAAACCAATGTGTCCGATGACTGCAGTCTGAGACACTGTCAACTTCGATGCGAATTTCACTGACTCTTTACAAACCAAATAAATGAGGTGAGGCGACTCGCGCCACACGTGGAGTCGCGCCTCACACACAAGGCCGCGCTCGCGCCGCGTGTCATGAGTGGAGTGGAGTGCTGACGGAGCGGGTGCGTGCGCGAGTGTGTCAGCCGTCTGTGTGTGTCTCCGAGCCGCACCCGCGCCGCGACCTCACTAGGTTACAGATAAATTGATGCCAAACTGGAACACGTATACTTAGTATGTCGATATCACCTCGTGAATAACGTAGAAATTATGCGCCCGGATCGCGTGGAAGCCTGGTGACGCACCACCGGGACGGTTATTAATATTGTGTACTTATATCTTTATACTGATTAAAGTAAATAAAAAAAAAACCCTAAGTAGTACATTGCGATGACTCTAACATTTGTAATAGATAAATGAGTCCTCTCTGAATGTATAAAACAATCGCCATTAAAGTGATTTTAGGATACAGGGTATGCTTTGCAATTATTTAAATGTATCTAAATATTTTCATGTAGGCAGATTGCCGCGCTCTCCGAATTGATGCGACTCGTCGCACTCACGCCACCGGAGCTGCGGCGCCCGCGCCGCCTCACTCTCGGGTCCACTGACTAGTCTGTCGCGACTTTTTATACTCTCTTCGTAACTATCGTAGTGTAACCGAACTCATTCTCATCTCGCCGCTATGACGTTCGCGACTCGAACGCGTCTCGCGCTTTGCTTCTCTCTGTATTTCCGTTGGCAATAGGCCTCAGTCCTGCCGTGCATGTCTCATTCCAAATTAGTGTCTTGCGTTACTACGTATCCTCATTCACTTGGCATCTCGTCAAGTAGCGAGTGCGCCAGGCCAACGTTGTGGTGTCTTATCCGATAGTTTGAACCGAATCCAACTGGATTACAATATGTGGACGATTTTTGTCTAGCATAGAGTTGACGCCGCGACCGTGCCCGCGTCCACTCGCTCGCGATCACAGATCCGATAACATTCTTAGAGTTATGAGATCGAATTTCTTGAGTAACATAAAAAACCTATTAAAACTTCAGAAATTTTATAAAGTATTTATATAGTTCGCATAACTAAAATTTGAGGTAGAACTCGCATAGAAGCGATAAACGATGCACTCACGGATGGTATTGGAGATGGACCGTTATTTAGGCAATGTAGATAGTTAGGTCGTCGGGTGGTGCGGCGTGCGCAGCGGTGGCGCTGCAGGACGTGACGTCACGCGGAGCCACTTCACTCGCCATCAGCATGTAGGGCAACGCAGCCAAACCATCCGACGCTAGTTAGTACGTAAGTCGATGCCAATATATTAATCGGAATAAAAAACAAACCCTAGGGTTCGGAGTAATTAATCATATTATATCTATTTATATAATAAAAATATGAAGAGAAGAGCATAGTGCTTTTATGAATTGTAGATGTTAGTATTGAAACAAAACAATCTAGTCATATCTCATTTTGTTATTATTTATTTATTTTTTGTCTATCGCTTAGCATAGTTTAGCTTCAAGCACTCACTTTTTTAACAATCATTCATTTCGTAGGAACGTTTTTGTTTCATATACTTTGTACACGCATAGATTTATATCCTAAAGTATAGACTTGTATCCTTTTATTAGTGTGGCAATTTTTTTCAAATTCTACGCTGAACGGATCTGCATTTGTATTTTTCACTTACTCTTTCTGACTAAACAAATGCGGATCAGTTTGTTTTGTTTGTTTTTAATAAGTTATCCAGAATACTGTAAACGCTTTGTACAAAGTCATAAGAATATGTTACTTAGGTAAGAACGGTATGGTCTCGATGATCGAGGTCGTAGTAGGGGTTTGGTTAAGTTAAGAGTATAAAGTTACCTTAGAGTGAATGATTTAGGTAGAGACAATGTAACTCTCATAGTTCCGCTAAAGATTGTTACTGTGCAGTTGGCGGTGTATTGTGCATGTATTATATTCCACACTATGGGTGTAGCCCAGTATACTTTGTACCGCCTTATCCATAAGCGTTCAGTAGCCTTATTATAGTATTTTGTCTCTATCACTTCTATTGTATTTAATCTTTGGTAGAATATGGCAAACTTAAAAATTTACTCTTTCATTGAATGCTTATGAATAAATCGGTTAGCGTTTATTGTTTTTTTTTAATATTATTCAAATAATTGATCTTAACGGTTGGCTATGCCCAAGTTTAATGAATTAATAACTATCACCTATGTGACTTTGTCGACAATAATGTCGACAAAGTCACATAGGACACAGACATATAGACACAGTCGGTTATAAAACCTCCTCCTATTAAACTAACATTAGCGCAGATGTAATATAGATCTTGCATAATATATAGTCATAAGACATCATGAAAGTTACAGGGCGGTTAATATTAAATTCTCTCTTTATATTGAAAATCAAATATATTTTACCTTCGTGATTGTATCGTGTTGCTTGCATAATGATAACATACACTCATTTGCAAAAAAAACGGGCGGTTTGGATTTTAATTCTTTTTTAAAAAAATACGGTACCAAAATGATTTCAATCACTTGTACATGTTACTGGGCGGTTTTAAAAATGCCGTGGTGTTTAAAACAGTACGTTCTAAATTAAAATTTTCGTTTGATGCTCGTTTTTACAGAAAACCACTTTTTATCCTACATTTTTGGTGCGAAGTTCCAAAAGATAATATCGGTTTTCGTAACTTTTAGTCAATTTTTATGAATTTATTTCATATTCTTAATTGTCAAAGCTTCATTTATTGCTGTTTAGCTGTCTCAATAATGTTAGAGAAAGTGGTAAAAGCTACAAAAATTATTGTGCTGCTCGAAGAGGGCTGCAGCCAATGCTTCGTGGCTCAGAGGCTAAGTGTGAGTCGCTCGACGGTTCAAAGGACCTGGCAGCGGTATCAAGACACCGGTTCCGTCGAGAGAAGGCCTGGTTCTGGAAGAAAACCATGTACCCAACCACGGGATGATCGTTTTCTTGAGAGTCGCGCATTGAGAAATCGCAAGTCTTCGTATGTGGACCTTAAGAACAACCTCGAAGAAGTAAGAAATGTGCATATTAGTCTATGGACGGTCAGGAGGAGGCTGCTCGCGGCCAATATACGCAGTCATCGCCCGGCCCGCGGCCCTAAGTTACTCCGTGAGCACAGAGTTGCCAGGCTTAGGTTTGCTCGAAATTGTGAGTCATGGACTCAAGAAGACTGGAATAGGGTATTGTTCTCCGATGAAGCCAGGATATCTCTGTTCGGTGAAGATCGACGTCGGCGAGTGCTACGAAGACGAGGAGAACGCTTTGCAGAGGCTTGTTTTGAAGAAATCACACCTTATGGTGGGGGCTCTGTTATGTTTTGGGCAGGAATAAATTCAATGGATCGTACAGAGTTAGTCTTCATTGAAAACAGCTCACTGACTGGACATCGATACATAACGGAAGTTCTTATTCCTCATGCACAACCCGCATTGGCCGCTTTAGGCGAAGACTCAATTTTTATGGACGACAACGCTCGCGCCCACCGGTCTGGCGATGTGGAAGCGTATGTGCAAGAGGTCGGCATTCGTCGTTTGGATTGGCCAGCTCGAAGTCCCGACCTCAATCCTATAGAGCATATCTGGGACGTTCTGAAACGACGCGTGAGATCAGTACAACCGGCTCCGCAAACCATCAGAGAGCTGAAGAATGTGATTACCGCGGAGTGGGAACGTATTCCGCAAGCAAGTATCCGGGATATCCTCGCTAGCATATCCAGACGAATTCAAGCTGTGATTTCAGCTAGAGGGGGTCACACTCGATACTAAACATTTATCTGCTTTTACTTTATTAAAGAAAAAACAAACAAAAATCTTTGTTAACTTTTACTTCACGAGCATATGCACTACTAGCGAGCATACACTACTAGTGAACTTTAGCATTAAAACCCATAAATTTTATAAAAATTTTATGATAATACTGACGAAAACGATTATTTGCTTATTAATTTACAAAATTGTGAAAGTAAAACTACCTATAATTATCAAACAAACCAATAGTAACATTTGAAATGGTTCATTGCTTAGGTGCCCGTTTTTTTTGCAAATGAGTTTATAATTCCTTTGGGGAATTGTAAAAGCTGTACAATACATCGCCATAAGTGTTTTAAAACAAAAAAACGCGCCGTCCGTAAAGAATTCTTGCCTGTATATTCCTATATTTCGATCACACGTTTCTGTCGCTTGAAAATAGATTTTTTAACGCTCATCCTATAATGATAGTTTAAAGGAATTGTAAACAGACGTCAATATTTTTACGTGTGATACTGTTTTACCACGGGACCTGTCTAATTTTAATCTTCGTTTAGTCTACTTTCTTTTTTATAACAAGTGCCTGTAGGCGACAATACCTTTATTCTTAAAGCGTTTAAAATCAATAAACAAAATATCATGTTAATTGAACAGCGAGCAGATGCCAGGACTCGTGGTAAAACCTCTTGAATATTAGTTCCACAATAATGAAATTGTACATAACATGTGACGTCATATCTTTAGGAGCTTACTAGCCTTTTGCCCCGAGGCGACTCGGGCGGGTGGACAGGGTGTCGCTGTTTTAATGCTAAGTGAATAAAAATCATAATCATTAACAGTTTTTAGAGTATACACGCGGAAATTTAAAGGGTATTCTTGATAAGGGCGACTTATTTATATATAAACTCATTGGAAATGTTACACATTTGTATTTAGCGTAAATCGATAATTATCACGTAAACTGTTGAAATTTAATGATGAATAAGAATCAGTACCTATTAACAGTCGCCAAGGAAACCCGAAATATCTGCGGATATGATGCGTGAATCTAACACTAGAAAACTGTGTCCCGCACATTGTTCTGGATAACTTATACAGAAATAGTTTATAAGAGTAAACAAATATACAATCACTCTGTTTTGGACTATTCAGTTTATATTAACTGCGCCATATAATGTTTATCCACTCGTAATATTGCTTATCAAATCTTTTCGTATCTTAATTCTTCTTTAGAACAAGTGACAGCACTTCGTACATGTAAAAGAAATATCGTCATTATGGTACTATATTAAGGTAAAATATCGACTAATAGCTTAATTTATATAATCATTAATGTACAAAGTCCATTAATCTATTAGTGTTTTACAAATTCTTTATAAATTGTAATCACATGGATAGTCCAAAACAGAGTTCCACGGACTAGCTGTTGACGTGTATAGCTTAGCATTGGGACGCCAGAGGGCGTGTGATACGCTTGTAACAATCGTCCATTGAACAATTATGTTGAAATGTGACAGTCTACATGGCCACTTGTTACATGAACAAATCTGAGACACGCTAAGATGTCGTGACTGGAAACCATCCAGATGAGATAAGTATTGTTACCAAAGAGGCTTTATAGAGATTAAGAAATGACACATCGTTCTCTTATAGTTTGTGACACAGTGACAACAAACACTTTTCGTCTTTCACTAAATTAATGCCAGTGTTCAACTTTTTGGACCATTTAAAATATTTATTCAATATATCTTAATCTATTATTATGTAAATCATCACCCGCCCACCTAATGTTATAGAACTCTGCAATGTCTATCACAAAGATTATGTTTTACCGATACCAAAGAATGATCTCTAGTTGTTTGTAGTTATAGAAGAATCGTGCCATGTTGCAGATATATGTCTGGTATGGGAGAATTATGTAAATAGTTTCTGTTGAAAAATTCCGTACACTTAGCGTGTCTCAATTAATTATACCTACACTATGACAAAATATTTTTGATGTAATAAGTACTTAACAGGTAGTCTATTAAACATTGTCAAATTTCATTACAATCGCCGTGATATTACAAATCCTTGTTCCTTATTCAATGCTGATGTGGTCAGTCGTATAATATTCTGACATCAGTTATTTTAAATAGCAAGATTCTGACAATGTCACAAGCTTCTGACATGAGCAGATCACGACATTGAATCGTAGCAATTGTCTCAGCCCCAAAATAATTGTGACAAATCTTTTTATTTCCTCTAGTTAATTGAAATACAGACATTGTAAAAACGTGTTAAAGGCTGTATACATTTCTTCAATAAATGCACAAGATTAAATAAAACTGCCACAAGAAATTAAATTAAGAGTAAGCTCATTACAATGTCTGTATTAGGATGGTTATTATTTCACAGAATTTAATGGAGTTTACTGATGGGGAACCTTTTAACAAATAGTTAGATAAAAGTTTAAAAAATTCAATACGTTTGATAGGTAGCCATTTTAATGAAGTTTATTCTCGTACAATGTTATAGTTCACTGAAGGTATGTAAATGGAACAGGAATGTTATGAACAATTATTCGGAGCGCGCTAGTGAATTGTTTTGTTTCGTTTTTATTGACTTTCGCACCGATGACGGCGGAATACGTCATGAGTCATGACTTCTTGTAACGTCGCGTCGCGTCGGTGTTGTGTTAGCATTATACCAACTGAATGTATTTAGTGCAGAACGAACTATGTTCATTCCTAACATATTATTATGGAACTAATACAATAAATTCGCCTACTTCGCATGTGTTTGTTTAGTTTAATGGACTTAAACTTATCAAGTATTATTTATATTGCTGAAATATGTATTTCACAACTAAATTACTATTCAATTATTTATTATTATACACTTATTACGTTTAGTATGCTAGAAATATGATGAAGGATAATAAATAATTTTAATTATATTAGGTGTGTGTTTTATTTGCCTTCTCCTTGGTAATAGGTATCTACTACAGGGCCGTAGCTAATATGCTTTTCTACAAGCGATAGAAAATAATGTATGTACAACATGTCTATAAGTATATCACAAATTCAAATCATTTATTCAGTAATTAGGCCTCTAAGGGCACTTTTACACGTTATTTTTCACAATGTTGTTTTACTAAAAGATTCTACCAGTGCTTCGGAAAAGCCCACTGACCTGAGAAGAAGCACCAAGAAACTCAGCGTAGGTCTTTTATTATTTTTTTTTTAATGTATATATTTTACAATTTACAAATCACAATATTACTTCAATTTTAAAGATGTATATTTAGTGCGAATATTAATGGAGAGTACCTAAGGGAAACAACCACCTACATGTTTAATTTTAAGTAAAAAAATAAAGTCAACCATCAAACAGAGCAGACCAGTCCACACAAGCAGCACCCGTTCACGAGTATGACGCATGTGCCAGCCATCGGCCTCCTCAACCATGTTACAGGGAAGTGACCGACCCGGCACACGACGCCGCCGCAAGCACAGACATCAAAGCGAGCAAGACTACTCAGATTGTGGCTAACCAACAGAAAAGAGATGCAACAAAGGGGTATATCAAATGAGTAACGTAGTATGTTAAAAAATATGCTCTTAGGACTACCCGGGAAAGTCGCTCATATCCATCTGTCACAAATCACTTAAGCTAAATACAATCGATCTTATCCTTGCGTAGCGAGCAACTATTCCCATGGGTTTTTGTCATTAAAATAGTCGTCAACAGTATAGTAACCCTTTTTTAATAATTTGTTTTTGACAAATTGCTTAAATTTGTTCAAGGGTAAATTTAAGACAGTTGCTGGTATTTTATTATAAAGTTGTATACCCAGTCCCACAAACGAACAACGTACCCTGTGCAACCCTGTGAACTGGTACAGTTAATTTATCTTTATTTCTAGTATTAACATTATGATGATCACTACTTTTACTAAAACATTCAATGTTTTGTCTTACATACATAATATTAGCTAAAATGTATTGTGATGCAACTGTCAAGATGCCTATTTCTTTAAAGCGTTCCCTAAGAGAAACTCGTGCCCGTGCTCGTGCCCCTAAGTTATAAATAGCTCGTATAGCTCTTTTTTGTAATATAAAAATTGTTTCAATGTCAGCGGCTCTGCCCCAAAGTAAAATTCCATAGGACATAACACTGTGAATATAACTAAAATAGACAAGCCTAGCAGTGTTGACATTGGTCAGTTGTCTCACTTTGCGTATCGCAAACGCCGCTGAGCTGAGTTTCCCCGACAGGCCTGAAATTTGAGCGTTCCATTGAAGTTTAGGGTCCAATGTTATTCCCAAGAAAACTGCTGCCACAAGGATATATATCGCAATACATCATCCCCAATGTTTTTTTCTATCCTATTGCTTTTCACGCTTTTAAGTATAGGCAAAAGCTTGTTGGTTACGGTTACAACTATACATTTTCTTTTCACTGAAAAATATTTTTTACATACATAAAGCCAATGATGACCTTATTTTAATATGAAACCAAATTAATCTAAGATTAGAATCAGCCGTCAAATGCTAGTAGTTCAAAGTCGAATTTAAAACTTGTTTTTAGAAATATGGGTGTTTTGGTACATGCTAAGGGTACATAGAACACAAGTTTCTGGACTATTCTCTAAATCAATTTGGTCATAAAAATTTACGAAGTATCAGACTAGCATAAAATAAAAAAAGAGGTTACCCAACCTAGCTCAGCCATTATGCTCAATAATTTTGTCCGGCGATAATACCCCACAAACTGAGCTAACCTAACAAGCTGTAATGTTGAATGCTTTGTAGGATAAAATATTATGGGGAAACCCAATCTCACCCATTGCGATGAAGTTCACTAGTTATTTCGTCGCTAACCTAATCTAACCCACGGCAATGATGCGCTATAGTTTGGTGTGTTGCATCTACAAGTACCAGAGCAGCATCAAATATAGAGCTTGTAACGTTGCATAGAAAGTTAACACTCTCCGTAAACTGTCTGTGGTTTACGGTTAGTTTAACTGCCAATCGAAACCCCTATAGTTTCGTTTTGGCTAATTAATAGGTTGTCATTCGTTTGACGTACGTCGGAATGGCGACCGTATAAATAAGCGTGCACTGTCATGCGGACTCTCTTTTGCAATCGTCTTCGCCGTGGCACCAATACTTACCTAACTACGTGCTGCCACGCATACCGTTGTTTCCGCTGGGGTGAGTTGCCAATTAATCCCTACTAACCGCTACCAGTGTATTCTGTGTACCTGGGCTCGTAAGCTGTCACGAATCGCTGAGGTATCTGATTCCAGGTTCTTTTCCACGGTACGGCGTTGACGCCTGCTTACTCTGCACGGAGTGCTGACTCCGTGCTGTCCACCGGCGTCGCGGAAGCTGCTCCGCCACGCGCACCGTCATCGTCGCGGGTGCTGACCCCAACCACGTGCGCACCGGCATCGTCGCGGGAGCTGCCCCGCCACGTGCTCACCACCTCACCACCGCTGCGCCGACTACGCGGCCACATTATCTGCCCGGCGAGCTGTTGCCGGAGCCAGCCACGTGCATCAGCGCCGTGCCGTTCGCCTGAGTGGGAGTCCCCGCAGGCCAGTGACTCGTTGCATACCATCAGCAAACCGTACCGAGTGTAACGCGGAGGTGCAAAATAAAGCTCGTACCACGAACCTAAACCCTGAGTTCTTTTTTCTCTTTCCACACACTACCATATCTGCGGCCTCCGCCGCAAGCTTACTCAACCTAGCCAACTGTCATTAGGTTCAGTAATTTTCTTCGCCGCTAACTAACCTTTTTTTTGGTTTCGTGGAGAAAGTACGTTACCACTACCGATCGACCTTCGTGGGGGATGACCGAGCGATTATGTTGGGTTCACCGTGCCTTACGACCCGGCGTTAAGTCGCCCGGAGAGATGGAAAACGTCGAGCGACCGCCGGGCCGAGTCCCTAACCTATGTACACCGCACGGCATACCAACTAAAACTCCGCGGTGGCCATCTTCGGCGCATTAGGGACGGCTGCGGGCTTCCTCGGACGAAAAGTGTCTAAGTCCGCAACCGCCTCTGCGCGGTGCCGCCTGGTGCGGCCCGTCTCCTTTGTGTGGGGGGGGGGGGGGCTCAGAAGCCCCCGCGCACCGAAGCACGCCCTCAGCGTTTACAGCAGCGTGAGGCCTACCTGGAGGTCTAGACAAAATTCCTTTTCTGTTAGCGTTTACGGTTACGGAAAGATCAAAATGTATGGAAATTACATATTATGCAAGTCATGTGACTTGTCTGGAGCATATGTCATTTCCAAACATTTCGACCTTTCTGTAACCGTAAACGCTAACAGAAAAGGGATTTTGTTTTTTTGGGATCGGAAATTCAACACAAAATTAAAGCGGACAGCCCCCTGCCGCCCGCCTGCGACCCCCGGCCACTAACTAACCTAATCTAAACCACTGCTATTATATTCCGAAGTTTTACTTCTATAACCTGCTGTAATGAACGTTTGTTTGTTTGTTACAACCATCAAGTACCAGAAGCATAAAATATAGAGAGTAAACTAACCTAACCTTAGTTATGATCAGTAATTTTACCTTTTGACGAAAAAGACTCAAAATATTTTTATGAAAACAATAGGTATATCAAATCAAACACCACATAAATCTATAAACATTTATTCAACATAAGTAAAACACTAGGTTTTCTTGCTAAAATAATCTGTTATTCTTTTGTTCACCTTTTTCTTCATTTCTGCAGTCGCGTCCAACTGTGATTTGTCCTTTATTGACGAGTCAGCACCGTGCCTAATACCACTCCTTTGTCTGGACGGAGATGAATGTAACTGCAAACTGTCGTCAAGCTTCTGCATTTCATCAAGCAAACTTGACGGTTTACTGGAGGACTTATTTTCCTCGTGTTGAAGAGGTGGTGATAAATCTGGCAAACTATCTCCATGCAACCTTTTTGACTGTTGTTCATTAGTTTTATTATCGTCCTTATCGATTACAATTTCTACCAACGGTTCAGTTTCCTGCGAGAACATGTCAGGCGATCCGAAATCCTTAAGAAATTCCTTTTGTAAAGAACTGGACAACTCCAACTGGGATACTTCTGATGTCGAACTCTGAAAAGAGAGTTAAAGATGAACTTCAGTTCGTGAGAGACACAATAAATAAATGTATTTATGTAATAAAACTTTATACATTTATGTTTTGTTTTGATTATTTTTAAACTATATTTGTCCTTGTGTATTTTTTACACTTAGTTACATTGTTTATTTCTGCATCAAACTTATGATTGACTGGCAGAGAATGTCATTAGTAATAATTACACCATTATACGTTATTGGAAAAAAGTGTAAATAAATAAAAAATATGGTTTAGCGTACGTTGTAGACGCAGCGTCGCATAACCAAATTATACCAAAACTAATTTTACACTACATTCTTCACACCTTTGCTTAGACTCTTCAATTGCTACATTTTGTACCCAAAAAGGCACCATACACCGCACACAAAAACCTGCTCCTCGTTACTCGCATAAAACTTTGCGCTAATTACATTATATGTATTAATCTTATCATCATTTTACACACTACTATGACAATATATTAAACTCATACATACAATTTCCATCAGTTCTTGATCATTGTTCTTCGATTGATTCCCGACCACTTCGTTGAGGTATGCATACAGACTCGTTTTTTTCATATCAGTCTTCGAGTAGTTTATAAGATACTTATACAGTTGACCTGATAGAACAAAATGAACTTTAGGTGATCAATGGTAAGGAAGATTTTAAATAAATATTGTTACACAATGAAATGATTGCTTTTAACATTTAACAATGTCCAACTTCATGACGAAAATCTCTTAGCCCTGGTTCAATTAATACTTTTAATGTACTAACTTTTAAAACACCTTTAGGGTTTCCACTAATACAAAGTGATTCATGGTTCCATGGTACCATTGACATAATGAACAGCAGGCAGGTAGTATTAGAAAACTAATAGATAGTACAATTAGTTTCCATATCATTTTAACTCACTAAAATATATAAGATGTAGACTTTGTTAATTTTTGAAGTTATAATCCTTTAGGCGCGTTATGAAAAATTGATGGGAGTAAAATTTTACTATGCGCGCGCATGTGTGACGACCAATCGACCTCAAAATCCATATCTGAGCATGGCTTTGGGCACAAAGGGCAGATCCAATGCTAGAATTGAAAAAGTGGCCACCATTTTGAATTTCTTTGTTTTAAGGCCAATCGACCTCAAAATCGATAACTGAGCATGGTTTTAGGCACAAAGGGCAGATCCAATGTTAGAATTGAAAAAAGTGCCCGCCATTTTGAATTTCTTTGTTTTAAGGCCAATCGACCTTAAAATCCATATCTGAGCATGGCTTTGGGCACAAAGGGCAGATCCAATGCTAGAATTGAAAACGTGGCCGCCATTTTGAATTTCTTTGTTTTACTGCCAATCGACCTCAAAATCGATATCTGAGCATGGCTTTAGGTACAAAGGGCAGACTTAATGTTAGATTACAAAAAAGTGGCCGCCATTTTGAATTTCTTTGTTTGAAGATCAATCGACCTCAAAAAGGATATCTGAGCATGGCTTTAGGTACAAAGGGCAGATTTAATGTTAGAATTGCAAAAAGTGGCCGCCATTTTGAATTTCTTTGTTTTAAGGACAATTGACGTCAAATTCGATACTTGGGCATGCCATTGATAGTAAAAGACAGATCTAATATTAGGCTTAAGAAAAGCGGTCGCTATTTTGAACTTCTAGAAGTAGAAGAAGTATAACTTCTCACGCGCGTACATACGTACACGCACCGATTTTTTTTCTTGTAGATTCGTTTCCGCTAGACTTAATATAATTTAGTACTTAAGCATTACTAATTAATTATTGTTTTCTGTATAACTTTTAATACCTTTTGTTAAATAAAAAAAAAAACAGTTGTATCGCTTAACTTGGTGGCATATCCATCGTTCTTTATATTGTGGGTTATTATGGTCGATGAAGATTAATAACACCAGTTTACCTTACCAATTCTGGGTGCGAGCACATATCAAATAGCGGAACCTGACCCCATAATTATTAAATTATTAAAAAAATATTACCATGTAAATACATTTTTTTTGTTTTAAATAACCAACTTGTCCAAAAATGATACTTACCAACAGTAACATTATATCTGGACAACAAGTTGTACATATCAATGATCTCGTCTCTCAGCTCCTGGTCTCCGAAGGTGTAGTAAGCCATGGGTCTCCTGAGGGAGGCGCACACCATGGTCTGGAGCAGCGACTTGAGTCTCGGTGATCCTCGGTACGCGCCGCAGCCCCAATTACCGGTCCCAATGCCCGGGTACCGAAGACCTTCGCGTTGGTCTTCCGTGTGGAACGAGAAACCCACCCATGCCTGGGGATGTAAAAATTAAGCTTTAAGTATAGGGTAAAACTATTTATCTAATTAATTATAAGGCTTTATGTTAAGATGGCATTTATATTATTAAGGAGCAAGTGATTGGCTTTCTCCTACCATTATTGGTCGGACAATCTTAGCTGGCCAGTTTTATTGACACTAGGAGGATTTATTGACACTTCACTCCTCCTCCCTCTCGGACCGCCGCAAGGTGCTAACGTGTGTTACAAGTGTTTTGTTCTTTTTAATTTATTTTTTAATAAAGTAATTTCTAAAATTTGTACGAAATAAATAAACTTAAAATATTAGGAGTGCATAAAACGGTGGAGTGAAACATCGAGCACAGTGCGGTACACAGGATACGGTTCTGTTAACCTAGTACTTCATATTACGTAGTAAGTGTGAACAGTACACGCACTCCGTCTCGCTTTAACACCACGCCCACTCCGCTGCATCACTCGCACGCAGGTACTCTCTACTGCGATACACACTCGGATTTATTATCTCCTAGTATAAATGGAAGGTTCGCACGAAAAATCACAGTCTGAGACTGATGTGAGGAGATTACAAGTGCATGATACAAACGTAACAAGTCGAGTTGTCAAAAGAAGAAGGGAAGGTGATTTTACAACAGATTTTGCAAATTTTAAAGAAGAAATAAAACAAATGATTTCGTCTATGATGGCCACACACTTACAAGAATTCAAGAAAAATGCTGATAAGTTAAATGACATTAAAAAAATAAACATTAACATTGAAAATTCTATTGCCTTTTTGTCCGAACAACACGAAGAGCTTAAAAAGAAAATTACTTGCTTGGAGAACCAGATTATTGAAAATCAAAAATACGTAACAATTCTAGAGGATAGAGTTGAGGATCTTTTAAAGGATAGCCGGAAAACAAATTTTGAAATTAAAAATGTACCCAAAAAGCCCAATGAATCTAAGGAAGATCTAATAACCATGCTTGTTCATTTATCAAACGAAATCGGGTGTCCCATAAGCAATGAGTACATAAAGGACATTTACAGAGCACGTGGAAAGAAATCAGGTACTTTAAATACGCCTGTTATTGTAGAAACCTCATCAACCCTAATTAAAAACAATTTTATGAAAAAGTGCAAAGACTTTAATGTCAGGCACAAATCAAAACTATGTGCGAAACATTTGGGTCTACATGCTTTTGAGGATACTCCGATCTTCATCTCAGAACATTTGACCGCGAAGGCATCCAGATTGTATTTTCTAGCACGCGAACTTGTTAAAGCAAAGTCATTTAAATTCTGCTGGACAGCATACGGTAAAGTATATTTAAGACGGGACGAAAATTCCCCGATTACTTTAATCCATAATGAGGCGCAAATTCGAAGCTTTGTAGAGGATAAATGACTAGACTTTTTGCGACAACTTGTTTATATTATATACCTTTCACAGGTCTGTTCTAGTAATACTAATTTTTTTATAATGTACATGTTAGTAATTACAATTTTTACACTTATTCTAACTAAAACTCATTCTTTACACAACACACTCACACCTACAAGTCTTATACATATCTATAATTTATATAATGAACTATATACAATTCACGTTAATTTACTTTGTGCAAACAATATCTCATTCTGTAAGCTTCTTCCTAAAATATACGCGTTTATAATAATCATCTCCAATAATTCAATCTTGATAAATTTTTATAACACTAACCTGATTTATGATTTAATAGTTACTCTGGTAGAGATAACACCTTCTAAGGATTTCACCATATTTTTCATTACTATATCGGATTATGGCTGATTTACTCTCTACAATTCATGAAATAGACAAAAGAGAGATGATAACCTCTATGACGAGCAATGTTGAAGACCTTAATAATCATGTTAACTCTGAGAATAGCAACATCACCATAATTTCGCAAAATATAAGAAGTGTATCTAGTAATTTTGATGATTTTCAGATTGCTTTATCACAGTTATCCTTCAAAGTTGATGTAATGATTTTATCGGAGTGTAGATTGAGGGCAAATAAGTTTATTCCTCAGCTAAACAACTATTCATCATTGGCTACTTCATACAATCTTAACCAAAATGATGGTGTGGTAGTCTATGTCGCTAATTATTTAATGAGTAGTCTTACTGAGGTTGTGCTTGTCCATGCGTCATGCATACAAATAAAGGTTAAAGATACTGTCATTCTCGGTATTTATCGATCACCATCAAATTGTAACGCAATAAATTTCATAAATTCTCTAAATAACTATTTACAATCCATAAAAAGTTATGCTAATATAATAATTATGGGGGATATAAATATTAATCTTATCACTCGAGAAGGTGAACCATCGCATGAACGCGTGAACAGACACAGTTACCTCAACATGCTATCTACCCACGGCCTACAAGCTGGTCATACACTACCGACTCGACAAAATAACTGCCTTGATCATTGCATGATTAAACTTGATAATAACAAACAAAATGCTTTCGTTGCTGTCTTAACTACCTCTATAACTGATCATTACACTGTTTTTCTAGACATACGTAAACAAAATATTACAACCTTTTATCCCAAAAATATTGAAATTATTGATTATGAAAAGGCATTAGTTCAATTACGCTGTAAAAATGTGAATGTTTTGCTCTGTAGTGACGATCCATGTTTCATAACATCTCAGCTTATTAGCAAAATATCTATCTCACTTGCGGAATGTAAAACGGTAAAACCAGTTCCCAAATGTTGTCGGATAATAAAACCGTGGATAACTCCTGGTATTTTGCGTTGCATAAAAAATAGAAATAGAATGCAACTTAAACTGCGTCGTGATCCCCATAATGAGATTCTTAAAATAAGATTCCGGCGATATCGAAATTTCTGCAATAGTTTAATAAAAAAATTAAAAAGAAAATATGACAGAGAAAGGCTTGCCGAATCAGTTAAAAACCCTAAAATTCTCTGGAAAACAATAAAGTCAATAACGTATCATAACTCAAATAGAACCCAAAATACAGAACTATTAAATTTCAAATCATCTCCTATTGAATCCGTCAATCACGTTAACGATTTTTTCGCCAGCATAGGTAAAAACCTTGCTGAACACATTCTCTCGGCTGATTCTTCACGCTCCTTGGAAACTGCTCAGTTTCCGTCTTTGAAAACACAACTTTCGTCTTTTGTTCTTTTGGATACAGACCCTCATGAAGTACGCAGTGTTCTTATGAACCTAAAAACTGATAGCGCCCCTGGACACGATAATATCCCCACTAAGTTCCTTAAGCTCGCTATTCCTATGGTGGTTCCAACAATTGCTTGGCTTGCAAATCTATGTTTCAATAAAGGTGTATTCCCTACCCAACTCAAAGAATCTTTAGTCACACCAGTGTATAAGAGTGGTCAGAGAGATAACGCCGATAATTATAGGCCTATCTCCGTTTTGCCTGTTATATCTAAAATTATAGAAAAATTAATCAACACACGACTTGTAAATTATCTTAATAAATATAATATTCTTTCGAACTCGCAATTTGGTTTCAGACAGGGAAAGTCTACCGAAGATGCTGTGCTGGCGGTCTCTACTTTAATAACTAAGGAACTAGATATGGGAAATAAATGCCTAGCAGTATTCTTAGATCTTAAAAAAGCATTCGATACTGTCTCTCTCCCTACTCTTATACATAAACTTGGTTGTATCGGAATAAGAGGTATGCCTCTGAAATTACTGACAAACTTTCTTCATGGGCGGACACAAAAAGTTAAAATTGATTGTTACGTTAGTCGAGTTTCACCGGTAACCTTTGGTGTACCTCAAGGAAGTGTTTTAGGGCCCACTTTATTCTTAGTTTATATTAATGACTTGCTGAATCTAAACATAGAGGGAGGTCATGTGTTTTCCTATGCTGATGATACTGTTATTGTTTTCAAGGATAATTCTTGGGACTCAGTTTTTCATAAAGCTGAATTGGGTATGAGAAAGGTATATTTATGGCTTAAAAGTAACCTGCTAACGCTTAATACATTAAAAACTAAATATATATGTTTCTCTAAGTATAACAGTACCCAACCGGCTAACCAAATGAAGTTAAAGCTACATGCCTGTAATTTTATGGATAGGGAGCGTTGTAATTGTGCCCAAATAGAAAAAGTAACTTACATAAAATATCTAGGTGTTTTGCTAGATCAACGTCTTTCATGGCACATGCATATTGAGCATGTCAATGCTAGGATTAGAAAACTTATACCGATCTTCAAAAAGCTAAGGCATATCGCTACTAACACCTTGTTGAACCAAATATATATTGCCCTAGCCCAATCAATTATCAGTTACTGCATACCTATTTGGGGAAGTGCCAATAAAACGAAGTTCCTGGAAGTGGAAAGAGGACAAAGATGTCTCCTTAAAGTAATGTATTTTAAACCTTTTAGGTTCCCCACTAATGAATTATACAAATGTTGTAATTTACTTTCGGTTAGGAAACTTTATATTTTATTAACCATATTAAAATTACATAAAGTCACAACGTTTGATCCATCTCTATTAAACCGTCGAAGAAACTATTGTGTAGTGCCTCAAACACTATGTAAATCTGTATTTGCTAATCGTCAATTTGTTTCGCTCTCGGCACGTTTGTATAATGAAATCAACAATAAAATAAATATTTACCCCCTTCAATTCTCTGACTGTAAAAAATCTTTGACAGAGTGGTTAAAAACAATTACATATGATGAAGCCGAAGCACTAGTTTCCAAATATGCAGTATGAAATGCACTTGTTTTTTGGGAGAAACATGTAGGGTATAAGGGATTTTCAATGCATCAATGTGTATAAGTGATAAGAGAGAAAGTATAGGGTATTATAGTATGGTATAGTATAAGACTACTTATAGACATTTTAGGGTTCTAATTGTCTTTATCTAGAATTTAATATTTATTTAGTCATGCTATAACTAATGTATTAAATACTATAATAAAATCAATTCACAAGCATAATATCATTATATATCATAGCTACACGAACGCACATACACTCACATACACACGCAAATGTACACACACGTATACACACACACACACACACACACACATACACGACCTGTCTATGTAATTACTTTATATTAAGTCTTAGTTTATTCTGGTAACACAATGTATTACTAAATTTTGTTATGAGAGAGCGGGATCTCCTGATACAGGCATTTTTTATGCCTACTAGGAGGCCCCAACCTTACCCTAATGTTTTTTGCCTATTGTGTAACGAAATAAACATTTTTCATTTTTCATTTTCATTTCACTGAATACTATGCGTAGGGAAAAGAACAAAAAATTGGTTGCACGGTGCAACCAATTTGTGCAAATGCAAACCAATTAGTGCAACTTGCACCAAATAACCGATTCTTGAATGCAATCGATTATTTATTCAAGGAGTTTATTATCGTATGTAGATAAAGTTAGATTATAATTTATTAAATCTTACACAATACAATCAAGAGTTTTTTTTTTATTACAATAGTTAGTTTTTCTTAGTCGTTCATTTTGAATTTCCGATAAAGTTTAACGATAATTTTTTCATAACTTTTAAATTGGTTATTAGTAATTACAAAGAAATAATTATGAGTGTGTACTAAAAATAAAATAACAAATATGGTGCTACGGTTTAATTATTTAGTTTGGAGATCTTCGTTTTGTTTCGTCGAGTATGTGTTTTTTTTATTTATTTATTTACCATTTCATAAGGATACAATAATATGCTCAAATTACTGGTGATCTTTGCACTAGGCTCGCAGACCTGTATCGCAAAGATCTATCAGTGGTTACATTTTCATAATTGTGATTTCTATCAACATTATGTATAACTGATATTAAGGTAGCTTGTAAACTAACATCATGTATAATTTTTGTTAAAGTAAATAAAAAAATTGGATATTTAGTAATTAGAACATTGATGTATTGTTTTTAATATATCAATGAATTAGAAGCAAGTATAAAATTACAATAAATTTGGCATAGTGATGTAGTGTGGATCAGTGTGTCAGTGTATGAGTGTATAAGTGTGAGTGTATAAGTGTGAGTGTATAAGTGTGAGTGTATAAGTGTGTGCGTGCGTGCGTGCGTGTGTGTGTGTGTGTGTGTGTGTGTGTGTGTGTGTGTGTGTGTGTGTGTGTGTGTGTGTTTGTGTGTGTGTGTGTGTGTGTGTGTGTGTGTGTGTTTTTCATTGAAAAATAAAATTTGGCAGTGTAAATTAAATATTTTCTTTTTATATGAGCGTAAATATATGATAACCAATAAACTAAACTATTAAAGTTAAATATTGCCAAAAGTTATATTGAATATAGAATATTTACCTACAGAATAAATTAATAAACATAAAATGTACACATTTAAACGCTTAGGCCTGTTTATAAAACAATACAAAATGTTGAGCAAAAATAACATTTCAATGTGCTTAATCGATCAAAGCGTCTTCATAAATTAAATCGACTGTTACAAGAAATCGAATCAGTAACGCATTAATACAGCCCCAATTGATTAGAAACCGAACTGTCAAATATTAAATAAATGGTTGGACGGACTATAGTATTATACTCTATGTTATAATGTATGGAGAACATGATGAGTATTTGTAGTTATGTAGTCGACTTTTGAATTTTTTGGGTAGACGTTCTCACAAAGTTATCGCGTCTTGAAAAATTTGAATTGTCATACCGGTCAGCTAAGTTTGTCCGACCTATAGTGAGTTCTACAAAAAATGTTTTTTTTAAGTAACTTATAAGGTTTTTATCTTCACACACAATAGCAGAGATAATTCATATACAATCCAACTCCTGACAAGAAACTAAGGTCCATAATTCAATTGTCTGCAAATTATAATTGCTTTCGATAGGCACCATACCTTAGTAAGTTCCCTGTCGATCATGTCCTTCTGGTACTGGTACGCGTCGGTGGCGTACGGCTTGGCGTCGATGGCGAGCACGGCACAGCGGCGCCGACCCCACGAGTCACGCGGCGTGGGGTCCGTGTGGGGTCCGCTCCACGTGAACGAGTTGCTGTAGCCGCTGTACTCGCTGTACCGCTCACAACCTGAGGGGGAGTCAATATAAATCTTACTTTTATTTTACTTTCTTCGGCACTACAACCCTTCGAGCTTGCTTAAAATCTATGAACATGTGATGCAGATCTGTCATATGGATAGCCTTTTTGAAGAATCTGGTGCATCAAGTGGATTTTATCAGTCGTAGACAGGTTAGACCTAAAACCACACTGGTATTCACCCAGAATTTCTTGGTCATACCTTCTAAGTTCCCAGTATACCAGCCCTGAGAAGATCTGGACAGGAATTCCACGATATTTACTGCAAACTGTCTTGTCACTCTTATATTACTATACCTAGACACCAGTCTTGCAGTAAGGTTTCCTCTATCCAGATTTGCGTGACCAGACCGCCCAGTATCCTTATAGGGAAAAATAATTGTCGAGCCTGGTAGATCCCCGCATGCCAAGCCATATAATAGAATGCCAAAAATATTTACCGCCATAAAACAAGCGAGATATAGTCTTACAACTTATAGTCAGCCACTTGACGTTCACTGCTGACCATAGGCATATACTATCGAGTGTTTTAGAGAGAACAAACGTGGAAAACTTGCAAGGGACATAAGAAAAATGTATGAAAGGGAACTACAAGAAAAAATTGAAGGACTAGATGAAGTTTGTGAGGTAGAAAAATTATAGGTGTTTAAAAAGGTGGTTGTGTGTCTTACAACTCTCAGGCATAAAATAGTATTGCTTCCTATGATTTGGATGTTTGCCTCCACTGTAATCCTACAGGTACATTAAGGTGCTGCTCCCCTTTTTAACCCTATGCCGTTCTTTCAGCATGGTATAAAATGCAACTAATTACCTAAAATCAGGACCGCTTCGTCGACCTTCATCATTTCGGTAAACAACATGGTGACAATCAGCTCTGGACATATCACAAATCTGATCTCTTCCTGCACGCAACCATACGTCAAAACCCCACCACCGAGATATCTGTAAATGAGAACAAAAATAGCTTATTGTGTCTGCCTGTACTACTGTCCTACTAATGAATATTGTATACGACTGTTTTAATTATACAGTGCTTTGTCTTGCTTGTCGAATGACATTCAACGTTTGAGGAAGTGAGACAAAAGATAGTATTGCGGCGTGAAGCCGCAGATAGGTAGTAAAGAAAGAACTCAGGGTTTAGGTTCGTGGTACGAGCTTTATTTTTACACCTCCGCGTACACTCGATACGTTTGCCGATGGTATGCAAACGAGTCACTGGCCTGCCGGGTCTCCGACTCAGGCGAACGGCACGACGCTGATGCACGTGGCTGGCTCCGGCGACAGCTCGCCGGGCAGATGGTATGGCCACGTGGTCGGCGCTGCGGTGGTCAGGTGGTGGTCGGGGCTAGCGCGCCCGACTGCGATGATGGAGATGAGCACGTGGCGGGCAGCTCCCGCGACGTTGCCGGTGCCCACGTGGTCGGGGTCAGCACCCACGACGTTGATGGTGAGCACGTGGTCGGGGCCAGCACCCGCGACGTTGATGGTGAGCACGGAGTCAGCACCCCGTGCTAGAATGCGTCAACGCCGTACCGTAGGTGAACCCTGAAATCAGACACCCAGCGGTTCGGAATGCAAGCTAGGCTTGCATTCCGCGCCAGCGACTCGTGACAGCTCACGAGCCCAGGTACACAGAACACACTGGTAGCGGTTAGTAGGGATCGATTGGCAACTCACCCAGCGGGAACAACGGTATGCGCGGCAGCACGCAGTTATATAAGGCGTGGTGCCACGGCGAAGAAGATTGTGAAAGAAGGGCCGCATGACAGTGCACGCTTATTTATACGGTCGCCATTCCGACGTACGTCAAACGAATGACAACTAAATAACGACCAATCGGCACCCACGAGGGCTTCGATTGGTGGTTGTAGCCATAGACAGTTTACGAAAGAGTGTAAACGTTCCATGCAACGCTACAGTACCCCGCCGAAAAGACCAGGATTTTACTTATACCTGAATATAAGTAAAATCCGTCTGTCTACCTAGGATTCTTGTCATTCCATCCATTCATTCCATCATCTAACATACATCTTTCTATCAAACTGTCTAGCATCAAAATATATGACCGAGACTCTATCAAACAGAAAGTACTTTATAGTATTCAAAGACTCTCCTAAAATAACAAAAAGAATAATTGTACCATACTACAATATTCATAATACCAAGTAGAAGGTGTTATTAAGATGGCAAGAGATACAATATGTATGTTGCACAGATGTAGAGTAGTGAAGTTAATAAGTTAAATGTTTGTATAAGTTATAGAAATATATTATATAATTTAGTTAAGTGTATTATTAGTTCATTAGTTAAAATTAGGTTTGTAAATAAGAGTTTAATAATTTAGATTGTATATAAAGGTGTGTAAATGTATAGTTTAATATTTGTAATTAGTAAGTTTCAAGTCTTTAATATGCCAGGTACCAAGTGGATTACCATTCATATCAGCCAAATCATAAACTAAAGGTGATTTTTTACAAATAATTTTACATTTAATATATTTAGGAGCTAGTTTTTTATTAAAATGTTTATCTTTATCACTTTGATAAAATGTTTTTCTCCAAACTACATCACCAACATTAAATTCTGCAGGTCTCTTTCGCAAGTTATAGCTAGCACTATTCCTCTTATGAGCTTGCAAAAGTAAGGACTGTACTTTGTTAAATATATTAGATAGTACGCCTAAGTTTTCAGCATAATGATCTCTAGGTATAAAAACAATATCCTGATCCACGTTAATGTCTACGTAGTGTGAACCACAAGTGACTAATTCACGACCATGCACTAGGAATGAGGGAGTGTAGCCAGTCACCTCATTAACAGAGTTGTTAATGGCAAACTGTATTTTAGGAATTAAGAGATCCCAAACACGCTGATCATTTTCAATGAAGGTGGAAATAGCGGTCATGATAGTCTTGTTGTAGCGTTCGACAGTGTTTACATGAGGAGTATATTTAGGTGTATAGTGTATGTTTGGAACTTTGTACTTTTCCAACATGTGTTTTAAAGTGGAGCTAATAAATTGTCTTCCATTATCCATAAGAATGGTTGATGGAATGCCATGTACAAGGAAAACATTTTCTTCTAGGATTTTAGTGATAATTTCCGCGGTAGCGCGTTTTAAGGGAAAAAGTAAACAATATTTAGAAAAACAGCAAGTTACTACAAAAATATAACAATTTTGTTTTCTAGTACAAGGTAGAGGTCCAATAAGATCTATACTTAACATTTGAAATGGTCTGGAACATGACTTAGGTCTGCCCATTTCACCCAAAGTGGAGTGGTTTTGATGTTTGTGAGAAATACAAATATCGCAAGAAGAGACAAAATCGACTACACTAGCATGCATTCCTGGCCAGTAGTATTTTTGTGCCAGCCTTCTATACGTTTTGAAAATACCAAGATGTCCAGCTAAAGGGTTACTGTGGTTTTCAAAAATAATAGGGGACCGAAGTTCTTTAGGTACAACTTCCTTCCATTCAAATTCAGAATTTAAAACACATTTAGACTTCATAAAACGATAAAGACGATTATTTTTTATTATGTAGTTAGGGTATGAGGTTGGAGAATTTTGACAACCGTGAAAGATATTTAGGTACCATTCATCAGTTGTATTTGAAGAATTTAGAGAGGTATCTATAGTACTAAGCTGAATAGGACACGAACGAGACAATGCATCAGGAATAACATTATCCGCACCTTTACGATGTTTGATGTCAAAAGAAAATGCAGAGAGACGGACACCCCAGCGAGCAAGCCGTCCTGTAGGGTTATTAAGGTTTAGAAACCACTTTAGAGCTGAGTGATCTGTGTAGACAGTAAATTTTTTACCCGACTCTAAGTAACATCGCCAGTGTTCTAATGCAACCAAGACTGCTAAAGCTTCGCGTTCAGTGATGCTATAGTTTCGCTCCTGTGGGGACAGTGACTTACTCATGTAGGCAATAGGATGTTCTACGCCCTCTAAAGTTTGTGTGAGTAAAGCACCGACGCCATAGTCGCTAGCATCTGTGTGAACTTCGAAAGGCAGATCATAATTAGGACACGACAATATAGGAGCTTGAACTAGACAATCCTTTAGTTTAGCAAAAGACTCGTCCGCCTCTTTAGACCAAATGAAGGGTTTAGCCTTCTTACTTGTAGAAGTAAGTTTATTGAGGGGACCAGCAATTGAACTAAAGTTTGGAACAAACCTACGATACCAAGATGCAGTGCCTAGAAAACGTTTGACCTCCTTAGGGTTGGTCGGTACAGGAAAATTCAGAATGGCATCGACTTTTCCAGGATCGACCTGTAAACCATTCGAATTAACAATATAACCTAAATACTTAAGTTCAGTACGAAAAAATTGCGATTTAGAAAAATTAATAGTTAAATTAGCAGATTTTAATTTATTATGGACTCTTAAAAGCATAGCCATGTGATGATCAAAATTAGGTGAAACAACAACAATATCATCCAAGAAAACAAAAACACAATTCTCAAATTCAGGCCCATAGAATAAAATATCAACTAACCGTTGTTGAGTAGCAGGCGCGTTAGTAAGGCCAAACGGAGTTGTTACGAACCTGAACGAACCGCGTGATGGAATATAAAATGCTGTTTTATCACGATCCCACTCTGCAATAGGTATTTGCCAAAAAGCTTTCGAAAGATCAATAGAACTCAAATAACAAGCATTATTCAAATTATCCAAAATTTCTGACATATACGGTAATTTATATGCATCCTTTTTAGTGACTGAGTTTAATTTTCGACTGTCTAAGCAAAATCTTAGTTTACCATCTTTTTTAGGTGTAAGTAAGACAGGTGAACACCAGGGACTCTCACAAGGTTCTACAACACCAAGCGCTAACATATCATCCAGCTCGTTACACAATACGCGTTGTTTTTCTGGAGAAAGTCTGTAATAGCGTTGTCGAATTGGCGGTGAGTTGCCTGTGTCGATGTGATGTGTTATGATATGTGTTTTGCCTAGACCTCGCTTTTCAGCAGAAATGGAACTAAATAATTCTATGGTGTTATCAGCGTTTAGACGCTGTGATTTAGTTAGATCATCATAGGATAACAATTTAGTTTTGTTATCTTTTACAAAAGAAATACTACTATTTTTAGAATTACCCATGGTTATCGATTGTAAATATTTAGGACATATATCAAACTTGGACCAAAAATCAATACCCAAAATTAAATATGATGATACTGTAGGTATCACATAAGCTTTAAGGATGTGAAAATTATTTTCAAAATTAATAGGAATGTTTATATAACCAATGGAGTTTAAAAGTTGGCCGCCTGCGGCAACAAAGTATGTATCAGTATTATCCGGACACAATTTAAATCCAGCTGATAGCAATAATTTATGTGCATTGTTCCCCAGTATAGTCACTGAAGAACCAGAATCCAACAAAGCACAAAAAGAAATTTCACCAATGTTTACGTTAACATACGGACGCGAATCATTATCAGGTTTACGTTCCCAGATTGATGTAATATTATAGGTAGAAAAAAATATTTTAATAGTGGAAAGCCAACGTTCCCAGTCTTCTTTATCGAAATTATTATGTTTAGAAGACATACTACAACAATCTGGCGTTACAAGTTTTTTGGACTCGATTTAAATTGACACTTTTTACAGTTAGGAAAAATAACACCCTTAGTACCACATTTAAAACAAATCGGAAACCTATCTTGTTTACAGTTAGCGAGCGTATGGTCATCAGTGCGGCAGCGAGGACACTGAGAACGGCTTATGTGCGCGGGCGATAAGCGATGGACCGGTTTACTACGATTCGAAGATGTATATATAGGGTTAGTTTGTGTGTTTGTTTGTTGAATAAATTTATTAGAATTTTTAAAATGTGTAAATTTATTTAAATGATTATTAGTGTTTTTAGTATGTTTATAGTTAGTGTATGCCAAATCTGGGGCTAAAGTGTTATTAGTGATAGGTGGTGGTCTATGATATTGTGCAGTCATACATTGGATATTTTCGAAATTTTTACAGACTAAACGTAGTTCTTCAATAGTGGAAATTTTAGATGAGCAAGCAATTACATTAGAATAACAAGGCCGAATATT
This sequence comes from Lapara coniferarum, assembly GCA_949316025.1. Taxonomy (NCBI): domain Eukaryota; kingdom Metazoa; phylum Arthropoda; class Insecta; order Lepidoptera; family Sphingidae; genus Lapara; species Lapara coniferarum. Next base: position 2,962,347 of record OX438922.1, read on the forward strand.
ATGTAGTAAGATTTCTAATTTTTCAGTTTCAGGAAATTGTCTAGAAAGACGGGAAAAAAGTTCAGACATTATAGATAAATAGACAGTTATATTTTCAGATTCGTCCTGAGTACGATTGCGAATTTCGGAGACTAAGCGATAGTCGTAATCGAATTGACCAAAATCCTCAATTAATAATTTAGATAATTGTTCCCAGCTATTAATTTTATTTTTTATGCTACGGAACCAATGCAATGCATTACCATAAAAAAATTCGGTAGCGAATTTTAAGATATCAGAGGACGATATATTTCTAGAAGTTATAAAATCATCAACTTTTTGCAAAAATATCCTAACACAAGTGGATCCATCGAATTTCAGTTGTCTAAAATCAGACATACGAATGCGCTCGCATAAATAAGGTGCAGCTTGAACATTATCGGCAACGAATGTGGGTAGATTTGAGTCGACGCTCGAGTTAAAATTATTAAGTTTACTAGTTAGAATATTATAATCACTTCGGATGGTATGTAATGAATTTTTGTCATCGGAAGTGAGAGGTTTGATTCTACGAATTCTATGATAAATATGATTACTTAGAGCAGTAGTACGCTTAAAAATACAAGGTTCAAATTTGGTTTCTAAGTTTAAAATTTTAGATTGTAATTCTGTTAGGGATAATTTTAAATTATTTAAATCAATATCAATATCGAGACCAGACTCATCGATATCTTCAGAAGGATATAATGTCGACAATTTATGTATCTGCTTCCGTAAATGTAATACGGTATTACCCGGATCTTCACCACGGATAATAACCTCATAGCTAAGTTCGTTTTTATTTAATAAAAAGAAAGTAATAGGGTGAGTGCCCATTATGGAGGTTGTAATGGATTAGTACTAACAAAGTTTAGGTAAAAATAATATGGGGTAGTCTGACAAAAATTGCGAACAATGCACTAAAACATTCACCGTTATGATTTTACACTATTCACTTTTAATCACTGCACTTAGAAAAAATAATTTGACTCACCTGTTCGCAATTTATGTACCGCTCGCTTACACAGTGTAGACTGTGCACCGGACTGCGAGGAGTATCGAGTAGTACTTGGAGATGCAAAAACCCACGTATTTAGTTAAGTTAGGCGCCACTGCGGCGTGAAGCCGCAGATAGGTAGTAAAGAAAGAACTCAGGGTTTAGGTTCGTGGTACGAGCTTTATTTTTACACCTCCGCGTACACTCGATACGTTTGCCGATGGTATGCAAACGAGTCACTGGCCTGCCGGGTCTCCGACTCAGGCGAACGGCACGACGCTGATGCACGTGGCTGGCTCCGGCGACAGCTCGCCGGGCAGATGGTATGGCCACGTGGTCGGCGCTGCGGTGGTCAGGTGGTGGTCGGGGCTAGCGCGCCCGACTGCGATGATGGAGATGAGCACGTGGCGGGCAGCTCCCGCGACGTTGCCGGTGCCCACGTGGTCGGGGTCAGCACCCACGACGTTGATGGTGAGCACGTGGTCGGGGCCAGCACCCGCGACGTTGATGGTGAGCACGGAGTCAGCACCCCGTGCTAGAATGCGTCAACGCCGTACCGTAGGTGAACCCTGAAATCAGACACCCAGCGGTTCGGAATGCAAGCTAGGCTTGCATTCCGCGCCAGCGACTCGTGACAGCTCACGAGCCCAGGTACACAGAACACACTGGTAGCGGTTAGTAGGGATCGATTGGCAACTCACCCAGCGGGAACAACGGTATGCGCGGCAGCACGCAGTTATATAAGGCGTGGTGCCACGGCGAAGAAGATTGTGAAAGAAGGGCCGCATGACAGTGCACGCTTATTTATACGGTCGCCATTCCGACGTACGTCAAACGAATGACAACTAAATAACGACCAATCGGCACCCACGAGGGCTTCGATTGGTGGTTGTAGCCATAGACAGTTTACGAAAGAGTGTAAACGTTCCATGCAACGCTACAGTATAACTGACAGATGTATACAATGATTATTAGTAAGGCTCTTAGATTATAAAAACATAATAAATGGAATGATAAACACAAGTTTTGATTTCGTGCCTTTTAGGTTTATCAATTGTATGCTAGACAAACACAATCGATAGATTTAAAATATCTCTGTGACGAGAGATGTGTATACATCATGATTTTAAAATAAATACAGATTTAAGTAGCCAATACTTTTTAATTTTTACTAAGACCCCAAATGTTTCATTGCTATGTAAAGGATGCCACGTATTATGCTCACAAGGGAGAGATTTAGGTCATAACTCACAGTATGCAGTACTTGCTACTTGCTAATTCAAGTTCTGTACCCAGTGAACACATGACCTTAAAATGATGTCATACGTAGATCATACAGAGATCATTAGGCAGACATGACGTAATAGTGACTTTATTTATGACCTCAATATGAAGTCATATTGGATTACATCTTTGTGACATGGTACAGACATTGAATTTGACTTTAACATGACGTCATTTTTGTGAATCCAATGCTACGTACATAATATATCATATACCGTCATGCTGTGACATCACGTCGTCAAGAGATGGCGCTACTACGGAGACGTACAAATTATAAATCGCGATATCTAGATTCTTCAGCCCAATATGCCTTGCGGATGAATTATGTGAATTGGTATGGTTAATGCATAGGTATTCCTCTATAGACAAATCACAAATCCGGCTTCCGAACTTAGCTTCCACTGCGTGGGACTATTTTAGGGGCGACGTGTAGTTGATAACCCGTCCACGTCGTGGGACGCATCACCTGTAATAGGCTAATTCACAACGATTATATTTATTCTCGTCTAGAATTCGATTATTAATAAAAATCTTCGAAGCCTGAGACTGTTTTCCATCATCCACCACCACCAAATAATGTCAATGGGACATCATACGTATGTCATATGTATTATGTAAAAGTTGTCTTATGTCAGGAAGTTTGAAATAATGAGTCATATGTGACTCATATCTGACGTATATCTTACATAGGTAAATCTTGATATAGCGCAATATTATTTTGACGTCACTTTGACGTAAACATGTTCACTGGGTATTGTTTAATTCAACAAATATACGTGAATAAGATTCGACAGGTACTCACCTATTAGCAAAATCTACTTGTACTAGTCCATGTGCATCCTCTATAGTAGTTTCTGAGTCGACGTGGAGCGGCAGGGCCGCCAGCGAAGCGTGTTGCGTGTCCCACGCGGGCACCGCGTCCCCCGCGCTGCGGCGCCACACCGTCACCACGCCGACCGGGACTGCACTGCAAAAGGGGGTCGTGCCGTTGTATTCTTTGGGATACACTCTAATCGTTGTGAGTTATAATTTTTTACCAACAAACAGTATGGGACATGGATTCCTCTCATAGTCAATGTCTTGCATTGGCTGAACTTGAACATCGTCTCGCTAAAACAAGTTACTACGGCAATTTTTCCACTACACAGTTGTATCTATCCCGTCGGCTTATACCAGCCAAATGCTAAAGAAATACTTGGGGAGATTGCCGAATTCAAACCACCACCATACATTATACAAATAATATCACCTTTAGTGCAAACTCTTTTGAAGTAGTGGCAAAGGCACTTTAGTTTTTCCATTACTGACGAAGAACCACGGCACTCGTACAAACTGAAAGTAATAAAGGATATTAATAAACATACATCACTGAATTCGGGTCTGTCTTATAACACTGGTGGTAAAAAAATTATTAGCCACAACACAAGTGGCACTATTTATACTAAAAAAAGATCACTTACGATGAAAAATTAATATGAGGATAGGAGCTGTATTCTGTGTTTCTTTTTTTTGTATTCCGTCTCGGGTATGTACAGAAAAATGCATTGGCCAAAAGGCATGAGATCTGCTGCTGCGATAGGGATATTGATTTGTTCATGTTTTGTCTGAAATAATTAAAAAAATCTATGCATCTGTTTTCCAGAGAACAGTCTTTATGTAGAGTAATTAATATTTTTAGTTCAAGAAGCTGTCAGAGGCTGCAATAGCACCATATAAAAAATCATGGAAATATATTTATAGAGCAAATAGCAGGCAAGTGTGTGCCACCAACACGTCTGGCTTGTTTTTTTGTAGTAATTATTACCCCTTCAAGGCCCATATATATATGTATGAGAAAACCCTATGTATATGGACACCAGTGTCCGTCGTGGGGCTTGACAGATTAAAATAATAAAACCAAGTTTACAATAGAAACACACATACTTGAGAAGCGGTATGGGTGATTGCACAAGCTTAGGCAGAGACAATGCCAACTTTGCTATTTCAGGTAATGTCACATCAAAGAAATATTGTGACTCTTCTTCTTCTAAATACTGAAAACATATACATGCAACTTTTAGATATACACATTCAAACAAATTCTTTGTCTAGCAATTATGTACCAAATATTTTAACATTTAAATCAAAAATTTCCAAATGTTATCAATAATTTGCTTAGCTACAATTAAAATTAAAAGCACTACACTAAAAACAAAGGTACACAAAAATACCTCATTAAAAAATTTATGTAGTGCTTTAAACTTCCATATCTTCTTGAATTTAGTGTTGTAGCTAATTATGGCATCTGCTAATTCTTTGCTGTTAGTTATCGGGTGGTGAAGAGCATGTTCTATCATTTTCCATCGCTTTTTCAAATGTGTCTCCCCATTCTAGAACATATTATAGTAAAATTTTAATTAAAATAATTTGACTTTCTTACTTACAATCAATAATTTACAAAAAAATTATCAATAAAAACGACTGGAAAGGGAAAAATAATAACTATTCTCTAAAGTACAGTCACCATCATAAGTAGGGCGGTTGCGGACGACAGGGCGGTTGCGGACGACAACTTAGACGTGAGTCGGAGGAAGCTCGCAGCCGTCCCTAATGCGCCGAAGATGGCCACACAAAAAAAATAAAAAAACCATCATAAGTAGCTGAACAAATTCAAAATTTCAAATTGCCTACATACTTTTGTGTTCTTACTAATCTTTTTTTTTCTCTCTTCACAAAAATAAAACAAAGAGATTTGCTTTACTTCGTACGAATATATTTTTTTTTTGGGGGTTTGAAATTTCGATTTTGTACAGATATTTATGCTGCTGACTATACATAGCATGGAAAATTCAAATCTATAATGGTTGACTACCTAAGGAGGTATGTATACCAAAATTTTTTTTAGATCGGTGAAAATTGTCTAATCTTACATACATAAACATGGCAATAATTATATTCTTAAAATTACTTTTAAAATAATTGCATAAATACCACATTACAATAAAGTAGCACAATTGTTTGCAATGTTCACAATTAAATTATTTTGTTGTATCTACTCAATGAAATTCTGAACACTGATTTAACAGGCAATAAAAAACTTTTACTAGAAAAACCTTTTTTTTTTTTCACTAAACGGTAAGTAATAAAAGTGGTGAATGCTGGTATCACTCACACTGATAATGCAAAACATATTTTTGCTATCAGTTACTCCCATTAGTAAAGTTACTATATGGGATATGCTAAATGTATGATAAAAGAAAATGCACATACCTAAAGAACATAGGTATATCATACAACAACAAATCTTAAAAACCACTGTTCAATTTACTTTGATGGACAGTACTTGTTACCAGGCTGATCATGAACTTTACAAGTAAATACTCACATTTTCAACAGGGTACAGGCTTTCAGGTGAACACGGGAGCCTAACATGGTCCTGGTCCCATTTATCCTGCCCAATCTGAGGCTTCGGAGGCCTATCCGCGCTACCGTCCCCGCGCACATGGTACAACACTGTATGGTTTCGGGAGGGCACAACCAAAGGGAACTCCGGAGAGCCCCATGGCGAGCCCGAACCGTATATCTCAGTAACAGGAACACCTCTCCAAGAACTATCGCTTCCTTCAGAAGAATCAGAACTCATGACGAAAATTTGACCGGCGAAGATTTGATACTGAAAAATTACACCACCTGTACGAAACCAAAGTTGTAATGCAACTACTACGCAAAATACCCACTTTTATATGATATCTTGTAGCACAACGGGAATTTTTTTATGCATTTCATCAATTGTGTAATCAAAACAACAAGATTCACTCGTCAGTCGCCACTATAAAGCAATACCTATTACCCAATTACCTGCAAGGGGGCCGCAAAAACAAAAATCAAAATCAGAATCAAAATGTCAAAGTAAACCATAGAATAAAGACTAAAGCCTTATTCTGAGAAGTAAACCAACCAAGAAGTTTATAATATATCTACTGGAGGCCTCGGTACACACATTTTTGTGAAGACAAAAAAATTACCTTTTGAGCTGTCTTCTATCTCACTCACTCTTTAACCTATGTTGCCAAAGCTTACGGATTATTTCCCCACCCATAAAAAAATATCAATACCGTTATTGTCGTCTCAATCATATATATATAAATATTTCCAACATATCTTATATAATGATATAAGTACTATTTTCATTTCAGAATTATTCTTGTTGAATAAGATATCCTTAAGGTTTTTTATCCTTATTAACATTTTAGTCAAACAAAATTTCCTCATTTAATTGGTAATTGCGAATACATATTTCGGCAACACTGTTATAAAACGTTAAGTTCGATGACAATATAGTTGTCAAATAAATGTTCACTTCGAAATTTTCTCTGCAATTATCTACAATAATAAGTGTGTTTTAGTGATATTTTAATGTGAATTGTGTAGTTCACGGTTGCAGAAATATTTGATATCCATAATTTAGTGTGAAATTCTACAGGTAAGTTTATTGTAATCAATATTGTGTAAATATTATAATTTTATCAATATTTGTACGAATCGTAATAAAATACGTGAATATTTTATAAATGAACTGTAGAAAAACCTCGCTTAATGTGATTTGCTTTATATATGACTACTTTTTTCATATTAACGTAATGTTAAATGTGATTTTTTGTATTGTAAATAGTATATGTAAACAAGAGGCTAGGGTGACCATGGTGTAAGCTTTGGTGGACCGGTTTCACGATGGTGCTAGAGTATTTGTAATACTAGCCGCCTTACTAATGAATATTATAAAGCTTATTAATCTTTAAATAATCATCGTAAATAAAAACTGAGGATCAACAGTTACAATCGAGTTCTCAGTGTATCCAGCATTGATTTATTGAAACTTTTATTTAAAATAAAATCGAGTTTGTATTACTCTTTACAGATTTCTTAAAGATCTGGATAAGCAAAAACGTGGTTAAATATAAATACCATTAAAAGGTCAATTTGATGTCTGCAAGAATTACTAGTCTACATTTAAAGACAGAAGATTATGATTCTGAATGTGATAATGTGTCTTCTACTTCTCGGAATATGGCAGAAGATGTCAAAAATAATTATTTATTACCAGAAACTCATGCTGTAAGTATATTATTTTTTATCATTTCACTGGTATAATTATGATCCACTTAGACTTTATTATTTACTAGCTTTTGCCCGCGGCTCCGCCCGCGTGAATGTTTTTCCGGGATAAAAGTCACTGTTTATATTTTACTGGGATGAAAAGTGGCCTATGTGCTAATCCAGGACATGATCTACCCGTGTGCCATATTTCATCGAAATCCGTTTAGTAGTTTTTGCATGAAAGAAACATCCATACATCCAGACATTCTTACAAACTTTCGCCTTTATAATATTAGTAAGATTAGTAGGATAGGGCATTAAGCTTGCGACCCACCAAATTTTATAACGGCGGTACATTGGGTGATATCTGAGTGTACTAAATGGCACCTCTGCCTCTGTCTAAAATATATAGGTACTTAAATATGTTATTATTGATTGATATTTACTTTTTACATTATATGTCAGCGAAATGAATATGAACCACCATTGAAACGTCAAGACTTGAAAGATTTCAATATATCAGTAAATGTGAAGACATCCCGTGAAATAAATTAGAAGAAATAAAAGAAAGTATTGCAGCAGAAGATGAAGAGATAAAAGAAGAAAATTAATGACAAGTTATTTCTTACTAAAGTTGTTCATGATTATACTTTACAGTCTGAAATTGAAAATATTTTGCAGTGAAATTTTGCTAACATTTGAGATTTTTTTAAAAAGTATATTCCAAATAGCAAGCAAAGAAAAATTACATATAGTGATGACATAAAGACTTTTGTTTTAACATTACACCTTTAGTCGCCGAAAACAATTTTGTTTTTATAAATTCAAAGATTTATTTGCCGAAAGAGAGCACATTATGGTGATCTTTAGCAAACTTTAATAGTTTTGTTGGCTTCTTCACAGAAGTTTTAGAATATTAAAAATAAATTTAAGGAAGAAACCTCACCCGCAGAATGTAGCGTTAATTTTTGATTCCATGGCTCTCAAACAAGAATTTATTTAGTATTGTAATTTGTAAAACATCCACGTGTTTATTACTTTTGCTATAAATATCTACACAACTTTGTTTACAATCAACTTACCTATGGAATTTCACACTAGATGTTGGATTGCAAATAGTTCTGCAACCATGAATTACACAACTCATAGTAGAATATCTCTAAAACACAATATTTATTATAGTGGATAATTACAGAAAAAAAGTTCGCAGAATACTTGCAAAAATTGTAAAATCACACAAAATAGATATTCGTAATATTTCAAAATTACTCACTGAAAATTAGGTTATTAACTTCCTAAATGTGTATTATTTTGTTCATGTATGATTGTTTACTTTTATGAGTATGTTTTTTATTTTTTTTTATTATATTTAAATTTAACAATAACTGTAGTTCGATCCCCGGGTCGGGCAAAGTGATATTGAGTTTTTCTATTCAGTATCAGCTCGGAGTCTGGAATTTGTGTCCGATATGGCGATAGGCTCGCCCCCTATCACATCATGGGACGCAATAACAGCGAAAAGTGGGTGCACTAGTTGTGCCTCTGCCTACCCCTTCGGGGATAACAGGCGTGAGTGTGTGTGTGTGTGTGTGTGTAGTTTTCATTTTTAAATATCCCAATGTTTTTCTGTCTAACCTTACAGTCTCCATATTTGGTTATAAAGGCCAGCAAACAACGTGAACATATCCAGTCCAGGGGAAAGTAAAACATATATAATGTGAGGTTGTGTGCCGAGCAAAAAAAAGCACGCGGGGCCCCGTGCGAAGCAAAAATTATTTTTTTTAACAGCTTTGTAAGTAAGGTGCCAAAAAACGGTCCCCCAAGGAGCTGCAAGATGCCCCTGTAACTGCGAGGCCCCAGGCGGTTGCCTGGTTCGCCCCCCTCCTCCAAGGCCGCCACTGAATTCACCACCGCGTGGTGAGGTATTTTTTTATGTAAGTGGAACTAGTAGTTCCGAACTACTTACCAAAACAGTATGTAAATATGCCAATTTTGTTTGGAATAAACTTTCTAACTCAAATTATATTTTTTAAATATCAACTATTACTAGCCGCTGTAGTTGGTTTTCATAGTTAATTTAAACCGCATTACTTTATAGAGATAAAAATAAATATTATGGTGCGATATCATATTATTACACACTCACACACTCACGCCTCTTATCCCCCGGGTAGACAGAGGTGCAATTAGTGCAACCACTTTTTGCCGTTATTCCGTTCCATGGTGTGATAGGGGGCGAGCCTATCGCCTTATCGTGTACAAATTCCAGACTCCGAGCTGATACTGAATGGAAAATAATCACTTTGCCCGACCCGACCATCCCGGGGATCGAACCCGAGATCTCAGCATTGCAGTCGTACCATAATACAACTACGCCACCGAGGCAGCCATATTATATCATATCATATTATTATGGACAGTTAATTATGTTACGTCCTGGTTTTGAAAATAAACCTTTGTCACTCTAAAGAGAGAGACAGCAGTTAACTGTGACGTCACATTTTATTCTTCAGTTTGTTAAACGGAATGAATAATCCATATGGGTATAAAATTCTTGAAACCAACTCAAACGTCATAACGATTTTGTCATTTGTCAATAATAAATAATAATTCAGAAATTCAGAATTTTGGTGGGAATGTGGAAGTGTCGTGAGGTGCTCTTGTCTTAATTCATTATTTTGGTGAAACCTAGTGTTATATTGTATAATTATGGTGGTATATTGACCAACATAGTTCTATTAAAGGGCTCAAATGAAGTGAATTGAAATAACAGTACTAATCAAGTGCTTTTTTTATTGCCGTCAAAACTACTCGACAAAGTCTTGGTAAGGTAGCCACTGCTTTACTTTGACATAGTAGTTAGTACTGAGTATAACAAAGAAACAATGCAACTGCAACTTATACAAAATGTCTTACCTAAAACTTTGACACTGGCAGATGCGCAAATCGCACCTTGCCAAATACAATAAAAAAAAACGTCAAAACTCAAAATGGAATTGTCACTTGTCAGCTGAGCTTAAGAAGTTTCAACTCTACGCTCTTGCCATATATGCTTGATTTTAATTTGTGTAGTGGTTACATTCCCTTTGCCATAAGTCATAACTAATGTCAAATGTTTTAGCTACAGTGCTCTTTGCTACCATTATTTCTTGGTTATCCTCGGGTCGAAAGTTATTCTTAAAAAGTTATGATATTATTTTAACATCTACCCACTTGACATTGGCAAAATCACCGATGAAACGGTGGAGCCATTTTTAAAAAGAAGAAGAAGAAGAAGTTTCAAGCCGTGCCAAGAATTTTATACCCACATAGATACTGCATTCCGTTTAACAAACTGAAGAATAAAATGTGACGTCACAGTTATCTGCTGTCTCTTTCTTTAGAGTGACAAAGGTTTATTTTCAAAACCAGGACATAACACAATTAACTGTCCATAATACTATGGTATGATATGATATGGCTGCCTCGGTGGCGTAGTTGTATTATGGTACGACTGCAATGCTGAGGTCTCGGGTTCGATCCCCGGGTCGGTCGGGTCGGGCAAAGTGATTTTTTTCTATTCAGTATCAGCTCAGAGTCTGGAATTTGTATACGATAAGGCGATAGGCTCGCCCCCTATCACATCATGGAACGGAATAACGGCAAAAAAGTGGGTGCACTAATTGCGCCTCTGTCTACCCTTTCGGGGATAAGAGGGGTGAGTGTGTCAGTGTGTAATAATATGATATCGCACCATAATATTTATTTTTATCTCTATAAAGTAATGCAGTTTAAATTAATTATGAAAACCAACTACAGCGGCTAGTAATAGTTGATATTTAAAAAATATAATTTGAGTTAGAAAGTTTATTCCAAACAAAATTGGCATATTTACATACTTTTTTGGTAAGTGTAGTGTTTGGAACTACTAGTTCCACTTACGTAAAAAAATACCTCACCACGCGGTGGTGTATTCAGTGGCGGCCTTGGAGGAGGGGGGCGAACCAGGCAACCGCCTGGGGCCTCGCAGTTACAGGGGCATCTTGCAGCGCCTTGGGGGACCGTTTTTTGGCACCTTACCTACAAAGCTGTTAAAATTTTTTATTTGCTTCGCACGGGGCCCCGCGTGCTTTTTTTGCTCGGCACACAGCCTCGCATTATATTTGTTTTACTTTCCCCTTTCTTTAGATATGTTTTACTTTCCCCTGCGACTAGATAAATTAGACTTAGTCTATTAGATATAGATTTAGTAAGCAAAGAAAAATGACATATAGTGATGACATAAAGACTTTTGCTTTAACGTTACACTTTTAGTCGCCGCAAACATTTTTGTTTTTATAAAATTAAAGATTTATTTGCCGAAAGAGAGCACATCATGGTGATCTTTAGCAAACTTTAATTGTTTTGTTGGCTTCTTGACAGAAGTTTTAGAATATTGAAAAATAAATGATGAAACCTCACCTGCAGAATGTAGCGTTAATTTTTGATTCCATGGCTCTCAAACAAGAATTTATTTTGTACTGTAATTTATAAAACGTCCACGTGTTTATTACTTTTGCTATAAATATCTACACAACTTTGTTTACAATCAACTTACCTATGGAATTTCACACTAGATGTTGGATTGCAAATAATTCTGCAACCATGAATTACACAACTCATAGTAGAATATGAAATTTGGCACACGGGTAGATTGTGTCCTGGGTTAATGCATAGGCTACTTTTTATCCCGGGAAAATATAAAGCGGATCTTTTATCCCGGAAAAACACATTCACGCGGGCGGAGCCGAGGGCAAAAGCTAGTAAATAAAGTCTAAGTGGATCATAATTAGACCAGTGAAATAATAAAAAAATAATATACTTACAGCATGAGTTTCTGGTATTAAATAATTATTTTTGACATCTGCTGCCATATTCCGGGAAGTAGAAGACACATTATCACATTCAGAATCATAGTCTTCTGTCTTTAAATGTTGACTAGTAATTCTTGCAGGCATCAAATTGACCTTTTAATGGTAACCACGTTTTTGCTTATCTAGATCTTTAAGAAATCTGTAAAGAGAAATACAAACTCGATTTTATTTTAAATAAAAGTTTCAATAAGTCAATGCTGGATACACTGAGAACTCGATTGTAACTGTTGATCCTCAGTTTTTATTTACGATGATTATTTAAAGATTAATAAGCTTTATAATATTCATTAGTACGGCGGCTAGTATTACAAATACTCTAGCACCATCGTCAAACCGGTCCACCAAAGCTTACACCATGGTCACCCTAGCCTCTTGTTTACATACACTATTTACTATACAAAAAATCACATTTAACATTACGAATATGTACATATGAAAAAAGTAGTCATATATAAAACAAATCACAATTGAAAGTTTTCTACAGTTAATTTATAAAATATCCACGTATTTTATTACATTTCGGATAAATATTGATAAAATTATAATATTTACACAATTTTGATTACAATGAACTTACCTGTAGAATTTCACACTAAATGATGGATGCCAAATATTTCTGCAACCATGAATTACACAATTCACATTAAAATATCACTAAAACACACTTATTATTGTAAATAATTACAGAGAAAATTTCGAAGTGAACTTTGTTTTGACAACTATATTGAATTCGAACTTAACGTTTTATAACAGTGTTGCCGAAGTATGTATTCGCAATTACCAATTAAATGAGGAAATTTTGTTAAACTAAAATGGTAATAAGGATAAAAACCTTAAGGATATCTTATTCAACAGGAATAATTCTGAAATGAAAATAGTAGTTACATCATTGTATAAGATGTATTGGAAATATTCTATTATATATGATTGAGACGACAATAACGGTATTAATATTTTTTTATGGTTGGGGAAATAATCCATAAACTTTGGCAACATAGGTTAAAGAATGAGTGAGATAGAAGACAACACAAAAGGTCTCCAGTAGATATATTATAATCTTCTTGAGCCGGGCTTATACCATAGAATAAAGTTATAGTCCTTATTCTGAGGATTTGAACGTAGATGTAGATTGCTTTATGGCTCCTATTTAGTCCAAGAAGTTTATAATATAACTACGTATAAAATTCTTGTCTATTCCCTATATAGTGTATTATCTATGACAGTAGGGCTGGCAACACTGCTGCAATCAGCACTCAGCACGGAGCGGCGTCGTTTCATTTTGTGTTTTTACTTTTTAATTTTTATGTAAGTTGTAGGAAAATATTTGAAATTAGATTCTGTTTAACATAATAATTATCTAAATAAGTAATAAAATCTACAATTAAAATGAATTTAGAGCTACTAGGTAAGTGCGTAAAGCAAGCAAAGTGTCAATAATTATATTATGAAGAATTTTTGTTGATAAACAAATGTATATTAGTTCGGTTTATTTACTTTTCCAGAATCATTTGGTCAAAATTATCCAGAGGTAAGTCTTATTTCATTTATACAGCAGATAAAAATTATTTCTAGGTGACATAATATAAGCTTAAGCTAGGATTATCGATAGAACGACAAATATTAATCTTTATGATTTGCGTCTAGACCTTAAACCCTTTAAAACATTGAACATAATATATTATAGCAACATATAGTTGTTTACACTAGAAAACGGAAGAAAAAACCTGTATGCTTTGTAATTTGAAATACTGCAAACCATTTTTTTATTCATGGAGGAATCTTTCTATTGGCTTGTTCCTGAGGATTTCTCACTCCACTTCTTCACAGCAATATGTCCAGAAGCGACAGAAAATTATTAATTTGAAACATACATAACGCAATATATTTTACGTTTTGATATACTGCTCTATTAGTATGATCCTAAAAAGTGTCAAGTATCAACTATCAGAAATGAAATGTGTTTTGCAGGAATTTGATGGAACTCTTGACTCAATATCACTAGCAGCAACTTGTGCATTCAACAGACGAGGCACGCTCCTTGCTGTGGGATGCAATGATGGCAGAATATTCATTTGGGATTTCCTCACAAGAGGCATAGCAAAATCAATTTCTGCTCATGTATACCCTGTGTGTAGTTTGAGTTGGTCTAGAAATTGTAAAAAGGCAAGTTTGATTAAATAAATATTAGGATGTTTTATTCTAGCATAGGTAATCCTAAACGTGATGCTAAATATAATAAACATGTAATGCTTAACTGAAGTAGACAATGGCCTAGCTGGAATTGAACGGTCTGCCGAGACAATGTCCGCAGGTTAAAACCCGAGGCACACCTCTCACTTTTTGAAGTTACATGTGTATTGTTTATCAATTATCGTTAGCTTAAATGGTGAAGGAAAAAACCATGAAGAAATGTTTTATTTATTTATTTGTATGGCATTGAACGACGAGACGAGCATGCATTTCAGCCTTGTATACTAGACTCGCATCTCTAAAATCCAATAGTAATTGCGCATCATTTTCAATTATACCATAAAATTATTAATTTATTAAACTATCCAGACATTAATCTTAAGCTAGTAAAGTTTTTTCTTTTAGTTTTCTATAAATCTGTATGTCATGTGAAGCATAAAAACAATGGCAACTCATTACCTTTCAGCTCCTTTCAGCATCAACAGATCACAATGTGTGCATATGGGACGTCCTCACTGGCGAGTGTGAACAACGCTACAGGTTTACTACAGCGATATTGCGGGTCCAGTTCGACCCACGGAACGACAAACGGTTTCTTGTGTGTCCCATGAGACATGCAGCGCTGCTCGTTGATACAGACGGTGAACATAAAATACTTCCTATTGATGAAGATGTAAGTTGTTTTTATTTTTAATTCTTATAGTGGGTTATAACTTTGAGGTATGTATTTGTAGACAATGAGGTTAAATGCATTATTGAAAGAGATTGCCACCAAAAATGCTTTTTTTTTCATAATACCTATAACTGTCTCATGTAAACGCAAATATTACGCCTTGTCGAAATAATACCAACCGCATATTACATTTTCAGGGCGATATAAACGTGATAGCGTCATTCAACCGGCGAGGTGACTATGTGTACACGGGTAATGCTAAAGGCAAAATACTTATACTAGACTCCCAAACACTATCTGTGAAGGCAAGTTTTAAAATTACCGTTGGCACCTCAAGCACTACTGGAATCAAAAGCATTGAATTCGCAAGAAGAGGGGAGTGAGTATTACAATAACTAACATGATATAAAATAGGAATGATTCATTTTGTACAATGATTCTCCCAAATTAAGGAATAATGGAGACCAGTTACTTAATACCAGATTTTTATAAGTTTGAGAATATATCATTATAATAGACTAAGTGTTACTCGCGGCTTCGGTCTCGTGAAAAGCCTTTGCGCTATAAAAATCTATTTGTACGACGACAACACTATATACTTGTAATTTTTTTTTACTGTTGGTAGGACTCTCGTATGTTAGTCCATCTGGGTGGGTACCACCGCAATGTTCATTTCTACTGCCAAGCAGCAGTGTGCATGCACTGTTGTGTTTCGGTTTGAAGGGCATTGTAGCCAGTGTAATTACAGGCCATAATGAGACTTAACATCTCATGTCTCAGGATGACGAGCGCAGTGGAATGCCACACAGTATTTTGTAATCCAAGGTGTGGGATGGTGTTTCTACTGCTTATGGGTGGTCTTATCACTTAACATCAGGTGAACGGCATGCTCGTCTCGTCAGTCATAACCATAAAAAAAATAATTAAAGTATTTCCCACAAAAGAAAATTACCAGGATAAAAAGTAGCAAAAGGATATATGGTGTATCTGTGTGCCAAATTCCATCCAAATCCGTTCAGCAGTTACTTCTAACAAACATTTTCACAACATTTGCATTTGCAAAATTCTATGTATTTAATAATACAAAGCAATTAAAATCATAAGTTTCATATAAATCTTACACCAACCAATCCTGTCTTATAAGTATTTTCTAAGCACATATGTCTTTGTATATGAGAATATTCCTCAAATTTTGTATTTAATTCCAGTTGTTTCTTAGTGAACACTTCTGACAGAGTCATAAGAGTGTACAATACTAATACTGTGCTCAAATGTGGTATCAATGGCGAACCAGAACCAATACAGAAATTACAGGATTTAATTAACAAGTAAGTGTACATTTGATTAACTGAGAAATTTGATTATCTATTTATAGTCATTTTATTTTAATAGTAAGCCGCTTTATTATAGAAGTGTAAATGGCTTGATATAATAACATATCAGGTGATTCTATGATCAGTGGGTTTAAATTAAAGAAAACTTGCGGAAGTTATCTTCCACAAACAATTTTTACCAAACAGATTCAGCAAGATGACTTGCAAGAGTTGGAGGCTGTAGGATTGTTGAGAGTCATGTGAATAAAATTATTAAAATACTAGCTTTTGCCCGCGGCTCCGCCCGCTTTAAAAAGTTTTTCCGGGATAAAAGTCCCGCTTTATATTTTCCCGGGATAAAAAGTAGCCTATGTGTTAATCCAGGACATGACCTACCCGTGTGCCAAATTTCATCGAAATCCGTTTAGTAGTTTTTGCGTGAAAGAGGAACAAACATCCTTACATCCAAACATCTAAACATCCAAACATCCATACATTCTTACAAACTTTCGCCTTTATAATATTAGTAGGATTAGTAGGATTGCAACTAGTGTAAATGCATCTGGAAGTATGTGCTCAATACATTGCGAGAAATTTGTAGTCTAACATGGCTTTAGTGAATATTAGGAACTTTTACACATGACTCGTAGTTATGTTATATATTAGAAGAAAAAAAGAAACATTTATTGTCACAGTAGAGGAACACAATTTATCACAAGTATAAAAATTGAAGTCAGTTGAAAAATAAAAATAATTATAATCATGTCCAAACTTCAACAACTAGGTGGCCAACTCAGCCAAAGCTGATTGATGTGAGTCATAACACCACTGGTTTTCTACTATTACTAACATTTGCATATTGAAATCAACAATATTTACCCATTCCCAGAACGACATGGAAAAAGTGTTGTTTCTCGGGCGACGGCGAGTACATATGCGCGGGTTCCGCCCGACAACACGCGCTGTACATATGGGAGAAGTCCATCGGGAACCTGGTCAAAATACTGCACGGGACCAAAGGAGAGCTGCTGTTAGACGTCGTGTGGCATCCTATCAGACCAATCATAGCCAGTATTAGCGCAGGTTGGTATTCGCATTAGATCACATCAGAATGTTTGTGGCTATTTTTGGCAATGGACTTACTGTGGTAGATACCTCTCTTTTTCCGCCTATATTTACCTTCATTCATATTAATTCAGCAATGCTCTGTAATTCCAATTATGGCTCATGGACAGTGGTGATCTTAATATAAAAGAGAAAGATTGACTTACTTAATTCTCTCTTGCACAAATCGGCAGGTGGATATGAAGCTCAATATTTCTTTAGTAATGGCAGTGTTCAATACACAATCTTATTCTGGTAAAAGTCTGGTCTCTAGATTAATAATGAAAATGTCATTTTATTAGCATATACAATGTATGTATTTTAAACCTGTACAATTGTTCTAATCAGGTGTAGTATCAATATGGGCGCAAAACCAAGTGGAAAACTGGTCGGCGTTCGCGCCAGACTTCAAGGAGTTGGACGAGAATGTGGAATACGAGGAGAGGGAGAGCGAGTTCGACGTGGAAGATGAGGACCGCTCCGTGGACCAGACCGGCGAGAGCAGAGACCATGAGGAGGTTGAGGTATGGACTATGGAGGCAACTTTAACAGGTCCAGAAATAAATTTTGAAGACTGTAGCTGTAATATTACGAACGCATGCCTTAGGCTTTTGTCATCTATAGAGCTAAAATTTTTAATAATTGCAACACAATGCAAATATTATCAACTATACACTGTTCATAATAGTTTACGTTTAAGCTTCTTTAAAATAGTGGGATTTCCGTAGGTAGACGTAACGACATGCGAGCCTGTGGCAGCATTCTGCAGCTCGGATGAGGAAGGAGAAGATGAGAATGTACTGCTGTTCCTGCCCATAGCACCCGAAATAGAAGATCCAGAGGTAAACATAACCAAGCATTAATGATTTTCAGTCCATGAATCACGCCTCTGAGCAGATAGACCCAACTATAATTCGGATTAAATAAATAAAAAATTTAAGAAAATCATGACAATTGATGACGAAAAAATTAAGTTTAGAGTAGTTTCTTTCTGCCTTTCTTCTTCGGGTCGTCATCGCTTAGGTAGCTAGTGAAAGGCTGATAGGTTAGCTAGGCTAGGACCTTTTTATCCTCGCCGGCGAGGACCGTGGCGTTTCCTTTCCTCGTAATATTAAGATACTCCTTCCTTTTATATCAGCTCCACTTCTCCTTCCCTAGCCCTATTCCCGTCCCCAATGTCCGTTTCCTCTGTACCTTCAGTCTGTGCTGGTTGTTCGTTATTTAATATAGGTACTTTAAATTATTTAATTGGTATTTTATGTACCTTTGTAAATTTGTTATTGTCTTTACCTTGTCATGACTTGTCATAAGTGCTTTTTATAAGCCTACTTTATTAATAAATGTTTTTTTTATTTATTTTTTTACATTTAAGGCTTTTGAATGGCACAAAATCACAGACATTTAAGGAATTTACGCTTTATCTTTAGAAAAGCAGTAATCAAAGGACTTGCCTTAATACAGGGTTACTATCGTCAGTGGATCATTGTTCGTGATAGTTACTTGTTTCCTTTCTATCCCTGTTGGGTTTTAAAGATCTTAATATTATTAGGACCATTAGTCATTTATTTGAAACATGTTTCAGGACGGCTGGGCGGCAACACAAGAGACAGTGACACCCACTGAGACACCAGAGAAATTAGAGCCCACTGCGAAAAGGCCCAAGAGTAAAACATATGATATACCTCTGAAAATAGCCCCACCTGGTGAGTATTAATGCAAGTATGGTATTAATAGTATGGTTTTTACTAGAATCTGAATGTAATATTTGGTTTTGTCCTCAGAACAACCAATATCCTTCGGTGGTAAAAACAAACAAGCAGTTGGAAGTAAAAAAGTCGCTGGACGACCTCGAAAATAAAAGGATATGATTTGCATCAGATTCTTTTATTTAGCACCCGTCATATTCGAAATTCGTCGGCGATCGAAAGAACACAAAAACTCGTTCACTATAGGAGAAAACATTTATTTTGCAAAAAAAAAATTATATCATTCTTTAATAAAATTCGTATTCAGAGTATACAGTAAGTACCTATTCTCGTGTATAAATAAATCTCACTTACAACGTAAACAAAAAATAATACAACTGCTATTCGAGGCCTCGCGGCGGCTATGCGTCCATGTCGTCCTCGTGTTGGCTCGAGAAGTAGCTCACCAGCCCGCCGAACACAGAACCCTCCGCCCGCGGCACCGGCACCGGCTCAGCCACGCGCTGCACCGCGCCGCCCGGCGACCCCGCCCGCTCCGCCGCGAACGGACCGAACGGACCCGGGCTCGGCCTGCCTCCCGGACCCGCCGGCCTCGGCGACCCGCCCAGCGGAGCGCCCGGCGAACTAATAGTAGGCGCTGACACCGTTGTCGCTGTGGACAACACTGGTCCCGGGGACGGCCCGTGAGTCGGACCTGGAGACGGACCGTGAGCCGGGCCCGGCGACGGACCGCCTGTCGGCCCTGTGCTCGGACCCGGAGTCGGGAATCGTGTCGGTGGCGTAGTTTGAAACGGTAAAGGCGCACGCACCGGCATCCGTAATTGCGCACCAATATAACTCGCGTCTGAGTTGGCCACGCGCAGCTCTGTCGGAACCGAAGGTCGCTCCGGAGCGGCGGGTCGTGGCGCGGGGCTCCGTGGCCGATCCGCCGAGCGAGGGTCGGGCACCGGTGAATACTGGGGAAACGGAGGGCGACGTATGTGGTACGGCGGCGGACCAAAAGGCGGACGTGGACGTTCCAGAGACATCCCCAGTCTCTCAGGTGGCATAGACATCCTTTCTTGAGGCATCGACATCGTTTCTGGTGGCATCGACATCCTTTCTGGAGGCATAGACATTCTTTCTGTCGGCATCGACATCCTTTCTGGAGGCAACGACATCCTTTCTGGGGGCATCGACATCCTCTCTGGGGGCAACGACATCCTTTCTGGTGGCATCGACATCCTTTCTGGGGGCAATGGCATGCTTTCTCGAGGCATCGATATCCTTTCTGGAGTCATAGATATTCTTTCTGGAGTCATAGACATTCTTTCTGGTGGCATCGACATTCTTTCTGGCGGCATCGACATTCTATCTGGTGGCATCGACATCTTCTCTGGTGGAATCGACATCCTTTCTGGAGGCATAGGCATCCTTTGTGGAGCCATAGACATCCTTTCTGGGGGCATCGACATCCTTTCTGGGGGCATCGACATTCTTTCTGGTGGCATTGCCATTCTTTCTGGTGGCATTGCTGACCTTTCTGGTGGTATTGCCGTTCTTTCTTGCGACATGCTTAATCTTTCCGGTGGCATCCCCAATCTCTCTGAAGGCATCCCCAATCTTTCCGATGCTATCCCCAGTCTGTCTGCTTGCATTCCTAATCTTTCTGGGGGCAATCCTAGTCTCTCTGGTGGCATACCTAGTCTCTCGGGAGGCATTCCTAATCTTTCTGGAGGCATGTTATGTCTATCAGGCGGCATACCGAGTCTCTCTGGAGGCATACCCAGTCTTTCTGGGGGCATACCCAGTCTTTCTGGTGGCATACCCAGTCTTTCTGGTGGCATACCCAGTCTTTCTGATGGCATACAGAGTCTTTCTGGGGGCATACCCAGTCTTTCTGGGGGCATACCATGTCTTTCTGGTGGCATACCATGTCTGTCTGGTGGCATTCCCATTCTATCTGTCGGCATCGCCAACCGTTCAGTTGGGGGGCCCGGGCCCGGTGCATACGGACCATAAGGTCCGTAATGCGGGGCATAGGGTCCTAGAGGGTGACGCGGTCTCCTATCTTTGTTCTCAGTGTGTTTGATTTTGGGATGACGCGGTGGATCGTTCAGCGCCGGGCCGGGTGACGGTGGCGCCGGGGACGACGTCGGCGAGCGGTATTCCGGCTCCGCCTTCACCTCCGCCTTGATGCGTACGAAGGGCTCCGTGGCCGGCGCCGGCGGGGACGACACCGGCGGCGTGTTGGCGGGCGCGGAGGACCCGCCGGGCGGCGGCGGCCGGGGCCCGTACACGCCGTGGGGCCGCGGGTAGGCGGGCGGGTAGTACCCGGGCGGCGGCGGGTACTGCGGCCGCGCGTGGTGCAGCGGATACATCACGTTCTGCGGTCGCGCGCCGTACGCAGAGTTGCCGCCGTACATCATCGGACCCCTGCAGACATTAGCGATTTATAAAAACTCAAAAAATATTTGATACTGACCTTATACGAACGACGTCAGACCTGTATTGCTGGTTGATCATGTGCGGCATCCTGGTGATGATGCTGGGTTCCTCGGAGACCGGTTTGAATGGCTGCGGCGACCCCGCCACCGATAATGTGCCTGCACGCGAATATTAGTAAAGAGAATGATTTACCTAAATTGAAAAATTGATTGAAGGCGCCTCAGGGTGAGGCCATTGTCCAGCAGTGGACTTCCTTCGGCTAAAGAACAAGAAAAGGAGATATTATTTACGTTCATCTTAAAATTAATGTAAAATACAGAGGCTCGAAATCTAAGCAGATAATAATGAAAAAGTATGAAAAGATGGCAGTAGTTGAAAATACAGTAGAATGTTGGAGTTGCTTACCTTCTCTCAAGGCGGCGGGATGTGCTGGGTGCGTGGGATGCGATGGATGCGAGGGGTGCGGCGGATGCGACGGATGCGAGGGGTGCGGCGGATGCGACGGATGCGAGGGGTGCACGCGCTCGTCCGGCGACATCACGCCGCGCAGCTCCGCACGCACCTGCACGCACATCACAGTATAGTGTAACGCAACTTCGGCCAAATATCGAATTGGTTTTACTCTTGAAACACGATAAGCAACTAATAAGAGTTTTAAAGTTGATCGCTAATGCAATGCTATTATATCTGTATGATTGTAGAGCAAATAATGGATGCATTGCTTTATACCTCCGGTCAGGCAAATGATGCACTTGACCCGCCGTGGCCCCTCCCATAGAGGAACGCATCCTCTCCGGTAGTGACCCCGATATTTCACTCGGATATCAGCAGACGGCGTTATATATCAATTGCTGCATGTCCATATGTCGCCACAGGTTAAGTTAAATTGCTACCAACCTGCAACCTGGGCGTTGTGGGAAACCTCTGGTCGTGGTAGTCGCCGGGGTGTCGGATCGGTATCGGCGCGTTGCCATACACGTTCATACGCTGAACGTCAGGCGCCAATGGCCGAACCTGAAATATTTCATTTAATATGTTGTAACTATATTCTACCAACAGTTTCTTACTTTTGACATAAGCACGTCTATGAAGTTCTTTAATTATTGAACAGCAAACTTAAAAAAAAAACTTACTACTTCATGAACGCTATTTTTCTTTTCAATAGTGAAGCATGTTGCTCTTTATATTTCGATGTGATTAAATCAATCAAAACTCCTTCATAAATAGATTTTATAAGAAATCGAATTGGTAACGCATATGTGCATATACATACATCGGACCCAATGTGTCAAAAGTAAAATAATTTTCTCTTAAATCGAGTGATACATATTGACGCAAAAGTAGAAATATAATTAAAAAATTAATTTACTTTTTCAATTAACGATGCGCGGTATTGTGCCAAATAGCTACTCTATATCAATACTCATGATCGACTGTTAACGTTCTTAACAATTACAAGGAATTGTTTATGCTCACCTGTATCCCGTACCCATGTCCCATTGGCTCCACTTTCTCCTTCTTCATTCTCTTGCTCTCCTGCAGCGCTATACGTGCGAGACGCTTCTCCTCCCGCATCTTCGCTTTCTCCTCTTTTAACCTCACTTTCTCTTCTTTCTTTTGTATTCGCTCCAGTTTTTTAGCTTCTTTTTCTGCTAATTTTGCCTCTCGTTCTAGACGTTTCTTTTCACGTTCTGCCTGTCAATTTTGAATAATTTGGCTTAAGTAAAAAAAAATATATAGTTATAAGTTATTTATGTTTAAACATTCAAAATTTAGTTTTCAAAATTATTTCGTATACTTACTTGGTTGGGTTTAACTGGATCTTGGCTAAGATCTGAAAAAAAAATCGTTATATTATTGTCATCACCTGAGTTTTTTATTTCTAACATCGAATTGTACGAAATAATGCTAATTATTTTATAAAAATCAAATACTAACTCGTGAATCGTCAAAAAAAAATCGTTATATTATTGTCATCACCTGAGTTTTTTTATTTCTAACATCGAATTGTATGAAATAACGCTAATTATTTTATAAAAATCAAATACTAACTCGTGAATCGTCAATCGAACATTTAAAAATTCGATTTGCACATTACACTTCACTTCACTTCAGTTTAGTGTCAGTGTACAGTCACCAGCATAAGTATCTGCACAAATTCAAAATTTCAAATTGCCTACATACTTTTGTGTTCTTACTAATCTTTTTTTCTCTTCACAAAAAAAAAAAAAGATTTGCTTTACTTCATACGAAGAATTTTTTTTTCAGTTTAACTTAACGCGTATATAGGCGATTTAAAATTTTGATTTTGTACAGATATTTTTGCCGCTGACTGTACCTCCCCACTCGCATGCCCAATCCGTGAGTAATTGTGTTGTGTTGGTTGGTCCCGTGACGTGAGACAGCGACTATCCCGCCCTCACACCCGCCACTGCAACTCCTGTAAGCCAGGATCAGCAGTGGCACGCATTTTATGACACCGAGCGATGAAGCTCGGCGAGTCTCAGGGAACACTAATATGCCTGTAACCCGCAACGAAATTAATCAAAAAGAAATACAGGGAGGAGTTACTCGGCCCGGCGGTCGCCCGACGTTTTCCATCTCTCCGGGCGGCTCAACGTCGGGTCGTAAGGCACGGTGAACCCAACATAACCGTTCAGTCGTTCCCCTTAAATACTGGGCGGTAGTAATAATTCGCTTTCTCCGCGTAAAAAAAAAAGGGAGGAGTTGGAAATATGACGTGAGGCAGTGGTACCTTTGATCTTGAGGCCGACGAGCTTGGCGAGTGCGTCGTCGGTGACGGCCGCGTCTCGCCCCCCGCCCCGCGCCCGCGCCCGCCGTCCGCGACCGCGTCCGCTCCCGCCTCTGAATACGTCACTAGCATACATACATATACACTCACGCCTGTTATCCCCGAAGGGGTAGGCAGAGGCGCAACTAGTGCACCCACTTTTCGCCGTCATTCCGTCCCATGATGTGATAGGGGGCGAGCCTATCGCCATATCGGGCACAAATTCCAGACTCCGGGCTGATACTGGATAAAAAAACTCAATATCACTGCCCGACCCGGGGATCGAACCCGAGACCTCAGCTTTGCAGTCGTACTGTAATACAACTACGCCACCGAGGCAGTCGTCACTAGCTTTACATATTATATATATTTGTTTTATTGCACAATAGGCTCGCCCCTAAACGTAAAAGGCGTGAATGTGTGTGTATATTTTTATTGCACTTTAAGGCGGTATTCTAGTGTAGAGACATGAATTTTAGGTAATTTTTAAAGTGTCGTAAAAAAAAATCAATCAATATTTTTACTATCCATTTTTTTATCAGTTATTTATTAATGTTTCAAGAGTACAGAAAAAAATTAAAAAAAAAAAGTCAAAAATTTAAAAAACTGGCAGCCGAAGAAGTGGGGGGCGTCAAAAAATTGGCAGATGAGTTTTGACATGATTTCAACCTTCCTAGTCATCTGAAATGAAAAAATAAAAAAGATTATTAATCTGCAATGATGTCGCAAGAATCAGAACTAGCGATGAGTGAAAAAAATTTTTTTTGACAAAATGGCGACTGTTTGAAAAAAAAAACGATTTTTTTTACCACTTTTTTGAGTTTCTCGAATTTTTTAAAAATAGTCAGAATTAAAATTTGGGGATGAGGCTAGTTCCAATTCTTGAGAGGTCTATAAAGAAGATTCTCTGAAAATTTCAAGTGAATCGGTCCAGTAGAACTCGAGAAATCGTGACAAATATATTGAAAAAGTCTGTTCTGAGAAAAACGCATTTAAAGTTTCGCGTAAAGTTTTTCGCTGTCAAAGTCATGAAAAGATATATTATACTTACTTTTATTCAATCTGCCATTCCTGCTTCATACATCAGACCTTCTTCTACTTCAAAAGTATTTTACTTTCATAAATTGGTTTTATAATTTCTAAAACTTTATCACACAGAGGAACATTATCATGCTGAAACTCCTCTAAGGTATCCTCAGATGCAGCTTTTTGCCACGCAGGCCGGGTCAGTAAAATGTCTATAGCTCCGAAAATAATTTAAATTTTCAAAAATCCTCTCGTAGACATATTCTTAAATAGTTAAACTTTGAAAATATAAAAAAAAAAAACGATTTTTTTGAAATTCTACACTAGAATACCCCCTTAATTCGAATGTCGAGGCGAGCATACAGCTCGTCTGATGGTAAGCGATACGATCGCCCATCAACAGTAACAGCACCATACAGAGGGCTTAGAATGTGAAAAAAAAAAACACGATGCGTCTCCGCTCCGTTTTATTGTGATTGGTTGAGAGACTGACGTATCGGTCTCTCGATCAATAATTACAAACATCAAAATACCGATACGTCAGTCTCTCAACCAATCACAATAAAACGAAGCGGAGACGCATCGTGTTTTTTTTTTCACATTCTAAGGCCCCAGAACTTTGAATTACCAAGAACTGCGTGGCACTTCACTCTGCTCTTCAACCCAAGACATAAGATGTAAAGTCTCGTAATTCCCAGTTATAACGCTGGCTATAATGTCCTTCCAACAAAGCATGCTCACTATTGCTTGATGGGTAAATAGACATTGCGGCGTTACATACACAGACGACCCTCACACACGAGAGACCTACCACCAATTCTTTGTATAAAGTCTATAATAATACGTTTGGATCAAATATTGAAAATCCTTAATAATATTAATAAATCATGACTCACCTGTTACCCCGTCCTCCTCTACTGCCTTTACCCCTCGCAAGACGTGCGTTCGGCGTTGCTTCTGTGTCTGATGATGAATGTGAAAAATAAATTATTTAATTTATTTGTTAACCCGTCAAACCCCGCATATACTATACTAGCTTTTGCCCACGGCTTCGCTCGCGTTAATAAGTTTTTCCGGGCTAAAAGTACATAAAAACCTTCCCATTGAATCACTCTATGACTATGACGTTGATACAACTCTTAACAAATAATGCATTAATTTTGACCAAATTTAGTCCTAATAGTTGCATCGTGGTGTGATATAGCCTAAAGCCTTCCTCGATAAATGGTCTATTCAACACAAAAAGAATTTTTCAATTCGAACCAGTAGTTCCTGAGATTAGCGCGTTCAAACAAACAAACAAACTCTTCAGCTTTATAATATTAGTATAGATATAGATGGGTAAACCCTATATACTCGGACGCCGGTGTCCGTAGCGGTGCTTGACGAGACAACACATTGACTGTAAAGCCACAACAATGGACTATCCATCAGTGTAGTGCACGACGCATAGTGGTTGTCCCGCACTGGCGTGTGGCCGCGTGACGCGAGTGAGTGACACAGTCTTAGTTTTAAGCTATTGCATAGCTTTTATCGCGGGCTTTGAGCGTGGAGACTGAATCCAGAAATTCCGTAACGAAAATAACCTGCCATCCCTCACTATCTTCAACTCTATCACAACCATGTAGAGTGTGAAATTCCATAAGTAAATTTAATATCGCAGTCTTGTAAGAATACAATATGTAAGAGGATATGAGCTGAATGTTAAACGATAAAAGGTCGAAATTACCGTGTATTTAAAAATTGTTCCAGTCAGTGAAACGTATCGAAATGTCAAACGTGATTCTAAGTTTGAATTTTTAAAAAGTTTTTATTTTATATCTGTTCAAAGGGGTTATAAATAATATTAGAATTGCCTGCTTAGAGTTTCGGCGTTAGGGCACGAGTGAAAGGACATGGCCGAAAATGGGCCTCAAAATCTAAACAAGACAGTTTATATATATTTGACTAGAACTCCTGAAAACTAGCCTTTTACAAACAATCGTTTAATTTTAAAGACCTCCGATTTTGAGACACATGTAATTTTGTTTGGCTTGAAAACTACACTTAATATAAATGTTACCAAAAAAGTTATGAATGGAGGGGTCTAAAAATATTTTTTTAATGGATCTAAGATACGTATGTAGCCCCTTTGATGACCCTAAAGTTTGAGTCTGTTTAGATTTTGAGGCCCAGCATCCATACAAAAAGCGGACATCTCCTTTGGACAATAGAAAATAAATAATTACAATTACATAAGTTGATAAAAAATGCTATGCAATAGCTTTACCGTGGCGGTCTTCGAGTGCCACACGTCTTTTTTTTTTTTAATTTTTTTTTTAACATTTTTTTTGTGTGCTAGCCGCATACACGTTGCGCCCCAAAACATAACTGTTGACTGTTCCGTCACAGTCAACAGGGCTAGCCTTTGCAGTGCACCAGGGTCCCCGTGGCCAGGGGGCACTATGGATGCAGACCAGTGCCGAAACCTCAAACTGAACTTTCGAAAATTTCAAAGGAGGTAACCGTTCGGGGCCTCGGCCAGTTGTATAGCTTAGCTGCAGAACCTTTTTTTAGGTCACTACGCTGTAAAAACTGTCGAAGCATCTTACATATTGAAAAGCTAAGTCAGGGACCTTTTTTTGCACCTGGGCCATTGGTTATCTGGCTACACCAGTGAGATTGCCACGTGTATTGCATGTTGCCTATAGACACGCGGTATGAACACAACAGCGCACACGTCATGTTGGGATAGAAAACAATATGAGTACAGATAGCAGCATAAATATCTGTACAAAATAAAAATTTCAAATCGCCTATATACGCGTTAAGTTGAACTGAATTTTTATTCCTCATATGAAGTAAAGCAAATCTCTTTTATTTAGTTTTGTGAAGAAAAAAAAAGATTAGTAAGAACACAAAAGTATGTAGGCAATTTGAAATTTGTAATTTGTCCAGCTACTTATGCTGGTGACTGTACATGCCTGTGTGTTTGTCGGCGGGAGTGTCTGCGTCCGCGTCTGGTTGTGTGTGTGCGTGTACGTCCACGCTGTCGGTGGGCGGCGCGTGCGCACGCGCGAGGTGTTCGGGCAGCTTGTGTAGCGGCACGACGGGAGTCTTGCGCACGAGCTCGCAGAGAGCCCGCTGTCGCGCCGCCGCCGAGCCCGACTCCGAGCCTGACGACAGCTCCGAGTCCTCCACCTTGAACTCGTCGGAGCTGTCGCCCATGTGTTTACCGCTCGATTTGTGCATCTCCTTCATAGAAACAATCATAAAATAAGTATTGTAAATGAAATAGCTACCTACTAACACAGAAAATCTTCAACCTATACTGAAAATAATTATACATTACATGTGGTTATCAAATGTTTTAATAACTCCAACAACATACATTAATCAATATCGGATTCTCAAACCTCGCCCATAAACTACTACGCTATCACCTTTATATAAGAAAACTAACAAGCATAGTCATCAAACGATTTCAATTTTATTCTCTGATCCGATCCCAAAATTAAACCAATCAAAATAAATTATTTGTACACGTATTATAATATTTATTTTGATCCATTTTCAAGATGGATCGAAAAAGTGATTAAAGGTTTTTTTTTATTGCATGGAATGACGAGACGAGCATGCCGTTCGCCTGATGATAAGCGATACGACCACCCATAAACAGTAGCAACACCATCCAGCACCTTAACTTACAAAGTACTGTGTGGCAAGGGATCCCTTTGATTCGCCTACTTTTTTTTAAACCATTATTTTTTCGCATATTTCACTTTGCATAACACGTATTGGCATAATAGTACTATCGCATAGTAATATTTTGGCCTACTACTTTTCTCATAATAAGCTATTGGAATAATTTTAGCTCGACTAATTTGTATTAGACTAATACACATTTCGCATAACATGTATTTAGAATAATTTAGGTTAGCGAGGTGAGCGTGTTAGGTGCATTTGAACCACCGCCAGAACAGACTTTAAGTCGTTTCCAACTCAGACAAAACCAAACATGAATGATGCTTATTTATTTTTATGACTTTTGATATTTATGCTTTTTGACGTTAGTCGTTCTGATGGTTGTGCTTTTTGTGTTTATTATTATTATATTTTTTATTTTATGCTAAAACAATTATGCGTAATGATTATTATGCACATTGATATTTAGGCTTAAAGCTAAGATGCGTAACAATATTATTATAAAAAAAATTATGCAATCCAATAGGGAACCGAGTACTGACATCCTCGGACTCGGTGTTGGGCATAAATAAATATATCTTTATATATAAGTACTGACATCCTCGGACTCGGTGTTGGGCATCTCTGTGTAGTTGATCTTGCGCTGCCTCGTGCGGTGCTTGGGCGACCAGTCGTTGGGTTCGTCGGAGAGGCCGCCGTAGGTGACGCGGGCTCGGATCACGTTCCCGTGCGCGTCGTACTGCGTCAGCTTCTTGTGAGACCGAGACCCACCACCGCCGCCTGTACGGGCATGCTTCTCGCGACGCTTGTGCGACTTCCATCTGTATTCATCAAACACATTCAACATTACAGTTAGTTATAGACAGGCACAAATTATTCATCAGTTTTGACACATCCATGTGATAAAAAGTCTCGGTATGCGACAATTTTGTAAAGAAAGCAATACTTTGTAAGAAAATATGCCAATTTGCGCATTACGATCATGTCAAAGAATGTTCCAATGCATTTTACATAGATGTTTTGCTATTTCACGGTAAATTAAGTTACTGACTAACAGGCTCAAAACATTTTATGAAAATTTCCCTATGTCCGCTCTATATAATCTTAGAATTCTTTGGTATTCATCATTTAACACTACCGCTACATCACCAAAACAATTCACTATCCACCAGTGCGGCCGCCACACACGGTGCGTGTTGCCCCACACTAGCGCGTGGGGACGCGACGCGAGTGATCATTTTTTTTAACACAACAATGGGCTTAGAATGTAAAAAAAACACGACACGTCTCTGCTTCGTTTTATTAGGATTGGTTGAGAGACTAACACGTGACTGACGTATTGGTCTCTTGATCAATTATTGCAATGCAATGCAATCAGCCCTGTATTATAATTCGCAGCTTTAGGATGAAAACGACACAATTCAAAAAGATAGAAAATTGGGTTATCGTCATAAAATTACTTAAAACGAA
Organism: Lapara coniferarum; assembly: GCA_949316025.1. Classification (NCBI taxonomy): domain Eukaryota; kingdom Metazoa; phylum Arthropoda; class Insecta; order Lepidoptera; family Sphingidae; genus Lapara; species Lapara coniferarum. The sequence goes on from OX438922.1 coordinate 2,992,998, forward strand.
GTACTCAATACAACAATAGTTTAAACACAGCCATATTCAAGCAGGAAAAGGACAAAGCTTTTATATCGGTCCCTTTTTTATTACATTTTTATAAATAAGGAACTAGTTTTTAGTCATTTAAAAATAAAATTAAATTAATTTTAAATTAATTTAAAATCCTGGGCCGCCCCTGCGTCGCCCTTCTGCGCGCCCCGCAGAGAGCTTTAGCGCAGCGGGCGGTCAGGGCGTACCGCACGGTCTCTTTCGAGGCGGCTTGCCTATTGGCCGGATTTCTGCCCTGGGACCTGGACGCCAAATCCCTTGCCGATGTATTCCATTGGCGGGAGGAGGCGTTCAGTCGCGGGGAGCGTCCGGCCCTGAAGGAGGTGGAGGCCAAGAGGGCCGCCTTACGGCGAGCCGCCGTGGAGGAGTGGCGTCTCAGGCTGGAGGCCCCGTCGTGGGGGCACCGGGTCGTAGAGGCAGTGCGTCCTGTCTTTGCCGAATGGCTGGATAGGCGCCACGGAGCGGCAACATACCGCCTGACGCAGGTGCTCACCGGGCATGGCTGCTTCGGTGAGTTCCTGTTTCGGGTGGTACGGATAGAGGAGTCGGCCGTGTGTCACTATTGTGACAACTGCCCAATGGACACGGCCCAACATACGTTGGAGTGTTGTCCAGCCTGGGATGAGGAGCGCAGCGCTCTCAGAACAGTCGTCGGAGAAGACCTCTCGCTGCCAGCCGTGGTCGCTTCCATGGTCGGCGGCCGGGAGGCCTGGCAGGCGGTGGCCCACTTCTGCGGGGCGGTCCTCTCGCGGAAGGAGAGTGCCGAGAGGGATCGCCAGCGCAGTGGTGATCCCTCCCGCCGCCAGACGAGACGTAGGAGGCGTCGGGTGGACGACTGACCGACGTCTCCCGCCCTGTGGATTGGGGGCGTTTGGAGAATTCCACCACGGTATCCCCTGCCTGTCGTAAAAGGCGACTAATAGGGGCCTCCGGGGGTCACGGGTGGGCGGGACGTGCCGCCCACCCATTAGTCTAGCCAACTTCTGTGACCCCCGTGATGGACATGTCCGAGGCAGCGTGTCTCACGCTGCCTCGGACACCAAAAGGTGGACACGGTACGGTGTTTCGGGGGCTTCTGAGCCCCCGCAACAGGGAAAAGGACCGCAATGCGGTACGCGCAGGGGCGGTTGCGGACGACAACTTAGACGTGAGTCAGAGGAAGCCCGCAGCCGTCCCTAATGAGCCGAAGATGGCCATTCAAAAAAAAAAAAAAGTCATTTAAAAATGACAACTCAATTTTACATTTTTTGAATTGTGTCGTTTTCGTTCTAAAGGTGCGATATATTGCCCTGTATTATATAATCATGTTAGTAATAAAAGAATGTATTTAAATTTTTTTCTATTACATACATACATACGTATGAAGCTTAAAAAGCGTGTTACTTAATACGCGTTACACTGCTGCATCATTCCGTAAGAAATGGAAGAGCAGTGAACCACGTAACAAATCAAGATTTCCAATCATTTGAAGGGTGCTGTTGGTTATTGATTTGTGATTAGTCTTTTAAATTTTATGAAAGAGGCAATATGCAGTACGCGATTCGGCAGGCGAAGCGATAATAACTAACAGACAGATTTAACTTTATCGAAAACACTGCGCGTAAAAAAAAAACTTGTGACTGTAAACTTACTTCTTGTGTGATGCCCATGCTTTGGCTCCAGCAGATTCGCTGGAACTGTCCTCTAAGACGCCTTTTTTCTTTTTCTTCACTTCAGGCGACGACTCTGCCATTTTAGGCCGATCTGTAATTAAATAGATACGCGATTAAAAACTTCCGTAAGTTTTTGTTCTTCTGTAAATTAATAAGTCATAATTTCTGTAATGTATCATTAATAACTAAGTTCACTATAGTTAAAACATAATGTCGATTATAGCAATACAATATTTTAGACGATCTCCAGAATTATGCCAGTCCACCTAACTGAATTTTCACCATCAAATTTTACTGACACTTGACCACTCCACTGTAAATCTGGGAGGGATAAAAACTGTCGTGTTTATTATAAATATGGTACCTTTCTTGTCGGGTCTGCAAGCTCGCCGGATGGGGAGCGAGTCAGAGGAACGCGAATCATTCGAGCTGTCACGTTCCGCCGATGACGATATGTCTTCTGATGACGATTCCATCCTGCCAACAAACAATAAAACATATGAACTGTTGTATTGTACGAGTAGAAAGGGGGTGCAGTGGTTGTTGAATGATAGAATGTGACATAATGTTCACGGATTTAATATTCGTCACAAATGTTCAATGTTTGATATCACTTAAACCGTCAAACCCTGCTTATATATAATATTATGCAGGACACATGCGCGGAATGAAGAACGACGATGCGCGCATTCACTGAGAGGAACAATACAGTGAAATTGTGTGTTATCAATAGTGATGTTATCACGTCCCTGCGAGCCCGGTATGGACAAATAGCCGTTCAACCGAGCATAATAGTGTAGGTTATAGTTTTGCCTACCCCGCTGCGGCAGCGGGATTAACATGTGTATAGAATTAGCGTAGTTAATAGAATTGACACCTATGTGTGTCGTTTGTATGTAAATTTAGCGTAAGTAGTTAAGATAACTTTTTTCGTATCGCACATAGGATTGTTGTGTATTTTTTAGTATATAGAGTCACTTAATGCCTATGTACCAAGGTGTTAGTAGTTTAGGAACATACACATCAACAGTTCTACTTAAGTACTATATTTTTTTGTTTAATATAAGAAAACAAGAAAATTGGAAACTCATTGAACTTGAAGTAGCATACTTGACATACCCGGTATCCTTAAAGTCTTCATCTGTCTCGTCGTCGTCCTCGGAGGGGACGTCCAGCGAGTTCAGCTTACGAGGTTTCCTCCTCTGCTTCTTCTTTAACTTTTTCGCTTCGACCGGCTTTCCCTGCAATGTTTGAAAAAAAAAATTAGACACATTCTTCTTTACGATAAACAATTTCAGAATTAGTGCCGCTTTAACCATCATCAAGTAAAATATCAGGTGTTTTGGTTGTATGCTTAAGGGGCGCCCGTCCCAAATCTGCGAAAATACATGTTTTACAATTCCTAACTACTACCTTAAAATGAATGAACAACATGACATGGAAAATATATATAATAATTTGATTCATTAACTTTAATTTTGCACAATTAGATTTTCTATTTATCATTTGTTAAGAAAAATATAAACGAAATAAAAAACTAGTACTTTCACTTAAATTCGGTATCAACTTTTCCATCAATGTATTTATGAATATAAAACTTACATTTATTAATAGAGAACACATTTATTGTCGATATTGCAGAAATGTTTTTTTGATTTACGACAATTTTAAGTAATTTATTTACATTTTTCGAGTTTCCGCTCGGACTATTGAAGCGGGTCGGGCCGGGCGACAGGGGGAGTACGGCGAGCGCCGTTCCAAGGAATGGACGTGAGCAATTTTTTTGCCGTGTTTACGTCAATAAAATATTCTATTTGAACAAAATAATGACTGAAATAAGTATTTAAATAATAATATCCACATTTTTGCCACATTGATTCTCTCGGTTATTTGTAGAATAATAAGTAATAATTATAATTAGTTTTACATTGACATGTTGTCATGCTACGAAATTCCTGTTTTCGCTGTCTGGGCTCTATGACATAATGGATGCGGCAAATGAGTATTGAGTCCACATATTCTTAAAAAAAACACGATTTATTAAAAGAGTAATTATTTCAATTGTCATTTACGCTCTCGCGTGCAAGGAGCGTACATGTACGTTCAAAAAAGTGTTCATACTCTGCCAAGAGTGTACATAATATAGCTTGGGCCTATTTCTGCAAAATGTGTGAAAACTGAACATTTACAGATTGTTTTTCTTTCGCTACTTTAGGCTTGCCGTTGACTACAAGATCTTGACGTAGGTAATGTTAGAATTTTAAAAGTAGCCGCCATTTTGACTTTCTTTGTTATAAGCTCAATTTACATTAAAATAGATATCTGGATATAACTTAAGTTGTCTAAGACTGAACCAATGTCAAAATTTAAAAAGGTGGCCGCCATTTAGAATTTCTTTGTTTTAAGGCCAATTGACCTCAAAATCGACATCTGGGATAACTTTGGTTACAAAAGACTGAACTAATGTCAGAATGGAAAAAGTGGCCGCGATTTTTAATTTCCTTGTTTTAAGTCCAATTGACCTCAAATTTGATATCTGGACACTGTTTTGTGTACATAAGTTATATCCAATGTTAACAAATAACAAAGCTGCTACGACTTAGATTTTGCTCGTTTTAAGGGCTTCAAGATGAAAAACCGCTGGGCATGACTGGCCACCAACTGTAGTAGGTAATAGGCATAAATTTTAGAACTTCAAAATATGGCCATAATCAATGTTAATTCAATTCAATAACTATATCGGAGCTTTATTTTGCAAAGATATTTAAGAAGTGGCATGTGGCGACAAACAGCAAATGAAATAAATTCTTCTGTGAAAATATCAAAATTGTTTAAAAAAATATGGAATAATTAACATTTCAAATATTGCTTTAAGTGTAAGTAGCCGCATAGTAGGAGTCACCTTGCTATATTTTTTTTCTTTCCCCTCATCGTAATACCATGTTATTAGGTGACTATGCAGTTATTTTATCGCTTATTTTTATTTAATATTTAACCCCTTTACTATACTTTACAAGGCTATGCAGCATAATTACTTTATTGGTTTTTAAAATATTTTATTTTTCATGTAAATTCGTATTTATTTATTTTTTCCGTAATGGAAGACGATTCAAAAACTTATGTTATAAAATCGGGGGTTACAGATTAGTGTGTGGCGGGGGACTTTATTTTATAATATCTTAACAGTATAAAACAAAGTCGCTTTCCTCTGTCTGTCCCTATTGTAGGTTATGTTGGTGAAATAATTACGGCCACAGAGGATTTAACTTGCTTATATCAGAAAAAACAATTAAATATCCAACGTTACATGTTGACGGGGAAAGAGGCAGAACAGAGAGAGAGAAACGGCACATTTGACAATGACATTTAAAATTACGTTTAGTTTACACAATATTAATATTTATAACACCTATGCCCCTATGTATGCTTAGGTCTTTAAAATTATGTAACGGATTTTCATACTTTTTTTTTATATATAGAGTGATTCCAGAGGAAGGTTTATATGTATAATACATGCATAATATAGTAGAGAAATAATTTGTATGTTCTATTGTGACCGCGAGTGCCTTTCTGACAAAAGTCGGGGAACTACTTATACTAGACGGAAAGGCGTTTTGTACCAAAGTGTCGCTGACCGACTATATTGCAAGATCTCTCGATCTGTATGTGTAACGAATACTGTTAAAAAAATTATAGTTTTTGTATATAAAGTGATTTCTATACAGGAAACCTCTTTAATGCGGGCGAAGCCGCGGGCAAAAACTAGTGTAAGGATATGACAAAGTCGTGTTAGTTAAACCCTTTATAACTTGTCTAAGTCCCAAATAGCAGAATAACTATAAAAGATTTGAAGAGTTCACGAAAGTAAAAATTATGAAGATAATTTAATTTCTCATACATTTTGTACACGACGCCACTTGACATCTCTCATGCAATACTATATGAAACGGTGAAGCCATTTTTAAAAAGAGGAAGTAGAAAGTATTCTTACAAAACCATTTTATGATTATTCAAAATAGTAATGTAACGCAACATTTTTGTGCTAGCTATAAAAACATACATAAGTATAAGGTCCAAAAGAACTTAGAAATGTCTCATTGAATAATTTATAAAATTAAACAAGGTTTGAAGTTAATATTCAATAGAAACAAATATAAAATTCATGTAACATAACCTCATAACTTTGCTTCAATTATATACAAAAACTCCAAATATCATCTAAAAATAAAGCATATTCTGCCACGCTGATTTAAAAAATAAACGACTGGAAGCCATATTTCATATTTTTTACCATATTATAACTAATTAAATTATAGGTTGTAAAAGTTTTCTTTTGTATCCACATGTGGCTCTTGTGTCGGTTTTGTACTTCCATTTACAGTTCGTAAACGTTCGCTATTTTATTAGGTAAATATATTTTCTTGTACATTGATTTGAATCTTATTTCGCTCTCCTGAAAAACACTATTTCTGACATGTCCATATATAATAAGGCACCATCGCAACAGTATTGTAATTAGAGTGACAAAGTACAGGTCGCGCTAAAATATTTTATAATGCTGGAAACGAAGTGAACAATATTTTTCGCCTAAGCAAGGTCGAATTCGCTAATAAAAAGATCATGTAATAATCACAAGTAATTAAACAATCAAATCAGGTTATTAAAACGATTCATTCTGATTTTGTATATAATTAAAATGAAAAATGAAATATTATGCCGCATCTAATATTCTTAGGTTCATGGTGTGAAATCGCTATAGTCGCTGAAAGTTGTTTCCTAATTTTCACTAGATGGCGGTCAAATTTGACGTAATATTAGATGTGGAGATATGAGGAGAGTGTAGTGACGACTAGTCTTGAGGGGAAGCGAACGCGTGACGTCATTCGGGTATAGGCGGCCCTTAATTGAAAGACATTATCTTGAATATTGAATAATAACTATATTAGGCGAACATACATGACATGCGTAGTACGGCTTAGGCGCAAGAGGGAAAAGGAAACGGCAGCCAGTGTTGCCGTCTAAAAGGCATGACCATAGACTATTTATTATTGTTGTCTATGAGACATCAGGGAGGCTGATCATCATTTAAAGAGTCACACGTAACTTCACGTCTGAATTTCACGACGTTCACTAATTTGAGTAGTATAATTATCTTATAATCAAACTGACCATAGGAATTGTGAATTTTCAACAAAGAAATTGTATAGTTACCATCGTCAGTGCTTTACTCAACACTATTTGGTCATTTCCACAATACAACTATAGAATGTTGTATGGTTTCCTCATCAGTGTACCGAGCACGAATTTACGCGCTATAGTAATCGTATCGTATTCGTATCGAGTAGATTAACGCATTAAACGATACCATACGTCAAAAAATAGATTCGTGCTGACATTCTCCATACATTTTAACATTATTGTCTATGGTTTCTCGATTTTCTATTCGAAGTTTACACGCGCGCAATGTTCAGATGTCGTTTTTTAGGTCCAAATCCGCTTACCGGGGCGCTGTTCAAATTTCCATACAAAAATGTAGGTAGTCGAAATCATTACGTTAATTATACGAAAGTGCGTAAACCGTGCTGGGGGTATTGAATAGTAACACAGAACAGAGATAGAGATAGAACTATAATGTGGGCGTAACCTTTCACCCTCTAGTTAGCAAGGCAGCACTAACTCCCGTTTGAGCGGTCTCAGTCGTCATTACGCATTGTCAAAGCTTTAATAACTAGAAAAAATAGTTAAAAATATTAAAATGCCCTATTGTGCTATTCTGGAATGCAGAAATCATAGCTATAGCAAAAATGTGTCCCACAGAGGTATTTCATACCGTCGGTAAGTAATATTTTCTGGTTTATTGCTTATTTAGCTGAAAAATGTATATTGATTTTCTATGTCAAATATGGCACAAAAATTACAATTTAAAGTGTTTCTTATTTCTTTCATCATAAGGTTAATTTTCGAAAACGAAAATCAGTTGTTCTAGAATGATTTGTCACCAATTCACAGTGTCACCGCTACTCAATTAGTGCATGCATGGTCGATAAAATGTTATCGATAATTATCAATTTTTCACTAAAGCGCTATGTTGTAGCATAAAAACTTTCAAACCCCATACTCTAATTATTTTCGTAAAACATGAACGGATTGAAGGCTGTATGGTTGTGTACCTTGGCCTACAAGTCGTGTGTTGTAAAACAAGTGCGAGTAGTGTTGTCAGTTTTCCAACTGCTTGTTTTCTTTGTATACAATAATAAATGCTACATACGTATTAAAACTATGATTGCGTGTGCAGTATTTGTAATAAAATTAGTTTTATTTAAAACGTACATTTGAGAATTGTGAGTGGTCTGGTTCTAATTTTGGTTATATCAATTTCAGTTCATCTCTGGTTGGGATTGCAACCCTACCGGTGAACGACATCTCTTCGACCTCTTGAGCGGCAGAACCAAGCGTGTGAGCACGTAATTTCGTCACCGGCTCGTATGTGCCCATAAATTACGAAGGCTTGGCCAAGGGCCCCGCGGAGTGTTCGCCATGATCAGCTGTACCTGTAGCCGCTTAGCCGTCCTATACGTATCAGTGACCCCGTGACGGCGAAGAGCGTTTTGTTCTAGTGCACGATGAACATATCAGGAATCCTTCGCGGAAGTTGACAGGAGAATACTCGCCGGCCTGCCGATTTTGCGGGTTCTCTATTCATTCCCGGGAGTTTTACCTCAGGCACAATTTTCATTCACTTTGTCTATCGCGGGTAGAGTTAAAACTGCCTGCATCACCAGAGAGTAGGATATCTTCCCCAGCTGCATGAAGCCTCAGTGATTCCTGACTCTGCATTAGAGGATCGACGACACACTCTTATAGGTATTTTTCGAAATTAAACAACAAAAGTATTTAAATTACGAAAAAAGTATGTAACAAAACCGGGTTCCGGCTAATAAGGTAAGGTGGGAGAACTTACCTTATTAGCCGGAACCCGGTTTTGTTGTATTTCTGTCTTGAGCTAAGTTTAGCCGATAAGTAAATAAATATAATATCAACTTCAAAGGTGTGTATTGTTTTATTTAACCCACTGTTATAGTACCAGATACATATTATATAGCTAACGATGTTATACAGAAAAATATAAAAAGTATAACTGAATACAAGTTTAACCTTTGCTCATCCTCACACTTCCTGAGGTGAAGCACGTGCTGACAGCTGGCTTGCGAAACCATTGCTTAGTGTATTCTTCTATCTCAACCCGTAACAAAAGGTTAAGAAGTTCGTAATTGTGCTATTAAACTGTGGAAGAAACTTCAATGTCTTTTGTCCGGCCTACTAGGCCGGCATAATTGTGCCAACCGTTAAAAAATATTTTCTTCCCTTACCGGTTGACAGTGGACGATAGCCTAGTTGGGAATGGAGCAGTCTACCGAGACAATGTCCGGAGGTTCGAAACCCAAGGCCTCTGACTTTTCAAAGTTACGTGTGTTTTATTTATCAATTATCGTTCACTTTAACGGTGAAGGAAAACATCGTGAGGAAACCTGTTAACCTGAGAATCCTCCATAAGAATTTCGAGGGTGTGTGAAGTCTGCCAACCCGCACTAGGCTAGCGTGGTGGACTAAGGCCTTAAACCCTCTCAAGAGTAGAGGAGGCCCGTGCTCAGCAGTGAGCATTATATAATACAGGGCTGGTATTATTACCGGTTGACATTTTCCTTAAACTTTACTCTATTTAACTCCGGCGGTGAAATTATTATAATAGGTATAAATACTCATTATAATTTATTGCAAACTAGCTATACTGTAATACTGTGTAGGTAATATATTATGTAATTTAACATACATGTTTGCAGTATTGAAATTTTAAATTAAGAATTTAAAATCTATACTAAAAATAAATTTTAATTTACTGAGTGAAAATTTTATTCAAGATATTTTCAACATCTTTTCCGGCGCTTATCAAAATAATATTATATATTTTTGTAATAAGTCAATTTCATTAATTAATGTTATTTATAATTTTTAGCCATAAAATAAAAAACATCGATAGGTTTACAAAAAGGTATCATATGGGTGCAACACTATTACCGCATGCTTAGCGTACTTGGTGTCAATCAATAACTTTTCTTAAATCGACAGCCATAGAGATCTTATGAATGCCATCACCATTATATGCCATCTAGCGTGGAGTAGTGGAATGAAATCGAATTAAAATCAAAATTCAGGCTGAAGGAATAACATCGTATGAATTTATGTGAATTTTTAAAATATGAAGTTTATGGAATGGCATTAAGGTTAAATTTAATGCAAATGATTTTGTATTATATGTTTTATGTTTATTGCTGATTTTGGCCAATCATAATGAAAAGATGATAGTATGTGAATATACGCATGTGTGAGTTTGGCGACACTGGTTTTCTTAGTAAATTGATGCTAAACTCTATCCATTCTATCTTTAATTCGTGAATAGTAAAGAGGCTTATTAGCGTACCTGCTCTATGGCCTCCCGTTCAGCCTTGAGTTTCTCCTCCTCTGCAGCCTCGATGATGGTGGATATGTCTTTCCCTCGACCCTGGTTGCCAGCACTCGTCGTGGGCTCCGAGAATTCCTCCTGTTAAATTACTTTGGTTTATAAAAATGACGCAAGTCATTCATACATCTCAAGCTTTACTCAAAGTGCTAGACATTCATCTTTATACGAGAAATATTATGTATTTTGTTTGTCTCTGTTGCTTGTTCATCAAAAGCCAATGGTAACTGTCAGCCTGAGAACCTGGCAGATGGCGCTTATTGGCTAATCCAAGACTAATTACTGCAATGGCCTGACAGAGGAAGTAGGAGATAGAAAAGGGCTTCCAGGATGGGTGAAGAGGGAAATCCCAGGTCAGGCAATGTGATATTGGGTTTTTAGTTCAATAGCAAACCTGGGGGCTTAGAATGTAAAAAAAAAAACACGATGCGTCTCCGCTTTGTTTTATTGGGATTACTTGAGAGACTGACGTATCGGTCTCTCGATCAATCACAAACATTAAAATACCGATACGTCAGTCTCTCAACCAATCACAATAAAACGAAGCGGAGACGCATCGTGTTTTTTTTACATATTCTAAGCCCCCTGAAGTTTGAAATTTGCGTCCGATATGGCCATAGGGACGCCCCCTATCACATCATGGGATGGAACACAGTGGGGTGTTGGTTACCTTGATGGCGGTGCTGATGAGGCGGTCGTACTCCTGCGCGCGGTAGCTGACGGGCAGCTGCTTGCGCGTGCGCAGTCGGTACACGGCGCCGCCCGACGACGACGACCACGAACCCGAGCTGCCACTGCTGCCGGAGCTCTCCTCTGTGCACACAATACAGTTACAAACACTCAACTTGTCAGTAGTCTGTCTGGCCGCGCAACGGACACCAGTGTCCATTTATATAGGGTTTTTCCATACATCTATATATATAAGCAAGGATTGACGGATTAAAGGGACCCACTAATGAAGAACGGCAATAACATACTTATAAAAATATATACACTACTTAAATGTATAAAACTTACGCTTTCAAAAGTAAGATTATAGAGATAGATAGATAGGACTTAATAGACTATTTAAAAAACAAATATTATCCAGGTGTGGAAAAGTGAGACCACTGCATCAGATGGTAAGTGAAATGGCGTCCACGATAGAGTATCGATTGACATGAAATTATTATCTCAATAACAAGATCACTATTATTATCCAATTACCCACCGGAATCTGACTTGGCTCGTTTTTCATCTTTCTCTTTCTCCTCTTCGCTTTCCGGCTCGGGCTCCTCCTCCTTCCGCTTCGCTCGTTCCGCCTCCACTCGCACCAGCAGCTCATCGTACTTAGTTAACTCCAGCTCTAATGATTCAATTAGTTTCTCCTGCAAGTACATTTTTTTATTTTACACATTCACTGCAGCTTAGGTAACATATTATGTGTTTTTAAGGACGTGATGCGCGTACGGCGAATATAGACTAGGTGTTGAAAAAAAATCTTTTTATGGCTGTCTCGCTCATTCCCGTCGCGCCGCCAAACGCCAGTGCGGGACAACACACACTGTGCCAGACGGCCGCATATAGTTCATTGTTTTGACACCACAGCGAGACTTAATTATTATATGGTATACTATAGCATGCATCATAAAACTTTATCATCATGAAAAGAAGTCTATGAAGATTTTAGACCGTGGTTGCCCTTAAAAAATTTTGTACACACTCATTCACGCCTTTTATCCCCGAAGGGTTAGACAGATGCGCAACTAGTGCACCCACTTTTCGCCGTTATTCAGTCCCATGATGTCCCATGAATGAAGAGTATGGAATCTGTGCCCCATATCGGGCACAGATTCCATACTCCGAGCTAACACTGAATAAAAAAAATCAATATCACTTTGCCCGACCCGGGGATCGAACCCGAGACCTCAGCATTGCAGTCGTACCATAACACAACTACACAATCGAGGCAGTCACTCAGCCGAGTACTTGTAACTGGTAATCCCCAAGGCAGCCGAGACGGTCACATACGGTCAGCGACTATATAACCCCTAGACTCCTAATAACAGACGATCGGCTTCTGGCAACACATCTGACAAATAGATCCAATGTAGCTTACCGTTCAAAATCTTCAAGTCAGTTGCGACCACAACTGTGAGCTGTAAACACTTCCGTGTTTGCGAATAAATAACTATTGTAATGAACCCGTGCACAATAAAATGGTGTGGTATAAATAGCCATAATTCAAATTTTCAGAAAAATGGCATTACATTTCACAGGTAAGTCAATAACGACACATAATAACATTTTATTTAAAATTTTACGGAGTTCATCTTAGACTGGCAATGTTGTGTTTACGCGCCATCTTGTTATATTTGCATCTCTTTCCGACCAAAGGACTTTTTACATTTTCTATTTCGTTTTGTTTTTTAACTTTAAAAGTAAGTGATACACCAAAAGGATTTGTCGATAGTTCTATCGATAAAATTAAAAATAAAAGAAACTATCGCCCGAATACTCAAACGCTACTCAACTAATCAATTTATCTGAGGCCTATTTAATTTTAACACGCTTCTTATTTTAAATGGTTAGTTCATTAGTAATAGTTAATTCATTTTAAAAATGATTAGGATATATTTTTGACTAGCGGTATCAGAAATAAATGTTATTAGGATAATTTTTTTATTTTGTTTGTTGATTATAACGATTGTTTTGAGTTATTCTTTGTGTTATTCCTACAAGTCAACTCAAATATTCATGTTAATGTCGATGAGACTTACTAAGCGCCATCTGTCATTCGATTACATAAAGAGTTTCGTTAAAATATTAATATGTTTAATAAATAATAATAATATTACTATAAAACTTTATTACATAAAAGTAATATCGATAAAAAAATCGTGTTTTCATTTAACTCGTCCTATCCCTATGCCTATGTTTCCAAGGTTATATAATGCGATAAGGTGTTGGAAGAACCAATCATAATGCAGTACCCCGCTTCCTCAAACCTCAGGTAGTTGACAGAATTAATTTGAAGAGAAATATTGAACATTAGGAGTCTAGGGGTTATATAGTCGCTGCATACGGTATACTCACATGATTGCACTGCGGACAGAACCAGTCCCCGTCGGGTATGAGGAACAGCATGGGCTTGAGACAGCTGGCGTGGTAGCCGGCGTCGCACCGGTCGCACAGCAGGATCCACTCGGGCTGCTCCCCGCTGCCACAACGCTCGCAGAAACCATTGTCTTGACCTAACATTATATATTATTATACCATCTTATACTTACTTACTACTAACTTATCTTATACTAATAATGACTGCCTTTGTGGCGTAGTTGTATTATAATACGACTGCAATGCTGAGGTCTCGGGTTCGATCCCCAGGTCGAGCAAAGTGGTATTGGATTTTTCTATTCAATATCAGCTCGAAGCCTGGAATTTGTGCATGATATGGCGAAAGGCTCGCCCCCTATCACATCACGGGACGGAATAATGGCGAAAAATGGGTGCACTAGTTGCGCCTCTGCCTACCCCTTGGGGGATAAAAGGTGTGAGTGTATATGTATGTCTTATACTAATATTATTTTTTGTTAAAATGGTTTTATTTTGTGCTTTTTTGTTAGTTAATTATAGAATAGTGTAAACAATACATCATAGATATACGATTGCAGCATTCGCGAGTCATGTGCATTTAGTTATTGAAGAGTTCTATTGTGTATCTCCAAAGATCTTCATCAGATCTTCATAAATTATATACTAAAACCTTCCCTGCCTCGGTGGCGTAGTTGTATTACAGTACAACTGCAAAGCTGAGGTCTCGGGTTCAATCCCCGGGTCGGGCAAAGTGGTATTGAGTTTTTCTATTCAGTATCAGCTCGGAGTCTGGAATTTGTGCCCGATATGGCGATAGGCTCGCCCCCTATCACTTCATGGGACGGAATAATGGCGAAAAGTGGGCGCACTAGTTGCGCCTCTGCCTACCCCTTCGGAGATAACAGGCGTGAGTGTATATGTATATGTATGTGTATATGTATATGTAAAACCTTCCCTGAAAACTATACATTTGAATAACGAAAACCACATCCAAATCGGATCAGTAATTTTTGAGAAACTCGCGGCCATACAAATTTACATACAAACATACATACGGATCGAATACAGAACCTCCTTTTTGAAGTCGGTTAATAATAAATCAGGAAGTTTGTGAATGTTTGGGTGTTGTGGGTGGTGATGTTTGTTAAAAGTTAACACAAAAACAACTGAACTGATTTGGATGAAACTTGGCATGTGGACCTTGTTACTTTTTATGACGCTAATCTGCTCTCTTGGGAAACAATGGGACATTTTTATCTGATTGTTTTATAGATGGAGCTGGGGTTACTTTGTTTTTGGGAGTTTTGCAGTGGAAAAAGCTTTTCGCGCGGGAGAAGCCGCGAGCAAGACCCAGTGAAATATAATTTGAACACATACTTGGTATTTTTATTTCCTTTAAAACAGAATCAAGCTGATAAAAATAAAATGTAATTATTTGCAGCATGAAAAGCATTCACACATTTTTATATCGACAATTACGACTTTCGATTCGTTAGATTTTTTAAAGCCATAACAAAATTTACCTAGAAATAATTTTAAATCAATTAGTCCCTAATAACATACAGTAGACGAGTAAAAAATGAGAACAGCTTAAACTACCTTCTTGTAAGGTGCGCGCCCGCTTCAGCGGTTCAGCTGGCTCGTCGTTCTCCAAGTCAGACTCGGGCGAGAACTCGTGGTCAGACTGGTCGAAATCCACTGTAATACAAACATATTTTACATTATGTAGTAGTAAAGTATACAGGCGGCCGTAAAAAATGAGTCGAATCGTTTCTTCAACAAACTTAGTGTATTGCGCCGATCCCAAATTGGATAACGATGATACGGCTAAGATTTACAATGCATAAAAAAGAAACAACATACTTATGTGCTAACATGTCATCGTGACGGCTAATTAGAAAACTAGCCTACTAGCTTAGCTAAAAAGTTAACTAGCCTACTTGGAAGCATCTGTCTAGTGATAAGGTAGTAAATGGACGTTGTGTGAAAGGTAAAGAGTTTCATACAGTCAGGTTCCTCATGCGGCATTTCGAACAGCGGCTCGTCGGAGTCGGAGTCCGTGTCGGGAGCGGAGGAGGCGGACCCTGTCCAGCGCCGCGTGGGCTTGGCGTTCCACTTACGCGCCGCAGCCTCACCCTCAGCCTCAGAACTGCTCTCGCGCCACTCCTCCTCGTCCTCCTCTTTACCCTGATGACAATATATGTATGTGGGCTCATTTTCTTAGTTTTTATTTAAATAAGATTTAAGCTAAGTTTGTAAAATGTATGTGTAATGGAACATTAGTGAGTGAGCGAGAGTGAGCTATGCACGGGAAGATGGTGTAGGAATATGACTGGTGAGTTAAGAGCAGTTAAGTGTACATGAAAATTGTTAATTATTGTAAGCGAGTTATAAGAATTAAAACAGTTAATAAGAAGATTGTTTCGATTTCCAACTTCCAAGAAAGAATCCTACATGTATAACGAGATACTACAGTAAATCCCAGATATAACGACATTAATGGACCACCTAATCAGGACGTTATAACCGATAGTCATTTTAACTATCCTTCTTTTTATAAGCGTATTTAAATTATAATATTGTCATTTAGTTATTATAATCAATGCATTGTTGTAACCCAGCGATTATATAGCCTCTAGACGTCGGATAACAAACGATCGCTTTCGGGAAACACATCTGACTAATGGATCAGATGTAGCTTGTCGTTCAATATCTTTCAGTTAGTTACGCCACATCTATGAGCCGTAAACACTGCCACATTATTGATTTAATAAATGTTATAATCGGCCCTTCCACAAAACAGTGGTATTATAAAACAAATAAACATCGGGTTTTCAGAAAAATTGCATTACATTCATTATTACATTTCATATTTATGTCTGTCTATTTCATATTTTTGACTATATGAATTCATTTATAAAATAATTCATAGTAATTTATCTTATACAATTTTAGCATTGAGGCCCGTTACTGTCAAAAATATTTTTGCATTTTTTCTGACTAAATGCATTTTGTGCTATCTCTGTTGCTTATTTGTTTAGCATTACTTGACAAGTGACACACCCATTAAATAGTGTTTCTATGGCTATGTGAAACGTAATGATGTTGGCAAGGCCAATCATAATGAAAGAAAACATTTAAAGAATAACATTGGGCATTTGGTGTCTAGGGGCTATATAGTCGCTGTTGCAACCAGTACTTTGTACTTTGACACATTTTAGATAGTTTTTTCATCATTACCCCAAGTCTCCACAAAATGAAATCTAATAATGCATAGATTGTTATGCTTGCATCTGCACTGTCGAATTTAAAAACAGAAATTGTAACAAATGTTAAGAATTTTATTTTGTCAATTTTCACACACTTTCGTTCAAAATATTGTTATGGCGACAGCAAAAAACAACAGAAACATGTTTTTCGTTAGTACAAAAGAACATACCTTCTTCTTATGTATCATCTTGAGGTCCCTCAGCGCGACCTCTTCCTGATGTCTGCGTTGTGCCTCTTCCTTGATCTTCATCTGTGCGATGCGGCGCGACTGCCGCACCGGCGTCGCGTCGTCATCCGAAGCAACCACTTCTGTCTTCTCTTTCTTCTTTCCCTTCTTCTTGTCTTTGCTCTTCGGCTTCTTCAACACCTTCCGCGACAACTTCTTTCCTGCTAATGGATGGATGTTTTGTTTCAAGTTTATTGTGTGAAATCTACATGAAATATGACAAATTATTTAAATTTACATAAAGAATGGCTTTTATAAGAGAGAACCAATCGCTAATGCTAGTATAAATGAGGTGCTCAAATAACAATGAGTTCAATTATTTTAATCAAGTACATTAAAAAAACACACACACCTAGACTGTATAAAGTTTCCTCATCAGATTCGTCGCTGGAATGCTTCTCCAAATGCTTTGCTTCAACCTTTTTCCTGAAATAGAAAAACATATTTAACAAAATGCTTATGAATGCCACAAATAACACAGGTCTCCATAATCAACTTACCTTGAAGATTTAACAGATTTCTTAGGTTTAACTTTCAATCTTTTACTACTAGTAACAGGCTCATTGTCCTCACTGTCGCTTTGAGATTCAGTTTTGTTTTTATCACTCATAGTCGCGTCCAACAGGGACCGTTTCATCGCCTTCACCTCTCTCTTATCACTATCCTTAACATTATCACTGTCAGTTTTATTTACACTATTGTCTGTCGCGTTTTTTCTCTTAAATTTACCTTTACTTGCTTTAATTTTCTTCCTTTGTGATATGGGTTCGTCTAAACTGTCACTTTTCGCGTTTTCTACATTATCGGCTGTCTCCTTGGAATGTTTTACGTTGACGTCACTCTCGGGTGTGGCTTCTAAGCGTAATTTCTTAGGAGGTAGTGGTTCCTCGATCGCGAGTTCCTTTTCTGGACTTTTGTCCGCGTCGGTGTTTGTGTCTTCGTGTTCTTCCGAGGAGACGCTACTCTTCCTCTTCTCTATAATACTTGATTTACTGTCATGACAGCTATCAGTCTCTGTGATGGAGTTTATTACTTCATTACTTTCTTTCAGTTTAAGTTTTCTTGCTGGCCCTACTTTCTTTTTCATTTGACCTCTACTTTTTTTTACATTATTCCTAGCGGGACTCTCGCTGTCCGTTGTAGTTTTGTCATTAACAGTAGCTTCCCTCTTTAAATCGTTTTCATTAGCTTTAGGTACATTATTACTATCATCTGATTTTTCTAATTCTCTAACACAATGCTTTTTAGACTCGGATTTTAATACTTCTGCAGTATCATTTGACTGCTTCTTTAAAGATCTTTTGGGTACTGACGGTAATCTACTTTTTAACTTTACACTTTTGGCTAATTTAGTTTTACTACTTGCATTTACATCATTTTCACCATTAATACATTCTTCGGTGCCATTTTCTTCGTCAGAATGTTCTCCGGCACTGTTTGTTTGTCCTATTGCTTCAGGATTCCCTGTGTCGTTATCGTAACCATACCCTTCTCCATAAAAATACATTACTTCTTCAGTAATCTCCTCACCTATAATATACGGACTTTCGCAGTCGGCACCGTTGCCCTCACCAGTAACGACCATCAAGGGTTCTTCTATTGCTTCGCTTACTTCTGGGTTTTCTTCATTTTCATCATCAAATTTCTCTTCCTCTTTCTCTACATTTTGAATTGCAGGTTTAGAGCTTTCAAGATTTGATGTGCTTTCAGGCTCTGTCTGTTTTACCATTGTCAAGTTTTCTGCTTTAGGACTTTCCAGATTGGGATTCTCGGGTTTTGGACTACCAATAATCGGATTCTCAGCTTTCGGACTCTGAGGTTTGATATTATCAAGAATTAGACTTTCTGGTTTAGGACTTTCCCGTTTCAGACTATTAGGTATTGCATTATCCGGTCTGGGGCTTTCAGCTTTAGGGCTATCGGTTATTGAACTAATATTTATAAGGCTTGCAGATTCTGGACTACTAATACTAGGACTGTTAGCTACCATACTATCAGATTCCATATTTTCAACTTTGGAGATATCTGATTTTGGGCTTGTTGGTTTCCCTTCTATTTCATTATTTGAATTTTCAACTGTTTCAGGTCCAACTATGGATTCTTCGTTTTTCTCTTCCTTACCACTATCTGTAGCGTCACCTGGGTCTATCTCTTTTAATAAAGCTTCATCAATTTTCTTATCCTCATTTTCATTTTCAGATTCAGATTCTGGACTTAGGAACTCTTCGTCATTTTCGTCTTCGGCTTCTGAATTCTCTGGCTGTGAATGATATTGGCAATATAATTAAGGACCTTCTGTTGATGGGGGCATAATTTTTACACAAATTAGTATGATGAGTGTTATAAATCCTACCTCCTGTGGCGGAACTTCGGCGCTGCTGGAGTCTTCGTTGACATTTGATGTATTGTTCAATGGACAAATCTCTTCCCCACTCTTCAGCTGTGATATCACCTTAACCAACTCTTCCCGACTTCTGCAAAATATTAAATGTTAAATAGCATGTACAATTTCTTGTACAATTTATAACATGAAATTATGATACTTTATACCAGAAACCAACAAATTGTGCATCGAATTAAATCCTACAAAAGTATTTTATTTACAAAAAGGAAAATAAATGAAACTCAACACAATAGTCTGTTATTGGTGGCTATCTTATAGTACCATATTAAATTACAACATACATACAAACAGGAAATCAAGTGATTAACTTAATTATTTTGAACTAAGACAAAAAACAGTATTCCTATGGCAATAGACTTCCTACTACGATAAAGGCCTATACAGCTGTAAATATGTCTGAAGATGTGAATTAACTACTATTCCCAGTTTTATTTAACACTTTCAAAACCAAAAATAATATGGAAATGGATTTTTTTTCAACAGCTTTCATCTGAATAAGATTATAAAAATTTTTGCAACAAAACAAAGTCTAGAAAAGTTGTACAATGAACAAGACATTCTTACATATTTTCAGACCTTTTACACTTTTATGGGTAGTCAGAGAAAACACACCAACATATTGCCTTCTATATAAAGTTCCATATTGTATTAGAGAGACATT
The DNA here is from genome assembly GCA_949316025.1 of Lapara coniferarum. NCBI lineage: Eukaryota > Metazoa > Arthropoda > Insecta > Lepidoptera > Sphingidae > Lapara > Lapara coniferarum. Next base: position 3,012,846 of record OX438922.1, read on the forward strand.
AAAATGTAATTAATAGTCAAAGTAACTGCCTTGATTGAGTAGTTGTATTGCATGCATCCTATACTGCTCAGGTCTCAGGTTCGAATTCCCAGCTGGCTAAAGTGATAAGTTTTTCTGTACAGTATTGGCCCAGAGTCTGGAATATGTGCCTATTACTTCATAGGATGGAATACACATGGCGAAAATTGGGTGCCTTTAATGCACCTCTGCCAACAGATAAAGGCTGATGTATGCTCATTTTGTTTTTGTAATAGTCAAAGTATATCTTACCGTGCCACCAACTGCCACGTCTCCTCATCCTGGTCTTCCTTGTAGAGACAGAGGTTCGCGTCGTCGTCCACCTCAAGCCAGTACACACAACCATTCTTGTCCCTGCCGATGGGGTCCAGCCGCAGGTCCTTGCAGGACAATGCATTCACTGCTGTTTTGAACTTGGAGTAGCATGTGAACTGGTACTCTAGAAGAAACTGTGGAACAATGAGATCTTTCTTTATTTCTATAAAAAACAAAAAAATGGTGTGTTCATTACAGATGTGTAATAGGTATAAATATTTACGGAAGAATCAAACATATTAGAAACAAATAATGTCTGTTTCAAGATGTGCTAAATACGAAGACATTCAAAAGTATAGTTAGTTATAGACTGGACATCATCCCCAAATTTTTCGTCTAAAAGTTTGACTTATTACAAATTTGGCAATAAGTCACTGTTTTATCTGGCAGATCCATGTGACAAGACAATCTTAGTATGCACAAATTTTGTAAAGAAAGTGATATTTTGAAGGAAATGTGCCAATTGGCACATTACAGTCATGTCAAAGTATGTTCGAATGCCTTTTACATAGGTGTTTTGCTATTTTACGGTAGATTGAGCTACTGAGGAACAAGCTCAAATTTTTTTATGAAAATTTCCCCAATGTTTGCACTATATAACCTTAGAACTCTTTGGTAATTGAAAAGTGGGTACATTTATTTATATTACATTTTCTCCTTCCTGACGACATTTTAGTGACAAATATTTTTCTATGTAATTACTTACAATAATTTATTAAAATATATAAATTAGAGACGAGATAATTTATTAAAATATATTATAATAGAGACGAGTGAGTGCAGGTAAACGGGTGAATGGAGCGTTGCACTCCTTTATGGGTAGCCGGAATGTGTCCAAAAAGGCAAGACTGGCTGTCTATAGAGGAGTGTTATTACCAACGCTAGTGTATGGTAGTGAAAGTTGGGTATGGCAGAAAAAGCATGAAAGTAAGATTAAAGCAGTAGAAATGCGAGCGTTAAGAAGCATGTGTGGAGTGACTGTGTGTGATAGAGTGCGGAATACTAGGGTGATGGACATGTGTAGAGTGACAGAGGATGTAGTGACCAAAATTGAGAAGGGTATGCTAAGGTGGTTTGGGCATTTGGAAAGGATGGATGATAGGAGACTGACAAAGAGGATATATAAGGCGAGTGTGGATGGAAGGGCCGGCAGGGGTCGACCGCATCGAACCTTCGAATGTCAGATATCTGACATTCTAAGTAGAGGCCAGGTCAAAAGTACCCTGAACCGGCGGGAGTGCATGAAAAGATTGATGAAGGTAAAGGAAGCGAAAGTAGTGTGCCAGAATCGAGCAAAATGGCGATCCATAGTCTCTGCCTACCCTTATGGCAGAGAGGCGTGATAGTGTGTATGTATATAATAATAGTACACAGTATGATCACACACTCTTTTCTGTTTTTGACCTGAACCAAACTGGATGAATATATATTGGGCCAACCTCATATTCAAAATTATTATTAAAAGAAACAATTACTTTTAAAACAATAGCTACATTCAAAACCAGACTCACTATAAATAAATATTTAGAAAATGAAATTGTATGTTAATCAAATTTATCTACCTTCCATCCTGGCTCTAATAATAAGTCTTCATGACTTATTATTAGAGCCAGGATGCAACAAACTTAGATCAAAATTATTACACAACAAATACTCTCAAGTTTAGTGTGTAGGTTCCATGTACTAGATTATTACCATGCATCAGATTTCCTGAGAATCTCTGTTATTTATATTACTCTAGACCACCCACACTACAATGTAAATCACTGTGAAGATGCCAAATTTTAAAACCAACATTACAACATTCCAAACAAAATTGTTTTTTTTTATATAAAAGAATAAAATGATAAGCAGAAATTACAATAACTGCATTAAATACAACTGTTGTGTACTTTCTCTTTTTTCACATACTCCATAGGACCTAACATATTCAATCCAAGCAGATTGTGGTACTCATAATAAAGGGAATTGGAATCAATAACATAGATTTATAGTATAATGGTTGATTCACTATGTTTTTGTATTGAATGACAAGACGAGTATGCCATTCACCTGATAAACGATACGACCACCCATAAACAGTAGCAACACCATTCAGCACTTTGGTTTATAAAGTACTGTGTGGCATTCCGCTGAACTCGTCATCCTGAGACATAAGATGTTAAGTCTCATTATGTCCATTAGTAACACTGGCTGCAATGTCGTTCAAACTGAAACACAACAGTGCATGCACACTGCTGCTTGGTGGTAAACTACACTACACTAGAAAAAATATAAGACAATATGTGTTTGTTTACCCTGTCTAGAGAATTTAGACACAATAAAACATGAATCATTAAAAATTGTGCCACTAATATATCATAACCTTTCAGCTTTACTTGTCAAGCCCCACGACGGAGGCAGGCATCCGAGTATATAGGGTTTTGGCATACATCTATATATATATATAAGCGAGGCTTTACACAATATAAAAACTAGATAATTCCTGGTCATATCTTAAATATAGGTATTACATCACAAAAATAGTTTCTTGACCCTTCATTAGCATTTATATTGTTATACACATCCACATCCACTAATACCGTTCAGGCAAACAAACAAATCATACAATAATAAGTGTTTTTTTGCCATCTGTAATGATTGTTGATGACTCATGTATGAACAGAACACAAATCAAGTTTGTTCACAATGAGTAGTGAGTATTGATGCAGAGAGAGCCGCCGCCGCGAGTAGGCGTCGCTAATTACCTTCAACACCTTTAGCTTCACTTGCGTGCTCGCTTTCTTGTACGAGAACCTCTCTATTTCCCACGCTTCCTGGTGATGACCTTGTTGATGACAAAACTTGATCAAAGCCCTCTCCCACCTGTTACTCAACACTGATCTTATAGCGCGACGCAACAACCTCAAGTGCAACTCCTTCAACGGTTCCGACACTGACAACAAAAAAACTAATAAGATGTTTGTTTATCACTCAGCACCAACAATCCGCACACCACCACTCACCCTCCTCAGTATTTTCGATGAATTCCTGCAATTTAGCTAACGTGGGCACTTCTAATGTGTACAACTTGCCAAACACCTTCAGAAAGGAATAGATAACAGCGAAATTAGGATCATTCGCGCACGAAATTTCACCATCAGACGCCATCGTCGGAACTCAAAAAGCTTTTTCACTGTACATGATTATACGGTTCTAAATATCGATATATGATTACTTCACTTAAAACTAACGGGAATTTGTATAACATATACATGATTCACGAAAATATCATCATTTTATGTTCACTGAAAGCTTCTTTTTATTATTTTCTACGATAGTAAAATAAAACTCGATGACAGCCATCGCTCCATAAACAATAAAAACACTTTTTTAAATTACTTTTATGTCCAAGATAATTTTGTAAACGATGTAGTACATGTACCATAGACAATCTTGTGTGCCTCCGGAGTGTGATATATTTTTTATACATTTTCTTTACTTAAATTTCCTAATCTCCACTTGTATGTTTTTCTATAGATGGGTACCAAAAATAAAGACGTCAAGCCCCGCTTATATATATATATATATATGGATGTATGTGGAAACCCTATATTACCTATATACTCGGACTCTGATACTGGTACGCCGGCATCCGTCACGGGACTTGACGAGTCAATGGATTGTATTGTCGCTTTGGACTTGTGAACTGTGATTGACCGTGAGAAAAAGCTTTAAGTTTCCGTAGTATTATAATACTCTTTGATTTAACCTGTGCCAGTGCCGGTCATTTACATTCTATGCCTGTCATACATATGTCATTGCGAATTTTTATTTTTTTAATCTGCGGTGGCAAATCCCATTGAAGGAAACGAGTGTTTGGTTTCGTTTAGTTTTCTGATTTGTGTGATTGCTTTTTTCGTATAATTAGTATAATAATATAATACCAGCCACCATGTCTTCAGTATGTTGCGGAACTAAGAAACAAAAGCTTAATAACACTTATAGCAATAGCATAGAGCGACCTTTGAATGGTTACCAAGAGTCCGTAGCTATTCCCGATATGTGTTACTTTTGTTTCGATGTTTTGTATTCTCAGCTACATAGTATGGACCCTCCACAGACGCCAAATTTCACTAATGAAGCATAGTAAGTACAAGTTTATATTTTATAACCCACGAGGGAATGCTTTGAGAACCACCTCCAAATCTTTTGTCTCGAATGAGGTCACTATCATGAATAAAACCTTCGCTTTTATTTATATGGGGTTTTTCATTCGTTGTGCTTTAGCCATTAGTAGAGGCTTTCACCCAATTTGCATAAACTGCATCAATCCCAACTTTGAGTAGCTAATAATTTATAACACCCACACACTGCTGACATTGTCATAGTATCTTCATTAATACACTCTCGCGATTATCGCCGTTATATCGGAGTGATAAAGTCTATAATGGGGTTGTAATATCTGACAGCTCAAGTTATAATTTGCATCATTGACACTTAAATATTAGTATGTTGCATGATAAAGTAAAAAGCGACATTGTTTGTGGTTTCTATTTTGATTTGTTAATTATCGTTTTTATGGTTGTTGGATAGACAAAGGAAGCAATTGAAAGCAAGTGTTGTGATTTTCAGCCCTCTTTTTGTGACATGGAAGATTGGCAAAGAACACCGGCTGAGAGGCTGTATTGGGACCTTCAATGCAATGCATTTGCATTCAGGTAGACTTTGTGAGCATCTGGAGAAAATGTTGAAATTATCCAAAAAAGTATTTTTTAGTGTTGGCTTTGTATCTGTATATATTTAACATATGAAATGGGATTATATTCTCAGTGGGAACATGGAAACACTATATTATAACAATGTGTGCCTTTGACCATAAATGAAGGTTTAACGCTTCAGGCCCGGTCGGTCACATTGGCCCGGTACGCGTGATCTGTCAACAAGCGAAAATCGACCTACACGCACACACATAAGGCGTGTCATCACCTACATATCGCGTGTTTGACAGCTGTCACCGGTCCGATTGGACCGGTCTGGGCACGACGGGTTAAGAATGTATTGTAAACTAAGAAAACATACATTCCATAATCCGTTTAGGAAATTAAAAATAATAAACCATACATTGTTTTTCTATTTCTGGTGTAATTTGTTACATATTCTCCAAATGCTGAATATGAATTTATTTTGTATTACTATTATGTTTATAACTATGATTTTTTACTGTTACTGGGGGATACATTTTAACAAAGACTATCTGTAAACAAATATAATTATGTAAACATTACTTTGGAATAATATTTTTTATTAGCATGGCAATCAAATTCCATCATAGTTTTCTTCTCTGAAATGCATAAATTTGATCATAACATGTTAAGTTAGTATTCCTAGTTATTTTTGATATATTTAATACTAGCTTTTGCCCGCGGCTCCGCCCGCATTAAAAAGTTTTTCCGCTATAAAAGTCCCGGTTTATATTTTCCCGGGATAAAAAGTAGCCTATGTGTTAATCCAGGACATGATCTACCCGTGTGCCAAATTTCATCGAAATCCGTTCAGTAGTTTTTGCGTGAAAGAGGAACAAACATCCTTACATCCATACATCCAAACATCCATACATTCTTACAAACTTTCGCCTTTATAATATTAGTAGGATGACCCAACAAATTACTTAAATGCATGCAAAAAAATCTGCATCTCGAGTGAATCATATTTCACAGCCTTAAGGACTGTGCTTCATCTGCCTGTCTGTCTGAACGTGATAAACTCAAAAACTACTGAACGGATTTCGATGTTTGGTATGAAGATAGTTTCAGACCCTGGGAAGGATACGTGCTACTTTTATCTTGAGAAAATATATAGCAGGACAGGGGGAAGCCGTGAACAAAAGCTAGTGTTATATAAATTAATAATGATAATATAATGTATTTTCTGATCTTTAATCAGTCTATGTTCAATGTAAAGGTTTATTTGTGTATTTAACCATATTGCATTGATAATGGTATTATCTTCTAATCTGAGTAATTCTTTTTTTTTTCTTTGTTAATGGCCCTACTGCCAGTAGCCTGACGCGAGTGAACGCAGAAGGTGCTCGCAACCCTTTGAATTAAGTGACCATGCTGAGGGAACCCACTAACGGGTTACGAACCTCGGCTCAGGACGGTCACTGAGAGAGGATGAGACATCAACGATTAGGGAAAGATTAGTTTTTAGGCCTAATCCTTTTAGATTGTGTTGTCATCGGCACGCGGGCCGGTACTGCTAGGGCGACGGGGAACGCGGCGAGGTCCTCGACGGCGAGGACGGAACTGCGGTCTTGTAAAGTGTTGGTGTTTCAAGAACTCGTTCTTACGGCGGATGGCCAGAGTGATTTCGTCCTCTGGATCGGTTAATACGGAACGCGGCCGTCTCCATTGGGCGCGGTCGAATGGAAACTGAATAATTCAAATAAATTACTAGCTGTTGTCATATTCTGAATTTCTTTTAGCTTAGCTCATATAGCTGAGATATTTATTCATATTTGTGTGAATTTCTACTATGTAAATGAAGCTATATAATATGCCATGTGTAATTTTTCCAACAATGCAAGCAAAACTAAATTTAGCTTAGTTATTGGTTTGCAACTTGCGTAAAAGTATTATAAGTAGTAAGTGTATAATAAGAAAAATAAAAAAGGGGCTGAACATAAATATGCAGATTCCCATTTTTTGCCATGCTTTTGGGATCAAACCTGAGTCTTCAGCTCGGCAGTCATAGAACGTACCGCAATACAACTGCGCCATCGAGGCTGTAACATCGGCACACTTATACCATATAATTAATTTATCATATGATGCAGCATTTATGTTGCTTCATCCTCTATTACTATTTTAATCATCTTATTTATAAAAGAAGCCTTATAAGACCTACATGATATATTTTCTTCATAAGAGACGTTTATATATACTGATTCTCATTTAAAGTCATTGTGCATGAAATACCTTGGTCTAAATAACCAATGGGCATGACTTCCTCTCACAAGGTTCGTGTCCAACAAAGGCAACATAAATGTATATTTAATATAAAAAGTAATTAAAATTCGCAACTCAATTAAATGATTTGTTTCTAAATTCTAATACTTTGCTGCTTTTTGGAGCAGGTGAGAAATTTCTTTAAATATATGCTTACTGTCTTACTGTGTAATCATTGTGTAACCTATCGAAATTTCGGGCAGTAATAATAAACCCAGATTAACTGTTTATTTCTCAAATAGGAAAATGGACACAAATCAGATTGAACAATGTTTCACCTGCGAACTAAACATAGAACCTTTAAATATCAGAGACAGCCTCGATTTCGTTACTAAGCCAATGAGACAGTGGTGTAACTACAGCATAAAGGGCTGTGGCAAAGTCATCGATTGGGGAAAAGTCTCTCTACAGTTCTCTTCCTGTCGAGTCAGGGGCTCTATAGAGCCGCGGCCCTATGGAATTTTGCGCGTCGTATCTTAACATAGTATAAAACAAAGTCGCTTCCCGCTGTCCGTCCCTATATATGCTTAGATCTTTAAAGCTACGCAACGGATTTTGATGCGATTTTTTTTAATAGATAGAGTGATTCAGGAAGAATGTTTATGTGTATAATTTATCCCGGGGAAATATAAAGCGGGAATTTTATCCCGGAAAAACACATTCACGCGGGCGATGCCGCGAGCAGAAGTCTAGTTAAGAATATTGTTATGCCACTGCCCTGAGATAATAAACCACTAGGCCACGACCAGCGGGCGCGGGTAACGGGCGAAAAAGGGCGGTGCGAAAACGCTGCGTTTGTCGCTTTACCATTCCATATTCAGGCGACCGCGGCTCGCGGGACGCTTGATAAGTTACTGATTGGGCTGACTTAGCATTTTGACTGCGGCGCCAAAACAAAGAACTATCCACCATTATATGTCGAGACGTATAGCTTTAATTAATTAACCGACTTCAAAAAAGGAAGGTTCTAATTTCGATCCGTATGTATGTATGTATGTAAATTTGTATGGCCGAGAGTTTCTCAAAAACTACTCATCTTATTGGGATGGGGTTTTCGTTATTCAAATGTATATTTTTCAGGCAAGGTTTTAGTATACAGGGTCATTTTGACATTACGTTAATAAATGAAACCACATACTTATCTCATTGAAAATATCGTATTCCATTAAGTTATTTTAACCATAGATGTAAAATAAAAAAGTGTAAGTTTCGAACAAAATAAATATCAATAAAAAGTAACTTTAAGTTTACACGCCCTAATACCACTATGACTGCTCTAGGAGAATTTGTCGCAGCAGCAACATTGCACTTTCAGTCTGAAATACATTTACGCACACGCCATATTCGCACTAAACTACAAAATTAACAAAAATATGGAATACTACAACCGGGATTTTTGGCGAAAGTATTCGTTATTCATGGATGATTTTTGGCATAATGTTAGCAGAGGTATAAACGAATATGTGGTTTCATTTAGTAACGTAATGTAAAAATGACCTTGTATAATTTATTACGATCTGTCGAAGATCTTTGGAGATTCACAATGGAATTCTTCAATAACTAACAGCCAATGACTCGCGAATTCTGCAATCGTATATCTATGATGTATCTACTGTTTACATCATTCCATAATTAACTACTTAACAAAATAGCAATAAATAAAAACTTTTTAACAAAACATAAACCGACTTCAAAACTGTGCGGGGCTCGGACTGGGCCAACACCCCGCAATGTGTTGTGTGTGTGCTGGATTGCGTGAGTGGGAATATGGCGATACCAGTGACAAAGTAACAAAGGCGTAAAATCGGGAAATAGCGTTTATTTCACACACTGAATCGAAAGTTACAAAGTTCAGCCACAACGGTAGCCAAATTCTCCCGGCGTTAATATTCGGCGCGTAGTCTCTCGTTGCTACGCCGTAGCTATGCGACGTAGCTGGAAGTCGTCCTCGTAGCACCGTGCCACAGCTGATGAGGAAGGATGGTCCACTCTGCATAAGCGCCTGTTTCCTCTTCAAACTTGCAGACTTCTTCTTTCTTGCCGACTACTTGCTGTTTTCTTGATGTCCCGAACTATTTCTATTAAACAAAAAACTCCTAACACGTTTTAACTCAAAAATACAAAAAAAAAACAAATTAGCTTAAGTACTCCGCGGCTATACCGTACGGAGCACTAAGAGGGCCTTCCCTCTTTCTAGGACCTCTTTTTCACTTTCAAGATTACACTTATTTTCAATTCGCGCCTAAGTTAAATCTATATGCCTAAACTATAAGTGTCTTGGTACATAGACACTAAGTGGCTCTATATACTAAACATCATAAAACAACCTTATGTGCATTACAAAGAAAGTTATCGTGATTTACTTACTCTAAGTTTAGCACAAACGATGCACACAAGCAACATTTCTAAAAATAACTATTTAAACTTTATACATACGTTCATCCCGCTACCGCAGCGGGGTAGGCAAAGTTCTAACCTACACTATGACACCGAATGAAACACTACACAGTTCATACCGGGTGAGTTATAAGCGTTCAATGACCCTAACGATAACACGATTTTTTCACTAAGATCACTGACTAAAGTCTATGACGTCACTAAGAGGTCCGAGTTCTATTACGAAATCGCGCATGCGCGGTATGCACTTTACGTTGTTCTCTCTTCGAGAATATGCGTCCTGCACATTCTCCCGCCGTGCATCACCCAGCGTCCAGGGGGTGATGCAGTCACGCTGTCGGGCAGGATGCATCCGCCGCTGGCTGCGGCGCGGCGCTCTCGGTTCTTGTGTCGTCAGCTTGGTGTATGACGACGATCCTCTTCACGGGTCGTCGCAGGACACCTCCGCGGGTGGTGATGTCCACTGTGCGCACCACTCCATCTGGGCCGGGATACATGGCGCAAATGCGCCCCCGCGGCCATGTGTTGCGCGGGAGCGTGCCGTCTATGATGCGGACGACATCACCTATTTGCAGTTCGGGGCCCCGGCTGTGGGCCTCCCGCCGGTTTCTTAGCTCGGGGAGGTACTCCCGGAGCCAACGCGTCCAGAATGCGTCGGCGAGCTGCTGTGTGGCTTTGAGGTCGGCGTGCGCGCCGAAGTCGTGGTCGGCCGGGAAGTTCGGCACCGACCACGGGCCCCGACCGCCCAACAAAAAGTGGTTAGGCGTCAGGGCTTCCGGATCCTCAGGGTTCACCGACACGTGGGTCAATGGTCGGCTATTGACTGTTAGTTCGACCTCGGCGAGTAACGTTGCCAACGTCTCTTCTCGAGGGCTCCTCTCGTGGAGCACCGTTTTTAGTGCGGTTTTCACAGTCCGCACCAGTCTCTCCCAGGCGCCGCCCATGAATGGCGCGCCCGGGGGAATGAAGCGCCATCGGATCGCCCTCCGCGACGCCTCTTCTTCGGCGCCCGCGAGGAGGGTGTTGCGCAGCTCTCGTTCCGCGCCGTGGAAGTTGGTCGCATTGTCGGACCACAGCTCGACGGGGCTCCCACGACGCGCTGTCATGCGCCTGAGTGCCATGATTGCACCCTGCGCACTTAATGAGTGCACCACCTCTAGATGCACCGCTCGAACTGTCAAACATGTAAAGAGAGCTACATAGCGCTTTTGATTGCTGCGGCCCACGGTTACGGTGAGCGGACCGAAGTAATCAAGACCGGTATAGGTAAATGGTCTGTGATGATGAGCCAGCCGACAGGCAGGTAAGTCGCCCGTCACCGGCTGCGGCGGGGTCGCCGCCCTCTGGCGGCACTTCAAGCAGCTCCTCAGTGTAGTCTTGACCGTCGGGCGTAGTCTCAGGATCCATCTCTGTTGGCGGCAGCAGTTGACCACGCTCTCGACGCTGGCGTGATGCAGCTCTGCGTGGACGTGCTCGATCCACAGCCGTGTTGCCCGATGCTCGCCGTCGACGACCGGAGGGTGCTTCATTTTTTCTGTGATTCCCGTGGTAGCTGAAATCCGACTATTTAAACATATCAAATTATTAATTAGTACAATACTCAAAGGATACAGGCGGCTATCCCGTGATACGGGTTTTCCTTGTGCGAGTGCACGTATTTCTTCGGCAAACACTTTTTCTTGACTCATTTTTATAATGAGGTATTCCGCCCGTTCTAACAGCTCAGCTGGGAGGGTCATGAATGTTATGTCCTCCGATTTTCGCGCGCTCCTCTTCAACGGTTTTTTCGACGTTTGAGCGCGTTTCCAATCCGGGTCCTTTTGCGAAGCGGCCTTTGTTCGCTTGTGATTAACGTAATCACACCGTCGCCGGAACATGCGCACTGCCTGCAGAGTGCGAGCTGTAGCTCTCAAGTATCGGGTCCAACTCGAGAACCGATTCACGTCGGGTAGGGCCTCTGAGAGCTGTGGCTCTCGATGTCCTGAGGTGACGGCGCCTACTCTTTCTTCACCGGTCGTGGTGATGATGCCCCTTTCTTCCGTGGGCCATAAGTCGGGTGGATTTCGGAGAAATTCCGGCCCATTGAACCATCGATGTCGCTCATCGAAGTTGTCCGGCACGTCGCGTGTGGCATCGTCAGCGGCATTGTGGCGCGTCGGCACCCATCTCCATTCGCTCGTTTGTGAATGTTCCTCTATTGCCGCGACGCGATGAGCGACGTATGGTTTGTATGATCTGGATCCTGTTCTGATCCAGCTCAGCGTTGTCCGACTGTCTGTCCAGTAGGTCGTTGACTCGGGTTGTCTTCCGTGTTCGCGCTTCACCGCGGCTGCCATCCGTGTGCCGAGTACTGCTGCCTGTAATTCTAGACGGGGAATGGACGTTAGTTTCAGCGGCGCAACTTTCGCTTTCGCTGTTATAAGCGAAACCGTGACCCGTCCGTCTTCATCTTCGGCTCGCCAGTATAGTGCGGTCGCGTAGGCGGACTCGCTGGCATCGGTGAACACGTGCAGCTGCAATCTTCTAGCTCGAGTATAGCCTAGGTAGCAGCGTGGCACGGACACGTGACCCAATCTTCTCAGCTGTGTGACCCAATCCGCCCATCCGGCGGATATGTCGCCGTCAAGCGGATCGTCCCATGCAGTGCCGCGTCTCCAGACCTCCTGCAACAGCTGCTTGGCCCTTACCGTCACTGGGGATGCAAGACCTAGAGGATCAAACAGGGACATTACTATTTTAAGCGCTTCTCGTTTCGTGGGCGCTTCTCTGATTAACAAGTTTGGCGGTATGCGCGCCAAATCCAAATTGAAGGCGAGTCTGTCTTCCGTTGGTCTCCAAATGAGGCCCAAGACTCTCTCCGCCTTTTCTAAGTCCACCTCTTCGCGGTGGGGACTTGCCGATTCGCCGAGTGCTTCAAGTACCTCAGGCGAATTACTCGTCCATTTTTTCAATATAAAATGCGCCTCACCGTGAATGTCGCGCACTTGCCGCGCAATCGTTGTCGCGCTTTCTATGTCCGGATAGCTGTCAAGGTAATCGTCCATATAATGTTTTCTCCTTATCGCGTCGACAGCTTCCGGATGCGTCGATCGAAATCTGTCCGCGTTGCGATTCATGACATAAATCGCCGTCGCGGGAGAGCTAGATGCACCGAAAATGAGTACCTTCATCCTGTATATTTCCGGCGGTTTGTTATCTCGGCGATCCGCTCGCCAGAGATATCTGAGGGCGTCGCGATCTTCCTCGCGCAATCTCACCTGCATAAACATCTCCGTGATATCCGCGGTGACTGCAATGGGATGTTCCCGAAATCGCATCAGGACGGCGGGAAGAGGCTGCAACAAGTCTGGACCTGTTAATAAGTTATCATTCAAAGTGGTACCCTTTGTCTTGGCCGCCGCGTCGTGCACAACTCGCAGCTTGTCCGGTTTCAAAGCATTAAAAACTGCGAAGTGCGGCAAATACCATGTCCTTGTTGCATGGGAGGTCGCGGGGGCTGGCTCGGCGTAATCCTTCTCGATCAGCGCCTCCATCTGTTGGTTATATCTGACCTTGAGTTCGGGGTTCCTATCCAGCTTGTTTTCTATGTTGTGCAGCCTTTTCAAAGTGTTCTCGTAATTGTTCGGGAGCTCGACATTTTCTTTTTTCCACAGGAGAGACGTGGTATATCTTCCGCAGGGTTCTCTCGTGGTGTTGTCCTCCAGGATTCTCAGCGCCTTTTCTCCGGGGTCGCTCTTCGGCCTGCGGGGATCTACAAACAGATTATCAAGCAAAATAAATTCTTTTACGAGCTCCTCAGTTAGGTCGTCGGTTGCTGTCTGGCCGACGAAATTCACCCTGTGTCCTAGGGCTCTGGTCCGGCTCCCGTGTACCACCCATCCTAGTGGTGTGAGCGAGGCGACCGGTTGGTTCCTCCTCCCGGACCGTGTCTTGCTAGATATAAGCAAATGCCAATTATCCTGGCCTATAAGAAGTCGGGGTTTCGCTTCTTGCGTTTGTGATGCAGGCAGGAGGCCCTTCAAATGGGTACAGTCTCGCAGCGCCTCTTCAGGAATACGCTGCGCCGCCAATCTCAAGTTGTCGACGGTGCGGGCTTCTATCTGCTGCCGTCCCCGACTTCCCCTTATCTGAAACTTAACACGACATGAATTATTCCGTGTAGTTTTCTCTCCATCGTACGTGATTATGTGGAGCGGTTCATCCGGTCCCTCCGCGCCGATGTCCTTGGCCAGCTGATGGTCGATCAAACTGACCGTCGACCCGTCATCGAGTAGCGCGAAAGTGTGAGCCTCTCCCGCCGGTCCTGAAATGCATACCGGAGCTATTTTCAAAAATGACATTTGCGACGTCCATGCCGAATTTACCACCTCTTCATTGGTGGCCTCGTCGGTACTCTTACTCCTCCGGTCCGAGTGCAGCATCCTATGGTGATGTCGTTCACACCCGTCCGTGTCGCATTTTCGAGGCTTGCATGTGTGTTGCTTCGATCGAAATTTCAGGCACCTGAAACATAGCCTATGTTTTTTTGCTAAGTCCCACCGCGCGTCAACCGCGGCATCCCGAAATCGTGCACATTCGCCCATCGAATGTACCTCCTGGTTGCATACACAGCATGCGGGCTTCTGTTTGTCGGCGACGGTATGTATTCGTTGCCGGCGTGGTTGTTCGCCGCCGCTAGCCTTCACCGGGGCCTTGTCCGCGATGATCTCTGGCACGGCGAACGGACTGCATATCTCCGCTTCCCTGGCAATGAATCGGCTAAATTTTAATAAATCGGGCTCACCTCTATGTTGTGCGGCGGCGAACTCATACCATTGCCTTCTCAGCGTCGGAGTCAATTTTTCCATCACCGCCTTCGTAACCTCCGGATTATACAGGTAGAAGGCACAATCGAGCGCTTGCAGGGTTCCCACGACATTTTCTATTTTCGTACTGAAAGTGCAAATATCTCGCGGCGAATCAGTGAGGCGGGGTAGCGCCCGGAGTCGCTCGATCTCGGCCAATGCGATCGAGTCCGGACGCCCAAACCGCGTCTCGAGAGTCCTCAGCACAGCGTTCGGTTCGGCGTTGGTGATGAGCAGCCCTTGTACTGCTTCCTTTGCTGTGCCCCGTAAGCTGCGGCGCAATCGGGACATATTCTCCAACGCTGTAAAATAACTTGCGGATTCATTATAAGCGGCTCTATAAGTTAGCCAATCTTGATGCGCACCGTTGAAAATGGGCAACTCCGTATACTTCAACGGCTGTCTATGTTGTGCAGCTTGCACAGCTTGCGTTATGGCACACGCAAGTTCACTATAATCGGAGTTCGGTCGCGCTGCGACCAATTCCCCGCCCCGCACTTGACGCGGGGTAGGCGGGGGCTGCGGCGGCGGCGGCTGTTGCGAAGCTTCATTTTCTCTTAACCAGGCTGCTACTACAGGCGGCGGTTGCTTCGCAGGCAGCGGCTGCACATTCGGGTTCGATGCCGCAGGGTTACCTGAAAATGTTATGAAATCGAGCGGATTATTTGATGCATCATTTGCCACTGGGTGACACGTTGGCGGGGGCACGGCACTGGCTCCCGCCGGTGCAGACGCCGGGATGTCCCAGGATGCGGCGGTGATCACTGGGTCTATGGGTTCGGGTGGCGGCTGCACACGGGATTGCGCATCTTGCACTTCGTGAGGTCGGTTATCAATCGCGAGCAGCTGACTGGTATGTAACCAGCTGTGAACGCGTTGATCCTGCTCGACCTCGGTGATGACGGAGTTAAGGTCATCCTCGCTATCTTCCGCTTCGATCTCTGCTAGCTTTGCGGTCGCTAGCTCTATTTTGAGTTTTGTGAGTTCGGCCCTGGCCTGTGCCAGGCGACGTGCTTTCGTTGAACGCCTTGAAGAAGTGGCTGGTCGACTTCGGGGCCGCTGTGGCTTCCTCTCTTCCGGTGCGGCGGCTTGAAGCTCCTCCGCAGCGGTGCCGGCAGCGGTATCCCTATCGGTGGTGAAACACGTTTGAACGGTGTCGGCGATGGTGGTCTCGGTGGCCTCAGTCGCAGACGTTGCTGTAGCAGACGTCGCGGTCGCGGACGTCCCCGTTGCGGACGTCGCGGTACATGACGTGACCGTCGTTGACGCTTCCGTGGCCGACGCCGTTCGTTTCCCGATTGACCTTGTCACTGGCATTTTCCACACTCACGTAGATCCGGCTCGCGAAGGACCAGAAAATGTGCGGGGCTCGGACTGGGCCAACACCCCGCAATGTGTTGTGTGTGTGCTGGATTGCGTGAGTGGGAATATGGCGATACCAGTGACAAAGTAACAAAGGCGTAAAATCGGGAAATAGCGTTTATTTCACACACTGAATCGAAAGTTACAAAGTTCAGCCACAACGGTAGCCAAATTCTCCCGGCGTTAATATTCGGCGCGTAGTCTCTCGTTGCTACGCCGTAGCTATGCGACGTAGCTGGAAGTCGTCCTCGTAGCACCGTGCCACAGCTGATGAGGAAGGATGGTCCACTCTGCATAAGCGCCTGTTTCCTCTTCAAACTTGCAGACTTCTTCTTTCTTGCCGACTACTTGCTGTTTTCTTGATGTCCCGAACTATTTCTATTAAACAAAAAACTCCTAACACGTTTTAACTCAAAAATACAAAAAAAAAAACAAATTAGCTTAAGTACTCCGCGGCTATACCGTACGGAGCACTAAGAGGGCCTTCCCTCTTTCTAGGACCTCTTTTTCACTTTCAAGATTACACTTATTTTCAATTCGCGCCTAAGTTAAATCTATATGCCTAAACTATAAGTGTCTTGGTACATAGACACTAAGTGGCTCTATATACTAAACATCATAAAACAACCTTATGTGCATTACAAAGAAAGTTATCGTGATTTACTTACTCTAAGTTTAGCACAAACGATGCACACAAGCAACATTTCTAAAAATAACTATTTAAACTTTATACATACGTTCATCCCGCTACCGCAGCGGGGTAGGCAAAGTTCTAACCTACACTATGACACCGAATGAAACACTACACAGTTCATACCGGGTGAGTTATAAGCGTTCAATGACCCTAACGATAACACGATTTTTTCACTAAGATCACTGACTAAAGTCTATGACGTCACTAAGAGGTCCGAGTTCTATTACGAAATCGCGCATGCGCGGTATGCACTTTACGTTGTTCTCTCTTCGAGAATATGCGTCCTGCACAAAAACCACTACAAACCAATAAATTATTTAAATTTATATTCGCTTACTATATACGTATATTTGGAGTCGATGCCTAATTTAAGTTGCCAGCGAAGCTAAGGAATACACGAACTAAGATACGAAAACATTGTTCAATTTAAATTAGGCACCAAATATAGGTATATACTAAGCGAATATAAATTTTAATTATTTTTTGGTTTGTAGTGCTTTTGAAGCCGGTTTATTGTTTTGGTCTTAGAGTATCACACCCAGCAAGTAATATGTATCTTTCCCTTCTTACCAATAGTACCTATACATCCTAATTGTATCGAGATTTGTGTAAATGTATAATTTAGATCTATCTAAGCCTCCTACCGCTAATACCGTTCCTCATAACACAGGCTGTGTCCATCTGTCCCCGACTTACCCTATATGTTGCAATAAAATTAAGTTTAATATTTTCAGTTATTGATTTTTAATCCAATGCAATCATTGGATTAAAAATCAATCAATGTTGGCGAACCACGTCAAAACCAATGTTTTGACGTGGTTCGCCAACAAACATTGGAGCAAACAGGGTATGAAAAATACTTACAAAAGTTTTGATAATATGCAAGGATGCTCACAGATACTGAATAGTCTTTATTGGAACAAAAATCATAAAATTTTCATCCCGTAATGATTTTAAGAAATGCGAATGTAAAAAACATCAGAATTAATATTTTTATTTTATTGCACGGGAAAATGAAATGATGTAATAACTAGCTATACTGTTAAATGTCTTTGATATAAACAAAATATAAGCTTGGACTTTAACCCGGTCGATGTACCCCGCATACCGCCGCCGCGTCTATTGGCACAGGTCACTGGTCCCAAACGTTTCCGTGTTATTGTTTAGTCGCCACCGCTGCCGCGCCCGTTCATCGTGCCTGAGGAGTCTCTGTCATTAAGATAATAAAGCAATTTATGAAATAGATATTACACTGTCCATATTTTTTTAATCTTCAAGAGCCTGGTCGACTGAGCTACGCTCGGACGAAAGGACTTCGATCATGTGCCGCTAGATGTCGCTATAATAAGGTTAGGCTGCATATAAAAATTCTGATACCTTACTTTTCATAGTATAGGAACTGACGTATCTGCCATAATAACTATTAAAAGAACATTTTGAACCATTATATTGTACACGCCTGCAAGTTTTATGAATTACCTAAATTGCTAAACCAGATCGATTTCAGGATGAAGAGATTCAAAATAATATGAAAGCCTTTATTGAAAACTGAAGTAAAATGATGAAACTGATTATATTTCTTGACGTTTTAGTGAAATATTCACTGTGTAAAAGTATTGAAAAATATAGCCGTTGTGTCTAAATAACTAAAATACTAAAGCACCTGTTTCCAGGACTGCGCGAGTACGCGATAACAAGTGCGCTGAAGGACTCGCGGTTCACGCCTATCACGCGCGACGAGGTGCCGCGGCTCACCGTGTCGGTGTCCATCCTGCAGCACTTCGAGGAGGCGGAGCACTTCCTGGACTGGAAGCTGGGCAAGCACGGCATCCGCATTGAGTTCATCAGCGAGCGCGGCTCCAAGCGCACCGCCACTTACTTACCTCAAGTTGCGACTGAACAAGGTATGTTAGGTGTCATAGATTTTTATTGTTGTTGGACTGATGAATGCTGGTGCGGGGTAGATTATATTTCATAAATGATGTTATGCGGCCGGTCAGGCGCAACATTGACCTAACTGCAAATCTCCCCCTTCCATAGAGAAACGCAACCATCTTATTCCTCTACAGTGAAGATGTGAAGTAAAGAGTATGCACTTTTTATAATACTCTTTACTCTTTGCTACTGGCAGCTAAACTTTGTTAGTCTCTTTTTACGATTGTTTTAATGTTTTAAATATAGAAGTGTAAAATGTAACTTATTCTATAATGCTTTAGCAGTTGAGCAATTTTTAATTTGTTTAAGCTCAGAAGGACTAATTATGAGAATTAATTCAGACCTTGCCTTGGTAGCAGAGCGTGGTTGACCATTCGCCGCTAAAATTGATAATTTTGACAAATGTCGAGGAACGTAATTTATTAGTGACATACAGACTCTTTATTTAGCACAATACCCCGAAAAGACATCCATGACTTCACCTAATGCGTGAATCAGAAGTAACAATTGCATGCAATTTGTCGTGTAAACAAATCTCACGTTTCTGGGATTTCAAATGTGTAAAAATGTTATTATACTTAATTCATATATTCCTCGTCTATTGCAGGTTGGGATCAAATCCAAACGATCGACTCGCTTCTGAGAAAGGGCGGGTACAAGGCGGCCATCACGGCGGAGATGAGACGCAGCATCAAGCTGACGCGCTACCAGTCGGAGGAGGTGTCGGCCACGTACGGCGAGTACATCACGCAGCGCTGCTAGCAGTCGCCGCACGCGCCCCCCCATCGGTACCCGCACCAGCACCACTACCACCCCCACCACCAGCACCACCACCACCACCACCACCACTACAGGCACGCGCGGGGCGGCGGGCACAGTGCTTACAGATGTTGTGTCAATAACCTAGTATCTAAGTGTATGTCCAGTCTCCACCCGGCCTCCGGACGGGAAGTGTGCGACCTCGCCCCACGAAGTACAATCTCAACTCAGAATTATGCTCAAAGTGACGTACACGCCCATTTGGACAAGACGTGGTGGCGCGACGTCAGAATCGTATAACATTAATACTGCCAACGACATTCCCCTGGGGAACATTGGTGCCATCTCTAAACAATGAATGATAATGCTTATGAATTAATGTTTTGTGCAGTGATAAGTGTGTTGCGTTAGTGTGGAGCTAATGCTCCATGGTGCGGCATGTGCCGGCTCTCGGTACCGAATGATCACAATCAACATTTGGACATTTAGTATGTTACGTTTGTTGTAGCCGTGAGTCTCAAAAACTTAAATATAATCATTGGTTAGTGATACTCGACTCATGGTTGGCTTTGTTGTTTGAATAGGGTTTTCCCATGCTTCCATGAACAGTGTAGCTGTCTTATCATTTAAGTTCATTTTCTTTCATAACATTGCAAGTTACTTATGTTAGTAGTACTACATTGTACGGAGATACGGTAGCGAATCGCAGCGTAGACATAGGGTATAGTTAATTTCTATTGGATTAAAATATAAATGTAACTTGCAAATTATGAAATGCAAGATCTCAACAGATCTCTGAGATAATTTGGGGGGTATGTGTATCATAAGTCAAAGTACTTACAAAGAGGTATGTTCAAACCAATCTCAACCCCAAATAAGAATTCGTAAGTTTAGATAGGAAACGTCCGTTTCCAAATTATCGAAGCGTAAATTCTAAAAAAAGCATAAAAATTGAAATTAGACAAAAAAATACAAAAATTATCTTTATAATAATTTGTTGTAGTTGATAAGTGTATGTGGTATATTTTATTATGTAATAACAGATACAAATCAGAAGTTGTTATTTACAATGGGGTAGTGTTACGGAGCATGAGGGATTGTTGTGATGATTTGATATTTTGCTTAGACCAGGGGCGGATTTGATACGTTGGCTGCCCTAGACCTACGCAAGATTGGCGTCCCCCTATGTGGTGTAAAGCATGAAAAATTAAATAAACTATAGAAGTTAAATTAAAATGGAAAAACAAATACAGTCAGTAAATGATTTAAATATTTCAATCAGTGTATTTCAGATACTGATTCTTACCATTTCTATTTGTGAGTAACAATAAATCGTTATTCACAAAAAGTCAACCAAATTTTGCCGCCCACTAAATTTTGGTCCTGGGCCTACTCGGCCTATAGGGAAATCCGCCCCTGGCTTCAAAGCCAGGGGCGGATTATCATTTTCGGATTACCAGCCATTACCATGGCATGTGCTTTGATACCGAATCAATTAAGCAGATATCTAATTCTACTATGATTATTTATTAAAACTATAATGTCTTCAACGGTCATTATGCAACATTGCCTCAAATACTGTTTCATGGTTTTTATAATCTGGATCCTCATTATTTCTGGAAAACTTTATTTAAAGTAACTTGCGAGGCTGATATATTATTTACAAAAAATATAACGCAAAAAATCGATTATAAAATCACCACCAGGGAAAACTTTATCTGGAGCTGTTTATAGTCCCGAAACGGTGGTCAAAAGCACGGTTTCAATAAGGTATTTTATATAATAATACCAGCCCTGTATTATATACTGCGCACTGCTAAGCAGGGGCCTCCTCTACTACTGAGGGGGTTTTAGGCTTTAGTCTATCACGCTGGCCGAGTGCGGGTTGGCAGACTTCACATACCCTCGAAATTCTTATGGAGAATTCTTAGGTATGTAGGTTTCCTCACGATGTTTTCCTACACCGTTAAAGTGAACGATAATTGATAAACAATACACACATAACTTCGAAAAGTCAGAGGTGTGTGCCTTGGGTTTGAACCTCCGGACTTTGTCTCGGCAGACCGTTCCCTTCCGAACTAGGCTATCGTCCACATATACTAAATTATGTTTCTTAGGTAGGTAAGGTATTTTACTATGTTAGAGTTTGACAATTAATCCATATGTTGTAGCAAATAATACGGAAAAACACTTTTGTAAAATTCGCAATAAAATTGGTTTAGCAATGGTACAGCAATTTATAGTTCAAATATTGAAATGTGCGCGTACTGGGGATAGCGTGTCAACTCTTTCTTTCTCGCGCATCGTAATGCGTGATAACATCAACTAGATATCGTTATCTCTTTTTCGCTTTTTGACATTTAAGCAGAGTTTATACGAAGCCAGTAATGCTGGCGCCAGTCCTGCAGACAAGCCAGCGTTGGCCTGGCCCATGTTGTTTAAACGAGGCCATTTATTTACGGGTTTTTCGACACATACACCGTACGGGCGTTCGCCAGTGACTGGCGAGATGCATCTACACGTATCTGCAACGCTGGCGCGGGGGTCAAGCGGTATGCGAGCGGAGGTCACTGGCTAGTAAAATAGACGGGTGCTCTATTCTCGCCAGCGTTGGCAGCCAGCGCTGGCTTGGTTTGAAAAACTGTTTACACAAGGCAAATATGAAGCCAGCGCTGGCTTGGCAGCCAGTGTTGGTTTCATGTAAACTATGCTTTACTCCTTCCATCAGATTTCAAAGGCATCTTGTTGAATGTTTACCGGATTTCGGATTTTGTTAGTGTTTTTTGTTTTAGAATTTAAATGAAGTAAATTTTTGATAAACATAAAAAATATAAATAAAATACATTACATATACACTCACGCCTTTTATCCCCGAGGGGTAGGTAGAGGCGCAACTAGTGCACCCACTTTTCGCCATTATTCCGTCCCATGATGTGATGGGGGCGAGCCTATCGCCATTTCGGCCACAAATTCCAGACTCGGAGCTGATACTGAATAGACAACCTCAATATCACTGCCCGACCCGGGGATTGAACCCGAGACCTCAGCATTGCAGTCGTACCATAATACAACTGCGCCACCGAGGCAGTCAATACCTACGTAAAATAGGCTATTATAAAAATTAGCATAATAAGCCTCAGTGTGTCACGAATCCCTTTTCGCGAGAGGCTGTCATGCTGCCATTCACTAAAGACTTCGAATGCTAAGATTCTATAATATATGAAGTTGGGTCGGATTTAAGACAAGATAATGGAATTCTATATCAATGACAGCTTCCGCGAAATCCACAAAGACTTCCATTTTAGTTCAATTTTTATTAATTTGGCTTCAAAGCACGCCTTTGGTATTCCAACATTTGTCAATTGTATTAGTGTATACTTTGATGTCGACCCCAGTACCCTTTGCAGGGGCCGCGGCCGCCAGCCGACCGAAAGATTCGACACGTCGGCATCAAAATAAATCAACAAATAGCCGTGATGAGATGCGAATATTGTTCCATTTTATGACTTCGTACAGTGGACTTAAGACTGACTTATCTTTACAGGGTAGTTGAAGATTTATGAGGGGACAGGTAAAAATTATAAAGGATCTTCTTTGGGTAATGAATGATATCTTCATTTGATTACCAATTTTATTTATTGGTTTTTAAGACTTAATATGTAAGGGTGGTTAGTTGTTTGTGGCTCAAGGCCCATCAATCCAATGTGAATTTAATATCCCAAAGAAAATTATACCCTAAACAACGACAAATTAGTTGTAAATGTCTCGATAAATATTCCATTACCCTGTTAACATCCATACAAGTCAGCCGTGTAATAAATCGAAAGAGGATTATAAATAAGTGTGCAAGTGCCAGATATCAAATTATCGCAACTTTGTATCAATTTATATCAATCACTATAGTATCACGAATATTGTATGATCGTCTTTTTATTTGGAACATGTTCTACGGACATGTTAAAGCATTTCAGATTGTTCTTATGGGTATGCATGGATTTGTATCAAGACTGGTTTCAGAATAGAAATGTTATTGTCACTTTGATCATGTAAAAAAATACTGTACTGTAAATCACGCTCATGTTGCAGTAGTTATTCTTTGTAAGCTTGGTATCGTGTTTCTGGGTGGTTGTAGGTCCCCGGATGCTGTCTCTACCTGGCACTTGCTTACCGCAGGAGATGACTTACAATTGCGCGGAGACTAAGATTGACAATAAATAGGATCTGGAATAATGATGAAGTTCCAACCAGACAAAAAAATAATAGCGATATGTCATAGATACACTGCATAATATTAATACATGGCTTTTACGAATTAACATAGCGATAAATATTAGAATAGGGTAGTTTCCTATGTTTGATTTTGTACATTATTTTATATGTAACAGAAAATAATACGAAAAAGAAATTCTTGTGTGTAATCAAAATTGGTTAACAACTAAAGCAGATATTCGTATTTGAAATATTGTTGTCAGCAAAAGTGGCGGCGTAGTGGGGATATCGCGTCATTGTTTCGCTCGCATGCCGCGTTATGGCGGGCGACACTCAGTGACGTCACATTCTGCTGTTTCCGTTATCTGACAGGTGCCCCTTCCACCAAACTTTAAAGCTTTATAACTCATTTATTAATGCTTGTATTTAAAAAAAAAAATTCCTTTTGATTTTAGAAGACATACATTTTTGATAAATGTATTTACAAAAAAGTAGTCAACTACCCTATTGTGGGTTCACAATTTGCCCCTAAGACTGCGTGGCGCGTTGCCCTGACATGATTGTTCGCTTATTTCCAGCATTTTCCAGTAGAGGAAGACGCGCCATCTTCCAATAACAGTAGACACATACCGCCATAACTTAGGACAAGTCCGTTAGAACTTCGTCAATTGCATGCACCTTATGACGTCACAGGATACTTTCGCACGTCAAGTCCGGAATCGAACCTACAGATACAAATCCATGCAGTAATGTCATCCCTATTAGTAAACAGCTAGATATATTTGTATAAAAATATCATAAATATTTCTTAAATATGTAAGGTTTGTTTTGTTATAATAACATTTGTTGAAGGGGCTCTAAGAATGTTTTGATATACAGTGTGTTCCAATTGCAGATCGCATGTAACTGAGTACAGATATAAGTGCAAAAATATAGAAGGTTTGTGGAATGACGTTGGATCAAACAACCAATGTGTGCATGTGTGACCCAAGTTTGGGCAAACAGTTGAGTGTCGATATAAGCAATGAACTGCCTTCATCTTCTTTTAAAAGTATTTGCACCGCATAATCAAAAGTCTATGAAAGGATGTACGGTTTAAATGATTTTATGTGACGCTATGTTACAGTTGTGATTTTTTCATATTTGAAATGGGTGTAAATAGATCCAAAAACTTTCTTCCGATACGTTGTTTTTTTTTATTATATTTTTTTCCACTGAATTTTTTTATTTCTTCTTTACATTTCCCTCAATAGCAGTCCATCTCGAAAATGATAAAATCATCAATAGATACTATGGTAAAATAAGTTTGTGTATTGGTTATAAAATATATTATGTTTAATTAAGGCATAGTTATTAGTTTATTTTACTTGAAACACATACAGAAATACTCTAAACGATGAAATGTCCTACATGTAAGGAGCAGTTTTGAATGTGTTCAACAACTTAATAAAAAAACTATATTTCTCTGACAGTTGCGTGCAGTTTGTTGTCCATTTTTTGTAATTCTTAAAAGTAAAAAAATATAGGTTACTTTAAAAATATGAAAATGTGATTTTTATTTTTCACTTTATTTCATAAAAGTTACACCAGCATTCATAATAAATCGTAAACCGGTGAATGGATTTGCATAAGTCATAAATTATGGTGCAAAAATAGATCAAGTCCTGGGTAAACAAAGCATATTTTTTTTAATTAAATAAAGCATATCTTAAAAGCAACTATAACTATCTGGGTGGAGCAACCAGCAAAACTAGTGAGAATATATTGAATAGTTGTTTCTTTCCTACCTCTAATAATAATGCACAGGAATCTATACTAATATTATAAAGCTGAAGAGTTTGTTTGTTTGTTTGTTTGTTTGTTTGAACGCGCTAATCTCAGGAACTACTGGTTCGAATTGAAAAATTCTTTTTGTGTTGAATAGACCATGTATCGAGGAAGGCTATAGGCTATATAACATCACGATGCAACTATTAGGAGCGAAGAAATAATGGAAAATGTGAAACAAGCGGGGAAAATTATTCATCCTTGAGGGCTTCCATTGCGTGCGCTGCGAAAACGGTTCAAGATACTAAAAATATATGTATGAAGGAATTATTCCTCTTGAAATAATCTAAAAAAAAGTCCGCGACAGTATATGTCTATCTTTTAAGATTAACTCTCTAGAACCGTTTTTATGGTAATCAAATTTGGTCGAAATTAATGCATTATTTGTCAAGAGTTGTATCAACGTCATAATATTAATCTTTATCCAAATAAATGTGTTGGATAGAGTGATTCAACGGGAAGGTTTTTATGTATGTACTTTTAGCTCGGGAAAACTTATTAACGCGGGCGAAGCCGTGGGCAAAAGCTAGTAATTGATAAAATACCATATCAAGTTTACTTTTCAAGGGAATGGAGGAGGAGCCTCTGTCTTCTAAAAGGAAAAATATTTATGTATCACAAAAACTACTTCAAAACAAAAACATATAATGTAACTAAATCTATTCACAATCAACGTAAATTAATACTTCCTATCTCAACTGCTTACGCCTCTCTCAGCCCTTTCTGCCATTATTCTGCGTTCAATCTCTGCCATTTTGTGCCTCAGTGTAAAATTATTTTTCATTTCGAAATGTGTGACTATCGATGCTGCCACAAACTGAAAGATTGTGATGGCTGTTAAGGCTCCTGTGAATGGTCTTGTCAGTTTTTGCACAAATTTCAAAACCACTCTTGGACCTTCAAATAAACTGGGCACCCTGGCTGTTGAATACCTGCTGGCCAGCTGCAAGAATAATATGCAATTTGTCATTTTAAAAGTTCTAGGTTCTAAGTTCGCCAGTTGTAGTTTGTGTCAACCCTTTTCGGGGGTCCATCTTGAGCAAATGTTGTGGAAAGAACATGCAAAAAGTGTCACTCAACCTGGCAAAAAGTGATTCGAAAATACCATTATAGGGTAGTTTAATGTGTTTTGTACATTATTTTAGATGTAACAGAAAATAATACGAAAAAGAAATTCTTCTGTCAAATCAGCATAAAAATCGATTGGAAAATAAAACAGTTATTCAATTTTGTAATATTCTTGTTCGCAAAACTGGGGGCGTGCCGGGGATTTCGCGCAATCTATTTAGCACGCACGCGGCGCTCGGTGACGCCACAGCCTAGTATTGCTGTTAATTGACAGCTACCCCTTCCACCAAATTTGAAGCTTTATAACTTACTATTGCACCAGTTTTTAATTATTTTTCCATTATTTTGGATAGCATACATTTTTCATAATTGTATTTAAAAAAATAGTCAAATACTCTATTAGTAATTATATTCCATTGTCTGCATCATGGTAAATGCTCAGAGGAATTGTTAAATCTGATCCCCTCCTTTTCTTTCCTTAGCAGAACCATACATCTGGAGTGCAAAGCCACAGCTTGATGGTCAAAACCATCACAGCCTGAACTAATAGCTTCACCCATTCTTTTCTATTCTGCACCATCAAGCATTGTGAGTGTGTGTTCCCCCTCCATCCTATAATAATCCTACGTCTTTCCAACAAAGCAGCTAAGTAGGTTAGCATAATTATTGTGTTGAATGGCACAAGATGACCGTTTGTTGCCATTCAATACTCTATCTTGATGGCATTCCTCTTACCATTAAGTGCAGTGCAGTCACTTTGTTGTGCCTGAATAAGGAATAAAAGAACCTTATATATGCAAAGTTTACAACAGTGGATACCACTCACCATAAGTCCAGTCAGTGGGGCCAACACCATGGGGTATGCAATACCCAATCCAAGTTGTACAGCTGAAGCTCTCATTTCATAGCAGATTGGACAAGCATCCTTCATCAACAGTATATCTGTAGACACCAACTACACATACGAAAATTCCACAAAGATTTACTTTTACATTTAATTTAATAGTCATACACTTTGGACACAACATAATATTATGAGTAATGGCATGACAAAGTGTGGTTTGGTTATAATTTAAATAAAACACTTACATGTCTGTGAAGCACTGGAGTCATGAACCCTGGCATTACAGAAATGGGAATAACAGACGCGAAATACCCGTACGTGCCCAACTTCAATTTACCCCGATAGTGTCTGTTTATTAACACTCCTGATAGAGCACTGATACCGCCTAGTACAAATGGTCCATACTGCAAAGCCCACCTGAATGATAAATAAACTTTATCATATTACAGTAACAAAAATCTAGACTAGGTCAAAGAAAAAAACATAATTTTAGATGGTCTGTAAATGGTAAGTACAATATAGACAGAGGGTGTGCTTAAAACTAATAGGTAAATTGTGTTAATAATTTCACTAAGAGGTTCCTTACTTGTCTCTTAAAGATTTCCAATTATTCACCATGTCCCAAACATAGATGGTGGCTTCAAATTCATCAATCATCACTGCATCCTTTGGTATTTCCTTTGATTTCATTAACGCCATTTTATACGATTTATTAAACCGTCACTTATATGATCTCGTTATCATTATTCACTAAGCAGTGTAAATACTAAAATCCTATAATATCATGTATTATAAATATTTATTCTTTGAATTTGTTATTCAATCTAACATAACCAAAAAAAGCCGCATCCTGGCCGCATCTTTGACACAATGTCTTTTTTTTTTATATAATTTTCCCTTATAGGGAAGGCAAAGGGTTCTAGCCCATACAGCCTCGTCTGAAGTGGTATTTTTGGTTGGCTTTTTTTTTTTATTTCCTACGTACTATATGTCGCGGCACGAAACTCTAGCGCTGAGCGAAACGTGGAGGGGATAGCTGCGCATGGGTACCGTCGCGCACGCAATACAAATTAGTAATTTAATTGCTTAATTAAAAACAGCAAAATAATGGTTTAATGTAAAGTCAAATAGTAAGTCTAGCGGTGAACAAAATGTGGAACTTAACTGCGTATGGGTACTGTCACGCACGCAAATATTACTTAAGTAATATTACTTCATGTTACCTACAATATAATTTTTAACAAGTTTATGGGGAGTAGAAAAATAAATACACTATCGGATTTGTAAATTTTTATATTAAATACCAAATAATAATAATTTTTATATTAAGTCCGAATTACATAAGAACCTACTGAAGTTTCTTCTCAGGATAGAAGAAACCTGCGAGTTCGGCAGGGTGTGGACATCAGACACCGCATTCTCCTTTCCGATATCTAGTCCGAATCAGACAATGGTCTTACACCTTCAATAGTATCCCAACAGGGCCTTTTGCTTACTGAGGGCCCCGGCTCAGGGCTGCTTCGGTCGTCGGCACTAACAGCGTCATCGTCATCAGACTCACCAAGGCTATCCTCTGAACTGTCACCATCAACGCGAATGATGAATTCTTCTGTAACCAAATACACGACATGGTCACTCTTGACATATTGCTCTTCTATGTCCTTTACCTTTTGGCATAACTTTCCCCAATCCCAAGCACCCATCAGCAAAACTTTTTCTTGAATTAGTTCTATACATTTAGCAACACTCCACTTCACATTTTTACTGCCTACATATTGCTTTATGTCAGACCATGCCATTTCGATTGGATTTAGATCTGGGTGGTATGGTGGCAGTCTTAGCACTTGATGTCCTTGCTCTGCTAGTATCCTGTCAATTGAAAATGTTTTAAATCTATCTTTGTTAGCCCGTATTATAGTTAAGGTTTTGTATTCAATTGTATTCAATTGTATAGTTGAGGTTTTAGTAGAGTTTCCTCATATTGTATGCCCTTTTCAGTAAGCCAACCCTGCATGTCAGCTTTTTTGGAATTAGAAGTGGGTGCAAGGTCCCATTGCTTATTATGGTATGATGCGTTGTCGACTACCACGACAGAATTAGGCGGTAAGTTCGGCAATAACTGTGTCCTCAGCCATTTTTCGTAGTTGTCGTAGTTCATATTGTCGTGGTAGTCGCCTGATTTCGCACCAGCTTTAAAAGTTAACAGTGCGTTCGGTATGAACCCAGCCTCTGATCCTGCGTGGACAATGACCACCCGCTGTCCTTTGGAGATAGGTTTTTTGAGACCTTTTGTAGTACCATCGGTCCAGGCTTTTGGAGCAGAGTGCGATGAATCTACGTAAGATTCATCTGTATATACGATGGGCCTTCCCTCTTGGCGATATTGTTTTATTTTGCGTAAGTATTCGATACGTAGTAAACGTATATTTGAACTTTCAATCAGTACTTTTCGATTGTTTTCAGTATTTTTCCACCGAAACCCTAAACTCTTAATTATTCGTCGAAGACTTCGTTCTGACCCTTTGAAATTTATATCTTCCTCTAGCTTCTTTCTCAACTTTCCGACGGTGGGAAGTTCATTATTTGTCCTATGAAAGTTATGTATGCACCTCTTTATTACTCCTTGATCAAAGTTATCATTATCTGTGACCGGTTTTGATCTGGAGCGTTTTTTGCCTGGTGTTCTAAATACTGATAATAAGTCGGAATTATTGGCTTCAGTGGAGATTTTCCTTACCGTTGCTATGGACGTCTTTGTAGATTCAGCTGTCCTTTTCTGAATTTTCTGTAAGTCACTAATTATACTATTTAATTTTATATTTCCCGCCTGAATAACTTCTGCAGTTTGTTTTATTTCACTTATATCTACAGTGCTGCGGTCAGAATCGAGTAAAATACTCGCAGCTTCGCCAATTTCACTTTGAATTTGTTTCAGGGAATTAATGAAATCATTCGATTCCCTTTTCAGAAAACAATGCACGTCAAACACCATTTTCCGTGCCTGTCTTTTCAAAACAGTATTCCTTCTCGGCCTCGGCATTTTCACTGTTTAAAAACTGTTCAAACTTAATCAAACAGTGAATAAACTAACAAACACAACAAACAAATCAACAAAACAAACTTAACAAAAAACAACAACAAAAATTAACGATGACAACAAAACAATTCAGAACGCGACTGTACACTGGAAGTGCGCGGAGCGTCGTATCGGCACGGGGGACGGAGTACGACTGGAGAGCCAATCGGCGCAACGCACGCTCGCCCTTCACCCCTGTACCCCGCCAAGACACCTTATTTTTTACTTCTGCGCAATAACGGTCAGCGCTAGAGTTTCGTGCCGCGACTTATATGTCGTAGTAAAACAGTGGCTACCTTACCAAGACTTTATCAAGGAGTTTTGGCGGCAACGAAAAAACACTTGATTGGCACAGTTATTTCAATTCACTTCATTTGAGCACTTTAATAGAACTATATTGGATAATATACCACCATAATTATGCAATATAACACTAAATATCACCAAAATAATGAATTAAAACAAGAGCACCGCATGACACTTCCACGTTCCCGCCAAAACTCTGACACAATTGATTATTGATCAGCTGATAGTTGAGTATTGTGTGTCCACTATTCTGGTCAAAGAGCATTATAATATTCTGGCTTTGTCGCTCAAGTCCACACTCAAGTCTAGTAATGACACAGACATAGAGAAATGAATGGAAAAGGCAATAGCAAAAATGTTAAAAATATTAATAATATCTAGACACGGAATACGACGGTATTTTCTTCTTTCTGTCAATTTGTCAAAGGTGAAGGGCAGCGTTGTCGATTTATGGGGAATTCCACAAGTTGTGGGGAATCCCAAGTCGATTGGGGATTGGTGTGGGGATTAGTTCTATGCGAGGAAAACGTGGGGAATTTATACTTATACCAAAACTATCTAAAAATTACTTTTCGGATATTTTTTGCTAGAATGAAACTATAAAGTCGACTATTACGCATGTAAACGACTACTTTTTCATTACAGGATATCCCTAGTTCATGTATTGTAATTAGTATATATATATCACAATGCGGAGAAACGCCTTGTCTAGAAACTAAGTACACTTCTGCATTATTCTAATTAGAATTACACATGTTGTTGAACATTCCTACGATTTATTTTATTGGGTGGTATTGTCAAGTTTATACATTAAAAAAAAAAAATTGTAATGTTCGGCAAAAGCCCTGATAAAATCGATAAAAACTGCATTAATTTGATTTGTTTTCTTTTATTTCTGTATGCGGCGAATTTGGGAGAAATTGAGATATTTTTTTTTCGCCGCATTTGGGGAACTTAGCTTCAATTTTGGGGGAACTGATAAATATGAATTGACAGCCCTGGTGTAGGGAGGTCGTCGTGGTGACAGGGGCGGATCTAGGTTTAAGGGGACATAGTGGTATTGCGTACGCATTACGAGTACGATTTGCGCGCTGAGGTCCTGGGTTCGAATCCCGGGTCGAGTCAAAAAAATTGTGACTGGGTTTTTCCATCTTAAAATTTACTCAGTCGCAGCTCGGAGTCAGGAAGTTGGCGGTGTGATACCCCCGTGCCTCGGAAAGCACGTAAAGCCGTTGGTCCTGCGCCTGATCTCTCTCCGGTCATGTCGGATTGCCGTCTCACCGGACTATGAGAGTGAAGGAATAGCGAGTGCACCTGTGTATTGCGCACACACTTGTGCACTATAATATCTCCTGCGTACCTGGCTGATCTCCGTTGAGATTGGCCGCCGTGGCCGAAACTGGCTAGGAGGATTTCAAGGGGACATCGATAGGAATTTGAATTTCTTTACCTACAGTCCACAATAATGTGTAATATAATTATAATTCTTAATTACTATCTTAGTGACGTAGTCATATTGCAGAACGACCATTTTTTTACCAGTGAACGCAGAAGGCGCTTGTAACCCTTTGAATTAAGTGACCATGCTGAGGGCAACGCACTAACGCGTTACGAACCTCGGCTCAGGACGGCCACTGAGAGAGGATGAGACATCAACGATTAGGGAAAGATTGGTTTTTAGGCCTAATCCTATTAGATTGTGTTGTCATCGGCACGCGGGCCGGAACTGCTAGGGGGGATGGGGGGGCGACGGGGAACGCGGCGAGGTCCTCGACGGCGAGGAAGAAACTGCGGTCTTGTGGAGTGTTGGAGTTTCAAGAACTCGTTCTTACGGCGGATGGCCAGAGTAATTTCGTCCTCTGGATCGGTTAATACGGAACGCGGCCGTCTCCATTTGGCGCGGTCGAAGGGAGTATATATTGACGCTTTACGAACTAACACGTTTGGGTGATATACCGCCCGATCGAAGTAGCGTCTGCTAGCGATATGCATGAAATGCCTGATGGTCGGCATGTTGGTGTCCACGTAGAGATTGCGGTTGCAGAACGCAGAACGACCTGATTAGTTGAAGAACTAAACTAAACCTGCCGTTCTGATGTATGGAGTTTGATTGGATTAGGGATTGGATAAAGCAATGTTGAGTTTGAAAGTTTATTCCGCCGAGTATATGCCCAGTGTCTGGCATTGTGCTCGTTATAAAATTAGCCTTCATTGCATTGGACTAGGGCTGCCATCCGTCCGGATTTCCCCGGATTTGTCCTAGTTTGAAGGGCGTCCGGGGGCCGTCCGGCAGGGGTTTTAAAAATTGTCCGGGCAAAACCCGAACACTTTTGTAGTCAGGGGAAATTCAAATAAATCTTAGTTAAAAATTCATGCATTTCCCCGCATTCAAGACGACATATTTTTTCAGAGGTGTCCGGGGAAAGACCCATATTTTGCCCAAATGTCCGGGATTTTTGCCGTGTTTATCCGGCGTCGGCAATTTAGATGATGGCAGCCCTACATTGGACCAAATATAGCTGCCAAAATGTAGTTAACCTATTTTTCGACTGTTTTTTTTTATTTATCTCCATTTGCGGGAATTTCATTCCAGGGACACACTTTAGTATGGGTAGAACCCCGAGTATCAGCTAGTATATTATAAAACCACCCTTTATTTTCGTTCGAAGCATTTTCTTTGAGTAGGTAATTAATAGTAGGTTTTGTCATGGGATAAATTAAATATTTAAGTAGGTAGTATAACTTTTATGATAATAATATACCATTTTAACCAATTTCCGTTTGGAAAGTTAATAACTTATTGGGCGTAATATATTATAAGATAAAAGAAAACCAATTTAACGTATAATCATTAACTTTATTTAAATGATATCTGTGCCGTGAACTTGTTTTATTACTAGCTTATTCTATATTTACAAATAATATTATAGTATGGTTTAATCACTATGCAAATAAATGTAAACAGTATAACCAAAATAACTACGTAAGTAAATATCATTATTCAATTAGATGAAGGTGTTGTTACTATTTTTACGTACTCTTTATTCATATTGTATTTCTATAACCCCCATAATTTAAGTAGAGATTTTTTTTTAAATGTTACTCCAATTTAGGGTCGGTCTAACACTGTTTTGATTGCAAGTTCTCGTCCATGTTATAGAAACAATTTGGCTTAGTTTTATGACCAGTATAAAAAGTGTCGCTCGAACTGCGAATCAAACCCATTATCTCCAAGTCCATAGACCCTATAGGCTGTTACAAGGCCAACAAGGTGAAACAATAATAAAAGTACCTTATAATAAATAAATGTATACAGGTTTCTAAATTACACAATATATGGCCTTTTGTAAAGGCAACAGTACTTTGTACTTTTGTATTTTTATATATCACAACATTTACACAACATGTAGGTACTTATCTTAGTATAAATTTTAAAATACCCGCAACGTTAAACGTGAACAAAGATAAAAGATATTCTTAACAACTTGTACTTGAATTTTATAACATTCCTATAATTAATTATAGTAGGTACATAACCTTTAAAAAAAATCCTGTATCTAATTTAGGCGTATCACATTAAATGTTTTAATATGTATAAAAATAAATATTTTTATTTACATTAAATAATATTATGCTTGTTTTATAATTCTAATAAGTACATTTTCGTTTTGATATGTTAAATATACATTACAACACTTTCAATATTTTTGTGTTTTTATTATTACTGCCGTACACTTAGTATTACATAGAATAGTTACTGTTTCTAAATGAAACAAAAGCTAGGAACAACGCGTAAAGCGATTCATCCTAAAATTTGAGTACAAATCTTATGTAAATGTATGGTTACACGGCGTAGCAGACAGTAACTACTTTTTTTATAATTATATCTTAATTTATTATTGTCTCATTTTATTGTCAGTAACTTTGTAAACAAAATTACCAAAAGCGCTATTTAGCTCAGTTTCAGTCAATTTGAAACCTACTAGAAATAAATTCGAAGCCATTATATTTGTTATACATAGTAATGTTAATATGTTCTTTTTTTATTGAATTATTCCATAATTTTATTTATGGACTTACAGTATTTCGGTATTACGTAATTCGTGGGTATAAGCTGGGGGTGTTTGCAACTGGCCCTACTCCACAAATGTCCTATATCTTAATATTTAGGAAACATTTCATAAATTTCACAAAGAGATGCTATTAAATTGTTCATTACCAATATATTATATTTGTATACATCGAAATCCAAATCTTAGTTATAAGTCATTCCTTCTGATTAAAGTCGTACGCATTAATTAATTTAGTTAGTGTTTCATCGCTGTGAACTGTTGAATAGCGATTACGAGTCACTCGCCAGCGTTGTGTGTTCATGACATGAGCTCAGCTCACTGTGCAGCTCACTAAGCTGGTGCATTGTGTTGAGCAGTTGTGAGCGGTGCAGGGATGCCAGATAGTGTCTCACTAATACTGGTACAATGTCACTGAAAGTTGGTATTTGACCAAAAAAATGGTACACACATAATAATATACATAAATTGCAACTATACCTAACATAAAGAATCTGTACAATTTTTTTCCAGCGACCTTTTTTTTTAGTTCCCAAAACTACAATTTGTATGCAACTTAAAGTGACATATTCTTACATACAAGAAAAAAAAAACAATTCTGTGATCAATGATACCAACACAACTTTTAGTTGGTACATGGTACAAGACCCTGAAAACTGGAACGGATACCGGGAAATTAGTACGTGTGGCATCCCTGGAGTGGTGTGTTCAGTCACAGCCTGGTGATGAAGGCGGCGTGCGTGTGGGGTGCGAGGGGGGCGCGGGGTGCGAGGGGGGCGCGCGCGCGGCCCCACCCGTCCGACACGAGCCGCACGCAGTAGTCGGGCACCAGCGAGCACACCACCACGGCCAGGTTGAGCAGCCCGAACGCAGCCGACGTCATCAGCCGCGTGTACGTACCGAGCACGTCGCCGTCGATTTGACTGCACGAGAAATCAGGGCTATTGTTTTTGTAAACAGCTAATAGCAGCTGTTAAGATATAAGAAAGAAAATTTTCAGATATTCCGAAAGCAATTTTTATTGAGTAAATAAATACGGCAAATTTAGACATGCAAGATCTGTAGCATGTCGGATGTGTATAGAGAAACTATCTAGTTTAAACTTAGCTTCAGCGGGCAATAGTATCGCCACTA
The DNA here is from genome assembly GCA_949316025.1 of Lapara coniferarum. Taxonomy (NCBI): domain Eukaryota; kingdom Metazoa; phylum Arthropoda; class Insecta; order Lepidoptera; family Sphingidae; genus Lapara; species Lapara coniferarum. Next base: position 3,048,693 of record OX438922.1, read on the forward strand.
TCAAACCCCACTTATCAAATCGATTAATTCAGATCTTATTGAAACACTTCACTTTGACCAGCCACCCATAACCATAATACCATATTTAACGAATATCAAACTCACAAGTAGAACAGCGAGTAGATGGTGTTGAAGAGCATGTAGCCGATCATGGAGAGTACAAGCGAGAGCACAAACACGAGCGTGTGGTACCGCGCCTGCAGCCACAGCTTCAGGCTCACGATCAGCATCAACAGGTGGAACAGCGCCGCGCCGAACGACCTGGATGCAAAAGTTGCTGCTGAAGATGCTTGCGTTAGAATATTTGTATCCACCCGGATAGAAACCACCGTAAGCAAGGTGTAAAACCCGCCATAGTGGCGTACGTAAGTGTATCGCGTTATGGGACCAGCCTGCACTTATCTGGTTTCAGAGTCCAGCATAATTGTGCCGACTTACGAGGGGTAATCATCTCTGAGACACTCGACATTCTATATAGAATCCACTTAGTATCAGGCGTAGTGAGGTTACTTTGCCATACCCACATTTACAAAATCAATAATATTATCATCATGATCACCCAGATTAAGTCCACTACCGACTCAGAGTAAGTATATACCTATAGAGGGCTAATATCGCATCGTGCGCCCACTACCCAGCGTAGGCAGGTGAACTATAGCTACTTATATAGAAATGTTGGCGACTGCTAGGGATGGGCACGCGAGCAGCACCAACGCAACAGTTATCGATAAGTACAGGTCCGGCGGCGCGGTACATATTGTTGTTAAAAAATTGTGGTTCTACAAAATATGGCCTTGTGATTAATTTTAAGCGTATTGCCTTAATATAGATAAAAGCTATGCTGCGAATTGGTGTAGTGCCATGTGGAATGATTTATAAACACGGTACCTCAAGAGCAGTTTTTACAAGCATTAAGAACCAATAATATTAATGGATATCCATTATAATTGAACCAATGGATATAAACCGAGCATAGCACCATGGATTTCTTAGCTAGTCTCCCCAAGCCTAAAATAGTCACGTCTAGTTTTTGAAATATTTATTACCAATGTTAAAAAAATGACAAAGAAATATATCTCAATGATTGCCAACTTATACTGTCACGACCCGCGATAGAAGCTATGCAATAGCTTAAAAATATTATCGTAATCAGTCAATTTTTAGGAACAGTAATTATTTCTTTCATTTCATAAACAAAAACACAATTATTAATTGGCTTAAAAATCACACACAGACAAAAACAGTTACCTAAGCTACATTATATTAAGCATCGCCTTCGATAGTAATAAATACGTATGCTATAATATGAAAATATTACATCGATTCTGGTATCGACGCGTAACATCACTATCGAAAAAGCGGGATGCGGGGCAGTGCGGGGGGTACAAGTGTTCGCCTCCCGAGCGTCTTTCATACCGCGACGCGTAATTTCAATTTTACCTAAAAATATGCTGAAATATGGCTTGCCTGTGAAACGTGATATTAGAATTCTGTTAAGTGTGTTTCCGAGTGTCGTTTTTACAAGATTCCACAGAACATTTAACCATTTTGCAGTATTAATAAACAAATATTCACATAGATCTTACTCGCGTGTGCTCACGCCGTTCCTACTCGAGTGACTACAAGCGCTTGCGGCCGGCGCAGGACGATGTTCCCACCCGTGCCTATTGTTCCCACTTGCATACGCACTCTCTATAGGTATATACTTACTCTGAGACTACCGAGCAAATTTTCCAGACGAACCTGTCAAAAGCGGCCCGTATCCAGTGTGTTCCTGTATGTTTATACCTACCTACTATTTTAAAATTAGTGTTTTAAAAACATGCTTGTTGTTTGATCCTTCAGGCAGGCTTGTTTTAATTCAAGACTCTTGTTCCAAGATAATAGGCAGTTTTTGGGTGGCAGAAACGGAATACAAGCAAATAGTCACTTTGCTCGTATACTTGTTTATGTAAGTACTTACCACAAATCAACCGTTTTGCCGTCCATATTGATGACCGATGAGACGATGGTCAATTTGCTGAACAAATAGATAATGATGGAGTGGTAGGTGGCGGATAGACACCACGCCGTGAAATGCGACCACGACATCAACTTGTTTCGAGATATCTCCCTGTAGAGTGTTGGATTTCTGGAATGAATTTATTTCTAATAAGAAAATTGTCATCGTTCTTGCTTTAAACTGTCAAGCCACGCGACGGATGCCGGCGTCCGAATATATAGGGCAACCACGGGTACATATAAGCAGGGTTTGACGGGTTAAATAAATTAAGTTTGCTTATTTTTATAGGGAGCATTTATTTTTATAATGGTGACTGACTAAGAGATGGACTGCCGAGAGGGACTGCCAAGACGAATGTCCGCAGGTTCAAAACCCAAGATCACACACATCTGACTTTTATAAAAATGTATGCATTTATTCTTTGTGAATTATCGCTGACTTTAACGGTGAAGGAAACCATCGTGCGGAAACCTGCATATTTAAAACGTTCCCTGAATTTCGAAGGTATGTGAAGTCTGCCAAGCTGCACTAGAAATCTTCCTAGCCAGTTTCGGCCACGGCGGCCAATCTCAACGGAGATCAGCCAGGTACGCAGGAGATATTATAGTGCACAAGTGTGTGCGTAATACACAGGTGCACTCGCTATTCCTTCACTCTCATAGTCCGGTGAGACAGCAATCCGACATGACCGGTGAGAGATCAGGCGCAGGACCAACGGCTTTACGTGCTTTCCGAGGCACGGGGGTATCACACCGCCAACTTCCTGACTACGAGCTGCGACTGAGTAATTTTTTTAAGATGGAAAAACCCAGTCACAAAGTTTTTTTGGCCCGACCCGGGATTCGAACCCAGGACCTCAGTCCGCAAATCGTACTCGTAATGCGTATGCAATACAACTACGCCACCGAGGCAGTCAATCTACACTAGGCCAGCCTGGTGGACTAAGGCCTTAACCCTCTCAGTTGTAGAAGAGACCCATGCTCAGCAGTGGGCAGTATAAAATACAGGGCTGGTATGGTATGGTGTGGTATGGACGAATTAAGAGACACTTTATGATAAAATTATTTGGCCATAAACAATTTTAATCTGTATTCATCCTTTTCTTATATTTGGCCCGGTAAAATTACTTCACTATTGAGAAACTAAGTGATATCCAAGAAAATATAATGAACCAACGAGAATTTTGAAATTTTAATTCCTATTCTTAGTAACCAAATGTGATATTCCACTTACTTCAGCAGCATCTCTGCGGGCCACCTCTGTTCCGTGACGGACAGCACGAGGCAGGGCAGCGACGTGAACACCAGGTTGAAACACGTCAGGTACATAGAGTCATATATCGACTGCGTTGAGAACGCACTGTGTATTTGGAATATCAACTGAAAATAACACGCTAGTTAGCAAAGCGGAAAAAACATTTTATTGATTTTATTATACTTTGTACACATGGTACCTATGGCATTAAGTACAGGCGTACTTAATGCCATAGGTATTCTCTCCCAGTCAACCTTAGGGTGATGTAGAGAGGGACGAAGGCAGGTGCAAAAAAAATAATATTAATAATCCTACTAATATCATAAAGGCGAAAGTTTGTAAGAATGTATGGATGTATGGATGTTTGTTACTTTTTCACGCAAAAACTACTGAACGGATTTCGATGAAATTTGGCACACGGGTAGATCATGTCCTGGATTAACACATAGGCTACTTTTTATCCCGGGAAAATATAAACCGGGACTTTTATCTCGGAAAACCTTTTTAAAGCGGGCGGAGCCGCGGGCAAAATCTAGTATTATATATAAAGTGTGTGCGTATAAAGTAAGGCTTTTTTTAAAGCGGGCTAATCTACCAGCCTCATAAGGGTCGGCTTTTCTGGCCACACCTGACTTTAGGGTGAACGCTTTAGGCGCTCGAAACCCTTGATTTAAATAACCATGCTGAGGGTAACTTACTAACGTGTTATGAACCTCGGCTGTGGACAGCCACTGGGAGAGGATGCAACATCAACGATTAGTAGGGAAGATCGGAAGATAAAGTAAGGCAAATATTGTTTTTTTATGAAGCAGATAGATAACAAAATAGGCGTAGGAATGTCAGGAATTTCTAATAGACAATCTCAATAACTCAATACTAATAAATACTAAATACATTTGTCGAGCCATTGATAAAAAAAAATACAACGGTAGTCATTACGCAAGCATATATATTTTCAGTTTGGGGGGCACTGACCACCCCTGCCCCGCCTGAGTACGCCCATGGATATTAATTATTTACCTACTTTTAATAGCAAGGTAGGTAGGTGGCAATTCACAAAACAAAATTACAGAAAAAATAATTAAAACTCACCATAATATTTCCAAGGATTAAGTTTTTATAAAAGAAATAATGTATTAAGGTAGCTAATCGTTGATAGTACCAATGTCCCATTACTAGTAAAACTTTCTTTATCATAGAGAATTTAGTGAACGCAAAATCCGCTGACCTGTAATAAAGTACATCATACAATCATAATATAATATTTTAACTTCAAAACTAATATAATGGTTTAAAGCATGTTTGAAGATCGCAAAACTTTCATCTCTATCCCTATCATTCGTGGCCTGTAAGTACCTAAATGATTATACAAAAAACAAAACCGGCCGAGTACGAGTCGGACTCGCACACTGAGGGTTCCGTAAAATGTACGGTTTCCAAATTTTTCCCTTTATCTGTGCTATAAGACGTTGCTTCGTATCAAATTTCAAGGTTATGAGTTTACGGGAAGTACCCTGTAGGTGTTGATTCCCTTGCGAGTTTCGAAAATTTGCGGAAATTTTCGGCATATACCTACGGCTGTATCTTTTGATTGCGTTGGCTTAGAAGTTTCATTTTTCGCAGCTCCAAGGGACAGTAGACTTGAGTATTTGATATAAATTTCAGCTTAATACTTCCACGCGTTCCTGAGAAAAACGGTCTAGACAGACGGACGGACGGACAACAAAGTGATCCTATAAGGGTTCCGTTTTTTCCTTTCGAGGTACGGAACCGTAAAAACATAGAAGTTCAGTCGTTTTTAATAAACATGTTTTTGGCCATTTAGGACCCCAAAGTAGTCGAGCATATTATTACTATTTTGTACGACCCTTTACAAATAAACCGCTACGTAGGTATATAGTAAATAAATAATAAAAACCTGGCAGCTTGATGTCCCTCCTTGCCAAATATCCCGAAGCCTACGTGCGCCTCCTGTATCATCGATATGTCGTTGGCCCCATCACCTATCGCCGCTGTTATCGGCCGTGAAGAACAGTTCTTAATTAACTTCACTATCTGCAAAATTACAATTACTAATTGACTCGTGATGGAACCCTCAAGAAACTTATCTGAACTACCTACAAAATCAAAAGAGGGTAGTTATGACTACAAGATTGTAGAGGGGCTAAAATACTTACTTTCATTTTATAAAGATGTTCAAGCTTTTTTACCAAAGTAGGTAAATGAAATATTATGATAGAAATAAAGAGACTGCGCCTTGTAGCTTGTGATGGTGCAGCGAGAATATACTATGAGTTATCTTCATTAGACGTAACTGGCACATTTTTAAGAACCTTGATAGTTCAAGGCATCGCACCGATTGACTTGTTACTGAAAAATACTACAGTACTATCAAAATGACAGTTGCTAAACTTGCTCAATAAAATGTTTGTAAAAATAGCTTCATTGTGACGCCTAAAGTATAGAAAATCCTGCATAACCACACAATTAGGTCTCCAGAGCTTTTTAATAAATGCCTCACCTTAGCCTTCTGTATAGGCGATAGTCGACAGCACAACACTGCGTTGCACTTGAGCGATATATCTGCGAAGGTGGCAGCGGCGGGCGTGTCCAAAACCTGGCTCATGCTGGTGCCGTCCACGATGAGCGTCAGCTCCTTGTAGCTCGGCTCGTCCACTATCCTGGAGCACTCGTCCAGGTGTGCCTGGAGTGTAGCGCCATCCTCAACTCCGATGAGGAACAACCGCCTGTCGTTCTCTGATATGTGAGCGCATGACTGTGCCACGTTTATTGCTGTTTCCACCTGCAGAAACAACATGCTCACTATTTTCCGATTAAAATGCCTAATTATGGCTATAAAGAAGTATGAAAACCCTATGGACTCTTAAAACAATCAAATAATTGCAAATTAACAACTAAAAATTTTGTCACCGAAGTGAAAATGAAACCTTTTATCGTCTTTGTTAGGGTTTGAGTGAGATTGAGAAGATGTAGAAGGCGATCCATAAGCGTAGCTAGGGGAAGGCAAGGCTACTTGGGCTATGTTTTGAAGGTTTGTGCACAAATATTTCGTTATATCCACGTTTGTTTACCTACGTGACCTGCGAGTTCTATTGAAATATTCTGTAAGATTAATCACGTTTGAATCAAGGAAATAATAAAATATAAACCTAAATAAAGAACAAGATTATCTGAGACACGGCTCAAGAGATTTAGATTACAAACAGAATAAGATAACGAGCGGTTGATCAGTTAACACAGCAGTTAGGAAATCTTTTGTTCTGGTGTGCCCTAGACCCCGCTACGTACCTACATCTACAATATAATAGAAGTCCTCTACGGCAGCGATGGCGAACCAATAGCACGCGTGCCACTAAACAATTCGGGCACATCAACAATAAAACGTAGTGATTATATTCTCTTTGCCGAACAATATGATGCACCTAATAAAACGTTAGAAAATGGATGTTCGAATGACCAAGTCTGGCCCTGGATGACATTCTTTTTCGTAAATAAAACGCACGTAGACTAATAAAGGTTCGCCATCTCTGCTATTATACTTCATAGAGGATTGGTGAAAACGCTAGAAAAACTTTTTTTACGGGCACGACAGACTCCCTTGATCGCTTGAACCTTTTGAGTATTTAACTATACTCAAAGGTGGAACCCAAGAAGCTTATATAGTTGAACATGATGGGAAGTGGATTCCAGTGACGTCCAGTTAGAGTATCGAGTTGATGACCGACTCTTGATTAGGTATCTCTAGTCGATAGACCTTCGTTATGTTCCTTGTGAGTAGTCTAACAAAGGCTAAATCTTTTATCTTAGATAGCCAATGGTAGGGACATAAGAGGCTGAGTTGATCAGTAGATACCTTTAGACTAACCATAGAGCTAGGACATAGATTTAGTATCGTTATATCCGAGATACGTGAATACCAATCTATACTATCAGACACTTTCCGTTTGTCAATTCGAGGTTGGAGCAATTTTTATAGATTAGATAATTATTTAGCTAATCACGTGTATTAGATAAAAAGTAACATTCACGAAAATAATTGCAATAGGGATTATTATTTCAAGTGAATATAGTGAGAATATAATATGTTTAAATATTAATAACTGACAAATATTGACTGCCTCGGTGGCGTAGTTGTACTATAGTACGACTGCAAATCTGAGGTCTCGGGTTCGATCCCCGGGTCGGGCAAAGTGATATTAAGTTTTTCTATTCAGTATCAGCCCGGAGTCTGGAATTTGTGCCCGATATGGCTATAGCCTCGCCCCCTATGGGACGGAATAACGGCGAAAAGTGGGTGCACTAGTTGCGCCTCTGCCTACCCCTTCGGGGATAACAGGCGTGACTGTGTGTGTGTGTGTGTGTGTGTGTGTGTGTGTGTGTGTGTGTGTGAAATATTTATAACGTAAGTTAAGTATTAGCTTTTACATGCGGTATCGTCCGCGTGATTAATGGTACGTGACGTAACGGACAGTTACTTTTGAATTTATAATATTATGAACATGAATAAGTCTTTATAATCTTTTAACTGACCTTGTCTCCCGTGAGCACCCAGGTTTTGACACCAGCTCGCCGCAACGACGCGAGGGTATCAGCCACGTCATCCTGGAGGCAGTCCTCGACTCCAGTCGCTCCCACCAGGGTTAGTTGCTTTTCCAATATCCTGTACTGCTGGGTTATTTGTTGCAAAGCTTCAGCGTTCTTGCCGTCTATCCTTTTTATACCTTTAGAACGAAAGGTTAGTTTGTCATTAAAAATACATAATACCTATGGATTGTGGTTTGTGAGAACATAGTATCTACGCTTTTTTAGTAGATATGGATATGGTAGCTTGTACTAAAATTATCAAGAAGAATTTGACAGGCTTCGACGTTTCCATGTTACCTATGTAGATTATACCAATTTATATAAAACAAGTCCTCCAACGATTTAATCCTACCAATATTTGAATAAAGTTGCTTTAAAAAAGATTATGTGCGAGTGATACTTACTATCTGCGACCCTGGCGTATTCCTCTTCTGGTATTTCTCTATAAGCTACCGCCAACGTCCGAAGGCCTTTATTAGCGAACGTTGTTATATCTCTATTGGTGTCTTCTATGAGTGCAGTGTCCTTGCAGATGGGAAATACTGAACTCTCAGCACCCTTGCAGAACAGCCAAATCTAGGAAAATTAATCAATATCTAAGAGTCAAAAATCACAGATCTGATCCCAATTTATACATATGATGGTTTTGTAATGTATGTAGGATTCAAGAACTATGTATTGTAAAGATATTCACATGTAAGTGAAGCTCTACATCATGGCTTCCCCTAAAGATTTCCAGACGGATCTGTTGAAAGCGCCTTGCATCCAGCAAGATATAATTCTACATTGGCTACAAGGAAATTTAATAAATATCATTTGCTCCGGGTTCTCCATAAGTTGGCGACTCGTAAGAACCAAGTCAAATCCCGTAGCAATTAAGCAAAAAACATTATAATCATTAATTACAGCATTAATAACGATAAAGCTGATGATACTAAATTAATAAAAATCATTTTTACCTTTCCATCCTTATCTCTAACAATCACAGACATCCTTTTTCGTTCCGACGTAAATTCAATCACTTGCAACCTTTCGTACATTTCTGTATTTTCACCTATCTTCAATAGCAGATTATTTCCTTCCTCGCCTAGAAACGTAACTCCTACTCTATTAGCCACTTCTACTAACGCTTTCTCATCAGGACTACTGCCTTGGTAGTCCATGGTACCTCCTCCGTTCTCTATGAGATTGTTCCATGAGATATTGTCTGAACCATTTATTCCGTTGGTACCAATGACGTCATTAACAGAGGCACTCTTTATCTTCTTTCTTCGGAAGAAGTTTATTAGCTGAAGATCCCCGGTGACAGAGAGCTTCGCGCTCAATTTCTTCATGTCTTCGCTGGAGATTTGCACTGAATGGCACAGAGCGAGTATTGTGAAGAAAAATTTGATATCTGTCTGGAATAGAAAACAATCTATGTGATCTCTGTTGATTGATTTCAGTTTATGTATAGTTGTAATTTTCTTGGTGTTTATTATTAGGGATAGAAGCATATTGTTTATTTTGAGTATACATTGTCACATCATGGCAGAGGCATACTCACCATATAATTCTTATGTATTATCATTTTTTTTATACGGGCACAGCTAAGTGACTGCCTCGGTGGTGTAGTTGTATTACGGTACGACTGCAAAGCTCGGGTTCGTTCCCTTGTCGGGCAAAGCGATATTTTTTTTACTGTTCAATATCAGCTCGGAGTTTGGAATTTGTGCCCGATATGGCGATCGCCCCCTATCACATCATGGGGCGGAATACACACGGCGAAAAGTGGGTGCACTAGCTGCGCCCAGGGCCGCGCCGACCCAAGACAGCGCCTGTGTGCGAAATCTATGAAGCGCTTCTGATTTTTGTCGACCTGTTTCGACATTAATATTTTTCATTATTCATCGTTAACCTTTCTTGGCTCATTGTGGAGCACAGATATTTTTTTTATATGACCTTTTGTAAATCTTTTGTACCTAACTACAATCTTACAATAGACTATTGTAGCGACTGCGGCAGTTCTTTTGATTTAAAGTTTTAACACATAGCTCATAAACATTGGGGTCAAAATTCAAGTTGTTTAAAATTTAAACCACAGGCGTGATTATTGTCTTGGGAGACTTGTACCTACTTTCTTACCTACTTAATTGTAATGTGTTTTAGTATAACAAATATAATTTGAATAATTAACGTTAGCATGTCATCCTGATTCCGGCACCCCTATTGTCATGGTGCCTGTGTGCGCCGCACAATTAACGCACACAGGGACGGCGTGGCTCTGGTTGCGCCTGTGCCTACCCCTTAGGAGATAAAAGGCGTGTGTGTTAGTTTTTGAACATACATTGGCACATTATGGCAAAAAGATACCCACCATAAAATTCTTATACATTATCTATTTTACCACAGGCACGGCAGTCACCACACTACACCTAATGGGAAGTAAAAGGAGGTCTAGACTAGTCAAGAGTATCTACTGACGAGAGATTATTATTCCTCGCCAGTCAACATAAGTCATCGCTTAGGAAGCTAGTGAAAGGCTGGTAGGTTAGCTAGGCTAGGGCCTGTAGTGTCCTCACCGGTGAGGATCGCGACGCGTTCCTCCCATAATTTTTGTAATAATAATGATCTCTTTTTTTTTTCTTTATATCCCCTTTCCTGCCAGCCCGAGCTGGCTTTTTAAATTCTAATTTTCATCATTCTTTTTAATCTCAATAAAATTGTCGGTAGTTATATAAGTGACCTTTTGTATCAATAATAATTATTGCAATTAATTTAATGTATGACTTATCATAAGTGCAACCATGTTCGCCTACGTGATGAATAAAGTATTTTATTATTTATTATTTTTAAGCATGTCGGCCTGTGAAAGATCTATATCTGACCTTTCTCTATACCTTTTGAGTCAAAAATTTTATGTAAAAAAACATAGATACAACGTGACTCCACTACTCTACCATTTAAGTCACCCTACGTAAGTTTTATACAATAATCTCATTCTATAAATACTTAGAACTGATATATCAATAATGGTTTTCCCGAGGTATCGAATATGCGATTACAGATTTAGCTGTCGGATAAAATCAATAATTTTTTTATCAGTTTCAAGTTACATTGCCATATATCATTTCATTAGATTAGTGGTGTACCGAGATTTACTAGATTCCATTGGTCGGACAATTCCATTGATCCTTATATATTATAAAACAAAGTCACTCGCCGCGTCTGTCTGTCTGCGATACTCAAAAACTACCAAACGGATTTCGATAAAAATTGCTAAGCCAGTTTTTGACCTAAGTGGTAAGGACATAGCCTACTTTTGATTCCCGAAAAACTTATTTACGTGGGTGAAATCGAGAGTAAAAGCTCGTAAAAAATATAGTTTTTACATTTTTAATCTGCCTCGGTGGCGATCGGTAGTTGTATTGCGTACGCGGGTACAACACTGCTCTTAGATCCCAAGTT